>OX387616.1:11345000-12690000 GCA_947568825.1 Sphinx pinastri
GCCACCGAGGCAGTCAATATATATTTATATATATATTTATAGGTGTATGTATGTATGTATTTACTGGTGGTAGCCTGGTAGGTCTCTCATATGTAAGAGTCCCTCTGGGTTGGTACCACCGCAATGTCTATTTCTACCGCCAAACAGCAGTGTGCATGCACTGTTGTGTTTCAGTTTGAAGGACATTGTAGCCAGTGTAACTGCTGGACATAATGAGACTTAACATCTTATGTCTCAGGATGACGAGCGCAGTGGAATGCCACACAGTACTTTATAACTCAAGGTGCTGTGTGGTGTTGCTACTGTTTATGGGTGGTCGTATCGCTTACCATCAGGCGAACGGCATACTCGTCTAGTCATTCAATGCAATAAAAAAAAAGTATGACGGTTGGTAACAAAACACAGATTTTATATTTTCACTTTCCAAATAGACTATTAATTTTATTATCTAGCTTAATTTTATGACTACCGACTATCTTGGCAACGATTATTTATTCGTTTAATTTATTTAAAAGGTTATAAGTCATCGTTCCACACGAATTAGGTAATATTTAACTAAGTATGAGCAAAGATATCTCATATAATTAATCTACACACACACATCATCCATCGGCCGTCCACCTGCAAAGTGGACAGACGACTTGATAAAGGTCGCAGGAACACGCTGGATGCGGGCCGCTTTTAACAGATCCGTCTGGAAATCTTTAGGGGAGGCCTATGTTCAGCAGTAGACGTCATGTGGTTGATGATGATGATGACACACACACACTCACGCCACTTATTCCCGAAGGGGTAAGCGGAGGCGCAACTAGTGCACCCATTTTTCGCCGAGTGTATTCCGTCTCACAATGTTATAGAGCCAGGGGGGGAGGATTTGAAATATATGTTTCGTGAAATTGGCTTAGTGCTAGCTCACATATTAACAGTGGGTTTTTTAATTTCATTTTAAACCTTGTATACACCTAGACAATAATATTATAACAGTGCTGTACTACTACATATCTTCTCACTCACTATCATAACGGGTTTTCTTTATTAATATGAGTCCTTACGTCCAATAAGCTGACCTAATGTTTCTAGGCGGAATATAACGCATACCACTGAAATTATGAAGAAATTCCTCCACAAGACCAACATAATACATTTTAATAAATGAAATATTATTTTCAGAAACTAGATAGATATTTTTTAATCTTTGAGAAGTATATGTGGCCTGAAAGTAAGTGATAGAGTGAGGAATAGCGTGATAAAAGAAAAATGTGGATTGAAAGAAGATGTAGTGACTAAGATTGAGAAAGGAACGCTTCGATGGTTTGGCCACATTGAAAGGATGGATGAAAGGAGAGTAACGAAAGAAATTTATGTCGCGAAAGTGAGTGGTAGTGTCGGACGGGGATGTCCTAGACGTACCTTCATGGACCAAATAGGCGACCTCTTAAGGAAGGGTCAAATAAAGAGTTCTCGTAACCGACGAGCATGTATGATGTGACTGATGACTGTGAAAGAAGCGAAAGAGTTATGCTTGGTTCTGGCGCACTTGGAGCACTTGGCGCTCCATAGTCTCTGCTTACCCCAATGAGAGAAAGGCGTGAGTTTATATATGTATGTTATTTTCAAAAGATCTGCTTAATGTATAAACTAGTATTACTAAAGTAACGATTATAATAATATTAAACCACAACACAAATAAATAGGACTCGTTAAGGAGCTAAAATTCCTTTAAATGTTATCTATAAACTGCACAAATTGCACGTCATCGGGCTTCCCTATTCATGTTTTGTTTGAAATATTCAGCCTTATTTCGTTCCGGCGTGGTGATTGATATTTCACCGCCACTCAGGCTTGGCCCTTGCAATTGAGACCATTGTTTAAGGACCCGAATGTTTGTGGCAAATGTTTGGCGATTTAAATAAATTGGTTCCAATGAGAACTACAAGGATTTTTTGCGACCGGAGGCGCTAAACCTATTGTCTGTAAATTACACTACTCACATTTTTTGGCATATAAAAAACTTATCCAAATTAAAATACACATATCTGTGGGCTACTTAGACAATTCATGCAACAGTAAAAATTTGACTTGGTAAGCTTAAAATTATTGCTCTTTCAGGGATTTTTATCGAAGCTACCACTTAGTACATTATCTTACAATTAAAATTATAAATACGGAACTGGGTCCGATCAAAGATCACGCAAACTAACAAACTGCACGAAGTTTTCTTCTTATTCTGAACTAGCTTTTTACTCGCGGCTCCGCCCACGTGATTTTTTTTTCCGGGATAAAAGTCCCGCTTTATATTTTCCCGGGATAAAAGCCTAGCCTATGTCCTTTTTAGGGTCTCAAACTATCTCCATACCAAATTTCATCAAAGGTTGTTTAGTAGTTTCGGAGATGTACAGTAACAAACAAACATAAAAACAGACATACAGAAAAGAATTACAAAAATCACTGATTTGTGTTCCATTACTCTTCTTTAGTCACCCCCATTCTTATCACATTTCTTTAAATGTACAGACATACCGGTTCTACTGCTTTATTATATGTATAGATTACAGAAGCACAATGGGACATTCTAGGACTGAATGTGAACTACAAATGTTTCAACAGTATTTCGCAGCCTTAATTCGGAGGCGGAAGCTCCCGTCAAGTTAGTAGTGCTGACATAAAGTTGCGGCCACATCTTGGCGTTGTTCCAACAAAACTGTATTTTTACAACAAATTTTATGGCATGATTCATAAAGCGCGTTAATTTACACTTTAATCTTTAGTTTTTGCTGCTCTTTTATTTCTGTTTCAACATTCCGGTGCCTTTTAGGTTTCTTATGTGTTAGTTCAATTAGTAATCGCTTCTTTTGTCTAGTGGCAGTGAATTTGGTCTATGAACAGTATAGTTTTTCGAATTGAAGAATACACCTGAGTAGTCCCAGAGGATTTGCTTGATGTTATGGCGATGACTGCCTCGGTAGCGTAGTTGTGTTACGTCCGTGGTACAACTTCCATTTTGGGATCTCTGGTTCGAATATCGGGTCGGGCAAAATTATATTGGGTTTTTCTTCTCAGTATCAGTCTGGAATTTATGCACCATATGGCGATAGACTCGTCCCCCTATCACATTATGGGACGGAACACGCGGCTAATAGTGGTTGCCTTAGTTGCATCTCTGCCTACTTTATCGGGGATATAAAGGCGTGATGTGATTTAGTTTTTTGTTTGTTATGGCAATACATTCGTTCCCGATCACATTATGAGACCGACGCTTTGGTGAAATATGGGTATTAGAGTGGCGCCTCTACTTTACCGTAGAATTAACCGTAACCTAAGAAGGCGTGAGTTTAATTCAATTTGTACGTAGTGCTTTATATTAGGGACGACAATACCATAATTTCATATCCAGTTTTGAATGACAAAGCAATGGTGCCTTAATAGCCTAGTTGGGAGTGGAACGGAATACTGAGACGAATGTCCGCAGGTTCAAACCCAAGGGCACACACCTCTGACTATTCTTAAAAGTTATGTGTGTATTCTTTGTGAATTATTGCTCGCTTTAACGGTGAAGGAAAACATCGTGAGGAAACCTGCATACCTGAGAAATTCTCTGAATTGCGAAGATATGTAAAGTCTGCCAACCCGCACTAGACCAGCGTCGTGGACTAAGGCCTTAACCCTCTCAGTTGTAGAGGAGGCCCGTGTTTAGCAGTGGGCAGTATATAATACAGGGCTGGTATGGTGGTATGGTGGTGCCCTAATGATCTAATAAAGTTCAGTTTGACGTAAGATTTCATTAAGTACAATCGGAAAACGAAATAAGAAAACATAATTTTACTTCAGCTAATAAATTATAATGTACAAAATTAATCTTCAAACGCTGGAAAATATTTAATTATTCCTAAAATGCCTTACCATCACATAACTTATTCATTATTTCAGGAAAGAAAAGCCCCCGCCCTCACCTTGGGTCTATATTTAAACTTGATTGATTATTTGAAGATAAATCATTTTCTTACCGAACAAAAGACCGGCTTGACATGTCTTTAGAGTATTGAGATACACTTCAAAAGGTAGATACTTTTCATTTCCTTTAACATCAAAATTAATATGTTTGAGTATCGAATACAAGGCAGATATACCTTACTTATAATGCTGAGAAATATTATGTGCTAATTTTTAAACAAAATAATGAACAACGGATTATTTTTGTATGAGATGTTTACATTTCATTAATTTTTGTTTCACACGTGATCCACGTGAAGTTCTTTACAAAAGCAACACCTATGGTTAAAAGTTGAGACAAACCACTCTATTATGGCGACATTTGGTTAATGATTTATATAATGTTAAAAACCTTGTATAAGATAAAATAACAAAAAATATTTTTTCCCCAATCGTCAAGCACAGTGAATTATACGCAATGAAAATATAACAAACCGAAGTTCTAGGTTTGCCTCATTTATAGAAACCTATTTGAAGTGGTAACGGAGAGGTCCCGAGCCGCGGTTGGGCCATTTGCACAGATGGCAGTATTTTTACATCAACTCGGGTTCACTGGGTCTTAGAGACCCCATAATTTTAAGTAGAGCTATCATAAAATATAATATATATGAATTAAACGCGGCTTGGACCCGTTCCCAGCAGTGGAATGTTGAATAATATGAAGATCACTATTTATTGACAATATCAATTGTCATCAAGAGATAATTTGCGTGCTTTCAATTGATGGAAAAAATCTTTCGCATATATATTCATAGTACTAAATCAGTACAGACTTAACAAAAAGAAAAAGGTGCCAAAAAAGATGTCAAGACAACTTATAATTTATGGAAATTTTATTCTAAGTACCACAGTGTGGTTACAATAGAAAATTGTAATCCTAATTGTAAACAACATTATCGTAATTTTATTCTGGGACCAAGAAAATTGTATGATCTTTACACAGCATTTATTGCGAATAATTAGATCGTCGCAAAAAAATATTTTACGAAATAATTGCGTTCTTTAGTACGTCCGATTTTATGGTACAGTAAAAAGTTTCCTGCCTGTCTGCCAAGAATACTTAATATTTTTGATATTTCCACATTTGTAATGAGTGTATTACCCTCGCGGGTAGGGTAGCTGATGCTAGCTCCCCAAGTAGTCATTACTCTTGACTGGAGCCATTCCCGTTTTATAGGAACTGATGCCAATTTCCCAGTCGTACCAATTGCTTGCGCTGAATATTATGGCGCTTACTGTAATATAATTTAGTAGAATTTTTGGTAACTTAAACACTATGTATAAAGATTTGGTCATGGATTTAAAACCCAAACAAACCCTAAATATTAGCAAAATTCTTATGCCTTCTAATGCTTATTATAACTATTTAAGATAAAAAGTATTAAAGACATTGTTAAAAGTCTAAACGCTAGTTGACAACCTAATCTTAAGCAGACGCTCCCTTTGAAGAGACAGCATTTTTTTCTAAAAAAGATGTCATCATCATCATCATCAGCCACATGACGTCCACTGCTGAACATAGGCCTCCCCCAAAGATTTCCAGACGGATCTGTCAAAAGCGGCCTGCATCCAGTGTGTTCCTGCGAAAGATGAAAGATGTCAGTGCCATCCCAAATAAACGAATAATATCATACTCCAGATGGATTCTATAGAAAGAAAAGCTATTATGATTTAATTCTCGAATATTATAAACGCTTAAAAGAGACGTATTGTAGACTAGGCTATATATAAATTGACCTGTTCTTCTATATCAAATTCTGGGTTATTTCGAAGCATTTATACTAAAATATTATGCATCCTAAACAATGCTCTATCTTTCTGGTAGTTTTTCACATATAAACGACTGACACGCTTGTGATGAAATATGTGAAGTCAGCTTGAACCCCAAGAATAAACAAATCTAATTTTCAAACGCAAAGCTTGTTTTATATAAATCGAGAACTTTTGTACGAAATTCTGCTATGCAACCGTACTATTATGCTATGTGTACTATTACGCACTGCCTCGGTGGCGTAGTTATATTACGTACGTGATACGAGTACGACTACTGCGCTGTGGTCCCGGGTTTGAATCCCAGGTCGTGCCAAAAACATTGTGACTGGGTTTTTCCATCTTAAAATTACTCACACAGCTCGGAGTCAGTTGGCGGTGTGTTACCTCGGTGCCTCGCAAAGCACGTTAAGCTGTTGGTCCTGCGCCTGATCTCTCTCTGGTCATATCGCTTTGGCATCTCACCAGACTATGAGCATGAAGGAATAGAGAGTGCTCCTGTGTATTGCATACAGACTTATGCACTATAATATCTCGTGCGTACTTGGCTGATCTCCGTTAAGATTGGCCCCCGTGGGCAAAATTCGGCAAGGAGGGATTCATTGACTATTACGCAATGTTTCCTCTTGGGGATACAAATAGAGACCGGAATATCGAGCAGTGTGCCACATTATCAGTTCAGTTCCGATGAGTAACAATAGTGATTCCGGTATTTTACGTTATGCTATTTTTAATTATGTGTGGGAGAAATGTTTTAGAGACTATCCCGCCCTCACACCCGCCACTGCAACTCCTGTAAGCCAGGATCAGCAGTGGCACGCATTTTATGACACCGAGCGGTGAAGCTCGGCGAGTCTCTGGGAACGCTAATTAGTCTTAACCCGCAACGAAGTTAATCAAATAGAAGAATAGGGAGGAGTTAGAAATATATTTTTTCCACTTGGGAGAAATGTGTCATATAATTTATAATATAGGGTTCAATGTCAATTACCGGATTTGTGATAAACGAACAATTCGAATAGTGCTCATATCTTCCTCACCGGTGAGGATTGTGACGCGTTCTTCCGGTTATTTTATTCATTGCCACCCCGAGCTACATTTAGTTTATCGTGTGCTTTTTTTATTAATGTAATTGATAATTTTTCTATTTTCTTTTGTCTGCCTCAGTGGCGAAGTTGTATTACGGTACGACTGCAATGCTGAGGTCTCGGGTTCGATCCCCTGGTCGGGCAAAGTGATATTGGGTTTTTCTACTCAGTATCAGTCCGGATTCCGGAATTTTGTGCCCGATATGGCGATAGGCTCGCTCCCTATCACATCAAGGGACGGAATACGCACGGCGAAAAGTGGGTACACTAGTTGCACCTCTGCCTACCCCTTCGGGGATAGCGGGTGTGAGTGTATGTTTAGGTGTAATTAATAATTTTATTTATCGATATCATTTTCTGCAAATCAATTTCAGATCAAAGTACTTGGCTTATTGATAAACAAAATCAAAGATCTATAAAAATAGAACAACTATAATATTATTATAAGTATAAAATTACACTATACTCAAAATCTCAAACAATTTATCGTCACGGATCAACACACGCGTTGTTTATTGAAAACTTGTTTTTACCGGAATTTCTCGGAAGCCGGAGGATTTCGCACCCGGCCAATCCGGGCAATAAAATATACCGTAAAACCTGTTAGGAGCCTCCGGGTTGATAACAAGCCAAGGGCAGTCAAGGTTAAGGACATGACACCTTATATCACAGGGTCTTGATCGTGAAAATAGTTTACTAAACGAGCTTGAGTAATTAAGAGTGTTTATTCCTAAACACGTATCGACACGTCGTTCCTGTGGGTACTGCCGGTTAGGTCGAGAGGGTGGCGTAAGTTCTTGACATGCCTGCGCTACCTAAATCGCGTCCCAGTCGATTCAGCGTCCAACTGTGGAGAGGACACTTCACCCACCACAGCTTGTCTCCGAACAATCTCCAACAGTTGACGCTGTTTCAATCATATACAATAGATGTAATATGAATAGGCCATAATCATTATTCCTAAAATTAAAATTAGACTATTGACGTAATGACAAAATGACTATGGGCCAGTTTGACGGGTTTCAAGTAAAGGACATGTCCAAAAACGGGCCTATAATTCAAACCAAGACAGTATATATATATAATTGGATAGAACTCCTAAAAACTAGCCTTTTACAATAAATCTTTTAATTTTAAAGACTTCCGATTTTGAGATATAGGTAATTTTATTTTGCTTAAAAACTATACTTAATATGAACGTTTTAAAAAAAGTTAGTATTAAATGGAGGAGTCTAAAAATATTATTTTAATAGATCCAAGATCCATATTTTTTCCCTTTAATATCCCTAAAGTTAGGGCCTGTTTAGATTTTGAGGCCCAGCACCCATACAAACAGCGGATATCTCCTTTTATTTGAAAGTTAGCGTATTAAACACCTAATGTAGATAGTACTCATTTTATGTCCATTTATTGTAGCATCGATTAAACTCTAAAGTCATAATATTCTAATTATTAGACTATGACTTTTGCATTTGGTCGGCTTATACATTTATGTGGCAATGCAATCAGCCCTGTATTATATACTGCCCACTGCTGAGCACGGGCCTCCTCTACTGCTGAGAGGGGTTAGGCCTTAGTCCACCACGCTGGCCTAGTGCGGGCTGGCAGAGTTCACATACCCTCGAAATTCTTATGGAGAATTCTCAGGTATGTAGGTTTCCTCACGATGTTTTCTTTCACCGTTAAAGCGAACGATAATTGATAAACAATACACACGAAACCTCGATAAGTCAGAGGTGTGTGCCTTGGGTTTTGAACCTGCAGACATTGTCTCGGCAGACCGTTCCATTCCCAACTAGGCTATCGTCCACTTTTATGTGGCGAATAGCATTTACTCAGATGTGAAATGATAGTATGAAATCCTGTGTCTATGTAATCATATACTAATTGAGACAATAATTATTAAAGAACCGAACAGAACCGCCAATTCGTAAATAATTAAATCATATTTGTCTCTCTGATTACCAACAACCGGTGAAATCGGTTCTTAGTTTCGAAGATCTATAGAGGTGTTAAGTCTGGACACTCGCCACGACAAGTTCAATCGGCCACGAACGGAAGTATCACATAAAATTACACTTGGCATTGAAACTTCAAGTATCAGTGAATGACTTGCCTTTTTTATCGACATTAATCAAATACTAAATAGTATTAATAAATAGCAATCATTGAAAATAAATCATTTTCATTTCCATATCATAACAAAGCGAGAAACAAAATGAACCGAGGTGACTGACCTAAGGGTTTATTGTGATAAATCTCAGACATGACACATCACATTTACAACTGGAGAGTCCAGATTTAAGGCATCGAAGATAAAATTATAGGGGCCCGTAATGCTAGCATTATATTTAAGCATCCACAAGGTCCATGTTGTATACAAATTCATGGCATTTGCATACTATCTAAAGTAACGTAGAACTGTGGTCGTTGAATATATTCTGTATTCAGCCGGACAGCGACCACCGTGCACTTCACAGTCAAAAAAATGTATGCTCGACCACCTTAAGGCTCTAAATAAGTCGCTTACGCGTGTTCTGTCGGCAACATGCAACTTACAATTATGACTTAAAACTAAAGAAGACAATAAGAGTTATCTGCTGTTTCCTTTGTACCTATATCTCCGAAATGATCGCACCTGCTTGGAAAAATATGAAAAATGGGCGTTTTATGTTGAGAAAGTGTACTAGCACTAAATTGGGTGATTGTACACAGGGTGTTTTAAACCGTCATAGTGGCCCACGTAAGTCTGTCGCGCTTCGATCAGCCGCACTTTTGTAAAAAAAAGTATCACCCATTTGGGTAGTGAAAGAAAACATGGTTGAGAGTATGTGAAGTCTGCAAACCCGCACTAGGCCAGAGTGGCAGACTAAAGTCCAATTTCACAAATTTCTTATTTAACAGGCGTTAGTTATTCGGTCATTAAAATTAATGCGAATGTTGTAGCCCGCGTCCCATGAAAGAACGCATAGTTAAGAAAGATCACCTGTGGGCATGGTGAGACACCCAAAAACCTTAACAGTCCGTTAAGACAGATAACAGGCTGTTAAACTAACAGAGCATTGGGAAATTAGGCTTAAGAACTAAACCCTCTCAGAAGTAGAGGTGGCCTGTTTCAGCAGTGGTATAGTATATATTACAGGACAGGCATTACTTTATTAAATAAATGGATCGACAGCAGTTCTTTGTTTACATCAGAGAGCAGTTTAAATAGTCTATTGATTGTTAAGACCCGTCGCGACGTAAGAATGCTTTTATCAAGATTCTCTCGGTGAGTAACGCGGCGCGACGTTGCATACAAAGATATACTGGAAGTATCCCCTGAGGTTAGGGAGACTTTGTTTTTAAATGTACTTTCGTACTATAAATTAGTCAAAATAATGCATTTTTTGAAAACGGTACGTCTTTACTCTTTATACGCTGTACAATAAATGAGTCATACTTTCTGTAATTAGGCGCAACATCTGCCTGATTGGGAATCTTCCCCTTCCATAGAGGAACGTAACCATCTGTTCCTCTACAGCGGCGACGACCTTGCGCCGCCAAAGTGGTGACCCCGACGCTGAACATCATCGCACCTACATCTGGAGTCCAGCCGCACCTGCATCGCATCGCATCGCATCGCATCGCACCGCCATCTGCCACTTCCTTTCCAGCCAGCCAGTCGTCACTTCGCCCAGCCAGTTAGCGTTCTCGCCATCAAGTTACCACATGCATGCTGCCTATGCACGTCTGGTACCTTCAGCACTCCTGCACGGTCTTCGGCTCCAACGTCACGGCATAACTACGCTACAGTCGGACCTTCTTCAGGCAGCTTTCGCCGGTTGTCGCGGTACAGCCACGTGACGCACCGAAGTCATCGCAGAGACGCAACACTCAGCTTCGCTTCAAAGGAGCTGACTACCCGCGCACAGCCCTGACTCACTAGGGCCAATTGCGCACGGTTCCGACTCATTCTTTATTGGAAATAGTAATTTTACCGTACATTATAAAGATACGATAAAAGAGAAGACTTCTGAGTAAATGCTACTCGTCACATAAACATAATATAAGCCAAACAAATACAAAAGCTACAATCTATGCTCTAAAATAAAATGTAATCAAATGAATACCTACACACTATTTTTATTATTTTTATTGAACATTGTAAAACAGGCGCCTAGCTGAGGTTTTCAACGTTTACGGTTACTACAACTCAAGTACGGCGATTTATGTCCTGGATTAAAAATGTCTCAAATGCGATATTAGACTGCTTGCAAGAACTATGTGCGATAAAAATATTGTACCTCTGCCACAACAGCACCGTCGTAGGGACATCAGCCCCCTTATTCTCTATGACAGTGTTAGCTCGTAACGCGGCCGTGTCACGTTTACTTCGTGTAATTAGCGTTAAATGGTATTCTATATACCAATTTCCATAGTGATAAACGCGATGAGTTACGTTACGCGCTTGTTATGAGCGATGAAAATAACGTGTGTCATAGAGAATAAGGGGCCAGCGCGCGTTAAGATACGGTAATTGAGTTTTCGATACATACATTGTAGACAAATTTAGAGGCGGGCCTGATACTGCAACTTAGGTATAACACAAGAATCCCAATAGCTCTGGCTGGATGACTCAAGTCTAAGATACAAAAAAAAAACAAGTTTTGTAATATAAAAAGCAGTTACTCAAAATGAGCGTGTTTGCGTAGAGAAAGCTAGCTCTATTGTGATTAATATAATATCCAATGTGTCTTCCTATCGTTAGTAACACAGGTAATATTAAAACTATTTTAATTTACGTTAGCAGAACAACTTTAAATGTTAACCTAAATTTTCACCATACCAAGATTACAATTATAACTCAAATAACCGAGAACATTGTTATAATATACAAAGTGAGCAATCAACAATAAAATTGCGTAATTTGTATATCAAAGAAACTTATTCATATTTGTCTCTTTACAGCTGGATTACGAGACCATTAGAGGTGCACTTCGCTCGTCTAATGGTAAGCGTTCTATCAAGGTACTCATTAATAGTACACAACATGTGAACGTTTAATTACAAAATATCAATTTAGATTTTTTGTGTATCTGTGTGTCTGTCTGTGGCATTGTAGCTCTCAGACGAATCGGTCGATTTTGACGCGGTTTTATTGTTCGAAAGCTGATGTGATCGAGATGAATCTTAGTTATAATTTATGAAGATCTCATCAGCTCAGGCGTTTGAAGATTATTAGGCATCCTTAACAACAAATAAAGACACTTTTATTTTCTTGACTTTTTAGAGGTTTTTTTTTATATGGGCTCTGCACCTGATGGTAATGGCTGCACCGAGTGGGGTCCAGATAGAGTTCGCAAGACATATATGCTCGCCTGTTTGAACCGGGTATATACCGGCTGATCCCGGCACCGCCGAGACGAATATCCGCAGGTTCAAAACCCAAGGCCACACACCTCTGACGTTTCTAAAAAGTTATGTGTGTATTCTTTGTGAATTATCGCTCGCTTTAACGGTGAAGAAAAACATCGTGAGGAAACCTGCATACCTGAGAAGTTCTATGAATTTCAAAGGTATGTGAAGTCCGCCAACCCGCACTAGGCCAGCGTGGAATAAATATATATATATATCATTTTGACAGATCGTGTTCTGCTGAGGGAGTTTCTTGCGCCGCTTCTTCTTCACAGCGATAACACGTTCCGAAGCGGTAGTAAATTTATGGCGATTCAAAAGAGCTTTTTAAAGGTATTTATGGTATGTGATGGGTACCGGCACGCGACACACTGACGTGGTCTATGACTATGGCGGATTCTAACTTGTGGACGGCGGTCGCTATACGGCCGGACACAAGATATATCAAACTACCAGCTAGGTACGTGACAATAGCTTATACAGCAAAAGAGGACCAGCACATTTCTACCACCTTTTTTATATAATTAAATTCTTCTAGACTTTCATTAATTAATTCATCTGATAATTTGTTAAAATTAACGACTCTTCACCGACTGTCCAAGCAGAAACTTTCACGACACTGAATAAATTATCAAGATTGCAACCATAAAAATCCGTTCAAATTACAAAGTGCAACGAACTCCGATTTAACGTAGACATTTACTGCTCAATAAAAATTTTCGCCTGTTTCCCACAATTAGGAGGGATATCGCTCGGTCTTCGCAGCTCAACGTAACGATGTTTCGTGTAATTTGGTTGACTTAATTAATTTCGAGATCACTGTTTACTGCCAATTTTCTTGTGTGCTCGTGAACCTTGTTATTCGGTGAAATGTTTGTCACTTTGGTGTCTTCAGTGTAATTATAGTCTGTATTTCTGCGAATTCTACTAGAGCTGACTGCCTCGGTGGCGTAGTGTATTACGGTACAACTGCAAAGCTGAGGTCTCGGGTTCGATCCCCGGGTCGGGCGAAGTGATATTGGGTTTTTCTATTCAGTATCAGTCCGGAGTCTGAAATTTGTGCCCGATATGGCGATAGGCTCGCCTCTATCACATCATGGGACGGAATAGGTACGGCGAAAACTGGGTGCAATAATTGCGCCTCTGCTTACCCCTTCGGGGATAATAGGCGTGAGAGAGTGTGTGTCTCAACTAGAGCTGAGGAATTTGTGATTTTAAGCAGAATAGTTCACTAGAAGGTGGATGTTAATGACTTTATGATGTAAATTATTTCACCTCATAACTTTAATATTACAAACACACAGCATACATTAACATATTTCCATTTCCATGAAATTGTACTATTTTCAGTTGTAACTGTGAATAGCCTTTACAACATAATACTTATAACATTATTCACAAAATTCTACATCCCTAGATAAGCTTTAATACTAAATTAAATATTTTACCTACACAGTTAATTTTCGTGAAACCACTTTTAAAATGTATGAAACTGACTCAGCGACTTACAATTTTCCTTGTTCAATTATGCTTAATGCTAGCGAATGAATCTTGCATCAAAGAATGCGTAACATATAAATCTCGTACGGGATTAATAAAAAGCATTTTTGCAGCATAAGATCAATGATGACTCGATAAAAATACTTAGCACGAGAATTTCATTGACAAAGATTCTTTGTAACAGAATTTGAACGTGTTGTTTATTAAACATTAGGTAATTACAATTGAAAACCTATACTGATTATTACACTCAAAATTATTTTGGTATATCTAATTTACTCACTTTTCAAAAATTCAAAAAAATTCAAAATTGTTTATTAAAATCAGACTTATATAAAAGCTTAAAATTACACAAAATCATGAAAAATAAAACAAAAAAAAATTACAGGAAATTATTCTAAGCATCGCAAATTACCAGGGGTCCCCAAACTAGGCGAGGCCTGTATCTTGGGAGACCAAATTGGAGTAACGTAACATAGTTAAAAAGCTTCATAAATATTACTAAATAAATGTAGAGCATAATACAATGACGAGAAAAATATAAATAAAATAAAAGCGACAGTAGACATTTCAGAAATTGACAATTTTTGTGATTGGAGTGCTTATTATAGTTTCAGTAGCATCGTAGTCAATACTTTGCAACCAACTCGTGAGTTTTTTTGTGCACGCATACACTGAGCAATTATTAATTTTACATAACTTATCAACCTTGTTGTAAATTGATCGATATGCATAGAATTGGAACTTTTTTACAAAATTAGATTTAACTGATGGTAGAGAAAGATTGAAGACCCTTTTAGTTAACAGTGCGTTGTATTCATCAGACTTAATAATAGATTTATGTGTTGAAACACAAGCTTTGTGTATATATAATTGTCGAACTCTTAAAACACCTGCTTCTTTATATAAACAATCCGTAGAAAATCTAAAGTCTTTACGCAACATGACCTTCAATACTGCCCGCTGAGCCCTTTCAAGGGGTAGCATGAAAGTTTTCCCTGCCCCGCCCCAAACACCAATACAATAGGAAAGAAGGGATTGACAGATAGCAAAATACACTAGTTTAAGGATGTGAACGCTAGCAGAGTTACGTAGAATTTTGAAGATACCAATTACCTTCCGTATCCTACAAGCAAGAGTTTGTATATGTGATGCAAAGTTCAGCCGTTCATCCAGAATTAATCCCAGGTATTTTACTTCCTTGGTTCTTTGAATTTGATTACACTGGCATGTAAAGGACAGAGTGGGGTTACATGTATGAATTTTTAGATCAGGCAGAGTTGGTGGTTGGGATATTGCTGTTTTGTGAAAGCATATATATTTAGTTTTGTCTGTATTCAGAGTCAAGAGATTATTCTGAAGCCAATTATAGACCAATTGTAGCCCCCTTTCTGCTGCCTGCTTAGCATCATCCCAGTTTTGGCCATGAAACACAATTGCTGTGTCATCAGCGTAACACACTATTTCAGCTGACTCCAATTGAAGGTCATGTATGTCATTCATATAAATAATAAATAACAGTGGTCCCAGAATACTGCCTTGAGGAACTCCATAATACGTAGGGATCGCGGAACTCTTCCAACTCTCAATTCTCACTAGTTGTTCCCGTTTTGTAAGGTAACTATTAAACCAGTTAAGGGCAGTACCCCGGATACCCATCTGTTCCAATTTCCTGAGTAGAATAGGCATAGACACTGTGTCGAAGGCTTTCGCAAGGTCAAGAAACACTCGGAAACAGTTTTTTCCTTTGTCTAACTGGGTAGCTACGTGATTAATGAGTTTGTGAACAGCATCTTCGGTTGACTTCAGTCTTCTGAAACCATACTGGCTTTCAGAAAGTAAACTATTACTCTCTAAGAAGCTTGTCAAGCGTATGTTGGTTAATTTTTCCAGCAATTTTGAGAAGACACTAAGAAGAGAAATGGGTCTGTAATTATTTGGGATGTTTCTCGGACCACCCTTATGGACAGGCGTTATTGAAGCAACCTTCCAGGCTTCAGGAAAAAGGCCTTCACTAAAACTGAGATTAAAAATGTGAGTTAACGGTGAAACTATGTATTTTTTGGCTACTTTTATAAAATTATTAGTAAAACCGTCTAATCCTGGGGCGCTATGATTCTTTAGGTCAGCTATCAGGCTATCTACTTCACTGGGGTCAGTAGGTGTAAGAAAAAAAGAGTTCGTTGGACCATTAGTAATATTAACCTTGGATGCCAGATTGTCTTCAGTTTCTTTAGTTTCAGTTAATATTTTGTTGGCCAGATTCAGCCCTACAGATGCAAAGAAATTATTACATGTATGAAGAGATTCAGAGGAATTTTCAGAGATTGATAATAGTTCTGTTGGCGGATCATGTTTTTGCTTGAAATGACAGATTTCCTTTATTGTACTCCAAAGAGCTTTTGTATTATTCTGGTTTTTTTCAAGTTTATTGCTCTCGTATTCAGATTTCAGTTTTCGCAACAAATCGTTGCAGAAATTTCTGTATCTAGAATAGGTTGCAATAATTATCTCGTTATTCGGTTGTTTTCTGGCCAATAAGTGTAAATGATCTCGGTGACGAGTACATCTAAGCAGGCCGGGTGTGATCCAAGGTTCGATAACTGCTTTAGATCTGCTGATCTTCTCTTCTCGAGTGTGTTTCAGAAGTATATAAGACAGTATACTTAAAAAGGAATTTGTAGCCTCGTTTACTCCTTTTCCTTCAAGTACAGGTGTCCAATCTACGTCCTTTAATTCCTTCATGACTTCCTCAATATTGATTTTAGTTTTCAGTCTCAAAGGTTTTTTTTTATTTGTTTTATTTACTACGCCTAGGAAAACCATTTTATGATCAGTGATATCTGTTTCACCCACTGCACTAATTGCTTGTAGTTTTGATTTAATGAATATGTGATCTAGACAAGAATCACGCCTAGTAGGGAGGGTGATAGCTGGAAGAAGACCATGAGATGCAGTTACACATAAATATTCCGAAGGGTCCAGCTTTCTGCAATCCGTACTTAGTGTGTCTATATTAATGTCGCCGGCAAGAATAATATTAGGGTTACTTTTTATTGCGCCTAATATATTATCGAGTGAACTTATAAAATTATTTAGAATCTTAAATGAAGGTGAACGGTAAACTCCCAAAATTGTCACAAAGTTATCCACGTCAATCAGTAAGCCGCACGCATCCTGAATGTCAGGCTCGGTAACACTTACATTCCAGATGTCTCTTACATAAACGACAACTCCACCGTTCTGGTTCAGGTTGCGCTGGGTGGAAAAGGAGGCGTAACCCGGGATGTTCCCTATGATCGAGTTAGCGTCAAGCCAGCATTCGGTGAGAATAATAACATCACATATGGTGTTGAGGCGACGCAAGGCGATGAGAAAGGAATCGAAATTTTTGCGCAAGCTCCGGATATTAAAAGTGAGAACCTTAAAATTAAATTTATCAGTGAGAGTGTTTCGACATTCTTCTAGAGTATTTATCGCATGACAGTGAATCATCCGAGTCTGATCTAACTGCGAAGCTAGGTCTAAATTACCCATACTGGATAATTAATAAATCGTACTAACTTAGTTAAAAACATGATGCACAAGAAACACTTAATAAAATGGAATTGTACTTTAAAGCCTGTTAAAATTATTAAAAATAACTTAAGAGTAAATTGCTTTGGTACACATATTATAATAAAAAGGTATAATGTAAAAGACTGCAATCTCTGAGGAGTATAGATTAATTCACCTAGTTTATATAAAAATGTTTGTGAAATAATATTATAGTAAATATCAAATAGCCGGTATAAAAGTATGTTGGTTACAGTTGCTGTTCTCAACAAATATCTAATAGATAGTAACAATATCGGTAAAAGTCTAAAACAATGATTCATACATTTATCCATACTGTAACTATAAAATCTAGTTAATTCACGGACCATGTGAAAAGTTTGATAACGACTTATAATTAATATCACATCAAATATATCCTGTAGTAAACGAAACGCGCAAGTGTAGGTACTCTTAAACAAAATGTCCTTATAACTAAAACGAAATAACAAAACGTAAACTTTTAGAAGTGGTGAAACGAAAAATAATAAATTATTAAAAGTTGAAGTAAAAAAATCTAAGTACAATAAAAACATGTGTTCAATTGAAGCCTGCCTCTCAGGAATACTGGTTGTCAGGCGACAAATTTCCTGGACTGGCATTGGTGACAGGGGCTTGTTTTACCAGGTTATCTAGGATTACGTCTGAAGTGACACGCAATACAGAGCTCGTCTCGGATCTGCGCATAAATATAGACCCGTTTGAAGTCCATACAAATTTAAATTTAAGTTGCGAACCGATAGATCGCGCCTTGCTAAAAAGTACCCTGTTCGCTTTAGTAAGATGCTCGTTGATGTACACTCGCCGAGGATTGCCTGGCACTTCAATCATGTCGGTGGTGATGCCGCGACGAACTCTTGCCGCGCGCAGCAATTGATCCCTCGGAGCGCGTCGAGTCAGGGTGATGATTAGCGGGCGAGGTTTGTCTGACCCAGATTCCTTACTACGCATACCGACCCTTTTGATGTCATCGATGTCACGGCTGTCTAGAGCGATCCCGAGCTTAACGGAAAGGTTAGTAACTATCTGCGATAGATTTTCACCTTGGTGTTCTGTGACACCGGTTACTTCGACGTCCTTTAGGAAATCCCGTTGTTGTCGGGACTCGAGTTCATGGCGCAATTCCTGGACTTCCGCGCGTAGGTTATTAACCTCCGACTTATAGCGATCCAGCTCCTTCATCTCCTTTTTCATGTCCAGAATTTCCTTGCGAAACTGTTCCATATCTTCAGAGGTAGAGTTTAGTGAAGAGGTAAAACTGCGCATTTCGTGTTTCATAGCTTCGAAAGCTTTTTGAAGCTGTTGCAGAGATTGAGTGAAAGTCTGCAGAGTGTCTAATGGGACCGATGCTGTAGGTGCGTCTCTTGCTTCACGGGACATCTCCACCTCCTTCGATGCAGTGACCGTCGACTCGTTGCTGCGACTTCCTGAACGAACTGGAGTGGAATCAGTGAATCGTTCTTTAGTCTTAGTTTTGCAGACTGGACAGCGATAGTTATTTAGCCCGCTGGTGCGAGCTGACCTGAGCTCCTCCCTTGGTAAATTTAGACAGCTCAGGTGATATTTTGCGGGACATGATGAGCAGACAACGGATGTTATACTGTCTGAGCTGCGATCTTCGCGTATTGTCTTATTACAAGCACCGCAAGACATTATTGGTTGAAGGCGCCCTCTCTATTCAAAAATATGGCAAGAATCGATAAGGACTTCAGTAGTTCAAGGTAACAAATGAAGATGGCGCTAATGACAAAAATAAATGTATTGTGTTTAGTAGCAGATTAATTATAAAAGTCCTCGAGAGATGGCACTAGTTTGTTTTCTGGCAGGTATTAGTTGTAAATAGTCTAAATTTTTTTAAGCACTGTTAATCAAGTTCTTTCCATCCAAGACAGAGGTAGAGTTCACCTTATCAGTCCGGCTATCCCGAATGTATTAAAAACACTTAGATTGCTTTAAACAAAGGTTCACTTGCACAACACTGTAACGGCTTTTTCGAAACAGTTTTTTGATTAAGTCACTCAATTTCCACTGTTCGGACAAGATAACGTTTGTACATATGCACCGGTACACTGAGAAATAAATGCGCTTACAATTTCGTGAAAATCAGACGTTTAACTTATATTTTTCACAAATTCTCTGGAGATAGTTCAAACGGAGTGTTTACGAAACTACGCCCTCTAGCGGAAAAAAAGTATTTTTATTCACAGCTTCGCTCGCCTGGTAGAATTTCCTAGTATAATATTCAACAAATAGCGAAAAACGTCCTCGCGAGATTCGTACAAGCCCAACGTTCCTTATTCACACTTGGATTGTTACCAAAAAAAACTCACTACACCACGCAGATACTCTTGCTAAGTTTCCCAATAAACTCAGCGAATTTACTAGGTACTTACGAATAGTTTCGAAGCGTTAAACTCCGTTGTCGCCCTTTTATAGTCCGTCAGAGATGTTTGCGATGACGGTTTTATTGTAATTGATCGAATTGTTAGAATTATTTAAGGTCTCGATGCCGTGTATGCTATCTCGCAAAATAATTATTCAAACGTTGAATATCAGAAGGAACATTCTATTTCAAATTTATAAATAACTATGCCCCAATAAATTTTAATATACACCGAAAAAAAATCCTTATAGGATCTCATTTAGTAGATTTTATTTTATTCATTTAGTAGATGATTTATTAATTCTGATGAATGTCTAGACTTTAGACTGTGAAAAACCGTGAGCGAGGAAAAATTGCAACTGAAACGGGTGTCAAATGCAGACGTTCAAAATACAATACTGCTCAGTTCTAGATATTATGTTATACCCGAGTTTTATACACTATATGGATAAATTAATGAATTACAAAAACATTTTGATAGAAAATTAACCTGTTAGAAGCAACTAAAAGTGGATATAACCGGAGATAACCGGCGATAGACTACTGAGACGAATGTTATGTGTGCATTCTTCGTGAATGATCGCTTTCTTTAACATTGAAGAAAATCATCGCAAAGAGACCTGCATACCTGAGTTGTCTATAAGAATTACGAATGTATGTACTATGTGAACTCTGCCAACCCGCACTAGGCCAGCGTGGTGGACTAAGGCCTAAACCCTATAGGTAGCAGAGGAGGTCCGTGCCCAGCAGTGGAAAAGTATATAGAGGTGATAGTATTATTATTATAAATACTATAGTAACCAAGAAAGGTACCGATAATATTTTTACTCGGGGAACCATTAAGAATGGTATTAACGGCTTTGACATTCGAGATCGATTGTATAACACGACTGTATATATTGAATATCTGCGATATAAACAGGAAGCTATCGTAAAAATAAGATCTATCTTAGTCAAAAAAGTTTTATGAAAATTTTCGCGACACAAAGTTTTGATGGCGTGTCTTGTTGTCAAACTTAGAACGGAGAAATTCAATAAAACTTTATTCAGTATTTCATCAAGTAGGAGGCGTATTATCTAATCAGTAAGGTCTAGTCATTAAAAACTTGTAATCTTAATATTTGTAAGAAAAATAACAAGGGATAAGTTGTACATGTATTGCGATTTACATGTCGCAAGTGCTCTGCGGCCGTATTTTTTTTTTATTATTAAAACTTCTTATTATATGTACAGTCAGCAGCATAAATATCTGTACAAAATCAAAATTTCAAATCACCTATATACACATTAAGTTAAACTGAAATATTTTTGTCTTCGTTTGAAGTAAAGTAAATACCTTTTATTTTATTTATGTGAAGGGAAAAATAAGATTAGTAAGAACACAAAAGTATGTACGCAATTTGAAATTTTGAATTTGTTCATATACTTATGCTGCTGACTGTACACTGTTTTTTTTTGCCAACTTGAAAATTGAAATAAGTCAACACTGCTCAACAACTTCGAAGAACAGGAATTCAAATATTATTTTTTGTTAGTTTGGTTAGGTGTATTTAACAGGTGCATCTGGCATAAGTATTCTTAAGAGGCCGTATCTAAAATTTCAACTATTTCAGACAACTTTTCATCGTGATTATTCAAAGAATAAACTGATCTGATCAATTTCTAATACACCATCGGAAAGACTATTGCAACACTAATAAAATAAACGAGCCATATTTTTCACATCTTTCTTTAATTTCAATGAAAGTTTTAACGCAGGGAAACTTTCACTTTCATTTTGTAGCCTATGTTACCTAGGGATATTGTAGCATACTAATGGTGAAAGCATTTTTGAAATCGGTCCAATAGTTTTAAGTTTATTTATTACAAACATACAGAAATACAAATCTTTCTTCTTTATAATATTAGTATAGATGAATGCTCTCTTAATCTAATACATAAAATTCTCGTAAGATATAAAAAAAAATATAAACTCTATTTATACAATAATATTTTTAAATACAGGTATGTACTTCACGTAAACAAATCTGCGATGCGATAATAATAACATTTGTAAGAAACTTAATTAACCGTATAGAGGTTTCCATCATTAACAGTGTTAAATGGCCTTATTATTCAGTATGCTTCAACCAAAATTTACATAATTCAAAGAAAATCTTGCAAATGAAGTCGTTGTTGACAATTCCGGCAAACTGGTGCGTAATCAGAAGTTTTTGTGTGGGTTTTTTGATCGTACCAAAAAGGTTTCTTTACAATGAAAATATAAAATGAGTTTGTGGAATGAATTTTTAGACTGGAAAAGGGACTTGGCTTTTGTAGAGTTTTTATTATACAATTTTGAGATCTACATCAAAAAATCGTTTTGTGTATCTTTACTAATTAATTAGTCCAGGGCATTCATCTCTGGTACCATCGTGTATATAACTTTTTGTAGTAGATAAATACTGAAATAATAGTTTATACGGCATTTCTTTGGTTTTTAAGACGAGTGTTTTGAGCTCTGTAAACAGAGCTCAAAACACTGTTCGCTGTAAGCAATGTTAATGTATAAATACGAGAATTGTATAGGAACAACAGCGGGATCACCATACCTCAGTCTAAATGCGCCACTGCATGGAATTTACCTCGGGAATAGAGATTGTTTAAACTCCTATTATTAGCAGCCTAAATTAATGCTTTAATGTTGAAAGAAAAGCTAAAAAGTTTTGTAATTTTTAAGTTTATTTTGTTCTTGGGAGTTTTTTTTTATTGCATTGAATGACGAGACGAGCATGCCGTTCGCCTGATGGTAAGCAATACGATCACCCATAAACAGTAGCACCACCATCCAGCACCTTGACTTACAAAGTACTGTGTGGCATTCCACTGCGCTCGTCATCCTGAGACATAAGATGTTAAGTCTCATTATGTCCAGTAGTTATACTGGCTACAATGTCCTTCAAACCGAAACACAACAGTGCATGCACACTGTTGCTTGGCGGTAGAAATAGACATTGCGGTGGTACCCACCCAGACGGCCTCTTACATAATGAGAGACCTACCACCAGTTTAAACTGTATCTGGAAAATTATCGATTAACTTTTGTATGTGTTTATTAGATTTTGTTTTATAATAAAAGCCTTACTCTTTCAGAGACACGGCGTACTCAGAAAGTACCTATATTGTATTGTATATTCTATTCGTATTACCTATATTCTATTAGTATTTTTGCTTCTATGGTCTTTGGGTCACCGTGCCACTTGCACGTTGCAACGTATATTTTTTAAGAGTCCCTTATTATTAGGACCCTAGCCACCATAGTTATGAAAAAAAGGGTTAAACTCATCATGTCCAAACGGTACTTTATAAGTTTTCCTAGCTACTGCGGTTACGTAGAACATATTTTTTCAACGTTTTTATGGGAAAAAAAGGTTAACGACTTGTTTGTTTCGAAGTTTGAACAGTGGCTATTTGGCGTTGATGTAAGGAACAAAAACTTCGGCCTACTTTCTCTTGACATTTTGTTGTCGATAGTTTATGAATATACAATTTTACCAAGTGATTTTGAAAGTAAAAAGCTATGAAGAAACAACTATATATTTGACCCAATTTTCAGTTATTCTAGATTTAATTATATTACGTACATATATCAGTTATGCTAGCTATGTAAATGTTTTAAACGTAATACCGATAGATTGTATAGAACCAGCTGAATATTTACTCACATAGACTAAAATACCTTTATACCAATACAAGTAGGACTCTAAAGTGTCCAAGATATAATCCATTATACATAGATGCCAACATATGTTAACTATTCTCGCCCAATACGGTGGGAGGGAAATTAAGACGACACATCTTAAGCATCATGTCACGGTAATACAATAGAGAAATTAATGTATGTTCGTGACATTCGTTTGTCCTGCCAGTTCAGACAGTGGGTAGCATCTGTGGGTAGCCTAGTGGGTAGGTGCAGGTTAAATCATTTTTTTTATATTACATGTACTGCTTATAATCGATAGTTGGTTACAATTTATAAACGATGTCTAAGGAGTAATATTAGACCAACACCGTACAAAACCGTATTCGAAAACCACGCTCAAAAGTTCTAAGATTTTTTTTATGATGTTAGATTTGTTTGTTGAAGAGTATAGTGTGATTAGAGCGGTTTTTTAACATAATGAAGTTGTTTCAAATGCTAGCCATAAACAAAAATATTAAACAGGTAATGTATTTTCGTATAATAATTATAAATAATACCGATTTTAGGAGACACTAAAATTCCATTGAAGAACTAAAAATATGAACAGTATCGAAACTACACTTGTATGAAAATATCTATCTAAATAACATGGTCTATACTAATATTATAAAGACGAAAGATTTGATTGTTTGTTTGTTTGTAATGGATAAACTCAAAAACTACTAGATTAATTTTAAAAATTCTTTCACTAATAGGAAGCTACATTACTCCTGAATGCTATAGGTGCCTTTTTATCACGGGAATATATTTTTATCTTGGAGAAACTATTTCACACGGGCGGAGCCGCGAGCAGAAGTCTAGTTAGAAATAAAAAGGCCAATCAACCTATAACCTTACACTTAAAATACTCATAAAGACGTCGAAAGTTTTATAAAAACATTACGAAAACCAATGCCATTAAATTTTACAATTGTTCTTAAAGCGTATACGATAATTCTGCCCGATACGGATCAATGAGGAAGACAAAATGTTGGCACCACTCCAAACGAATAACTGACAAACGCATCCTCAAACCACTGAAGTTTGGTATTACAAAACCGATTTGCGATGCTTTGTGCATTTAAAAGGCGGAGTTGTTTGGTTTTTTGTTTGTAAACCACAGAAAAAACATGCTGGGAAGTGTTTGGAGATTAACATAGAATTTAAAATAATAAAAATAATAATTTGTTCTTATCAGTTTTTCGTTATTTAAATAGGTATAACATATACCTATACCTCTAAAGTTTATAATAATGTCAATAATTTAAAATCACACAAAAATAAATTTCACTTAGGCTTAAGGTATTCAATATGATAATATTATGTTTTCAACATCATCAAAGACAAAATATACATTATTGAACACAACTTTCCTAAAACATTAATCTCAACATAATAAATGACTTAGTAACTGTGCTTCAGTAAGGACTTAGCTTTGATAAATTGCCAGAATTTGAACTTTAAAATTGAGTCTCAACAACTTAAAATATAGTTCAAGTTAAATTGTTTCGGCATCCAATACGAGAAATGTAGTTGGAAGCGATGGATTTATGTAGTCGGGTTTCGTAGTTGGCTCTTTCTTGTTTGTTTAAAATTTTCAAAATAGCTAGATAAGATGTACTGATTGAATTCATTAGCACATGTCCCTTAGTTTTGTTACGTTAAGACTATATATTCCTGAATGTCCTGTATAAGAAAAAATAAATTATTATTCTGGATTTTGGATTCGTTCGCAATGCATAGGTACTGCCAACGTAGACGCTACAACTATGTATTTATCTAATAATTAAAAAGAGATAAAATCACCGGTGTTTTCTCATAGTAATAAAAGTTTGGAAGCAATCCAATCATAGTCTGTCTGCATTTGGGATTGCAATAAAATATTTTAATCCTTTTATTTGTGTCATTCTACAGCGGAATTATTCTTGTTAAGTACCAATAAAGCTTTCAAGTACGACAGTTCTTTAAAATTGTCCTTTCTTAAATTTAAAAGTTGATTTAACATTTTGAGAAGTGAGACAAAAGGTAAGTTATTGTCTCCACTCTCCATGATGAAAGTGTTTCATGCCATAATAGGTATTCAGTAATTGTACACAAATAATAGCATGTCACAACTTTTAATGAAATCAATTCCTTCTATCGCCGTTCACTGCTGAACATAGGTCTTCCCAAGTAAACGGTAACTTTTAATTACTCAAATATAATTCGATTTTAATGGGAGTTATCACTTCGCTTCGCTTTACAATACATACAATTCGGTACACAAGTCATCAGTCGTCACATGCCGATCTTAATCCAATCTTCCATTCCACAAATAAGAGAATAAACCGTACTATCTGTTCAATTGGTGCTGCATGCCACAATATCGTAATGGTGCGGTCGCCCCGGGTCATCCGGATATCTCTAGTCCCGGAGCGTAACGGCGGGAACAAGGTCAAACCCCAACATGACGGTCATACATGTTTCGTTCGACGAACCCGATAAAGAAGTTAAGCAATTGTGGTAAACGAACAGTTCGAAGATATTAAGCGATCAAGTGATTGATTAAATTATTCCAAGTATTAAGTTTCTGTAAGTGATTGTCAACTATCTGTAACTTTGCCAAAATTACAACTTTTGTTGTGGCCATTTTTAAAGCTGTTACTTTAGCGACGCTTTTGCTATTAGTATAGGAGCTGATACAATTTTGGAAAGGTGTTTGAGGCTATGTAAAACTTTGCTTAATTTTTTTTTCTAGTTTAAGCTGAATACGATCATTCAGACCTGAAGCGTTGCGGTCTTAAGTGACCTTTAAATTTAAAAAAAGGAAATTCTTCTGAACGTAATTTTCTGGAGTCATTTTGAAATTTTAATATTTTCGAATTTAGCTATTATATAATGTTTACATTGTTTCAAACGCCTCACAAAAATGTCTATCAAGTCTCCATCTATATGGCAACTCTTGTTGTTTTAACTTTAGCCGTTACTTTTACAGTTAACCAGTAGATCCACCATTTATGAAACCATCAACTGATTAAATTTTTGTATTGGTTGGGCGATGTAAATTATTACTTAGTTAGGGCGCGAATAAAATATGTTACTTGATGAATGAAATGCAAAATTATGAATGCAATCAGTTATTTTACTCGTTCGGTTTTATCTTCATATTCCCGAAAAATAGGTTTCAACTTTCGGTCATAATCCACGGACGATACTAAATTATGGATTTTGGTGGTAACAATGAAAATAAAGTTTATCCGGCAACCATATTTTATTTAACGAAAACATCACGGCTGGTTGCTGAAGGTCAATTTTAATGGGCTTTTTCGTTTATTATTATTTATTTCCAAAATTAAGTTAAATCGTATTATTACGACCAATCATTTTTCATAATGTATTATACAAAATACGGTCTGGTAATTCAACAAAGGTCAACAATTATTGTTTCAAAGGTTAAGTGCGGGTAAAATTATAGAGCCAATTTTATTCTCTCTTGGGTCCTTAGAGATTGTCATCATTATAAATTAAAATGACCATAACTTCAAAAGGAACAGTAGAGCCAAAGAAATGTGGTAAGTCTTGGACATTAGAAAATAATATTATGACGTTTTCTTCTGCCTTTCTATGTGCCATATGACGGACCACTCTTTTTAACCGACTTCCAAAAAACGAGGAGGTTCTCAATTCGTTTTTTATGACCGGCACCGAATCCAAATAATTATTAATTGTACATTAATATAATCACACGAATGGCAGTGTATATAATATTGGTATTCAAAATTCAAATTCAAAATTCTTTATTCGGACTATTAACAGTATTGATCTTTGTTCACAAGGTTAACGAAAGCATCTACATTAGTGTACACTGTGTCGTAAATGCAAGCGCCCCCCTCCGTACGCAACTGGGCGCTCCAAATAAAGTCTTAGAAGTATAATAAAATAAGTACAAATTAAAAATAAAATAACCAAAATAAAAGTTTGTGTGTGTGTGTGTGTGTGTGTGTGTGTGTGTGTGTGTGTGTGTGTGTGTGTGTATGTATGTGTGTGTGTGTGTGTGCGTGTGTGTGTTTATGGTAAGATGTGTGTATGAGCATTTCCAATTAGCACCAAAGCTTAAGAAGATTTTCAGTTTCTGTATAATTAAGACCAAGCAACCATTGAGTAACCGATAACTTACATGCACGATATGTGCAGGGATATATAGTGAGAATTTTATTAATTTTGTTATATAAGCGAGGAGCTAGAAAAAGGAACTGTTGAGAAGTAAGAACCGTTCTACATGGTAAAGTTTCACAGACAATATCAGTTCTTCTTTTTGCAGAAGTAGTTATGTACGGTAATTGGGAGTGGATACTAAGAACTGAGTGTAAAATAAAAATTTGTCTAACTGTTAAAACTTTAGTAAGAGCATATAATACGTCAGTGGGAAAAAGCATAGGCTTTGATGTCATAACCTTTAGAACACCTCTTTGTGCTCTCTCAAGTGTCAACATTTTTGAAATACCCGTACCTCCCCAAGCTGTAATGCAGTAAGATATAACGGATTTTACTAATGCATAGTAAACAGTTTTTAAAGTTGTTAGGTCTAGTACAGATCTAAGATTTCTAAAGACATACATCAGTTTTCTGAGCCTGTTCGCAGTAACTTTAATATGATCATGCCAAGACATGACATTGTCAATCCAAACACCAAGGTACCTTATTTTTGATGTAGCCACTATAAATTCACAAGAACAGTTAGATACGGAGTGACAGTCTGACTTATGAGCTTTAAGCGTAAATAATGAGGAGGGGAGTAAAGGAGATTTAATAGCAAACGGGATGAATTTTGTTTTTTCTGTATTTAACGTTAATAAATTACAACATAACCACTTTTTTACCGTGCATAAGGCAGATTCTGCTAGAGTTTTAGTATCTGCCCAACTGTCACCATGTATAAGTAAAGCTGTATCATCTGCGTATGTAATTATTTGGCAGTTAGGTAAAGACAATTGGCATAGATCATTGATATAAATGTTAAAGAGAGTGGGGCCCAGAACGCTGCCTTGCGGCACCCCGAAATTGAGGGATTCGTCACTGCTTATCACATTATCGATTTTGACATACTGAGAACGGTCACTAAGGTAACTTTTAAACATATCAAGGGCAATACCTCTGATTCCTATGTGCTCAAGTTTTAAAATAAGTGTGGGAATACAAACAGTATCAAAAGCTTTTGATAAATCAAGGAAGATGCCAACTGTTTTGCGTTTATCATCCATATTTTTAGTAATTGTTTCAGTCAGTTTTAAAACAGCATCTTCCGTACATTTACCACTTCTGAAGCCATATTGATTGTTTGAAATTATATCATTCTTATCCAGAAAACTAAGAAGCCTATTATTCAACATCTTTTCTAGTATTTTAGATAATGTAGGCAGCACCGAAATGGGCCTGTAATTACTAACGTTATCATGTTCACCACTTTTGTGTATTGGATGAACAAGGCCCTTCTTAAACACCTTCGGGAATATACCACTAGTGAGGCATAGATTAAAAACATGAACAAGTACAGGTATCAGTGTATGTTTAGCAGCTTTAACTAGAGATGTAGGTATACCATCCCATCCACTAGCTGAAGTGTTTTTAAGATTATCTATAAGATATTCAACTTCTGTATTATCTGTAGTCAAGAGGGTCATTGAATTTATATTTGAAGGAGGTAGAAATTGTTTTATAATTACGTTACTCATTAAACTTTCATTACTTCCAGAAATTTTTGAGGCTAAGTTCTTTCCTATATTAGCAAAATAATTATTTATTGCATTTATTTCGCTAATAGGATCACTAGACTTATTTATCAGTTCAGAAGAGCTGTTATAAGTTTTACTAAGGTTGCTTACTTTTTTAATCAGGTCCCAAGTAGCTTTAGGATTTTTATTTACTTTTTTAAATTCTAAACGTTCATATTCCCTTTTGACTGTTTTAAGAAGATTGTTGCAGAAATTTCTGTATTATATATCCCCTCCTAACCGATTTCGGCCACGGCGGCTAATCTCAACAGAGATCAGCCAGGTACGCAGGAGATATTATAGTGCGCAAGTGTGTGCGCAATACACAGGTGCACTCGCTATTCCTTCACTCTCATAGTCCGGTGAGACGGCAATCCGACATGACCGGAGAGAGATCAGGCGCAGGACCAACGGCTTTACGTGCTTTCCGAGACACGGGGATATCACACCGCCGACTTTCTGACTCCCAGCTGCGACTGAGTAATTTTTAAGATGGAAACCCAATCACAATGTTTTTGGCTCGACCCGGGATTCGAACCAAGGACCTCAGCGCGCAAATCGTACTCGTAACGCGTACACAGTACAACTGCGCCACCGAGGTAGTCATTGGTATAATTCAAATTTCCTTATAACCCATAAGCAAAACACAAGTTGTAGTGGTTTTTGAAGTCAGTGCTATTTTTTGTTAAGAAGATTTTTAAAGTTATATTTTACTTCTTAGTCCAAAATGTTCGAATATTTGTTAGAACAAAACGCATAAATTACTGAATGGGTTTTTGATTAAATTGTTATGTTGCTTTTAATATGGGCTACTTTAAAAAAAAGGGAGACCTAAATTCCGTGAAAGTACCTACACGCGGACAGAGCTACGTGCAAAATCTAGTTTACTTATAAACCTTACGATTAAAATGTAACTAACTCTGTGTAAATCTTGCCGAGGAGGCTGTTTGAGTTACCCTTACAACACTTTGTATTTCAAAGGCTCCGTGTAAACCCCGACCCTCAGGCAATTGATAGATATTACACGTTCCAAATACGTATTAATTTATCATCGATATAGCCTTATATAGCGTATATACAATGTCATTTCGACAATATACAAGGTCGATTGGCATCAATAGACTTACGAGCCCTCAAAAACGTAAATAACCCTTCAAATATAATAAAAAAGTATGAAGAAAATATTCTATCAAAATATTGTGAGAAACAGCGATCCTCTCAATAAAGGCTCCAACCGTCTATATCCCATCGACTGAATAGAATCATTCTGAGGACAATACACGTTTCGGTGCGTTTGTGTAAATGTCTTTTCAATAAATTGAAAAAAAAACATTTTGAGTTGGTTTTTACGTGTGTGTGACTTTTACGTAATTGGGTTTTACGCCCTAAAAACTGTTTTGTCAATATTTGATGATATTTGGTAGTGAAAGACATAACCAAGAGATTAATATAATATCGTTTTATTTAGTTAAAACGAACGAGTACGTAGATCATCCGATGGTAAAACACTGCCATCCATATCATTGGAGAATTTGTCACCGTTTTGCACACATTTGATTTTTTTTTATTTTTTTTATTGCACTGAATGACGCGACGAGTATGCCGTTCGCCTGATGGTAAGCGATATGACCACCCATAAACAGTAGCAACACCATCCAGCACCTTGACTTACAAAGTACTGTGTGGCATTCCACTGCGCTCGTCATCCTGAGACATAAGATGTTAAGTCTCAATATGTCCAGTAGTTATACTGGCTACAATGTCCTTCAAACCGAAACACAACAGTGCATGCACACTGTTGCTTGGCGGTAGAAATGGACATTGCGGTGGTACCCAACCAGACGGCCTCTTACATAATGAGAGACCTACCACCAGTAAGTGTGACCAGTTAAAATATTGTTTATGCGATTCCCTTTGTCGCGCTACAATTAACAACACACACACACTCACGCCCTTCATCCCCGAAGGGGCAGGCAGAGGCGCAACTAGTTGCACCCACTTTTCGCCGTTATTCCGTCCCATGATGTGATAGGGGGCGAGCCCATCGCCATATCGGGCACAAATTCCAGACTCCGGGCTGATACTGAATAGAAAAATCCAATATCACTTTGCCCGACCCGGGGATCGAACCCGAAACCTCAGCATTGCAGTCGTACCGTAATACAACTATGCCACCGAGGCAGTCACAAACAAAATTAACAAAGAGATAATTAAAATTATTTCGAGATCATTTTACAAATCTACAACAAAGTTGATCCGCATTTGTCCATGACGCAAGTGAAGATCGCAGACGGTCGCCCTCGTGATACGATACGCTATCAATGTTATGTTATGGTGATCGAACGTTTACAAGTCTAGACATTGGATGGATTTCATGCAATCGGTTCCCACGCAAAACTGCGGCAAATTCGTTTCGTTTGACATCTTTTTTCATTGTTCGGGCGATAGTGACGCGATTTCTTTCATGAAAATGATATTGGGGTCGGCTTCGTGTACATTTTTGATTTGGTTTGTAAAACTTTTCTCCCATTGAAATGCAATTAAAAAGTGGACGATAGCCTAGTTGGGAATGGAACGGTCTGCAGAGACAATGTTCGCAGGATCAAAACCCAACGTGGAGTCTGCCAACCCGCACTAGGCCAGGGTGGTAGACTAAGGCTTACACCCTCTCAGTAGAGGAGGCCCGTGCTCAGCAGTGGGCTACTGCCCTATATAATACAGGGCTGGTATTATTAAATGCAAGTAGGTGCGTCCATAACGTTTCATCCTGTGTGTATCACCTTAATTATATGGCACTGGTACTAGCGACAGAGAAATTTCTACGGACATAAATTTGCTTCCTCCTCCCATATTCGGTCTTTTTTATATCATACTAGCTTTTCCCCGCGGCTCCGCCCGCGTCAGTTTTTCCGAGTTAAATATTTTCCCAGGATGACAAGCTTACTTAGCTAAACGTACGTACCTTCTAATCAGGCAAAGAATTTTCAAAATCGTTTCAGTAGTTCCGGAGATTAGCCCCTAGAAACCTACAAAAAAAGCTCACGAACTTTTCCTCTTTATAACATTAGTATACCTAGATTAGGGTTGCGTTCTCCATGCATGCTATAAAAGACATTCAATTAGTCACAAATTAAAGCGAGACAGGGGAAATTTTGTTGCAGACGCTACGAAAAAAAATTGCCGTGAACATGCGGTTCCTCAATACAATACAAACAATTATTAAACCAACGTGATTTAAGCTCGTAAAAGCTGTAAATATTTGTTTTTAATACCCATTGTTGAAACGGGAGTGTAAATATTTTTCAAAATTCGTTCAATGGATTTCAGGTTAGGGTTCTGTATCTCAAAAGTAACATCTATGTGGTGCACAGTGGTGTTAATTTAGCATATTATAAGTATTAGTTTTACCCGAAGTTTACCACCAACATAACCTAATAGGTACCCATTAGGTACTTAAGTACCCATTAGGTAACAGGTACCTAAGACCTTAGTGGTTTTCTGTGTTTAGATATTTAAAGAAAACATTGCAAATCATGTCAAATGATTTGAGCTCTTAACCTAACTTTCGTTACAGAAATATATTGCCAAAGAATGGAAGAAATAAGAAAATCTGTTCATTATTTTTGATCGGAAGCTTAATCCAGTGTACTTAACATGGTTCGTGCGTTTGATTACAGGGCAATAAATTTTCCGAATAGACGCAATAAGGGGATATTTTTTGGAAGTAAACCCAATTCGCAATTTTTATTTATCGATTTTGTTCAATTATTACTTTCATATTATGTTAAATTGGCTCAGATAAATATCGAATATAATAATTTACACGAATATTAAACATTTAAATAAGAGTATGATGAATACAATTAAAGTAATAATATAAGATACCATACCAGCCCTGTATTATACACTACCCACTGCTGAGCAATGGTCTACTCTACAACTGAGAGGGTTTAGGCCTTAGTCCATCATGATGTTCTCGTGCGGGTTGGCAGACTTCACATACCTTCGAAATTCTTATAGAGAACCTCTCAGGTATGCAGGTTTCCTCACGATGTTTTGCCTTCACCGTTAAAGCGAGCGATAAATCACAAAGAATACACACATAATTTTTTAGAAAAGTTAGAGGTGCGTGCCCTTGAGTTCTGAACCTGTGGACATTCGTCTCGGCAGTCTGTTCCACTCCCATCTAGGCTATCGCTAGTAATTTATCTATCATCTACACATATAAAATGCTTTGTCCTGAATCACTGACTGACGGGTCAACGCACAGCCCAAACCGATGATCGTAGAGACCTGAAACTTGGAGGGTATGTTCTTTGTATGACGTAGGCATCCGATAAGAAATAATTTTCCGAAATTCTACCCCTAAGGGGGTGAAAAAGGGGGGCAATGTTTGTATGGGACAACGTGATTCCTTGTTCCAATCTACTTCAAATTTTACATAAACCTTTTTTAATAGGTAGAATTGATGGAAGACGTTTCGTATTTTAATTGAAATTCATCCCCTAAGGGGGTAAAAAGGGGTGGCGAAGTTTCTACACGATGAACTCAAAAACTACCTAATGCAATTTGGTATGGAGATAATTCGAGACCCTGGGAAGATTGTAGGCTACTTTTTATCCCGGAGAAATGTATAGCGGGACTTTTATCCAGGAAAAACTTTCATGCGGGCGAAGCCGCGGGAAAAAGCTAGTAGTAATTTGAAAATTTTGTGACATCACTCAAATGAATATAAAACGATCGTAAATATTTTCTTTCAATAAATTATATTTTTACCAACCATTTCTCAAGCAAACTGCGTCTCAAATTCACATAGCTTTTCGTAAGACAATTTCTGAAAGACCATTTTTGAATTTGTCCACACTATTTGTCACGTCGATGGTGTTCAATCAAATACTATATCCATTTCTACTTATACGGAATCTTCAGCGGGAATTCGTTTGGGTGTTCCCTCTGGAGTACCAATTTTCCCTGTTCAGCTTATTCGACAATAAGATACAATTTCTCGACGAGTGACCGAAAATCACATTTTATGTCTTCGTACCTATCGATATTATTTGATACAGTTTATTCTCCATTCTAACGTTGAAAATATTAAGTTTAAGGGTAAAAAGTAGTTTGAGTTATAGTCTTTTTTTTTTTTTTTTTTTTTTTTTTTCGCGGAGAAAGTGACTTATTACTACCGCCCAGCCTTCAAGGGGGGCGACTGAGCGGTTATGTTGGGTTCACCGTGCCTTACGACCCGGCGTTGAGCCGCCCGGAGAGATGTAACCATCGGGCGACCGCCGGGCCGAGTCCCTAACCTTATGTACAACGCACGGCATACCAACCAAAACTCCGCGGTGGCCATCTTCGGCGCATTAGGGACGGCTGTGGGCTTCCTCTGACGGAAGTGTCTAAGTTGTCGTCCGCAGCCGCCCCTGCGCGGTGCCGCCTAGTGCGGCCCGTCTCCTGTTTGGGGGGGGCTCAGAAGCCCCCGCACACCGAAGGACGCTCTCAGCGTCAACGGCAACGTGAGGCCTACCAGCCACGCTGTCGTCCATCACAGGGATCGCAACAATGTGCCACTAAGAACACAAAATTAAAGACGGACAGCCCCCTGCCGCCCGCCTGCGACCCCCGGTGGCCCCTATTAGTCGCCTTTTACGACAGGCAGGGGATACCGTGGTGGAATTCTCCAAACGCCCCCAATCCACAGGGCGGAAGGCGCCGGTCAGTCGTCCACCCGGCGCCTCCTACGTCTTGTCTGGCGGCGGGAGGGATCTCCGCGCCTCCGATCCCTCTCGGCACTCTCCTTCCGCGAGAGGACCACCTCACAGAAGTGTGCCACCGCACGCCAGGACCTCCGGCTGTCGACCATGGAAGCGACCACGGCCGGCAGCGAGAGGTCTCCTTCGACGACTGCTCTGAGAGCGCTGCGCTCCTCATCCCAGGCTGGGCAGAACTCTAACGTATGCTGGGCCGTATCCAGCGGGCAGTTGTCACAGTGGTGACACACGGCCGACACCTCCTTCCTCACTACCCGCCACAAGTACTCACCGAAGCAGCCATGCCCGGCGAGCACCTGCGTCAGGCGAAACGTTGCCGCACCGTGGCGCCTGTCCAGCCATTCGGCAAAGACAGGACGCACTGCCGCGACGACCCTGAGCCCCGCTGACGGGGCCTCCAGCCTGAGACGCCACTCCTCCACGGCGGCTCGCCGTAGGGAGGCCCTCATGGCCTCCACCTCCTTCAGGGCCGGATGTTGCCCGCGACTGGACGCCTCCTCCCGCCAATGAAAGACATCGGAGAGGGATTTGGCGTCCAGATCCCAGGGCAGAAATCCGGCCAACAAACAAGCCGCCTCGAAAGAGACCGTGCGGTACGCCCTGATCGCCCGCTGCGCCAAAGCTCTCTGCGGAGTGCGCAGGAGGGCGACGCAGGGGCGGTTCAGGGAGTCAGCCCAAACGGGGCTGCCATAGAGGGCCATGGACCGCACGACTCCGTGATATAACCTCCGGCAAGGGATGCCAGGACCTTCCAGGTTGGGCAGCAGGCTGGAAAGAGCGCCCGCTGCCCGAGACAGTTTCGTCCCCAGTTTCTTGAAATGGGCGCGGAATTTCCATCGGCTATCTAAGACTAAGCCTAGATATTTCATATCTTTGCCGATGGGAATCCGCACCCCCTCAACCACGATGTGGGCACCGGCCGGTGGCCCTCTCCGAGGCCCGTGGAAACAAATGGCCTCGGTTTTCTCGAGGGCCACCTTTAAACCCAACCGTCGAATCCGACTTACTACTTGGCCGGTGCCCACCGCCGCCAAGGTGGCGGCGTCCCGGAACGTCCTGGCGGTCGCTGTGACCAATGTGTCGTCGGCGTAGCACGTCACGCCGACGTCCCAGAGATTTGCACCACGGAGCACCCAGTCGTACCCGATGTTCCACAGGAGAGGGCCCAAAACCGAGCCCTGTGGAACACCGCGCGACATCGCTCTTCGGTGCCACCCGCCGTCGGCGCCCGGATACACCACGTCCCTGTCAGACAGGTACGCGTGCACCAGACGCCGAAGATAGGGCGGCACCACGTGGTACCGCAGTGCCTCGTGAATGCAGGGCCAGGGCAGCGTGTTGAACGCGTTGGAGATGTCCAAGGACACCGCGACAACTACTCCGCCTCCGGCCACTGCATCCTCCGCCTGTGTCTTCACCCGCAGTTGAGTTATAGTCTGGCCAAATCACCAAAAACAGTAGTTAATTGTTATCATATCCTATAAGGTAGGTATTTCAATTAGAACTGTATAATATTACTTTCAAAACAAATAATTGCCCTCAGCACAAGTTACACTAAAGTACGATAAACTGATATTTTACTATCAAAAACAATGGCCATATCTCCTATAAACAACTTTAATTTTCTTTTCTATATTATTTTGAGTAAAGCGATGTCTTATAGTCGTACCTTTAGGGCACATTTAGTATTATTCCGTCCGATATGAAAACAGTATTCTCTTAAGTCCCTCTCCTGTCCGCAATTTGCGCGGTCTAAGACAAAGATTCAGATAGAACAGCTTTCATTGTTATTTTTATAGGAAAACGTTAAAGTTTACGTAAATGTTTGTTTTGTTAAGTTATTTGGGACATATTATTTTTTCCTTTGTTACAATTGTAAAATCATTGAGATTCGATTTACGTTTATCATAGACTAGCATTTGCGCGCGGCTCCGCCCGCGTGGACGAGTTTGTCGGGATAAAAAGTAGCCTATAGCACTCAGAATTAATGTAGCTTCCTATTAGTGAAATAATTTTCAAAATCGGTCCAGTAGTTCCTGAGATTAGCGCGTTCAAACAAACAAACTCTTCAGCTTTATATATTAGTATATAGATTACCATACCATACCACCATTTTGATTACATTAATTTACAACTAAATGTCACAACTCTCTGGGGCAAAGCGTAGGAACGCAAATTGCATCGGAGTATGCACAAAGATACTGACTCAGTTGGATTGACCGTAACTGGATTAGAAACTTGATAGTTGCTGCTGACAAAGAATATGTAGTAGAAGGCAGGGGATTGAAGAAATCTAAGGTATAATGTTTTATAGGTTTAAATAAGCAAATAATTGCATTTCATTACTGATTAGAATACTTTCATACATACTTATATTATGCAGATAGCTTGAGACCCTAGAAAGGACATACTTTTTATCCCGAAAAAACTTTTGTACGCGGGCGAAGTCGCGAGAAAAAGCTAGTATTAATTAAATAGGTACCTTATTAAAGTGCTTTACACCAACCAATAATATAACATATTAATCTCTTCACTGATAATAACATCGAGTTGACGAGCAGTAATAACATAGTGCTTACTGCTACCGCTGAACCTGCCCCCCTCCCCCTTCTCCCGCAAATAGTAAAGCGCTCTTTTTATACACACAACTGTCACTCCCACCAATATTTTTTTACAATAAAATACACTTTTTCTTATTTACACTATTCTTAATTCAAATTTATTTTCTATTTTTTAGTTGGATTTTCTATAAAGCGTGTTTTTTAGTTGTTTTAATTTATTATTATTATTGCATTCGATGACGAGACGAGCATACCGTTCGCCTGATGGTAAGCGATACGACCACCCATAAACAGTAGCAACACCACACAGCACCTTGAGTTATCTTATGTCTTCACCCTGAATAATATTCATTGTTTTGTGTTATCGACAGGTAAAACGTGTTTAAATTAGGTAAAAAGAAGATTAAAAATAATCTTCTATTGCCTTGAACGATGTAATTTTGTTTTTAAACTTATTATAATGCTTATGCTGACAGAATTATTTCATTAAAGCAATATTCTAAGTTGCTAAGCCAACAGTTTTAATTAACGCACATAGTTTAAGTTGTTAACTTAAGTTGAGCAGCAAGGCGAACATAGCATGTTTGGACTTGAAAGAATCTAGTTTCTTAACCATAACTATTATGAATTTAATCCAATTTGGCAGCGGCCAAAATGCTTTTCAACAAGCAAAAAAAAAATATTTTTTTATGGCATTGAATGACGAGACTAGCATGCCGTTCGCCTGATGGTAAGCGATATGACCACCCATAAACAATAGCAACACCGTCCGGCACCTTGAGTTACAAAGTACTGTGTGGCATTCCACTGCGCTCGTCATCCTGATACACAAGATGTTAAGTCTCACTATGTCCTGTAGTTACACTGGCTACAATGTCCTTCAAATCGAAACACAACAGTGCATGCACACTACTGATTGGCGGTAGAAATAAACATTGCGGTGGTACCCACCCAGACGGTCTCTTACATATGAGAGACCTACCACCAGTAAAAAATGTATGCGTATGACATTCTGATCGATAAATCTATCGCATGGATACGTAATTCCAGTATTTTTTTGTTTTCTTTTGGCTCTAACGCTTGTAGAAAATTATTTTGGCTACAGCCTCAGGCACTTTTGCGGTACCAGCCAATGAATTTGGTAATAAACTAAATTTGAAATAACCCTATACACAAAAAACTCTAAAAAATATAGCTTAGAACCATCTCGACCACATCAGCTTGCAAACAAAAAAAATCTTTCAAACAAAAAAAAACCCTCGTCAAAATCGGCCCATTCGTTTAAGAGCTACGATGCCACACACAGACATACAGATACACAGATACATACCCTAAACTAATAACACCACTCTTTTTTGTCAGGGGTTAATAAAAATAAATTTAGTAATTTACTCACTAGGCGGTCTGTTTCTGCGAGTCCGTCTGAGTTAGTGAAAAGGTAATGCTAACCCCTAACTTGACTTTCTTAATAAATATCCGCATCAAACGCAACTGTATTTTTACATATTATATATTTGTGTACTGCCTCGGTGGCGTAGTTGTATTACGTACGCGTTACGAGTACAATTTGCGCGCTGAGGTCCTGGGTTCGAATCCTGGGTCGGGACAAAAAACATTGTGACTGGGTTTTTCCATCTTAAAAATTACTCAGTCGCAGCTCGGAGTCAGGAAGTTGGCGGTGTGATACCCCCGTGCCTCGGAAAGCACGTAAAAGCCGTTGGTCCTGCGCCTGATCTCTCTCCGGTCATGTCGGATTGCCGTCTCACCGGAATATGAGAGTAAAGGAATAGCGAGTGCACCCTGTGTATTGCGCACACACTTGTGCACTATAATATCTCCTGCGTATCTGGCTGATCTCTGTTGAGATTGGCCGCCGTGGCCGAAATCGGCTAGAAAGGGTATTTTTTTATTTGTGTACTATACATAATTATCTACGTTAAAATAATAATAAAAAATAGCTTTTACGCAATGTATTTAAGGTTCATATTAGATTAGTAAGAAATGGTTTTAATGACTTTAATAAATAAAATAAATAAAAATATACTCGTTTCAAGAATTATAGCTTCTACGCATTGTGTTTAAGGTTCATATTAGTAAGATAAAAAGATGTGAGGTTATTTTCGTTACGGAATTTCTGGATTCGGTCTCCACGCTCAAGGCCCGCGATAGAAGGTATGCAATAGCTTAATAAATAATAATTCATCTTCAGAAAACAACTATTTAGATCATGTCGCAACAGCCACACTACCGATAAACAACTGCGGTTGACAGGCTCGGTTGGGCTCGGGTCATATTAAATCTTTACAATAGACATTTCAGTTTACTTATCCGTAGAATTGAATTAATCTTTCGTTTTTTTAAGATCGAAAAATAGGGTTATCATATTAATTCTACCGTATTAAAATTGTTAGGTATATACTAGAGGTAGATCTCTCGTATGCGAGGCGCCGCCTTGGTAGGTACTAGGTAACACCGCAATATCTATTTCTACCGGCAAGCACCAGTGTGCATGCACTGTTATGTTCCGGTTTGAAGGACATTGTAGCCAACGTAATTATTGTAGATTATGGGACTTGACATCTAATGCCTGATGGAGACGAGCGCAATGGAGTGCCACGCAGTATTTGTAATTAAAAGGTCTTGTTTTGCTTCAATACATTGTAACTCTACTTTCATGACTTGAATAAATTAAGAGTTATTGTGTTAAAGTAAGAATAAATAGAAATTAAATTAATTGACCTTAGTCTTATAGCATATGTCGCGCTGGCCATATTAAATCAGGGCTGTCACAAAGCGCCATTGTCGAAGGTGTACCCAACGGATCAAATCGGACGGCAAAGGCGCATCACAAAGTCTTCATGCGACTTAGAACCTATTCTTGACTACCTAACAGTGATTATGGAACCGCGGGCTGAAGAAGAAAGTATCAGAATACCGAAAATAAATATAGTGGAAACCACGAAAATCAATTATTTGTAAAAAATCTGTGAATGAGAAAAAAACGAGAAATAAGAAGTAGGTACTAGACGGTGTCTTTAAAGTTAAAACACCAGTCGTGCCAAAAAATCATTTTAACACAAATGAATAAATAATTATAGATATTTTTTCCATGTGCAATGTAAGAATCTTGTAGGTATATTTTTATACTATGTTACCTAAAAGCTGCAAACAGTAAAAAAGTCATTCGAGAGTTGTACTAGTATCGAACTACGTCTGAATTCAGTTATTTATTCTGGATATTCCAATATTACCTACATTGGTTTAAAATATTTAACCATTGCTTATTTAAATCGGCAATCCGAAAATTGAATTTAAAGTCACAATATTATTAATATTTAATACGTTGGTTTAGGGTCCTAATACCACGTCTAAATCGTGTGCTGAAGTCTAGACGCGTACTCCACAAGCGCATGTTTATTCTGAACTATGTGAGCAGATTATAGAAATACATTTCTTGAAAATATTTCTAGATGGTTGGTCTTTAGTAACTGCGTTAATACTCATATTTAATACACTTGTCATTTCACAGATCTCAATAAAAATATATCAATTACTTAAATAAACAATACTTACGTGTTCATATTTTTTATCCTTGTCCGGCAAAATGATTGCACAGGACCGGATGGTAAGTAAGACCCACTTGGCCCAGTGTGTATAACACGACCAGTGGCAGTCGTTACCCGAGCACTCGGAAATAAAGGCTGCCGGCGGTTACCCTCTATGAAATTTTCTCAAGTGCAACTGGAGGTTTAGGTACTAGGCAGGATCCGGGGGCCCCCTAGCCTGCCAGCCCAAACAAACTTTGAATAACAAACTATTGTAAAGCAGCCCTACCCAGAATCTCACGTACGAGGGTTCTAGTATCTAGAGAATTTGTATTTAGCTATCCTATATTTTATTTAAGTGGTATTTTATTTGACTGGTGGTAAGTATCTCTTATGCGAGGGGCCGCGTGGTCCACCGCAACATTTATTTCTGCCGCCAAGCAGCAGCGTGCATGAACTGTTGACTGTTGTGATAGGACTGTCTCAGGGTGACGAGCGCAGTGGAGTGCGCCGCAGTAATCTGTTATTCAAAGTTATGTGCGGCGTCGCTACTGTTTATGGGTGGTCATATCCATTACCATCAGGCGAACGGCATGCTCGTCTCGTCATTTAACTGCAAGAAAAAAAAAGGAAATAACATTTGCCCAGCCATTGGGAAATTAGAGTTAGATGGCCAAGACGGAAAACGTTAAGAAAGCCGAAACCTAAGTGTAGAGTCGTACGTAGAGTTAGACATTTTTTAAATATCCTTACGTTGCTTTCACTGCCGCTTTCAGAACAAAATCCTTTATTTTTGCTGAGTTGAAGTGTTATTGGATGGGTACTTACCTCTCGGTAGCCATTGAGCGGTAATTTTTAGGCTTTATCAGATACTATTCGGATGTAAGTATCGGAACTAGGTTTGTTCAGTTTCTATGCTTATAATTTTTTTGTTTTTTTTTAGAAATGAGGTTATTAATAGCAAATATTATGGTTTTTATACGTGCTTTAAAATCTAATAATTCTAAATTAACATTACAATAAATGTACATACACACACTCACGCCTTTTATCCCTGAAGGGGTAGGCAGAGATGCAACTAGTGCACCCACTTTTCGCGTATTCCGTCCCATGATGTGGTGCGGGTGAGCCTATCGCCATATCGGGCACAAATTCCAGACTCCGGGTTGATACTGAATTTAAAACCCAATATCACTTTGCCCGACCCGGAAATCGAACCCAAGACCTCAGCAATGCAGTCATACCGTAATACAACTACGCTACCGAGGCAGTCATGAATTTGCCTTGACAAATTTTTATTGCAAGCCTGGAGAAAGGGTAAGCAAACAAAAATACGTAATTGATACGACACATTTAATAATTTCATCTAGATAATAATATTTTTAATACACTTTTATTCACAGTACAAAAATAATTGTACACTTTTCGTAAACTTCTTGTTTGTCTATAATTTACAATCACATAATGAAACTTAAAGTACATGGGTACTAATATAATATTACATGATAATTACAAAATGTTGTAATACGTTATTTCATATAAAATCTATGTGTGTGATTTCATAATTACCTTTTTTTCGAAAAGTATTTTATAATTTTATTATTTATTTCAATTATCTAAGCAAATTTTTAAAGATATTATGTGCACTGAATGAACTTTAATAAGGAAGAAGATAAATCTTCAAAAAGTAGGTACAAAAGATATAACGGTGTTCTTGTTAACCGCCTTTAAAGAATGAACAGGTTATAATTTGATAACGGATGTGTGTAAGATGCTGCGTATTTCCACTGTGATTTATCAATTATGGGTCCTCTATTGATGGAAAAGTGTCTAATTTAAAGTACAGTCACCCACATAAGTAGTTGAACATATCTCTACACTTTTGTGTTCTTTTTATTTTATATTTGTGTTTTCTTCACAAAAATAAAATAAAAAGGATTTACTTTACTTCACAAAGAAGAAATAATGTTTTATTTAAATTAAACGCGTATAGGCAATTTGAATGAATGAATTTATTGAGCTACTTAAGTGGCTGACTGTACATATATAGTAAAAACAAATCAATATATTATGTACATCTTCTGATATAGTGTTAGCCCGTGATAACTTTAGGCACCTATGTGAAGAAAATAAAATACTTCAATACATACAGAAGCATTTTAATTTAAACAATTTAAGAGTTGTTGGGGATGGACCCCATAGTCTTTGGTATTCAAAATGATTTTAATTAAAAAACAGAGCTAGCGATCTAAAGAATCCATAATCAAGCCTTTCGTACTTAACTTTCAATTCACAAGTTACCTATAAAACATTGCCTAACTTCGTTATATTTTTAAGTAAACTTATCAAAAATAACATATACATCTTAAAATTAATAATACATCGATTACAAAAATAATACAACCTAAGTACTGGTTTATATTATATCGTAAATGCGTTGTTTAAATATTTTGATCGTTTGACTAGATTTCAAATGAACAGTTTAGAACTAGATTACAATTTATATATTTACGCGCTTTGTTCATCAGAAACAATATTTATAAAAAATTTAATACCAAGTTTACACTCCCAATGAAAAGATAAAAGGCGATTGCTGTAACGGCTCCCCACATTGCTGCGTTACGCGCCCGAGGCCGCGCACTGAACTCCCCCTTATTCTCTATGACAGTGTTAACTCATAACACGGCCGCGTTACGTTAACTTCGTGTTATTAGCGTTAAATGGTACTCTGTATGCCAGTTTCGATAGTGATAAACGCGATGAGTTACGTTATGCGCTTGTTATGAGCGGTGAATATAACGTGTGTCATAGAGAATACCTGCCTGCACTCTCTCCGTTAACTGGACTTGAAGCCAAGATGCTTTTCTACAAGCGTTAACGCCCATTTTTAGTTCTTTTCAATTCTATTAACAGTAATATATTTATCGTTTTATACTTATATTTAATTTTAATTAATATTACCAATAGCAATTAATTTATATATTTTACAATTAGTTATTAGAGCTAATGCTAACACCCCAACAGGGTGTTTAAGGCTATATTGTTGAATAAATAAATAAATTATTGTTAAAATAATTATGAATAAATAAATATAAGAGAAACAAATGTATGGGAATGACGTATCCTTGCGCTAGACTTGTCAATAGGATATCCTATTGACAAGTCTAGTCATTATTTTCTATTCTATTGGCGTTAACGCTTGTAGAAAAGCATCTTGGCTACAGATCTGTTATCTGTAGGAGAGAAGTGAACTCTGCGGCCTTGTCTCACATCTGGTTTGCGTTCATGGGCGTGATTCGCGCGGGAATGTGGAGAGACCACAAGGACGCTCTCGACATCTCGCCTAGCTTTCGATGATCTCATCATAGAGTTTTGACCAAAACCTGAAATCGATCTACAGTACTCACAAATAAATAAAATAATAGTATCTGTTGTTCATGTGAATAGATTCAGGTCATTTAAATATTCTTACGATCAGCGCGAGATTTGCTGATAAGTTATGTCCCAATCTTAACTAATTAGTTTACTATAAGATTTTGGCTTGAACCTAGAGAGCTAACTTTTAATGCGCACGAGTACATTTCTAGAGGTTTGTCGACGGGATCGGCCCTCCATAAAAGAGCGAGACGCGTCACTTTATAATTTCATATCGTATATAATTAAATCACATGTGCTGCGCCTGCGCAACTCTCATGATCTGTGTCCTGATTGGCAAGCGGCATGCGGACATGCCGTAAATCGCCGTTAAAGCATGACGTCACGCACGGGCTCTCTGACGACTCGCTGTCAGTCCTTCGTTGTCACTAAAACTAGAAGTTGGGTGCGGCGCGTCTCCACCTGCGGCCGGGACACGCTGCTGCTGCGGGTTCGGTTCAGTATCTAAAAGAAATTAACAATTCAGAGTCTGTACAGAATACACGTTACATCGATACAAATATGTTTCTTTTCTTTAAACGAAAAGGGCCGGGCAAGTCCCGTGACTGTAAACGGCACGACTGGCTATAAATAGCAGCATCACCACCCAGATCTTTAATTACAGAACTCTGGTAACTACTCCCGCATACAAAAGTTATTTTACAATTATGATGTGGTACCTATCCAAACGGACATTCGCATATGAAACTTTAATAAAATAATTACGTGTCTTTCAGCATTTATATAGGTCCCAACATTACTCATGGTAGGTAGGTCTCTTGTATGTGAGGGGCCGTCTGGGTAGGTATATTTCTACCGCCAAGCAGCAGTGTGTATGCACTGTTGTGTTCCGATTTGAAGGACATTGTAGCCAGCGTAATTACTGGGCATTATGAGACTTAACATCTAAATAATATTATGTCTAAAGGTGACACAGGCGCAGTGAAGCGCCACGCGGCACGCCTACTTTGTAATTACAAGTTCAATATAGTGTACTAAAGCATCAAATATACCATAACCATACCAGCCCTGTATTATATACTGCCCACTGTTGAGCACGGGCCTCCTCTACAACTGAGAGGGTTAAGGCCTTAAGTCCACCACGCTGGCCTAGTGCGGGTTGGCAGACTTCACATACCTTCGAAAATCAGAGACTTTCTCAGATATGCAGGTTTCCTCACGATGTTTTCCTTCACCGTTAAAGCGAGCGATAATTCGCAAAGAATTCACACGTAACTTTTTAGAAAAGTCAGAGGTGCGTGCTCTTGGGTTTTGAACCTGCGGACATACGTCTCGGCAGACCGTTCCACTCCCAAGTAGGCTATCGCCGCTTTATCAAATATACATCTTATATTACACCCTTAAGTGAAACTCGGTTAGGCGGCTATTATTGCGATCTGGAATATTATAAATCGAATAATTTAGTATTTAGCTCGAGATAACATTATGAGAGTCATAAAAATTTATTCCGTAGAACTCGCATGGCAATCATAAAAACTCGCTTGAACATTTACTTATCTATCCAAATTTGTGTATTACTACTGTTTATGGGCAGTCGTTTCGCTTACCATCAGGCGAACGACATGCTCGTCTGTTCAATCAGTAGCAATAAAAAATAAAACGACATGCTTTAAGATAGAGTAATTATTACCATAGCAACAGAATGCGATCGCCGTGCGTGCGTGGAGCTGAGCAGGTCCGAGTTGGCGGTGGAGTCGGAGCGCGACCGCAGCGTGCCGCGCCCGTGCCGCTTGCGGCGCCGCGCCCACCACAGCCACTTGTACGGCGGCACGCGTCTGGGGAATAATAGCCGATATTACGTACTTTTCCGGTATAAACTATAGCCTATATGTTAATGTAGTTGTAGCCAGTGTAACTACAGGACATAGTGAGACTAACAACTTATGTCTCAGGATGACGAGCGCAGTGGAATACCATACACTACTTTGTAACTCAAGGTGCTGGATGGTGTTGCTACTGCTTATGGGTGGTCGTATCGCTTACCATCAGGCGAACGGCACGCTCGTCTCGTCATTCAATACCATAAAAAAAATGCAGTACAGTCAGCAGCATAAGTAGCTGAACAAATTCTAAATTTCAAATCGCTAATATACGCGTTAAGTTAAACTAAAACATTTTCTTTCTTTGTTTGAAGTAAATTAAATGTCTTATTTTATTTTTGTGAAGAGAAAAAAGGATTGGTAAGACACAAAAGTATGTAAGCAATTTGAAATTTTGAATTTGTTCAGCTACTTATGCTGCTGACTGTACATGATCTACACTATTATATTCCAAACTTAAGTGTCATTTACACAAGAAGAGTTTCTCGAATGCGAGCGGCGAAAAATGGTAAGCGATTGTAGTATGCGAGAACTCTCCGTGCGATTCTCTCCTGTGGTTATTTACATTACGATAAAAACTCGTATCAATGAAGCGATACTCGGATTCGAGTGTCAAAGACGAGACTCGCTCCTCTTAAATTGTTTATACTACAGGCAAGTATTCGTAGGGTGATATTTGAGATTCGTTTGTTTCCACACGCGGTGACCAAGCAGAGTTTATGGGGCGATACTTTGCTTTCGAGAGACGACATTCGCACCGTTTGTTTACATTACCTAGGCGATAGATATTTGCATAGCAAGAAACTGCCGCTCGTATGAAAAAACTCTCCTTGTGTAACTTAGGCAATAAATCCATGCATTAATATTCAGTGAATAAATATGTTTCTTCAATAAATGTTGATTAATTATTTTTCTCCTTTTTTATCCATCTCTGCTTCTGCCTCCGTTAATTCAACTTCCACGGAAACCAAGACCTACCACCTCCGTATCAGTTGTACTTAAAAATGGCCTACGTTACACCAAACGCATATGCATAGTCACTTTTATCCCCGAAGGGGTAGGCAGAGGCGCAACTAGTGCACCCACTTTTCGCCGTTACACCAAACAATCCAAGTAAAAGTGCCAACTTCACAACCAGACTCCGTGGCGCAACGGTAGCGCGTCTGACTCCAGATCAGAAGGTTGCGTGTTCAAATCACGTCGGGGTCAACATATTGTTTTGCATTTTTACGGGTCTAAAGAACATCGGATATCTTTCGATCTCGAAACACAGACCCTAAACAAATATTTGGTAATATATTTACGCAAGTATAACTGCAAAATCACTAAGTTGAATAAATATGACGGATGAGCTTGCATCTGTGAGCTTTCCATTAAGAAAAATCTCATTAATTTTATGTGTTTCTTGCATTTCAGGACTCCAATAAGCTGATAATTGATAGATCTCACAAACATTAGCCTGCCGAAATCGAACCTGTGGCCCGCTAACCTAACTTACCTTAAGCTGGTATAAATGTGAGGCGAGAACATGCAGCATATGAGCGGGTTGGCGGCGGAGTTGAGCGGCGCGAGGCTCTGGATAAGCGTTGCTATGGCGAAGTTGCGCTGCGTCGGCGGGATATGGTTGTACACTTGCAGTAGATCGAAAACTATATACGGCGACCAGCAGAGAACGAAGACTAGAAGCAGAAATATCGTGGTTATTTGTTTGTACTTGGGGGCTATATAGTCGCTGTTGGCAATAGAAATGCAAATGTTTTTCGTAAAGGAAAATGGAACGCGAGTAACAGTAACGGCTTTACGATACGATTCCTAGATGGCGCCACGGGCTCGAATGCATTCAGTTGACTTAAACTTCAAGAAAGTTAAAGAAGTTTTTTTTCCTTACACTTACACTCTTGTCAGAAAGATTGATCAAATAAAAAAGAATCCAAAAAATATGTGCCGTCGCAGGCTCCCGAGAAGCTGAGGCGGTTGCTATAATGAGTACCTAGATATCATTAAATATTGTGTTAGCAGTAAGACATCCGCTGATACTTTATTGATTGGTCCATCAACTTCAAAAGACAATAAAACAAAAGTTACCTATACCTTCAGTATAAAAAAAATACGTGTGGCACTCGGAGACTGCCGCGGTAAAGCTATTGCATAGCATTTTTTATCACAAATTTTGATTGACTAAACACAAATTCGATCTTACGCTTACCACATAAAGTAGAATTTTAAACGCGAGTAACGCACGTTTAGTCTTGTTATTGATAAATGTCAGAAATGCAATGGTCATCACAACCAAAGTAGAATAAATCAAAATTTGAAAAAAGAATGTTACGTTCGATTCTTTTGTACTCGTGCCGTGCCAACGCTGGGGAAATAGCTTCTACGCAATGTATTTAAGGTTCATATTAGATTAGTAAGAAATGGTTTTAATGACTTTAATAAATAAAATAAATAAAAATATACTCGTTTCAAGAATTATAGCTTCTACGCATTGTATTTAAGGTTCATATTAGTAAGATAAAAAAGATGTCAGGTTATTTTCGTTACGGAATTTCTGGATTCGGTCTCCACGTTCAAGGCCCGCGATAGAAGCTATGTAATAGCTTAAAAATATGTAAAGAAATAATACTGTCAAACTTTTAATTTGTCTAAGAATCAAACGCATCGAATTTACTTATTTAAAAAAGTTGATTTCTTAATGAATTTCCAAATAAGTACTTACCAAAAACAATAACAAAGGTCATCTTAACACTCTTAATCTTGGCTCTCGGGATCAATCCTCTGGAGCTGGCGCGGCGCGAATCAGGGTCGCTCTCCACCTGGCCTGGTAATAGAGATACCAATTAATTATAATGTTTGGGCTATTTGTTATTCGTGGATATTAATGCTTTGAGCAGTTCGTGGTATTTTGTGGATGGCAAAGTATTTAAAAACTCGGGGATATGGTGTGTCTTTTTAAACTATCGATTTTTTTTATTTCGTACATTTGCGATCAGTCCCCTTAGCTAAAAAAAAATTATCAAAGGTGTTGCTTAATAGACAACAAAACTCTGCAATCAATAGGTTTCTCTCACACTAGGTAAGAGTTATGATAATGCATATTACACCAACCATTTCTCATAGTCTTAGTTCTCCTAGAGTTAATAGGTGGACTCATGACGACGGCTTTGCTCTTAGTCCATATGGTGAGGACGATGACCGCGTAACACGCCGCGATAGTCAGCGCAGGAAGTACGAAGATCATCACAGACACCAGGGTCATCCAGATCTGCCACCTGCTCGGAGTTCCCAGGTCTATCCAGCATTGCAGCTCGCCTGGAATAATAGGGAATCAATCTTAGTAATGGTTGATGCAGAGTACGTTATTTTTGGTTACATGACTTGTTCCACCCTCAACGTCCCAATATGGGGTCAGCGCAAAATATTTTCAAGCATGTTGAAAAGAAGAAGTGATAATTTTCCAGCTAGCAAGCCCACACAAAATCACAAACACACATCACGCCTTCATCTCAAAAGGGGTACTGCCTACCCCCTTTTGAGGTAAAAGATGCAGATAAGGCACCCACTTTTCACTATGTATGTTCCGTTCCTTTATGTGATTGGAGCAAGTCTATCACCATATAGGGCACAAATTCCAGACTACAGGCTGATACCGAGCAAAAAAACCCAATATCACTTTGCACGATGATTTGAGTTCCCGGGATTTGAACCCAAAGCAGTATCGTACCGCGCCCGTAATAAATGAAATGAAATGAAATGAAATGAAATAATTTATTCGAACCCATAAAATGTTATACATTATTTAGATTATTCGCAGATGACACCTCGTTAATTTTTAAGATAAATAGAAGGGAACAAAATTTTGTGGAGCCCAATAAAGTACTTAGTTTGATTTCTAACTGGTTTTCAGCTAACAATTTGCTGTTAAATGCGGCAAAAACTAAATGTGTCCGATTCTCGCTACTGAGTAATAAAAATGAACCAAATATTGATTTGGATGGAAATAAACTAGCATTAGTTCCGTCAACGGTTTTCCTCGGGGTTTCAGTAGATAATAAATTGCAATGGGGACCCCACATTCAGAAAATTTCGAGTAAATTGAGTTCTGCCATCTTCGCTATTAGAAAGATCAGACATTTAACTGACGTGGCTACGGCAAGGTTAGTATATTTTGCTTACTTCCACAGCATTATGTCATATTGCATTCTTCTGTGGGGTTCTGCCGCAGATCTGCAGACCATTTTTGTCTTACAGAAACGAGCGATTCGTGCTATTTACAACCTTCGATCTCGTGATTCCCTTAGGGAACTGTTTAAGGAGGCTAATATACTGACTTTGCCGGCCGAATACATTTTCCGGAATATTATGTATGTCCGCAAAAACCTTAGTACTTTTATTAAAAACAGTGACTTGCACTGTCTGAACACTAGAAATAAGAATAAACTAGTTGTTCCAAATTTTAGGCTCTGTAAAACGAGTAAATCATACTTAGCGAATAGCATTAAATTTTACAATAAACTTCCCTCCGAAGTAGCCGATTTGCCCGGACACCAGTTCAAGTGTTATGTTAGGCGCGAGTTAATGTCTAGAGCGTATTATAATGTAGCGGATTACCTCGATGATAAGACGGTTTGGAGAAGTGGTCCTGCACACCATGGCCAACCCTGTTAACACTTACTAGTGATTGACTGCATAAAGTGTCTCATCTGTATCTATCTTTAATATTGACATTACAATAATTTTAACTTTTAAATCTACTGTGACTATTAGGTATATAACCTAATTACTACAATTATAAATATTCCCTCATTCATATAATTTAAATTTAGGGAAGACGACCGACCGATCATTTTGTTGCGCTTGCCTTTATAAGTTTCATTTTATTAAGAAAGTAGGAAGAGCAATACAACAAAAATAATTTTGTAAATGTAGGCGAATGCACATTGTACACCGTTATTTTATTATCTTTTTTGTGTTATGTCCAGTTTTACGTATTTGTACATGCCTGTCCAGGTATTCCCTAAATCCCTTCATTTGGATTTTATCTTATTTCAACGGTGATGTGCGTGCATTAGCTTATATAACTAATCTGACTTTGTACACAGCACAAAAGAATTGAAAAAAAAAAGAGAAAGAAACAATGAACAATTGATGACAAAAAAAGTAAGCCCGGAGTTTCTTTCTGCCTTTCTTCTTCGGGTCGTCATCGCTTAGGTAGCTAGTGAAAGGCTGGTAGGTTAGCTAGGCTAGGGCCTGTAGTGTCCTCACCGGTGAGGATCGCGACGCGTTCCTCCCATTATTTTAATAAAATGATGTCCTTTTTATATCCCCTTTCCTGCCAGCCCGAGCTGTTTTTTTTTTTTTTTTGTTTTTGTTTATTTCTTATCATAGATTTACTCCCAATAAAAATGTCGGTAGTTATATAAGTGACCATTGGTATTTATAATAATTATTAATATAATCAATTTAATGTATCTTGACTTATCATAAGTGCAACTATGTTCGCCTACGTGATGAATAAAGTATTTTATTTTTATTTTTATTCCGTCAATATTAACTCTACCACCAGTTCGGAAAGCAGTTTCTCACTAGAGAAGAACGGGCAAGAAACTCTAGTGTTGCTCTTTTCAAAATCAGTTCAAGGTATAAAATACAATGCATTATGTAGAGAAAAAAAATACAATTCAGTATTTGTTAAGTTTTGTTTAGAGCAGTTCATTTATATACTCGCAAAATAGGTAATAAATTTTTAAATTCCAACACTAGTGCATAACTATCTCAGGAATCATGTAATAATTTGATCTGAAATGTTCAAGATGTCGCTATTAATCTAAGTTCAAGATATACCCAAGATATGTATAAGAATACAACTACGCTACCGAAGCATACATTATATACGCATTCGTTTATCGAACCGTGATATACAGAGTGTAAACAAAAACCTCACCTTGGACTTCTTTGACTTCATACAGGATCAGGATGGGTATAGAGAATACAATGCTGATTAGCCATGCAGACACAATCAGCGCTCGTGCGCGATTCCCTGAAAACGAAGAATATAATAAGTTAGTGTACTTGAGTGCCTTTATATTCTCTAAATTGTTTGGCCCTTTCGATATATTATCCCTTGTGTCCAGACAAGCATGCATTCTTATCAAAACTATAATACATACTGCGGCAATTTCTCATAATCAAGAATTCTAACCAAAGTGACTCAAGCGTATCGTGTCCAAGTTCAAATAATGAATAATGATATTCACAAGAACAATTCCATTATTCAAGTTGATAGAAAGGACCTAATAAGAACTTTTTAAATTCAAATTAAGCAATAAAAGATAACGACACTGGCCGGTTTTGTTGCAAATAGAAAAATAAAAATTGTTACTGCCTATAAATTTTATATGCGATGGAAATGGACAGTTTCATTAAAATTGACTTTAGAAGTGGGGTAACGGGCGATATTTCACCGACAACTGGTGAAAAACTTGTGAATGAACGGCGGAACTGGTAATTATGTGATATTTATTGTAATTGTAGCAAAAGTAACGTATGAACGTGTGGAAACGTTTAGTACACACATAATTTTATTTAATTTCACTGTTTAAGAACTGTTAAAAGTATTATACTATTTATTTGTAGTTTATGAAGACCTTGCTTTCGTTTAAATTATCTACTATTTATAAGAAAAAAGAATATTATTCAGAGCTGTCTATTGTCCGCGTATCGTTTAAATGAAAAGCGTTGGTTATATTATTATCTTCTAGTATTTTTAAAATTAAAGTACAAATATACATATATGCTATTATTAAATTAAAGTCTCTCTTATCCCTCAGTAGTCTTTAGATTAGCAAACAATTCGTGGACACTTCCTGTTAATATTATTGGAGTGTCTAAGTTTAAACATCCTGTTAAGGCCTCTAAAAAGTAAAAACCCAGGAGACGCTAAAACCCCAAGTCTTTCCGTCTTGTCGTGAATACAGTCAATGTATGCATGTATACATAATAATATGTGTCAACATATAGGTAATAGCTTTATTCAGAGTATTAATTAAATAATTTTTATTTTAGACAGTATAACATGAAATGAAGCTGCGATAAATGGAAATTCCGTACTTCAACATCAGAAAATTATGAATACTTAGTTTTAGTATGGTGTGTGCTAGTGTTAAGGTATATTTCATATCCACCTGGCTAGCGACGATCGTACGGTAAGGGTTAAACCCCACAATAGTGGCCCACTAAGTATGCCGCGTTCCGGGATTAGCCTTTGTATATCCGGTTCAAACAGGGTGACAGTTGGCACAATTGTCTCGACTGACGAAGGATAATCATTGCTCGTCAGTTGACACTCTATCTCCGCTCTCCACTTACCATCAGGTGCGGGGGCGTCACTTTGGCGTGTACAAATAAAAATGAAACTGAAACTGCAATCGACCGCGAACTTAGACCGGGTTTTTTAACTGTTGTTAGGGTAATCATCGGTTTTATTAAGCTGGACGCGCTTGCAGAGCTTCGAGTGCTCCAGGTGCTGCGAGCGCGTCCAGCTTAATAAGACCCTGACAAAACGATAACTATAGTTGAAAAAACGGGGCCTTAGTGTGTTGTGTGCTAGCTAACCCCCGTCGGCTCCCCGTTCAAAATTTTTATTCCACTATATTAATATTTTCTAGGAGTTAGAAAGCTTTTAAATACCTATAGCTTGTACTATTTTTTCTTAAAAGTCTCAATAATTAATATGAAAGTAATGGAGTTTTATACTCGACGTCGCAGTTAACAAAAAAAACAGTGAGTTGTAGCAGATTGCCTCGGTGGCGTAGTTGTATTGCGTGAACGGTACGACTACTGCGCTGAGGTCTCGGGTTTGAATCCCGAGTCAGACAAAGTGATATTGGGTATTTTTTCTCAGTACTAGCCCGGCGTCTCGAATTTTTATCCAATATGGCGTTAGGCTCGCCCCCATTATGACAAATGAGGGTATAGGTACACAAGACGAAAAGTGGGTGCACTAGTAGCGCCTCTGGCTACTCCTTCAGGGATAAAAGGCGTGTGTGTTGTGGAAAATGAGCGAGTGAGTTACCTCATAATACTATGCAATAATAAATAATAATAATACCAGCCCTGTATTATATACTGCTCACTGCTGAGCACGGGCCTCCTCTACTACCGAGAGAGTTTAGGCCTTAGTCCACCACGCTGGCCTAGTGCGGGTTGGCAGACTTCACATACCCTCAAATTCTTATCGAGAATTCTCAGGTATGTAGGTTTCCTCACGAATTGGATTATTCCTATGCAATACATAGAAATAATCCACATTTATACGAAATATTTCAAAATTAAGACAAATATTAAAGGGAAAATTATACATGCCTTCGCGAGAACAATGCTAGAGACCAATAAGTAATTGCATCAAAGAATAAATAAACTTAATAACAAGATTTCAAAACGACTAGTAATCAACTAAAAACTTAATTCCATTTACGTTCAAAGTGTACAAAGTTGACGAAGAACTATATTTTAACTGATGAAATTTTAACTAATGCTCGTGTAATTTCAGATTCTCATTAAACTTGCTCTCATTTAGAAATGTATGTGATTATATAATGCATATGCATGATAGCCTAGTTGGGAATGGAACGGTCTGCCGAGACGATGTCCGGAGGTTCAAAACCCAAGGCACACACCTCTGACTTTTCGATGTTACGTCTGTATTGTTTATCAATTATCGTTCGCTTTAACGGTTAAGGAAAACATCGTGAGGAAACCTACATACCTAAGAACTTCGAGTGTATGCGGGTTGGCACCGCACTGGGCCAGTGTGGTGGACTAAGGCCTAACCTCTCTCAGTGGTATAGGAGGCCCGTGCTCAGCAGCTCGGCTGATTGCATTGCATATTATAATGCAAAATACTCATATTATATGCAACATCCTATCGTCCTAAGTTATGAAATTATTTGCTAGAAGTAGGGTACCAAATTTACTCCAGATTCAATGACCACCGTTTACTTATGTGAACACCTATCATGTTGATCATTATGAGCAGTGGCATTCCGGGATCAACCGGTATCCATTCAGTAAGACCATAATTCTAGCGAGCATCTAGTGACGCGGCGACTTTTGCGCACCTACATTTTTCACCATATTGAACTGAACAATTCAGTGCAGCGTAGTCATGACAAAATAGGGTAATAAAGGTCATAATATGTTACTTTTAAATGTTATAGTGAGACGTTCACTCACGCCTTTTATTCCCGAGGTGAGCCAAAGGTGCAAATAGTGCTCCCACTTTTCGCGCCTTATTTCGTTCCATGATGTGACAGGGGGAGATCCTAACGCTATATCGGACACAAATTCCAGACTCCGGGCTGATACTGAGCAGTAAAACCCACTATCACTTTGAGATTCGAACCTGAGACCTCAGCGCGAAGGTCACACCGCGCACGCCAAATAATTACGCCATTGACGCAGAAATAAAATAGTTAGACCCTATTTGTAATATCTAATTGACTACCAATAAAAAATATAGCTCTATATACTTACAACTGCCGGAGAAGTTCATGGGGTTTGTGATGGCGTCGCAGCGGTCTATACTGAGCGCCACGAGCACATACGTGGACGCGTACATCACCACCGCCTAGAAAAAAAATATGGTCATATTATTAACTAGTTTTCACGACTATGTCCGTGTGAAAGAGATTTTCCGGTATAAAAGTCCCACTTTATATATTCCCGGGATACAAAGTAGGCGTTCTCAGGGTCTGAAATTATCTTGATCCGAAATTTAATCGAAATCCTTTCGGTCGTTTTTGAGTTTATCGCGTTCAGACAGACAGAGAGACAGACGTGGCGGGGGAACTTTGTTTTATAATATTATGTAAGGATGTAAGGATAATCGGTCTAGGTCTGTATATAACTAGCTCACAAGTCAAGATTGAGGGCTTGCTGAAAAAAGGGTAGTTATAGTTAAATAACCCGAAGCCCGACTTCGCAACTCGGCTTCGGGCTTCTGTTTGAGGACGTTTAGACAATAGAACGCTATCAATAGCGGTCTATTGCTGGAGGAACTCAACCAGTTGCTCGTGGGAAGTACTTTACTCTAAAGGTCTAGGTCACTTTTCACTAAAAAAATCGATTGAAAATCTTAATCGAGATGAGACAAGATAGATGTTTCTGTGTTACCAGCTGCCTTATTTATGCTGCGTGACTTTATTATAACTAGGTCACGGATCTTTACGAGAGTAATACAAGAAAAGCACAAGTGCCAAAAAAAAAAATTGGCTGTATATGTTTGTTTGTGTTCAAGTGTCAGACTAACGCACATGTAAATTGATCTAACTATCACATCAAACATTGAGTTGATAAAAGACTAATGTACAAGTAAATATATCAAAACATCATAACTCCTTAATAAAATAAACCGGATCATTGACGTCAACGTTCATACAAATTATGAAAGGTTTTATAAAATTTTAATTTATGTGCCGGTATAACTTTCGTCGGTCGTTTTCGGGTAAATATTTTCATTTTTTATGTATACCATTTCTTTTTAAGGCCATGCAGTGCATCCACATTTCGTCAGCTTCATATCCCTCCCGTAATGTTATAATAGGCGAGACTACCATTTCCTTTACAAATCACAATCTCCGACAACTCGCGCGTTTTATTCGAAAATAACATTCTTTTATTGCTTGGCCTTGAATCGAACCTGTAAACTGATTATCTTCACAGCCTATTTACGTATCCACTAGAAGTAACAGCTTAGGTAAAAAATAACGAAAACTATACGCGAGAGAGCTTTAGTCGTCGCCTGTAAAAACAAACCCGAACAAACGGAGTGATTTAAAATTCTTCAAAATACATAAAACTCAAGCCATATGTTTGTTTTTCCGTGTTTACTCATAAACTGAACGGCTGCGCAACATTTTTGTTATTTGATTTGGCACAATAATTTTCTATTTTGAATTTCACGCTTCTCTTATAATTAGAATTTTGGACTGTCGGTCGAAGCGTGTTAACTAACTCAGTAATGGTTGTTCGCATTCTCCCTTGCTTTTTAATTAACTGATTATGCATTCACAATCACGAACTATATTTTGTTGATTTTTTTATTAATAACATACATCGGCGGGATTGACATCATCAACTACAATATTTATTGTATATAATAATAATTAAAAATTCTTCCTTTTTTTTTCTTTGATTCCTCACTTTGAATCCCTGACCACCGGTGGCTTGGGTTTTGAGCCTCGCACTCGGAGGGTGATTCACTTTTTTATATTTTTATAATATGTATTAATGTTTTTTTTAGTATGTATATAAAAATGTAAAAAAAGGAAAATTGAAAATAAAGAGAAATAATTAAAAATTGTATCAGTTAATTTACTTCGTACACAATACCACAATTTAAAATACATAATAAAACAAAATAACCTTTGACATATTAATTATACTTAAACCTGAATTAATTGAACTTAGGTAAAATTACAATAGACCCTTCAATAATGGAAAACCCAAAAGTTAAATAAACTTCCTAGTATGGATTAAACAATTCATATTAGGAATATTATCCATGTTAGGAAAATTAAAAAGCCGTCATCTCAATATTTAGAATATTGCTTTCCTGTCCAAAATGTACTTTGCTATAGTAGTTTATCAATTCTCCTATAATTAAAAATATGAGTAAATCATTTCTCACCTGAAGAAATTTTACAGTCTTGCACATAAACTCCCCGGCGTACCACGCTATCGTTATTTTCTGAATAATATCCGGGAATACGTAAATAAGACCCACGAACAAATCTGGAAAGAATATAAATAAATTTAGTTACAAACAATATTAATAAAACTTATATTTCGGCGGAAACCAATAATGGAAAAATAGTCAAGTTCCTGTACAATGTAATAAATGATTAGTAAAACTTTTTACGCAAGTGGAGATGCGGGTAAAAAATAGTAGATATTTACATTATTATTTACCCATACAACTTGAGCCGACACTCACAAACACGAACATCTTTCACGGCCAAGTTCATGTAATAAATCATCCAAAAATACACATTTACCACTGAATCCGCAAAATATAAAACTAACGAATGAGGAAGAATGTGCGAAAACATATCTTCCAAGAAGTATTAACTGTTTCATCGGTTTAAAAGATTTATAAACACGGCCAGTTGTTTAGAATACATCCGTTACTTCATTTTTACTGGAACGGAATAGCCCCGGATTTCTAGAGACCGTCTGGATTAGATTAGCAAAAACAGTTATGTCAGTTCCTGGTGTTAAGTATATTTATATACGTATGTATGTATGTATGTATTACTGACTCAGTTATCACAAAATCTCAGTAACGACAAAGATGTTGACACACAACTCTGAGAATGGGAAAAGGCCATAATACAGAAAACCCTTGGAGGAAGAATAAAATAAAAATATGATCGTACACACACACACACACACACACATACACACAATCATGCCCTTTATCCCGAAGGGGTAGGCAGAGGCGCAACAAGTGCACCCACTTTTCGCCGTGCGTATGCCGTCCCATGATGTGATAGGGGGCGAGCCTATCGCCATATCGGGCACAAATATCAGACTCCGGGCTGATACTGAATTTAAAATCAATATCACTTTGCCCGACCCGAGAATCGAACCAGAGACCTCAGCATTACAGTCATACCGTAATACAACTACGCCACCGAGGCAGTCATACCTAATGAATATAATGATCATACCTAATGAATAATTATAATCATGAAGCAATGTGGTGATCTCCGGAATTATAATAGTTATAAAATCATTATTCCTTAATACTTTGATAAACACCAGTATACTAACGAATATATCATAACCAATCAAGCCATCGAATGTATTCTCTAAGCTCCAACTCACTGCAATACTCGAAATAATAATTGTTTTAGAAAATCGATACACGTAGTACGTGGGTGCGAATACAAATCAGATGGATAACTAAACAAAGTTTACAACTGCCCCTCGCTATCAAAAAGGAAACATAGACAATATTGATTGACACGGGCTTGGTGTTAATCTTGATAATATGATGTTATTATTAGCGTAGGCCGAAAAGCAAAAAAAAATACTGACAACGATCTCTTTATCATAAATACCAATTATTTAAATTCCAGGGGAATGATGGGTGCACTATCGTTTTTAAAGAAAAGTATTAGAAGCGAAAGGACATTTAGGCATTCGAAAATTAGTCTCATATATTATGTCGATCCAAGACATGGTCTATCCATATTTCATCCAAATCCGTTCAGCGGTTTTAGCGTCTACTTCTAACAAAAATTCAAACATTTTCACAAACATTCTCATTGATATACCTGTCAGCTATCGATTCCTGGCAACACTGCAATTTTTTTTCAATTTGAACCTTATTGGTAGGTAATAAAAACTATTTCCGCATTTTTGACACGATACGTCATGTCCCAATTGGGCCAAACGATAGCTGACACGGTAGTAAGAAAAGAAAGCAACAAGATGAGATTTTCATTAATATTTAGACTGGACTAATTAATTACATTTGTGTATCTAACTACAATTAAAACCACGTCGTATTTCTTGGCTATGAAGCAACCAGAAACTCCTCTTTAAAGAGGCAGATGCGCAGCCAACATTTTGAGAGATTTTTTCCCTTAATAATATTATTTTTTGTATCATTAATCACTATAGAGTTAGTGTATTTGCATTGCTTATTCAAGCTATGTCGTATCGGTCCGATTTGCAAATCAACTGCACAAACATTGGGAATTGTTATTATCATAGTTAAAATTATGTTTGCTTAGTTTGGCCCACAATCTGCACGGTTAGCCGAATCAACACTATATAGATCCGGAAATAGTTGTTTGCTATTAAATTCAGCTAATTTTAGCACCTGTTGATAGTCGTTTTATTTTTAATCATTGAAGCTCTATGTCTGTGACTTGTATCACACATGGTGAGGTTTTTTTTATTATCATAATAATATAATACTATCAGGCCTGTATTATCGGGACAGTACCCGCTGTAGGCACGGGCTCCTCCACTATTGAGAGGGTACAATACGCTAGCCTGGTGCTGATTGGCATACTTTACATACATTCGAAATTCCTATGGAGAACTTCTCAGGTAGGCAAGTTTCCTTACGATGTTTTTCTTCACAGTTAAAGCAAGTGATAATTCACAAAAAATACACTCATCATTTTAGAAAAGTCAGAGATGCGTGTCCTTAAGGTGTGAACCTGCAGACATTCGACTCAGCAGTCCATTCCACTCTCAACTAGGCTATCACCGCTTTTTATTATTTATTTATTTATTATTATGAATATTGAAATACACTTAATATCTTAATCAGAACAATATTGAGTACAGGTTCGATTCTGCCTCTAGTACTACATGTTTTATTAATTCGGGTAAACTTTGTAATTAATATATAGCAAAAATCCTAATAGGAAATGACAATTTCCTATTAAGATAGGAATAGGATATAGGAATAGGTAGATATATCCAAATCGTTGATAATGTTTGCGTCAAGACATTCTAAGGATAACAAACTTAAAACCTTTTTAGAGCACTTACCAGCTATGGCGAGCTGCATAATAAAGAAATTCATTCGACTCTTCCGCGCGTTGGTGCAGTGTAAAGCTGCGATCACTGATGCATTAAGCACCACTATGGACGCGAACAGCACCCACATTACCGTGAACTGGATAGCCTGTAACATAAAAGTATTATAGAATACTAGTGTCTATAAAGAGGATAATGTGTATACATTTTCTGTATTTGCATGATGATAAATAAAATAATAATGGGGTCATCATCATCATCGTCGTCATCAGCCACATGATGTCAACTGCTAAATATAAGCTTCCCCAATAATGGGGTTCATAGATTTATTAAATATAATATCTGTCGCATTATATGACTTTCAAACGTAGATAGATGAAGCATAAACTAACATATTATTATTTAATTATGACTCCACATAAACTTCAAGACTTATTCGAAGGATAAAATACAATGAAAACAAAGAATATCTTCTTTTCGTATAACTTTGTTCAGATCTCTGAGTTTCACCGTATTTCGAGATCATAATTGAAAAGTGAGTAGATATTTGATTTTATTGAACTTTTCGGTCCCTTATTAAAGTATAGTCGATTTAAGGTCCGTTTCTCCGGTTCTTGAAAAAGTTCCAGATAACTATCTGACGAATAACGCTTTCTAACAAGTAAATCTGACACGTAACTAGTGACTTTTCTTCCAGATATTTCTATTCGAGACTTGTGAAACCAAAAGTTGTAGTTTATATGGCGGATAAGTTCCGAATAGGCCATCAAGAACTTTACCAGTATGTGGTGAATTCGGCCCTAAAAGCTATAATCAAATCGTCAATCCATCGGTTCTACCAACACTGAGTAGCACTTTAACTGGCGTAATTAACTTCACCAATCATCTCCACATACACTTGGTACATTAATCTCGGGTTTAACACCTTTCATAAGTTCCACAGATCCAAACTTCGCAGGATTAAAGTTTCCGTTTGCGCTACGAGAGCGAAAAGTTTAAATTGAGACGCAAGCGAGTTATTATTACCTTTTCATTTTGTTAAGAAACGGATCAAGTGGAATTAAATTTTGCTGCGTCTCTAAAGTGTTTTTTTTTTAAGAAACTATCATAACGTGTATTGAAATAATGAACCTTTTTGACTGACTTGGTGGCATAGTTGTATTACGGTACGACTGCAAGGCTGAGGTCTCGGGTTAGATCCCTGGATCGAGCAAAGTGATATTGGGTTTTTCTACTCAGTATTAGCCCGGAGTGTGAAATTTGTGCCCGATATAGCGATAGGCTCGCCCCCTATCACATCATGGGACGGAATACGCACGGCGAAAAGTGGGTGCTCCTCTGCCTACCCCTTCGGGGATAATGGGCGTATGTGTGTGAACCTTTTCTTTTTGCTAAAATATGTATCGAGTGGAATTAAATTATTTTGGGTTTCAAAAGTGTTTTACTAGTTGAAAAGCAATAATTATATCTTAATAATTTTCAATCAATATGAACAATTTCAAATTCACATTTCGATATAAAATGTAGTGGTAGTAGCTTCTAAAAGTAACCAATCCGCGATATAAAATGCTTTTACCGCCGTTTCATCTTAAAACCTTAATCAATCATTACCTTCTCAATCCACGTATACAAAGGTATTCAATTAAACCTCTTCTTCTTTGCTCATTCCTACTTTATGTGGGGTCGGCTCTCCTAATATGTATGGGCCAAGCTGTTCTGTCCTGGGTTTTCAGTTCGGGAATTTTATTTTTACTTAGGGTTTTGATCATACTGGTCCACCAGGTAGAGGGAGGTCTCCCTCTTTTGTTCTCTGCGCATAACGTGAGTAAACCACCTCAGGCGTCCCTCTATAAGTTTCTCGGACACAGGGGTTACCTTGAACCTACCGCGGATATATTCATTCCGATCCTGTCCAACTTAGTTACCCTTCCCGACCATCGTAACATCTTAATTTCTGCTGTATGCAGTCTTTGTACATGCGTCTCTTTAACCGTCCAGCATTCTTCTCCGTACAGCATAAGGTATTCAATTAAACCAATATCTCGTAAAAATAACGAGTACATATTGATAACCGAAGCGTTTTATCGCGACAAATCGATTAAAATCTATAACGCTATTGTTGGTGCTGTTAAAAGCTTTGTTTCTGATACGGCTATCTATGACAGGCTCTTAGCGTATCACCGAGCCCCAAAATATCCATTACACGATTAAAACCTTTCAAGTTTTATTATACTTAATCTACCTGAAAATGTTGTGGGTGGGTTAACATTTGCTTTTATGCGATTTGCACATTCGCTAGAGAGTTATGTGTTTACATGCTGACATTGTTGACCTTTTTATGCCATGGCATATCTAGAATATTTTTATTCATATGATGTCAATTGTCAGTTAAACATTTCTTATGGATCATAAAATACCTATCATTTCAGTAATGATAAATCCTACTTATAATATTATAAACGCGAAAGTTTGTAAGTATGGATGTATGGATGTCTGGGTGTCTGGATGTATGGATGTTTGTTACTCTTTCACGCAAGAACTTCTGAACGGATTTCGATGAAATTTGGCGCACGGGTAGATTATGTCCTGGATTAACACATAGGCTACTTTTTGACTTTTATTCCGGGAAAACTCATTCACGCGGGCGGAGCCGCGGGCAAAAGCTCGTTTAAAATATAATAGTACTAGCTTTTTCTTCCCGCTATAATTATAAAAGTCCCGCTTTTATATTTTCCCGGGATAAAAAGTAGTATGTGTTAATCCAGGACATAATCTACCCGTCTGCGAAATTTCATCGAAACCCGTTAAGTAGTTTTTGCGTGAAAGAGTAACAAACATCCATACATCCAGACATCCATACATCCATACTTACAAACTTTCGCGTTTATAATATCAGTAGGATTATGCATTTCTGACAAAAAAAATGTACCGTACTTTCCTTAACATCAGGTGCAGTGGGGTCACTTTGCAGTACCCATACCAAATAAAACCTTTTTTATTATTTTCCAATAAGCGTGTAAACAAAACTAAACTCTTCACGAAATAAGTAGTTTATATATCTTAAGCATTTTCACAGAACTTTCTATCTATCCATAACACTTCAATGTGGGTTGAGTCTTGAGAAAAAATGTTATTGACAGTTCAAAGTACTCTTTAAGGCTGAAACGTTGCGGGACTTTTGACGTCAATACTACTTCATTCAACTCTTGTTGAGTATTTATGTATCACTTGATGTGGCTGTCGCAATTTTTTCGATAGCAAAATAATAATTTGTAACAGATACTCCAAGACGCCGCAAGATCTTAGTGATCTGGTAATAATAAAACAGATAATACTCATCAGATCTAAGCCTCAATTAATTTATGAATAACATTACATTATCTTAGAATATTGTTAATTGATTAAACTTTCTACGTGACCAATTCATTATGATACGAATCGATATCTTATAATGTGATTCTTCTGGCCTAGCGTAATGGAAACACGAGAGATAGTACTCGAACTATGGCAGCCTAGTATTTAAAAAAATAAAAGTATATACACCAAACATAATAACCACATTAAAATCTCTAGATGGTTAGTATTACTAGCATAATAACCACGTACTAATGCACCGAACACCCAGATAGAGTCGTGGGGCGCCCTTTTTTATGCACCTAAGTGTCACTCCCACTAATAATTTGACGTCTATACCATTTTTGTACAATTATTATTCTAAAGTAAACTCCGTAATATTCTCTATAATACCTTTAACAACAGGTAATCAAAATGAAATCTTATTTATTGAACATTTATATGTAGGTTTCCATCATATTAATTTATACTGTAACACTCCCAAATAATATCATCCTTCCCATATCTAAATTTTTTTGCTTCTGCAACCTCATTCTTAACCGATGAATGTTTTATTTAATTACTGACTGCCTCTTTAGACTTAGACTTCCTTTATGGATCATTGATTAAATACTTCAGTCGCCCAACAATGAGAACTCATTTCTATGTTCTGATCGTTGACTCGTTTTATTCTTCTAATACGATATACGATACTTAAAGCAAGGAATTTCTATTTTACTTTAACTTATTTACTATAACTTGGTACCTTACATTTACTAGGATTTGGCAAAGTAAATCAAACTTACATCGTAGAAATAGTACACGTTGACTGGTTCCGATATCGTTGTGTTCGTGGTGTTCAGCATACTTATATTGTTCTGATGAGCTGTCGTGAAGGCGGTGGTGAGATACGCCCGCGTCGTGGACAACTCCTCGAGCTCTTCCTTCATGATTTCTGGATCCATAATCCTGTAAAAAGGTGCGATTAATAACAAATAAAACATAACATATAATATTATGATTGGATTAACACATAGGCTACTTTTTATCTCGGGAAAATATAAAGCGGGACTTTATCCTGAAAAAACTTTTTCACACGGACGAAGCCGCGAGCAAAGGCTAGTATTATAATGTAAACAAAAAATAGCACCGCGTTTAAATTTCCCCTAGCGTTTCTACATTAAATTTCTTCCTGAACCTCTTGTTGATGAAGTTTAAATCCTTACAATGCTTTTCCCTATCACTTTCATAATGGTTTTGATGTCAAGTTACTTCGAGAAGTTTGTGACCAAATTGATCAAGTTCAAAGAAAGTAAGATATTTTTTACTAGTTTAATTACAATAAAATATGTAATATTTTATTACTCAGTAACGTGAATTTTATATGTCTGTTAATCTTACTATACATAATATGATAAATGCGAAAGTTTGTGAAAATGTTTGGATATTTGTTGGTTTGTTAGAAGTAAACGCAGAAATATCTGAATGGATCGGAATGAAAATTGGCGCAAAAGTAGACAACGTCCTGGATTAACACATAGGCTACTTTTTATTAAGGTAATTTGCTCCCATAGAAAATAAAGGTATTTATTCATCTGAATTTTTAAATAGATGGAGCTGGCGTTTGAACTTTTGTTGCGAGAAAGGCTTTTCACGTGGGCGAACCTGCGAACAACACTTATTTATAAATAACTATACTTCTGCTCGCGGCTCCGCCCGCATGATAAAGTTTTTCCGAGATAAAAATATTTTCCTGGGATAAAAAGTAACCTCAGGAGTAACGTAGCTTCCTATTAGTGGAAGAATTTTCAAAATCGGTTCAGTAGTTTTTGAGTTTATCCATTACAAACAAACCAACAATCAAATCTGTCCTCTTTATTATTATAAAGAGGACAGATTTGATTGTTGGTTTGTTAGTATAGAAAAACAACGGACAAAAAATAGTCCACCGCTTTCAAGGATACTGTAGCTTTCTAATAACTAGTGATTTTATCTATAAAATCGGAGTAGGTATTACGCTCTGAGATAATAATAAGTACTGCACATATTGTACTTATTTATCGAGAGTAATATGATCAATTCAGTATAAAGACATAAAAATATATGCACCGTTCAATGAAAACATTAACAATAATAGTTGTTTACGTAAACATAAAACTATATCACAAGGCCGTTTGTTTCTGCATGAGCACACATATAATATCCAGCAAAGATCAAGCTGACCGCTATACTTTAATTGACCCCTACGTATAGGTCATCTTACAATATTTTTAATTAAACTGCTGTTAAGTGCGTAAACAATACATTTGTGCTTTATGCCTTCTGACTTCTGACAAACAACTGCCAGATAATTTTAAACAGCGATGCCGTTTTCTTCCTTAGCTGTTGTGAAAGAAGCTCCATTTTATCAACAGAAAATAAAACATAATATAAATCAGATACTAATTATTGAAATGTATTTATATACCTTCAATGGAACTTTTCCAGTCCATTCTTTCTGCTATAGACAACACTGGCTACAGCACGTCTCTGTGACTTTACATTAAGCTTTTATCCCAAATGACTATCAATCATTCTTGAATAATCGCATTATCTTAGCGCCATTTATATCTTTGATTACAATCAAACCTAAGTTATTATATAGATCATCTTAATCAAATAATCTAGTTGCCTTTGTAGCTACCTTTTTCATCAGTTGAACCGTACGCTCGTTTGCCCCCTATATCATGAAAAAGCTCTCTTTGAGTGTTAAATATCAATTAAGTTTGGTTCTCAGGTCTGTTACGTATACTAATACTAGATGGTGCTCGCGGCGTCCCTCCCGTGAAAAGCCTTGAAAAAGATAAAAAATGCAATTGTTTCCTATAGCAAAACGTTACCAGGACAAAAATATGTGGTTAACAAATGTCTATGTGTTAATCTAGGACATGATCTACATGTGTGCCACATTTAAGCTAAATCAGTTCACTAGTTTCTGCGTTAACTTCCAACAAACATACAAACATCCCAATATTTTCACGAACCTTCGCATTAACTATATTAGTAAGATTACGAAGAAATTGTAGATTGTAGCCAGTATAACTACTGGACATAATGAGACTTAACATCTTATGTCTCAGGATGACGAGCGCAGTGGAATGCCACACAGTACTTTGTAAGTAAAGGTGCTGGATGGTGTTGCTACTGTTTATGGGTGGTTGTATCGCTTACCATCAGGCGAACGGCATGCACGTCTCGTCATTCAATACTATAAAAAAAAAAAAAAGAGATTAAGTTCATGAGTTTAATTGTAGTAAATAATATCTTATCTGTAAGTTTCGATATGGGAATGGAAAATTGTTACACTGCACTAACGGAAAAAATATTTTCCCTCAGTGTGTTAGGCTACATTTTATCACGGAAAACGACGCAGGTAGAGCAATGAGCAAAGCTAGTCATCAATACAGTAACAAAGCAAAATTTTCTTTCTGAAGTCATAGTCGCTTGGGCCATGCAGTGAGAATCTAAATGCCAATAAAATTACCATTGAACATTATGGTCCTAGGGACCTGCTCTACGGAATAAAAGGCGTGATTTTATTATGTTTATGACCTCTTTAAATATTTTCTCAGTATAATAAAGAGGGTAGGCAGAGGCGCAACAAGTGCACCCATTTTTTCCGTGTGAATTATATGATGTAATAAAGAGCCAACCTATCGCCATATCGAGCATAAATTTCAGACTCTGGGCTAATACTGAGAATGAAAACTCAATAACACTTTGTCCGACTCAGGATTCGTGCCCGAGGCGTCTGAGCGGTAGTCGTAAGTAATCCCATATCATTCTAAAACAAAACACGCTTTTTCTGGTCACATATCTCAATAGATGTATGATGTGTCATATGATATAGTCAGTAGTATACAAGACAAATCGCAACACACACAACACAAAAAATAGGCCAAATCCACAAAATGAGTCACAAATAAGGAAACATTTCAATACAAATTATATATAAACATAAAATCTGAACTTGCTATCTGTATTAGTGGAACGCTGATATCCCTTTCCGTTTAATTAATCAGTTCGCATGTTTCCGTCGATCCACGTGCCATTGATTTCACCGAAACGCCGGGTCTCCTTGAAATTTCGACGAAACATTAGTTTATGAGTCAATTTTTCCTCATCTGCATTTTTTACTGTTCGTTATTTTTTCTTTTTAATGACGACTATACTTATAATGTTCCTTTGTATTTTACTTAATATTATATAAAATATATATAAATGCGAAAGTCAATCAAAATGGATCTTTAAATGTTTGGATGTTTGTTAGAAGTAAACGCAGAATCAACTAAACGGATTTGGATGAAATTTGGCACACGGGTAGATCATGTCCTGGATTAACATATAGGCTACTTTTTAATCCGGCAATTTGCTCACATGGGAAATAATGGATATGTTTCTTTAAGTAGATGGCGCAGGCGTCGTACTGTGTTTTAGGGACTTTTGTAGCGAGAAACCCGGGCGAGGCCGCGAGCAACACCTGGTGCATAATATATACAAGTTACTATGTGGTATTTAGGTTCTCAAACAAGCCCATGAATTACGATTTTTAAATAGAAAGTAACAGTTAATATATTTTTAGGTTTAATTTATTTCTCAGTGCCGCCCTTTCTTGTATAATTAAAAATATATTATTGTATTAAAAAAACTTAAAAAACAACGCATTTTCGGTTATCGTCTCAAAAACTAAACAACATTGGCAATTAATAAGCAGAGCATGAAAAAGCAATTAGACAAGCCGGCATAACTGTGTCAAAGTTTTCTTTCGGCTTCACCTCACTTAACACCACTTTGAAACCAATTAGTCGTCCCAGCGATAAAAAACACATTAAATTAGTCCCAACATTAACGCATCATACCTGTCGACAAACAACCATAAAATGCTGCAAAAACTAACTTCACTGCAACAGCATCGAGAAGCATACGTTGAGCCATGAGAAACTTTATAAACAATGCCAAGCTTTGTTTTTGAAAACTTTCTTCTTCAAGTTTACAATCATATTGGTTCGAGACTCTGTCCATTTACTTGTTTCTCGTAGATATCATCTATAGCGATACATTATCTATATCAAGCTGTGCCTACAATTTTTAAGACAATTTTAAAAAAGTTTAGTGATGTTACATATTTAAGGAGTCACTAATCTTGGCATTCTAATTATTTTCCTTATCATAATTAACGTTCCTCACATACTACGGATAATAGTTTCACGACCATTATTTCTGAGAGCATTGGAGCTTCTAATATAATATTATAATTACGAGACACAAGCCATGAGGCGTGTAGGAAGATTATTGGATTAAATTTATAACATTGCACCAGACTATTTCCAACAATACAAGCACTAAATACACTTGAAACCATAACAAACATACATACCAAATAAAACTTTTGAAATGTAGAGACTCATCTTGCACAGAAATGTGTGTTTTTTTTTAATTCGACGACTAAAAATGAAAAGATGGCACTTCTTTGTTAAACTTTGTTAATTAAATTGCGAGCTGGCTGCCAACAAAAAGCGAACAATGTTAGGAACAAGTTAATTGATGCGAGGACAAAGATCTTATTTGATGGCACTTTTTTCGCTTTTGGCCCAATTTAACGCGGATCATGTGGGTGGATTATTAAAATAATTCTCGTTCTTGTTTACTTCATTTTATTGTGTATTTAGGGACAACTGTTCGTGATGTCTTAATTAAAAACATTTACATTCCGTGACAGATTATTTATTTATCAAACTTGAGTACAATGTTTTCCTTACGAACTAAAAAATATTGCTATTATATAAATTATTATAAACAACTTGCTAGAATTCAAATACATCTTACGATTTACTTAGCTATCAACAAATATGCTATAATAGGCTATCTTAGGATAATGGTAATAGGAAATAATTTACTAAATCACATACATACATACTAGGCCTAACCCCTCTCAGTAGTAGAGGAGGCCTGTGCTCAGCAGTGGGCAATATATAATACAGGGCTGATGATGATGATGATGATGATACATACATAGTATCACGTCTCTATCCCATAGGGGTAGGCTCTAGGCAGAGACTATGGATTGCCACTTTGCTCGATTCTGGTATACTTCTCTCGCTTCCTCCACCTTCATCTATCTTTTCATACATTCCCGCCCGTTCAGGGTGTGCGCCTTTACCAAGAATGTCAGATATATGACATTTTAACGTCGAAATTTAATAAATTAATTAATATTATATTCAGTTGGCATTCTATGCACCAGATATTCCAAGCATTGTTCGCTATTCGCTATATACGCTGAGCAACATGTACGTTGTGCACCAAATGTAAGTGTCTATGTCTCAGCACCGAATACAATAAGCTTTAATTATATAGTTTGAGTGCTAAAAGTCCAACTAATTAATTATCTAGTGTTATCTTTAGACATCCCGTGGCCTGTGGGTAATCATACAAAACGAGGAACACTATTGAAACAGAACACGGAGATTAACTCGAATTACAATAAAAACACCAATTTGATATTTATCAGAGGAATTGTAGGCCAGTTCTACTATATGACCAGACCACAGAGAAACAAAAAACAGCAAAGAGCGTTATAATGTGAAGAAAATGAAACAAGCAAAGAAGATTATACGAAGAGCATAGCATTACAAAAGCTGACTACGACAAGTTGGTAACATCAAGACTTTCGAAAGTCATTAAAATTGGTAGATGTTAAAAGCTTCCTTTGCTTGCTTTTCGATTTTCTCCCGATACGAAGTATACCAAGGGAGTTTATTAAAATGTATGTTAGTAAATATTTTGACATAACAGTCTTTGAAGAAAAGGGAACAAACCAGTTTTAGTCGCTTTTGTTAGCTTAGGTTTATGTCAAACACTTGTTGGAACTAGATAGGCTATGGGCCCATTTCACCGCTAGCTCATAAATGTTACTCGTCACATAAATGTATAAGCCAACCAAACACAAAAGTCACACTCTAATCTATGCTCACAAATAAATGGTAAAAAAAAGAATAACTATCTACATTAAAGTTATTTAATACGATAAGTTTCAAATAAAATTTACTTTAAACATGTAAAAATGGGTCGGGCATAGTGATATTGGATTTTTCTAGAATTCAGTATACGCCCGGAGTCTGGAATTTGTGCCCGATATGGCGATAGGCTCGCCCCCTATCACATCATGCGACGGAATACGCACGGCGAAAAGTGGGTGCACTTAGTTGCGTCTCTGCCTACCCCTTCGGGAATAAAAAGTCATGAGTTTGTATCTGTGTGTACAAAATGAATTCGAGTACTTAAAATATTACGTATTGATAAAAATATTTTAACAGATAAAAGATAATATTTCATTAAAGATAAACATAAAATTTTTGTTGCAATAAAAACAAGCTTTCACGCTAAAATAAGTACATAATAATTATGCTGACGCCAGTCTTGCAACTCCTTTTTATTCACTTAACTGGAAAGTGAAATGAATCTTGAAGTACCTAGATACTTACAAGGAAAATACCTACTAGCAAGGGACGTTGTATCGCTTGATTATAGTTATAATTATGCCGGCTTGTTTTTTATTCCTACATTATGTTTGTTGAACAATCGTATTAATTATTGATATAATTTTAGCCTAGCGTCGGTGGCGTAGCTGTATTACGGTACAACTGCAGTGTTGAGGTCTCGAGTTCGATATTCAGGTCGGGCACTGATATTGTTTTTTTTTACTGAGTATCAGCCCGGAGTCTAGAATTTGTGTTCAACATGGCGGTAGGCTCGCCCCTTATTACATCATTGGACCGATTTTGCACAGCGAAAAGTAGGTGCACCAGCAGCGTCTCTGCCTACCCCTTTAGGGATAAAAGGCGTGTGTGTGTGTGTGTGTAATCTTCTCCTTTCACACACATATTCAACAACGAACACATTATTCGCCTACAATACCGGGACGATTAGGTTAATTATCCTAGTTTCGCAAACCGCGCATAAGTACGTAATAAATATAATTTATGTTATGTGTTTGATGCTCTTAATGATCGCTTGGTCTGCGATGTGGAAATTATGGTGCGAAGTTCCGAACATCATCTCTCTCTTAATGTTGTCCTTCGAACCATATTTGCAAACATAACGTTACTTTCAGTATTACTTGAGACATCTCATTTCTCTTATATTTGGGATTGTATTGATGCTATTTTCTCTATACATTTCAAGTTCTAACTTTAAAATTTAAAATCACAAACCTATAAAAGCGATGCTTTCAAGTCATACCTACTATGCTCCTGCTATATGAACTGTATGGAATAAAGAAAATACCAGCTCTTTATTATATACTGTCCCATTGCTGGGCACGGGCCTCCTCTGGTACTGAGAGGGTTGAGGCCTTAGTCCACTATGCTGGCCTAGTTCGGGTTTGCAGACTTCACATACCTTCGAAATTCAAAGAACTTCTCAGGTTTGCACGTTTCCTCACGATGTTTTCCTTCACCGTTAAAGCGAGCGATAATTCACAAACAATACACACATAACTTTAGAACAGTAAAAGGTGCTTGCTATTGGGTTTTGAATATATTTACATACGGATATGAGGGGATAAGCTTCAAGAAAGTTAGAGTTAAACAAATATTTATGAACGTTTATTATAATTACCTGCTTGTATTTACGGTGTATAATCTCTAAATTTTAGATATTTGAATAATAGGATGTGTTTAGGAGAAGAATATATTGTTTTATGTATCGCAAAAGATACAAAATAACATAACCATAAAAAATCATAGTGCGTGAGATATCATTAAAATGTGTGCAATCCCGGAAATGAAAAGAAGGGATTTTACATCCTTCTGCAAAATACCGAAACTATTATAACAATAAAAAATCTTATTTTATACTTGTAAAGTTGCCATTTCACGTCAGCATTTTATAAAACTTATACTTACAGAACGTAGGGTACCCATTAATTCTAGATAATAATTGACTGTAACCTGGTATGCATAACGGGTGCAAAGTAATAAGTAATCAGTCAAAATTATCTGCAAAATATCTCTTTTGTAGATAACTCTTTTTACTTTGCACCCGTCAGTATTATAAAAGCAATGAGAGGTGTCAAGGGACACCCGGATGGAACGAAGTTCCTTTCGATTAATTAGTGAAGGAATTGTAATAAAATTTTATTTATATAACAGAGTGTGTATATATATATAGATATATAAATATTTTCCTATTTCCGTTCCAATACATAAGTTTCTAGAGAAAAAAACAAATAAATACGTGTGGCACTCGGAGACTACCGCGGTAAAGCTATATTGCATAGCATTTTTATCACAAATTTTGATTCACTAAACACAAATTCGATCTTACGCTTACCACATAAAGTAGATTTTTAAACGCGAGCAAAGCACGTTTAGTCTTGTTATTGATAAATGTCAGTAGTAGTAAAGTAGAATAAATCAACAAAATTTGAAAAAAGAATGTTACGTTCAATTCTTTTGTACTCGTGCCGTGCCAACGCTGGGGTAATAGCTTCTACGCAATGTATTTAAGGTTCATATTAGATTAGTTAGAAATGGTTTTAATGACTTTAATAAATAAAATAAATAAAAATATACTCGTTTCAAGAATTATAGCTTCTACGCATTGTATTTAAGGTTCATATTAGTAAGATAATAGAAAAAAGTGTCGTGACAACTTTCCGTCCAGCCCCCTTTCACAACGCGCGATAAGGAACTTCGTTCCAATATATTCTTGTTATTAGATCTAAGTATATGAAATTATTTTATTGACATAGTTGTAAAAATAACAAAGAAAATGAAAGCAACTAAAATAATTAATTTTCGCATAACCTCATAACATCCAATAGGATTACCAAAATATTTTTTGCGAACGACATGTTCGACATAAAATACCAACCACTCATTAAAAATACCGCTACTCTCAAAATATGTATCGTGCGTAATTGTGGGAAACAAAAATGTGTTGTTATCTCTCCAGCAAATACTTTTTATTTTATCACCTTGTTTATGTTCTTAAATGCTGAAAAGATTGCTATAAAAATTATATTATATTGACCTTCGAACGATCGTAAAGTTTTGATTGTTGCCGAAATACTTGCATAAGTTTGCCAACGGAAAAGTAAGCTACAACTACAATCTATATCTTGCCAATCGATTTACGAGGTTTCCGTTGAACCGAATCAAAACGGTGGCGTAGTTGTATTGCGTACGCGATACTATCGCACTGAGATCTCGGGTCTGAATTCCTGGTCGTGCAAAGTGATACTGCGTTTTTTGCTCAGTATCAGCCCGGAAACTGGAAATGTGCTCGGTAAATGGCAACAGGCTCGCCCCCTATTGTATGTGACCGAAACATAGCTGGCGAAATGTTGGTGTGAGGCAATTCTTGTGCGCGGGGTCTTCACACCCAATGCACGCCCATGCGCGGGGGGGCATTAGTCGCGGGCCGAGGCACACAGTCAGTGTGCTCTTGGTTGTAAATCACATTGAGGCCTAAAAGGGCCCGCGAACATTTCCTGGCACCCTCTCTTTCCGCCCATCCTGGGAACCTTCCTCCCTTCCCCCACCTTCCCTATTCCTCTCCCACGTCCCCCCTAGGCCCCTGCAGTCGTTAAGCCGGGGGACTCCAGTATCCCATTCGCAGGTTTCCCCCGGTGTTGACTGCAGGATCGCCTACAGCTGAAAAGGGAAAACGAATCAAAACGCGAAATAGCTTTCGGTCAAACGAATTTGGAATTTTATCTGGAGTAGATCAATGCTTGTTTCACAAGTTTCAAGTAAATATTATTCATCCTGTTAAACAGCTAATGTAAATGGTACTTATATTATAAAAAAAAATCTTTGGCGTAAACGGAGATAATTTACAATAATTTGGGTATATAGATTAGAGTGTGACTTTTGTATTTGGTCGGCTTATACATTTATGTGACGAGTGACATTTATCGGCAAGCGGTGCAATAGGCCCTTAATTTTACTTATCCCCAATACCAAACTATATAGCGTAAAGTGAAGTAGGTGGTAGGAAAATAAACTAATATGTATCAATCAGTCCTTTTCTATACGGATATATCAATTACACCGTTTGACTGCCTATACATCAAGGGGCCAATGTTCCCAAATTCTTTCTATCATTTCCCCTTTTATTTGACCTGCTCATCAAAGATTATTGGCTTTTATACGCTATGACGTACACATCGGTATCATATCACAAAATCCCCTGATATAATATTATGGCTTGAGAAATTTATCACTCCATGTCGGTCGAACTTTTGGTCTCATATCACGAACTTTGCCGATAGTTTGCTAAGTAAATGGGACATTTGATCCGTTTAGAAAAATGCTGTCGGCGTCTGTTCAAGATTTATAATGGTATTTATCGTTCGATGTTCTTAATTTTTTATATACAAAGTTTGTGTCGTCCCATTAGTATGGTGGCAGTTTATCTAACCTGTCAAACAAGACAAAAAAAAACAGACGACCTCATAAAGGTCGCTGGAACGCAGGCCGCTTCTAACAGGTTGGTCTGGAAATCTTTGTGGGAGGCCTATGTTCAGCAGTGGTCTTCCAAGGGACTAAGAAGAACAACTGAAACAAGAGAGGATTCGAGATCGAACCTCAGGTCAAGCAATCAAATTTGTGCAAGATTTAATATCAAAAGAACACACTTTACTAATAATGGTATTTGTTTATACAGAAATAAGCTCCGTAATTCGTTGGCATACTAATTATACCGCCTTCTAACTCAAATTTCAATTTCAGGTGGAAGTTTATGTGTTTGTTCTGCTGTTCAGAATTGCGATCATTAATATTCTCTTGTATTTTATGCTAGCATTCCTATTATATCAACCCATATTTGAAACTAAGGAATACTCTTAAAATACTCGGTGGATATGAACGGTGATTATTAACGGTGGATATTTGAGACCGGGCAGGGCAGGAACGTTAACCGATGTACAAGTAAAAAATCTCAGGTGACTGCCCAATATTTTGAAGAAATGTCTGTAACCAAAGATGTTGAAAAATGTACAGTCAACAAGAAAATGGGCAATTAATGCAAAAAAAATTTTTATCAATTGATCCTGTTGCCTATAAAGATCATAAGACTATACAGAACCATTAGAGGTTTGAGTACTTTTTAGACCCTTATTGCTCAACTCAAAAATCGACCCTCTATATTATTATTACAGTATTTCACTGAAAATAGTAAATATATAAAAGTAAGAAAGTATTACATACTCGAAATAAATTGAGCCATAAACACCATTAATCGCTTACGAACAGCTTCCGTTTACCGTAGGTCCAAAAACTTACTAAAAGCGAAACTAAGCTAAGTAGCGTATCTATTATACACATATATTAGAACCACGACATGGGTACTCAATGGGATCTTTTATCCTCGGAAGTAAGGCCTTTGAGATGTCCGAGTTTTTATATAAAGGCTATCGCAAACGTCCAACTTTTTGTCGTTGATAAAGGTTCGATAATACTGGAGCTAGCTATCTCTTACAAATAGTCGACGATAAACATCAAATTGAATCTATAAATCTTGATGAGATCAATGAAAGAGTATGTAATCTATGATGTTAACTTTGTATGATTATAATGCGTAATAAGTTGGGTTCGTTCCGAGAAAACATAAAAAAAATGTAAATATCAAGCGCATAAGCAAAACACATTCGTCAATGAATGACAAAGTTTAAGATAATAAAGTACAAATGCTTAAAAATACCACCAAACTTGTTCAAATAACTTTCGAGAAATATAGTACAACTTGCAATCCGTTTTTTGTAGAAACTTGGACTCACACTAATAACTATGACGATTAACAACAATGTCTATTCGATAGTGTGAAGCAGAACTCGAGGTGCAGTCTCTTTGCCGTGCCCGGATAAAAAAAAAAAAAAAAAAAAAAAAAAAGAACTATGATTAATCCTTAGCCTTTATTGGATCGGAAGCATGGTGGTGCAATTTTCAATACTTTTTATCCTCCACAACGACCATTAATTGGCCCGATACGCAATTATCCTGTTACGACAAAGTATCAAGAACTTTTATTATATAGTTTCGGGTTACTGATTGGGTTGTGAAGAACTTTATTTCGAAGACAAAGGATGGATGAGATACTTAAGATACTGGTTAGGGATCAAGAGATTGTTTGCACCTGATCCTATAATTTATAAGATAGTAACGTTATTTGAGACAATAACGCTAGATTGAGGGCTTGTTCACAAGTTTCAAGTAAATTTTTTCAGTTTTCGTATTAAACAGCTAATGTAGAAAGTAATCATTTTATTACCATTTATTTGGTAGCATAGATTGGAGTCTTTGATTAATTATATACCTAGATAGACACTGAACGTTTCAAACGCGTCGAAAAAATTAGAGGCCAACTGTTGCCCGCTAAATGAGTTCGAGTGAATTATTTTTTGTTGTTTTTCGTGGATATAATTATCGCCCCGTTTTAATAGAAACCATGTAATAACTGGTATTATTATGCGCGCACACAAGGATACGCAGAATGATGCAGCGATAGCGTATGACACAGCTGTCACGCATACTAGCTTAAGAAAAATTGGCCTGATTGTTTTAGTTTCATTGCAGCGCGTCACTCTATCTAGGTATATAATTAATCATAGATTGGAGTGTGACTTTTGTATTTGGTTGGCTTATATTATATTTATGTGACGAGTAACATTTACTCAGATGTGGAATCATAGTGTGAAACCCTGTGTCTTTGTACTTAATCAAATACCCTCGCAGTTGTAGAGGAGGCCCGTGCTCAGCAGTGGGCAGTATATAATACAGGGCTGGTATGGTATGGTATGGTAAATACTAATTGAGACAATAATTATTAAAGAAACGAACAGAACCGTCAATTCATAAATAATGAAATCATATTTGTTTCTCTGATTAGCATAATCCACGATAACAATTCTCTGTCACGTTTAATATTAACAGTTACTAATTTTCAACAATCGGTCCAGATATTTCTTTATAATTTATTCAAGCAACACTAGAATATTTGATTTATTGGTTGTGCAGACTTCATTTCATATTTACGAAACAATGGGGTATCAGATCATCAATGGGTATCAGATTAATATCATATCTATTGAATTGGCGCAGACATTTACTCGGATAATGCTTAATCTATCATTCTGTGAGTATTGTAATATTTGGAGATGGTTCATTGCTCGGTATTGGTTACTTGTCAGTGCTGTAATATAAGGATTAATTTGGCCTAACCTGGCCTTACTTCATTCCTAACCTGAGACTTCTGATTACGTTGAAAAAATATTTTTATCTGCTCTAGACCTGTCTGAATATTTTTATGACAAGAAATATAAGCTACCCTCAAGACTATAATCCACAGACGTTGAAGTCTTCTATCGAACAGTTTCCGTAAACCGATCATATAATTCGAATAGTGTTTCTCAATCCACCAATATTCATTCAACTTCTGATTAACAAACAGCAATGGAAACTCCATCGTAACCCGTTTATGCTGAGGTAGTTCGGCGTAAAACATCTAGCAACATGTACTAAATAATATTAAAAATACTAATCACATCAGAGATACCATCAAAGATTTTACTGGTGGTAGGTCTCTCATATGTTAGAGTCCGTCTGGATGGGTACCACCGCAATGTCTATTTCTACCGCCAAGCAGCAGTGTGCATGCACTGTTGTGTTTCGGTTTGAAGGACATTGTAGCCAATGTAACTAATGGACATAATGAGACTTAACATCTTATGTCTCAGTATGACGAGCGCAGTGGAATGCAACACAGTAGAACTACTTTGTAACTCAAGGTGCTGGATGGTGTTGATATTGTTTATGGGTGGTCGTATCACTTACCATCACGCGAACGCCATGCTGGTCTCGTCATTCACTGCAATAAAAAAAATACCTCGTAGACTGGCAACACGATTGTGACTGATAGTGATCACGTGGCTGCGTTGACTTTCATCATGTTAATTGATTTGTTCTACGCTTCCCATCATGTCCTGTAGTATACGTATGTATATTATATAATGCAAGTTATGTAGTAAAAAAGTATCTTCAAAGATTAAAAATTAAATTTGTTAATTTCAGTAAATTTTGTTTACCGTGTTGAATTAATGCTTATAGTGTTTAATAAAGGAAACTGATAGCCGCAAATTTACTTTGCATACCGCAAAACCCGGTATCGATAAAATTATCCCAACAGTAAGGATGTTGTGGTTTTCTACTTTATCAATATTCTTTTTATAGAAATAACGAATGATATATTGGTAAATTTATTTATATTTATGCAGATATAATGCTTACGTCAAAATGGATATCACACAAAGGAAATTTAAGGTACTTCCCTCAGTATGATATAGTATCTCGTTACATGAGAGTCATGAGACCCTAAAACACTGTAGTAAAAATCCCATAAATTTCCATGGGAGCAAATTACCGGTATAAAAAGTAGCATATATGTTAATCCAGGACATGGTCTATCTGTGTACCAAATTTCATCCAAATCCGTTCAGTTGTTTCTGCGTTTACTTCTAACAAACATTCAAAATTACAAACATTCGCATGTATAATATTAGTAGTAATAGTAATAAAATAGTAAGGAGTAATATGAATTATTCTCAGATGTCTTTATATTATTTCTCGCACGTAAATGACGTGCCTTCACACTTCTAACGGTAGCCGTGAATTGATATTTATTCCACATGTATTATACATTTATTGCATTCACGATTGTATTGGAAATCACGAACCGTTAAGTTTCAACTGAAAGCAAGCGTACGCTTAAGCTGCGAGAAGTAACTTATACTAAATTATTATTTTCTATTATATTCCGCTGTGACAATGTTTTTAAAAAATACCTATTATTATTGGACGGCAGGAGCTGACTGAAGAGTTGAAGGCATTTGAATCATTCGTCTTGACTTTAATTACTAAAATTCATATCATAATTACATTAAAAACATATTGGGCAATTCTGTCAATATTTATTAAATTTCTTTGTTAAAGATATTTTGACATTATATTCATAACGAGCTGTAACCATTGAAAAACTTTATTAGTTCAAACCTTACCTTACCAAGTGGCTTGACGCGTTGTGTGCAAAACATCCGCCTTCGTAATTATTCAAAAATGTTTAATGGAGACCGAAAATGCCATTAACCAATCATAAGCTTTGCATACACTTTACTTCGCCAGCAAAGTTTACTTAAAACCAAAGAGTACTTCCTAACTACGTAATTGAAATATTAATCATTATGAAGGGTACTCTCGCTTCTGTTAATTTTTGATCGAAAGTTTTATAGCATAATTGTTTAAGTATACGCCGTGAGAATACGTTTATATGATATTGCATAAAGTAAGGCAAAGAAATGGTGTCCAGAAACGATTTTTTTCTATTTATTACACGACTGCCGTAAAAATAAATTACTGCTAATTCAATATTTCACTATTCTCGTACAACGATAACAAAATCGGGCGATTTTAAGGTCGTGACACACGATTTACTATGATAGAGTTCTAGAGAATCAAATCAGGATTATTACCTTACTATTGACCGGACCGAACTATTGACCTTTTGACATCAACTATTGTTCTTTCCAACCTATAAAAGGTAATACAATTTTATTGTAGGTAATAATGGCCGTGTGTCCAATAGTATTGAAATATTCAAGTCATTTGTTAGCCCTCAATACGCACCCACGTCACATTTTAACGAACTCATGCGCAAAACTGCATGCTTTCAGAGCCACTGGTTTAAAAAATTATGATATGCGAAACTCTTCTCCTTAAAATTATGCCGGCATAGAGCTACCTCATGATAAAATCTTTAATATTTACTCCATATATTGCTTTAGATCAATCAATCAATCAATCAAATCAGCCCATCTCCACCCACTGCTGGGTATAGGCCTCCTCTCCATCACGCCACTCTTTCCGGTTCTGTGCTTTAGATGTTTCAGAATAATACACACACACACACACACACACACACACTCACGCCTTTTATCCCCGAAGGGGTAAGCAGAGGCTCAACTAGTGCACCCACTTTTCGTATTCCGTCCCATGATGCGATAGGGGGCGAGGTTATCGCCATATCGGGCACAAATTCCAGACTCCGGGCTGGTACTGAATAGAACAACCCAATAACACTTTGCCCGACCCGGGGATCGAACCCGAGACCTCAGCATTGCAGTAGTACCGTAATACAACTACGCCGCCGAGGCAGGCAGAACAATAAAATTATATACGATACACCTAAAATGTACTCCAAACAAAATACCAATCCCTATTCCCGTAAAATTCGTAGATATACGTTTAAACCTTCCGACTCAAATTCGTCTTAATCTAAATGTCCCCCTTGCCATAGACCTTCGGAAATCGATTTATCCGACTCTAATACATTTGCCACATCTGCGAAGCATAATATCTTTATGAGTCGTATATTCAGATCGGTGTCTTCATTAGGTAACAATATGAGATTTTTATTGTTCTCCGCCTAATGGTATTTCTCGATTAGCATCTGCCAGCTTTTACCCCGAAGATAAAATTGAGGTCTGAAACGCTTAACATATTCCGTTGTTCTATTTTATTTCCCGTTGCTTGCAGAAATATACTTTAGCTTAATATTAAGACGTTCTTTGCCAAAGTTTTACGAGTATAACCCAGTAAATGATATACCTTTTTTGTTCATAGGTATTTTCTTCAAAAATAAGGCTTTGACCTAACTGTTCATTTCGTTTTTAAGTTGTATTAATGATGGTAACACATCAGTCGTGTTATAGCGTTGTATAGTATCTCCACACATTGCTACTTCATCATCAACTACAAAGAGATATGTTGAATTCCCTTTGTGCGAATTTTGATATACTCACGCACGAGTGCACAGACATTCATTTCACACAATATTAATAGAATGAAGTCTGAGGGTTAATGATCTCGGAAGAGAATTCTACGACATAGTAATTATTATTTATTATGGTAATTTTACATTGATTATTAATTCAGCTTCAAGCAATACATCATCGGCATCAACCAATCAGTAATCCTGTCGCCATTCACTGCTGTACGCAAGCCTCCCCAAGTGAACGCCATCATCGGCATACAAATTTAAAAATTTGTCCCCTATTATATTTTCAAAGACACATATTATATTTTCAAAGACTCTCCCTTTAAATTATTTATTGATCAGTAGAGTCTTGATTCTGTCTCTGAATATTGGAGAGAATATTCTCTGAATATATGAATATTGGGAGACAATTACAAAACAGTAAATTTTAAAATAAGTGATTATAAAGAAAATTGATCGTTAGTGTACTAATAATAAAAGTTATATCGTCACTCGCCCCGAGTGCTAAGGCTTTTTATCCAGGAAACTCCGACGCTAGCGAAATCACAAAAATTTAGTACCTAAATAAAATGATACAATAACACGAGCTCGTTGTGGGCAAATATAGATACACCTGAAGTGTTCGCATATTTCATGATTATGAAAACCAGACGCATTAATCTTAATGCATATTTGAGATCGTGCATTGCTAAACACACTATTACTGAATAGATAGAATAAATGCATCTATTTACTGTTTAAAACATTTTTATTTACCTGTTTACTAAGGGTTGGTTTTTCCGTCATTAAATTTTTCTATCAAATTAATTATAACTTTACTTAATAAAGAAGTCAAACATTTTCCAATTAATGATTACACTATAATTTTAAATTGTTCGTTAAATTGACTGCCTTGGTGGCGTAGTTGTATTACGGTACGACTGCAATGCTGAGGTCTCGGGTTCGATCCCCGAGTCGGGTAAAGTGATATTGGATTTTTCTATTCAGTATCAGCCCGGAGTCTGGAATTTGTGCCCGATATGACGATAGGCTCTCGCCCCCTATCACATCATGGGACGGAATACGCACGGCGAAAAGTTTTTTTTTTTTTAAAGCTTTGAATGACTAGAGTGAGAGTGAGTGCATTAATTGCGTCTCTGCCTACCCCTTCGGGGATAAAAGGCGTAAGTGTGTGTGTGTGTGTCTAAATTGTTCGTGTTTTATTTTATCCTATGAATAACTTTTATCTGATGATTAATAAATGAGCCCTAAAGACATTATGTCGACAATGACGTCCAAGTCTGCGCAAGCCGTGAGATATTTGGTCTGATTGCTTTTCGGGCAACCTCTGCATGATTTAATCGTGGTATCTCTAATAAGGTTTAAGAATTTGGTTTTTGGGACTTAATTTTGTATTCAACTGTTAGCGATCTCCCAACATTAGGTATAATATTTTGTAAAATTGGGCGTAATATTCGTTCCGATAAATCGTATTCCGTAGTCAGACAGGACACATCAAAGAAGACTACGATGACAAGATAGGCTATAGATAGGCATAGATAAAATTATACGGATAAATTTACATTTTTTTTTATTTATGACGTCCCCATATTTTTTTATAGGTATTATATTATTGAAATGACCAACGTCTTTAAAACATTTTTTTTTTCGTAAAGTAGTTTAGAGAAGAACGGCTAAGATACTTCAGAGCTTTACTAATAAACTTCACCACGTAGTAATTATTAAGTGATTATAATCTGCCAGTTTCGACAGATATTTCAAATATTCGACTACCACGCACTCCAATGAATAATTCACTCTCATAACAAAGGCAATCGATATATTATCGTGGCAAATTCAGTGTTTACCCGTAAATCAATCGGAACAAAATTAATATGGAGTTTATTCTAGTTGCGCATATAGTATATTTGTTATTGTTCCTTGTGTTGATTACTAAAGCAATTGAATATCTCTCGAAATTTCTATTTCCATAGTAATTGGCGTTAGGTTGGAATAATAATTTATTTTAATGTTTCAGCGGATCAGATTCGCGGAAACCTGCTATTATGTTTTCTCTGCTTGTGCGGTCACTATTCAAAAGAGTGTACGTGAAGAGCGGTCAATAAAAAATATTGTTAGATACCTACCAAGCGCCATTTGAAAATCCCTATATAATCTACATTTAAACTTTCTGTGCATTTATGTGTATTTTTTTCATAATGATAGAATAAAACAAACGAGAACATGAGTCAACTGATCGTAGATGAGCCATAGTTTGCAGAGCCTTTGTTATCATTACCGTCTATGAAATGCATTTTTTTTATTGCATTGAATGACGAGACGAGCCTGCTGTTCGCCTGATGGTAAGCGATACGACCACCCATAATAAGTAGCAACACCATCCAGCACCTTGACTTACAAAGTACTGTGTGGCATTCCACTGCGCTCGTCATTCTGACTCCTGAGACATAAGATGTTAAGTCTCATTATGTCCAGTAGTAACACTGGCTACAATTTCCTTCAAATCAAAACACAACAGTGCATGCACACTACTGCTGCTTGGCGGTAGAAATAGACATTGCGGTGGTACCCACCCAGGCGGACTCTTACATATGAGAGACCTACCACCAGTAAAAATAATACGCATTACCATACGCAAAGTATTAACTCGCGTAGGTTATCCATACGACAATGCTAAATGCAACACAACGGCCCAGCCAATTATCAGCCATTTTATAAAATATCAATATTATCCGACGGCGCTACACATTTCAAATACCATTTGTTAAAATTAAGGGAGCTCAATAACCCCAACCTCAGTAGGCCTAACGACAATAAATAAAAGCACGCGGTCCATTTACAGACTGTTTACTATTATTAATGCGTTATCCTGAAACTGATTTGTTTATTGTATAATTATGTAAAATAGTTGGGGCATCCACTCGGTTATCCATTTATCTGTAATCGAGGCACGTTTTGGTAGAAAGATCGTTTATTACAGCAGCGCTCGTCTTGAATCCCTTGCGACAAATGTCTAATTGAACGTCTCAGATGTCCGTGATATTATGAACAGGAATTTATTAAAAGTCACATTATTTTAAGTCTTGAATACTAGTTATTTTTAAGGCCTCAGAGCAGTAACTCTTTTCCCATTGAACTGAGATGTTTAGAATAGATATTTCTACAAATATTTAGATGGTGCTTTTAGATTATACTTTTACTATATACTATTATGAATAAAAACTATTTTTACGTATGGCAGTTTGTCTTAACTATTACAGGGTGATAAATATGATACGGACAAATATTTTCCTAACACGACATTTAATTTTAGATTGCAAAAGTAAACAAAATTAAACCAAATATATATAACAGAATATCACATCAAAAAACTTTGAAACTTATTAATGGAATTGAATGTTGGACAAATTGGTTTGTGCCAGTGGTGATGGCGCCTAATTCTGATTTCGCACGACTTTGATAATTAAGTGATCCTATTACAGAGTTTTTATTGAACGCGCAAATTATTTACAGATCGTTGCACTGCTAATTTTGTGAAACTGTGCCCCCTAATAATTTATATGAAGGGCGAATATTTATTTTCGCTAAGAAAATAAGAAGGCAATTTCGATAGCATTGCACAGTTGGTATATACCACATACTTCAGTCTCTATTGAAATCATTAGGATAATATAATACCAGTATCGTTTTAAATTATTTGAACTTTAAATTGTTTCAATTTGTAATTTTAAAATATTTCCAAAATAAAATAATTTAAAGTCGTTCCACATTCATAGATTGGTTTACCTAACCGTAAAATATTTGGCGCATATTTCGGACTAATAGTTTTATAATCTGTACACGCGGCTTAAAAGTTTAGTGGACATAGTTATAGTAATCAAGCTTTTAGTATTCACATCCTTTGCGCGGTTCGATGTTTCGCTAGCAATTATTTAAGTTTTTGTCTCGAAAGCGAAATGTTTGCGAAACGTTTAATGTTGTTGACTAACAGACAAATTTACACAATGGTACAATGGTTGGACATGAGATGTTATCTTAGACTGATTCATTTAAATTACATTGTGTCCTGTTCTTCAAAAGTACAACGCATGCTCACGCCTTTTATCCCCTAAGGGGTAGGCAGAGGCGCAACTAGTGCACCCACTTTTCGCCAAGCGTATTCCGTCCCATGATGTGATAGGGGGCGAGCCTATCGCCATACCGGGCACAAATTCCAGACTCCGGGCTGATACTGAATAGAAAAATCCAATATCACTTTGCCCGACCTGGGGATCGAACCTGAGACCTCAGCCTTGCAGTCGTACCGTAATACAACTACGCCACCGAGGCAGTCAAAAGTACATTGAGTACAATATTATTTTTTATATGACTGAATGAAGAGGGTTTAAAATATTTTATGCCAAAGCCCATATCGCGTTAGACGCCGGCACTTATTCATCAAACTGATGCAATTTTAGGCACCGCGCAGACGGTTCTTAGGTTGGTAAGCTGCCCAAATACACCACGTATACAGCAATTAACTGACTATGTTTGTTCACAATCAGTTAACACTTCCCGATCGAACCCGTCTGGATAGATGTAATAGTAAGTAAATATTACTACTTTTCGAAGAAACCGTTCCAGTCAACAGAAGCATAATAATAATATGCAGCTACTAATTTACTTTCTTTTTAAATTGTTGGGTTAAATTACACGAATAGAAATTTCCTGAGCCAAATGTGATTAGATTACTGCAGTACCTCGTCTCCCGCGCGCCCAACAATGGGACAAGGCTGCATGACTGGCAAATTATTTAAAAAATCTCATTATTATACATGGTTTATGACGTAAAGAAAATCTTACAGTGCACACACTCACGCATTTTATCCCCGAAGGGGTAACTAGTGCACCCACTTTTCACCGTGCGTATTCCGTGCCATGATGTGATAGGGGGCGAGCCAATCGCCAAATCGGGCAGAAATCAAAAACTCCCGGCTGACACTAAGTAGAAAAACCCAATATCACTTTGCCCGACCCGGGGATCGAACTACAGTCCTCAGCACTTCAGTCGTACCGTACTACAACGACGCCACAGACAGTCTCTTACAGTGGTTTTATGAGATTCTAGTTAATTTGGTTTCAAATTCAATTAATAAAATACAGTTATGGCTATAAAAACATGTCTTGTCGTATTGTATTTATTTTCATACTGTTTACAAAATATAACAACCGCATGTCGTTAAGCTTCTCTTGAGTTATTTAATAAACCGTACAGTTGAAGAGGGTCCTTCACTGGCCGCCCAGAGATAAGGCACCCTTTTTATTTTTATTCTTAATACAATTCGACAGTACTGCATTGTCTTTAGTCTTGTCTGTAGGCATTATTCATGAAGTAGAAGGAAGTTTCCATTGTTACTGACAGAGGTTTTCTTGTGCCGAAAGGAATTTCAAAACGAGGGGACTGTTTTTATAACGTAACAAATAGTTCGTTCTCAGTAAATCACGTCTGTTGAAACTATCCAGATTGTGTAAAATCTTTTGTATGCCTGGGAAATTTCTGTCATAAAACCTAGGTTAGGTAGTAATAGGCTAGTTTACTCATATTTTTTATCATGGATATCAAAAATTTAAAATCTTACACAAAAAGCATGATCAGAATCCGTTTACAATTCAACAAGCCTTTGTAATCTCATGGAAGGGCTAAATGTCAATAAACGAAAAGGAGACAATGATATCTAGTTGACGTCATCAGGCATTACTATACGCGCGAAAGAAAGACTCAGCTCGGTATCCCCACCAAGCGAGAATTGTGTAATATTTGAAATATGAATTGTTGCCACATTTATTGACCAATTTTATTGCTGATTTCACGAAAGTGCTAATTTTTCGTATTATTTTCTATAACGTATGGAATAATTGTCAAAATACCCTATTATGTGTATATACTGAGCCTATGAGTTGCCCGGGAAACGGCTGGTTTAGGAAGAGTTTTCGCTAGCGATGGCAGTTTGGACCAACAAGAGGTCTAGATCCTACATGACGTGAATGCAAGCCGATGGCAAGATAAAATACCTAACTACTCCAATTGTGTACAATCGATGAAAGGTATCTTCTTCTCCTCTCTTCTTCAGCCTATATATCCACCCAATGCTGAGTGTAGGTCACTTGTAGGTAATGCACGCCAAGTTGTTCTGTCTCGGGCAGACCTTACCCAACTTCCCGCCACATGGACCAGGTCGTCAGTCGACCCCATCAAAGGTCTTTTTTTTTTTCGCGGAGAAAAATCGCGTTATCGCTACCACCACTGGGGGGTGAGTGGAACGTTTATGTTGGTTTCACACAGTCTTACGGCCTCCAGCCGCCAACCATGGCAGACACCACGGCCGGCAGCGAGAGATCTCCTCCGACGACTGCTCTAAGAGCGCTGCGTTGTAGATCCCAGGCTGGGCACTCCTCGAGAGTGTGTTGGACCGTATCCTCGCGGCTGTTGCCACAGTGGTGGCACACGGCGGACTCTTCTTTTCCGATCTGACACAGGAACGAGCCGAAACACCCGTGGCCCGACAGTACCTGTGTCTGAGGGAATGTCGGCGCACCGTGGCGCCTGTCAAGCCAGCTTAAGAATACAGGTCGCACTGCTGCGACAGTTTTAAGCCCGCATTCGGGCTCTCCAGCCTGGTATGCCACTCCTCCGCGACGGCGCTGTGGATGGAGGCCAATTGGGCCTTGACCTCCCTGACCCCATCAAAGGTCTGCCCCGGTATCAAAGATATAAATTATACAGGATATTCAATAACATCACAAATAAAATATTTTCCCTATCACGTAAAAAAAAAGTTCAAACATAAATTATAAGTAAATTGTCGACACGTGTATCCCGTCTTGCGTTGAAATTGTGTTTTAAAACATTATTTTTATTTACTCAGTTCATTTTGACGTGGTGTTTGAGTAAACATTCGTTAACGTGTTGACAATCGGGAGGGGTTCCAATGTCGACGGTACCATATTGAAACCCATTTTTACGAATAGTCACGAATTATAAACTGGTGCAAATTAAACAATCTGCCTATTTATGTCATTTCTTTTAAGTACGACATTTATAAATTTATTATAATAACACAAAGTATGTGTGTGTGTTTGTGTTTATTCTTTGTGTAATATCCTTGTTTACCATACCATACCATACCAGCCCTGTATTACGTACTACCCACTGATGAGCACGGGCCTCCTAGAGGAGGTGTAGACATCTCAGCTCAGAGGGTTTAGGTCTTAGTCCACCACGCTGGCCTAATGCGGGTTAGCAGACTTAACTCCATCCTTGTTTGCTAAATAAATATGACATATATATCAGACTTGAACCAGAACTTTGCAATGTTGGTATGAATAAATAATAGTGCTTGCTTATTTGATGCATTATGAATATTAGACAGAAACAGTTTTATCTAATTTCAAGATGAAACAGTTGTTACCCAATTATAAGAGCCCCACCGTTAAACGTCAATTTTTATTTCCAAACCCTAGTAAAGACTCATTTCTCTAAAGAAAACATAATAAAGAAATTATACATCGCGTAAATTGAAAAACTCAACTTGAGGTTCGTTTACATTTATCAATTAATGTTAGAAAAAAAAATATAGACAAGTTGATACAGAAAAAAAATTGCAAAGACAATTAATTAAATTGATTTGTTAAAGAATGGTTCAAGTTTTCTCAATAAATGAAAGCATAATAATAAGCACGTGAAAATGTAAAGTATGTACGTATATACATATATTAATATCGATGAATCAGCAAACCTGTTCTGTGAATGATATCTATGCAATTGTTTGCATATTGTTAGTGCATTCGCTACGTAAATATTGTGATAGCTGATGTATAGTGCCCACCTACTGGAAGATACTAGTAGGTATTTATCTATTTAGTATATACTTCTACCGCCAAGCAGCAGTGTGCATGCACTGTTGTGTTTCGGTTAGAAGGACATTGCAGCCAGTGTAACTACTGGACATAATGAGACATCTTATGTCTCAGGATGACAATTGCAGTGGAATGCCACACAGTACTTTGTAACTCAAGATTCTGGATGGTGTTGCTACTGTTTATGAGTGGTCGTATCGCTTACCATCAAGCAAACGGCATGTTCGTCTCGTCATTCAATGCAATAAAAAAAGGTGTTTCATTAAATGACTAACTTACAAAGTAGGTAATAAGTTGGTTAATCTTTGATGAGTCGGCTTATATATTTATATGACGCGTAGCATTTACTCAAAAGTTGTGATACTGCAATTTTATACTACTACCTACTAATCCTCATCTCACCTCATCTTAAGACGCCTGTTAGCGTCAGAATCTCTTAAACTGTTAAATACACACTTTACTATTTATAATAATGTACTCACATAATAGTTATTGAAAAAGAATAATGATGTGCAAAACTAGGTACTTAAAAATAGAACGATTAAACCCCATTGTAAATTGTATAATGTTCATTGCCATCAAGAGGTAATCATAAAGATTAGCCTATCCTTATATCAAATACTGCAACTTGAATTCTTGTAAGCTAGCACGTCATTACCCCGCATTTTATTACGAAAATAAATAATAGTTTAAAAGAACTAAAAAACACGCTTTATAGAAAATCCAACTAAAAAATAGAAAATAAATTTGAATTAAGAATAGTGTAAATAAGAAAAAAAGACGTAGCGTCACGTCGTTATACCTACCCAAGTGAACATCGTATGTACTAGGTATACAGCGTATTATTCCAAACATTCAATTAAATTATCAGGAAAAGAAACTAATTAAATGCTTCAAATTAATAACTCATATTTGTTAAAAGCATTATGTCCGCAACATTGACCGTAAACACCAATTAATCACAAAATAAATATAGTCTGATAAATCGAGGCGGAAGAGTCCGCTCTCAGTCGAAGACGTGTAAACAGGCGAATGATTTCGATGTCAAAAGCATTTGCAAACGTTTTTAAGGTTAAACAGGGATAAACAAGATATTATTAAATCAATGTATTTGCCATTTACGGCTACATACATCATTTTACTGTTCGTTTATATGGTAGAGCCATGCTGTAAGAACATTATACGATATCAGAGTATTAACCGACTAGATAGCGTCGGAGTAACAGATTAGATAGCGTCTTTCTGCATTCACTGGTGGTAGGTCTCTCATTATGTAAGAGGCCGTCTGGGTGGGTACCACCGCGATGTCTATTTCTACCGCCAAGCAACAGTGTGCATGCACTGTTGTGTTTCGGTTTGAAGGACATTGTAGTCAGTATAACTACTGGACATAATGAGACTTAACATCTTATGTCTCAGGATGACGAGCGCAGTGGAATGCCACACAGTACTTTGTAAGTCAAGGTGCTGGATGGTGTTGCTACTGTTTATGGGTGGTCGTATCGCTTACCATCAGGCGAACGGCATGCTCGTCTGTCATTCAACGCAATTAAAAAAGCAATAAAAATAATAATAATTGGGGGCTGCTTTAGCCCCTACTTTGTGAGAGGGGGCATCGCGCAGGGACGGCTCCACGCAACGATCTCAGTACATCCTATGCAGCGATGAAGGCCACAAAACATAAAACAGATTAAATAGCCTATAGCTACTTCTCTACAGATTAAATATCTACCGTAGTAGCATGTTCTAGCGTATCCACTTCCCAAGACATCCTTAGGACACCATACAATGTTCAATGTTCATCCAGCAAACTAGAATAATTATGTATACCATCGGGTATCGCAGTATCTTGTTACAACCTACTCGCTAAAAGGTAATATCGTCTTACATTGTCTACCAACTGTCGTAATGAAATAAATTTTAAATGAAATTTTGTTTGGTTGCAGTAAAATATTCTTATGAAGATTTTTTATAAAAAGTAATTAAGGTAACGCAATGCTGTTAACTTGTTGCCGAGAAACACAACACTAATATGACTAAGGTGCTGAATTGCTGAAGAAAATAAAGAAAACACGAAAGAAATAAATAAAGACATTAATAGTGTCTGCACGACGCCTAATATACAATGGGACAGTGCACATTCTTAGTAGTGAAAGTATTTCTAGACCAGATTCAGTATTTTCAGTGACTACGCTACAAACAAACCCATAAACTTTACTTCTATAAAATATTGGTAGAGATAAAACAAGTTTATGTTTTATCTCGTTCCTATTTGGCCAGTATTCGGATCTGTTTGTAATCAGTAACGCAGTGGTAAACTGTGAATGAATTCTAAGGACTGCGAAGTGTTGAATTACGTTCCGCAGATTTATTTTGTATCTGCCGTGACTGGGTATTAAAATAAATTGTTATTCAATAGGTTTGAGGAAAAGAAATGTGTACCATTATGTGTAAATTCTGTAACACAAAGGATTTGATGTCTTTATTGTTTTTATTTTTAAAAAATGCTGGTACCAGGCACGATGGACCTGTAGAATTTCCATCTTCGTATAAAATTGGGTATACGGGGAGTGAAGACAATTAAACATACCAGTATACTTATGTGTGGTTGTCATTTTATTTGGATTATGATACACTTACCATAATGTGATATGCTACAATCACGAATTGTTCATACACGACATGAAATAATAGATATAATTTAACCCTGGCAGTGTGTCTTGAAATAAAATGTCTACTTAATATTATGCTGTTCACGTTTTAAAACACAAGGTTTCACTTAATTTAAACGATATTTCATTTTTCATAGACCCAGGTACTCACTTCAGAATATTAGAAAACTTTTCTTCATTGTAACTTTTATTTAGTCCTGACTAACACTCGTAATCTAAGTTCAAAAATTCACACAAAATAAGTGACTGAAGTCGTAGTGAAAAATAACTAACACAAAGGGTAGAATTAAGGTCGCAAGGCCAAATTGCCGTGCCCTGTGCAAATTGGTTCTTCTTTATCTCTTTAACGAATTCGGAGAATTTTCATTGAAAGCAATATATTTGGTTCGAGGTCACTTTGACGTGAGAATGCCGAATCGACAATAAATTTGCCAATTCATGATATTAATTGCTGTTTTTATACGCAAAATTAAACTCTAGTATTGCGGATATTTCTGTAAACGGTCTTCCTACTTTTATTATAAACAACAGAACAACGATTGCATATTGCTGCTTAGCGGCAGAAATAGACAAAAATGGTTATACCTACCTTGGCTCCCGCATATGAAAGACCTATCACGACAACCGCCACCTATTATCAACAGGATTTCCTACCACGTTAATCATTATTTTTAATTCGCTGGCTTCTGAACATAAACATAAAACAACCATTAATATTTTTTCATGTCCTAAATTTTTATATAGGTAATATAAAATAATATTTAAAATATATAAATTCGAGGTGTGGTACTGAATTTGTTTATTATATTATTATGTGGAAAATATTATTGAGTAACTTTTCATTCATTAAATAATCACGAATGTTCGAACTATTTTTAAAAGATTAGTTCCAATTTTACTCTTGATGCTGGCGTTATCTCGGCTATAAAAGTCGAGATAAGATTGATTTAAATCGTATGCAATTGGGCGCAATTGCTTAAACACTTAAGAAGGAATAGTGAAACTAATACGGATATCCTTATGTGGATATAACAGATTATAGTATCTATAAGTATAAATATATGAAAAATATATCAAATAAATAGTAGGTACAACTGTATCGGTGAATGATAAAAACTATATTATACTGTATCACTAACGCTTTTTATGCTCGAAAAGTAGAGGCGCAACTAGTGCACCCAATTTTCGCCGTTTTCCGTCTCATGGTGTGATAGGGGGCGAGCCAATCGCCAGATCGAGCACAAATTTCAGACTCTGGGCTGATACTGAGTAGAAAAACCAATGTCACTTTGCTCGACCCGGGTTTCGAACCTGAAACTTAAGAGTGGAAGTCGTACCGCACGCGCATACAACTACCGAGTCAGTCAATAATATAAACTAATTACGCATTATTTCATAATTAAACGAGTGAAATTAACTCATTTGAACTACATTTTATTCTTAAATTTAAATACTTACAAAGACATAGTATCGTTGCTCTAATCGCTTGTAAAAGGATAAACAGCCTAAATTCCCTTGTCAACTAACTTCTTAATTTGGCAAAATTCTTTAAGGTAATGAAGTAAGTTCTTAAACGTTTGCATTCGCTAGGAAAATGCGAGCGCTGCGAGAATCAAGACAATACTTTCTCCGAAGTGAAATACGTTGGATACTTTAAATTAACATTTTTCGGTCCACTATTATTATTTACTGGCTTTTGCCCGCGGCTCCGCCCGCGGGAATGAGCTTTCCCGGGATAAAAGTCCCGCTTTATATTTTCTCGGGATAAAAAGTAGCCTATGGTAGCTTGGTAGTTTTTGAGTTTATCGCGTACAAAGGCCACGGGCGACTTTGTTTTATAATATTTAAGGCAAAAGAACGATAATAGATTATTGTTATTAAACACAATTTTGTATTACATAGGTATTAGTACCCAAGAGTCAGTACACAAGTTTTATAGGCAAAACACTATAGTAATTACTTCAAATTATTGTTCTAGTAATATACAAATTAAGTGTTCGATTCTCTAAAGTTACTAAGTTACTTCATAAAGTTAGTAAATTTTTAAATTCCGAATCTATTTTTTTTAAACAACTTTTTTGTATTCTCATAGCTTTAAAGGACAATGGCAGGTCTCCATACATGATTTTAGTTGATGTAAATGTGTAGCGTTTAGAAGTAAAAAAAAAATATAACAATTCAACAGCAATTCCCAAACAATTATGTATCAAGATTATTAGTGAAAAAAGTCTAGAACTAAAGATTTTTCATTTTAAAGAGTTTGAGGTTATGATTTAGTTGACATTTATGAATTGATTTTTACACAATAATATAAATAATGAAACTCAAAATGTTTGGTAATCTGTTTATTCTCAAGTGAGGCCCTCCCTTACCACATTCGAACCTAACATTTCACTAAACATGGAGAAGGTAATCCGCCACACGGCATACTAGCGCGCGGCATGCACCTACCTCAGCTATACAAGCTTAGGTATATATCAAAACATTTTTTATCTTTACTACTATAGGAAATAGCAGATTTGTTTATTTTAATAAACTCTGAAACTATTGGAACTATTGGGAGAAAATACGTTCAGACCCTAAGTCCTATATTTCGGGATTTCTTTTTAAATAAAATTACTGGAGAAAAATAAAACACTTGTTTTTTTTATGTTTATTCATCTTCTTCATAATCATTCTCTCTGATAAATATCTGATCTGAAAATTCTGCCGGGGCAGATATATTGCCTTGATGTCAGGCGACTCGCCCGTCCCAAATACCAGACAACTGTCATGGCATGAGCGCAGCAACCTACAGTACGGTTGCTCGACCAGGTACATTATTTTCAATCAACACAATATATGATCACACATTTTACAAAAATGCTAGAAAGGAGATGACGGAAATAGCTTTTTTTTCTACAATGAGATAAGCAATGACTATAACTATACAGCCAAATGGCAGCTGGTAAGAATGTATAGAATAGAATATACATAGTAATAAACATGTAGCAAGAAAGCTGAGATCTTTGTTGTTATTCCTAGTGAACATTTTTTAGTCAGATATATTTTTGCAATTTTTAGAGACCTGATGATAATGATGTTTTGGTAGCCTAAAAGGTCCTATGCCATTTATAAAAAATGGCCGTGACACATTACAAAAAAAGTCAATTAAGTTTTTTTATTAATTTATGCAACTTATACGACTAAAGTTGGTATGCTGTAAAATCATACAAAATAATTATATTGAGATTACCAAGTATGGAATTTCTAAACGCATAGTTTTTTTATAAATACGCTTTCGCCATTGTCCTTTTATATACCCTAAAATCAATATAATTAATGTGTCCTGAGAGACAAGTCGTATGTTATTGTACGTAGCTTTAATACAGCAATTATTTCTGTACGACACGGCAGCAAATTCAACACATATCAAAACAAACTGTGACGTTTGAGCAATCTGGAATTAATATACGGCAGTATTGACGTATAAAGAGTTCAGCCAATTTCATAATCTTTGCTAGTCCTACGCTATTTAGTCGTCATAGTTTCTATTAATAGTATAATATAAATGCTATTCATGAAAAATTTTATCTAAACATCTTCATGAACAGCATTTAGAGCTTCTTATAGATATTTGTCTATAATACCTAGAAGAAATTATCCCACAATCTTAACGACAAGCTAATGAAATACTCAGTACTCTGTCTCCTATTACGACAAAAGCAAAATATTTACTTATGAGTATATATAATTTTAAGCGGAGATAGCCTAGTTGAGAGTGGAACGGACTGCAGAGACGAATGTCTGCAGGTTCAAAACCTAAGGGCACGCACCACTGACTTTTCTAAAGTTATGTTTGTATTCTTTGTGAATTATCGCTTGCTTTAACGGTGAAGGGAAACATCGTGAGGAAACCTGCATACCTGAGAAGTTCTTTATAATAATTTCTCAGGTATGTGAAGTCTACCAGCCCGCCCTAGCCCAGCGTGGTGAACTAAGGCCTAAACCCTCTCAGTAGAAGAGGAGGCCTGTGCCCAGCAGTGGGACAGTATATAATACAGGGCTGGTATTATTATATATTTAATTTTAGATAAGTATGCCTCATTAATTATGTCTTTACCTTAGCATGAACCAAAAACTCAAAGCCAGTCCAAAATTACTGGCACATAAATATTTGTATGTTCCTTTTAACTCTGATTAGTGATTTAAAACAACAATAAAGCAGTCTGATCACGGCGTCAGTACTCATTTTATACACCTAAATACATCGTTAACCTATATAAGAAGATTCAATGAAAAATTGGGCTTTTAACATTTATTTATATGTAAATTAAGTAAATGGTCGGACATGCATTTTGGACAGTAACACATTTTGCGTGTGACTTGTGGTTAACAACTTTTTACGTTGTTCGCGCCCAATTTATAACCGATTACGATAATTTAATATTCTCTTAGTGGTTATAAAAAGTACGTTAAGCTTTGTGAGTGGCCGCGGGTTGAGAGATGGTCGTTGAATTGGTCACGCGTACCCTTTAGATGAAGAAGAGCCAGGGACAAGAAAGTACTAAATATTTTATGATCGCTTATAAAGGAATGCCGCTTGGAACAAAATGTTTATTACAGTTCATTTGAACAGGTTTGTGCCAAATGAGTCCTTAATGATATATTAAATCATGAGATGATGAAGGCGGTACACGGTCAACAATAGGCTATACTGGTAATATTACAATACTTATATACGTATTTGTGAGTGGTAGATTCTATGGTCTTTCTATGGTGCATTAATTGCGCCTCTGCTTACCCCTACAGGGATAAAATGCGTGAGTGCGTGTGTGTGTGTGTGTGTGATTCTATGGGTGGTAGGATATTTGGATCCGCCCGGATAGCGACCACCGAACACACGATGTTCAAACCCGGCATAGTGGCCCACATGAGTGTATCGCGTTCCAGAATCAGCCCGTGTATGTCCGGTTTTCAACAGGCCGGCATAATTGTGTCGACTACCGCAAGTTAAACGTCTCTCGTCAGTCAGCCCCATGCCACCTACCGTCAGGTGCAGTAGGGTCAATTTGATGTGCTCGTATAAAAAAACTTCATCTTACCTTCTTCAGAAAGAAGAAAGAAAGCAGAAACGGTTTCTGTAAATTGAACAACCTGACTTCACTATTTTTGTGGAATTCATTACCGGGCTAAGTGTTTTTCAAAAACTCACACAAGTTTCACCCTATCTTAATCGAATCAAGAACCTACTGATCCTCGGCTCACGCTGCCATTGCAATAAGAAGGCTATTATGGCACCTAAATACTAAAACACAGTATTTCTACTAGTTTTCTAAGTCTCGGTTCAAAATGATAAATTATTATTATGTCCAGTAATAACAACTGCCTCCTCCACCTGCATCTACAAGTGTTTTTATACCAAACCATTTAAAAAAATGAAGTACTTTACGCTCTAGAAAAGAATCCAATCAGCCTTTTTTATGAGAAAAATAGAATCCTTTTCGATCATAAAATATAAAAGATACAATTTATATATGGGTGTGACCTCTCTGATAGCCAGTATTGACCGTGGCACATCATTAACGACATAGGGAATGATCAATTTCGTAAGTCGTAACGTTTTCAGTAACCCGCTGTCGCCTCATAAAAACCTTTCAATAAAACTCGCGTTGGTGAAAGTTATAGGAGGAAGCGGGCAAAGATAATATTGATTATTTTTTGTAACCGTCTGACCAGTTGTGCGCACTATTCACTTGATCGTAACACCATGACAATAGTAATACCACTGAACGTCTTATAAAGAACTACATAATATTTTAATACACTGTTCTATCACTGTGTCACCCTAAGTCATTAGATGTATTACATTTTTATTCAAATTGATACATGATACTGTTGCTTGAATTTAGAAATGGACATAATAAGTGTGTTGTGTACTGAAATAATTCTCGCATAGATAAAAAAGAAAAACTTGTTAACATTAGTATGTTATGTGTAGGTACAGCATATCAAATAAATTTCTCACATTGTAACTAAGAACTATTGAACTAAAAATAACCGATGAGTAATAAAATAGACACGCTAGTAAAAAAATTATATCGCTCCCATGTTATTACTCAGACCATATTTATGATAGTTTTCGTTACCTTTTACGAGCTTTAGGTGTGAACTAGCTTTCATTCCTAATCTAATCACTATGAAACTAGATTATTACGTGCGTAATTTGCGCTGACGTAAGACGTACCAATCACTTAATTCCATGTTCATTGTGAACGGCTGAAATATGAGATGCATAATAATGCCACAGCTAATGTATACTACCACAGTACCAACACAGTCTAGACTTGATATTTCGATTCATTTATTTAATACACATGTATTTTATCTCCAAGGTGGTAGGTAAAGGTGTAACCTGTGCACCCACTTTTTGCCGTGTGTATTCCGGCGGCGTGTATGTAGGGGACGAACCTATCGCCATATCGGGCACTAATTCAAGACTCCGAACTGATATTGAACACTTAGTATGTGTAAGACGTAATAACTCGTCCTTCTTTGAGGTACTAACGCAGTCAACAATTTATTTGGTTCCATAAATTAAAGCTTTTGCTATTTTATATTCACATTCCCTAATCACATCGCTTTTTTATTTGAATCATGGGGTAGCGTGGGTTCTTGCCGCCCCATGACACCAAGAAAACCTCCCTCAACAAATAAGTCACGTTGGGTTATCATCATAATAATTATAAATGCAAAAGTGTGAAATGTTTGGATGTTCGAATATATCTTAGAAGTGGACATAAGCATTATAATGTGTACATGTTTTGTGGCCCGGATCATGTTTGTTGTAAGCTAAAAGGGGGTCCGGACCCCCCCACCCCCCTTATATACGCCCAGGATTTATAGTAAGTAGTAATAGTTCATACAACAAGTTGTCATCTCATCTCGAAAGCATTTACAATATAAATATCTACGACAGTTTAGTAACTATAATCCCACTTTTTTATCCATCTACCTCGTAGGTTCAGTACAGCTCTTGCTGAATATTTCGTTGTAATAAATTAATTTATCATGATAATATAATTTGGATTAAGATTTTAAATAATAAAAATACGCAGTAGGAACCTATGGTTTGAAGCGCGTTGCCTTTATCCTGTGTTCAAAATAACATTGGCACAATAAAAACGAACTGTGGAACATCTAGATTATAAGGTATATATCTATGCAATAAGTTTTTACGGACAAATGAAATCTGATTATAATAATTAACGATATTAAAGCAAAAAATGTTGCGTTCGATGCTTTTGTACTCGTGCCATGCCAACGCTGGGGAAATAGCTTCTACGCAATGTATTTAAGGTTCATATTAGATTAGTAAGAAACGGTTTTAATGACTTTAATAAATAAAATAAATAAAAATATACTCGTTTCAAGAATTATAGCTTCTACGCATTGTATTTAAGGTTCATATTAGTAAGATAAAAAAGATGTGAGGTTATTTTCGTTACGGAATTTCTGGATTCGGTCTCCACGCTCAAGGCCCGCGATAGAAGCTATGCAATAGCTTAAAAAAACTAATCGTTGCACATATATGTCCTATAAAATATTGCCTTTGATCATGATTGAATATATAATAAAAAAATTAACAAAGGGTTATAATATATCACAATCTTTCCATACTTCTATACCTATTTTATTTACAAAAAGAAAACGACCGATAAGCATCAAAACTAAAATGCACATAAATTGGATTCGTCCTTTAATGTCGGTACACCGTCACACTTCCTATCACCCCTATGCAAAATACTTAATATAAATTTAACTGTGTCATTGTCAGCAAAGATAATAACATAACATTATTTTTCAGTACACATTTGTGATCATTTATTTTAGAAGTAACGTGTGTAATCAAATTAGTCATTGGGTAAAATTAAAGAACAAACATTTTTTCTTACGAGAACCACGACGAATTATTTCATTATTGAAAACATTAAATAATTTTAAGTGTTCATTGTCCGTTAATCTAAATCCCGGATCAAACAGAACGAGTCAGAATGCAAGCCCTTAAACTCAAGAGGCGCCTTTTCCTAATAAATGAGATATTCGAGCCTCGACACTGATAAATACCGCGGCGGAGTGAAATTTGTTTCAACCACTCCTGGCTTACACCATCCGTGGCGGGGAATTTCTTAATTAATATCAAGAGCAGCAATTTGGAACTTCTCGACTAAGGTTGTATTTAGCGAACCAAAGAAATATTATTTGAAGACGGACTTCGTTGGCATTTTCTTTTTACTCCAGTTTTGTCACGATTGTTATAAATTTGCTAATTGTCCTTTTTTTACAATACATTGCGGATTTGAGAGACAGTAAGAGCTGACTTTAACCGCTGTAGCTACAAATAACATTCTTGGGAAATTGTCTCTGATTTTAGAAAACGTTTTGACAAACGAAAAAAGGCAATTTACACGAAAACTTTTCACAAAATTTTCACTGTTGTCTATAAAGATAATTCGTCTTAAATAATGTTACGGGTTAAAATCCCGATTTGAGCACAGTGAAATTATGGTTTTCTTTTCAGTATCAGCCCTGAGTGTGGAATTTGCCGGCAATAGGAGATAAGCTCGACCGCTATTACATCATGGGACAGAACACAAAGTGGATGTCCTGGTTGTACCTCTGCCTATCTCTTTAGGAAAAAAGGCATGATGTGTGATTTATACTTAATCTTAATATAAATAAACATGTTATTCCAGTGACCTGTGGAATCGTATACTACACTCCAGTAACAACTTCTTCAACAGAGAGCGGTTTATATCGTTCCAAGGCTGTTCGACTGGAACTTCAAAGCAACGATGTTTCTCTTTACATTTGCTCTGATATAGTAAGCCGTTAAATCCTAAAATCAATATTAAAGTTGAAAGTTGTCATTTTTATGAGGCATCTTAAATCTATGTGTTGTGTTAGTATTGCAACAGAAAATTAATATAAAATCAATAAAGAGTTTTAATTTTCCTGAGTGTAATACTTAATTTTATTGTATCTTTACGGTCAAGCGATTTTTTTATTTATTGATATTAATTCGACTTACGTTAAATACTTGGTATACTGATAGAGCGTACTATTATTTGCTATCTAAAAAACTTCATATTATATTGATAAAAAAAGGTTTTTTCTACAAAAGACGAAAGATATTTGTACAACATTGTTAGGAGTTGCGCAAAAAAGATTAATACCTACTAGGTTTCGAATCCTCGCACAACCAAAAAATCTTGATCCATTTAAGAAGAATTATTTTTAGTTTTTATAATAACATTAGTAAGTATTCCTTCAAAATTACGAAAAAAATCAAAAACTCTCTAAAGTAATGATTAGGCTATTCAAAATTATAAAATAAATTAATTATGTACTTTAGAATTTTCTTAGTGGGCCGTATCCCAAGTAATGAACGTTTTGTGATCGTAGTAACAAGCCCCTCGTAGTTCTTTATAATTTAATTTGTAAAGCACAATACCATGTACCATGCGTACCAATTTAATGAAAACTGCGCCTAAAATTAGTTTCGAACATACTCGTAATCGTAAAAAGCTTGATACCAATCGATCTGTAAATATTGTACTTTATGAAGCACGTAGAGCATTAAACGATGAAATCATCAAAAGCTGGATATCAATATATTAGCAAATATTACAGGCACGTATTGTACTTTATGATATATTATAAAATTAGTCTGCCGACTGACTCACACGTTACCAAGGTTAAAAGGTAAATTTCTACGATACACGTTTTGCGTGCCTTCGGGATAGAGTGGTTTTACTTTAGTGGTGTAATTTTACTAGCTGAAAAGGCTGTAGTTATGTAAACTTGCTTATGATAAAAACATTTAATATTCATAATTATTTAATGCCATTATCTACGCGATCGAATCAGAAATGAGGAGATCCGTAGAAGAACGAAAGTCACTGACATAGTCCTGCGGATTAGCAAACTGAAGTGGCAGTGGGCAGGGCACATAGTTCGAAGAACTGACGGCATGTGGGGTAAAAAGGTTCTCGAGTAGAGGCCACGTACTGGCAAGCGCAGCATCGGCCGTCCACCTGCAAGGTGGACAGACGACATGATAAAGGTCGCAGGAACACGCTGGATGCAGGCCGCTTTTGCCAGGTCCGTCTGGAAATCTTTAGAGGAGGTCTATGTTCAGCAGTGGACGTCGTGTGGCTGATGATGATGATGATGAATGCCATTGACATATTTTTCGTTCATATATGATGTTTAATCTAAGCAATACTTTTCATTGATCTTTTACACAATATAACCAACCTTTTGAATTTTGTGAAATAGCTTTATCGAAAGTACAACGAAACTTCATTCTTCTTAAAATACAGCAAAGAATTTCCATAAGGTATATTTATACTAACGATATCATAAATTGTGGCTAGTATTCAATTTACTATATTTGTATTTATGAATTTAAATAAAAATACAATCCCAAAGAATAGTACTCATTGTAATATCTACTTATCTTATCACCAAATCGAATGTAAGTATACAAATATTTGTAAGATTGCCGTGGATGCCTCAAAAACAACTTTCCTGTACGCACCTGACTCCAACTTTCCTATGAAAATCGATATGAATATTTCATTGAACAGTAGTGTCTTGTGACAGCGGGAATGACATATCGTTCTTTTCATGTTACCTGGAATTTGCCGCCCCAGCATTGTTTGAAATATATCGATACTGATCAGAAATAGTCACAGTACAAAACTAAAAATGAAATGTATTCTAAGGATTCTGAGCTAATTTATATAATATAAATAAAACGTGATTTTTATCATTAAAATTATTTAGGAAGCAAGATATTATTAATCGAAAGGTTATAACTTATAATATTAAATCATTTCAACTAATACCTAATGTAGATGCGATTAATAAAATAAGTTATTTAACACTTCCGTTTTCAATTCACGGGAAATCAATAGTACATACCACTTTATGATTTGATTTTTAAATTTACTTGGACCACGTACCCGCAGTGGCTCTAAACCTTTTCATTATAAATCTAATAAAATTGAATGATAAAAGTGCGATAAACTTGAAGGTTTATTTTAACAGCCTCGTATGAAACAGCAGGCGTTGCTTGAGATCCCATGAGAGAAGTTATTAGTACTTACATTACATGCTTGAGCTTTTCTTAACTGTATGCGAATACAAATGAGTCTTTAGGAGACGCGCAGACGCTGTGATTCTTTACCAAGAAATACTTACAACATTACAATGAACCTTACTATTGCTTTATACATTTATAAATATAAATATAAATTTGTGTATGTATGTATATTTCCTATAGATTCCACAACCGCTGGAGAGTTTTTTTTTAGGTAAATTTCAGATTAGCCCAGCGGGTTATCCTATGAGTTTTGCTAGCGATCGGAGCAACATATATTTTTTGGCTTTCTGTCCATTTTATATTATCATCGGCATTTAGCTATAGATTATAATAAGTACTATCCTTGCGAATCTAGGGTGGATCGCTAGTCTATACTAATATTATAACGAGGAAATAAATGTATTTTTGTATGTTTTCAATATATAATATAACTAGCTTTTGCCCGCGGCTCCGCCCGCGTGAATGAGTTTTCCCGGTATAAAAGTCCCGCTTAAAATGTAGCTTATATGACACGTTCGTAGATTTACCATAGCAGCGCCATCTATTGATTACTTACTCAACCCAGTCGAAAGGTATCGACATCTGTTAGAATCATTCATAGCAGCGCCATCTATTGATTACTTACTCAACCCAGTCGAAAGGTATCGACATCTGTTAGAATCATTTGGAGTTAACAGATAATTGTGACTGTCAAATAATAACAGACAAATAATTAGCAATAAATTAAAATTGCGACTATAATTTGAGATTTAAACTATCCTATCTCTCAAGTTGGATCGAACTGCACATGGTGTGCGAATTTTATTATAATCGGTTAAGTGGTTTAGGAGTCCATTGAGGACAAACATTGTGACACGAGATTTATATATATTAAGATGAGATACTACAATGTCCGTCTGAGGAGCCAATTATAGGTCAATGTAATAAAAAAACATACGTTATATGTATACCTATAGACCTGTCTTTGCCCTTAGATTTCTAAATATTTAAAAAAAAACAATTTTAAATAAAACATGTTAAAACTTTTTCTCTTTTCTGAATGTTAACAAATTTCCAGGAAAAAGCATGGCCTGATAGTGATATAACTTGATTAAATAAGTTCAAAAGTAACAACAAATAACTTCCATAACAGCATAGCTTCTCAAACTTTTTTAATAACAAAGATGGAATGTTACGTTGTTGTTTTTTCTTACCCATTGATTTGTATCAAAAACACCGTTTTACACACTGGCTTTTGTGAAAAAAGTAGCATCCCGAGATAATTTAGCTTCCTTTTAGTGAAACTATGTTCAAATCGGGGCCAAAGCTCCAGAGAAAAGGCCAACTTAAGGCTCTAGTAATTTAGTACCTACAACATAATATTCATATGTTAGTTCCAATTTTAATTTTTCTAAAATTTAATATTATTTTACTAAAAAATATTTAAGAAAAACAAAAAACTCGACTACGTCAATATCTGCCATCTTTATTAAATTCATTGAAGAACTGAAAAGATAGAAATAAGCTTTTAATATTTTATTTTGGTTTTGAATAATCTTAGTTCACAGTGTTCACAAACGCTGTCGCTGGCATAACGCGCTCACTTCTCATAATTTGGTTGGTGATATAGGTATAGGAACAAAAACTATTAATTTTGAGTTTTCGCATTACAAAATAAGCAATAATATCTTTATTATCACTATAAACTTAAAAACGTAAACATTATTTAAACCATAATAAAAAAACATCATTCTAAAACGATCTCGTAAAGCGGTCGACATCTGTCTGACCTGTGAAAATTTATTACTGAATTCCAATTGGTATGGTCATAACTATGGAAACTAATAATCATACGTCTGTGAATTCGACTAACCGGGATTCACCAGTGGAATTAGAACGTTTTTTTTAGATTCTATTTATGTTTGCTATACGTCGCGAGTCCCATGCCCGATGACGTCATATTTTACGAATTTATTATTGAAAATTGCCAATTAAGTCGTCATATCGAAGTAATTTATGCGCGTGTTCCGTTTTGATGTATTTTCATCCCATAATCTATTACATGATATCATTAAAAATATGAAGAAGGTACTTAGTCAGTATTTTTGTCAATTCAGCCTACAAATAACTATGACAATTTGTGAAAACGTCTATGTTTCTACCATTAACGCAGAAATGTAAATTTGGCACACAAAACAATTTATTCCTAGAAAGTACTTTCCCATCATGGGACTGAATACGCACGGCGAATAGTGGGTGCATTAGTTGCACCTCTGCCTACCCCTTCGGCGTGAGTGTGTGTGTGTGTTTGAGTGTGTAAGTAATTTCAGCGTATGAGCTAGCTTATAACATAGCTAAGCTTTTTTTTTTTTTTTTTTTTTTCGCGGAGAAAGTGACTTATTACTACCGCCCAGCCTTCAAGGGGGGCGACTGAGCGGTTATGTTGGGTTCACCGTGCCTTACGACCCGGCGTTGAGCCGCCCGGAGAGATGTAACCATCGGGCGACCGCCGGGCCGAGTCCCTAACCTATGTACAACGCACGGCATACCAACCAAAACTCCGCGGTGGCCATCTTCGGCGCATTAGGGACGGCTGTGGGCTTCCTCTGACGGAAGTGTCTAAGTTGTCGTCCGCAGCCGCCCCTGCGCGGTGCCGCCTAGTGCGGCCCGTCTCCTGTTTGGGGGGGGCTCAGAAGCCCCCGCACACCGAAGGACGCTCTCAGCGTCAACGGCAACGTGAGGCCTACCAGCCACGCTGCCGTCCATCACAGGGATCGCAACAATGTGCTACACAAAATTAAAGACGGACAGCCCCCTGCCGCCCGCCTGCGACCCCCGGTGGCCCCTATTAGTCGCCTTTTACGACAGGCAGGGGATACCGTGGTGGAATTCTCCAAACGCCCCCAATCCACAGGGCGGAAGACGCCGGTCAGTCGTCCACCCGGCGCCTCCTACGTCTTGTCTGGCGGCGGGAGGGATCTCCGCGCCTCCGATCCCTCTCGGCACTCTCCTTCCGCGAGAGGACCACCTCACAGAAGTGTGCCACCGCACGCCAGGACCTCCGGCTGTCGACCATGGAAGCGACCACAGCCGGCAGCGAGAGGTCTCCTCCGACGACTGCTCTGAGAGCGCTGCGCTCCTCATCCCAGGCTGGGCAGAACTCTAACGTATGCTGGGCCGTATCCAGCGGGCAGTTGTCACAGTGGTGACACACGGCCGACACCTCCTTCCTCACTACCCGCCACAGGTACTCACCGAAGCAGCCATGCCCGGCGAGCACCTGCGTCAGGCGAAACGTTGCCGCACCGTGGCGCCTGTCCAGCCATTCGGCAAAGACAGGACGCACTGCCGCGACGACCCTGAGCCCCGCTGACGGGGCCTCCAGCCTGAGACGCCACTCCTCCACGGCGGCTCGCCGTAGGGAGGCCCTCATGGCCTCCACCTCCTTCAGGGCCGGATGTTGCCCGCGACTGGACGCCTCCTCCCGCCAATGAAAGACATCGGAGAGGGATTTGGCGTCCAGATCCCAGGGCAGAAATCCGGCCAACAAACAAGCCGCCTCGAAAGAGACCGTGCGGTACGCCCTGATCGCCCGCTGCGCCAAAGCTCTCTGCGGAGTGCGCAGGAGGGCGACGCAGGGGCGGTTCAGGGAGTCAGCCCAAACGGGGCTGCCATAGAGGGCCATGGACCGCACGACTCCGTGATATAATCTCCGGCAAGGGATGCCAGGACCTTCCAGGTTGGGCAGCAGGCTGGAAAGAGCGCCCGCTGCCCGAGACAGTTTCGTCCCCAGTTTCTTGAAATGGGCGCGGAATTTCCATCGGCTATCTAAGACTAAGCCTAGATATTTCATATCTTTGCCGATGGGAATCCGCACCCCCTCAACCACGATGTGGGCACCGGCCGGTGGCCCTCTCCGAGGCCCGTGGAAACAAATGGCCTCGGTTTTCTCGAGGGCCACCTTTAAACCCAACCGTCGAATCCGACTTACTACTTGGCCGGTGCCCACCGCCGCCAAGGTGGCGGCGTCCCGGAACGTCCTGGCGGTCGCTGTGACCAAAGTGTCGTCGGCGTAGCACGTCACGCCGACGTCCCAGAGATTTGCACCACGGAGCACCCAGTCGTACCCGATGTTCCACAGGAGAGGGCCCAAAACCGAGCCCTGTGGAACACCGCGCGACATCACTCTTCGGTGCCACCCGCCGTCGGCGCCCGGATACACCACGTCCCTGTCAGACAGGTACGCGTGCACCAGACGCCGAAGATAGGGCGGCACCACGTGGTACCGCAGTGCCTCGTGAATGCAGGGCCAGGGCAGCGTGTTGAACGCGTTGGAGATGTCCAAGGACACCGCGACAACTACTCCGCCTCCGGCCACTGCATCCTCCGCCTGTGCCTTCACCCGCAGAATCGCGTGGACGGTGGAACGTCCCCTCCTGAAGCCAAATTGGCTGTCGGCCAAGTTCGGTCCGACCCTCTCGAGGTGCTCGACGAGGCGAGCATGGACGATACGCTCGAAGAGTTTGGCGACCTCGTCGAGCAACACGATGGGCCGGTAGGCCGACGGCGACTCTGCGGGTCGTCCTTCCTTCTTCAGCAGGACGAGCTTCCCGGTTTTCCAACGCGCCGGGAAGACGCCCTGCTCCAAACAGGCGGTGAATAAACTGCGGAGCCTCGGGCCCAGGTGCTCGAGGGCCACCACCCAGGCTCTTCCTGGGATGCCGTCGAGCCCTGGGGCCGTTTTTTTGCTCCGCAGCCGAAGCACTACCACCCGCAATTCTGCGGGCGAAACCTCTGGGATATCCCTTGCCGGATTCTCAATCGACGATGACGCCACATCCGGTGGCGCCATCGGTGGAGGAGTGGTCTCCACGGTGGCCGGGAACAAGGCCGCGACGACGTTGGCCAGTAATTCTGGCCGGAGACTCTGCGACAGCGGGGGCGCCGCTGGACGAAGCTTATTCATTACCATACGATAGGGGCGCCCCCACGGGTCACTGTCGAGAGTCTCCAGGAACTCTTTGCGTGCCGCGACCTTGGCCCTGTGAACGGCCACCCGCAGCGCTCTCTTCGCCTCTTTGTAGAGGTCATAGAGCCGCCGCTCCTGGTCTGCGTGATCCCCACCTCGAAGCCTGCGACGACGATGCCTGGCGTATCGGCGGCGCGCAGCGACGCATGACGCGCGCAACTGCGCTAGCTCTGCCGACCACCAGTACACTTGTCGCCGCGGCGAGCGTCGGAGGGCTCGGTTATAACATAGCTAAGCTAATAATAATGATTACATTTCATAATTCATTACACGCTGATAATAAATTGATAATTAATTATTGTCTAACCAGCAGTCAGATAACTGAATAATCAACACATTACATGACCTAAATATTTGTACCTATTTGTAGAACACCACATTCCTTATTTAACGACGGTCAGCGGCTATTCAACCATTTTTATATTTAAACGACATGTTATAATTCACAATTATAATACTTACATTGGTTATTTAACAGTTCGTTAACATTAAAGTGCTTCCAAACCATCGCTCTTAAATATTCAATGGACCGAGAGGATTGCACTCGATTTATATTTGCATAACGCACTCGCATCAAAAATAAATCGTGACTTTCCTCAACGTGCTGTACGTCATATTAAAATACCATTAAAGAACTTTCACTGACAAATACGCCAATCTGTTTATGTCACTGAGGAATTCGCAGAAATTCAAAAAAATGTTGCACACACAGCTTTAAGTGTGCATTTCTTTGACCGGCCAAGTGATATCTCCGCGAATGTAGTATTTTATTACATTCAAACAGTTTTTGGACTGTAAAATATTTAAGTTCATAAGTCAACAACGCGACGGATTTTATGGTGGGTCAAAGTCCAGTGAACTCATGGAATAATATTTCATAAGACGAAAACGTTTCTAAGAAGTTGACTACGAATATTCTTCCATTAATACAATAGAATTCCTTAATCCGACTACAAAATTGGGTTTAGCCGATGCGCTGTAGCGAGGTCTATTATGGGTGATTATTACGTCATGATGTAGTTACAAAGTTTTGCGGGATACTGACGGGTCAGGATGTATGGTAACAAGGAGCATCATTATCCATACTAAAGTGCGGGATAATCTTGTGAATTTGTCGTCCTCGAGGGACCATACCCGGCTTCCGCAAATTAATCCTAAATTGATAATTTATTACACAGAAACAACTTCGGGATGTACGCAATCTATTTAGAATAAACGTTTTTCCTTTGACTATTATACTTTTACACCCATATTGAGATGGTTCGTGTGAATTGATTTTAATTTAGTCTTATGCCAACTCGATACATATTTTTGCTTCATTAAATATCTTTGAAGACAAATATACGATGTTTATAGACATTGCGTGTTTAATTATCGATAACAACGAAGCTACCTATATCCGTCCACGTCTGGCTAAAGATTGCAGCATTCAAGCGGATCGTGAAGAAGCTACTAGGTAGGCTGTAATAACTGTGCCGATGGTATGGGAATGTTTTTATTTATTGCCGGTCGACACTTTCTTTGGACTTGACTTAACATCAGGTGGAGCGGAGCCATTTTGCCGAAATTAGATAAAAAGAAGATCTAGTTCCTACAAAAGGCGCAATACCAATAAAATGTGTCTAGAAGAGCTTTTAGTACTCTTAAAGTATTGATTCGGCAGAACGTATAACTTATACTTGCTTTAGAAAAACAATACTATGAGTACACACTCACGCCGTTTATTCCCGAAGGGGTAGGCAGAGGCGCAACTAGTGCACCCACTTTTCGCCGTGCGTAGTCCATCCCATGATGTGATAGGGGGCGCGCCTATCGTCATATCGGGCACAAATTCCAAACTCCGGAGGCCGGGCTGATACTGAGTAGAAAAACCTAATATCACTACCTGACCCGGTGTTCAAACCCGTGACCTCAGCTTTGCAGTCGTACCATAATACAAATACGCCACCGAGGCAGTCAATAAGGAAGCAAATAGAAATATATTAGAGTCCATCCTTCTGTCGAAAACTATGTATGTACCTGCGCGCCGTTCTATAATATGATATTGAAATAATCGCCCGCTACAAAAATAGTAGATATTGTATGCAAATAGGTCCCATTGAGATAGAATAAGGCTGAATATAAAAAATACTTCGACAGCATCTGATAAAAAGCACGATAAGGACCGCAACCGTAAAGTGGAATCTCGAGAAATAAAGCTTTTTGTCTTTACGGTTTATTTATAATTTTATGAGATCGTAAATGTAAAATGTATAATGTCCACGTTTTATTTGTACACTTGTAAGTCAGCTGAGCTCGTGTTATCCCGAGTGATAATGTCTCGAGTGGTTTATACACTCATAAAAAATATAATGACGTCCAGATACGATTCAGAAATGTGCTGGAAGAGTAACTTATTCGTCCGGTTGAATATAAAGCGAAATCAATAAAAAAATACATTTTAAAGCAAAGGAAATTATATTTTACGGTCATTTCGCACACTTGGAAAAACAGAAAACAATAAAATTTTATTGTAAAATTGTCACTGGCTCAATAAAATACAATCGCTGGAGGATTCAAGTGATTTCAATATTGTAAACAATTTGCCTTTTGTTAAGCTTATATTTATTTGATATTCTTTGAAGATATTATTATTGTATTAATTACAATAAAATGTTGCATTAATATTTATATTTCACCTGCTATTTGTGGCGTTTTCACCGCGTAAAATGCTTTCTCAGAAAAACATTCTCAAACTGCACTTTATCGAACCGAAAAAAGCAAGTAATTAGTGCAGGACTTATTCTGTGTACCAAATTGTGAATAAATTAATTTTTTGCGGTTTACGAGTATATTTCTAATATCTTTATTACATTTTCCCTATGTCTTAAGTTATCTGAATAATTAAAGCATTGTTGCGTAAGCCCATAAACACATTGTAGCCAGCGTAATTACTTGGCATTATGAGACTTATCTTATGTCTCAGGATGACGACTACAGTGGAGTGACACGCAGTACTTTGTAATTAAAAGCTATGTATGTTGTTCCTACTGTTTATGGGCGGTCGTATTGCTTACGTCGTTGTCATTCAATTGCATTAAAAAAACTTATTATTTAAGCTCTAATTTTACTTAGATTCCACATACTTACGAGCTTTATCAAAATCGCTGTCCCCGAAATACGTAATCCCTTCTAAGTAGCAGAGCAAACTTAAGGACACTTTCTCGTGTGTCCGGAGATATTTTTTATCGTAAGACATCAATGGTCGTAAGTATGGTTAATCCTTTCCGATGCCGGAAACTCATGAAGACATCTGAAGCCTTCGTCTCATTACATGCCTTTAGACAGCTTTATTTGTAACTAATATATTTTCCTCTGAAGTTTTAAATACACATGAGGAAGTATGATGAATTGTCATTTTAATAAGCTTATTAAAAAGTGTTGTAAATCATTATGATTTGTAGTTTTGGAGCACTTGATTTGTTTTTTTTTATTGCGCGTATAAAATTCTCTTGATAAAAATAATATAAACGAATTTGGCAGTTTTTTAGATCTATAAAGGCACATTTTCAGATTTTTACAAAAAAGTTACTCTATAGTTGAATGTCTTTGCTGCCTCAGTTACGTAGTTGTATTGCATGCCCGGTACGACAGCGCTCTGAGGTCTCGGATTCGAAATCCAGGTCGGACAAAGAATTATTAGATTTTTCTGTCATAGGACGGAACACACAAGTGAAAAGTCGGTGCACTGGTTGTACTTCTGCCTACCCCTTCGGGGATATTGGCGTGATGTGTGCTGTATGTGTGAATGTCTTTGAGTAAATTAGATACATCTACATAAAGTCAAAATATAACGTTCACATAAACACTATTCATAACTGATTTTAAATTATGTTAAGAATAAATTTCCTATGTTTTCTACATTATATTTGAAATAGTGACAAGATGAGAACAAACTAAATTACATGAAATTGCAGTGCATTTCACAATGCGAATTCCTTCGCGTGTTTTCCTTAATGAAGATTCTGAAACGTCTCGTGATCTGAATCAAGGAATAATATTGAAGTATTAAACATTTGTGCGATACCTTTAGTAGTACCATGTAGAGAAAATAAGTAACGGAATTAAAATTAACCTCAAATATTATCGACTTCACATTTCCCCATGTTGATGTTCGGAATGTGTTTACTGGTGGTAGGTCTCTCATATGTAAGAGGCCGTCTGGGTGGGTACCACCGCAATATCTATTTCTACCGCCAAGCAGCAGTGTTCATGCACTATTGTTTCGGTTTGAAGGACATTGTAGCCAGTGTAACTACTGGACATAATGAGAAATCTTGTCTCAGGATGACGAGCGCAGTGGAATGCCACCCAGTACTTTGTAACTCAAGGTGCTGTGTGGTGTTATTACTGTTTATGGGCGGTCGTATCGCTTACCATCAGGCGAACGCCATGCTCGTCTCGTCATTCAAAACCATAAAAAAAAAAGTGTTAGGGGATTGACTCGACGCTAATTATCTTATGTGTTATATTCTCTGGTGGTAGGATAAACCTTGTATCCAACCTGATAGCGACCACCGTACACAGGGTTAACCCCACCATAGTGACCCACATAAGTATGTCGCGTTCCTGGGTCAGCATGTATATATTTGCTTCAAACAGACATATTTGTGTCGACTGACTATAATCATCTCGTCAGCCGACACTCTATCTGGACCTCACTCCCCTTACCATCACTTGCATTAGGGTCACTTTACCGTGCCCATATAAAAAAGCAACGATCCTGCCACTTTGTCCACAAAACAAAGCCCATATTAATAACGAACATTTCAAATACAAATTAAGCTGTCGAACACAGCTGAAACACTTACGTCGGTCTCTACCAATGCTCCGATTTATTCTCTTTGAACAAATAAAACGGTACGTTACGTCGGTAAAATTCAACCCTTTGTCCAGGACAAGGGTTAATTACACAGAACTATTTGCTTGTTATAGTTCTGTGGTTAATTACCTCTTACGTAGACAGACTATCGAATTAAATATCGAAACCATAAAGATCGGTTTGTTAGTCGATTGTGACATTGGATTGACGTAAATCTTTTAGAAAAATATGTTTATGGATATTGATGTATTAAAAAACCTTTATGGACCAAAAATTGTGATTAGTGTTGTTTTATATCCAATAATTACGGCTTTATTTGAGTAATAGCCAACCACATTACTGTAAACTATTTCCACTGCAGAGAGAATACACACACATGGCTAGCCGCTGAGAGATATCTGTGTGAATAACTTTTATATATGAAACCACGCTATCTTTAACTTTAGTAACAACACAGTTGTATAATACAAGCAAATACTGAATAACCCGTAGATGGCTTAGTAACAAGCTCCTATTTGTACTTTTATGCGGGCACGACAAAATGAAAGAAAGAAAGAAAGAAATTAAATTTATTTGCAACAAAATATACACATATAAAATAAAACTGACAAAAAACACTTAAAACTATATTTGTTGCAAAAAGGCTCCAACTCAGCAAACAAGCTGGCAGTACAACCAGCGCTGGTCTTCCGTTGGGCCTTTTGCATGAGTGTCACGGAAGACAAAAAACTCTTTATAAAATAAAATTTAAAAAAATAAACAAAACTTAAAACATAAAAAAAGAATGACCCCACTCTACCCGATTGTGAGCGAAGTGGAGACTTAGGCCCCGTTTTTTCAACTGTAGTTATCTTTTTGTCAGGGTGTTATTAAGCTGGACGCGCTCGCAGCACCTGGAGCACTCGAAACTCTTCGAGCGCGTCCAGTTTAATAACACCGATGATTACCCTAACTACAGTTGAAAAAACCCGGTCATAGTGTCAACTGGCGAGACATGGTTATTCTTTATAACTATGCCGGCCTGTATCCAAGCTGATCCCAGAACCCGACACATTCATGTCGACCGCTATGGCCGGTTTTTACGATTGTTCCTATCCGGGCGGATAGAAAATTACGCACCTATTTCTACCTAGCTCTTAAACTAGCAATAGTGTGCGCATACGCCGTAGAGAGCATTTAGCCGAAAAAATGGGAAAGAGTTCAAAACTCAGTTTTGTAGACTGGGAATTTACCCATTACGATTTACGTGAAAGGTGAACGACATTCCACTCAAAATACAAATGACATTGTGTAAGCACTATAATTAGAGCAACAAAGTCTCATTAGTTAGAACAGGCGGTGTGTTCGAATTATTTACGCTAGCATAAATTCGCTTGACTAACCACTTTAAAATTTAATTTGGGATAAAGGAGTCGTGTTATGAGAATTTTAAACAGGTGTGTGATTCTAGAGTAGCGACAACCCTTGGTCCAAGTAGTTACACTAGTTAGCTGCCCTTTCGTGAAATTAGTTTTCAACAATCCGTGATCTTAAATTAAGAATACTAACATTGTTTCGGCGCGTAAACACAAACGTTTTATATCTTTAAATTTTATTCTTCTAAATAGGTAATTCAATCAGCCATGTATTATATACTGCCCACTGCTGAGCACGGGCCTCCTCTACTACTGAGAGGGATTAGGCCTTAGTCTACCACGCTGGCCTAGTGCGGGTTGGCAGACTTCACATACCCTCGAAATTCTTATGAAGAATTCTTAAGTATGTAGATTTCCTCACGATGTTTCCTTCACCGTTAAAGCGAACGATAATTGATAAACAATACACACGTAACTACGAAAAGTCAGAGGTGTGTGCCTTGGGTTTTGAACCTGTGGACATTGTCTCGGCAGACGGTTCCATTCCCAACTAGGCTATCGACCACTTAAATAGGTTCGAAGATGTTTTTTTTTTATAATTTTGCGGTTTATTTGGATTAGAGACTGATTGTAATATGTTACTAATAATATTATAAATACGAAAGTTTGTGAAAATGTTTGTATGTTTGTTAGAAGTAAACGCAGAAGCAACTAAACGGATTTGGATGAAATTTCGCACACGGGTAGGCCATGTCCTGGATTAATATATAGGATACTTTTTATTCAGGTAATTTGCTCCCATGGGAAATAACAGATATTTTAAATCTGATTTATTAAGTAGATGACGCTGGCGTCGTACTGTGTTTTAGGGACTTTTGTAGCGGTAAGGCTTTTCACGCGGGCGAAGACGCGAGCAACACCTAGTTAATGTATAAGTTCTACTTACATAGAAACTTGTAAATGTTGCAAAACACTGCTTCTAGATTAATTATTTCCAATAATACGTACCTGTAACAAAATAATAATAAAAGTAATTAATAATTTGATGCTACCTTGAGGACATCTGAAAGTTACGAAAAATAGAGAGATCTCTAGGGAGATTATAACAAGAGACCAATGAGAAGATAGTTAACGAGAGTTAAACTCATGTATAGATTATTATGCGTTATTATTCTAAGTAGTAATATTACCCTTAGAATATTAATTCTAAGGATTACTAAGTCCCCAGTACGACAGCAGTGCCATCTACTTAAAGGACCAGATTAAAATATATATACAGACATGGAAGCAAATTACTGGGATAAAATGTAGCCTATGTGTTAGTATAGGACATGGTCTACCCGTGTGCCAAATTTCATCCAAATCCGTTCAGTTGTTTCTGCGTTTACTTCTAACAAACGTACAAACATCCAAACATTTTCGCAAACTTTCGCATCCTACTAATATTATACACGCGAAAGTTTGTAAGTATTGATGTTTGTTACTCTTTCACGCAAAAACTACAGAACGGATTTCGATGAAATTTGATCTACGGGTAGATTATGTCCTGGATTAACATATAGGCTACTTTTTATCCCGGGAAAATATAAAGCGGGACATTTATCTTGGGAAAACTCATTCACGCGGGCGGAGCCGCGGGCAAAAGCTAGTTTATAATATTAGTAAGATGATCTCTGCAATTTGATCACCTGACCACAAAATTTAGAGAAATTTGATGTTATTTGAGTTGATTTGAAATGTTTCACCTAAAAGTGGAGAATTCTTTAAAAAAAATGCATATTCAATATACCCTGTATTCTACATTGTTAAATAATTGTAAATCACAAGCAGTTAAGATGGATCGTAATGGCAATGCGTGTTCGTCACGCGTGAGCTAAAGCACGCTGTTTGCCAACACAGTGGGTCATTGAAATATTGCAGGCGACGCCGCGGGGCGCGGGAGTATCGAACTCCGCGCAACTCATTCCATTGCATTTATCCCTCAGAATAATAACCAAAGCCAATTAATCCACACAGATAATTGAAGTCCAAGTGCCACTTCCGTGATTTATTTGATTTTTGTTTTATTTTTTTCATAAAAAAATTGGTTTCGATGTGTGATTTTATGACGATAATATAAACGTGGTTTTAAAAGCTGCGGCAAAATAGTAAATATTAATTTAAGCAGTATATTAAGTTCCGACTACAACATTAGGTACGTCTTAGGTACTTTCGGCAAAACGCTTTTTTATTTTACAGCTATTTTTGTGCTACTTCAAACCTCTCTATTTTATTTTGAATCAGAGAAAAAACAAATTCAGAGACATTTGAGTTTTAATACCAAGAATAGTCGAAGGTAAACCTAGCTTTAGAAACATTCATTTATTAAAACCCAGAACAGCCACTTTGTTGATGTTGCATAAAAGAATTTTCTTGTTCCAAGTACTCTACGGAGAATTGGATCAGTAATAAAACAATTTTTCTTCTTTAAAATATAATGCACATAAAATATTTTCAGATAAAATATGGTACAGGTATATACATTATACAGTATATTGTATCACTTTTGAAAATACTTTGTTTATGAATAGCTCTCGTGAGATTTGGTTATATTTCGATGCCCTTGTTATTTAGATTTATTTCGCCAAAGCTTTTGACATTTTCTCGTAGGAATAGGGACAAAGACAAACATTAAATATTCCCTTACCGTTAAAAAAGAGTAAAATACGTAGGTATTCAGTATTCTGTAGCAATAGTCAACATTATTTATCTCAATTTTATGATAACTTTTTTTATTTTTGTTAACAACGGGCATTCCAACTACATAAACAAGCTAACATAATAACTCATTCATGTTGTAATTATTCATCCACTCGTGCTAATTTAATGAACTAAATAGATGACAGACTTCACGCTGCGGTTATAAATACACGGTCAAAATAACTTATCATTGACCTTTCACTTTATATTTAAACGGCCCAGTAATAGCGCACGCGGCACGCCCACGTGTGAACTGAGAATATTATAAAAATCACGCCATTAAATGATTGGAATGGGCACTTGAACACATAATTTTCCCGTTATCAGCCTGACTAATACATACATACATACATAGAATCACACTTTTCCCTTTTTCAGGGGTAATCAGAGATGAATCACACTCCCATTTCGCCAGCTATGTTAGGTCCCATTTAATAGGGGGCGGGCCTATTGTTATTTACTGGGCACATTTCCAGCTGATACTGAGTAGAAAAACCCAATAACACTTTGCTCGACCCGGGACTGGAACCCGAGACCTCAGCACTACGGGCGTACCGTACTACAACTATGCCACCGAGGCAGTATACTGAAACTACTGAGACTTATTGTCACTGATTTTAGGCCTTACTATCTTATCATAATATTTTTTATGAAAATGTTTCAATGTTTATTAGAAGTAAACGCAGTAACCCCTGAATGGATTTGGATGAAATTTGACACACTGAGAGACCGTGTCCTGGATTAAAGTATACGCTACTTTTTAACCCCCACAAAAAAGAGGGGTGTTATAAGTTTAGGGTGTGTATCTGTGTATCTGTCTGTGGCATCGTAGCTCTCAAACGTATGGACCGATTTTGACGTGGTTTTTTTTTATTTGAAAACTGATGTGATCGAGATGGTTCTTAGCTATAATTTATGAAGATCTGTTCAGACGTTTGAAGATTATCAGCTCATTTCGTACTTTCACAACTCCGATTGATTTAAAATTCGGTGTACCGTGACTTCGGCAATATTTTTAAGACATGATAACCTTGATTTGATGCTGCAGCATCAAGTAGTCAGCGGGATACCCAACTCTTTAGCAACTTCGTGTGTGGGCTCATAAGAATGGTCTCAACGAGTAGGTGTTCGATAGTTGATTATCATCGCCCCATAGTGGAGAATATAGTAATGTAAAAAGTTCGAAATAATTTTTTTAATAACTCCTAACACATAAAAACTCTAAAAGGTAAAGAAACGAAATTGTCTTTGTCGTATAGGTACCAAGAATATTTTGACTCAAGCGGCGCGTCGTCGCGTCGGGGGACCGAACTCCGGAGTCCGGACCAGGGAGATGAAAATACTTCCTTAGCGGTACCCCGACGCGACGACACTTGGGTCAAAATATTACTTGGTACTTAAACGACAATTTTGTTTCTTTACCTTTTAGAGGGTTTTTGTGTCTTTTTCTCCCAATAATTTGATCTCACAGGCAATATTTTAATTATAATAATATGATGATTCCTTATGCTTACGCGAATGTTAGACATTGAAATTAAACTATTAAAAAACCGCGATAAAATCCGTTATAATAGTTTAATTTCAATATAATAATATGAGTTTTTAATTAAATGGTACTAGCGTCGTATGTAAGGAATGAATCGCTACAGATATTTAGCGATTTCTGTGGCGGGAAAGGCTTTGTACGCGGGTGAAGACGCGAGCAACACCTACTGGTAAATAAAGCTCCATTTTCGATTAACGGGCAAGCGGCAAATCTGTGGGATTCTAAAAAATACTTAAAACCCAATGATGAAACCATAAAGGCTGCAAAGCCTTCGAAACGTCGGGAGAAAATACAATATTAAAAAAACCGCGATAAAATCCGCAAAATAGTTTCATTTCAATCTCATTCATATCCTTAATGATGTACAGGTTGTTGAGCCGCCTATGAAGATACTGCTGATCAACTCCTACGAAGGAGGTTTGTGTGATCCGAAAATATGTAATATGGGTTTCAGGTCTGAGCATTGTGACTGAAAGTCTCTCGTACGCGACCTAATATAATTGTTTCTGACTGACTGGTAAAAGTTGAAACAAACTGGTGTCAGTTAAATGTTATAAATTATGTTTCTAAACTACTTATATTTCAATGGTATTACGCAAAGTTAGACTTAAAATTCGGCTAAGTATAACCTTCCTGACGATTATGGATGTTTATTCTTCTGTAATAATCTGGAATATGAGCGGATATTATTATTTATCTTTCGCGTGTATCTTCACAGAGATTGTTTAAGTTATAATCGAAATGTTTTGCGTTAAACTTTGTTAATTTCGAGCTGTGTTCGAAGCCAAATGATTGGTAAAAAGAAATACCTAATATTTTAGTATCTATGGTTTTATTTTGTTGTAAATATTTTATAACACCAACTCCTGCGTACTCATACAGCCGTGCAGGATAAATAAATAAAAACAAATTAAAGTTTATATTCATCTTTATTTATTCACCACACTTAATTCTGCATAAAACTAAACGTTACTGTAATATTAAAGATAGAATATATGAAATTATTACACCAAACATGATTACCTCCTATTACATGCTTGTAATGCAACATGGAAAAGTTTTTTTATCTATATTTATACTAATATTATAAAGAAGAAAGATTTGATTGTTTGATTGTAATGGACAAACTCAAAAACTACTGCACCGATTTTGAAAATTCTTTCACTAATAGGAAGCCACAGTACTCCTGAGTGCTACAGGCTACTTTTTATCCCGGAAAATATTTTTATCCCGGAAAAACTTTTCCACGCGGGCGGAATCGCGAGCAGAAGTCTAGTGATGTTATAAAATCGGAATAACAGTTTTTGTACAGTAAAACTAATTCGGGGCTCAGTACTTACGGCAAACATAAAAAATGCTTACTCGTTCCAAACGTATTATTTACTAAATAGTTTCCGGGCTATAATCCAGGACGGAGGCTTTGCCCTTGGTCAATAATTTTATAGGTGGCGGCTCAGTGTGCAACATTTCGTAGCAATGTTTTTCCTTATTTTTCCTCACTCAGCGAACCACTGGCTTAATATTAATTTGGAGGCCAAGCTCTTGTCCTTAAATAAACAGAATCTCCCATAATGGAACAATTTACAACGGTGTTAACAATGTTAAACGATTAACATGTTTCATTATTATAGTATGTTAATTTTAAATTTAATGTAATTGGTGAAAGGGAGATAATATCAGCCAGTAATTAATTAATATTTATACATTTAATAAAACAGCAAATCCTGGTGTGTCTGTACATTGAAAGCAACCTAAGGGTTTAATTTTTACCAATTATTCTACTAATATTATAAACGCGAAAGTTTGTAAGTATGGATGTATGAATGTTTGTTACTCTTTCACGCAAAAGCTACTGAACGGATTTCGATCTAATTTGGCACACGGGTAGATCATGTCTTGGAATAATACATAGGCTACTTTTTATCCCGGGAAAATATAAAGCGGGACTTTTATCCCGGAAAAACTCATTCTCGCGGGCGGAGCCGCTGGCAAAAGCTTGTCTATAATAATTACAATACAATACAATACAAATATTCTTTATTGTAACCATTTTAAAATAGAAAAACAATTAAAATTATACAATTTCCTTAAATTTATGGTGCACAATGGGCGGCCTTATCGCTACAAGCGATCTCTTCCAGGCAACCTTTGTATGGAAAGAATCTAAAATCACACATAGATAGCGGTGTACAACAAGAAAAAGAAACAAACAAAAAGATAAAATGAATCCCAATACATATATAATAATATTAAAATATACTAATATATATAATCATTAATTAATAAATACAGTGATATTTTACACTATGTCATGGAGAGATAGTGGTTTATTACGAAATTCTTAAATATAGCTAAGGATTTCGCTTGTCTTATTTCTAGTGGCAAGGCATTCCAAAGTCGGACAGCTTGTACAGTGAAAGATCCGTCATAAAACTTAGAGGTATGAGTAGGTATTTTCATAAGAAGAGTGTTTGAGGAACGCAGGGACCGAGAGTGAGAAAGATGTAAAAATTCGAAACGTTCTTTGAGATATTCAGGGGTAGTCGGGCTAAATAATATGTTATATAACAGAGTCAGAGTGTGCATATTCCGGCGAAAACGGATGGGTAACCACTTCAGCTTCTCGCGAAATTCAGATATATGGTCATATTTGCGTAGACCAAATATGAACCTTATGCAGAAATTCTGTAGACGTTCGAGTTTATTAAGCTGGTCTAGAATGGGAAGAAGTAGGGACTGTGCAAGCAAAATTTTAGTGGGGATGGGCAAAAAATTACGAAGTCTTCTGAGGGAAAAGGCTGAAGCGAACAACTTGCGGCTTATCTCTGTAATTTGTGGAGCCCATGACATGTGTCTGTCAAAAATGACTCCAAGATTCTTGACTGTATCACTTATTTTGATACAGGTGCCGTCAAACACCTGTGGGAGTTGAGACCAATCAATTCTCGAAACCATTCTTGAGCTACCGATGACGATAGTTTGGGTTTTAGTAGGATTGACCTTGATTCCATATGCTTTACTCCACTGGGCAATATAACGCAAATCGCTGTTGGTTATTGCTATAGCCTTCGGCAGACAATCAAACGAAGCCTGAGTGTAAATCTGTAGATCATCAGCGTAAAGGTGGTAGAAAGAAGATAGTTGTCGAGATATAGAATTAATAAATACTGAGAAGAGAAGAGGAGATAAAACGCCGCCCTGAGGTACACCAACAGTCGTATAACACCAAGATGAGAAATTATCATCAACGTGAACTCGCTGTCGGCGTCCATGCAGGTAACTATGAAACCAACTAATTACCGTTGGAGATATGTTGAGGGAACGCAGAAGCGCTAATAAAACGTCAAAGTCTACGTTATTAAACGCATTGCTGAAGTCGAGCAGTGACAGTACCGTAAGCTTACCATTGTCCATGCCACGTTTGATATCGTCCGTGATTTTGACAAGTGCTGTCACAGTACTATGACCCGGTCGAAAACCAGATTGGAGAGGGTTCATCAGATTATTATGAATAAGGAAAGAAGTTAGTTGTTTATGAATAAGACGTTCAAGGATTTTTGAAAGAAAGGGAAGGATTGATATAGGGCGGAAATCGGATTGTAAAGAAGGGTTTGTTTTTTTGGGAAGAGGAATAATGTGTGCTTCCTTCCAAGAGGAAGGAAACATACCGGAAGTAATGGAGTAATTAAGAATGTGTTGAACAACAGGTAAGATCTCGTCAAGAATAAGGATTATCATTTTACGGCTAATACAATCACTACCGACTGCGTTTGATGATATCGCTTCCACGCTCTTCCTAACATCACAAGCGGTAAATTGTTCAAATATTAATGGTGGATAGTCGGGCCTGGGAAGCGTAGAAAGATATGTTAATGTAGCCGCTTTATTTGTGCCATCAAAATTGGCAGAAGTGGAGAAATGAACATTTAAGCTATCAATATTTAAATCTTGTGGGATATTATCTCGGCGTGACTTCCCAACACCAAGTGACCTTAAGAATTTCCAAATTTTAGAAGGTTCCTCAGATTCTATTGAAGTATGAATGTATCGGCGTTGTGAGTCCCTACACACCTTGTTGCATTGATTACGAACTTCTAAATATTTCCGTTTGTTGTGCTCATTAGGTTTGCGTTTATATCTTGCCTTGGCAGACAGCTTTCTGTTTCTGATAGCCTTGATATCAGCTGTAAGCCATGGCGCAGGTAGATGTTTTAACCTAACCGGTCGCAATGGAGCATGCGTGTCATATAGTCTAGTTAAAATGGAGTTGAAGCCATTAACTTTTTCATCCACAGTATATGCATTGAAAATACTAGACCAGTCTGCATCGCGAGCATCGTTTTTCAAATGCTCCAAATTAATGCCACTAAAATTACGCTGCTGAAGAGTTTTGGGTTTGTATTTAGGCGGACGAATTTTGTAGGACAGGTATATTAAATCGTGATAGGAGAAGGCGTCTGCGGCACACTGGCCGTGTTTAGCTACGTGAAAGAGTGAAGATACAAGAATTAAATCAAGAAGGGAAGGCGCAGAATTAGGAAAATTGTGTGTAGCATTAAGTGGAAGAATAGACAAATTGTTGGCTTCGACAATAGATGTAAAAGTAGATGAGCGTGAATCTTGTTTAAGTAAACAAGTGTTAAAGTCTCCCATTATAATCACGTGTTCATATAAAGGAGTTAGATCTTCAAGAAGTTTTTCAAAGGCAGAAAAGAAATTAATGCGGCGAGAAGGACAATAATGTACTCCGAGTAATAGTTTGTTGTGTAAGAGCCTAATTTCCAACAAAAGATACTCGCCCATGTCGTCGGGGGGTGGTTGCGGTGACATATTCACGATGGAGAAGGGAATATTAGAACGGAGGTAAATAGCAACACCACCACCCCCAGAGCCGACACGGTCATTGCGAATAAGTTGGAAACCTGGTAGCGTATACAAAGTGGAAGCGAGGCAGGGTTTTAGCCAGGATTCCGACACTAATATCGCATGAATATTCTTTTGTTGGAAAGACGCCATCATATCGGTGAAATGAGCCGGAATACTAATTATTATACTACAACTAAATAAATTAAATTATCCGACCTATACAACACAAATTTATGTTGAACTATTTCCACATAGTAAAAAGTGGAATGCAGGCAATCATATTCAATCCCTATTAAATTCGGTCGGCGAGGGAAATCAGAAATAAAATTTATGAATGAAAATTATGAGACATGATGAATGAATGCGGAATCAGATTAACGATGGCAATTTCCATTCTGATTAACTTTCTGGGCGTCTTTAACAAAATTATTGGAATTGGGGGCTCCGAAGGCATTCAAACGCAGTATGAAAGCAGGAAGATAAGAAAGAATTTATATTATTTAATCAAAAGATATTATGTTATTGCTCAATTTGCAATAATTATTGGTTTTAGAATGTGTAGGTACTTTTTACTTCTGCAATGTCATGCAACACTGGTGAGCACGGGCCTCCTCTACTACTGAGAGGGGTTAGGCCTTAGTCCACCATGCTGATCTAGTGCGGGAAGGCAGGCTTTACATACCCTCGAAATTCTTATGGAGAATTCTCAGGTACTTTTACTTTTCAATTCTATTTTTGTTTATTTGATTTTGTCTATTCATTGCTTTACTGTTGGCGTAGTTATTAGGTGTAGGTAAGGTGTAGCAGTATAACCCTACAGTCTACATTATCAGCGAGTAACATAGGCTACTTTAAACCCCGGAAAAACTCATGGACGCGGGAGGAGCCGCGAGCAAAAGCCTAGTCTTTTATAAATAGAGGCAAATGATACAAACAACATAAAGCATACACAATCATGGGTGTAGCGAGTGAGAACCTACAAGATTTAATACAAATGTTCCGTATTTTTCACATTCAACATTGTCACAAATTGTCTTTTTTAGCGTAAATATTATTCGCAATAACAGCAAGAAACCCCTGTCGTGGCGCTTTGAGTTCTGAGAAGATGGTTGTTTAAACCTCTACCATAAAAATCTTTTATTAAAATCTTTACCAAATTTTTATACTGCCTTAAGAATCAACAACAAATTTAAAAGATTCACTATAACATATAGGTATATGTTTAGAAAACTGGGAGATCTAGATCTCGCCAATGATCACGAAGAGCGCAAAAGCAGTAACAGCTAGTTAATAATAAAGTATTATTATTAATTTAGAACCGGATATCTTTTATTATCATTTAGTTTATTCCCGCATTTCTCAATTTTTGTCAGATAATAAAAAAACTAGGAAGCTAAAGATCACAGGGGTTATTACAAGTGTGCGTTTCGGTTACGCAGATCGGCTACATTTCATTCTATTTATAACATATTAAAAAATATTCCCAGAGTTATGACGTATTGTTACAGGAAATTTATATTTCTCACACCCACGAAAAAATTTGGCAATGCTATAAAAACACTCGAGACACCGCCAGGCGCCGGCGCCGAGTTCGTTTTGATTCGCACTGGCCCCACAGCATTACAAAACAGACGTTCCCACTAATAAATTGTTTATTTCTTATCACAATTTCATTGGTCATTTGGACACTAAACACGTTTCGTTTATGCCGGCCAATTTTATTCTTTAGGGTAATAAAAATATGATTTATGGCAACATCGTCGGTTTACATTCCGTGATCTGATGTCAAACTGACAGCTCGTTTGACAGTTCCAAATTCAAATATTTAATTAATATTGTCATCGTATGCGCGGATGTTGTTTGTGAGGTGTTAACAGGCGCGGCTAGTTCAGAATTAGGAACATCAGAGAAAAATCAACATATAAATATATTTTTATTATACTACCAACATGTTACTCATGAAAATATTATATTAAAAAAGCTACAATCGAAGATTTATTAAGAAAAAATCTAGACTTAAAAAAATTAAATAAGGCGATAAACTATTTTTTTATTTATGTTGTTCCATCGAAATATATTTTAGCGCGATGTAACCTTCTTTTCTGAATTCGAATTAATATATTAACATGAGAACTTAACTTTAATTATATTAATAAAACAGTACATGAAACTGTCACATACATACTTCTGACATTATAATAGGTTATACGATACAAGTTTTATGTTACGGGAACTAGCACACCTGGAATTGATACCAATATTTGAGGATCCCACGTAAAATTTATTTTGTCTGAATAGGAATAGGGAATCATTGTTTAATAGGAAACTATTACACAACCGAGTCAGCCTTTTTTTTTTGTTTATTGTTTTCATTTGTCACAAATAAACTGCTTTTCTTTCTTTCTTTCTTCTTGTAAAACTTAACAATACAAAACACATCACGCCTGCCATCCCTGAAGGATAGGCATAGGTTGAAAAAGGGCACCAAGTTTTCACCGTGCTCCGACCCATGATGTGATAGGAGGCGAGCTCATCGGCATATCGGCACAAACCCGATGTCATTTGCCCGACCCGGGATTCGAACCCGGGACCTCAGAGCGGTTATCGCGCACACAAAACAACTACGTCACCGAGGTGTAAACTATACAATATTACGAAACTGCAATGTAAAAAGCTATAATAAAATATTTAAAAACTTATGATACAAAAAATACTTTACTCTTACATAGCCTTATCTCTAACCGTATCGTGCGAACGTGACCTCCAGTATTCGCCTCCTCCGATCGCCATACAGAAATTACAAACATCTTTAAATAAGTATATTACGACTTCCATTCATAATAAAATCGATAAACAAAGTAATTCCAACAGAATTTATTTTACCGCCTCAAAATACGTTACGAAGTTAATCGGTTTGAATGTACCACCAGTTTGGATTCCTAAGGGCTCATTATTAAATCACCATACGAGATTAAAAGGAAATTGCAAAGGTAAAGTGAATTGTTTATTGAGACGTAAAGGAATGAGAATGGAAGGATACGTAAATGAAAATTTCCTTTGCGCGGTGGAGAGTAACATTTTTTGTGATGCCGAATTTATAAACATTATAACACTGTGTATTATACCCATGAATATGATTAAAAAGTGTGAGTGTATTAATGTACAGTCAGCAGCATAAGTAGCTGAACAAATTCAAAATTTCAATTTGCCTACATAATTTTGTGTTTTTACTAATCATTTTTTTTTCGTCACAAAAATAAAATAAAACAGATTTACTTTACTTCAAATGAAGAAAAAAATGTTTCAGTTTAACTTAACGCGGATATAGGCGATTTGAAATTTTGATTTTGTACAGATATTTATGCTGCTGTGTACAGTCAGCACACATGTGTACATTTGAAATTTTGAGTTTATTCATCTACTTATGCTGCTGACTGTACACACGTATGAAGTGAAACTTTTTCAATTAATTCATTTTTTTCACTGATCTTATAATTATTATTGTATTCCATTAAATTTAATACGGTCAAATTATTATTATTATGTATCTTTCCTGCGGGATATCACGGCACGAAGGCCAGTCCTTTTGGAAGGCTTGCGTGGGGATATGGATCCAACACGTAGAGGCCCCTTTAAGATACATTACTCTAGTTGGGGTGTGTACTCCTTGTAGGTACTCTCTCTGTCTGTACTTATGGAGGAAATACAGCCAAAGACAGCGCCCGCAAGGTGCAAGGACTATTGCAGAGAAGATGGGAATTATACCGGGTCTATGAATGGGAGCTAGCTGGACTGGTTGCTGGGCTATTGATTGAGACAACGGGACGCCTGCCAAGTAAAATGTCTCTATCATTTGTAATCAATCACCATCGCGGGTCGCTGACGCGTCCCGGAGCGGGTCTCCTCGCTATTACGCAGCTTGAGCACTTCCGCCCTAGAGCTCAGGTTCTTAGCTCTTGCGATTGCCACCCCTAGGCGGCCAGTTAAGGCAAGCCAAGGGTCAGGGGTTCTCATTTAGCCCCCACGGAATCGGGGTACGCGTTGTCGCCAATCACCGTAGCGTCGGCTCGCCACAAAGCTGCCCCTGCGGGCTTACTATTATTATTATCTATTTAAATATTATTGTCTGCTAAATTGACAGTCATATTTTTAAATGTTGGTTAATTTCAATAAATTAATATACATTTACTAAAACTTACAATCAAAACGGAGGTTAACATAAAAATAATACAAAAATCACAATCACGTGATGATTTTTCAAAACAATAAAAAAATTATCTCTCACTTTCACTATTTATTTAAATGAAATTCAATAAGTGTCGCAAACCATAATATTTAAACTGTTTACGCTTCTCGACAATAGATGGCTCTGTACAGTTTCACCTAATTACTACATCGCGATGTCAAGATTCTCTTCGAAATAATAATGCTAGAAGACTGCGCCGTGACAGTCCAAAGTGGCAGCAAATGTATTGGCTACCTGAACCAAGCTTGATTATAATTTTCCGGCTGCAACCTAAAGTTGCCCGGAGAACGACTAAAATAAGCGTGTAGAGTTTCCAAGCTCAAGAATTAAGCGATTTATTTCAAATAATTTCGTTGTTAAAAATACCAGAATCTCACTCACACTCACACACAACCACTCACGCCCGTTATCCACGAAGGGGTAGGCAGAGGTGCAACTAGTGCGCCTACTTTTCGCCGTACGTATTCCGTCCCATGATGTGATAGGGGGCGAGCCTATCGCCATATCAGGCACAAAATCCAGACTCCGGGCTGATACTGAGTAGAAAAACCCAATATCACTTTGCCCGACCCGAGGATCGATCCCGAGGCCTCAGCATTGCAGTCGTACCATAATACAACTACGCCACCGGGCACCGAGGCAGTTGAAGGGTAAGAAAGTTAGAAAAATATCACACGATTAAATAGATAAACTAAACTTATAATACACGTGCCACGATAAGTACAAAGTTAGGGCACGTATACATCAGATATTACAAATAGGATCTTATACATAATCCTTACATATTATAAAACAAACTCCCGCCACGTCTGTCTATCTGTCTGAACGCGATAAACTCAAAAACTACCGAATGGCTTTAGATGAAATTTGATATGGAGATAGCATGGGACCCAAGGAAGGTTTTAAATTGCATTTTATCCCGGAATAACAAACCGGGAATTATTCCGGAAAATCGTTTTCTACGATTGAAACCGCGAGAAAATAAGTATGGAGATAGATTGAGACCCAAGGAAGGACATAGGCTGCTTTTTATCCCGGATTATGAGAGTGAAGGAATAGCGAGTGCACCTTTGTATTGCGCACACACTTGTGCACTATAATATCTCCTGCGTACCTGGCTGATCTCCATTGAGATTGGCCGCCGTGGCCGAAACTGGCTCGGAGGATTACATTTTTATCCCGGGAAAGTATATAGCGGGACTTTTATCCCGGGAAAATATATAGCGGGACTTTTATCCCAGAAAATGAAAAAAATTAAACCATATTATGTTCTCCTACCAAAGCGAAGCTGGGACGGATTGCTAGTTCATTATAAAGCAACAAGAGATCGAAATTATTTCTGGCCATCTCATTTTCGGTTTAAAACCGTTCTGTAAAGATTTCTTTTTCGTGTCTTACAATAGCTTTAGATTGGCGTTTGGTTATTGCTGCCTATATTAAATTAGCCACATTCAAAACCAATTTGAATTTTGTTTTTGTTCGTACTCAAGATCTATTTATACTGAAGAGTAAGTAGAAATATCTGTGTACTATGTTTCGTAATACATCATAATATTATGATGCTTTGATTAACTAAACATCTTATTTTAATAAAATAATTAATTTTATACAGCATAGAGCATTATAACCTAGTTTTTGACGAGTAAAGCAAGAAATAGCATACAAGCTAATACTCAAACATTCCAATATTACGTTATTTACTCTAATTAACTCTACGTACAGATTTACTCTTTGGCTCTATATATCTTACTTTCATAGATTTATGTTTATTTTTTATTCTTCTTAAAATAATAATGTATTTTCATAGAAAAACTTCAACAAATCTTCTTAATCGTTACACTCTTGGCAGAGTGGTCGTGGTCGTCACGTCAGGGTGTGTGGCTCGCTTAACAATCCTGCGCCACTCCTCTCTGATTACTGCTTTCCTGGTGCACGTATAAAACGGTGTAAATAAAATTTAAAAAGTGAAATTATAATTATTTTTCGTGAATTTGTATTACAATTAAATAATAAGATACGTAAAGGAGTTTTGGCGGGAACTTAGAAGTGTCATGAGGTGCTCATGTTTTAATTCATTATTTTGGTGATACTTAGTGTTATATTACATATGGTGGTATATTATCCAATATAGTTCTATTAAAGAGCTCAAATGAAGTGAATTGAAATAATCATGCTAATCAAGTGTTTTTTAACACCTGTCAAGTGCCATATACCTCTACAAGAACCGGGCGTATACAAGATAGATTGCGACTGTGGCCTCTCTTATATTGGACAAACAAAAAGACATATAGGGACCCACGTAAAAGAACATATAGCTGATGTTAAACACCGACGCTCTACGAAGTCTGCAGTAGCTGAACACTCAGAAGAAGGCTCCAACCATTACCTTAGATTCGACAAGCCACAAATCCTTGCCAAAGACCGATTCCTGCCTAAGATGATTCGCGAGGCTATTGAAATCAAAAAACATCCTAATTTCAATAGAGAAGATGGTTGGAAACTTGCACAAGCCTGGGACCCGGTAATACATCTTATTAAATCGGGCCCCAAAAGACCTGCTGCCAGACCTCAAGACATTGTGAGCTCTTTCTGCGTAGACCGGACCGCAAACAATGACTAACATCTTAAAATTGTATAATTGTAAATTGAAGGTAGATTTGTAACACTAACTTTTCGGACCACCAACACCTCAGTCCGCCCCGTGACCACGAAGTGCTGCAAAGCCTTCGAAACGTCGGGAGAAAAATTAAATAAAAAACCGCGATAAAATCCGTTATAATAGTTTAATTTCAGTGTTTTTTGTTGCCGCCAAAACTCCTCGATAAAGTCTTGGTAAGGTAGCCACTGCTTTACTTAGACATACTACAGATAATAAAAAAGACAACCCAAGCTTGACATTGGCAAAATGTGAACACAATTGCCAAAAAAAAAAAGATACGTAAATATTATTTATCACTAAGGCGAACATAGTTGCACTTATGATACCATAAAACAATTCATAAAAACATTGTTAATTATTCATTAAAATATTACTTTAAAGTATAACTTGCAAAGATATCTAGGGACATTTTACATTGAAAAACATGGATCTAGACATGATAATTTATTTGTTTAAGCAGCCGTCGCGCCGCCAAAATAATCAAAGAACATTTACTGCAATTTATAGTAACTATCCACGATTCAATAGACAATTTGAAAGTAAATGTTTAAGTTGTCTACGCTACTCATTAAATCGTAGCGGATTTTATTGTTAACTGAATTAACAGCGTCCATGTTTATTGCTGACATTAAGACTGAAAAACCTTTGTATTAAAAAGTTTTTGTAATTTTTATTATGTAGAATAGTCTTTCTTAACCTATGGTCCGCGGGCCCCTGAGGGTCCGGGTATATGTTTGTGAAAATGTGTTGATGTTTGGATGTTTGGATGTTTGTATGTTTCTTAGAAGTAAACGCAGAAACAATTAAACGGATTTGGATAAAATTTGGCACACGGGTAGATCATGTCTTGGATTAACAAATAGGCAGCTTTTTATTCCGGTAATGTGTTCCCATAGGAAATAATGGATATTTATAATCTGATTCATTAAGTAGATGGCGCTGGCGCCGTACTGTGGTTTAGGGACTTTTGTACCGGGAAAGGCTTTTCACGCGGGCGAAGCCGCGAACAACATCTAGTAACCTTCACATTAACGTATTTTTTAAGAAAATGTATTTTTGTATTTGTAGTACTAAAATAAATGGTCCCAAAGGACATGTCCAAAAACGGGCTTAAAATTTTAACCGAGATACTTTATAATATATATTTGGATAGTACTCCCAATGACTAGGACTTTGCAATAAAACGTATAATTTTAAAGTCCTCCGACTTTGAGATTTATGTAATTTTATTATTTTGCTTAAAAACTACACTTAAAATGAACGATATTAAAAAATTTAGTCCATACTAATATTATAAAGAGAAAAAAATTATTGTTTGTTTGTTTGCATTGACTAGGGTCCGAAACTGCTGGACCGATTTGAAAAATTCTTTCACCAACATAAAGCTACATTATCAGCGAGTAATATAGACTATTTTTAATCCCAGATTAATATAGAACAGGACTTCTGTCCCTGAAAAACTCATTCACGCGGGCGGAACCGCGAGCAAAAATCTAGTTAGTTGTAAATGGAGAGGTCTAAAAATACTTTTTTATGGATCCAAGATCCATATTTTCGCTCCTTTAATATCATTAAGTTTGAGCCTGATTAGATTTTGAGGCCCAGCACCCATACAAAAAGCGGACATCTCCTTTATTGCTGTTTCTCTTTATTAAAAGCGTACTTGAAATTGTGCTTAATTTCCTAGAGGTCCGAGGACTGAAAAATGTAACAAACGCTGATCTAGAACATCCTATCCCCACGTTTGCGTTTTCGTAATGCCACTACACTAGAACATGTGGCAGCCAAGAGACTGCCACGCTCTGTCACGCCATGCCACTGTGTAAATTAACGTCCACGGTAAAGTACCTTGCCTCTTCCAACCACCGTAGTAAGGTCACTTCAGATTATACAATCCATTACCGAGACGATCTATTCCCGACGGAGTTTAAGAATGTTGCCATTGAAATGAAGAGAAGTGATACATACACGATAAATAATCAAACCGTTTGAAAACTTTATCAAAAACAATATCGTTTCAAGTGGATTCAATTGCGCTTGAACCACTCCAATATAATTTTGTTCCTCTCAGATAAGAATTCGTAAACATCTTATTAACAGGGATTATGTGCAAACTAATTTCCCTAGTTGACACAAAATTGAAAGGATGGATGAAAGAAGAGGAACGAAAGAAATCTATGTCGCGATAGTGAGTGGTAGTGTCGGACGGGGACGTCCTAGACGTACCTTCATGGACCAAATTGGCGACCTCCTAAGAAAAGGCCAAATAAGGAGTTCTCGTAACCGACGAGCATGTATGAAGAGACTGATGACTGTAGAAGAAGCGAAAGAGGTATGCTTCGATCGTAGCACTTGGCGCTCCATAGTCTCTGTATACCCCAATGGGAGAAAGGTGTGAGTTTATGTATGTATGTAATTGAATTATTGCACTCTTGAAGAATAGCTAGGAATTGTGAACGTAGTGATTGCTGGTTTGTTGCTTATTTTTAATCCTAGTGGAGTACAGTACGGCCTCGTTAATCCGGAGAGGCAAAAACAAGGCCCTTTGCGGATTATCCAGGCGTCCGGAATATAGTATGCCATATTTAATGGTAATGAAACACATGTTTAACCTTAGTTTCTGAATTTTTAATAAAAGCATAAAGACAAAAATATACATGTTAAAATTACAACCATGTAAGAAAAACAGTAAGTTAAAATAAAACAGTTGTTAATTCTTCTTGAAAAAATTTGTAAATCTCTTCTATTTATTATTTTTGCACTTCATTTCAACCCCATTGCCCGGCCGGATTACAGCGATAACTGGACAAGCGGGAGTTCGGATTAACGAGGCCCTACTGTAGTTTCCTAATGTAGAGAGGTTTCGTATTTTTTTATTATAATGTCTATAAAAAGATTTCTTGTGTTATCTATTGTTCTGTGACTATTCGTAAAATACTTGAAAATATAACCCCGCAGATATATAAAGGTGAAAGTTTATCTCGTGACTACAGATGAAATACTTAACGATGTTGGTGGTCGCGGTATCTAATCAAATGTTGGTGTAAAACAATTGTTTAACTACTGTTTTTTTTCCTAATGTGTAGTTATATTTTTTCGTGGTTTCTCAATACAATTTTAGTAAGCATCAATTGCATACCCTAAAAAGATTTAGGATGATCTAAAATATTTCGTAACGCAGCTTAGGCAAACTTGGCTGAGCTTATAAAGGATGTTCAGAAATTTTTGTTGTCGCTACGCGGTAGATTTTAATAACAATCAATTTCACTTGTCTGTCAATAAGTACGTACCAATGTCGCCAAATGTCAGCGTGTAATATCAACCTGTTACGCCACTCGTGATAAGCCGGCAAGTGTACTTTATTTCGGTGTGGGTGGACACGGCAATATTGTATCTGATATGGTGTTTTACCCAAAACCATCTATCCCATCTCGGCCTCAAAACGGAGAACATTGGATACTCTTTAGGCTCGTAAGTTGCAGAGAATACTATTCTGTTATTCCTGTGATTTATTAACTTTAATAATAGAACTAAGTTTATTGAGACGCAAATCCAAATTTATCACTTGCACTTTTTGCCAAAACCACAAGCGCGTATACCAGTTCCTGAAAATGTGAAGTAATATTTATCTACTTATTAATTTTGTGATTCGTCTATAGTGTTGGGTGCAATTCCTTAATTTACTTATTTAACACTATTGAAACGCCATAACTATAGGTCTTTAATTACATAATTAAATGATCACACGTGTAAATTATTTGAAAAATTGACAGTTTATATTTCTGGAACTGGCTCGTGAATAAACTGTAAAGCAAATAATATTCTGCACTAAACTTCAATCAATATCGGCTCCCGATATATTCCCGTCTGAACCCTAGCATTGGCCGTGAAAAGGAAACGGTTTATCGCGTAGAGAAATCGTAATTGAGAAACGCGTGGGCGTTAGCCGATTGAGGCCCGCTTCACACGGTGTGTGCGTTTTTGACTTTATCTTGATGGGGGTTAAACTACGAGTTTAAGATTTTATAAATTGTAAACTACTTTTTGTTAATAACATACCTGTCTACTTAAATTTTACACTCATTCTATGCTTTTGTTATCTTTTGTAGGTATGATTTACTTTAATGTTTTGTTTATAGATCTGAATGGTGACGTAAGCAGGTCCTTCGCTTTATAACAAGCTACACGACTGCTTATAAGTCATACATACCAACAACATCATCCGGACTTTGAATTACAAAGCAATGCTTGACATTGCACCATCTCGTCACCCGGAGATATTACATATTAAATCTCATAATACCCAGTAATTACATCGGCTACGATGTCCCTTAAACTAGCATATAATAGTGCGTGCACAATATTGTTTGGGGCAGAAATAGGTATTGGTACATACCGATACCTATTTCCGCCCCAAACAATCATTATTCGCGAGATCCGGATGGGTACCTACCCATCCGGATCTCGCTTAGAGACATAATAGCGAATTAATAACATTTGCTATTTATAGAGATTTGGACGCCACAAAGGCTATGACGGTATTTCGTTTACTGTTAAATCCATACCCACGCACTGACGCCTTTTATTCTCAAAGAGAGGGGCGTAAATAATGCACCCACGTTTCGCCGTGTATTTCACCCATGATGTGATAAGGGCGAGCCTTATCTGTACCATCTGCCTCAGTATTTAGTAGAATGATAAACTTATTGCCTCGGTGGCGTAGGTGTATCACGATACGACTACAGTGCTGAGTTATCGGGTTCGATTCCCGATTAAAATTATATTCCCGGAGTCTGGAATTTGTGCCCGATCTGGCGTTAGGCTCGGCTCCTATCTTATCACGGGACGGAATACGCACGACAAAAAGTGGGTGCTCTAGTAGCGTCTCTGCCCACCCTTTCGGGGATAAAGAGCGTAAGTGTTTATGTATGCAAAAAATTCCCTCTTATCAGTGTACGGGATTCTAAGCAACCTCTGAATAAATTACAGGCTTGTTGATTAACTAGCGAATTTTATATAAGACAGTAATAATACCTATAGTATAACCCACATTGGGTGACGGGGGTTACAACTTACAGATGGAGTGGTTACGCTATTGCACGTGTCCACACGCGCGGCGGGGTGGTAGGCAGTACTAATAATTCAATATTCATACGAGTTAGCGTATGATTGGTTTCGCTCGATGTTTTATTTGGAAACTCGGTTCAATTTAAGAAAGTTCAATAAAATTCAAATCCAACCCTCTTATCTTTTAAATTTAGATGATATCACCAGCATTGATTTTCCATTGACGTAATCTTTTCAAAATGCAGTCTGGAAAAGATCTAGCCAAAACATCGTGTTAAAAATTCCACGTGTAAAAGTCCGATGCAAAGATAAATTAAAAATAAATTATAGCACTGAGCACTCAGGAATGATGTAAATACCTATCAGTGAAGACATTTATTACCCCTGCGACTTAAAGTATGGCGATAATTATCGACAAAAATCCGCATTCCCTTTTAAGCATCCTACTAATATTATAAACGCGAAAGTTTGTAAGTATGGATGTATGGATGTTTGTTACTCTTTCATGCAAAAACTACTGAACGGATTTCGACGAAATTTGGCACACGGGTAGATTATGTCCTGGATTAACACATAGGCTACTTTTATCCCGGAAAAATACAAAACGGGACTTTTATCCCGGGAAAACTCATTCACGCGGGCGGAGCCGCGGGCAAAAGCTCGTTCCTAATAATCTAGAGTTTTAGTTTTTCAGCTATAAAAAAACCAGACACGCTAAGTTGGCCACACTTTATTTGATATTGCGTAAATAAAGTGCTCTAAAGTTTGTTTTATTTCAAAGTAAATTTACAGGTTTATGTTGAACAGCGTTTATTAGTTTACAAACATTTCCTAGAGATTTTATCTACATGTCAGAAGTTTTTATACATACAAGAGAATCTTTGCTCTGCTTCCAATTTGTTGCATAAATCTATAGTAATATTATAAAGCTGAAGAGTTTGTTTGTTTGTTTGATTGATTGATTGGTTGAACGCGCTAATCTCAGGAACTACCGAACCGATTTTAAAATTTATTTCATTAATAGGAAGCTACATTATTCCTGACTATAGGCTACTTTTTATCCCGGAAAATCTTTTTCACGCCGGCGGAGCCGCGAGCATCACCCAGTGACCTTATAATTGTGCAAAGAAATATAAAAACGAGATGAAAATTATATCATAACAAGCAAATCCGTCGGGAATTTAACTGATTTCAAAAGAGGACGGTTTTGTCCAAGAAGTTGGTATAATATATTTTTACTCATATTTTACCTTTCTTATTCTCCTTCTTCCTAACAAATTAACTTCCGAATCCCCATTCAGCTATTTAAGGCCTAAACCAAATAAACTAGCGTAACATTCGTCCAAACGTACAGACAAACGTATACACAGACAATTCAAGGACACGCGTGAGTGGTACAACGTATGGACTATGCCGTCAATGTACAATCGACAGTCGATTAGTTTACATCGCAATGTTTGCAAGCAATCCGCATGAGTCGGGAAACTAAATTCGTACTAATGTATTCTATGATATTCTTATATCGATTGGAGCACTTTGTGTACGATACCGTAGGAGTTTATATATTTTCTCATAATGGTCATAGTTATTTTAATCCTTTTAGGAGGGTTGACGTCAGAAGGAATGTAAGAACTAAGACAAATCCTATAGTCTTACTTTTACTAATGAAATAAAAATTACCTTTTATCTATGTATTTACTAATAAAGAGAGCGCATTTTTTTACTGTTGGTGACTTACAACATCGTAATTAATCAAATACACCCACGAGAACGAAGTATTGTGAACTAGATCCGCTGGTAACCTTTATTTCTTCTAGTAGGTATTATTTGGCTCAAAAAGGACTGTCTTGACTTTCTACCGTATGACATAAGAGGCAATTGTGTCTGAGATGCTCAATACCGGGCGAAATGGAAAGCAACTTAGTAGGGACTAGGAAGGCGGATCCAGGTAGCGGGCTGAAACCACTGAGATATAAAATACTAGACTTCTGCTCGCGGCTCCGCCCGCGTGAAAAAGTTTTTCCGGGATAAAAATATTTTCCCGGAATAAAAAGTGGCCTATGGCACTCAGAAGTAATGTAGCTTCCTATTAGTGAAAGAATTTTCAAAATCCGTCCAGTGGTTTTTGAGTTTATCCATTACAAACAAACAAACAATCAAATCTTCTCTCTTTATGATATTAGTATAGACAAGCATGGCTTCTCAGCAGACGGAATCTAACACATAAGAGACTTGGGACGTATCTCACAACTTTGAGTAAATTCTACTCGTCACAAAAATGTATAAGCCGACCAAATACCAAAGTCACACTATAATTTATGCTCCCAAATAGATGGTAATAAAACGAGTACTATCTTCATTTATTTATTTAGATGTTTAATACGATAACTGTCTAACGACATTTACTTGAAATTCGTGAAACAGGCGCCAATTGTCTACTAAAATTAGTACCGAGTTAGTAAAATAAAAAAGTAATACGAATTTCGTGGTCTTATCTACAATGTAATTAAAATAAACGTTCGTGTTGGCATAAATTTGTTTTATAGCTTGTAACTCCTGAGCAGAATTATTCCCTCTAACTTTTGGCCAAAATATGATTTATTCTAGTAATTAAAAAACGATCTTCTGTGATCTCTTGTGGTTTCTTTATAATTTTGAGATAATGAAAACATAAAATATGTACATTTGAAATTTTTATAAAGAGAAGATTTAAATTCTATGTGAGAGTTAACTTAAATAACGTACTAGTTTACTATGTGGAGCCATAAAAATCCAAATATGTACGATAATATATTTTTTATACAAGTCTTTTATTTTTGATATGTAATATTATGTGAAAGTGTAATTAAGTTCGTGTAATATAAAACTTAATGAAGCTTCAAGTGGTGATTTTATCCCAAAGCTATTCAGTCATCGTTTTAGAAGTAACACAATATTACTAATTAACTTGTAGCAGCGATATATTGGAAGCTTACCAAAGTTTGAGTTTGTTGCTGTCTGTTCTTAATCACTTATGCTGTAACTGTTCTCGATCAGTAATGGTTGGTAGCTATTCTCGGTAACACAAGACTAACATGCCGACGCGGCTCCTTTCAGATAAATTACTGTAGAAATTCGGCGTACTATTTATAATATAGGGGGAAAAAGTAGATTTCATTAATTGCTTATGTGGTATTGTAATGAATGGATACAGACTACATCTAAGACATATCCAATTAATGCTTAAGAGTCGCTTTGTAATTTTATGTATTGTACATTTAGTTTATGGCTTCGGGGATTCATTTGCATAATTTCCGCGGGATTGGATCTGTAATCAGTGTGTAATGATAGTACCTTATCGTAAGAAGTAAGTGATTTGAGGGTAAAATATGATTATATCCGAATTCCGAACGCATCTGGTCCCTTTTACTAACGATACATTATGCCATATGTCGATAGGAAATAGGGGTATGGTCATTATTTGTATGAACATTTTATATTTATTACACGCTTTATATTAGCTTCACTTGTATGTTTGTAACTCTCCGACTCCGACTCCTTTGGGCGCGATTTTGACCCACTTTAAACGGTCAGATTTTATTCAAACTTTGTAGGTTTGTCGAAGACCGATAACAATACACTAATTTGATAAGATTATGCCATTATTCAATTTGCAAAATGAGATTTTTGACAATTTATATATATTTTTAGTGACATTTGTTGGACAATAGTAGAACAGAACTAAAAAATTAATAATAAATAATAGTTTAAAAAAACTAAAAAACACGCTTTATAGAAATCCAACTAAAAAATAGAAAATAAATTTGAATTAAGAATAGTGTAAATAAGAAAAAAATGTATTTTATTGTAAAAAAAGCGTGGGGTGCATGGTGTCAATAGTTATAAATATTTTATTGACAGATAATATGAGTAGAAGTATTATATCATTTTGATAACATCTTAGAAAGAACCCCACGCATGTTTTACAATAAAATATTTTTTTTTCTTATTTACACTATTCTTAATTCAAATTTTATTTTACTTAATGAGCAGGTCTTTAGATAAAATATGAAAAATCAATAATGGATTCAATTTAATTTCACATTGTTATATGCGAAATAAGTAAGCAAAATACGTATAGAAATATACGTAAAGCAATATGTAAAGAAGAAAATGAACATATTCTTACTAATATTATAAACACTAAAGTAACTGTCTATCTGGCTGTCTGTCGCGCTTTCACGCCAAAACTACTGAACCGATTTAAATGAAATTTGGTACACTGATAGTCTAGAGCCTGAGAAATGACATAGGCTACTTTTTATCCTGGGAAAATATAAAGCGGCACTTTTATCCCGGAAAAACTTTTTAACGCGGGCGGAGCCGCTGGAAAAAACTAGTATTATATTATGTAACATTATTAAATAAATATCTTCGTAATCTTCACTTAAAACATAAAACTTGCTCTAAGTAAAGAAAAAGTAAAATATACAAAGCCGCAACAAAAATCTAGACCATCAACATTTGGCAAAGTTGAGAAGTTTGACAAATCGCTGGCGGCGCGGCGGCCCATCCATGTCCCGTATACGTGCTAACCCCACAAATGTAAGTATTATGCGGAGGGTGAAAAGAAGCGTTTAAAAATCTACTTACAAAAAAAGTCGACCTATTGGTAAGGTTTATTTTATTAAGACATACTTTTACTTATTCGGTTAGGCAGAATTTAATTCCCTCACAATTTGTCAGCAATGTAAAGGTAATTGCAAATAACCAGTCGCAAGTTATTTGTTTTATAATTTTCTTTAAATATTTTCTATTTACATATTATCAAAGTTTGCACCATCAATTACAACTAAGTTTGCGATAATAAGCTGCTGTTCTGGTGTTTACGCTTACGCATACGTATTCACGCCTTTTATCCCCGAAGGGGTAGGCAGAGGCGCAACTAGTGCACCCACTTTTCGCCGTGCGTATACCGTCCCATGATGTGATAGGAGGCGAGCCTATCGCCATATCGGGCACAAATTCCAGACTCCGAGCCGATTCTGGTGTTTATTTTATAAATATTTAAATTCAGATTCAAAAATAGGTATATGTATTCTTGACGCTTGAAAGTGGAGACCACTTTTTTATTCGTAAGTGTATTTTCTCGAAATTATCGGTAGCGGTAAGATGCAACCTTGAGAAACCCTTACCGCGGATCACCTGTCATATTATATTATATAGTACTAGCTTTTGCCTACAACTCCGCCGGCGTTAAAAAGTTTTTCCGGGATAAAAGTCCCGCTTTTTATTTTCCCGGGATAAAAAGTAGCCTATGTGTTAATCCAGGACGTGATCTACCCGTGTGCCAAATTTCATTGAAATCCGTTCAGTAGTTTTTGCGTGAAAGAGTAACAAACATCCATACATCCATGCTTACAAACTTTCGCGTTTATAATATTAGTAGTATGTAAACTTATATCCACTTAGTTTTTAAATCATTTATATTAAACACGTTAATTCCGCCTTTGTGTCTGTATAAATAGCTTCGGTTGCCACGTAAAATTACATCGCCGAATTATCCTAATTACAAAACTACACCAAATACATATACATAAATGTAGGTATTTACTTCCATTTCTGAGACTAATCAGGTGACCAACTGAATGTTGGTCTACCTTCTGCTCAAAAAATCATAACAATACACTCGTAAAAGAGAAACGATACAAGTACAGTAAAAGAGAAAGTGCTCACTACGAATTCATATATGTCAAACTTACTTCGTGACATATAAATTATGCTATTACATGGCAGTAAACTGAGCGCGCTGTTTGCGACAGCTGATGCTTATTTGCTAACCTTAGACAACACTCAACTAGAGCAGTTTTCCGTTGTTTTGTTGATTGTTCTTTGTTCTTTGTTGCATATATCTGAATAGAAAATGCGTTCATTGTAATGGAAACTGTTTTAATAATGTTATGTATGGCAACACGGAATGGATGCACATTTGCGTTGTTCCTTGAGGTGATCTAATATAAGTTATAATATAATATAAGGAAACTGTATGCAATATGCATACAGACGCTTAAGTACCAACATTTTATGTGAGTCACGTATAAGTTAGTAGTCGCCTTAACAAGATACACATACACATATACTCACGGCTTTAATCCCCGAAGGGGTAGGCAGAGGCCCAACTAATGCACCCACTTTTCGCCGTGCGTATTCCGTCCCATGATGTGATAGGGGGCAAGCCTATTGCCATATCGGGCACAAATTCCAGACTCCACGCTTATACTGAATAGAAAAATCCAATATCACTTTGCCCGACCCGGGGATCGACCCCAAGACCTCAACATTGCAGTCGTACGTAATACAACTACGCCACCGAGGCAGTCTTTAGCTAGATAGGCCAAAGAATTACGTGTATAACCCATAAAGCGAGGATAAATGAAATTTATTTCCAGATGAGTTTAGGTCTGAGCAAGAAGCAACTCCTTGTATATAATTGTATATAATAGCTTACTCAACTCCCATTATTTGCATATTTTTTTCGATTCGTTACACACCCAGGTTTGAAATTAGTGGCCAATATGGTGATAGGTTTGCCCCTATCACATATTAGAATGGATGTAAGTTCGGTCTAGAGGCACTTGTGTAGCTTTTGTCTACCCCTCCGAGGATAAATGACTTATATTAATAGAAAACCACATAATCGTTGCAATTAAGAGTTAATTCGTAACGCAAGAATGTTCTTTTTAATTTATTTATTTATCAAAACCTAATAAACAAAACTCTACATTCTACATTAGACTGTAATTTAATTTAGAGTTGTTCGGATGTTGTTCGCGAAGTACCAGAATCAATTTCAACAAAACAAATTCATCAGAACTGTTGTCCTAATTCCGAAAAACATGAGTTCACGTTTTGCTTTGAATGTTCTTTTCGAGTAGGGCAAAATGACCATTGTACACATCGTAAGGTAAAGGAGTTCAAATAAATTATGAACTAGAGAGGGATCGCATACTCATACTCACGCCTTTTATCCCCGAAGGGGTAGGCAGACGCGCAACTAGTGCACCCACTTTTCGCCAAGCGTATTCCGTCCCATGATGTGATAGGGGGCGAGCCTATCGCCATACCGGGCACAAATTCCAGACTCCGGGCTGATACTGAATAGAAAAATCCAATATCACTATGCCCGACCCGGGGATCGAACCCGAGACCTCAGCCTTGCAGTCGTACCGTAATACAACTACGCCACCGAGGCAGTCTAGACGAGAGAGGGACTTCTAGATAATCAATTATTTTGATGTTAAGCACATTGCTTTCTTCCACTTCACAAAAACATATTGTACGTAGGTATATTTCAATGATGGATATTAATTATGATAATCGACTTAATTGCTCTTCACAGTCTGCTTAAATAACTTTATATCATAAGCAGAATTGTGTCGAGCTACAATCTATTCCATAGATCAGTCATGTGGCTGAGATAAAAAACCAATAAATAGGGTTTAGAAAAAAAATACTTTACATAGGTATTCGATATTTTGCGAAATATGACCGAAATAAATAGCAGTCAATTAAACTGCGTTGCTAATGGCCAAAGCAGAGACAACGTTCATCAATCCTTTTGTATTTTACAGTACTTTCAAACATTCAAATACTGGATTTTATAACATTCGCTTTTTACATTCAACTTTTAAAATAAAGCAGTTTTGAATACTGTTTTTAGGTATTCAACAATGATTGTGCGCATCTCCGTAGCCCTAAGTTGAGTATATAATTATAATTGATTATATTATGGGCGACATCAGAAAGTAAACCTATTTCTGAGTATAAGTTCAAGAAAGGAAAAATCTTAACATTTGTAATTATTTAATTAAAGATACCTATTGATTTTTCTTAAACAATAAAATATTACCGTTACCACACACTAATACAAAGTAGAGCTTGCTTTATAATGACTTTTTTACATCAAACAAGGGGAAAAGCAATATAATCACAAATAATAAATCATTGAAAAACATTTTAAGAATAGATGTGAAAGACCCAGTTTAGAGAGAATAGTATTATAGCGCAAGCTGATGCCATATTAAATTGAGAGAATAATTCATTGATGTGTTACTCTCACGAGCATTATGGAATTGCGCATTTAATTGCAAAGTCGTTTTGAGATGTATGTTCTTCTATTAACTCATTTTGAAAGTAAGCTTGATTTATAATATTATACCACGTTTTAATTTATATTACTCTAATGGTGCCAACTGAATTAATAGTTAGCGAGTAAATTAATACTTACGTTACATTCACTAACCCATCGATTTATATTGAACTTAAATAGTATAAGTTAAGATTATTGTTACATTCATTCAATCAACGTTTACTTCTGCAACCAAAATTACAATACAATAAAATCGCTCGAAAAATTTTCTGAGACATCAAAATTTTATTAATTTTCTTTTTTTAATTAATTACATTAATTTAATGTAATTATTATTAAAAACCAAAAGCTTTCATACTGTTGCTTGCGTAGAAATAAACAAAGTAGAGGTATCATAAGAGGGACCTAACAAAATAAAAGTAACATACATTCAAACCAGAAACATTGATCACCATTAAAAATGTGTATTAATGCTGTTCTTTGATTGTTTTACCTCTCGTATCAATAATAAAATCATGTAAACTAGATTTTCTCCCTCGCAAAGATTTATACGAAACACTGAAAGACCCGCAAGTAAATACATTTATGCCATCCCCGTTTTTTAAATTTCTTAAAATGTAATTCTTTATGAAAGCTATTATATTAAAAAGTCTTTTTAAAAAGTTCCTCTAGAGTCATCTTTCTTTATTGTTTACTATTATACGTAATACAATGACGTATAACGACTACTTATATTGTAATCCAAAATGAATCAAGGTATAAACATCGACCATAGAACCTAACAATATGGTCGATGGGTATAAAAAAGATCAAATAATTCCAACATTCTTATATCCATTATAACGTACTCAGTGTTTTGGAACACTGATAAAATTCGAACACGATCAGCAACTTCCGTAACTTTTTTTTTTAATAGCATAGTATGACGAGACGAGCATGCCGTTTGCGTGATGGTAAGCGATACGACCGCCTGTAAACAGTAGCAACACCATACAGCACCTTAAGTTACAAAGTAGTGTGCCATTCCACTGCGCTCGTCATCCTGAGACATAAGATGTTAAGTCTCATTATGTCCAGTAACTACGCTACAATGTCCTTCAAACCGAAACACAACAGTGCATGCACACTGCTGCTTGGCAGTGGAAATAGACGTTGCGGTGGTACTCACCCATACAGACTCCTACATATGAGAGACCTACCACCAGTAATTGTGTCTGTAATTATCAAATTCGAAAGAGGTTGTGACATGATTTTTTAAAATCAAAATAAACTTGTGCAAAATAAAACATCGGAATAATAAATAACATATTAATATCGGACTTGTACAACCATAACATGACCGCCTCGTTAGCATAGTTGTATTACGATACGACTACAGTGCTGAGTTCTCGGGTTCGATCCCCGGGTCTGGCAATGATATTAGGTTTTTCTAGTATCAACCCGTAATCTGGAATTTGTGGTCGATATGGCGATAGGCTCGCACTAGTTGTGTCTCTACCTACGCCTTCAAGAATAAAAGGCGTGAGTGTGCGTGTGTCTTATTATTACAAGCCATTTCCATTTCAAAATATTAATTAAATACCCCGATAAAATCCGCAAAATAGTTTTATTTCAATGTCTAACATTCGCGTAAATATAAGAAGTCATTAAGCCATTTCTGTCAGATGGGACTTTAGGGATAAACTGCACACAAGCAAGGTAGGTCACATGCCTAGTTTTTTAACCTCCAACGTCTTTCCTTGAAGATATAAAATATGGCCTTATAGGAATCGGATAACGCATCAGAGCGTACACCATGATAAGTCCCCAACAGTTTACGATGTATCCGATACAAACCCCAGCATTATTACTGATCAATATCACATTTTTGAGGCTTAGGTACTTTATGACTAAGATAGCAAATCTTCCAATTCGTTTAGCCGCACACTGCCATATTTATAAAAGGTTAATCTTACTAATATTATAAACGCGAAAGTTTGTAAGTATGGATGTCTGGATGTCTAGATGTATGGATGTTTGTTACTCTTTCACGCAAGAACTACTGAGCGGATTTCGATGAAATTTGGCACACGGGTAGATTATGTCCTGGATTAGCACATAGGCTAATTTTTATCCCGGGAAAATATAAAGCGGGACTTTTATCCCGGGAAAACTAATTCACGCGGGCGGAGCCGCGGGCAAAAGCTCGTAGTAATAATAATGGTTGTCTGTAACAGATTGCCTCGAGCGATAAGACCACCAATTGTACCTCTTCTCTGCCTTCATTGTTTTCTTAAAATCTTAAGTACATTATTTTGTTTTTGGTGTAAAGTAAAGCTTTAAATAAATAAATAAATGATATTCATATTCGTCAATAATATATTAAAGTGCTAAATCAAAACTGGTTGTGTAAAAGAGGGCGAATCTTTTGAATATTACCAACATTGTGAATAACAACTCTAATAGTAACATCACAGTGTTGCAATGTTTTCTATAAATCCATAAAGTTTCTATATTTATTATCAATAGTGCTCGTATATTTATATGTCTATATTAACGTATATACCTACACCTTGTTCCTTTTTATCTTAAAGTACACAGATTTTATAACCACAGAAGTTACTAATCAAATAGTAGTAAAATAGCTCGAGAAGATAAATCATGTCCCCTCTTTGCCCTGAATTGATAAATATAAACAAATACTAAACCTATATCTGCACATTTTCTAAACAATAACTTACATTCTATCGATACCGCGCTAAACAAAACCATCATTGTGTTATACAGGAAGTAATAAAGCATTTTTTATTACATTTTCCAATGGAAATCAAACTAATTGCATAGACCGCAGAACCTTTTTATAAGGAAATAAATATTACCTTCTGTCCCCAAGAGAAAGAACACGATAAATAATGTATTGAAGGATTTATTTTCATGATGCCTTAGTGCTTTTGCTGAAGCAGTGAATAAAATGGAATGGTAAGACATTGTATATTTTCCCACACAACTAGATTTTCAGTTTCATGTTTTATAGATGTATTTATTCGTTTTGCAAATTCCTTAACCGTCTTTCCTGAAAAATGCAACAATTTAATATTCTTATCTTCTGAGTCTTATCAGTTTTTTGCAAATTATAATATTGAACACTAGCATAAGCTATGCCAATACCATATTTTTTACACCATCATTGGTTGTGTGTTCTGGTTTTTGCTTTTTTCTCTAATTTACTCATAAACGTTATTGGCGAATCCGTTCCCCATTTCATCGCATTTCTTTTTTTTCCTCATGCGTCAAAGTGACTTCAATCATACTACAATGGAACTGGTGATATTTACAATTGGTGCAGTGTAGTGTGAATTGACCAATGATGCTGTCCATCGAATCCCACAATGTACAATACATAATATGACCTTTTTACGGACAACGACGTCTGTATATAAACAATGTCTCAACGAGCTTTATAATGTAGCACATACGCTAAGATACTAAAGTTTAAAAAAAATATTGTAATAATTAAAGCAAAGGAAACAGGTATAACAACATCGGAGAAAATTTTCCAGCCAATGCAAAGGCAATACAGCAAAAAAATATTTTGATCTAGGTTTTGCTCGCGGCTTAGCCGGGTTGAAATCGCCCGCGTGGAAAGCCTTCCCGCTACAAATCCCCCTACTTAAAGAATCTGATTATAAATATCCCATTATGATTATTTCCCATGGGAACAAATTACCGGGATAAAATGTAGCCTACGTGTTAATCCAGGCTATGATCTACCTGTATGCCAAATTACATCCAAATCCGTTAACTTGTTCCTGCGGTTACTTTTAACAAATATACACACACTAATTGCGCGCGGCTCCGCCCGCGTGGAAAAGTTTTTCCGGGATAAAAAGTAGCCTATAGCACTCAGGAGTAGCTTCCTATTAGTGAAAGAATTTTCAAAATCGGTCCAGTAGTTCCTGAGATTAGCGCGTTCAAACAAACAAACTCTTCAGCTTTATAATATTAAGTATAGATTTTACATTTACAGACATTTACATTATTAGTATGATTTACTGTCTTAACATAATCGTTACGTACTCGCCCTAGCGCAATTGCCTCGGAGCCATTAACGTCCTATTATTGCAATTTAGCTTGTCCCATATATCTTGCCCTAAGTCCGTAGCCTATGCAAAAAGTCAAGGACGAACTGTAAGGGAAAAATTAGAATTTATTCCTTCTAACCAAGGACTCGGTGCCAATTGAACACAAATGCAGGGTCAATAGCGATAGAAGGACGCAATCGGGTGGAAAAGTGGCTCCATAATGACGCGGGTAATCGTGACCCACTGCTGGGGACCGGGAAGGCAATGTAAGTGCATAGCTCGGTCTAACTGAATGTTTGTTGTTACGTTTATAGATGTTTTCGTAATGCATTGTCGTATGAGTTTGAAGAAACATTGTTCTTTGATAATTAAGTATTTTTTAAGTAATATAACAGGCGTAAGTTATGAATACCGTTGGACTTTATATAAAAAAAAAAATATACACATTACTCGCGTAAAAGTCGTTGTAATATTATATTTATAGAGAATACTTTGGCAAATATTTTGTAGTTACTCCATTTGTATTCCTCGTAAGTTTTGAAAAATCGCCAAAATGAAACTTCAGTGAAATATTGCGTCCTACATTGGATGATTAATATGAAATGTATTACAACTTTAAACTAAAAAAATATTGTTTTATACTAGCGACCCGCCCCGGCTTCGCTCGTATAGCAATAACACTCTATAGCCAGAAGGAGATGATGACACAAAATTACCACGAAAAATAATTCTGACCCAATCGCAAACTTCAAAAGTTGGCCCGCTGTGCTAATTTGAGAAGACCTAAAAATTTCATTTAAATCGCTTCTGCCGTTTTGAAGTCCATAGAGAACATACATACGCACATATTTGTTTTTATATGTTTAGATTTACAAGGACCTTAAACAACTATGGATGTATTGGTTAGTAAGGTCTTAATCGTGGGTTACTGCCGACTTTCTTCCTGCTCGTCATTGATTCTAGCTTGATTCTAAACACTACTTCCACACTCATTTTTTTACGTCTGGCTTCATTCGCTTTTCCCGAGTTACGTCTCAAAGGCCCGTATTCAGAAACGTTAGCTAATTACTGAGCAACGCTATTATAATCAGGCTGCTTCTCTATGTTTACGGCATGACGGCCTTCACAGTGAGTAGGCATAAGAACGCTATGATTGGCTAATATGAGGGAATATTAAGCTACAACCAAGAAGCTGGTACAACTTTACTTCAGTTACCATACCAGCCCTGTATTATATACAGCCCACTGCTGAGCACGGGCCTCCTCTACAACTGAGAGGGTTTAGGCCTTAGTCCACCACGCTGGCCTAGTGCGGGTTGGCGGACTTCACATACCTTCGAAATTCAGAGAACTTCTCAGGTATGCAGGTCTCCTGACGATGTTTTCCTTCACATAGAATACACACATAACTTTTTAGCTAAGTCAAAGGTGTGTGCCCTTGGGTTTTCAACCTGCGGACATTCGTCCAACTAGGCTATCGCCGCTTCATTTAGCTGTCCGACAAATGAAGCAAAGAAACTATAAAATTGCCTACACTATGCGTTTGAGCGCACTGTGCGTCCTCATAGTATTATTTGTGAATACGGGTGAAAAAGCAGTACTTAAGTCTTTTTAAGAATCTTAATTCTTTCCTATCCAACACTCTTTATTTTCTTTACGACACTATTAAGCTTTAACGTGGCGAATAGCCCCTTAACTACATTAACGTAACACAATTTCCTTTTTTTTCGTTTACGTTGTTTCTAAAAACCTGCCAGTGTCAAATCGGAGTAACTCAATTATACTAAAGGTCCTTACACAGTAAATTTATTGCAGCGTCCTTGATAGTTATTAAAGTGAAGACTTCAAACTAATCTTGGGTGCTCTAGACAATATATACAATACAGAACAACTTACTATATATATTTGTGCCGTAAAGGGGATTATATGACTCTGTACGAAATTTACACTATTGCACATTTAATTTAATAATGTACCTATCTGGATTGTTTCTCTTGACATTATCCAAATTTTTGGCCGTAATAGAAGATCTAGTGTAAAACGATCTGCCATAGAATGCAGATAAATTGAAACGGGTGTCAACTATTAGAAAAGTCGATAATAACTAGTGAAGAATGCAATTTGGTAGAACTTGCTCATCCGCCCGGAGTCTGGAATTTGTGCCCGATATGGCGATAGACTCGCCCCCTATCACATCATGGGACGGAATATGCACCGCGAAAAGTGGGTGCACTTAGTTGCGCCTCTGCCTACCCATTCGGTGATAAAAAGGCGTGAGTATGCGAAACATTAATAATTTCTCAGGCATATCACTTGTCACCAGACAAGTTACTCGTGTGTCGGCATTCTGCTTTAAAGAAACTAAAGGTAGAAAAGTTTTATCCCTTGTGAATTGGACGAACCTAACGGCACCTCGCAGGTACAATGCTCGATTTGAATTTATTAAATTTCCACCGAGAAAAGGAATGTTTACGCTTATTGTATCTTTATAAAGAAATGTATTTTACCTTTGAAATAGAAATCCTATAAAAATAATTCATCCATTCAGATGTCCATCCAACCCTTAAGCATTGCATAGTAACAAAGGTTATTTATTATAACAAAACAATCTTAAAAATAATTTAAATTTTCCTTTGTGTTAATCTAGTTTTAACGCAAAGTTTTAAAATAAAATAAATATACAAACGATTGCATATTCAAAGCAAAATTTGTTTATCAATTTAAATTAAATAACTGCGTATCAAACTGTTTACGTCCCCAATTACTTGAGAAAAATACTAGTCTTTAATTAAATTTAAGCTAAAACAATATTCACTACACTTTCACATTTAAACAAAACGTGACTAAAATATTATTTGAACTTTATATCGGGTCCCTGTTTCTTTTGTCGGATCTTTGACATCGGAATGTTCAGCTCAAATACCTGTTACAGCATTTTTTATTTTTAATTATAATAATAATAATAAATCGTTTATTTGTTGAATACTGTAAAATGTTGTTACATGTTATTAATAAGTTCATGGTATTCTGCCGGTTTCAGCGTACAAATATTTTAGTCTAGGTCATCATTTAAGAAATCATTTACAGAATAATAACATTTATCTAGAAAGAAATGAAATAATTTACATTTGAATATATTCAATTTAAGAGTTTTGAAATAGTCTGATAATTTATTATAGACTCTTATTGCCATACAGTGTACAATATACATTATTAGAAAACAGTTGTATCCTCTGTTTCGGAACATATAATTTATAATGTTTGCGACTTGGCCTACGTACAAGATCATTATGCATATCAAACAATTGTGTATTCCTATGTACAAAGACACAAATCTCAAATATATATAGTGATGGTAGTGGCAATATTTTACATTGTTTAAATAAAGCAACACAGCTATCAAACGGATGTGCACCGCAAATTGAACGGATACATTTCTTTTGTGCTCTAAATGCTCATATTAAGTGACAAGAATTACCCCATATTATTAAGCCGTGCCTAAGAATGGAAGAAACATATCCATGATAAGTACAGAGAGCCGCTCTTGTACTGGCCACACATCTTATTCTGTATAAGCATCGTATCCTGTGAGCGACATCGCAATCACGCTTCGGAAGACAGATGTCTGTCAGACGGATGTCTATTTATACCGCCAAGCAACAGTGCATGCACTGTTGTGTTTCGGTTTGAAGGACATTGTAGCCAGTATAACTACTGGACATAATGAGACTTAACATCTTATGTCTCAGGATGACGAGCGCAGTGGAATGCCACACAGTACTTTGTAACTCATGGTGCTGGATGGTGTTGCTACTGTTTATGGGTGGTCGTATTGCTTACCATCAGGTGAACGGCATGCTCGTCTCGTCATTCTATGCTATAAAAAAAAAATATGTTTATAAAAATTTAAATAACCCCCGACACAAAAATCTCTATAAAGTAAAATAATAAAAGTGTCTTTGTCGTTTTATAAAAAGACTGGTGTCATATTTATCAAAACAAAGTCTTACTTATCTTACCAAATTAGTGATGTAATTGGACAATAAAAATTAAATTTAAATTTAAAAAAACCCCGACACCAAAACTCTCTAAAAAGTAAAATAATAAAAGTGTCTTTGTCGTTTAACTTTTTAAAGAACAAATATACCTGATACCTGCATTATACTTATTTTAACCAGCCAACCCACCCTTAAAGTTTGCTCTGGCACGTATCGGTCGAGTTTCATTTTACAAACTAAAAGGTCAAGTAATTACGAAACAAAGTTGGAACGTAAAGAATGCCATCCAACTTTCATAAAGATTATTTTATGATATTACTAGATCTTGTCCGAGGCTTCGCTCGCGTGAAGTCTTACCCGACAAAAGTCCCTGAATCACTGTAACGAGCCATAGCGCCATCTATCTAAAAATCTGTTTGAATTTTTTTCTGCGGGAGCAAATTACCTGGATTTAAAGTGGGCCATATTATGTTAATCCAGATCATAGTTTAACCGTGTGCCAAATTGCATTTAAATCCGTTCACCGATTTCTGCGTTCAGGAACTTCTAACAAACATCCCAAACATTCGCACTTATAATCGTAGTAGGATAAGAATTTAGATATAACTAATTACTGTAAGAATCGTTTCATTGCAAGAGCATGTCACATTCATAATAGAGTGTACAATCATATTGATGTATTCAGTAAAACGAAAACAACTTATATCAATTCCTTAAAAGCAATTAAGTGTTCTTCTCAATAGATTTTTTACATTTATTTTGTTAATAGTTATTTTTATACTACTTATAATAAGGTTCACTCCACAAACCTGTATTATTTAATAGTGAAAACTTTATTGGCTTTTTATATTACTTTATTTGAATAAGACACAATGTTTTATTGTATGCTGTATGTTTTCCTATGAGAATAAATAAATAAATAAATATAAATTTAGATTTCAGCATCTTATATCTAGATGATACGTCACTAGTGATTGGATTAAAATATTATTTTCAACGTTAGAACTTTAATTGCCCACACAGTACACACCCTTTCTAGAACATAAAAATATATTCCGTGTGTATTTGTACTTAAATTCATTTATCAAAAAAAAACACATTTAATTAGGCTCCCATGTATTCTCACACATAATATTATATTATATCCCACTATCCAATTCACATACTATATTTTGTCGCCAAGTTATAAATTACATCTCTCGTGATAATAGAGTCGAGTAATTTACTTCAAGTTACCCCACCTTCCAACTTCAAACTTGAACAAAACCAACCATGTGCGTTCGCATTTGAATCATAATGCACGCATCCAGGTTATCTCTAAAATTATGGTAGCAAGTCGTTAATTAATTCTAAGAAGAGTTTTGTCACAGGTACCAACTCTTTCGTCTTATTAATAGGTATATCTAATATAAAATTATATAACTTAGTACTTACCAAGACCATGATGTTGGAAAGTTGTAACTCAGTGGTAATAGTACCGTAAAAACAAAGCTAACATACACTTATATTAAAGTTCGTGTAACAGGAACTAAGAAACATATTTTGGTCCGGTGAACCCATATCAGACTTGAAATTTCTATTTCATTCATAAAATATAATAGGAAATCTTTAAGGGGGCCTATATCAGCAGCGGACTTCATGTGGCTGATGATGATGATGAATATCCAATATCGAAATAATATTAATGAATTGTAGCACTGTAAAGTCATTTGGACTCTAATTTCATGTACATTTTGGCGAAGACGTAAAATAACATTAATACGGACTTTTTTATTCCGAAACATGGACAACGACGTGGGACTTTCATACAGGGAAAAGACATGCACGCAAGCAATGACGCTAGTAACAGCTAGAAATAAATTAAATCCTTCATTATAGCAACTCTATATTATCACCAGCGTAGGTACAGTCAGCAGCATAAATATCTGTACAAAATTAAAATTTTAAATCGCCCATATACGCCTTAAGTTAAACTGAAATATTTTTTCTTCGATTGAAGTAAAGTAAATACCCTTTGTTTTATTTTTGGGAAGAGAAAAAAAAGATTAGTAAGAACACAAAAGTATGTAGGCAATTTGAAATTTTGAATTTGTTCTTCTACTTATGCTGCTGACTGTACATATCGTACCTTGCATCTTCAGTGAACGGTTCTTAATCATGTCACGTAGATGTTAATTGCTAATGATGATGATATTATGCTATAAGTACCATACCATAGCAGCCCTGTATTATATACTGCCTACTGCGTGCTCAGCAGTGGGCCCGAGGGCAGGAGGCCCGTGGGCCTCCTTTACAACTGAGAGGGTTTAGTCGACCACGCTGGCCTAGTGCGGGTGGGCAAACTTCACATACTTTCGAAAGTATTATACAGAAGTTCTCAGGTATGCATTTACTCACGATGATTTTCCTTCGCCGTTAAAGCGAGCGATAATTCCCAAAGAATACACACATAACCTTGTAGAAAATTCAGAACTGCGTGCCCTTTTGTTTTGAGCCTGCGGGCATCCGTCTCGGCAGTCCGTGAATCCGTCCGGCATGATAAAAGTAATACAAAAATGTCTATTCAGATCTTACTAAAGGGAATAAACCACTACAATAGACAGTCCTTTGTACACACGTCACCCGATAGCCATCGATCCATAGATATAATTCTGAACATTCTGACATTTCCCACGTTAGATATCCCACAAAGAAATAGCAAATTTAACGGTAATCCTTCAACGAAAAAACGTTATACATACAGAAAAATACTATTCACAAGTTCAGAAACACAACATCTCGAACCAAACATAGTGGCTTTGCTAAATTCTTTGACAATCAAAGCATGGTGGGTTAACAATAACTGAAACTAAAGGACGCATCTGTAGAGTTCGTTATACCGTCCAATAAGCCGTGAAACGAGCTGGGAACTTGTGCAGCCGCGTGGCTGCCCGGTGGAAATGTGACGTACGTTTGTTTTAGAGATAGAATGTGGCGTGAGGTTTGTGTATGGAATCAATATCGCATAATCCGGCAGATTGGAGTGGTAAAACGTTTCAATATTATTTCCTCGTATGTATACTTATGATTTTGATGTTTGATATTCTGGGTTAGATGTCCATGTTAAACCAGAAATAAATATGTGATTATTTTGATTTAAAAAGACATGAGATTTATCCGGAGCTGTAATTTGCTATCGCTAAGGCAAGACCTCGACAGAGTCGATCCATTCAAGACTGTTTACAATATAATCTACGACATAGCTCCATCTTATTTAACACTAGCATTGCGCGCGGCTCCGCACGCGTGGATAAAATTTCCGGGATAAAAAGTAGCCTATAGCACTCAGGAGTAATGTAGCTTCCTATTTATGAAAGAATTTTCAAAATCGGTCGAGGAGTTCCTGAGATTAGCGCGTTTAAACAAACAAACAAACAAACTCTTCAGCTTTATAATATTAGTATAGATTAATTCCTTGTTTAATCAAGGATATAAGTCACACGTCAACTTTTATTCTCATTCGGCAAATTATGAAATTTCATGAATACATACTTAGTAAGTAGTAACTTAAATCATTTTACGCGTTGTGTGCAAGACTGGAGGAAGTTAAATGTCCTATATCTGATAATGGACATATAATGAGTAAAGTTGAACGCACTGCCAAGACACTGAATCCATTAAAAAGTTCACACGTTCCGATCCAAAGATAATACGAACCTTTTTAATTCAGTCTGGAATTCCTTCGGTCTTTTTATGCTTATGATGATCTTAATGTTAATAAAAAATACACGGAAAGTTTAATAACATCACTTAGTAGCCCTTCTTGTAGTGTGAATCATGATGCAAATTTATTTTAATTTAGCTAACAATACAAGTATTCGAGGTTGATCTAAAAAGAAGGAAAATTTTATGTCCTCACCTTGACTGTATTTTCTATTGCGTATTGTCATTATTTAATTATTTTATTGGTGTTAATGATATTTTAATTAACAATATTTATTTAATTTTTTATTAGTTAAGCCTTACCAATTCAAAAGATATACAAAACGTTAACTTTATTTGGATTATAATATAAACATTATGCTAAAATATAAGTAAGATTAATATTATTTAAATTATTTAAAATCAATTTTAAAACAATAACAGGCCATTTTTCACAAAATCCTCTCCACTTTTACCTCTTTACAAAAAATACTTTTTGCGCCTAAATAGCTTTAGCAGAACACAATAGAGTCTAAAATACTCAGTCTTGTCAATAGAAATAAAAACGTACGAACTGGCCGTAGGCTCCGGTTGAACGAGCTTCATTGCGAGCACAAAGCATCCACAAAATGACAAACACTGCGATGCAGTTTGTTTTGAGAATTCTGTCCTACTAAAACCAAAGAGCATTTATAATACCACGGAAAGCTAAAACTAAATTCGAATTGCGTATGTCAGATTTAATATTTATTTTCATAAACTATTATATTTATACCCGTGTTTCTTTCATACTAAAACTACGTTGGAAATGTTAGAATCTATTTAAAATACCTGTTTTATGTTATACTAAAATTGCGTTAGAATTTGCACTAATTGTTTGTTTCTTATTCACCTGTTTTTTACAAGGTAGGTTTCTCGTCTTATAGAATTGAGCTGTTTTGATTCCACCGCAATCTCTATTTCTGCCACCAAGCCTTGTACAATGTACACATACGTAGTTTGAAGGGCATTATAGCAGGAGTGACCAATAAGTTTAATATCGAATTATAATAGTTTTGAATGATTATTTAATAATTGAAATGAATTATTTTATTTAATCCCATTTTCATCTTTAGATAATGGAATGGGACTTTTACAATTCTGTTGAGTCTGTGAAGAAAATAATTTCTTCATAAATGAAGTCGACATGGTCATTTAATTTATTAGATACTGGCCGTCAGTAAAATATGAAAACATGTTGAAAACACACAATACTTTCCGTCACATCAATAATATCACAGTTTATACAACCTTCATGGTGGCAGTGCTTAAAAGCACTATGAAACACTTACATTAGGTACTATTCGCAAAAGACGAATATCTGCATAGGACATTGATAATTATACAAACCCGCAATGGGTCAATAATTGTTCTTACCAAAATAATTACCCACAGCATCATACAAAACATATAAATTTTACCTTTTAATTATGATTTGTCGAAATATTTTATAGGCATATAATTTTATAGCCCTTATTATACTAACCAGTTCCCGCCAGTGTTTACATGTACCGTAAAAATATTAAACTTATGGTCATGTTTGTGTTTACTTAGATACGGATTGCATAAAATACCGCCCGCGCCTATTAATAACACGTTTAATAATAAATAAGCTATGAATCATTAAATCGTTAGCTGTATAAGAAACAGAAGTAGCCGCGAAACTGTATTGATTTAACTTACTATCTCACTAAATAAATGCGAAAGTTTGTGAAATTTTTTGTATGTTTGTTAGAAGTAAACGTAGAAATAACTCAATGGATTTGGATGAAAATTGCCACACGGGTAGACCATGTTATGAATTAACAAGGCTATTTATACCGGTAATTTTCTCCTATGGAAAATAATGGAAATTTTTTATCTCAATTTTTAAACAGATTTCGCTGGCGTTTTAGGGACTTTTGTTGCGCGAAAGGCTTTTCACGCGGGCAACGCCGCGAGCAACACCTAGTTAACTATACTATTGTAAAAATAAGCATTGAGCCAAGCCAAGTAAGCTATGGTCAGAAAATCGAATGTTGCTTAAACTTGAAAGAGTTTTTATTGAATACTAGCTTTTGAGCGCGGCTCCGCCCGCGTGGAAAAGTTTTTACCGGGATAAAAAGTAGCCTATAACCCTCAGGAGTAATGTAGCTTCCTATTAGTGAAATAATTTCCAAAATCGGTCCAGTAGTTCCTGAGATTAGCGCGTTCAAACAAACAAACAAACTCTTCAGCTTTATAATATTATAGTATAGATGTGGATGAAAGAGGTACACTTGCCATAATGAAAGTAACCCATATGGAATTTAAAAACGTTTATAAACAATATATTTTATAAACGTTATTATTCGAAAAATATGCCAATATGATATTATTATCTACGTTTGGTCGTTAAATTTGCCGTTATATGCGTGCAACGAGAATTTCTTATTAAAAATTGCACAACTATTTTAATAAAAACATTCATGTGTAAAATATGACGCACATTTTATAGCCTATGCCGTTTGGAACCCTTTTATAAACTCTTAATAAATTTCGAGCCGTAGTATTTTTCTTTCGAATTTTTGCTTCATTTAAATAAGAAAACGGCTATTTTAATAACGAATAAAAATATACATACTTAATATGTGTTTAGAAGTAACAATATGCTGTTATATATTATAAAGCCCAATATACCAAAAAGCACCATTAGTGTCCCGCCCTTTAATCATACTATGCATTTTTAACTGCTATAAGAATTTGTCAAAAACCCACTTACGTATTTATTTTAGCATAAAATGATAATATTAGGAATTATTAATCATGTAAATTGTCATAATACCTACTAAAAAAATTCAATCAGCCCTGTATTACTTACATACTTGCCCGCTGCTGAGCACAGGCCTCCTCTACTACTGAGAGGGGTTAGGCCTTAGTCCACCACGCTGGCCTAGTGTGGGTTGGCAGATTCACATACCCTCGAAATTCTTATGGAGAATTCTCAGGTATGTAGGTTTCGACACGATGTTTTGCTTCACCGTTAAAGCGAACGATAATTTATAAATAATACACACGTGACTTCGAAAAGTCAGAGGTATATGCCTTGGGTTTAGAACCTCGGTAGACCGTTCCATTCCTAACTAGGCTATCGTACACTACAACTTAATACCTACAACTAAAATGATATTGAACACTTTCTTTCCCCCAGTTCCAAGAATAATTCACACACACACACATACTCTCACGCCTTTTATCCCCGAAGGAGTAAGCAGAGGCGCAGCTAGTGCACCCACTTTTCGCCGTGCGTATTCCGTCCCATAATGTGATAGGGGGCGAGTATATCGCCATATCGAGCACAAATTCCAGACTCCAAGCTGATACTGAATTCAAAACCCAATATCACTTTACCCGACCCGGGGATCAAACCCGAGACCTCAGCATTGTAGTCGTACCGTAATACAATACGCCACGGAGGCAGTCAAGAATAATTCAAACTTTTCTATAACATTTTATAGAAATTATCTTAACAAAATCTATGACTTAATTAGCTAAGAGTTAAGAACACTGTCTTTGGTAACTCTTAGGATTAATTTCCTGCTGGAGCGAGTTATTTAATATCTATGTTAATTTCTATCTGTGTGCTTCGTAAGATTACCCATCGGCCATATTTTGACACTTGCAAGGAATTTCCAAAAATACTTTTATTGTGGTCAGAATCAGAAAGGACATAACTTAATTATTATAAAATCACCAATTCAAAATGTGGGTTGTTGGTGCGCCAGTCGGTGTTAATCTAGAAAAAAAAAGTATTTTCGCAAAAAAACATTCCATCTTTCCCATACAATAACCTTGAAAAGCCATGCTCATTTCTATCAAAAATATAATGTAATTTTTGCTTGTCATATTTAATGTTTTCGTGTATAAATATTTGGAAAAAGTGACTTCTATAAATGATTGCAATAAATCTTCCGTTACGTTTGTTTTAAAATGTTACATTTTGTTATCGAATTTATCATATTTACTCGCATATATTATGATGCAATGATAATATGTCTCACACTGGACATAATTTGGCCACATACGCATATAGCTTTATCATTTTCAAACTTTATAGTAGCTAGTCAACACATTATTATTATCAATAGCAAAATTATTAATTAGGCGGAGAAGTAAAATTTGTCGTTTTGGATTTACGATAACATTGCATTAAAAATGTTATACTTTTTTATAGTTCATCCAACATACAAAAATGACAAATTCTTATGACAATTTATACTCCGAGATTTGGGATATTTAGACAGCCTTCAGGCTACGTGCCAACTAACGGCCATGGGTTCGAAATTCGAATCCCGCAACGAGAAAAATATTTCATGTCAAAGTATACCTTAGATAAAGCCCGTTATTTACATTGAGTTCCTTATATCTATTACTAGCTTTGCGCGCGGCTCCGCCCGCGTGGAAAAGTTTTTCCGGGAGAAAAAGTAGCCTATAGCACTCAGGAGTAATGTAGCTTCCTATAAGTGAAAGATTTTTCAAAATCGGTCCAGTAGTTCCTGAGATTAGCGCGTTCAAACAAACAAACTCTTTAGCTTTATATATTAGTATAGATAGATAAGCGTTATATCATAATTACCACAATATCATACTAGAACAATAAATACATTGTTGAATGATGAATGTAGAATGATGATTTTTGCAAATTATCACCATTAATAATAAAATGTTCCATAAATACTTAATTTCTTCATAAAAATGGAAAATCCATTTAGTTTGTATTATAAAAGTATAACGTATTACTATTCACGTATGATTATAAAAAAAATCGAACATGTGAAATTTAACGAAAAATTTTAAAATAACCTAAATTATTTACCACAATAAAGTCAATTGGACGGGTCGATAACACCTTGTGGATATTCCTTTTTAATAAAGGCCACCATAAGTATTTTTATTCCATTCATTCATCCATAATGTTTGTATGCTAAAACCCATGGCTAAAACAAAGTATTTAATATTTATATTTACCGCCTTTTTGGTTCAGAACTATTTTAATTAATATACGAAGTCCTATACGAGTTCCGTAGCACAAGATTAGTTCCTGGTATTCATAATAAAGTGCAAAGTTTTGTGCTGCCCGCTTCAAACTTGGGAAAAAATTGCGAAACTTAACGAGAATGTTTAGAATACTAATAATGTGTGATCATCGGAGACAAGCTAATTTCATGTCGATATTAGAATATAAATACAGTGTTATACGAAAAAAAATTATATATTATTTTGACTTTTAACTCGCAATATATTTTTTTGCTCAATCCACATTAATTCTTGAAAAAATATAAATACTTACTAAAATATATGAAACGTGAATGTATATATTAATTTGGAATTGTTTGAGATAATTAAGGCACTTTCTGTAATTATTTTTTAAAAAAGAAAAAAAAAAACATTTTTATATCTAAAATCAAAAACCCCTAAACATTATTTATTTATTAAATATAAAATAATATAAGCTTATAATGAAAGTATAACACCAAACCCTGATATTTTAATACTTTATATTGCAAAAAGAAAAGTAAATCAACATTCCGAAAACAAAATTGTAAACAATAAATTATTGCGAAATACTATAAAATATAATAATAATTAATTATTCGGCTCAAATACTAAGAATAATAAAATTATTTCTACGAAACAGAATCAAATTCTGCGAACTGATAACCCTGATAAGAAAAATCACTACGGAATTCCCTTTTACAATTATTGTTCTATGTTACTATAGAGTCGAACGTGAGTGATATTATTAAAACTAACGCATAGTTATTCATGCATAGTGCCATAAAAAAAGTTTTTATAAAGTTTATTCTGTAATAATTAAGATACACCCATAATTTTTTGCAATACAACAAAATTACCAACCATATCCTTTCAATATAATCCAAGGAGTTCACATAGTTAATTCTCTAATCGCGATTAATTTAATAATGCTTTGTTTTAGAGGTCAACCTCTAAATACTTAATTACTTACAATTATTTCCAGCCGCACAGTCAGCGACAAACCTCGCCTTCTCAAACTAGGAAAACATTGTCTATGCTCATAAAATAAGTACCACGCAAAGTAATAAACTTTTTAAATTTAGAACAGTTTTTAAAAACATTGTGGCACTTCAAACTTTTGGAAAAGTTTTATTCCACCAGCCAGTTCAAGTCACATCGGTTTGGAACATTGTTACCCTTAATATATTTATTAACACGCTTTTTTTAAGTTTACGATCGCGGACTACGGCGGTGAGCGTTGAGCCGGCGCGTTCACTCTCAACCGCAGTTAGACGACAAGTGAAAATGAACAAGGAGCGCTCCCAGTGTGTCCCGTATATCAAACGTTATGCCATTGGATTTTTTGCAACCCGATTCATGTCAGTCAATTAAGGAAGATTACACACAGATTGAACGATGGCCGCTTTCTAAAGGGTTAACGGATATCTAAATTTGAATCTCAGATACATACAATGAATTTTAAAAACACCTTCACGAAATACCGTGTTTTACTGAACATTTTCAAACTTCAGCCAGGACATCCAGTCAGAAATCATTTTACATTGGTAATCTTTGATATTGTTATTCTTATCATAACCGCCGAATATTTTTTTTTAATATAATTATTTATATAAAAGGGCATCTGTAACAAAAATAAATAATCACATCCTCAGTTATAGCAGATACAAAACATTTTTCAGTCACTGTTCAAGTAAAATATGGTCCCAGTTCCGACACTGCGGACACACTGCCCGGACACTGCATGGCTGCATACCCAAATCACACTTTCTAAGTTTAAAAAGTACCAAATATAATAAGGTTTCATACTTTAATAATTCTACTATAAACCAATATTGTTATGGGAGATATAATACATTTTATGACCTTTACTCTTTGGCCACTAAACTTCCTAAAGTTAAGTAGTTAGCACCCGTCCAGAAGTACAATAAAGAAGTTCGCTTTTAATAGTAATAAACGTAATATTATTATGAATCAGTGTTCTAGGGAAGTTCTTTGTTTATCTCTCAAATTAAATATCTTAGAACTTACAACAATAAAATCTTTAAAATAATAAAAAATATGACACGCTATTTGGTACTTGGAATTTGGAAATGTACACCTGGGACCTTTTTTCTGGAAAATGTGTTTTACGGGTGGAGTCACGAGGAACATTTAGCTTAAAAAATAAAATATAATATAAAGTGTAGGTTTTTCTTAACTACAGAACTTTCGGAATAGGTTCAACAGTTTCATGAATTATTCCCTATAAAAATATAATCGTACAAACTTTATTTCTTTACAATAAGAGTGTTGGTAAGTTTTTTCTTTATATTTCTACTTAATTTTTCGTTGTATTGTTTTAAAAGACTCGTTAATTTAATACTATTATGTCGATAACCTGATTTAACTAAGTAAGACAGAGAAATTATATTATCAATATAATAATTTACTGGTAGTAGGTCTCTCATATGTAAGAGTCCGTCTGAGTGGGTACCACCGCAATGTCTATTTCTACCGCCAAGCAGCAGTGTGCATGCACTGTTGTGTTTCGGTTTGAAGGACATTGTAGCCAGTGTAACTACAGGACATAATGAGGCTTAAGATCTTATGTCTCAGGATGACGAGCGCAGTGGAATGCCACACAGTACTTTGTAACTCAAGGTGCTGGATGGTGTTGCTACTGTTTATTGGTCGTATCGCTTACCATCAGGCGAACGGAATGCTCGTCTCATAATTCAATGGAATAAAAAAAAAATTAAGCGTCCGTTGTAACATAGTTATATGGTAAGTGAGTGTAATAATATAGATGCTGACGTATGTTGGTAGTGGCTTCTTTTCAATCGTAAAAGGGCACCGATTTGACAGGATTTTTAACCCCCGACAAAAAAACGGGGTGTTATAAGTTTAGGGTGTGTATCTGTGTATCTGTATGTCTGTCTGTGGCATCGTAGCTCTCAAACGAATGGACCAATCTTGACGCGGTTTTTTTGTGTGAAAGCCGATATGGTCGCGATGGTTCTTAGCTATAATTTATGAAGATCTGTTCAGGCGTTTGAGGATTATTAGCTCATTTCCAATTTAAAAAGCCCAATTGAATTAAAATTTGGAGTACTGTGACTTCGGTAATATTTTTAAACATGAGCTGATGCTGTAGCATCAAGTAGTCTGTAGGATACCCAACTCCTTAGCAACTTATAGCAGATATAGCGTGTTTGGGCTCATAAGGATGTTCTCATTGAGTAGGTGTTAGATAGTTGATTATCAAGGCCCCACAATGGAGAACAAAGTAATTTTGAAATAAAAATTAAATTAAAATAACCCCCGACACAAAAATCTCTAAAAGTAAAATAATGAAAGTGTCTTTGTCGTTTAAGTAATTAGTAATATTTTGAGCTAAGGGTCTTCACGTCGGGGGACCGAATTCCGGACCAAGGAGACGAAAATACTTCTTTAGCGGTCCCCCGAAGCGACGACGACGAATTGATGTTTGTTGACCGTGAAGGAAACTCGTCACGAACTTGGGAGCTGCGCGACCTAGATGTAGTGCAGGAGTTTGTCTACTTGGGGTCTCTTGTGCGTACTGATGGGGATTGTGAGAAAGAAGTGGTCAGAAGAGCACAGATGGCTAAGACAGCAGTGAAGAGCTTCGAGAAGATCTGGAAGAACCGTCACATCTATCGCAATACGAAAGTACGTCTCATGCGCAGTCTAGTATTCTCCATCTTCTTGTACGCCTCGGAAACGTGGACCCTTAAAGCTCGCACCTTAAGCAGGATTGATGCGGTCGAAATGTGGTGCTGGCGCAAAATGTTGGGTATCTCTTGGACTGCACGCCGCACTAACGCATCAATACTAGATGAGCTAAAGATTGAGATCCGCCTTTCCACTATTTGTACTCAGAGAGTACTCACTTTCTTCGGTCATGTGGCACGCCGGAAGCCCGATAACTTAGAAAAGCTCATACTAGTTGGCCGCATGAACGGGAAACGGAACAGAGGTAGAGCACCTGCCCAATGGACGGACACTATCAGGGAACGCACTCGATTGAACATCCCAGCAGCCATGCGCCACGCGGAGAACAGAGCGGCCTGGAGAGCACTAGTGACAGGAGTTTTTAATAGTGTTCACGACCCTCCGCCTTAAGGAATCGACTAAGAAAAAGAAGAAGAAGCGGCGACGCTTGGGTCAAAATATTACTAGGTACTTAAACGACAAAGACACTTTTATTATTTTACTTTATAGAGATTTTTGTGTCGGGGGTTATTTAAATTTTTATAAACATTTTTTTTTTATAGCATAGAATGACGAGACGAGCATGCCGTTCACCTGATAGTAAGCGATACGACCACCCATAAACAGTAGCAACACCATCCAGCACCTAGACTTACAAAGTACTGTGTGGCATTCCACTGCGCTTGTCATCCTGAGACATAAGATGTTAAGTGTCATTATGTCCAGTAGTTATACTGTCTACAATGTCCTTCAAACCGAAACACAACAGTGCATGCACTGTTGCTTGGCGGTAGAAATAGACATTGCGGTGGTACCCACCCAGAGGGCCTCTTACATAATGAGAGACCTACCACCAGTAAACATGATAATATTTTAAGGTCAAAAAGAGAGGATACTATTTACATTGAAAAAATATGCGCGGTCGCTATGAGACTTATGTTCTGCCAAAAGCATTTTACGCGGGAGGAGCCGCAAGCATAACCAAGTTGAAATATAAATTTGATTCTCTAAATTTCGACAACTTTTATTAGCATAATATGGCGATTCGGCTAGCAAATAAATTATCATTAAAAAACTTGCAGCACATTACTGCCACTGTATTTATGATAATAAAAAGCCGAAGTGTATCTAACTTTACAAAATTAGACGTTGCAAAAAATCCAGATTTTTTCAACACCCATTTCATCTACTGTTTAAATAAAGTTTTAGATATAAGTACGATCAGCCACATAAGTAACTGAACAAATTTAAAACTTCCAATCAACTGTCAGTTTTGTTTATTTTAACCAATTTTTTTCTCCTTACAAAATGCCTGACCTGCCTCTTTACAAAACTTGCTTTACATGACACAAAGAACAAAAATTTCAATTAAACTTAACGCTACTATGTATAGGCGCTTCGAATTTTTTAATTTGTTCAGTTACTTATATGACTGTACATGGAAACAGTCAAGTGTATACATCAGCCGAGGTTCAGTGGCACCGTAAATCTGTATAATTGCCTTGAACAGTATGGGGAGCGGCGCCAAATACGGACAATGGTAGCAAACATCGTTCACGTAACGAAGTGAAATACTTCGACTGTTTTTGCTAATTTTCATAACTGTAATGGTGCGAGTAAATGATCTCATGAAGTGTGTGTAATGTGCATATTACCATTCTCAGTCATTTCCTTGCCATATAAGTCACATTATTATCGAATTAAGGCAAAATTAACAGAACGGTTGCAAGTCCGCCAGTCGGGAGCAATTAGTTTCGTCGGAGCAACTGCGAATTTTGCTGGTTTTGGGGCGTAAATAAAGGCAAAGTTTATTATTAACTCTTAATATTAATAACATTTTATTATGAGGAAAATAAATAAAATATCGAAATAAATAATAAAACTACCTACTTATTAAATAAGAAACACAAGATAATATCTAACAGCTATATGAACCATAATTTTGTTACAAAACATTTACTATTTTCCATCAATTATTATCTGTTACGAAGCTGAGAAAGAAACGGTTTTCACAAAATCCAAACATGATAGTACACATTGTCACAAGATTTGACAATAAACATTGCGAGGCTTCCCTCTGTAAACGAATTTGGGAAAATGTTCAATTTGGAGTACGAGTCCTCTGTTACTTGTATACGGGAGCTTGTCATCTCGGCTTTTTTGCGTTTTGTTTCATAAATTTCAAAGGCAAACCAATATTTGTTATATCCTCTGTTTTATAGAGTATTGATATTGTTCATATAAAGACTAAAGAGCAAGCATGTTTTTTTAATTACACGAATACGTACCTAATTTCCTGTAACGTTTGGTTGCCTACAATACACTAATTAAAATTAATATCTAGCTTCTTCGGTTGAGAACGCTAGTAATTCGATTTATTTCTCCTTATTATTGTATCTGCGATTGCCTTGCACCGGCTTGCTGGCTGTTTAGCCGATGAGTTTGTTCAAATACCTGGGCAATATCGAATAAGTCAGTACATGTCCCTTGATCATGGATATCCTAAAAAAAATAAAACATAAATAGTTCAGCATGGATGACAGTATTCAGGTAAGCATATAAATACCGATCGATTGAATAGGCACGCTATTATGAAGATATATATTTATCGTCTACTAGCTTTTGTTTTTCCCGGATAAAAGTCCCGCTTTATATTTTAAAAACATAAAGCGGGACTTTTATAATTAATATAATACGTTGTTATCTTACTAATATAAATGCGAAGGATTGTGAAAATGTTTTGTATGTTTGTTAAAAGTAAATGCAGAAGCAACTATACGGATTTGGATGAAATTTGGCACACGGATAGATCATGTCCTGGATTAACACATAGGCTACTCTTTATCCCGGTTATTTGCTCCCATGGGAAATAATGGATATTTTAAATCAGATTCTTTAAGTAGATGGCGCTGGTGTCGTAATGTGTTTCAGGGACTTTTGTAGCGGGAAAGGGCGAATCCGCGAGCAACACTTAGTCATTAATAAGCCTGGCTGTTGATACTTTTTATAAGCAGGCGTGGTGTTTTCCATCAGACGAACAAATTAACTGTCTAGTCATTCAGTTCAATATAGAAAATTGATTTTTAGAGCCTTAAAACAACAATTTTGTATACTATTATTTACATACTTACATATAAATTCATTTCCACAACAAGCAGAAAAGCAAATAACGAGCTAGATTTAGAGGATTTAGAATTTATTACCTAAAACTTGTCCATAAGCAGGGTCACAAACTATCTCTATACTAAATTTCATTAAAATCGGTTCAATGCTTAAGCCGTCAAAGCATAACAGTCAGACGTCTGACTGATAGATACTAAGATAGATAGACAGGGAGAGTTACTTTCGAATTTATAATATAAGTATGGAAGTATAGATATCATATATGCTACCAATATAATGTTGGAAATATTATGTACATAATATAAGCCTAATTACCTATACGCCTAATAATCCGTAACCACAGTAGTTTTCAATAGATACAACACCTAATTAATATTCTCTCCAATATCGTACTATACATAATAATTTATATGTCTGGAATGTCAGGAATAAATCGCTCTTAATTCCTACGTATATTGCTCTCATGTACTGTTTTTATTTAATTATTGATATTGAACTCTTTCAGATTATTTAACTAATGAAGCTTGTCGAGTGGCACATCGTCTATCAAACTCAAAAAGTAATAGACGAGCGTAGCTTCTACGTGTTATTAAAAATTAATACTTCTTCACAAACTCTTACGGAGTTTAAATTGGATAGGATTTTTACTAAACTCTTTTAGACCTCAGAATATAAGTTTTACGTCACCGGAGAACATGATCAAAACTTTTATTGTCAACTAAATTCGATATAGGTTCATGAATTTATTTGCATGATTTTTTACTCACCTACTGTGTTTAATTATTTCGATATAAGTAAATGAATCTTCATAATTTTAATTAGTTACTAATTATTTAGATTTTTCTACTGAAGTTTTGATAAAGATTTTACAAGTAATTGTGGCAATTATGGTCAGATACGCAGTACTTTGTAATTCAAAGTTATGTGCGGAGTTGCTACTGTTTATGGGCGGTCGCATCGCTTACCACCAGGCGAACGGCATGTTCATCTAGTCATTTAAATGCAATAAAAAAATGATAATCATGTATAAAAAAACACTTAAATAAATTACACCTCAAAAAGAAACACTAACTACTAACACTAAAGTTGTAATTCACTAAAACCACGAAAACTTTACGCATAATAAGCCTCTTGCTAAACAAAATACGTAGATAGTGATTTAATGTGAACCTTTCACCTGTTTACCTCATTTATTCCTTCCTGTTTTTTAGCCTTTACCCGTGTTTTCGGGCCATTAGCAGGCTTATTTTTTCGCCTTTGCCCATATTCTGGGCCTATTACATAGCTTATGGACAAGTTTTAGGTAATCAATTCTAAATCCTCTAAATCTAAATTATTATTTGTATTTCTGCTTATTGTGAATTTATATGTAAGTATGTAAATAATACTATACAAAATTTATGTTTTAAGGCTCTAAAAATAAATCTTCTGTATTGAGCTGAATGACTAGACCACCTAACAAAAACTTCCAAACTCTGGACCCACCTCTTGGATGTCATGAAGTAATTTTTAATACCTTTTTCCAGAACCTTTTTCCTTTTTGTTTATTTTCTCGTCCATCATTGGCCACCCGGCTGTTGTGTCGGTCGGTTTATATATTGTTCTATTTCTCAGGGCACACCCAATATTCCCTTGCGACCGACTGATGGGTCGCGAGTCGCGACCCATAGTTTGGGAAGCACTGGACTAGACAGTTAATTTGTTGGTCTGATGGAAAATACCACGCCTGCTTATAAAAAGTATCAACAGCCAGGCTTATTACTAGGTGTTGCTCGCGGCTTCGGCCTTTCTCGCTACAAAAGTCCCTAAACCACATTACGACACCAGCGCCATCTACTTAAAGAATCGGATTTAAAATATCCATTATATCCCATGGGAGCAAATTACCGGAATAAAAAAACCCTATGTGTTAATCCCGGACATGATCTACCCGTATGCCAAATTTCATCTAAATCCGTATAGTTGTTTCTGCGTTCACTTTTAACAACTATACAGAAAAAATCGCAATCTTCGGCATTTATATTAGTATGATAACAACGTAATATATTAATTATAACAACGCATTGCATGATCTTGATGCATTTTCTTTACTTATCGACCTGATACATTACAATATGATAAGTGTGAGTTTACTAATTACACTGACTTTAATGTCCTTTAAACGGGAATACAGAGTTGCACACGGTTTTCCTCCAGAATTAAATGATTACATAGATATGCACGCAAACTTTACCAACTATTTTAATTAAATCATTTAGTAGTAGAGCGGTCTAACAATTTTCATCCAACACCAGTAATAACATTTTGTTAGTTATACGTTCAATGTCCAATTCAGACTACAGATATAGACGAAGAAAAAGCGCAGACTAGACGTAAGCATCCAGCTCAAGTAGGATTTAGTGACAAAATAAGAAACAAAACATTGTAGATTTTATACATAGTCTTTCACTGCTTTCGAGTAGACGATGCCTTGGACAAAAATGTTAGTAATACTGCTGTCGCTTAAAATTAGACGTAAAATCTTGCCGACATCATACGTAACAAAAATTTATTGCTATGTATATGCGTGTTGATAGGTAGTGGTATATGTGTCCCAATTTTATGTGTCGATGTTTTATATGTGTTAAATACAACCAATTAATCTTCTAGAAAAATCTATACTACGAATTAGTCATATCTATACGCTGACTGTAAACAAAATAATCTCTTAATCTACATTTTCATCTTTACTCTGCTAATATAGCACCCATTTTTTTTAGATGTAAATTTAATTAACAATATTTATTTATTTATTTAAGCACTTCATACACAAATGTATATCGGCGGACTTAATCGTAGGCATTCTCTCCCAGTCAACCTTAGGGTGGTGTGAGATTAACAAGGTAGGTGCATCAGAAGTAGTTAATTAGAAATAATATAAACATATAAAGACACATACACAAATATTGATTCATATTATTATAAGTATAATGCAAAATTAATAAATATATATACCATACATATACAATATATAAACGTGTCTACAATAAATCAATATTATCATTCTATAACACTTTTTTTAAAGAAAAAAAAAATGATAGCTCTTCTTTTTCGAAATCGCGTATTGCGATACACTGGCGTACATCCACACTATCGCTCAAAGTGTCATCGTGACAAGATTACAGTTTCAAATTAAACTATCGCTGTAGATGCTATCGAAAAATGCTACAATTTATTTTAGATGGCCATCGCGTACCTATCCACGAAGGGGTAGTCAGATATCGAGTGCAATTAAAATCTTATTTCTGATCCGAAATATAATAGGAGCCACTGTATCGTTATAAGTTATAAAACTTATGGGTTCTAATTCCTTTTTTTTTCATCTGCCACTTCAATTTAGGATCTGGACATCACTTTTTAAGTAACTATTTTGCATAAATAGTTTTTACGATGTCAACTGGCTGCCTGCTTAAGATTGGTGTCAATTCACTAGAATATCCAATCCAGAACAAGTTGTCCGCACCGGGAATGTAATATAGCCTCCTGATTCACATATACGCAGCATCTAAACCAAAATAATTTGTATTAGCATAAATTCACATACACTATATATTATGAAAGGGCAAAAGTATTAGCCTATCATACGTCTTTATCTCGCGTAACAGCCGTCGTATTAGCATTCATGAAGTTACTCCGACCGCTGGATATGTTAAGATAACAATTTTTATCTAGCACTGGTCGATATTTCACTCCCGATGTTACATGCGTGTTTGCCTGATGTTGGACGTAAATATCATTTTTAAACCTTAATTAATTCTATACATATTTTTTTTTATTTACTTAATTAATTAAAGTTTTTTGTATACCTTTTTTTATCAAAACTTTACATAAAAAGTTGTTGATAAAATTAAATAGATTACTATAAAACAACATTATTTAAAGTTATCTAGGAAAATATCGGGGTTTTTAGTAAAGAGACTGATCACATATCATTATCTCAATATAATTTCACAGAAATGGGACGGAATACGCACGGCGAAAAGTGGACGCACTAGTTGCACCTCTGCCTACCCCTTCGGGCATAAAAAGCGTGAGTATTCGTATGTGTAAACTACATTTTTAGGTTTCACAGATCTCGAATATTAATATCTGTATATAATTGTATTTATATTTTTTGTTAGAAAGCGTAATATGTCAGATAGTTATCTAAAACTTTATCAGGAACCAGTGAAACCGGCCCTTAATATAACAGATCGTTATCAATACGATTAACGCAATAAAGCCCTCGGGCTATATATCATTGGACCCAAGATGTCTAATATCCAGCCAATTTTTCCCTCTTGCCTACTTTTCCACTTCCCTTGCACATATAAATCATCCCTTCATACTTTTCCTGCGCCACTGACCGCATTTTATTGCATTATATTGCTCTTTTCATTGTAATTCACAGAATTAAGGAAAATTCTTTTGCAAATTGAATTTGAAATGAGTATTTTCATTTTTTATCGACGAAATGTTCTATTCCTTTTAGTAGTAGGAATACCTACGGTAACAGTACCCTTAATATAATATAAACAATACATTAAACATTACATAATATGAAATACCTATTGGTTACACACGTTATTAGCAGCCGGCGATATGAGCTTTATATTAGTTGTCTTACGGTCGAATGTAGCTTGATATTTTCTTCTTGCCATTTTCGAACTTTAATCAGGTGCCTTATAAGATACTGGTGGTAGGTCTCTCATATGTAAGAGTCCGTCTGGGTGGGTACCACCGCAATTTCTATTTCTACCGCCAAACAGCAGTGTGCATGCACTGTTGTGTTTCAGTTTGAAGGACATTGTAACCAGTGTAACTACTGGACATAATGAGACTTAACATCTTAAGTCTCAGAATGACGAGCGCAGTTTAATGCCACACAGTACTTTGTAACTCAAGGTGCTGTGTGGTGCTACTTCTGTTTATGAGCGGTCGTATCGCTTACCATCAGGCGAACGGTATGCTTGTCCCGTCATTCAATGCCATAAAAAAAACGTTATTTAACTGCTAGTTTAATATCAGATATCCAAAATATGTTTTATACAAGATTTCCACATAAAATATGTATTATTTTTACGTTAATAACTATAAATCCACAACAATACCGTCCATGAATGATCAAAGAAATGTCAGTGTCTATATTTTTATTACTGTTTACTAAGAATGAGCACACACAGTTCTCTACTATTTTTAATCCTCATACATTCGCTGTGCCGCTCACGTTCGTCCCTTCCTTTACTAGAGATACTTTCATGTTTTTCCAGTTCTGCCACAAAACTTTTGTTAACGAGTCGAGGACGAAGATATTACATACACTTCATCAGAAGCCACAGAAAACTTTCCGAACCCTTTTTTGATACAAATATTGGTAAAAGAATATTTTATTTCGTTATACAAACATGGACTGAATATAAAGCAGGCGTGTTGATAAAGCGTGGCTTGTGACGGTATCTTTGCATTTTTTGTCTTCTGGAAAACTGTTTGCCAAATACGCACATCCGCGATCCATACATTATCTCCGAAGTAATCTACTTGACTGTCAGATACGGGGATTGTAAAAGGAAACTGAACTTCCGAATGTGCGACGTTGGAATAAAAAATATATTAAAACGAGAAATCATCAAATAATAATTAACAAGAAAGTGGATGAATATACTTTATATATTTTAATGTTTATGTTATGTATTACGTTGCCTTGGTGGTGTAATTGTACTGCGTTACGGTAGTTATGTTGAGTCGCCTTCGAATCCCGAATCGTACGAAGTAATACTGATTTTTTCTGCTCAGTATCAGCCTCAGCGTCTGGAAATGTGCGCGGCAAATGGCTCGCTCTCTATTACCAAACCATACCATACCAGCCCTGTATTATGTACTGAGCACTGCTGAGCACAGGCCTCCTCTACAACTGAGAGGGTTAAGGCCTTAGTCCACCACCACGCTGGCCTAGTGCGGTTTGGCAGACTTCACATACCTTCGAAATTCAGAGAACTTCTCAGTGTAACATAATCTGTATTATATATCTATCCTAATGTCAAATGTGACTTTATTATTGTATCTGTGGTATAAAAAAATAAAAACTTCTTCCTGTCTGGTGATCAATGGAGTTTATATTGCATCCTGATTAATCCCAACGTTATTACAATAATCCGCCTATTCCCACGTTCAACAATAAACAATACACTCAGGTATGCAGGTTTCCTCACGATGTTTTCCTTCACCGTTAAAGCAAGCGATAATTCACAAAGAATACACATATAACCGCTCTCTATTATACCTGGTGAAATAAGGGTGTCATAATAGCTCTACCTACCTTTGAAAAGGGAGATGGCATCACCACACGTATGTTTATGCATGTGTTATGTCGAACGGTTACGTAAATCGCCCCCGCGGTTCATAAACGCGCCCATTTTATGAAGCTGTTAATTAACCCCCAGTCGAATTAGTCCAAAAACGTTTTATATAGGAAAATGCGTTTTATGAGTCACACTAATCAAACAATTACTATTATTAATAAAGATCATCAAGTGTTTTAATGGGATATAATAAATGGCCTAATGAAAACAGTTACAAATGAAATTAAATTAAAAAACATAAACACTAATAGAGGTTGTTACGGACAACGAGCATGCGTTGGAGAATTTGCCTCGGCGGGCTGGCTTGAATATTCAATTTTAATCATGTGTTCATTTAATATTTGTTTGTGCACATCTGTGCGAAATACCTCGAGAAGGTAATAACTTTATGACGCGGCGCTCTTTGTAAAAATATTGTTTTGCACGGAGCAACGAGGGTAATAAAGCATTTAAATCGGTTTATGACACATGCCTTGTGAAATTCTCACTAAATGTGTTTTAATCGTTTTATTGCCTTCTATGTTTTGCCGCTCGGGACCGTCGCAGCTGTTGAGCGATGCCCGACTCGATGTAATTACCTGTGTTTTATTAGCCGAGGGTCATAATTATACAATGGCACTCGGCATTTTGTATTTAGCTTAAGGTGTATAAAAAGGCTGCCCAAATGAGGGACAGCACGCATTACTGTGTAAACTCTTGAACTGTCAACACCTCCGAAAACAAGAAATACAGTCCACTTATAAACGTATGACTGACGTTTTATTTAAACCCAACGAACCAGTACCGCTGAGTTATCCGAAGACAACAAACGTCGGTCGCCAACAACTGGTCCTTCGAGCCGGATTACGAACAAGTGAAGACATCAAGAACACGGCAAGTGCGTCATAGCCGCTTTTGAAATACGGCGATAACCGCGGCACAAGTCAGTGCTACGGTTGATCGAAGAAAGCGGGCGCCACGAACAATCGTCAAGCCTAGAAGCGGCCTGAGCAACGGCAGCGCGGACTCCAGGGCGGCTCGGAAACGATTCCGAGTATCGTCGTTACGTCGCTCACGATAGTGTGACGTAACGGAGGGTAACATCGTGCACCAAACGCAAGACGGAGCTTTGCGAACGGCACAACGAGCGTTCCGGAAACGGCGCAACACCCGCAGAGGCGCTACGAACATCCCCGAGAGGTGCAGCAGCGGAGATCCACGAGCGACGCGGCGAAGTATAGCCGAGCGACGCAGCGGAGACCCGAGCAACGCGGAGGTGTTCCCGAGCAGCGCAGCGGAGATAGCCGAGCGACGTGGCGAGTGTCCCGGAGCGGCACTACACGTCAAGAAAGAAAAACGGCTAGGGCCAAAACGCGATATCGCGGCCAGATCCATTGACCACCTAACGGTGTCAACGGTCAAGGAACTGGTGAACGCCGTTTTTACGGCGGTGTGACGTCTTGTGCGACGTCGCCAACCGGTCGGAGCGTTCTCATAACGCTAAGGTTGAATTGCACGGCACAGTTACGTCGGTACGTGCGTAAGTGATACGGGGGCCTGATCGTAGGCGCTGCCAATGGTATCGGACACTCCAGCCGATTACCGAGCGCCCCGTATTCACTTGCGTGCCTCTGCTGAGTAACCCCAAACCCTTCCGATCCCTAAATATCCATCCCCGAGGGAGCGTATCCCGGCTTAAAACACCGGGCCCTCCCGACGGACTGCTAGGGCGATAGGCTAAGTAGGTTTATAGTGTTCGTTGAAGGCACAGTGTATAATGCCAACAACGAGAAGCCAAGCCGCCGAGGAAAAAACACTCCGCGTGTACGAGGACTATCCCGCGTCGCCTTCGGTACAGGCATCCGCGTCCGTGATTCCTAGCGAGACTCCGCGACCCGTCGTCCGGACGATCGCTATGGAAACCGACACGCCGATAACCGTCATACCGGAACGTAGGTCGAGAGCGCCGTCGGTGCGCTCTCACCATTCAACCGCAAGCGCGATAGCGCGGATCCGTCAAGCCGAACTGGAGACGGAGGAGCGGCTTGCCGAAATTCAACGACAGGACCTCAGGTTGCAAGCGAACCTGTTGAAAAAAAGGTTAGCCGCGAATATAGCTAGCATTAGGGAAGATACGGATAGGGAAAGTGTAGCCGGCGAGGACGCCATGGAAACCGATCGCAGAATAAGCGAATGGCTAAGGCGTACGCAAATACGGGGGGAGCGCGAGCCTAGGGCTGCGTCCCCACATAGGGAAGAGCGTACGGAAAGACAACCGCGCGCCCCGACTCCGGAAAACAGAGAGTCGCGGCGGAATAGGTCCCCGACACCGCATCGGTCCAGAGAACGAGGGATCGACAGGCTAGCGGACACGCTAGAACAGATGATGCGACGTCGGGCACCACCGAGGCAAACGCAGGATTTGCCTCACTTTAGCGGAGCGGCAGGCGAATGGCTGCCGTTCAAGGCAGCCATGAGAGAGTCCACCTCTCTGCATGGATTTACGCCCGCTGAGAATCTAGCGCGTCTGAGGACGTGCTTAAAGGGCGAAGCACGACAAACGGTGTCAGCATTGTTATACGCCGCCACAGATCCCGTCCAGATTATGAAGACGCTCGAACAGAGTTACGGACGACCAGAGGTCATCATCGATCAGGCGTTGGACGACCTCAGAAAGTTGCCAAGAGCCGGTACCTCCGCAGGGGAATTAAATAGTTTCGCAGTCAAACTGCAAAATATAGTCACAATTATAACGCGCATAGACAACCGCGGATATTTAATGAACCCCATGCTGACGCGACAGACATTAGAAAAACTGAGTCCACACATCAGAACGAAGTGGTGTGATTACGCGGAAGAGCATGTCAGCCACAGAGAACCGGAGATATTAACGCTATCCAACTTTCTGATGCGCGAAGCGGATCGGGCGGTGAAATACGCTTACACGCCAAACGCACACGGAACAGCGCCGCAGAGAAACGTCGTGGCGTCGAGACCCGAACATCGACCACGGCGGACTATAGAAACGCATCGCGGTGCCAACGTGTTCACAGCCACGGAAGCGGTCGACAGAACCACGTGCTATTGTTGTGGGTCCAATCACAGGACACAGAAATGCCGCAAGTTAGCCGAAATGACCGTGGCTAAACGATGGGAATGGGCCAAAGAGGCACAAATATGCTTCCAGTGCCTAGAAAGCCGGCATCGACGATTCCGTTGCCGAGCGAGAAAGTGTGGAGTGAGCGAGTGCGCACTACCACATCACGCGTTGCTACACGTAACGGAAAGAAGAGACGATAAGGAGGAATGTGTAGCGACAACCATGGTACAAGAAACAAAGAACGTGTTGCTCAAGATATGTCCTGTAACGGTCCGAGGACCGGGGGGAGAGGTCGACACGTACGCGCTGTGCGACGAAGGATCCACCGTCACATTGATGGATAGGGAAATCGCGAAATCGATAGGGGCTCGCGGAGAAAAGCAGCCGTTAACGATAAGGGGCATAACATCCACGAAAATAGGATGCGAAAGCGAAACCATCAGTGTCGACATAAGGGGTCGCGGACAACGGGCATATGAGCCGATGACAGCGCGTACTATGGAACGCCTCTCCCTAACAGCTCAAACGGTCAAGCCAGCCGTAATGGAAAACGAGCATCTGAGAGAGATCGAAGCAGAGCATTTGTGCTATGCAAATGCAAAACCGAGAGTGCTTATAGGCACAGACAACTGGCACTTGATAGTGACCAGGAAGTTACTAACCGGTACACGAAGTCAACCCGCGGCCTCACTAACTCTTCTCGGGTGGATAGTGCATGGGACCGAGAGCCGACACAAGAGCGTGGTAAGCCGGGACGACAAGGAGATACTACACGTGCACACCGTGCAAGAGGTGTTACGCCATCACGACAACGACCGGTTAGAAAAACTGATAAGATCACATTTCGAGATCGACGCACTCGGGATCGGGCAAAACGTGAAGCCCGTCGAAAAAGACGAGCGGGCCAAGGCGATCGTAGCGCGCACCATGAGACGTGTGGGCAACCGAATTGAGGTCGGATTACCGTGGGCCTCGGACACCGTAGAATTGCCTCCGAGCTACGATATGGCTGTCCGGAGGCTGCGAACAATCGAAAGAAAAATGGATAGATCGCCTCAATTCAAAGAGGCCTACACGGGTCAAGTGGAAGCGCTACTAAAGAAAGGGTACGCCGAACCCAGTAAGTGCGTCGACAGTAATCACACGTGGTACCTGCCTCACTTCGCGGTGACGAACGCGAACAAACCGGGCAAGGTGAGAATGGTGTTCGACGCGGCCGCGCGTACGAACGATACCTGTTTAAACGACGCGCTGTTGGACGGTCCGGATCTACTAAGGACTCTGTACGGAATATTGTTCCGCTTCAGGGAGAGACCCATCGCGGTGACCGCCGACATCAGGGAGATGTTCCTCCGAATAAAAATAAGGGAAGAGGATCGCGTCGCTCAACAGTTTTTATGGCGCGGGAACGACCGCAGTCACCCGCCTAAAAGATACGTCATGACGTCAATGATATTCGGAGCGCGCAGCTCACCTTTCATGGCTCACGCGGTGAGAAATAAGAACGCGGACGACTACAAAGAATCACACCCACTGGCTCACGACGCCATAGTCAACAGCCATTACATGGACGACTGGGTGGAGAGCTTCGCGTCCGAAGAAATAGCTGCGCGCACCATCGAAGAAGTCCGTACGATACATGGGAAAGCGGGGTTCGAACTAGCGGGATGGAGCAGTAACGCGCCGCAACTATTAAATGGAATCCCGGCGTCCGACCGTACCGATACGCCTAGGCAGTTGGGAGGTAACATAAACGCGTGCGGTAAAACGCTGGGTCTGATGTGGATCACGGACACGGATAATCTAGGTTTCAACACAGCTATGCACAAAGTCCCCGAGGAGGTAAAAAGGGACCTACGGACGCCTACAAAACGAGAGGCCCTAAGTGCAGTCATGTCCGTGTTCGATCCACTCGGGCTCATAAGCCCCTATACGATAAGCGCCAAGATAATGCTCCAGGAACTGTGGCGACAAAAGGTGGGCTGGGACGAGGAGTTACCGCAAGAAGAGGCTGCCATATTCCGCGAATGGAAGGACGACCTGGGATACGTAGGCCGACTTCGTTTACCTAGACATTACCGCGTCGCCGAAAATCGAGAACTGCATATTTTCTGCGACGCAAGCGAGCAGGCATACGCAGTAGCGGCATATTGGCGTTCAAGAAAGCAAGATGGAAGCTTCGTCGTAACGTTAGTAGCAGGAAAAGCTAAAGTAGCACCTCTCAAGCTACAGACCATACCGCGGCTCGAGCTGCAGGCGTGCTTGGTCGGAACCAGACTCGCCCGGACGATAATCGCGGAACATGGAGTCGAGCCAAAAACCACGTTCTGGACGGACTCTAAAACGGTTCTGCACTGGATCCAGGGAGACGCGACAAATTATACGCCTTATGTAGCACACAGGATCGGAGAAATCGCCGAGGCAACGCGAGCGGAACAATGGCGCTGGGTTCCGACTAGACACAACGTGGCGGATGACGCCACACGTATGGGGAAGACACGCCTGCGTAGCGAAGATCGTTGGTTCATAGGGCCGACGTTCCTGTATGAACCAGAAGTGTCATGGCAGGAAGAGTCCCGCGACGAGAACGAGGACCCGTACGAAGCGGAGATTTTCAATACGCACGCGGAAGAAAGGAAACCGCTCATAGCGATAGAACGTTTTTCATCTATGACGAAAATCGTTAGGGTGACCGCTTTGGTTCTAAAGGCGGTCGATAAGTGGCGCCGACGCGCCGAACGCCCAACCATCGAAACGATTAAGGAAGCGGAGAAAACGCTTATTAGACAAGCACAAAGGGAAAGCTTCCCGGAAGAAACGGATCGCCTGAAGGAAGGGCGAATGGTGGCTCGCAATAGCCGAATAGGAAAGTTAGACCCTAAGTACGGTCAGGATCGTATAATACGCTTGAACGGTCGCATAAACGCGGCAATGGTCCCAGAAGCGCGGAAGGAACCACCGATTTTAGACGGACCGCATCCGCTAACGCAATTGCTCATTGCGCATGAGCACAGTAAACGACACGCGGGGCAAGAACAGATTGTCAACAATCTACGTCAGGAATACTGGGTAGTAGGAATACGCCCCGCCGTGAAGCGAGCAATAAGGAAATGCGTCACCTGCGTTCTGCGACGAGCAAGTCCCCCGGTTCCCGTGAAAGGAGACCTGCCCGACTTTCGGTTAGAAGCTTACACTAGGCCATTTTCGAAATGCGGTGTAGATTGCTTCGGCCCCATGTGGGTAACGATAGGGAGACGTCGCGAAAAACGCTGGGGCATGCTCTTCACGTGCCTCGTGACGCGAGCAATCCACGTGGAAACGATCGCCGGTTTGAGCACGGATTCCGCCGTCATGGCTGTGCGACGTATGGCAGCGCGACGGGGATGGCCAGAAACATTCGTGTCAGACAACGGCACGAACTTTAGGGGAGCATCGGTAGAATTGGCCGCCGCATTTAGGGAATGGCTACCTGAGCTCCAAGAGGTCGCATTGACCAAAAAGATAGAATGGCGTTTTATAGACCCAGGTGCGCCAAATCAAGGAGGCGTTTGGGAACGGCTCATTAGGAGCGTTAAGACAGCGCTAGCCGTAACGCTCAACGAGCGAGCTCCTAAAGAGGAAGTGTTGGGGACGTTACTAGTAGAGATAGAGCATACGGTAAACTCGCGACCGCTTACTCACGTATCGGTAGATCCGGCGGACATGGAGGCGCTAACGCCCAATCACTTTCTGTTAGGGAACGCTGTAGGACTCCCTTACGTGGGTAAATGCGACCAAGCAGATAAACGGACATGGAGAGCCGCCCAGGCATTGGCCAATATGTTCTGGGAACGGTGGCTCAAGGAATATCTGCCAACACTGACTCCACGGGGAGATAGTAGAAGCTCTGCAAAAAATATAGAGCAGGGCGATATTGTAATAATAGCCGACGGGCTTTTGCCACGTAACGTATGGCCCCGGGGCCAAGTAGAGAAGGTGTACGTAGGGCCAGATAACGTGGTACGGAGCGCCGACGTCCGCACACGAGGAGGTATATTTCGGAGACCGGTCCGCAGGCTCATCGTCCTCCCGATAGATAAAGGCTGCGAGAATCTGCGCCGGGGGGAGAGTGTTACGGACAACGAGCATGCGTTGGAGAATTTGCCTCGGCGGGCTGGCTTGAATATTCAATTTTAATCATGTGTTCATTTAATATTTGTTTGTGCACATCTGTGCGAAATACCTCGAGAAGGTAATAACTTTATGACGCGGCGCTCTTTGTAAAAATATTGTTTTGCACGGAGCAACGAGGGTAATAAAGCATTTAAATCGGTTTATGACACATGCCTTGTGAAATTCTCACTAAATGTGTTTTAATCGTTTTATTGCCTTCTATGTTTTGCCGCTCGGGACCGTCGCAGCTGTTGAGCGATGCCCGACTCGATGTAATTACCTGTGTTTTATTAGCCGAGGGTCATAATTATACAATGGCACTCGGCATTTTGTATTTAGCTTAAGGTGTATAAAAAGGCTGCCCAAATGAGGGACAGCACGCATTACTGTGTAAACTCTTGAACTGTCAACACCTCCGAAAACAAGAAATACAGTCCACTTATAAACGTATGACTGACGTTTTATTTAAACCCAACGAACCAGTACCGCTGAGTTATCCGAAGACAACAAACGTCGGTCGCCAACAGAGGTTATTTTAAATGTATGAGCTTTAAATTATACCTGTTTATTGTAACTGTTACAAACATAACGTAAAGTAATATTTCTATGTACGCCTGTTAATAGATTTCATGACGTGACATTCGCAATTAAGCATATCATTAGTTAATAATATTTAAAACATCGTCAGAAACTACGTTTTGATAGTATATGCACCTGGAAAGTAGTAACAAAATTTCAAAATTTTTAAATACCTATTAAATAAATAATGTACAATATTACTCCCAAAAAGGTTTCTAAATGAATTAGAAAAGTCGCAAAAGTGAGTGGTAATGTCGGACGGGGACGTCCTAGACGTACCTTCATGGACCAAATTGGCGAACTCTTAAGGAAGGGCCAAATAAGGAGTTCTCGTAATTCACGAACATGTATGACTGATGACTCTTGAAGCAGCGAAAGAGGTATGCTTGGATCATAGCACTTGGCACTCCATAGTCTCTGCCTACCACAATGGGAGAAAGGCGTGAGCTTATGTATGTAAGTATGTATGAAGAAAATCAAATCACGCTGGAAATGCTACTGTACAAAATATTCCGCCTACGTAATTAAAAATCGACTAAAAGTCCGTAAGCCACGGGGAACATGTTTCCATTTCCATTCAACGGTCATTAAAACTATGTTGGCCTTAATTACATACTATTTTACTTCGTATTCGCTCAATGTAGCTAATTAGAATGGAGGAACGGAACTAATACTTTTTTCTTCTTTAAGAAACTAATGTATTAATTCTTCTCTTCTTTATTTAAAAAATATGTAAACTTCGTAACACGTTGGTGTACCTACATACCACATGTCGGATCGATGATTTCTAGCAATAATCGTACGACTACTCACGCCTTGTATGCACCCACTTTTCGCCGTACGTATAAATTCCACAAATTCCAGACTCCGGGTTGATGAATAGAAAAATCCAATATCACTGCCCGACCCGGGAATCGAACCCGAGACCTCAGCATTGCAGTCGTACCGTAATACAACTACGATACCGAGGCAGTACGAAATTATTGCTAGATATAATCGTTTATATGTAAAAAGTTTTTTTTATGATATAGGTGGCAAACGAGCATACGGTTCACCTGATGGTAAGTGATCACCGCCGCCCATGAACATCTGCAATACCAGAGGGCATAGAGATGCGTTGCCGTCATTTTAGGTGGGAATACGCTCTTTTTTGAGGGTCGCCAGGTTATATCTGTCGTATCAGTATATACGACAACGTGGCTAAGAATTGTCTCACCATTGAAAATATTCAGACTGGATAATTTTTAAGCAATATTTGAACAAGATTATTGCTAGCAGTCATTGATCTGTGTGTATGAGGCTTTAAGGTGTCTGGAAATGACACCGATATCCGTTTCTTGAGTTTAAATATGGCCACTGGTGGAACAAACATCCTGTACAAATCTAGGATCTGGCAAACATCCAAAAAGTTCCGCGATTATATTCTAGTAAATGAAACTTTTAGTCAAAGTTTATGGTCTTTCAAAAACAATGACTTTTTTATAAAGCATAAATATTTTATCGGTTGTTACAATAAATGTCTTGTTTTTTGTACCTACTCCTAAATCTTTGGGGGACGCCTATGTTCAGCAGTCGACTTCCAAAGGCTGAAGAAGTTTGTTTTTAATTAAACCAAAACACAAATTCAGTACTAGCAACGGAATTAATTACTATATCGGTCCTAAAACGTTACTTCGTGAGGTTTGAGATATTCATTTCTGATAAACATTGCTCAAATGACTAATATTCTAAAGTATAAGTTTACGTTAATGCATACCTACTAACAACTACAATTCAAAGTTAGTCTATATTATCGCATACTCATACTCATGCCTTTTATCCCCGAAGGGTTAGGCAGAGGCGCAACTAGTGCACCCACTTTTCACCGTGCGTATTCCGTCCCATGATGTGATAGGGGCCTACATTATCGAGGTATACGTAAACGGTATTGTGTTCTATTTTCGCTTCAATTCGTCATAGAGCAAGAGCCCGTGAACCCCAGACCTTCGTTATTTTATAAAAGCTGAAAGTTTGTCAGCGCATGCTCCCAGCACAGGTAAGAACGATGGACTATTATGAAGTTTGGGTTGCCGTGGCTTTGGCAGGTAAACGGTACTAAAGGTGTGTAAAATACCGATCTAAATTCATCAAATAATAAAGTGTGATTTTTTGGTATTACCTTCAGAATATTATTAAAAATCACGTTATTGATTGCCAGACACTTAACATCGTGGCAACCCCTTGCCAGACACCCCTAATGTTCATGAAATTATAATTCTACTTATGTTATAGTATAAAAGCTGATTTTTATATATAATACTTAGGTAATAATTAGATGATGTTTCCTCATCAGCCAGACATTTTTGATAGTTCCAACCCCTTGCCAGACAATGATGTAGGGTCGCTGTAGGAGCGAGCGCGAGACAGTATATGTATGGTGGGTGCGAGTGAGATGGCGAGATAGGTCTATCGCGATCCCTCAATAACAGATTATAAAAAAAAAAACCAAATAAATAATACTCAAAAATTTAATTAAAAATATATTAATGACATTACAAGTTATTATAAAGCATAAAAAAATAGATTGATGACATTACAGATTATTATTATAGTGTACTAAAGAAAATATTATTTTATTCATTATCATCATTATAATCAATGTTATCATTTTCTTCGTCACTGTTACTCCATTCCATAACGTCGTCTTCTTCTTCTTCGTCAGTTTCTGTAGAAATATGAAAAAGTTAATGGGATTGAAAATATCAAAAAATAATGTATAATGGTTTAAAGTAGTATTATACCTGAGACAGTTTTCAGTGATTCTCTGACGTAATTTGGCAACTGATCACCTTCGAACCATTTAAAATGGTACTGATGGTACCGCGGCTCGGCAGACGGATTTTGATTTACAGTTTTGAAGCTTCTGTCTAGTCTGACATGTGATATTCCTATGAGTAAGAAAGAGATAACCAGTTTCCAATAATAACCTGTTAACTACTTTTTTGGTACCATCACAACACAAACGGTAACAAGTTCTAATAGTCACTATATCGTAATAAGTAACAACTTGTTATTTTGTAACAGGATTTTGGAACTGCTATTTCAATGTAACTGGAACAGATGTAACAAGTATCTAATTTTGCCTGTTATGACTCACGCCTAGTACTAAGTACTAAACAATACATGCGCAGTAGAAATAACAACTGCGCAGTGAAAGATCGCGATAGACCTATCTCGCCATCTCACTCGCACCCACCATACATATACTGTCTCGCGCTCGCTCCTACAGCGACCCTACATCATTGTCTGGCAAGGGGTTGGAACTATCAAAAATGTCTGGCTGATGAGGAAACATCATCTAATTATTACCTAAGTATTATATATAAAAATCAGCTTTTATACTATAACATAAGTAGAATTATAATTTCATGAACATTAGGGGTGTCTGGCAAGGGGTTGCCACGATGTTAAGTGTCTGGCAATCAATAACGTGATTTTTAATAATATTCTGAAGGTAATACCAAAAAATCACACTTTATTATTTGATGAATTTAGATCGGTATTTTACACACCTTTAGTACCGTTTACCTGCCAAAGCCACGGCAACCCAAACTTCATAATAGTCCATCGTTCTTACCTGTGTTGGGAGCATGCGCTGACAAACTTTCAGCTTTTATAAAATAACGAAGGTCTGGGGTTCACGGGCTCTTAGACTATCAAAATGATATTTCTTATTAATTTTGGCAGGTCTACGAGAACTGAATGACATATAGAGGGTGTTAATATTAATAAAGTGCTGTATAATAGCCATATGTACGTGAAAGGATGCCTGACCGTGCAATTTATACATTTCCTAAGCGTTGAACACGCAATAAATCGTGTAACATGAGTGTCATTCATAGCAGCAACCTTCGCGCAGGTTCTTTGAAAGACTTTTAAACATTTTTCTTTGTCTTGCAAAGTGTGTGAGGCGCACATGGTAATACAGAGTAACAAATAAATTTGTTAAAGGCTGTAGTAATTCAAATAGAGGTCGTGATACAATAGTTGTATAGTAATGACATAACAATTTTGAAATTTTATATTTATTAGAATATTTGAAAACATCGATTATTTTCAGCAGAATCGATGATATTATTTTGCAGCGGGATTACCTATGTCATCAAATACCGCTTAAATATTTTGTTCTACGAAAAAACGATAGAACGACTACGACATGGTGCTATAGAGATAAAACTATCCCAAAATGTTAAGATGATAAAAAAGCACAAATATCTCACAATTATCTCGCTTCTCTCATTAAATATTACTACCGACAATCAATTTAATTGGTTTGTTATTTTAGTAACAACGATTAATTTTCCAACTTACCAAGCACCAAAGTTAAACCACATCGTTATTACATTGTTAGTTAATCGATTCGAAATATCCAATATATCCATTTAAACAAACCGCTGTTCCAAACATTCGGTTTAGACAAATAGCATCTACTAATGAAATTCCTTTCTTTTTAACGTCGATATACTAGTAAATATAGAATGAGTATTCGCGGGTACTATCTATCAACATTTTAGGAGAATTTTAGGTTTTCAATTTTGATACTTATGTTATCTTATTTAGGTCAATTATAAAAATCCTAGGTTACCTACAGTATTTCAGCATTTTTATTTGCTACATATTTATTAAATCACTTTAAATTTATTAACATGGCAGTACTTAAGCCTGTTTGGCTACTCTTTTTTTTTATGGTGTTGAATGATGAGACGAGCATGCCGTTCGCCTGATGGTAAGCGATACGACCGCCCATAAACAGTAGTAACACCATACAGCACCTTGAGTTACAAAGTACTGTGTGGCATTCCACTCCGCTCGTCATCCTGAGACATAAGATGTTAAGTCTCACTATGTCCAGTAGTTACACTGGCTACAATGTCCTTCAAACCGAAACACAACAGTGCATGCACACTGCTGCTTGGCGGTAGAAATAGACATTGCGGTGGTACCCACCCAGACGGACTCTTACATATGACAGACCTACAACCAGTACTACTCTTATCCAATCAGATTAATTTACAACGACATGCATAATTTATTTGTACAATAATATTTAGTACTAGCTTTTGCGCGCGGCTCCGCCCGCGTGGAAAAGTTTTCCGGGATAAAAAGTAGCCTATGCACTCAGGAGTAATGTAGCTTCCTATTAGTGAAAGAATTTTCAAAATCGGTTCAGTAGTTCCTGAGAATAGCGCGTTCAAACAAACAAACTCTTCAGCTTTATATATTAGTAAAGATTTACAGTATAGTTCGAAATTCAAATGGCAATTAGAATCTCCGAGACTGATCATTCGCCACAATTATGAAACTGTACATATATGCATATGTCACTTTTTTTTAATCCTCGGATATGCCATTTCCGGGCAAAGTCCTCCCTAGTCTCTTTCTTTCTTCCAATACTGTAAGCATAATATATAACACTTGCGATGAATAAATTATGTCATCTCCATCACAAAACAGGAATATAATGTTCTGTAGTCTCCCTACCAGTGTGTTCTCAACCTAATATTTAAGAGTCCCAAGTATTTTGCACCCAGACGTTGTCGTATAGGCCACTTCCCTTATTATGCGCCATTAGTACTCCTTAGTTGGCCTTACTCGTGTTTCCGTTGATATAGAAGCAATATAATTATTCAATTATTCCCTTCAACGATCGAAACAGTAATCCTTATGAACATGACTCACTATACGCTATAATAAAACATTGATAATATTAATATATTTTATTCGAATGATTTTTGAAAGCCCCTTTGACTTTATATGTTAACATATTCTGGGTTTGGATCATATAATTTTTATTTCAAGTTTTTATATTATTATGACTGCCTCGGTGGCGTAGTTGTGTTACGGTACAACTGTAATCTCAGGTTCGATCCCGGGTCGGGCAAAGTGATATTGGATTTTTCTATTCAGTATCAGCCCGGAGTCTGAAATTTGTGCCCGATAAGGCGATAGGCTCGCCCCCTATCACATCACGGGACGGAATATGCACGGCGAAAAGTGGGTGGTTGCGCCTCTGCCTACCCCTTCGGGTATAAAAGGCGTTTGTGAACACTGTCAACTAAGATTATTCAAAACCAAAACAAAATATTCAAATTAAAGTCTTGTTTCTATCTTTTCAGTTTTTCAATGAATTTAATAAAGATGGCAGATATAGACGCAGTCGGGTTTTTTGTTTTTCTTAAATATATTTTTTTATTTCCATCTGTTTAGTTCTCAAGCACCTTTATTAACATTTCCTATTCCAAACTCCAATAAAACATATAAGGTATATATATATTCGTAATCACCGTTAAAAAATCTTTATTTTGATACCACACTCGATGTATTTTGAAAACATTTTTTTTTTCGTGATCACTTTTTGCCTCCAAAATCCTTAATTTTGTTTTTTTTATTTTGATGTACCCAGTGTCACTCTCACGACTAAGACGAATCTATTGATACCACTCACATAAAAATACGACAACCCGTTTAGGCTGTAGGGCGTGCCAAAGAAATATACAAAAATACAAACATACATATATACATACACTCGAAAAACATAACACTCCTTCTTTCGCAGTCGGGTAATAAAGCCGAGTGTCGGTTGTAAGGTTTAAAATAAAAAGGTGAATTATGGTTGTAACATATTTTGTAAATTCAATATATTGGACAGCCCTTTATGATATAAATCATAGTGTGTAAAGAAAATTGCTATTAAAGAAGAATATACCATCATGCCCGGACGACCTTAACGTCGAGTAAGAAACGCAATATTATTTTATTAAGACGCACAATATGCGTTCATTGAAGCCAAAAAAAACCATGATTGTTTATCAGCAACTTTAGGCTACGGGATCGAAGATGTAAACTCTCCGACGCGATGCAAAAATGATAACTAAAAAGTTATGAAAATCTTTGAATGATATATAAGACCTTCGTCTTGATAGTCAATTTCGCTCCCCTGCTAACTGCACTCAGATCTTCTAAATAAAAAAATATCAAAAACTTAATGATTTCTTATATTTACGCGAATGTTAGACATTGAAATAAAACTATTTTGTGGATTTTGTCGCAAAATAGTTTTATTAACCCAACCCAAAAGACCGGCTGCCAGACTTCAAGACACTGTGAGCTCATTCTGCGTAGATCAGACCGTCAACTACTAATATTTTTTAAAATCTTTTATGATTGTTAAATGTAGGTAAACATAGTAACTTTTACTTTTCGGACAACCAACACCTCTGTCCGCCCCGTGACCTTGTAGGCTGAAAAGCCTTCGAAACGTTGGGAGATAATATAAATTTAAAAAACAACGATAAAATCCGCAAAATAGTTTTATTATAATATCAAAAACTTATTTTCCGAAGAATCGTCATAGCACAATAGTTTAGATTGTACTCGCTGCATAAGTACAAGGTATCGCATCTGAATGCCAAGTGTGTCGACCTTTTATTAAATTTTATCGCGGTCCTGCTACAATGTCAGACGGGATCGTATGAATATGGGCCCTAACTGGATAAGGAGCTTTAACTGAACAGCCAAAAACATTTAGGCTCCTCATATTTTTTTCACAGTTAAATTGAATTTCTGCATTACTTCTTATAGTACCTATGCTTATTAGATTTAGAATTTTGAAGAAGGTATTAAAAGACATGTCCAAAAACTGGCTTACAATTCTAATCAAGATACTTTCTATATATTTAGATAGTACTCTCAAAAACTAGGCCTTTGCAGTAAATCGTATGATTTTAAAGTACTCCGACTTTGAGATTTATGTAATTTTATTTTGCTTAAAAACTACACTTAATATAAACGTTTTAGTTAAAGTTAGTTATAAATGGAGGGGTCTAAAAATATTTTTAATGGATCCAAGATCTATATTTTTGCCCCTTAAATATTCATAAAGTTTGAGCCTGGCTAAATTTTGAGGCCCAGCACCCATACAAAAAGCGGACATCTCCTTTAAACATATATTTATAGCTAACCATGTGATAAAAATGGATGATACACATATATTAGAATTATACCTTCCGTATCCAAGTAAAGACTGTTTCATCTATGAAGTGCCAAAAATTAAAATAGAGACACAGACACAGGGAACGGAGCTGGACGTAGCATTCACGTCGCGTTGTCTTGCCGTGCCAATTACTATGACCATGTATGAGAGACGCCACATAGTAACTGCCATGCTTAGCTGGGCGTGATGGTTCCTGCCAATACGCGTGCGGCAGGTTTGAACACGCTAAGCTGTGCACATCGCTTCCTTCCGCGAGATAACGCACTCACAGAGATTGGATTGTGGGTTGGGGGCATTTGGAGAATTCCACCACGGTATCCCCTGCCTCGTGAGGAAACCTACATACCTGAGAAGTTCTCTGAATTTCGAAGGTATGTGAAGTCCGCCAACCCGCACTAGGCCTAAAACCCTCTCAGTAGTAGAGGAGGCCCGTGCTCAGCAGTGGGCAGTATATAATACAGGGCTGATTGCATTGCATTGCATCCCCTGCCTATCGTAAAAGGCGACTAATATAGGCCACCGGGGGTCACAGGCGGGCGGCAAGGGTCTGTCCGTCTTTAGTTTTGTGTTTTTTAGCACATTGTTGCGATCCCTGTGATGGGCGGCAGCGTGGCAGCCGCACTAGGCGGCACCGCGCAGGGGCGGTTGCGGATGACAACCTAGACACTTCCATCAGAGGAAGCTCGCAGCCTTCCGTAATGCGCCGAAGATGGCCACCACAGAGATTTGATTGGTATGCCGTGAGTTGTACATAGGTTAGGGACTCGGTCTTGCGGTCGCCCGATGGTTCCATCTCTCCGGGCGGCTCAACGTCGGGTCTTAAGGCCCGGTGAACCCAACATAGCCGCTCAGTCGCCCTCTTTGAAGGCTGGGCGGTAGTAATAAGTAGACTTTCTTTGCGGAAACAAAAAAAAGGAAGGATGCTATCGCTCGGCATGACTTCCATCGGCCGACCATGGCAAACACCACGGCCGGCAGCATTTGTTCTGAGAGCGCTGAGTTATAGATCCCATGCTGGGCACTCCTCGAAAGTGTGTTGGACCTCGCGACCATTACCACAATGATAGCATACGGCGGACTCTTCCTTTCTGACCCACCACAGGAACGAGCCGCCGTGGCCCGTCAGCATCTGTGTCAGACGGAATGTCAGTGTACCGTGGCCCCCGTCAAGCCAGCTTAAGAAGGCAGATTGCAACTCGCACTGACGCGACAGTCCTTAAGTCTGCACACTTGCTCTCCAGCCTGGTATGCCACTCTTTCACGCAGGTACTGCAGATGGAGACCAATTGGGCTGTAACCTCCCTCGGGGCCAGTCTCCGCCCGAGAGGGGATACTTCTTCACGCCAGAAGAATACTAACGAGAGATGTTTGGCATCCAATTCTCATGGCAGAGTACCGGCAAAGACACAGACCGCCTCGTGGGAGACTGTGCGATAATCACTGATGAGTCGCTGCGCTACCAAACACTGCGTCTTACGCAGAAGAGCGTCGCATCGAGCAGTTAGAGATTCGGCCCAGACGGGACAAACGTATAAGGCCATGGACTGCACAACTTCAGCGTATAAACCTCGGCAAGGGTTACCGGGAACCAGTCTAACAATGCGTTCTTTCCTGAATACGTTTTAAACAAGCTTGTCGCTATTTAATTAGTAATTTAAATGTATATTAGCTACATTTTCTTCAAATCCCGGAAATACCGAAAATACCGGTATACCGGGATTCATCTGAGGTCAGTACCGAAAATACCGGTATTGAAAACTTGGTCCGGTATTGCGACCCCTAATAGATAGATAGACAGGGAGAGTTACTTTCGAATTTATAATATAAGTATGGAAGTATAGATATCATATATGCTACCAATATAATGTTGGAAATATTATGTACATAATATAAGCCTAATTACCTATACGCCTAATAATCCGTAACCACAGTAGTTTTCAATAGATACAACACCTAATTAATATTCTCTCCAATATCGTACTATACATAATAATTTATATGTCTGGAATGTCAGGAATAAATCGCTCTTAATTCCTACGTATATTGCTCTCATGTACTGTTTTTATTTAATTATTGATATTGAACTCTTTCAGATTATTTAACTAATGAAGCTTGTCGAGTGGCACATCGTCTATCAAACTCAAAAAGTAATAGACGAGCGTAGCTTCTACGTGTTATTAAAAATTAATACTTCTTCACAAACTCTTACGGAGTTTAAATTGGATAGGATTTTTACTAAACTCTTTTAGACCTCAGAATATAAGTTTTACGTCACCGGAGAACATGATCAAAACTTTTATTGTCAACTAAATTCGATATAGGTTCATGAATTTATTTGCATGATTTTTTACTCACCTACTGTGTTTAATTATTTCGATATAAGTAAATGAATCTTCATAATTTTAATTAGTTACTAATTATTTAGATTTTTCTACTGAAGTTTTGATAAAGATTTTACAAGTAATTGTGGCAATTATGGTCAGATACGCAGTACTTTGTAATTCAAAGTTATGTGCGGAGTTGCTACTGTTTATGGGCGGTCGCATCGCTTACCACCAGGCGAACGGCATGTTCATCTAGTCATTTAAATGCAATAAAAAAATGATAATCATGTATAAAAAAACACTTAAATAAATTACACCTCAAAAAGAAACACTAACTACTAACACTAAAGTTGTAATTCACTAAAACCACGAAAACTTTACGCATAATAAGCCTCTTGCTAAACAAAATACGTAGATAGTGATTTAATGTGAACCTTTCACCTGTTTACCTCATTTATTCCTTCCTGTTTTTTAGCCTTTACCCGTGTTTTCGGGCCATTAGCAGGCTTATTTTTTCGCCTTTGCCCATATTCTGGGCCTATTACATAGCTTATGGACAAGTTTTAGGTAATCAATTCTAAATCCTCTAAATCTAAATTATTATTTGTATTTCTGCTTATTGTGAATTTATATGTAAGTATGTAAATAATACTATACAAAATTTATGTTTTAAGGCTCTAAAAATAAATCTTCTGTATTGAGCTGAATGACTAGACCACCTAACAAAAACTTCCAAACTCTGGACCCACCTCTTGGATGTCATGAAGTAATTTTTAATACCTTTTTCCAGAACCTTTTTCCTTTTTGTTTATTTTCTCGTCCATCATTGGCCACCCGGCTGTTGTGTCGGTCGGTTTATATATTGTTCTATTTCTCAGGGCACACCCAATATTCCCTTGCGACCGACTGGTGGGTCGCGAGTCGCGACCCATAGTTTGGGAAGCACTGGACTAGACAGTTAATTTGTTGGTCTGATGGAAAATACCACGCCTGCTTATAAAAAGTATCAACAGCCAGGCTTATTACTAGGTGTTGCTCGCGGCTTCGGCCTTTCTCGCTACAAAAGTCCCTAAACCACATTACGACACCAGCGCCATCTACTTAAAGAATCGGATTTAAAATATCCATTATATCCCATGGGAGCAAATTACCGGAATAAAAAAACCCTATGTGTTAATCCCGGACATGATCTACCCGTATGCCAAATTTCATCTAAATCCGTATAGTTGTTTCTGCGTTCACTTTTAACAACTATACAGAAAAAATCGCAATCTTCGGCATTTATATTAGTATGATAACAACGTAATATATTAATTATAACAACGCATTGCATGATCTTGATGCATTTTCTTTACTTATCGACCTGATACATTACAATATGATAAGTGTGAGTTTACTAATTACACTGACTTTAATGTCCTTTAAACGGGAATACAGAGTTGCACACGGTTTTCCTCCAGAATTAAATGATTACATAGATATGCACGCAAACTTTACCAACTATTTTAATTAAATCATTTAGTAGTAGAGCGGTCTAACAATTTTCATCCAACACCAGTAATAACATTTTGTTAGTTATACGTTCAATGTCCAATTCAGACTACAGATATAGACGAAGAAAAAGCGCAGACTAGACGTAAGCATCCAGCTCAAGTAGGATTTAGTGACAAAATAAGAAACAAAACATTGTAGATTTTATACATAGTCTTTCACTGCTTTCGAGTAGACGATGCCTTGGACAAAAATGTTAGTAATACTGCTGTCGCTTAAAATTAGACGTAAAATCTTGCCGACATCATACGTAACAAAAATTTATTGCTATGTATATGCGTGTTGATAGGTAGTGGTATATGTGTCCCAATTTTATGTGTCGATGTTTTATATGTGTTAAATACAACCAATTAATCTTCTAGAAAAATCTATACTACGAATTAGTCATATCTATACGCTGACTGTAAACAAAATAATCTCTTAATCTACATTTTCATCTTTACTCTGCTAATATAGCACCCATTTTTTTTAGATGTAAATTTAATTAACAATATTTATTTATTTATTTAAGCACTTCATACACAAATGTATATCGGCGGACTTAATCGTAGGCATTCTCTCCCAGTCAACCTTAGGGTGGTGTGAGATTAACAAGGTAGGTGCATCAGAAGTAGTTAATTAGAAATAATATAAACATATAAAGACACATACACAAATATTGATTCATATTATTATAAGTATAATGCAAAATTAATAAATATATATACCATACATATACAATATATAAACGTGTCTACAATAAATCAATATTATCATTCTATAACACTTTTTTTAAAGAAAAAAAAAATGATAGCTCTTCTTTTTCGAAATCGCGTATTGCGATACACTGGCGTACATCCACACTATCGCTCAAAGTGTCATCGTGACAAGATTACAGTTTCAAATTAAACTATCGCTGTAGATGCTATCGAAAAATGCTACAATTTATTTTAGATGGCCATCGCGTACCTATCCACGAAGGGGTAGTCAGATATCGAGTGCAATTAAAATCTTATTTCTGATCCGAAATATAATAGGAGCCACTGTATCGTTATAAGTTATAAAACTTATGGGTTCTAATTCCTTTTTTTTTCATCTGCCACTTCAATTTAGGATCTGGACATCACTTTTTAAGTAACTATTTTGCATAAATAGTTTTTACGATGTCAACTGGCTGCCTGCTTAAGATTGGTGTCAATTCACTAGAATATCCAATCCAGAACAAGTTGTCCGCACCGGGAATGTAATATAGCCTCCTGATTCACATATACGCAGCATCTAAACCAAAATAATTTGTATTAGCATAAATTCACATACACTATATATTATGAAAGGGCAAAAGTATTAGCCTATCATACGTCTTTATCTCGCGTAACAGCCGTCGTATTAGCATTCATGAAGTTACTCCGACCGCTGGATATGTTAAGATAACAATTTTTATCTAGCACTGGTCGATATTTCACTCCCGATGTTACATGCGTGTTTGCCTGATGTTGGACGTAAATATCATTTTTAAACCTTAATTAATTCTATACATATTTTTTTTTATTTACTTAATTAATTAAAGTTTTTTGTATACCTTTTTTTATCAAAACTTTACATAAAAAGTTGTTGATAAAATTAAATAGATTACTATAAAACAACATTATTTAAAGTTATCTAGGAAAATATCGGGGTTTTTAGTAAAGAGACTGATCACATATCATTATCTCAATATAATTTCACAGAAATGGGACGGAATACGCACGGCGAAAAGTGGACGCACTAGTTGCACCTCTGCCTACCCCTTCGGGCATAAAAAGCGTGAGTATTCGTATGTGTAAACTACATTTTTAGGTTTCACAGATCTCGAATATTAATATCTGTATATAATTGTATTTATATTTTTTGTTAGAAAGCGTAATATGTCAGATAGTTATCTAAAACTTTATCAGGAACCAGTGAAACCGGCCCTTAATATAACAGATCGTTATCAATACGATTAACGCAATAAAGCCCTCGGGCTATATATCATTGGACCCAAGATGTCTAATATCCAGCCAATTTTTCCCTCTTGCCTACTTTTCCACTTCCCTTGCACATATAAATCATCCCTTCATACTTTTCCTGCGCCACTGACCGCATTTTATTGCATTATATTGCTCTTTTCATTGTAATTCACAGAATTAAGGAAAATTCTTTTGCAAATTGAATTTGAAATGAGTATTTTCATTTTTTATCGACGAAATGTTCTATTCCTTTTAGTAGTAGGAATACCTACGGTAACAGTACCCTTAATATAATATAAACAATACATTAAACATTACATAATATGAAATACCTATTGGTTACACACGTTATTAGCAGCCGGCGATATGAGCTTTATATTAGTTGTCTTACGGTCGAATGTAGCTTGATATTTTCTTCTTGCCATTTTCGAACTTTAATCAGGTGCCTTATAAGATACTGGTGGTAGGTCTCTCATATGTAAGAGTCCGTCTGGGTGGGTACCACCGCAATTTCTATTTCTACCGCCAAACAGCAGTGTGCATGCACTGTTGTGTTTCAGTTTGAAGGACATTGTAACCAGTGTAACTACTGGACATAATGAGACTTAACATCTTAAGTCTCAGAATGACGAGCGCAGTTTAATGCCACACAGTACTTTGTAACTCAAGGTGCTGTGTGGTGCTACTTCTGTTTATGAGCGGTCGTATCGCTTACCATCAGGCGAACGGTATGCTTGTCCCGTCATTCAATGCCATAAAAAAAACGTTATTTAACTGCTAGTTTAATATCAGATATCCAAAATATGTTTTATACAAGATTTCCACATAAAATATGTATTATTTTTACGTTAATAACTATAAATCCACAACAATACCGTCCATGAATGATCAAAGAAATGTCAGTGTCTATATTTTTATTACTGTTTACTAAGAATGAGCACACACAGTTCTCTACTATTTTTAATCCTCATACATTCGCTGTGCCGCTCACGTTCGTCCCTTCCTTTACTAGAGATACTTTCATGTTTTTCCAGTTCTGCCACAAAACTTTTGTTAACGAGTCGAGGACGAAGATATTACATACACTTCATCAGAAGCCACAGAAAACTTTCCGAACCCTTTTTTGATACAAATATTGGTAAAAGAATATTTTATTTCGTTATACAAACATGGACTGAATATAAAGCAGGCGTGTTGATAAAGCGTGGCTTGTGACGGTATCTTTGCATTTTTTGTCTTCTGGAAAACTGTTTGCCAAATACGCACATCCGCGATCCATACATTATCTCCGAAGTAATCTACTTGACTGTCAGATACGGGGATTGTAAAAGGAAACTGAACTTCCGAATGTGCGACGTTGGAATAAAAAATATATTAAAACGAGAAATCATCAAATAATAATTAACAAGAAAGTGGATGAATATACTTTATATATTTTAATGTTTATGTTATGTATTACGTTGCCTTGGTGGTGTAATTGTACTGCGTTACGGTAGTTATGTTGAGTCGCCTTCGAATCCCGAATCGTACGAAGTAATACTGATTTTTTCTGCTCAGTATCAGCCTCAGCGTCTGGAAATGTGCGCGGCAAATGGCTCGCTCTCTATTACCAAACCATACCATACCAGCCCTGTATTATGTACTGAGCACTGCTGAGCACAGGCCTCCTCTACAACTGAGAGGGTTAAGGCCTTAGTCCACCACCACGCTGGCCTAGTGCGGTTTGGCAGACTTCACATACCTTCGAAATTCAGAGAACTTCTCAGTGTAACATAATCTGTATTATATATCTATCCTAATGTCAAATGTGACTTTATTATTGTATCTGTGGTATAAAAAAATAAAAACTTCTTCCTGTCTGGTGATCAATGGAGTTTATATTGCATCCTGATTAATCCCAACGTTATTACAATAATCCGCCTATTCCCACGTTCAACAATAAACAATACACTCAGGTATGCAGGTTTCCTCACGATGTTTTCCTTCACCGTTAAAGCAAGCGATAATTCACAAAGAATACACATATAACCGCTCTCTATTATACCTGGTGAAATAAGGGTGTCATAATAGCTCTACCTACCTTTGAAAAGGGAGATGGCATCACCACACGTATGTTTATGCATGTGTTATGTCGAACGGTTACGTAAATCGCCCCCGCGGTTCATAAACGCGCCCATTTTATGAAGCTGTTAATTAACCCCCAGTCGAATTAGTCCAAAAACGTTTTATATAGGAAAATGCGTTTTATGAGTCACACTAATCAAACAATTACTATTATTAATAAAGATCATCAAGTGTTTTAATGGGATATAATAAATGGCCTAATGAAAACAGTTACAAATGAAATTAAATTAAAAAACATAAACACTAATAGAGGTTGTTACGGACAACGAGCATGCGTTGGAGAATTTGCCTCGGCGGGCTGGCTTGAATATTCAATTTTAATCATGTGTTCATTTAATATTTGTTTGTGCACATCTGTGCGAAATACCTCGAGAAGGTAATAACTTTATGACGCGGCGCTCTTTGTAAAAATATTGTTTTGCACGGAGCAACGAGGGTAATAAAGCATTTAAATCGGTTTATGACACATGCCTTGTGAAATTCTCACTAAATGTGTTTTAATCGTTTTATTGCCTTCTATGTTTTGCCGCTCGGGACCGTCGCAGCTGTTGAGCGATGCCCGACTCGATGTAATTACCTGTGTTTTATTAGCCGAGGGTCATAATTATACAATGGCACTCGGCATTTTGTATTTAGCTTAAGGTGTATAAAAAGGCTGCCCAAATGAGGGACAGCACGCATTACTGTGTAAACTCTTGAACTGTCAACACCTCCGAAAACAAGAAATACAGTCCACTTATAAACGTATGACTGACGTTTTATTTAAACCCAACGAACCAGTACCGCTGAGTTATCCGAAGACAACAAACGTCGGTCGCCAACAACTGGTCCTTCGAGCCGGATTACGAACAAGTGAAGACATCAAGAACACGGCAAGTGCGTCATAGCCGCTTTTGAAATACGGCGATAACCGCGGCACAAGTCAGTGCTACGGTTGATCGAAGAAAGCGGGCGCCACGAACAATCGTCAAGCCTAGAAGCGGCCTGAGCAACGGCAGCGCGGACTCCAGGGCGGCTCGGAAACGATTCCGAGTATCGTCGTTACGTCGCTCACGATAGTGTGACGTAACGGAGGGTAACATCGTGCACCAAACGCAAGACGGAGCTTTGCGAACGGCACAACGAGCGTTCCGGAAACGGCGCAACACCCGCAGAGGCGCTACGAACATCCCCGAGAGGTGCAGCAGCGGAGATCCACGAGCGACGCGGCGAAGTATAGCCGAGCGACGCAGCGGAGACCCGAGCAACGCGGAGGTGTTCCCGAGCAGCGCAGCGGAGATAGCCGAGCGACGTGGCGAGTGTCCCGGAGCGGCACTACACGTCAAGAAAGAAAAACGGCTAGGGCCAAAACGCGATATCGCGGCCAGATCCATTGACCACCTAACGGTGTCAACGGTCAAGGAACTGGTGAACGCCGTTTTTACGGCGGTGTGACGTCTTGTGCGACGTCGCCAACCGGTCGGAGCGTTCTCATAACGCTAAGGTTGAATTGCACGGCACAGTTACGTCGGTACGTGCGTAAGTGATACGGGGGCCTGATCGTAGGCGCTGCCAATGGTATCGGACACTCCAGCCGATTACCGAGCGCCCCGTATTCACTTGCGTGCCTCTGCTGAGTAACCCCAAACCCTTCCGATCCCTAAATATCCATCCCCGAGGGAGCGTATCCCGGCTTAAAACACCGGGCCCTCCCGACGGACTGCTAGGGCGATAGGCTAAGTAGGTTTATAGTGTTCGTTGAAGGCACAGTGTATAATGCCAACAACGAGAAGCCAAGCCGCCGAGGAAAAAACACTCCGCGTGTACGAGGACTATCCCGCGTCGCCTTCGGTACAGGCATCCGCGTCCGTGATTCCTAGCGAGACTCCGCGACCCGTCGTCCGGACGATCGCTATGGAAACCGACACGCCGATAACCGTCATACCGGAACGTAGGTCGAGAGCGCCGTCGGTGCGCTCTCACCATTCAACCGCAAGCGCGATAGCGCGGATCCGTCAAGCCGAACTGGAGACGGAGGAGCGGCTTGCCGAAATTCAACGACAGGACCTCAGGTTGCAAGCGAACCTGTTGAAAAAAAGGTTAGCCGCGAATATAGCTAGCATTAGGGAAGATACGGATAGGGAAAGTGTAGCCGGCGAGGACGCCATGGAAACCGATCGCAGAATAAGCGAATGGCTAAGGCGTACGCAAATACGGGGGGAGCGCGAGCCTAGGGCTGCGTCCCCACATAGGGAAGAGCGTACGGAAAGACAACCGCGCGCCCCGACTCCGGAAAACAGAGAGTCGCGGCGGAATAGGTCCCCGACACCGCATCGGTCCAGAGAACGAGGGATCGACAGGCTAGCGGACACGCTAGAACAGATGATGCGACGTCGGGCACCACCGAGGCAAACGCAGGATTTGCCTCACTTTAGCGGAGCGGCAGGCGAATGGCTGCCGTTCAAGGCAGCCATGAGAGAGTCCACCTCTCTGCATGGATTTACGCCCGCTGAGAATCTAGCGCGTCTGAGGACGTGCTTAAAGGGCGAAGCACGACAAACGGTGTCAGCATTGTTATACGCCGCCACAGATCCCGTCCAGATTATGAAGACGCTCGAACAGAGTTACGGACGACCAGAGGTCATCATCGATCAGGCGTTGGACGACCTCAGAAAGTTGCCAAGAGCCGGTACCTCCGCAGGGGAATTAAATAGTTTCGCAGTCAAACTGCAAAATATAGTCACAATTATAACGCGCATAGACAACCGCGGATATTTAATGAACCCCATGCTGACGCGACAGACATTAGAAAAACTGAGTCCACACATCAGAACGAAGTGGTGTGATTACGCGGAAGAGCATGTCAGCCACAGAGAACCGGAGATATTAACGCTATCCAACTTTCTGATGCGCGAAGCGGATCGGGCGGTGAAATACGCTTACACGCCAAACGCACACGGAACAGCGCCGCAGAGAAACGTCGTGGCGTCGAGACCCGAACATCGACCACGGCGGACTATAGAAACGCATCGCGGTGCCAACGTGTTCACAGCCACGGAAGCGGTCGACAGAACCACGTGCTATTGTTGTGGGTCCAATCACAGGACACAGAAATGCCGCAAGTTAGCCGAAATGACCGTGGCTAAACGATGGGAATGGGCCAAAGAGGCACAAATATGCTTCCAGTGCCTAGAAAGCCGGCATCGACGATTCCGTTGCCGAGCGAGAAAGTGTGGAGTGAGCGAGTGCGCACTACCACATCACGCGTTGCTACACGTAACGGAAAGAAGAGACGATAAGGAGGAATGTGTAGCGACAACCATGGTACAAGAAACAAAGAACGTGTTGCTCAAGATATGTCCTGTAACGGTCCGAGGACCGGGGGGAGAGGTCGACACGTACGCGCTGTGCGACGAAGGATCCACCGTCACATTGATGGATAGGGAAATCGCGAAATCGATAGGGGCTCGCGGAGAAAAGCAGCCGTTAACGATAAGGGGCATAACATCCACGAAAATAGGATGCGAAAGCGAAACCATCAGTGTCGACATAAGGGGTCGCGGACAACGGGCATATGAGCCGATGACAGCGCGTACTATGGAACGCCTCTCCCTAACAGCTCAAACGGTCAAGCCAGCCGTAATGGAAAACGAGCATCTGAGAGAGATCGAAGCAGAGCATTTGTGCTATGCAAATGCAAAACCGAGAGTGCTTATAGGCACAGACAACTGGCACTTGATAGTGACCAGGAAGTTACTAACCGGTACACGAAGTCAACCCGCGGCCTCACTAACTCTTCTCGGGTGGATAGTGCATGGGACCGAGAGCCGACACAAGAGCGTGGTAAGCCGGGACGACAAGGAGATACTACACGTGCACACCGTGCAAGAGGTGTTACGCCATCACGACAACGACCGGTTAGAAAAACTGATAAGATCACATTTCGAGATCGACGCACTCGGGATCGGGCAAAACGTGAAGCCCGTCGAAAAAGACGAGCGGGCCAAGGCGATCGTAGCGCGCACCATGAGACGTGTGGGCAACCGAATTGAGGTCGGATTACCGTGGGCCTCGGACACCGTAGAATTGCCTCCGAGCTACGATATGGCTGTCCGGAGGCTGCGAACAATCGAAAGAAAAATGGATAGATCGCCTCAATTCAAAGAGGCCTACACGGGTCAAGTGGAAGCGCTACTAAAGAAAGGGTACGCCGAACCCAGTAAGTGCGTCGACAGTAATCACACGTGGTACCTGCCTCACTTCGCGGTGACGAACGCGAACAAACCGGGCAAGGTGAGAATGGTGTTCGACGCGGCCGCGCGTACGAACGATACCTGTTTAAACGACGCGCTGTTGGACGGTCCGGATCTACTAAGGACTCTGTACGGAATATTGTTCCGCTTCAGGGAGAGACCCATCGCGGTGACCGCCGACATCAGGGAGATGTTCCTCCGAATAAAAATAAGGGAAGAGGATCGCGTCGCTCAACAGTTTTTATGGCGCGGGAACGACCGCAGTCACCCGCCTAAAAGATACGTCATGACGTCAATGATATTCGGAGCGCGCAGCTCACCTTTCATGGCTCACGCGGTGAGAAATAAGAACGCGGACGACTACAAAGAATCACACCCACTGGCTCACGACGCCATAGTCAACAGCCATTACATGGACGACTGGGTGGAGAGCTTCGCGTCCGAAGAAATAGCTGCGCGCACCATCGAAGAAGTCCGTACGATACATGGGAAAGCGGGGTTCGAACTAGCGGGATGGAGCAGTAACGCGCCGCAACTATTAAATGGAATCCCGGCGTCCGACCGTACCGATACGCCTAGGCAGTTGGGAGGTAACATAAACGCGTGCGGTAAAACGCTGGGTCTGATGTGGATCACGGACACGGATAATCTAGGTTTCAACACAGCTATGCACAAAGTCCCCGAGGAGGTAAAAAGGGACCTACGGACGCCTACAAAACGAGAGGCCCTAAGTGCAGTCATGTCCGTGTTCGATCCACTCGGGCTCATAAGCCCCTATACGATAAGCGCCAAGATAATGCTCCAGGAACTGTGGCGACAAAAGGTGGGCTGGGACGAGGAGTTACCGCAAGAAGAGGCTGCCATATTCCGCGAATGGAAGGACGACCTGGGATACGTAGGCCGACTTCGTTTACCTAGACATTACCGCGTCGCCGAAAATCGAGAACTGCATATTTTCTGCGACGCAAGCGAGCAGGCATACGCAGTAGCGGCATATTGGCGTTCAAGAAAGCAAGATGGAAGCTTCGTCGTAACGTTAGTAGCAGGAAAAGCTAAAGTAGCACCTCTCAAGCTACAGACCATACCGCGGCTCGAGCTGCAGGCGTGCTTGGTCGGAACCAGACTCGCCCGGACGATAATCGCGGAACATGGAGTCGAGCCAAAAACCACGTTCTGGACGGACTCTAAAACGGTTCTGCACTGGATCCAGGGAGACGCGACAAATTATACGCCTTATGTAGCACACAGGATCGGAGAAATCGCCGAGGCAACGCGAGCGGAACAATGGCGCTGGGTTCCGACTAGACACAACGTGGCGGATGACGCCACACGTATGGGGAAGACACGCCTGCGTAGCGAAGATCGTTGGTTCATAGGGCCGACGTTCCTGTATGAACCAGAAGTGTCATGGCAGGAAGAGTCCCGCGACGAGAACGAGGACCCGTACGAAGCGGAGATTTTCAATACGCACGCGGAAGAAAGGAAACCGCTCATAGCGATAGAACGTTTTTCATCTATGACGAAAATCGTTAGGGTGACCGCTTTGGTTCTAAAGGCGGTCGATAAGTGGCGCCGACGCGCCGAACGCCCAACCATCGAAACGATTAAGGAAGCGGAGAAAACGCTTATTAGACAAGCACAAAGGGAAAGCTTCCCGGAAGAAACGGATCGCCTGAAGGAAGGGCGAATGGTGGCTCGCAATAGCCGAATAGGAAAGTTAGACCCTAAGTACGGTCAGGATCGTATAATACGCTTGAACGGTCGCATAAACGCGGCAATGGTCCCAGAAGCGCGGAAGGAACCACCGATTTTAGACGGACCGCATCCGCTAACGCAATTGCTCATTGCGCATGAGCACAGTAAACGACACGCGGGGCAAGAACAGATTGTCAACAATCTACGTCAGGAATACTGGGTAGTAGGAATACGCCCCGCCGTGAAGCGAGCAATAAGGAAATGCGTCACCTGCGTTCTGCGACGAGCAAGTCCCCCGGTTCCCGTGAAAGGAGACCTGCCCGACTTTCGGTTAGAAGCTTACACTAGGCCATTTTCGAAATGCGGTGTAGATTGCTTCGGCCCCATGTGGGTAACGATAGGGAGACGTCGCGAAAAACGCTGGGGCATGCTCTTCACGTGCCTCGTGACGCGAGCAATCCACGTGGAAACGATCGCCGGTTTGAGCACGGATTCCGCCGTCATGGCTGTGCGACGTATGGCAGCGCGACGGGGATGGCCAGAAACATTCGTGTCAGACAACGGCACGAACTTTAGGGGAGCATCGGTAGAATTGGCCGCCGCATTTAGGGAATGGCTACCTGAGCTCCAAGAGGTCGCATTGACCAAAAAGATAGAATGGCGTTTTATAGACCCAGGTGCGCCAAATCAAGGAGGCGTTTGGGAACGGCTCATTAGGAGCGTTAAGACAGCGCTAGCCGTAACGCTCAACGAGCGAGCTCCTAAAGAGGAAGTGTTGGGGACGTTACTAGTAGAGATAGAGCATACGGTAAACTCGCGACCGCTTACTCACGTATCGGTAGATCCGGCGGACATGGAGGCGCTAACGCCCAATCACTTTCTGTTAGGGAACGCTGTAGGACTCCCTTACGTGGGTAAATGCGACCAAGCAGATAAACGGACATGGAGAGCCGCCCAGGCATTGGCCAATATGTTCTGGGAACGGTGGCTCAAGGAATATCTGCCAACACTGACTCCACGGGGAGATAGTAGAAGCTCTGCAAAAAATATAGAGCAGGGCGATATTGTAATAATAGCCGACGGGCTTTTGCCACGTAACGTATGGCCCCGGGGCCAAGTAGAGAAGGTGTACGTAGGGCCAGATAACGTGGTACGGAGCGCCGACGTCCGCACACGAGGAGGTATATTTCGGAGACCGGTCCGCAGGCTCATCGTCCTCCCGATAGATAAAGGCTGCGAGAATCTGCGCCGGGGGGAGAGTGTTACGGACAACGAGCATGCGTTGGAGAATTTGCCTCGGCGGGCTGGCTTGAATATTCAATTTTAATCATGTGTTCATTTAATATTTGTTTGTGCACATCTGTGCGAAATACCTCGAGAAGGTAATAACTTTATGACGCGGCGCTCTTTGTAAAAATATTGTTTTGCACGGAGCAACGAGGGTAATAAAGCATTTAAATCGGTTTATGACACATGCCTTGTGAAATTCTCACTAAATGTGTTTTAATCGTTTTATTGCCTTCTATGTTTTGCCGCTCGGGACCGTCGCAGCTGTTGAGCGATGCCCGACTCGATGTAATTACCTGTGTTTTATTAGCCGAGGGTCATAATTATACAATGGCACTCGGCATTTTGTATTTAGCTTAAGGTGTATAAAAAGGCTGCCCAAATGAGGGACAGCACGCATTACTGTGTAAACTCTTGAACTGTCAACACCTCCGAAAACAAGAAATACAGTCCACTTATAAACGTATGACTGACGTTTTATTTAAACCCAACGAACCAGTACCGCTGAGTTATCCGAAGACAACAAACGTCGGTCGCCAACAGAGGTTATTTTAAATGTATGAGCTTTAAATTATACCTGTTTATTGTAACTGTTACAAACATAACGTAAAGTAATATTTCTATGTACGCCTGTTAATAGATTTCATGACGTGACATTCGCAATTAAGCATATCATTAGTTAATAATATTTAAAACATCGTCAGAAACTACGTTTTGATAGTATATGCACCTGGAAAGTAGTAACAAAATTTCAAAATTTTTAAATACCTATTAAATAAATAATGTACAATATTACTCCCAAAAAGGTTTCTAAATGAATTAGAAAAGTCGCAAAAGTGAGTGGTAATGTCGGACGGGGACGTCCTAGACGTACCTTCATGGACCAAATTGGCGAACTCTTAAGGAAGGGCCAAATAAGGAGTTCTCGTAATTCACGAACATGTATGACTGATGACTCTTGAAGCAGCGAAAGAGGTATGCTTGGATCATAGCACTTGGCACTCCATAGTCTCTGCCTACCACAATGGGAGAAAGGCGTGAGCTTATGTATGTAAGTATGTATGAAGAAAATCAAATCACGCTGGAAATGCTACTGTACAAAATATTCCGCCTACGTAATTAAAAATCGACTAAAAGTCCGTAAGCCACGGGGAACATGTTTCCATTTCCATTCAACGGTCATTAAAACTATGTTGGCCTTAATTACATACTATTTTACTTCGTATTCGCTCAATGTAGCTAATTAGAATGGAGGAACGGAACTAATACTTTTTTCTTCTTTAAGAAACTAATGTATTAATTCTTCTCTTCTTTATTTAAAAAATATGTAAACTTCGTAACACGTTGGTGTACCTACATACCACATGTCGGATCGATGATTTCTAGCAATAATCGTACGACTACTCACGCCTTGTATGCACCCACTTTTCGCCGTACGTATAAATTCCACAAATTCCAGACTCCGGGTTGATGAATAGAAAAATCCAATATCACTGCCCGACCCGGGAATCGAACCCGAGACCTCAGCATTGCAGTCGTACCGTAATACAACTACGATACCGAGGCAGTACGAAATTATTGCTAGATATAATCGTTTATATGTAAAAAGTTTTTTTTATGATATAGGTGGCAAACGAGCATACGGTTCACCTGATGGTAAGTGATCACCGCCGCCCATGAACATCTGCAATACCAGAGGGCATAGAGATGCGTTGCCGTCATTTTAGGTGGGAATACGCTCTTTTTTGAGGGTCGCCAGGTTATATCTGTCGTATCAGTATATACGACAACGTGGCTAAGAATTGTCTCACCATTGAAAATATTCAGACTGGATAATTTTTAAGCAATATTTGAACAAGATTATTGCTAGCAGTCATTGATCTGTGTGTATGAGGCTTTAAGGTGTCTGGAAATGACACCGATATCCGTTTCTTGAGTTTAAATATGGCCACTGGTGGAACAAACATCCTGTACAAATCTAGGATCTGGCAAACATCCAAAAAGTTCCGCGATTATATTCTAGTAAATGAAACTTTTAGTCAAAGTTTATGGTCTTTCAAAAACAATGACTTTTTTATAAAGCATAAATATTTTATCGGTTGTTACAATAAATGTCTTGTTTTTTGTACCTACTCCTAAATCTTTGGGGGACGCCTATGTTCAGCAGTCGACTTCCAAAGGCTGAAGAAGTTTGTTTTTAATTAAACCAAAACACAAATTCAGTACTAGCAACGGAATTAATTACTATATCGGTCCTAAAACGTTACTTCGTGAGGTTTGAGATATTCATTTCTGATAAACATTGCTCAAATGACTAATATTCTAAAGTATAAGTTTACGTTAATGCATACCTACTAACAACTACAATTCAAAGTTAGTCTATATTATCGCATACTCATACTCATGCCTTTTATCCCCGAAGGGTTAGGCAGAGGCGCAACTAGTGCACCCACTTTTCACCGTGCGTATTCCGTCCCATGATGTGATAGGGGCCTACATTATCGAGGTATACGTAAACGGTATTGTGTTCTATTTTCGCTTCAATTCGTCATAGAGCAAGAGCCCGTGAACCCCAGACCTTCGTTATTTTATAAAAGCTGAAAGTTTGTCAGCGCATGCTCCCAGCACAGGTAAGAACGATGGACTATTATGAAGTTTGGGTTGCCGTGGCTTTGGCAGGTAAACGGTACTAAAGGTGTGTAAAATACCGATCTAAATTCATCAAATAATAAAGTGTGATTTTTTGGTATTACCTTCAGAATATTATTAAAAATCACGTTATTGATTGCCAGACACTTAACATCGTGGCAACCCCTTGCCAGACACCCCTAATGTTCATGAAATTATAATTCTACTTATGTTATAGTATAAAAGCTGATTTTTATATATAATACTTAGGTAATAATTAGATGATGTTTCCTCATCAGCCAGACATTTTTGATAGTTCCAACCCCTTGCCAGACAATGATGTAGGGTCGCTGTAGGAGCGAGCGCGAGACAGTATATGTATGGTGGGTGCGAGTGAGATGGCGAGATAGGTCTATCGCGATCCCTCAATAACAGATTATAAAAAAAAAAACCAAATAAATAATACTCAAAAATTTAATTAAAAATATATTAATGACATTACAAGTTATTATAAAGCATAAAAAAATAGATTGATGACATTACAGATTATTATTATAGTGTACTAAAGAAAATATTATTTTATTCATTATCATCATTATAATCAATGTTATCATTTTCTTCGTCACTGTTACTCCATTCCATAACGTCGTCTTCTTCTTCTTCGTCAGTTTCTGTAGAAATATGAAAAAGTTAATGGGATTGAAAATATCAAAAAATAATGTATAATGGTTTAAAGTAGTATTATACCTGAGACAGTTTTCAGTGATTCTCTGACGTAATTTGGCAACTGATCACCTTCGAACCATTTAAAATGGTACTGATGGTACCGCGGCTCGGCAGACGGATTTTGATTTACAGTTTTGAAGCTTCTGTCTAGTCTGACATGTGATATTCCTATGAGTAAGAAAGAGATAACCAGTTTCCAATAATAACCTGTTAACTACTTTTTTGGTACCATCACAACACAAACGGTAACAAGTTCTAATAGTCACTATATCGTAATAAGTAACAACTTGTTATTTTGTAACAGGATTTTGGAACTGCTATTTCAATGTAACTGGAACAGATGTAACAAGTATCTAATTTTGCCTGTTATGACTCACGCCTAGTACTAAGTACTAAACAATACATGCGCAGTAGAAATAACAACTGCGCAGTGAAAGATCGCGATAGACCTATCTCGCCATCTCACTCGCACCCACCATACATATACTGTCTCGCGCTCGCTCCTACAGCGACCCTACATCATTGTCTGGCAAGGGGTTGGAACTATCAAAAATGTCTGGCTGATGAGGAAACATCATCTAATTATTACCTAAGTATTATATATAAAAATCAGCTTTTATACTATAACATAAGTAGAATTATAATTTCATGAACATTAGGGGTGTCTGGCAAGGGGTTGCCACGATGTTAAGTGTCTGGCAATCAATAACGTGATTTTTAATAATATTCTGAAGGTAATACCAAAAAATCACACTTTATTATTTGATGAATTTAGATCGGTATTTTACACACCTTTAGTACCGTTTACCTGCCAAAGCCACGGCAACCCAAACTTCATAATAGTCCATCGTTCTTACCTGTGTTGGGAGCATGCGCTGACAAACTTTCAGCTTTTATAAAATAACGAAGGTCTGGGGTTCACGGGCTCTTAGACTATCAAAATGATATTTCTTATTAATTTTGGCAGGTCTACGAGAACTGAATGACATATAGAGGGTGTTAATATTAATAAAGTGCTGTATAATAGCCATATGTACGTGAAAGGATGCCTGACCGTGCAATTTATACATTTCCTAAGCGTTGAACACGCAATAAATCGTGTAACATGAGTGTCATTCATAGCAGCAACCTTCGCGCAGGTTCTTTGAAAGACTTTTAAACATTTTTCTTTGTCTTGCAAAGTGTGTGAGGCGCACATGGTAATACAGAGTAACAAATAAATTTGTTAAAGGCTGTAGTAATTCAAATAGAGGTCGTGATACAATAGTTGTATAGTAATGACATAACAATTTTGAAATTTTATATTTATTAGAATATTTGAAAACATCGATTATTTTCAGCAGAATCGATGATATTATTTTGCAGCGGGATTACCTATGTCATCAAATACCGCTTAAATATTTTGTTCTACGAAAAAACGATAGAACGACTACGACATGGTGCTATAGAGATAAAACTATCCCAAAATGTTAAGATGATAAAAAAGCACAAATATCTCACAATTATCTCGCTTCTCTCATTAAATATTACTACCGACAATCAATTTAATTGGTTTGTTATTTTAGTAACAACGATTAATTTTCCAACTTACCAAGCACCAAAGTTAAACCACATCGTTATTACATTGTTAGTTAATCGATTCGAAATATCCAATATATCCATTTAAACAAACCGCTGTTCCAAACATTCGGTTTAGACAAATAGCATCTACTAATGAAATTCCTTTCTTTTTAACGTCGATATACTAGTAAATATAGAATGAGTATTCGCGGGTACTATCTATCAACATTTTAGGAGAATTTTAGGTTTTCAATTTTGATACTTATGTTATCTTATTTAGGTCAATTATAAAAATCCTAGGTTACCTACAGTATTTCAGCATTTTTATTTGCTACATATTTATTAAATCACTTTAAATTTATTAACATGGCAGTACTTAAGCCTGTTTGGCTACTCTTTTTTTTTATGGTGTTGAATGATGAGACGAGCATGCCGTTCGCCTGATGGTAAGCGATACGACCGCCCATAAACAGTAGTAACACCATACAGCACCTTGAGTTACAAAGTACTGTGTGGCATTCCACTCCGCTCGTCATCCTGAGACATAAGATGTTAAGTCTCACTATGTCCAGTAGTTACACTGGCTACAATGTCCTTCAAACCGAAACACAACAGTGCATGCACACTGCTGCTTGGCGGTAGAAATAGACATTGCGGTGGTACCCACCCAGACGGACTCTTACATATGACAGACCTACAACCAGTACTACTCTTATCCAATCAGATTAATTTACAACGACATGCATAATTTATTTGTACAATAATATTTAGTACTAGCTTTTGCGCGCGGCTCCGCCCGCGTGGAAAAGTTTTCCGGGATAAAAAGTAGCCTATGCACTCAGGAGTAATGTAGCTTCCTATTAGTGAAAGAATTTTCAAAATCGGTTCAGTAGTTCCTGAGAATAGCGCGTTCAAACAAACAAACTCTTCAGCTTTATATATTAGTAAAGATTTACAGTATAGTTCGAAATTCAAATGGCAATTAGAATCTCCGAGACTGATCATTCGCCACAATTATGAAACTGTACATATATGCATATGTCACTTTTTTTTAATCCTCGGATATGCCATTTCCGGGCAAAGTCCTCCCTAGTCTCTTTCTTTCTTCCAATACTGTAAGCATAATATATAACACTTGCGATGAATAAATTATGTCATCTCCATCACAAAACAGGAATATAATGTTCTGTAGTCTCCCTACCAGTGTGTTCTCAACCTAATATTTAAGAGTCCCAAGTATTTTGCACCCAGACGTTGTCGTATAGGCCACTTCCCTTATTATGCGCCATTAGTACTCCTTAGTTGGCCTTACTCGTGTTTCCGTTGATATAGAAGCAATATAATTATTCAATTATTCCCTTCAACGATCGAAACAGTAATCCTTATGAACATGACTCACTATACGCTATAATAAAACATTGATAATATTAATATATTTTATTCGAATGATTTTTGAAAGCCCCTTTGACTTTATATGTTAACATATTCTGGGTTTGGATCATATAATTTTTATTTCAAGTTTTTATATTATTATGACTGCCTCGGTGGCGTAGTTGTGTTACGGTACAACTGTAATCTCAGGTTCGATCCCGGGTCGGGCAAAGTGATATTGGATTTTTCTATTCAGTATCAGCCCGGAGTCTGAAATTTGTGCCCGATAAGGCGATAGGCTCGCCCCCTATCACATCACGGGACGGAATATGCACGGCGAAAAGTGGGTGGTTGCGCCTCTGCCTACCCCTTCGGGTATAAAAGGCGTTTGTGAACACTGTCAACTAAGATTATTCAAAACCAAAACAAAATATTCAAATTAAAGTCTTGTTTCTATCTTTTCAGTTTTTCAATGAATTTAATAAAGATGGCAGATATAGACGCAGTCGGGTTTTTTGTTTTTCTTAAATATATTTTTTTATTTCCATCTGTTTAGTTCTCAAGCACCTTTATTAACATTTCCTATTCCAAACTCCAATAAAACATATAAGGTATATATATATTCGTAATCACCGTTAAAAAATCTTTATTTTGATACCACACTCGATGTATTTTGAAAACATTTTTTTTTTCGTGATCACTTTTTGCCTCCAAAATCCTTAATTTTGTTTTTTTTATTTTGATGTACCCAGTGTCACTCTCACGACTAAGACGAATCTATTGATACCACTCACATAAAAATACGACAACCCGTTTAGGCTGTAGGGCGTGCCAAAGAAATATACAAAAATACAAACATACATATATACATACACTCGAAAAACATAACACTCCTTCTTTCGCAGTCGGGTAATAAAGCCGAGTGTCGGTTGTAAGGTTTAAAATAAAAAGGTGAATTATGGTTGTAACATATTTTGTAAATTCAATATATTGGACAGCCCTTTATGATATAAATCATAGTGTGTAAAGAAAATTGCTATTAAAGAAGAATATACCATCATGCCCGGACGACCTTAACGTCGAGTAAGAAACGCAATATTATTTTATTAAGACGCACAATATGCGTTCATTGAAGCCAAAAAAAACCATGATTGTTTATCAGCAACTTTAGGCTACGGGATCGAAGATGTAAACTCTCCGACGCGATGCAAAAATGATAACTAAAAAGTTATGAAAATCTTTGAATGATATATAAGACCTTCGTCTTGATAGTCAATTTCGCTCCCCTGCTAACTGCACTCAGATCTTCTAAATAAAAAAATATCAAAAACTTAATGATTTCTTATATTTACGCGAATGTTAGACATTGAAATAAAACTATTTTGTGGATTTTGTCGCAAAATAGTTTTATTAACCCAACCCAAAAGACCGGCTGCCAGACTTCAAGACACTGTGAGCTCATTCTGCGTAGATCAGACCGTCAACTACTAATATTTTTTAAAATCTTTTATGATTGTTAAATGTAGGTAAACATAGTAACTTTTACTTTTCGGACAACCAACACCTCTGTCCGCCCCGTGACCTTGTAGGCTGAAAAGCCTTCGAAACGTTGGGAGATAATATAAATTTAAAAAACAACGATAAAATCCGCAAAATAGTTTTATTATAATATCAAAAACTTATTTTCCGAAGAATCGTCATAGCACAATAGTTTAGATTGTACTCGCTGCATAAGTACAAGGTATCGCATCTGAATGCCAAGTGTGTCGACCTTTTATTAAATTTTATCGCGGTCCTGCTACAATGTCAGACGGGATCGTATGAATATGGGCCCTAACTGGATAAGGAGCTTTAACTGAACAGCCAAAAACATTTAGGCTCCTCATATTTTTTTCACAGTTAAATTGAATTTCTGCATTACTTCTTATAGTACCTATGCTTATTAGATTTAGAATTTTGAAGAAGGTATTAAAAGACATGTCCAAAAACTGGCTTACAATTCTAATCAAGATACTTTCTATATATTTAGATAGTACTCTCAAAAACTAGGCCTTTGCAGTAAATCGTATGATTTTAAAGTACTCCGACTTTGAGATTTATGTAATTTTATTTTGCTTAAAAACTACACTTAATATAAACGTTTTAGTTAAAGTTAGTTATAAATGGAGGGGTCTAAAAATATTTTTAATGGATCCAAGATCTATATTTTTGCCCCTTAAATATTCATAAAGTTTGAGCCTGGCTAAATTTTGAGGCCCAGCACCCATACAAAAAGCGGACATCTCCTTTAAACATATATTTATAGCTAACCATGTGATAAAAATGGATGATACACATATATTAGAATTATACCTTCCGTATCCAAGTAAAGACTGTTTCATCTATGAAGTGCCAAAAATTAAAATAGAGACAGACCGTCCTTTACAGTCATAATTTTTCTTAAAAATATTTTGCTAAGATTTCGTTTAAATACATCATAAAAGACAAACTCACAAAGATATATAAAGTAACTAAAGAGAAAGTGAATTAGACATAACTAGCTTATAGAAGTTTAAATCCTTAGATCGCATGTCCCAGAGATTCCAAAATGGAACCAGCTTGATTTATTATTAATCTTCTTGAGTAACTCTCATGTTTGCGTTTGATTTATTGTGGTATTCAATTTCGTAAGCGTAATTTTTTAAATTTCTTCATCTCAGTCATTTATTTTCATTATTACGCAATATTAAACTTTTTCTAAGAAAAATTGAACGCATTTTTTGTAACTCATTAAGTTTTTTTAGTGCATTGAATGACGAGACGAGCATGCCGTTCGCCTGATGGTAAGCAATACGACCACCCATAAACAGTAGCAACACCTTAAGTTACAAAATACTGTGTGGCATTCCACTGCGTTGTCCTGAGACATAAGATGTTAAGTCTCATTTTGTCCCGTAGTTACACTGGCTACAATGTGCTTCAAACTGAAACATAACAGTGCATGCACACTGCTACTTGGCGGTAGAAATAGACATTGCGGTGAGTACCCACCCAGACGGACTCTTACATATGAGAGAGCTACCACCAGTAATTCTGACTAGGTTAAAGGCTATTTGAAAACAGTTACAATCCGTAATGTTTAGTACATGTGTATCGGAGAACGCTAATTTTCGACAGAATAACATTTATGAAACAATCATCTAATTCAATGTAGGTACTGCATGTAACTAAACCTTGAAGGCTACGAGTTTAATTAAAAGTCCAAACATAAAACAAAAAATATAATGACTTTGTATAGTTATATCCATTTTAAGATAAATTATGCGTGCCAAATGCAACCTAATTTTAGATAATCTAAGTATAAAATAACCCTTACCCACTCTTATCAAAGGACACATCGGTAACATAAAAATAAAAACTCTTTAGCAAAATTCTCCTACGCAGTGCTCTGCAACTGAAAACATCCAAAGATAAAAATAAATTAATCCAAATTATGTGAACAGTAATGTATATATCGGTACCGCTAAAATTGACTAAGGGTCGTAACGTAGGAGTGTCGCCCACAGAAATTGGAGTTTGGAAAAGTCGCAGGTACCTCTTGGAGCTGAGGTGTTCTTAGACTATGATACTTACAGTTGGTTGGTAGCTAAGCTATGTGCCTCAAGGATAATTAGAAAGTAAGGATTTTTTTTTATTTATGGCTCGACGATGTGGCTTCACTGCACCTTATAGGTAGACAAAGAATGTAATCAAACTTAAAAAGCTCATTACCAGAAATAATAATACAGTGTTCTTTTTTACCAGGACATTATATAAAGGAAAAATCTTACCACTAGATATTTTATGTAAATACAATTTTGTCTTATTAAATTTTAAGTATGGTTAAAGGGTTTTTCTACAAAAATACCTATAATTTACTCTTCTGTTCTTGAAGATCGACTCAATTTCTTCATAAGGGTCATTCATTTTATATATTGTATAGAAAGATTACAACATAAATAAAAAAAAATCGGAAAAGAAAAAGTTAATCTAAAATGAGGGAACGAATTAAACTTTTATCTATAGAATTAAAATCAATCATTATTAATTATATAATATTATGGATCTGCTTGAATTAATTGCTTGTGAATTTAGAGTCCCGTTCCATACAAAGTAGGCAACTTCTGATTATAATCATTACATTCCACTTTTATTATTTTTATGCATATTTGTACATTAACATACCTGCAATAATCGTACCTCTTATCTTTAAGCAATTAAACAAATTCGGCACACACAAAACTTTGTACAACTTGCACTTAAAATGCTCTTAAATGTGATCGTATTCTTTGTATTAAAACTCAGTTTAACATTATCCAGAAACCACTATGCTTTCAACACTTTGTTTTCGTCATTTGCAAAATGTTTTAAATAAAACCACAGATTTCTTTGCGACCAGCGATCCAAGTGTATAAAGGGTAAAGTATTTTTAAAAGTGTCTTTGTTTAATTAAAAATAGAGTTTCATTTTATTAATTTGTCTCTCTAGTCATTAACGGAGAGATTTAGTCCTTTCGGCAACGGCCCACCAGACACTTGCGGCTTGAGTAGCCTCTATACTAAAGTCGGTAAATAAAGTATCAGTGCCAACATAGACGTACCTACATTAAAAATCTCTAAAGATGCCTTGTTTTCCTACGGAACTCTGAAAAGTGCTTTTACTTAGCACAGGTATTTTTCAAATAAATTATCAAGTCATAACAAACGATACTTATGGCCTTAAGCGCACCAAATCGTGTCAGCAATTTTTTGTTTTATGAGCAAACTGGGACCTCATACAAATTGTAAACCTTCTTAGTAAACAATAAAGGTGAATAAAGAACACGCGAAAATTTTTTGAAGAGTTTTCAAGCATGCTTTCCCTGAATGCAATTCACGAGAACTTTTCAAAGTGCACGGTTTTCAAGTCTTACTAAGAGCACATTAGGGGCAAAGTTCATGGTCATCAAAAAAGTGCACTAGCTTTCAATAAGATGTTGATACATACTAAGTATACGATATACGACAAGGTATACAAGAAAAAAGTTTAATTTGATCAAAATGTGTCCCATTAAAAAACTAATTAAACCGAGGCTAATATGTGTGTATAAACAAGTTTAACTCCGAACCTCGTGCGACGAGTTGTACGTGCACTTGACAAACATTAATTACGAACTTTGTGAATTTTAACTATAATAAAAATGACAATTAAATGAGGAAAGTAAGTGCGATAAACACTACAATAAATAAACGAATCTCGATTACCTATTTAAATTTATATCTTCTTCCACACAACCGTATCAATAGACATGGTTTAGACAACAAATATTCCCCATTTTGTACAGAATAATATGGCGCAACCGTAGCCATGTGGTATCCAAAGTTTTAGTTTGTTGTACATCGTTAGCACTGCATGTGATTCCATAAATAGATAGATGGATCTCATTCGCGTTAACCCATAAAGATTGGAAAATGGTTCCGGTGAAAATTTCATATACATGGCGTACGCTACATTGAGATAATCTAATAATTGTTATTAAAGTTCATGTATTATATTTAATGTATATAATACTATAGCTTTTGCCCGCGGCTCCGCCCGCGTGAATGAGTTTTCCCGGTATAAAAGTCCCGCTTTATATTTTCCCGGTATAAAAAGTATACATAATCTACCCGTGTGCCAAATTTCATCGAAATCGAAAAGTTATTAAATTACTAAAATGGCTATTTAAAAATAGGGGTTGATCGTAGAGGGTTGAAAAATTTAGGGTTGTATGTATTTTTTAATGCTGTATCATAAAAAAATAAAAACAAAAAATTCTATTTGAAAAAAAATAAAATTTACCATAGCAGTGCCATCTATTGATTACTTACTCAACCCAGTCGAAAGGTATCGACATCTGTTAGAATCATTTGGAGTTAACAGATAATTGTGACTGTCAAATAATAACAGACAAATAATTAGCAATAAATTAAAATTGCGAGTAAAATTTGAGATTTAAACTATCCTATCTCTCAAGTTGGATCGAACTGCACATGGTGTGCGAATTTTATTATAATCGGTTAAGTGGTTTAGGAGTCCATTGAGGACAAACATTGTGACACGAGATTTATATATATTAAGATTTTTTCTTAAAAAATAGATCGTGGTGCTATTGAAATAAAGTTTTATTAAAATGTTTAATGATTAATTTTTAACTTGTCAGGATAAAGTGACTTCAATGTACTTTTTAGTAACTTGTAGTCATTGATGTATTTAATACATCAATGCTTGTAGTCCATAGATAACGTGAGTATCAAGAGACGTTGCGACTCTTGGCAATCGCCAGAATAATATTGATCTGTCTGGAATTTCATTATAAACATAATTAGGTGTTTATTAGTAACTAGACTTCTGCTCGCGGCTTAGCCCGCGTGAAAAAGTTTTTCCGGGATTAAAATATTTTCCCGGGATAAAAAGTAGCCTATGTGTTAATCCAGGACATAATCTACCCGTGTGCCAAATTTCATCGAAATCCGTTCAGTAGTTTTTGAGTTTATTCGTTACAAACATACTTGAATCTTATTAGTTTATAATATTATTAGTATAGATTATGCTAAAACCTAAACTGCTATTTTTACTTTACTAATCCCTAATATTTTATTTTTGTTAAATCATAATATTGTAATTACGACCGTGGATATTAACATATGTAATTTGTGTCTTAGCCTATAAAATGTAATATGTTATTTACATTCTTTCAATAACTGTATAATAATAATTATATATTATTATTATTTTATTCTTTCAATAACTGTACCACCAGATCGGAAAGCAGTTTACACCAGAGAAGCGCAGGAAATTAGCTTCAGTGTTGTTCTTTTCAAAGTTACTACAAAATGTACACAATTTGTTAATTAAAACTTTATTATTTTTAATAATGAATATATCGCACCTTTAGGACGAAAACGACGCAGTTCAAAAAAAAATTGGATTTTTGTCATAAACTGGTCCCTTTTTTATGAAAATATATTAAAAAAGGACCCTATCTAATAGTTTTGTCCTTTTCCCGCTTGAATATGACAGTGTTTGAACTATTGTTGTATTGTAAATTTCATTTTAAGTAATTTTATGACGACAAGTCAATTTTCGATTTATTTGAATTGTGTCGTTTTCGTCCTAAAGGTGCGATATATAGAATGTCAGACATTATCGACCAGTCCACCTTCGGGTAAGGCAGAGTTGATTTAAGATTTAATTAGGTTTAATTCAGACCACTTATTTTTAATCATATTACTTTTCCTCTAGTTATTTGTACCAGTTGATCTTTTTACAATATTTTCCACATTTAGAACACTGGGATTCGTGTGTTTATTTGGTGAAACGTGGCTCGCCTACGTAAAAAACAGCGTGGGCGTCAATACAGTGTGCCCCAGCGCCCCATTTCCCACAAATCTGGAAATAACACGATACAAAGTGAATATATTATTGCAGCAACATAATGAGGAAATTAAAGCTTTATTAATGAACTCCAACAGGTCATAGGCCAAACTTCATTAAATAAAAGAGGTTATCTTTTTCTAAATACCTATAATTAATAATACACGTAGGCACAACTTACTGTGCGACTAAAACGAAATCAAAGCATAAAGTTGAGCAAAAATGCACTTACATCGGTAAAATTATATTATATATAATATGTTTAAACTCTACACGGCTCGTAAACTCACACTTCCATGAACATGAACTATTCAACGATGTATTAAATTCTCACACTGATGCATCTAGCATCAGATATCAACAACAGTTACCTATTCATTAGCATATCTTCAGATTTAACGCTCACAAGCTACATACAGTGGTATCATTTACCTTATCCACATGTGGTCTTAGTACTATGACGTGACCGGTGACGTCTTGTATAACATTTTTTTTTTCAGCCTTTTAAAACAAGTTAGAACACCATGTATAAACAGTAGATTAGTCTGTTGCAATGTTTTGATCGTAAAATACACTAACAAAACGACCAGACGCTTATACATCCCGCATTCATGAACAAATTGAAATGTTATGGCTGATATCAAAATAGCATTGTTGAAGGGTCAGTGAGCGATATTATTGACAGATAACCTCTCGTTCACCTGACCTACCTTGTAACAACCTTAAATTGTACCCATAAAAACGAATAGTCTGCGTCTAAAATGATCCACGATTAGTATTCGTGCCAAATATATAAATGTCTATGAACCATCGCGCTATAAAAAAAAATACTACAAAGCGCGGGAAAAGTGAAAGTGGTATGATTTAACCCCAAAACCTTGCAGCTCATGAGCTAGTGCTCTGTAACACTTTATTTGTGAGTACGTCAATTAATTTAACAATCAAAGCGATAACACTCAGATTAAAATATTCAAAAATATTATTGGTACGGCCCTTGTGTTTTACAAATGGCAATAAATTTTTAAAAAAGAATGCCTCTAACTTTGATTATACGCAGAATGATGCAGCGATAGCGTATGACACAGCTCTCACGCATACTAGCTTAAGAAAAGTTGGCCTGTTTGTTTTAGTTTCATTGCAGCGCGTCACTCCATCAAGGTATACAATTAATCAAAGGCCTCTAACAGCATTATTGTTTATGATCACGGTAGTTTTCTCTCAATTCTCGCAATTAAAACAAAACAACAGTGGGAAAAATATTTGTAAGCCTACAAACACTCGGTGATATAACAAAGAACAAAGGCCCGAACGTTGTGCACTATCATGACACATTGATCTCGCAGACATGCACTTATGCGCAGCTATTTCCACCACACTTTACTATGCTCGTAAATAACGAGAGAAATGCACGTATAAATCATGAGAGCTGTTTATTATGACTCACGCAATGCACGCCGGTTTTGGGCATGATTTTTAATACAAAAGATTTAATTGGCAATGAAAATTGGAGAGCCCATTTATCGGTTCTCCAATATTTACATTATACATTTTTTTTCATTAGCGCTACGACTATCTATAAACTTCTATTGATAGACAGTCGTAAGCATTGCTACCCAGAACTACGAATTGCAAAGCACCTTAAGGTACAAGGCGCGCTCGCCATCCTAAGAAATAAAAAAATTAAGAAAATAATTGTTACTAAATTTCCTGAGTCCTAAGAAAGTAATGGCGATCATTAGTAACAAAGCGTACTTTACAAAACACAATAATCTTATAAAAAGTAGAAAGAGTTGTAAAGAAACTAAAATGGAAACATGTGGATGTCATTTTAAGAGTAATCTTGGTAATATATCAGACTTTCTATGAGTTGGTACGTGATAGCAATGTATTATTTCAATTTGAAAAAGTCGTCTACGGAGGATTTCATGAGTTATTTTCAGACTTTAGCTTTGAGAATATTTTAAATGTCTTCACTTCAATGATTGTTTTTATTTAACTACATGTTTTGATTGCCTTTTTAACGTTAATACAATACCTTAATTCCAGTCGCCCCATATTTTGCTTGGGAAGAGGGACGCATAAATAAAGGCTTTAAACAAACAACATTTACCCCCGACTCCTGCGTGAAAGCTGTATCCCTGAATAAAAGTCCCACTGAAACCTTCCATGAAATTTAGCCTACATTCTGTACCTTCTGTCGATTTCAAGTTCACACAAATGGCTTGGTAGACGTCAGCAAAAAATATCGAAAGTCCTAACCATGATAAAACAAACGGCAAATAACTTGAACCACGACCTTGTGATGTAGGACTTTTGGAAGTAAGTATTGCTACATTAACGTAAAAAAATCCTCACAATACTGTAGCGGTTGAAGTGGTTTGCCGGTAATTATACAAAACTTACGCTGGATGCATATGAACTTGCGATAATGTAAATTATAATAAGATCTGTTGCGGTGAACTCAATGAGGTAAGGCCATTGCCATTGAAATAATAGTAAGTAAAGGTTTTATGGTTATGCTATCACTAATCACGATGTTGGTTAGAACTGTTTTCATGACTTACGCACTAAGTTATTTCTTAAAGTCAACGAACGCTGTAATTCCGTGGAATTCTCCACGACCTTCCAGACTCTCTGACGTCACACAAAGCTTATTCGCGATGTTTTCACACGAATGCTTCCGTAACTCTACAAAAATTGCACCTCTTAAAAGTAATTGGTGTTAGTTTTCGAGGCTAGCATTTGTTAACGGCCCCGATCTTATTAAATTAATAAAAATCACATGAGAATCAGATATCTTTTAGATTAAACGTGGGCTTTCTTCACGTGCCAACTTTAACTCTATCTCTACGACTATACGACTAGACTTTTGCTCGCTGTTTCGCCCGCGTGAATTAGTTTTTCTGGGATTAAAGTCCGGCTTTATATTTTCCCGAGATAAGAAGTAGCCTAAAACACTTGCAGATAATAAAGCTTTATATTGGTGAAAGATTTTTCAAAATCGGTCCAGTAGTTTTTGAGTTTATTCGTTACAAACATAGAAAAATACAAACATTCCTATTTATAATATTAGTATAGATATTGGAAGTGTAGCTTTCGTTACTGCGTGACATAAAATAGAGGAACTAACATTGTAACCCAAAGATAACGCTAGCCTCGTATCAAAATCAGACTCAAAAGTTATTAAGGTTTCATAACACCAAAAACAAATATTCTTGAAACAACAAAGATATGTTTTAGTACGTGATTTGAAACGCATCTTTCGTTTCATTCGCTATATCTCGGATTTTTTGAAGTTATACTTCTTTTGGCGTGTTAGGGAAAAATGATGAGAGTAAATCTTTACGATATGCGCGCACACCGCCACGAAAAACCGACACCCTGAAGTTAGCTATAGTCAACATTTTAGTTTTGAATTTTGAACGTAGAATAAGGCGAAAGATATTGAAGTTATACTTCTTTTGGCGCGTTATTTAAAAAGATTTTTATCTTGTTACGCCAAAGAAGCATAACTTCTAACGCGTGTACATAAGTACATACACACTTTTTTTTTATTTCAATTTGTTTACAATCCCGAGCAAATGCTTAGCATTAAGTTTATATAGACCATTAATTACCTTACATTCAGGAATGCACATAACATTATTATCCATGAATAACTCCGCGTATATTATAACATGTACAAGTATACATACGCATTTAAAATTTTAATAGTATAATATTATCTAATAGTGTATTTATAGCGAGGAGTGAGTTACTTCAGTTATTAGTAGGTATTGGTTACCAACACCATTTCAATCTCTAGAGGTTCATGCAAGATAAACATCTGTATTCTAGATCCAATTATATTTTATTAAGAGCTTATTTTCTAGATTTATCAAGGGAATGTTCGGTGAGCATTACACTGAGAAAAGCGTTTGAAGAATAAACTGGGCGTTACAATTGTAGGTTTTACTTACGTAAGGGCCCATACACAATATACGTCTATTGCGGTCCATTTTCGAGATTAGCTGTCGTCGAAGATTTCCACGATACGGCGCGTGTTTATGTGTATGAGCCCTAAGTCAGTAATAGGGACCGCGAAAGAAGTATTTTCATCTCCCTGGTCCGGAGTCCCTTCCCCCGACGCGACGACGCTTGGGTCAAAATATTAAGTTAGGTACTTAAACGACAAAGACAATTTTATTATTTTACTTTTTAGACTTTTTTGTGTTATTTAAATTTTAATTTAATTTGTTGTACAGCTTAATTCATTTTGATAATTCATTTAATGATAATAAAAAACTAATAAGTTAAGATAAAATTCATTGATTCTGAAGCGACACAAAGTTCGTCGGGCCAGCTAGTAAATCATAAAGTTTTGTATACAATACTACGTTGAGCAATATTCAAAGAAGCAAATTACCAAACTTATTACTTTATGTTCAGGGCTATACACTTGAAAGATTTTAATCAAAGATATGTTGGTGATTAAAAAGACAAAGGACCAAGACGGGCGAAACACCGAGCAATAACAATCGAAGTTTACGACCCCTGCGTTGCACAAAGTTAAACATATGAGCACTTGAATTGCAGGATCATTGCATTTCAATTGGAAGATAAGTAGCTGAGTTACCTACTTCCAAGGAAACTAGTTACTACATGCGAGTTTGTTTGTGCAGGTTCAACACAAACTTAATTTTTTTTCTCAAAAATGTTTCTTACTTCATCTTTTAAGCTTTCACAGTGTTTTTTAAAACAAAACTATTTTCATGCGACATTTATTCATAATAATTAAGGCGGTTTAGAAATAACATTGTTATAAATATGTATACGTAAATATTAGTACGTTGTAACAACTTTAACATGAGTACTTAAATAAAACATTATTTTCATTTCATATTTTTAACAATGCAACGTACCTAGTAACAAAGTATCTCAAATAAAAGTTATTACGAAAAAGACAGGCAGATACATTTTTCCATCCGCATATCTTCAAGAGCACATCGCTATCGTTTTGTAATGAACAAACCAGAGCGATAATAAATCTTACGCAGCACTTAACCGTGCGTATGGCAACACTTTGTGCCAATAATAGATGCACAAACATATGAAAAGTCTACGTAGTTCAGGGCTCAATACGATTTTTATGTTATTATAAGTCAACAGGCACTAAGTTAGTTATTGTTTCGAAATCAATAGAATACAATATTTCGGTAGACTGCCTCGGTGGCGTAGATGTATTAAACGGTACGATTGTGTTGTAAGTAATTAATGAAGATGAATAAAAAGTAAAACTATGTTTACTGACACGTCACATGAGTGTTTATTTATATAATAAAAATAATAACACTTTTGTCCGACCCGGGGATCGAACCCGAGACTTCAGCACTGCAGTCGTACGGTACAACTACGCCACTGAGGCAGTCTTTCAACATTTTAATTGAAGGGGAATTCTACATCTCATTCCAAAGTATATATGTTACCATGTAATAGAACATCAGCTTGATTTCTGTGAGAAAAATATGTTTACAGCGTAGTATATATATACTATGAAAAGTATATACTTTTACTAGTCACATATTTACCATAACAACACCCTAACCCCATAGAATCAGCACGGCACCGCCCTAGGCCTTCGTACGCTCCTGATCAAGTTCGCAAAACTATAATTTTGATCGAGCAATCGAGGGTATAAATAGATTGATCATCATCATCTACTGATTGCTGTCTGTTATAAAACACCCACAACCATTATATTTAGAACTCGAAAACACTCGTTCTATTCCTACGCTATTATTTTACTTTAAGTTTTTCCCGAACAATGTGTTTTTACTGGCGTAAAAAGAGTTACATCATAAAGCGCGTTAGCTTTTAATGTAAAAAAAACAAGTGTATTTATATTTCTTACACCAGTCCCGGAAAATTTCGTGTGTGCGTCATCTTCGTAGCGTATCCAATAGTATTTATAAGGGAGCAGTCACGTATACCGCTAACAAGTTAATAGACAGACAAATATACATTTGTTAAAACTGAGAAATTGCTGAGAAAATGTTGTCTTGGACTCCGTCGCCTCTGGCATTTTTTTAAAAGTTCAGGTAAAAATGTCCTTAGGCTATCTTCTAAAAAGCGCCCTAATAGTCGCTCGTTAGTTACGGACCAAAAAAAATCATAGAATCAATCATCTCTCTGATCTCGCCTCTTTCCCTTAGGGGTAGACAAAGGTGTATCACACACATTTCGCCAGCTATGTTAAGGCCCATATAATAGGGTGAGCCTATTTACCGGCCACAGTTTCAGCCTCCGGGCTGATACCCAACAGAAAACCCAATACTTTGGCAGACCCAGGATTCGAACCAGAGACCTCGGCGCGATAGTCGTACCGCGTGCGCAATACAACTACGGCACCGAGGCAGTCAAAGCAAAAAACCTTCATGAACATAATAATCTTAATAAGAACATATTATTAATCTAAACTCCTACTAATATTATAAACGCGAAAGTTTGTAAGTATGGATGTATGGATGTATGGATGTCTGGATGTATGGATGTTTGTTACTCTTTCACGCAAAAACTACTAAACGGATTTCGATGAAATTTGGCACACGGGTAGGTTATGTCCTGGATTAACACATAGGCTACTTTTTATCCAGGGAAAATATAAAGCGGGACTTTTATCCCGGGAAAACTCATTCACGCGGGCGGAGCCGCGGGCAAAAGCTCGTTATACATAAAGAGAAATTTCAAAAGAAGTTGGGTTACAATTTTAGACATAATTTATACAGGCCGAGCGCCAAACTCTGTGATGATAACATTTAACGAAATTTAACAAGGAATTTAGCAAATGTAATAAAAAAAATTGGGCCAATCAAACACGGCCGTCATCAAAGTCAATTATACAACGAGTGCGAACGGGATTGATTTTGTTTTTAAATCCGATGAAAGATTTACGCGTTGTAAGAATGATAAAGTAAATACCATGGAATACTTTGAAATTCAATAAAATACACTTTCATGTAACGTTTGTAACACTTTAGTTTAAGTACCTTCAGTATGTTATAATAATAATAAATAAAAAGCCTTTTATTTCTTACATTTTAAAAACAAAATTGAATTAAGTAAAAATGCATGCAATTATTATTTATATTATATGGTACAGTATACAAAACATGTCATTTAATTTTTTAATTTAGTAATAAATAATATTCTTTTAGTTTAATTCAACAATAATACATAAATATATATCATAATTTGAACACATACTAGTTTGTTTAGCCGTTTTTTACGTGTGTAAGGGTTTGCAAGAACCCCTCATGTGAGGGTGAAGGCCTCCTCCAGACTTTTCCAACCATCTCTATCTTTGGCTTTTAACATCCACTTCTTTCCTGCCAGTTTAGTGATATCATCTTCCCATCGATATATTGGTCTTCCTCTTTTACGTGTACCTACAGGCCCAGGCCATGATGTTATTCTGATGGTCCAGCGATCATCGTTCATTCGAGCGATGTGGCCTGCCCATCGCCACTTTAATTTTTGTGAGTAATTCAGTGCGTCTATTACTCCAGTCTGGTTTCTAATAGTGGTATGGGATATCTTTTGGATTTTTCTTGTATTTGTAATACTCGTCTCCATGGCTCGTTGACAAGATCTGATTTTAAAACTATGTCGTCGGCGAATCTTAAATGGCTAATGTGTTTGCCGTTAATGTTTAGACCGCATTTTGACCAATCAAGTCAATGGATGACTGACTCTAGTACAGCTATGAAAATCTTGGGTGATAGCGGGTCGCCTTGTCTCACACCTCTACGTATCGGTATAAGTGGTCCAGTTGTTTCTAATTTCACGCTGCTTTTACAGTCTCTGTAGAGATACTTTAAGACTTGTATGTATTTGCTTTCTACATCCTGTGATTTAAGGGCTTCAGTATGTTACTAGAGCAATATTCCACAGAATGTCCATAATTATGTTTGATCCGCAAAGTTCACGAAAATTTGAATTTATAATAATGCCTAAAATTATAATAGTTTAATTGATAACATACAATTTCTTTCTGGTTTTCGCTACTATATTTTTTCAGTAAAGTACCTACGCCGGTTGACCATGAACTAATCAAGCTTTTGGTAACTTACTTAGCGTTATGCTAAAGACTGTTTCCCAAGTTTTCGTTGGCTTCCTACGAGACAGTGGAGCTATCCTGATCCGACCATACATGGTGGTAGCTGTATACAAATATTATGTGTACTGTCTCACTCTATCAGATTATTAGTAAGATCATCTTACTGAATTTGGTAACAGGCACCAGCGTACATCTGACTGAGGTCGATTTCTGCCTCTTTTGAGTACACATAATATCTTTATAGTTTGTTCAATTTCATGGCTATACAATATATTTTAATCCCCAATTAAACTTGGAATGGGATAGCTGCCCACTTTTTTTTAATACATTTATCAAAAATTTATGTCATCAAAAATCTAACAGAAAAGGAATTTTCAGGAATATTAAAGTAAGTTATAAAGCTTTGGAAATTGGTGGAAGGGGTAGTTGTCAAATAACAGTAATTTCAGATTATGACGTCACCGAGTGTCACCGGCCATAACGCTGCGTTCGTGCGAAAGAGATAGCGTGATATCCCCACCACGCCCCACACTATGGCTCACAACAATATTTCAAATATGAATAACTGCTTTATTTTTCAACCAATTTTGATGCTGATTTTACAGAAGAGTTTCTTTTTCGTATTATTTTCTGTAACATATAAAATAATGTACAAAATCAAACATAGGAAACTACCCTATTAGTCTCTATGTACAGTCACCAGCATAAGTAGCTAAACAAATTCAAAATTTCAAATCGCCTACATACTTTTTTGTTCTTACTAATCTTTTTTTTTCTCTTCACAAAAATAAAATAAAAGAGATTTACTTTACTTCAAACAAAGAAAAAAAGATTTAGGTTTAACTTAACGCGTATATAGGCGATTTGAAATGTTGATTTTGTACAGATATTTATGCTTCTGACTGTACAAGGCTGAATAATGCATAAGAAAGTCTTACATTGTGATTAAATAATTAACTAACCTTCATAGCGTCATTGGTTTTCTTTACCAAATAAACGTATATGACGTAATGGAACATCGGTGTTCTTACGTTGTTTAGAAAACATTTGTTACATTATCGTTGAAATGAATGCACTTCGATTTCATACAAATATTATTTGACGTATAAGCCTTTTGCGTTACTGTAAACACCCCTAATATAACGTCTAACAAAATAGTCTCTTGCTTATTTTCTGTGAACACAATTCCGAAAGGAAAAATACTTGAATACCTGACAAGGTGATCCCATTCTGTCCTCTTGTTAATCCGATATTTCGACTGTATAGGCTCCAGAGTAACTATAGGGTGGCAAGACGGCAAAATCCACGCGCCCCCGGCTCGAAGGGACCCCGACCCGAGAGGAAAAGACAGTTCTAGAATCCTTAAAACAACAGTTCACAGTCTTTTGCACTGGTGGTTGCACTTGTTCCCTATTGCGTAAATTTGCTACGGACCTTCACTAAACTTCAGTTAAACTAGGTTCTCTCCTCTCCACGAGTTTGAATGGCGTTAATTTCATAATAAGGTGATTTTAAATATAGGTACTTAAATAAAAGTAAATACTCAAATGATCACAATATTCCCTTTATTGAAAGCTGTAACAAGAACGATACATATAAAAAGCCTAAGAAAATACGAAAATGCTTCGTCATTTACATTTTAAGATGCCGAGCATAAAAACACAATAATTCGATGCATTCGACTAACCTGTACTATCAATATGGCGATATGCTCGCCCACATCACATCATGGGACGGACAGCACAACACGTCACTATGATCTGCAGTGATTTTACGAAGCCAACAAAGGAGCAAATATTTAACTCATATCTAGAAGCAATATATCAAAGTTCGTAATTTTTTTCTAAATGGGTCCAAACAAGGGAAAATATCAAGGCAGCGGTGATATTGCTTTCAGCTAACGTAATAGAGGTCCGATATGTTCGACCTCCGTAGGAAGTACCAGGATAAGAACAATAATAATGGGGATTTTATAGAGCAGCCGGCTTACTAGAAAACTATATAAAGAAGTATTTATTTGCGATTTATTTATTTCTATAAAACTCTTAGAATTAGGAGTTGTTTTTCGTTCGTTCTTGTTGTTCGCCTTTTCAAGTAGGTAGTAATACCTTGTTACAGAGTAAATAAAGTAGAGTTATAGGCCGATTTTTTATTTGTACATCGTACATTTGCCTAGCGCATCAAAAAACACTTTTTAAAATGTGTTATTATACATATCTTTTTTCCGTGGAAAATTATACAATTCCGGCCATTACATTGAAAAATTTTATAACATTTTTGTTTATAACACTAAATGCTATCTAAATTACTTATAACGGAAAGTCTGGTTAAAATTAGCCTTTACCGCAAAAAACCAAAGCAATCTTTTCCAAAATCTATGTGCCTCTAAACATTGCCACCTAAACAATCCTAAAATGTTTAGCCCACTGAAAATCTATTAGCCAGATTCCATTACAGTACCTAAATAGGATTTGTCTTAGAATTTTTTTTGTACGCAACGAATGAAAACGGGATTTAATAAATGCTAGCATAATTTACCCATCTGCGTGTATGTTACGTACCTTTATTCCGTTCTATCTCAAGATCTGGATTTCTTGTAATATAAAAATAAATCTGCCTTAATTTGGATTTAAGATTAACTACAGTTAATCTTTAGATTCTCACCGATTACGATCACAATGATCTTAACATAAATCCAGACAGCCAGACGTAAGTCCATAAGTTTGTGAATGATTTTTCCAATCAGTTAGTGTGAAGGAATAGCGAGTGCAACTGTGTATTGCGCACGCACTTGTGCACTATAATATCTCCTGCGTACCTGGCTGATCTCCGTTGAGATTGGCTGCCGTGGCCGAAATCGGCTAGGAAGGATAATAAATCAGCTTGTAAAATATTAAATGTTTCAAAGGAACTAAAATGTTACGGGACGATGTCACCGGTTGCTGATAAACGCTATCTGTCAAGTGTCACGTAGATATATAAACCGACCAAATACAAAAGTCGCATTCTAAACTATGCTCCTAGATTAGAGTGTGACTTTTGTTTGGTCGGCCTGTATATTTATATGTCGACGAGGATTTCAAAGGGGCCAATAAAACGTAGAGAATACTTCGCAATAGTCATAATTAACCTTAATTTCTTCACCTCATGATTAGTTTAATATATAGCATAGTAACAACTAAGTTACCATAGCGACTCTTTGATATCTAGCTGAATACTGTACGACGACCAAATTAAGGCTGACTCTTTAAATAGCGAAGCGCCTTATTCATACTCCCAACTGTAAACCCCACTAACAATTTGATATCTCAAACTGTTTTGCAAGATTACTACTTCAAAACTACCCAACGCTCCGACGTATATGACAAATAGCGTTTATCTGCAAGCGGTGAAATCGGCCTTAAGTCTTTTAATTCCTAGAGTCCGTAGCCGAGATGCCTTTCTTCAATCGTTAATGCTAATAGAAAGCAACAAAAAAAAATTATACAGGAATGATATATCCTAACGAGAAATCTAGCACTATAATATGTCATTCCCCTACATAAAGTTAGCATTAACGACTGTAAATAGGCATCTTGGCTACACCCAACAATTAATAAGACTTAGATATAGCATAGTTACAGAAATTTTACATTGTACATTTGATTCGTAGGCTTTAATTATGAGATTAATAAACCATAAATAATGTAATAATTAATTCCTCGATTGACAGTAACCCCAAGAACAGCCGTGTAATATTATGTAAGATAAACATAGAGATGATATCGAAATAGAACACACACACACACATACGCCCGTTATCCCCAAAGGGGTAGGCAGAGGCGCAGCTAGTGCACCAACTTTTCGCATACGCATTCCGTCCCATGATGTGATAGGAGGCAAGCCTATCGCCATATCGGGCACAAATTCGAGACTCCGGGCTAATAAAAAAACCCAATATCACTTTGCCCAACCCGGGTGTCGAAGCCAAGACCTCAGCATTGCAGTGGTACCGTAATACAACTACGCCGGCGAGTCAGTCGAAACAGAAATGGCTCATAAAAATAAGTAATTTTTGGCTAAGTGTTTTAAGTTTATTTTTAAGTTTTATTGTATGAATGTCATATTGAATACGCCTCTGCCTACCCCTTCGGGGATTAAAGGCGTGAGCATGCGTATGTTGTTCAATTTTAGAGGAAAGAATATCCCAAAATGGTGTGTTTGGAGTTATTTAAATAAGTGCCTACTTCGAAGCTGCTGTAAATAGATATTTGCAAAATCATAAGATGTATGCCTTATTCAGCGATGTACTAATTAATAATTTTACAACATAGAAAGTAAACAAGATGTCAGTGTGAAACTTCCATCATAATTTCCATTTTGGCCAAAGATTTTTCCAATTTTCTCCCAATTGCTTCTTTACTCGATTACATCTTACGTCATTACCTCGTTGCTATAAAAAATGACATTTTCCAGAAAGTATTGTAGGTATTTTGCTTGGACAAAATTTTATGTGGGATACGAGAAGAAATATCAATTTTATTCATTATTGTGAACTAAAAAATTAAATAAAAAATGTCTGCGTTAAAAAATAAGCTACTACTGTTAGTCTATCTTCTTAAACGCGTCTATTTAAAAATGAATGGCGACTTTAGATTAGGGTAGTTCTTGTTATAAATAAGTAATAAGAAAAATAAAAAATATGGAGCTAGGTAGGTATTATTAAAAGAATGAAGAGAAAAAGATTTTAATCTAAGTATTTCTCAAAATGTCCGGTGCCTAACCTCCGACTTTTCGATTTTGAAAATTCTTTCACTAATAGGATGCTACATTACTCCTGAGTGCTATAGGCTACTTTTTATCCCGGGAAAACTTTTTCACGCGGGCGAAGCCGCGAGCATCACCTAGTTCTTATATATTTTAAAGTGGACGATAGCCTAGTTGGGAATGGAACGGTCTATCGAGACAATGTCAGGCGGTTCAAAACCCAAGGCACACACCTCTGACTTTTCGAAATTACGTGTGTATTGTTTATGTTATCGTTCGCTTTAACGGTGAAGGAAAACATCGTGAGTAAACGTACATACCTGAGAATTCCCCATAACAATTTCGAGGGTATTTGAAGTCTGCCAACCTGCACTAGGTCAGCGTGGTGCGCTAAGGCCTAACCCCTCTCACTAGTAGAGGAGGCCCGTGCTCAGCAGTGGGCAGTATATATACAGGTCTGATTGCAAATTTCTCAAAAGAAATCCTATACTATAGAGGTACTGACATTGATATTCCTAATCCCCAAAAAACCCACGATCACATTCACATAAAAGCCTTTATACAGTCATGATTTTCAGCATCTTTAACGATCGGAGAGGAACATTAACTCTCCCGACACAGGTAAATTTCTCCGAAATTCCCATAATTTTGGAACAGGGCTGACCTATTTGCAAGTCATGTAGTCAAATTGAAGTTGACTTACCTTGATAAATGTCGAGTTACCGTATGTTAAGAAAATATTGCGAATATTTCACATAACGGATCTATGGAGTAAGTAAATCTTTGAAGACCGACTCCAAATATAGTATTAAAGTTAAATTATTTTTTTGGTCTGTAGTGGTTTTGAAGTCGGTTTTATTATATTTTAAAAAGATTCTATTTATTGTTTTTTTGTTAGTTAATTATGTAATGGTGTAAAGATATACGATTGCAGCATTCGCGGGTCATCTGCTGTTAGTTATTGAAGAGTTCCGTTGTCTATCTCGAAGATCTTCATCAGGTACTAATAAATTATATACTAACACCTTCCATGAAAAACATAGGACATTTGAATAACGAAAACATCATCCAAATCGGATCACTAGTTTTTGAGAAAATCGCGGACATACAAACTTACATACATACATACGGGTCAAATACAGAACCTCCTTTTTTGAAGTCGCTTAAAAATGAAGTATAGAGCGTATATAATAATATTGATAATGATTTTTCTAATTATATTTCCTAACTGTTAAACCTTCTTTTTATTCGCTTTATAATCATTGATGTATTAACATTAATACATCAATGTTTATAATAGAAAATGCGAAAACCCGTAGTAATTGATGATCAGCAAAATAAAAAGATAACAGACGTCGGTCAGTGGGCATCACTCGTGGCCTCAAGATTGATCGCTCCCAATGACAGAGGGCCGCGACCTCCGACCAAATTATTTATTTAACGACCAGATTATATTTGACCAAACGTCATGGCAATGTTGGCGTTTTCTATTTTTCTCGTGTGGTGGTGTGATGGGAACGGTTTATAGGTTTTCAGGTAAGGACCGAAATATTAAAAAATAGGTACCTACGTATTATAAAATAATTACAGTATTATTATAAAGAAGGAGTATAGTATTGTTTTAAGTATAAATACAAAAAATATTGTTTGGAAGCACTCACTCTACCTCTTTTAAAGTACAGAATAGCTAAGAATTATCTCAATTTTTAGACACATTTCTAAACTGTTCTAGGGCACAGATATTATACCTAATACACTAGAGCCTAGTGGTTGTGCCTTTGTGTTACAAATAATAGGATAATCTTGCATCACACCTCTCGAATTAGTATTTAATCTCACCTTATAAACTCAGTTCCACATACGCTTTGTGTGGAACTGAGTTTATAAGGTGAGATAGGTACATCTTATGATGATGTTAATACTGCTAATTTATTAGAGCTGCTTGTATTTAGCCGTGTTAAGCTGTATCAAAATTTCCTAATACATTCTCGAGTTAACACAATCTTAAGCAACAAGTTACAACTAATTATAAACAATGATTATCTTAAGCTAAAATAAGCCAACCTACATTAGCTGCAAACTCGGGTCCTTGTTAGATTATTTTGTGAACAAAAAGATGTTTTGTTACAATCCTTCGTCGCAGGGTGAGCATGTTTTTGTTTGTTCGTCGCCCAACTCGGTTAATGGACGATTTAGAACATATCAAAGTTTCTTTGACTTATTTTTAGAAGTACTTGGAGTATTCAAGCTGAGGGATTGGTGTTTTTGTTTCTAATATTTATGATAAAAAGGACATGTCCAAAAACGGACTTAAAATTCTAACCAAGATACTTTTAAATATATATTTGGATAGTAAAAAGACTAGCCCAAAAACTAGGCCTTTGAAATCGTGTAATTTTAAAGTCCTCCGATTTCGAGATTTGTGTAATTTTATTTTGCTTAAGAACTACACTTGCAATGAACGTCATTAACAAAAGGTAGTTATAAATGGGGGTCTAAAATTTTTTATGGAACCTAGATTAATATTTTTCCTCTTTAATATCCATAAAGTTTGAGCCTGGTTAGATTTTGAGGCCCAGCACCCATACAAAAAGCGGACATCTCCTATACAATTTTGTTTTTACGAAGCAGCCATAGCCTAAAGGGGTGTATAATGGACTGCAAGAAAGGGGGTCGTTCCTTCGATCTCACCAGAGTATTTGCATTTGACTAGCAGATCACTCTAATTATAAGAATGATGTATTCATAAAAAATATATTAAGTCTAGTAAGTATGTATTAATTAGGTACAGTCTAATTAATACATAGGTACTTAGTATATTTTTATTTTTTCAGGAATATTACTTTGTAATATGTATTATGTTTTTACAGATAGCACTCAACTATTTCAAATAATACAAAGAATTTGGTCATCCAACAAAAAATAATAGATATAATTATTATAATATGCTGGTTATAAACAGAATTAATGTAGATGAAGTATTAAATTTGAGATTAAATTACTAAAATGACATTGATTTTTGTTCATCTCAAAGAAAGAGTCAGAATAAAAATCAAGGATAACCCAATCCGTTTTTCTGTTCGTGTCAAAACTCATTCCCGGAAAAATGACATTACCTATCCGACGTAGCAAATCTGACGAACAACGAATTCCGCAGATTGGTTATAAGTGCACACAATCATAGCTCAAATAAAGTACAAAGAGTAAAACCTTGTAAGTATAGGAAAATAAAAAAATGATAATCATACATAAAAACTGATCAAAGCTGCAACATAAGTTAAGTAGGTAGGTACTCAAGCAAAAGTATCTTTATGACGTGTGCAAATCTAATTAAGCTTCGGTAACAAAAATATATTACACTGTACCTATATTAAAATAATATAGAATATGCTATATTTTCTAAATAAATAATGGAACCGAACATTTTCAAATGTTGCGTGTATTTATAATTGCGGTTTTCATAACGAATACCTTGGATGCTCAAACATGCATAAGAGGCGAATTAATTTGTCTCATGACTTAACCTTTCGTTTTAATTAATTCTTTATCCATTCCATTAATACGTATAAACATTTGACAAACCCAATGTTAAACTTTATTTTAGTTTTGGGACCTGTGTTTATGACAGATTAAATTTTCATCGACCGAACTAATTGAAGTAAGGGTGACCTTTTTGAATAGAAATTAATTTTTATATTATAGGTAATATTTTAGTCTTACGATATATTTACTTATATATTTTTGTTACAAATAATAGAGTGGTAAAACACATGACAATCAAAAGACATGAAATCTTTTTCTCCTCCTGAATTTTAGCCTAATAAAAGGTTTACTTAATCCACTTTTACATATATAAGTATTTATGACAAAAAAGACTTGATTCAGTTTTTACAATCGGCCGTCTGCTTGACGTCAAACCTCTCTGAGGTATCTAACTCCACACAAATCGAGTTTCAAATACTTACCCACACAGTGTTTCTGGACTTGAGCCGTAGCAAAGAAGCCTTTCTAAAATCGTAAACGCTAACGTTATGTATGTACGGGAATGACATACCCGAGCGTTCAATTTATCGTTAGGATAATATCTATAATATGTCCTTCCCATACTTTATTTTAATTTTATTAGCGTTAAAGATTGTAGAAAGGCATCTTGGCTATAGCCTCTGGGAATCGAACCCATACACTTACAGCCTAGTTTGTATCGAAAATACGCAACTTTGGGCTTTAATTACTTGTTAAAAATTGTATTGAAATATTAAGTAGGATTGTTGAGGTAATTGTGTACCCGGACAGTAATTATTAGGTACCTACACTATATTCATATCTATGCACTTTAAAGCTACATGAGCATTAGGTAGGTACCAACCATTGGCATGCTTATATTCAGAGTTTAAGTCACAAACAACGGCCATCCCAAAAAACAAAAGCACGAAATATACGTTGCCAATAAAAAGAGAAATTGAATGGGAACTGATGATTCGTATTTAGAAAACTTTCTAACAAAAAGTACTCTGACCCGACCGAGTAAATCCCCATAGACCGCAACGCCATGATTCCCCATAATAAGTTGAGTAATAACTTATGAAAAAATTAGGTCACCCACATACCGACGGCTTAAGCTGCCGGCACGTATGGGTTACATTGGCGATTTTACATTTTTTTTTCTTCTTACAATGTTATCGTATCAACCCGCACTCTGCCATTTCGCGGTGGAAAGATTTCCAAGTGGTACCTAGTCATACAATACAAAAATAATTTATTGTAACCATAACACAAAATAATGTGATAGGCGTCTAGTACCTAATCTAACTTATAATTTATCACGGTTCTTTGGTACCTAGCTACAAAATTTATAGGTATATTTTTGTCCACTAGTCTAGCAAAAGAAAAGAAAGAAAAATAAACATCAACTGTGAAAGTAAAACTGATCTGTTTCAATGAATATTTTGAGAAAGTAGATAACTAGCAGTAGCTGGGTAATAATTCCAACCTCGATTTCTTTGTACGACCGTTAAAATATCTATTTTGTCTTTTAATGGTGAGAGCAGTTTAAACGAAATTACCCAAGAGCAACATGTGGTTGATGTGCTACCTGTGCTATCTCGTGTGAACACTAGAGTTTCTTACCCGTTCTTCTCCGATAGGAACTGCTTTCCGAACTGGTGTTGGAGTAAAAATTTACTGAATGTAAGTAACGTTTAATATTTTCTAGATTCGAGTAGGTAAATTATTTAGTTTCATTTAATTTCTATCAAACACTCTTAAAACCTTATCTAAGTATATACTTAGGTATGAAACCACAAACGTAGATATCCTCAGTCAGTACAGTTGTAGTATATTAATATTCTACGGACCTCGGATAATCTATGAATATAAGTTATTATTCTAAGAATATAAGTATATATTTATTCATTTATCAAAAGCACGATGTTTTCCCCCATGAACTAAAAGAATACGACTTTAAGTTGTTTCATACAAATAATATGTGCCCCACAATCGTTTCATCTCTTTCATACATTTCAAGTTTCTGCCTATAAGCACAGATTATAGGTTACTCCGTCTATAAGGGCCTATTCATTTGATCGACCGTTTAATGATTTCTTTCTATTTATTCAATTTAAAATCTTTATTTCTCGCCCTTGTAAGATGATATGAGCAATGACGTCGTCCAACCACAAACTAATTTACAAAAATAAAACATAGATGGCACTGTTTTCACAAAATTAATAACTCATTATATAAATTCAATGAGCATAAATGACTGTTAACAATAAAAAAAATATTATTACTATGATGTTAATATTGTGTTTATAGTTTTATTAAAACCCAAAATGTTTTATACCATGTCTACCGATAATTGATGGCAACATTATAGGTAAACGTGCCAATTGTCAAATCTTCGCGAAAAATTGCACACGTCAATGTCAATATTCGTTTGTTTTCATTTTTCAAAAAATGTTTTTTGTTCTAAACTTGAAAATTATATATAGTGATCAAAGTTCAGAGTGAAACATGGTTAAAAAAAATTATTACAACTATAGCTATTCGCCGATATGGTCTACGTAAGTTTATTTCTATAAAGTGATATATTATTGTAGTTTTTAATTATTTAATTTCTTTATTTTAATTCATACGGTTTTTATGCATAAAAAAATAAGTAAGCGATGACCGACTACTTTATGAATGATATCAAGTGTTTACTTAGGTTCTTAACTAATTTATGTTTCATTCATTGAAGTTTCTGGTAAAAATAATTAAACCTAGCACACACTCACGCCTTTGATCACCGAAGGGGTAGGCAGAGGTGCAACTAATGCACCCACTATTCGCCGTGCGTATTCCCTCTCATGATGTGATACGGGGCGAGCCTTTCGTCATATCGGGCACAAATTCAAAACTCCGGGCTGATACTAAATAGAAAAATCCAATATCACTGCCCGATCTAGGGATCGACCTAGCATTTTCCTTTTATACTTCAGGAGCATTTTGTTTTATAAACACTGCAATATTTTGAATGAATTGCTACAACATTTATAAATTGTGGCATAGGAAAGCATTTAATACTTACTAATATTTATGTTACTATGGTTTAGTTATACCCTAGTCATGACTATACTTATTTTAGACTATGATTACAAATAGGAATATGGTTTAATATTTTTCGGTTATTTATGTTTTGATTTTTTTTTCACACTTTTTAGTATTTCGTGAACAATAAAACATTTGTTATGTTAATTTTTGTTCTATCAAATACTTTGGTACTTGAATTACTAAATTGAGGAAATTGTCTGAAATATTAGTATGTGCATACTTCAAAAGAAGTTTTTTTTGGAAGTGAATACAAAAACTGAACCAGCTAGTGCCAATTTCTGTCTCTAAAATCCAAACATAAGATTCCAAATCGTGACTCTTATGAAACCTACTTTTGTTTCGTTTGTATTTACCAATACTAACTATTTTATCTTACAGAAGCGAAAAATTCATGCCATTTATAACCTTCGCTCTCGCAATTCTCTTAGAGAACTGTTTAAGGAGGTCAATATACTGACTTTGCTGACCGAATACATTTTCAGAATATTATGTATGTTCGCAAAAACCTTAGTACTTTTATGAAAAACAGTGACTTGCACTGTCCGAACACTATATATAAGAATAAACTAGTTCCAAATTTTAGGCTCTGAAAACGAGTAAATTAAATTTTGCAAATGGAATAAAATTTTATAATAAACTTCCCTCTGAAATAAAAAAAACACAAATTCAAGTGTTACGTTAAGCGCGAGTTAATGTCTAAGGGGTATTATAATGTATTGGATTACCTTGATGATCAGACAGTTTGGAAAATTGGTCCTGGTGTGCAGGACCAATTTGTTTGTTGTGTTACACATATTGATGCTTATTGCTTAAAATATGTCATGTGTATCCATCTACAACTGATTATACTTAAAATTGACATTATAATTAATATTAAATGTCTATTTGACATTTTTACAATTATCCTCGCGTTGACATAATATCATTTTGTTTATGACGACCGACCGATCATTGTTTTGCACTTGTCTTTAAATTTATAAATTAATTATTTCAATTGTGCTTATTGATGGAAATCCACGAAAACTTTAAAATAAATTAACAAAAATTATGTTTGTAAATGTAGACATATGCACGCTGTACACCGTTTAATTATAATTATTTAATTGTGTTCTCTAATTTTGTTATGAATATTTAGGGGTAGTGTTTAGTGTTAATAAAATTCCTTCAATTGGATTTTATGCCTATTTAACAGTGATGTGTGTGCATTAGCTTATATAACTAATCTGATTTTGTATGCAAAAGACTTGGGAAAAAATATATATATAAAGATTCAATGGACAAATGATGACAAAAGTAAGCCCCGACTTTCTTTCTGCCTTACTTCTTCGGGTCGTCATCACTTAAGTAGCTAATGAAAGGCTGGTAGGTTAGCTAGGCCAGGGCCTGTAGGGTCCTCACCGGTGAAGATCGCGACGCGTTCCTCCCATTATTCTTTAATAAAAATTATCTCTTTTTTTATGTCCCCTTTCCTGCCAGCCTGAGCTGGCTTTTTATTTTTCATCATTGATTTTACTCCCAATATAAATGTCGGAAAAAAAAGCGGCGGTAGCCTAGTTGGGAGTGGAACGGACTGCCGAGACGAATGTCCGCAGGTTCAAAACCCAAGGGCACGCACCTCTGACTTTTCTAAAAAGTTATGTGTGTATTCATTGTGAATTATCGCTCGCATTAACAGTGAAGGAAAACATCGTGAGGAAACCTGCATACCTCAGAAGTTCTCTGAATTTCGAAGGTATGTGAAGTCTGCCAACCCGCACTAGGCCAGCGTGGTGGACTAAAGCCTAACCCCTCTCAGTAGTAGACTCCTCTACTACTGAGAGGGGCGATGGCGATGGATACGAATGACACAATGAATACGAATCGATAGACACCTCGTTTGTCAAAATCGGTTCAATAGGAGCGACGCTAGAGTGGAACATAAAATGGATGCATACATACATAGGGTGTTAATATCATTGTACCCTTCCTGGCTTCGCCGTAGTCGGGCAAAAACATTGCTCATTCATTCAAGTGTCATTTTTTCCAACACTATTCAGTAGAAACATGGTTAGAATTTAGAACGTCTCACATATTGCTCGAAGTTTACTGATACGCAGGTACTACAGGTGTACGCACATGCAAACATAATTGTCGGCGTTGTTTGTGTATTGTGTACTGCCACTAACTCTCTAGAAGTTGTTGACAAATATACCTACGTATTGACAGATTTTAGACGATTTTATTATAATTGGTCAACTCATTATTAGTTACCTCACACGCCTCCGTCCGTCACCATCTAGTGAAAACTAAAGCTGTCACGCCGCTCATGAGTCGAGGATATCTTCATTTTACTGAAAAGTATTGGGGAATACCTACTTTTACCATATTATGTCGACAAAAATGCATGCGTACTAAAAGTTAACATCTGGCTTCATTTGTAAAACAGAATCGTAAACAAAACACTTTCGAATAATTCAGACGGTCAAACTGACATAGGTACAATCCGCCACTTTAAACTTGGGGATATATCTATTCTAATATTATAAAGCTGAAGAGTTTGTTTGTTGGAACGCGCTAATCTCAGGACCTACTGAACCGATTTTCAAATTTATTACACTAATATGAAGCAATATTACTCCTTCGAATGCCGATTTTTATCCCGGAAAAACATTTCACGCGGGCAAAGCTGCGAACAAAAGCTACTAATATTATAAACTAAATTATTGCTACCAATAATCTTGCGCAATTATTGCCCAGCCTGAACATGCACAATGGCAATGCAATTCTCGCCTGCGTTGACGTATACGATTTAGTTATTATTCTGAGTATACGATAAGAGTCTTTTGACAGATATTCAATAGACGATTATTTTTAGAAATAATTGCGTACGATTTTTGCTCGTAATCATTGCTCCGCCTAAATGAGGCTTAAGTTTTATCCGAGCCAAACCCCGCTCGTACGCTAGTAATACTTAGATAAATTTACATTTCAAAAAAATACGCATGCATGCTCACGCCTTTTATCCCCGAAGGGGTAGGCAGAGGCGCAACTAGTGCACCGAGTTTTCGCCAAGCGTATTCCGTCCCATGATGTGATAGGGGGCGAGCCTATCGCCATATCGGGCACAAATTCCAAAAAAATAAACGAATTAGTAAAATGTTGTTTTCAGCTATTTTTCAAATACTTGTTTTTCTTTCGGTCAAAATGTGTGAATCTAATCAAGAAATTCGATACATTTTAAAATTTTTATTTAAAATAAATAATATTGTAAAAAAAGCGTGGGGTGCTTTTTAACATATTATCAAAATGATATATAATACTTCTACTCATATTATCTGTCAATAAAATATTTATAACTATTGACACCATGCACCCCACGCTTTTTTGTACAATAAAATACACTTTTTATTATTTACACTATTCTTAATTCAAATTTATTTTCTATTTTTAGTTGGATTTTCTATAAAGCGTGTTTTTTAGTTTTTTAAAGTATTATTTATTTTGAATTTTTTAGTTCTGTTCTACTATTGTCCAACAAATGTCACTAAAAAATATATAAATTGACAAACATCTCATTTTGCAAATTGAATAATGGCATGGTATTGTTATCGGTCCTCGACAAACCTACAAAGTTTGAATAAAATCTGACCGTTTAAAGTGGGTCAAAATCGCGTCCAAAGTAGTCGAAGTCGGAGAGTTACAAACATACAAGTGAAGCTAACATAAAGCGTGTAAAAAGGAAAAATGCACAGCATACCGCGAAAAAAAATTGTGACGTTTGTGGACCTCATGCAGTGTCGGTAAGAGTAGCACAAAGTGGGTGAAGCGTTTTCAATCCGGAAATGTTGATGTCAAAGGTGCAACTCGCTCTGGTCGCCCTGTTATGGATAAAGTGGACGCCATTTTTGGAAAAGTGGGGCAAGATCGACATCTCGGTAGTTACGACATAGCTGAAGAACTAAACCACAAAACAGTTTTGACCCATTTGAAGAAAGCTGGGTACACAAGAAAGCTCGAGATTTGAGTGCCACACCAGCTCACTGAAAGAAAGCTAATGAACCGTGTACTCATTTGCGATTCTTTATTGAGACGTAATGAGACCGAACCATTTTTGAAATGGTGATGAAAAGTGGATCACGTACGAAAAAGATCGTGGTCAAAGGTCGGTCAGGCTTTACAGACTGGCAAAATCTGTGTTAACACGTAATAAGGTGATATGTGTATTGGTGGGATTGGAAGAGCATTGTTCATTATGAGCTTTTATCGTCGGGCAGAACCATCGATTTGGATCTCTACTGCAAACAACTAATGAGATTAAAGCAAGAAGTTGAGTGAAAGCGGCCGAAATTAATCAAAAGAAAGGTCTTTTATCACGATAACGCTAGACCACACACACATCTTTAGCCACTCAGCAAGAATTGAGAGAGTCTGACTGGGAGGTGTTAATGCATCCACCATATAGCCCTGAAATCACCGAAACAGGTGGAAAGGGCAAATTCAGATTTCCACCTGTTTCGGTCTCTTCAGAATTCTTTAGGAAGTGTCACGTTAACGTCAAGAGAGGACTGCCAAAACTACTTGTTGCGCTTTTTTGATCAGAAGTCCCAAAATTTTTACAGCAACGGGATTATGGCACTACCTACAAGATGGCAGAAAGTCATCGAACAAAATGGCACCTATATACTGTAATAAAATGTAAATAAACTTTGAAAAAAGAAGTCGAGCTTTCATATAAAATGCGAAGAAACTTTTTCCCTAACCTATTATGTGTAATGACCAAAGTTATAATTAAAAAATAGCCGTACCTATGTCTATGACCTTAGAGCCATGTTTCCAATCTAAGTTTGTTGTTATGACTTCAAAATTTAATATTATCTTGTATTTATAGTTCATTACCTATGTTGTATTTTTATATCGGATCAAGTATCTATAGCTAGTCCATTAACGATAAACGGTTCAGACAGTACACTGCTAGAATTATGTGATCATCTCCTGAGATCTTTAATTTATTTAAAGTTGGAGATGAATAGAAGCAGTTTAGAAACTTGATAGTAAGCTGCCTATGAACACCCTCAATACCAAAGGAATCCCAAATGCTTTGCTGGACATTAAGAAATATTTTTTTGAAGATCCACAAAACCTAGCCTGGAACTACCGCGAGCTGATTCTACAGGGACGTTGCCTGAGGAAGAAAATTCATCTTTGATGAATGCCATCCCTCCAGATAGTGGGAAAAGCCGGCAAACGAGCCTGAATTGATCCTTAGCCAATGATTTTAAGATAACGCTACCGCCTGGTAAAAAAATCCACAGGAATAGTGGCTACTTTAGAAGTAAAAAAGAGATGGGAGACGATTTGTTGGGTCTCAGATTGTCTCGTAGATCCTACAAAGGAACGCAATGAAGCTGTGTCGCAACTGTGTTTATACTATAGGACCACTGTACCAACCTGGTCATGCCTGACGCATTTCATAGTCTGATTAATCGAACTAAATTGCTGTTTTATCAAATGATAAACCAACCAACCGCTTGGTAAATACCAAGCGTAGGTTTCCGGTCCACAAGATTTTCATTAGATCTAGCAAATGATCTCGCAGTAATAAATAGAGTTCTGTAAAAATATACAAACATACTTTCTTAGTTAATGTTTAATTTAATAAAGCTAATGATAACATAGAATTTGTTCCAGTACCTATATTTGGAACCGATATTCGATAGAGCATTAACCGTTATCTGGCGCGTAGGCTGTATGACGTCTGTCTAGCGCCGTGTAAGTTAATTCTCATCGGCAATGTTCTCATAAGTTATCGTACCGTTCATAACAATGCACACGTATTTAATAACAAGTGGGGGGTGCGAGAGACCGCGCGAGTGGGCGATCTAATTCGTATGGCGAGTGAGCCAACTGCCGAGTCAAGTCAGTTCGCACAGAAAAGTGAGAGGCGCGGGCGTCGTGCATCGACTTGCCGGCCTCGAAAAACTTTACCTTTGAACTCATTTGCATACTATTTTAAACCTTATCACCTCGTAGTAGAGTATTATTTAGGCGTGCAGTGATTTTTTATGGTGTGTCGAAACAACCGCAGCCAGTGACCCCATTGTGAACACCAGTGTAGTGCAAAATGAATGAAGAAAATTCAGTGGCCGAGGATATGAAGCGGCAAGCGGCGATGTTTTACAATACAACGCAGAGGTTTGTTTGCGCGAATTTGGATTGTTCAAACATCAGCGGATGTGGTGTTGAATTCTTACGGTCTTCGTTTGTTTTGCGTTCGTCGAAAATCGTGCAGCTCCTTATGTGAAGATACTAAGGTCGAGATTAACACATAACATTGTTTTATGGTATAGTTTGTTTGCACAAAATGTACTACGGTTTTACAATTTGAACCTAACGTTAACACAGACATCAACCTTTTTATGAAACTAACTGACTTCATCAGTATAAATAATGAAAACGAATACACCGGCTGGTGCACACTGGTTCTCATTCAACCGAAAAATTTCAACAAATCGCAATCGTGTCGCCTATTAATTTGGTAAATTATTTAATTATGCGAATTAACATGCCTCTCAAATTTGAAACATTGTTTTAATTAGTAACCTTTGCATTTAATTATTGTCACTATGTCTATGGCATAAGGTTTTGATTGGTAGAGGTTCCTATTTTATTTACTAATGCACTACCAATATTATTCAAAGATAACAAATTCCTTAGATGACGTCACCTAACACAACTGGATAGTGGCAACCTATTACACTTGTATAAGATATACTTTAAGTATTGTACCTGCCATTCATTGTATAGGTACCTAGGTAGGAGGAATGCATGTTCTAATCTTGAATATAAAGTTAATTTGCTATTTCCCTTATTTCTATTGTAATAGTACGTAGCAACATAATAATTTAATATTATATTAACGGTTTTAAGAAGTATTCAAAGGTATTAGTGAACAAAAGCGGCGTCTTTATAAATTATACAGTATAAATTATGACAAGAATCTGGTTTAATAAAATTCATCAGTCAACAACTACCTATACTTTGTACAGCACTTGCAATAAGTGGAATTATAGTCTTACTTTTATTCCACGGTATTGTTAAGGTAACAAAACATTTATACGCTTTGGGAGTAACAATATCATCGGAGGATCCACAAAACACATTGGTGCAGCAACACTGTGAACATAATATTTGTCTGCAGCATGGGTGGGCCGGCTCGCCCTGGGTATTACTACCCTAGGATAACGTGAAGTATATATCTCGCCGTTGTATGTACAGTCAGCAGCATAAGTAGCTGAACAAATTCAAAATTTCAAATTGTCTACATACTTTTGTGTTCTTACCAACCTTGTTTTTATCTTCACAAAAATAAAATAAAAGAGATTTACTTTACTTCAAACGAAGAAAAAAATGTTTCAGTTTAACGTAACGCGTATATAGGCGATATGAAATTTTGATTTTGTACAGATACTTATGCTGCTGACTGTACCTCTCAATAGTAAGGAAGGTTTCGGAGACCCAAACACTCTCCGACTTCTTAATTTCCTAATGCCTATTTTCTCGTATTCTGGCTTATGCAATTAAAAAACAAAATAATCTACCTCTTTGTAATACCGATTAATGCTGAAATATAGACTTCCGCAATGGCTCTGATGATCCCATTAAAAGCTCATCAAAACGAAGATAGGGAAACAAAGAAACAGTAAATATCAAATCTTGATAATAAATTATTGATGTATGTATAATTTGTTTTTGTATACAAACGGCATGGTGATCACGTTTATCAATGACGTCAAAGGCAAATTTAATGCCGCAATGACGCAACGTATGACGTCTCGAAAGACGAAAATGCCGTGGCACCTCTTCGCTACATAGGATTGACCTATAACCTGCTACTATGACAGATACCGAGTAACCTTTAAGTCTGGAAAGTATATTATGAAAATAGTTTGCTCAGAACTGTAGACACAATACATACATAATACAACCATAACATACGCATGCATAATAATATGCACACGCTTTCAATATTTTCATTGGGATTCACTTCACTGCAAGGAAATCACTTGACCGTGCCTGGATAAAAAGAAAATGCTGTAATCGCAAAGGAAAGAAATCGCGGAATGCGATATGACCGCAAATTTTACTATTGTGTTTTTATTCTTAGTTTTATTTTATATTTATACATTCTTACTTACCTAGATACAATAAAGATTTAATGAATGACGAAAATTGCCAGGGAATAGTAAGGGTTTTTTTAATTGCAGTTAAATAACTAGACTAGCTTGCCACTCGCCTGATGGTAAATAATACGACCGCCAATAAACAATAGCAGCACCATACAGAACTTTGAATTTCAAAGTACTGCGTGGCCCTCCACTGCATTCTTCAGGCGTCACCGAGACTTACGATGTTAAGCCTCATCATGCTCAGTAATTACCATGGCTATAATATCCTCAAACCAGAACACAACAGTGCATGCACACTACTGTTTGGCAGTAGAAATAGACATTGCGGTGGAACCTACACAAACGGCCCTTGCATTGGCATATGAAAAACCTACCGGGTTCAACATTTTGCATTGGTTCTGAGTGTATTTCCATCTTAATACGCCGTAATAAGAGCGAGCCCGTTCCCTTATCATAGCATCAATACCTAGCAAATAACGAGTTATTCATAGAAACTGCATATTGGAGCGCTGAAAGAAGTAATTATAATCGGTGCATCATTTTGTGCATGTTCATAAGCCATAAAACATCACGTTTCCTAACACGTATTGCATACGATTCATGCATAATTGAAAGTTGTTGCTAATAGTTATTAAATGTAGGTACTTTTAAGAAAATCTGATTACCTAGAATTGTAATTTATTTAGTACGTAGTCGCTAATTGAGAGATTTTTGATGCCGTTTTCGTATAATAGTTAAGACCGTTCACATAATATTGTGTGTCATCTTCCGTCGCGTACTTTATATTTATGTACAATTATTATTCAAGAGTTTATGACGTTATCGTTATATTGTATGAAGGCTTTAGGAACGGGGAATACTTCCATAAATCATCTTTATGGTGATCATAGTTGATGTTCATAGATTTAAGATGTTCATAAACTATTATCAGTTTATGATACTAATTATTAATTTACATTATGAGTATTTATACAATAAAGTATTCTCATTTACATACATTAGCATACTTGTAATAATACATATTGTAATTTGTGCTATATTTACGAAGTACAAAATAAATATTTATCCACTTTTTCTGTCATAGGTATTTGGTTTCGGTAATCCATACGGAACAACATTTTTTTTTACCAAAAATAACTAAAAACACGCTTTATAGAAAAACCAACCAAAAAATAGAAAATACATTTGAATTAGCACACACACATACACACGCGCACACACACACACACACACACACACACACCTTTTATCCCCGAAGAGGTAGACAGAGGCGCAACTAAGGGCTCATACACATAAACACGGCACGGCGTCGCATCGTCCTATGACGCGACGCCGTGTCGTGGAAATCCACAACGACGGATAATCTCGAAAATATACGTCTATTGCGGTCCATTCGTATGAGCCCTAATGCACCCACCTTTCGCCGTGCGTATTCCGTCCCATGATGTTATAGGGGGCGAGCCTATCGCCATATCAGGCACAAATTCCAGACTCCGGGCTGATACTGAATAGAAAAATCCATTAATGTTCAATTTAAATTAGGCACCGACTCCAAATATACGTATATAAAGATAAATTATTTTTTGGTTTGCAGTGGTATTGAAGTCGGTTTTATTTTTTGTTAAAAAGTTTTTATTTATTGTTTTTTTGTTAGTTAATTATGGAACGGAGTAAAAAATAGTACATCATAGATATGCGATTGCAGCATTCGCGGGTCATCTGCTGTTAGTTATTGAAGAGTTCCATTGTCCATCTCCGATGGTCTTCATCAGATCCTAATAAAGTATATATAAAACCTTCCCTGAAAAATATACATTTGAATAACGAAAGCCCCATCCAAATCGGATCAGTAATTTTTGAGAAAATCGAGGCCATACAAACTTACATACAAACATACATACGGGTCGAATACGGAACCTCCTTTTTTGAAGTCGGTTAAAAATAGGTAGTTTCCTATGTTTGAATTTGTACATTATTTTATATGTAACAGAAAATAATACGAAAAAGAAACTCTTCTGTGAAATCAGCATCAAAATTTGTTAAAAATAAAGCAAATGTGAAATATTGGTGTAAGCAAAAGCGGACGCTTGATGGGGATACGCGCTATCTATTTTCGAACGTCGTGTCACCCTATGGGAACTTCCCTGCCGTTACACGTTTGCAAAAGGTTTGTTCTTTGTGAAGTCTTTTTGTATGAATTGCTTAGTATAATTATTATTCTTTAACCTCTATTTTTAAAGGATTATAAAATGCTTAAGTTTTGATCGATATCCCTACATCGCATTCTTAGCAGTGTAATAAATTATAGTTCATGAGCAATGCAATTTTTCTTCTCAATCACGTTTTTACAGTCTCCGACCGCGTGTGTGTACCTCATTAAAATTTTAAATGTAGATTCTAGTCTCAATGACCTTCGCATTTCCTGCTTATTGTGATCGTTCACATAGCGTTTTCAAATGTTGACTGTTACCATCATTCACGTTATAAATAATATTCAATTGTAAATGTATGTGTTGTATATAATTGTATTGCTCAAACATTATATTTTTTAGAGCAAGTTCATAGGCACTGCTAAAGTATGGAACTCTTTGCCAAAGTCTGTATTTCCGGATAATTATAACCTGGGCATCTTCAAGATACGTATGAATAGGTATCGTCTAGGCAAGCGTGCTCGACCATAGACCACATCATCACTTACCATCAGGCACGCTAGTGGTCAAACGCAAGCCTATATAGTAGTTATTGTAAAAAGAGGGTTTATATTTGAGTACGTATAATTAATCCAACTAATATTATAAACGCGAAAGTTTGTAAGAATGTATGTATGGATGTATGTATGTGTTACTCTTTTACGCAAAATCTACTGAACGGATTGCGATGAAATTTGGTACACTGGTAGATCATGTCCTAGATTAACACATACTTTTTAACCCGGGAAAATATAAAGCGGGATTTTTATCCCGGGAAAGCTTATTCACGCGGGCGGAGCCGCGGGCAGAAGTTAGTGCAAAATAATTCAACAGTATTAAGATTTCATTGCTATGTTTGCAAAATTGCACCTAAATTAACGATGTCTTGTATTGATGATGTTGCATTTTTTTTCTGAGGTAGTTACGTCATACGTGGCATAATAGTGGTTTTTGTACACAGGCATTTTACAATAGCTCAGGTATTATATTTTTGCGTACTTTGTATCGTACTCAGAGTGGTAGAGCCACTCTATATACTTATTCATTTAACTTTATACTGTAAGACTTCTGCTCGCGGCTCAGCCCGCGTGAATGAGTTTTTCCGGGATAAAAGTCCCGCTTTACATTTCCCCGGGATAAAAAGTAGCCTATGTTACTCGCTGATAATGTAGCTTTATATTGGTGAAAGAATTTTTTAAATCGGTCCAGTAGTTTCAGACCCTATTCAATGCAAACAAACAATCAAATGTTTCCTTTAAATAATATTAGTATAGATATACTCTATAGAGTCTATAGCAAGATTGGGCAGTACTACTATATAAGACTCTGGTTGCTGCTGCGTTTCGTACGTCAAGTCTGTAATTATGTTGTACGTTGTATGTAATTATGTCCACATTGCATGGTTATATAATATAGCAATATATAACGGGGGCCACCCGATTTCTATAATACGAGCTGGACTCGGTTTAGAAATCAGAGTGACATATATAGAGTACCATTGTATCTTATGCTCCTAGACTATGTATTGTGTATTTCTCTTTGTTGTACCTCTACTTTGAAAAATAAAAAATATTATTATTATTATTAGTGACATTTTCTAAGCTTCAAACATCCTACTGTCCCGGTCCCTTTTCTTTATTCCTTTAAAACCGGAAGCTAACCCATGATTCTCGTTTTATTCTGGGCGTTTGTGTTCGGCAAATTAACATTAGGCCTACTTGTTCTCTAGCCGGTATATCGCACCTTTAGGACGAAAACGACGGAATACAAAAACGTCATAAATTGGGTTATCGTCATAAAATTAATTAAAACTGGTCCCTTTTTATGAAAATATAAAAAAGGGACCGATATAGTTTTGTCCTTTTCCCGCTTGAATATTTTTTTTTTTTTTTTTTTTTTTTTGTTATGGACTTTACGGTCAGTAGCCTGACGCGAGTCGGCTTTTCTGACCACACCGGACTTTCGGGCGAACGCTTTAGACGCTCCAACCCTTTACATTTAAACGACCACGCTGAGGGCACCCCCTAAGTGGGGTACGAGCCTCGGCTCAGGGCAGTCGTTGGAAGATGATTGAGACATCAGCGATTAGGGGATTTTAGCGGTGTAATACACCAATCTATCCATTGTTTTCATCAGCACGCGGGCCGGAACTGCTAACTGGGTCGGGACATCGGGGGACACGGCGAGGTCCTCGACGGCGAGGACGGTACAGCGGTCTTGAGGAGTGTGAGAGTTTCAATAACTCGTGCTTTCTTTGGATGGCCAGAGTGATGGCATCATCTGGATCGGTCAGGACTGAACGGGGACGTCTCCATTTCGCGCGGTCAAATGGAGTATAAATGGATGAGTTTCGGATGAGCGGATTATGATGATTAACCGCGCGATCGAAGTAGCGCCTGCTAAGCGTCTGAATAAAGTGCCTGATGGTCGGCATGTCGGTGTCCACGTGGAGGTTGCGATTACGCACGTACCACGGGGCATCGAGTATTTGTCGTAGAAATTTATTCTGGACAACCTGCAGGCGCTCAATCCGACCGGGTGGTATGTGAGCGAACGCGGGTGCTGCGTATGTCATGATCGGCCTAATACATGTCGTAAAGATACGTATCTTGTTGCGGATAGAGAGCTTACTCTTTTTGTTAACGAGCCAGTGGAGCTGACTTTTCGCGAATGCGGCTCGCGCGCGTACCGCATTAACATGTGGGATGAAGGACAGATTCCGATCAAGGATCACTCCTAAATATTTGACTGTATTGGTCCATGGGATGGACTGCGAGAACATTGTGACAGTAGCGTTAGGCACTGGGGGTGCAATCCTACTCCTAGTGAAAAGGATGGCCTGGCTTTTGGTGGGATTAATGGTGATTCGCCATTTGCTGAACCACGCGCCGAGTTTGTCGGCAGCGTTCTGCAAGAGGCGAATCAACTGTGTTTTATCTCTACGTGAAGCGTAGATGGCAGTATCGTCAGCGAAGAGTGCCAGATTGGTATTCTTCGGCTTTGGAATATCGCTAGTGTAAAGCGAGAAAAGAAATGGGGATAGTGCGGAGCCTTGCGGGACTCCGGCTGTGATGGGGTGTCGGGAAGACAAGGTTCCCTCCACTCGATAACGAAAGCCGCGATTCGACAAGAAATCTCGTATGATGTGCACGAGCTGAGTGGGCACGTTGAGAGTGTACAGCTTAAAAAGCAAGCCGTTGTGCCACACTTTGTCGAACGCTTTCTCTACATCGAAAAATAGGGCACCGGTAGGCATTTTTAGGTAGAATTTAGAGTGGATGTGCTCCGTGATGCGGAGGATTTGGTGAAGGCAGCTATGCCTAGACCGGAAGCCAAACTGCTCCGCGGGGATCAGGTTGTTTTGATGGGCGACTATTTTGAGACGATCGAGGACGATTCGCTCATATACCTTTCCCATAGTGCTGAGTAGACTGATGGGTCGGTAAGAAGAGGGTTCAGACGCGGGTTTACCCGGTTTGTGGATGCCAATCACAACCGCCTCTTTCCATTCTTGTGGAAAGAGGCAGTTGCGAAAGGCTGCGTCATAAATGGCGGTGAGGGTCTTGACTAGATGCTCAGGGAGCATTTTGAGGACCCGATTAGAAATGCCGTCGCCCCCGGGGGCTTTGCGTTTTTTGAGTGCCTTGATCAGATCGATGACCTCTTCGACCGTCACCGGTGCGAGAGGGTCGGGCGGAGGGTCGACTTCCGGGTCGACGGGAACCGGTCGCAAGATCGGCGGCAGCGGGGCCGAATTCATTTGTTCGACGTAGGTGTCAACCGCAACAAGATGGTCGTGGTCTACAGGAACGGACGCGAGGGAGCATTGAGACTCCAGGCTGTCGGCCAGCAATTCGGCTTTTTCGCTATCGTCAAAAGCCGGTCGTTGGTTAGTGCGATTGAGGGGAGGCATGGATGCCAGCCGCTTGAATATGGCGGTGTCTGAACTATTGTTGTATTGAAAATTTTGTTTTAAGTAATTTTATGACGATAACTCAATTTGCGATTTTTTTGAATTGTGTCGTTTTCGTCCTAAAGGTGCGATATGCTATAAAAATATTAGCTCTTATAGATATAAATCGTGATATACCTATTTAAATAGGACGACATGACCTGCTATAAAACTAAGAAAACAGTCGATTTATTCATCGACAAAATTGATATTTGTGTTCTCATTTTCAGTTAGCAATAGCCATGTAATCCAAAATCTTTTTCAAATCTAAAGACTATCGTATCTCCAATTAGACAAAATCCTTTCAAATTCAACAGTCATGGAAAATTTTGCATTCATATCGTAATATAATATGTATTGAATATGAATATTAATTTACAATCAGTATACTTCAAATCAGATCGATGTTTGTTGTAAAACGTGTATGTTTTTATAGCCCTTCGGAGATATATGACAGTACGAGCTTTTGCCCGCGGCTCCGCCCGCGTGAATGAGTTTTCGCGGGATAAAAGTCCCGCTTTATATTTTCCCGGGATAAAAAGTAGCTTATGTGTTAATCCAGGACATATCTACCCGTGTGCCAAATTTCATCGAAATCCGTTCAGCAGTTTTTGCGTGAAAGAGTAACAAACATCCATACATCCATACTTACAAAATTTCGCGTTTATAATATTAGTAGGATTCTGCTCACGTCAAAAATGTGTTCGGTTTGGACACTCTTATTCTGTTACCTTCTTATCGCGTCTGTTAACTGATCAATGTTTTCCTACTTGTCAACTACAAAATACTCCAGCAACATAATATTTGTCTTTGTACAACTTTGCAAACTCAAATCGTTTGTTTTTCGGCAACAATGAGTTGAGTTGTGAAGTAAATTACAATATTTTTTTACATTAAATGATAGTTGCCAAATACATAACATTTTCACAATATGGTACAATCAAATTAAAAAAGATTACGACGTACTTTATTTTGAACTTTTTAGTAAACTTTTTGTCTCGGGGGTTTTAAATTGTTAATTTAATTTGAAGTTGCTGTATAGGGAACCGCGGAATAAGTCATTAAACTCATGAAAGTCATACATAGTCCCTTTTTTAACCTAGACAGTAAATGAGCGGCTTTATTATTGTATTGTATTGTGGAGACATTTTCTTTTAATAACCTTTAGCTGCTACGCCTCTGTTTCCCGCGATATTGAAATATCCTAAAAATTAAAGTAGCTAATAACTAGCCAGTTACGCTATTGTGAAATAATGGTCTTACGAGTGCGTAGGAAAACAGTCATGGCGTCCCTTTCACCCACGATTGTTCCAATTACTTTTCCATCAAACCATAATAGCGTTCAGGCCGGTAAGTAAGTCCTTGTGCTCCCAATGGGCCTTGTTTATCCCCGCTCTTATTTATGGGGTCTTCGTAATATACTTTTAATTCAAATGGCTCTGGAGAAAAAAGCGCCACAGCTTTGGGTCATTTGGTCATTAACACATAACTCATTTAGCAGTAATGTCTGCGTAATTTATTTTATTAGGCTTTTTATTTTTGTTGTTTCGAAGTATATTGTAATAAGGGGACTTAAGAATATACCTAGACATATAGCACATCACGCCTTAATTCCCTTGTCAGGTGTAGGCAGTCCAACATTTCGACAGACTTAAGTATACATTAATATGAAAGGCTCGATAGGGTTGTAAAGTAATTTTAATGTTTGTCTAATATAACAACGTAATATCCGTCACATGCATATTTATTACAGGCATATCGATTGCTCATGAGTTTATAACTTCTGGTTGGTTCCATGTGGTTTTTGCGCTTCGATGACTAGCGTCACAGAATTCGTTGATGTGAATATAATTATGTTACTCTACGTGTTCAAGTTATCTAGTATAACGAATACCTAAATAATAATATATTATCAGCCTTGTATTATATACTGTCCCATTGCTGGGCACGTGCCTCCTCTACTACTGAAAGTTTAAGCCGTAGTTCATCACGCTGGGTTAGTACAAATAGCTCAATATTTCGTAATAAATTTATAATATAACATTATATTAAACTAAGTTGAAAAAATAATGACCATGACATAATACTAGAATGATATCAAAAAATATTAGGAATGACGAGTAAACATGGAAGAATCTAAGATACTTGGTCAAATATGTGAAACCTGAACAAATATAACATGTTTTTGGTACTCCCTATTATTTGCAATGCTGTTGATGGATCTCGAAAGTGTTTTTACAGTCGGGTTCTCTGTTAACGAAAACTCTTTTTTTTTTGTTTGAGTATATAAATCAGCGGGCTTAAAGAGTGCCGTAAATTCTTGAATAGCATCGAAAAAAAACATAAATCCTTGCCAAAGAACACAGATTCCTACCTAGGATGGTTCGCGAGGCTATTGAACTGAAAAAACATCCCAATGTGAATAGAAAAGATAGTTGGAAACTTGCACAAACCTGAGATCCGGTTATACATCGAAATAAATCGGGACCCAAAACACCTGCTGCCAGACTTCAAGACAATGTGAGCTCTTTCTGCGTAGATTGGACCACAAGCAACAACAGCTAACTTTGTTAAATTGCATCTAATTAATTCATCGAGTATTACAATAAGTATGAGATTTAACTCGTGTCTTTTTTATGGATAGCTTTTATCGATGTTTAAAAAATCAGCTCATAACGCCTATTTCACGATGACTGAAATCTGAATATATGCTAAATAATGACCCTAGAAGACGGCGCCGTGACGGTCCAAAGTGACAGAAAATGTGACGATTTTTTTATTAACATAGATTTCTCCCGTACGTCGATAAAGAAGTTTAACTTCAATAATGTCAAATATAATGTAAGGCGACTAAATACATAATCCATGCTCCCAAATAAATTGTAAACAAAAGGAATACTTTTTGTATCAACTGTCGGATAACATTTACGTGAATATTGTGAAATAGGCCCTAAAACTTATAAATTTCTGTTTTTAATTAACGTTAAATGAGGAAAGATTTAAGATTGAAAGTAAAGTCATTTTCTTTCAATAAGTTCTCGATTTCCGAATATCAATCATAATCATTTCTAATTTTCCAGCTTGTAATTTGAGAAATTAGACTGACGACGCGACGGTCGCTATCATTATAAACGGTTTGGATATTAATTGAAGAAAGTTATAAAAAAAAGAAGCTATTTTCTTAATTTAAACGAATGTTAAATTACTAACTGAACCGAGTAATAATACGTCTGACTTCATTACGTTATTTTGTATCATTATTCTTGATAAAATTAATTTTTATCAATAGTAGCAAATATACATTTTCTATTAAAATTATAAATAAATTTTAACTTCACTGTATATAGGTACCATATTTTATCTTTGTAGATATCTAGCGGTAGACAGACTATTCGACTGTCACGCTCTTCGTTTTTTTTTATCTGTAGGTATTCTCTTTTTATGTACGTAAAATTTTAAGGCCATACAAGTTTTCCATAAAAAACATTGGAGTCATTATCAAACATATAAATTCAATGTTTGATTCTGTATAACCTAGTGGTAAAACTTTGCGATCTAAATCGTTGGACATTATGTTTATGAGAAAATAATGAGCAAGTTCGATGCCACAGATTGTTTTGTCCTTAATTACCACAATACGTAGCAAAAACTCAAGTCGATCCGAATGTTTTATTGATCAGAATATAATTCCAATTCAACATAATATAACAATAATTATTACTGAATTGAATTGTAGATGAGTGGAATAAAACAAGCAGAATATATTATAAGGATTTGAAGGGTAATCAGTCAATGCTCATTACTTCTTGATGCGTAATGACAATAGTTCGCGTAGGTAATGCCTGTTTGGAGATACACGTGTGATGTGAGATATATTCGGTTAAAAAGATGTAAAACAACCTTTCACTTTTACAAACAATTTGGTGAAATCTACAAAGTGAATAAGATGGCTCTGTGTTTATCTAGGCGATGACAAAGGCGATAATTGCCTGGCGGTTGTCGCGCTAAATAGACTATGTGAAGGAAAATCCACCTTCCTGATTGCTTCATTTCATACAACAATAAATTATATTATTACGGTAATTAGAACACATTATTAAATTACCTACATAATTTTTAAATTACTATATTATATTTCTATAGTACCTATAGTCTTAACTTACGTCTTAGTGTGCACGTGTGTCATAACATATTAGATGAATCAAAGGATACTGCAGTATTAAAAAAGCAAAAGTTCGTAGCCATCAATGCAAGACACTAGCGAACCTCTTGGTAAATATCTCGGACGTTACAGCTTGTTCGCATAACAACAGCCATCAAAACTTTCCCTTTTGTAGCAAAAATTGCTCAGGTCTTTCCTTTCGTAAATTTCAATCAAGCCTTACTTTCTTTTAAAAAAAAATACAGACTAACAATTAAACAACTAAAGATATTTGAAACAAAATAAATTTCTAAGTCAAACTTGGCACTGTTTCCGGCAATATGTCGTCCTTGAGTGAAAAATGGTTTAAATATAATGGCAAATGTATCAGTCCAAGTTGAAAAGAAAAGTCTAATAACTCTAATACATTACGACACAAGTCAACGCTAAGTAGTTGTCATCGAAACCAGTTTAGTGTTACGTGACTATCAAATAAAGAATAGTCTAAAATCTAAATACATATTGTTGCAACAGAGACATCGCACGAGTCATAAGACAACTCGAAAAGCTATTTGTCTAAGTATGTACAGTCAGCAGCATAAGTATCTGTACAAAATCAAAATTTCAAATCGTCCATATACGCGTTAAGTTAAACTGAAACATTTTTTTCTTCGTTTGAAGTAAAGTGAATACCTTTTATTTTATTTTTGTGAAGAGAAAAACCAGATTAGTAAGAACACAAAAGTGTGTAGGCAATTTGAAGTTTTGAATTTGTACAGATATTTATGCTGCTGACTGTACAATTACTGATAAAATTTACGTCGCAAGTTTACGTTTATAAAGTATTGAAGTTTTGCAGTGGAATAACTATTATCTTCGGGATCCTGTTTCATTTGATTTAAGAGTACATTCCTCATATAATACTTATTTCCATAAAATATTATAGTTGTTAACGTTTTTACGATTGAACATTGCTGATTTCAATTAGGTATATAAAGGCTTTAATATTAAGAACTATGGTCATTACATGTAACTCTAAGATATGTGCATAGTTCCATTTGTATTTTAATTCATAAAATTAAACTTAAGACATTATACGAAAGACGAGACAGTATTAAAAGCGCAACCATCTGTCACCTTTGTCTGGCCATCTTCGTGGAACAGCTGATTTCAGTCTTGTTTTCTTAGTTTATATTCTATCCGAATAAATGATATGTACAAGGTTGAACAGATAAGTGTTCACTTAAATATGCTTTCATGCTTCTCAATTGTTATGAAACTTTGAAATGTTAACAAAACTACAAGAGTGAAATATGTGTGTAAATGATCGCGATATGTCCAAAGTTGTGAATCGCAACTTGCATTTTATCCTTAATAGGTGGTTCTTGAGAAACTTTTATTTTAAAGTCAAATATAAAAATTAAAAGAACTATCTAATGAGGTTGAAGCAACGCTTCTTGCGCGTGCTATTTTAATAAAAATAAACAAGAAATCTCTTCTAGAACAAATAATGGATCACGGAATGGATCTGTTACTATCAAGGCACGATTTCTTAGTTTAAACTACAAGGAGTTAAAATGAAACTAAACGGTTAAACTATTTAGATAGTAATACGCTCTTGGATATAATAAAAAAGACAAGTAGAAATTCAATAGATTGCTTTTGCAACAATAAATTTGCAGAACCGACTTGAAAACACCGGCATATTTTTACATAGCATATTTTTTACTTCATCTTGTATAGCAATGTCCTTTTATTAAGTCGTTTGTCATTAATTTTCTGGGACTAAATTAACTCTTCTGTAATATACATATGCATTGTAAAATATGAAAGACGCACGAATTTCGTGGTATACTCCATAGCATATTTGATACTTGGAGCTAAACTAAATTATCGAGTTAAACATTTAGCCCTGTCAAGCAAAATTTTATCTGTTTACGTAACTTTAAATGGAACCCAATCTGATGACACGCTTTAGAACCACCCCCAAAATAATACACAAACTTTATCAGTTAGAATTTAGATTAGAAGTTAGATTTAATGATACCTCTACAATACTACAACTTGTATTTCTTAATGATAAATTCAACAGACAGGCTTTAGCATTTCTTAGCTACTACATTGTACAGGATTAAAGACTTGTTGTTATATAGATAAGAAAAGTTCCTCTCAACAACAGACAGTCTAATCTCCGATACGATCGTTATTTTTGTCTTGAATTTGCTTTCATAAATAAATAAACAGTTTGTGTAACATTAAGCTTTTTCTTGTTGGAAATACATATATATATACCTATATTTTATTAGGGTTTTAAATCCGGCAATAATTCTAGTAGTCGTTGCCTAAGATGTACAAAAGGAATCGTGCCATCGATATGTCACTCAATTTACTGGTGCCGGTAGTAAAACACGATTTTTTGTAGATCTTGAAGTGACACTTGATCAATAAAAAAGTTTGATTAATAAAGCAAACGTAATCGTTTAGACATTTTTCCGAATAACATAAAGATAGTGAAATTGATCCGGATTTATGGGTAAAATTTTGACTTTTTTTACGACCTTAGCCATAACTAAACCCAAATGGCCATTATACGTTGTTTAGTTTTACACTATTACAGGAAAAACAAATGGAGCTTAAAAAAATATATAAAATTAACCAATTTTCCCTGTTACGTCTAATTACTATGAAACAAAGAATGTCCTTTGTTCGAATTTTAAAATGTTGAAATGACATTACTTGCCTATATATAGGACATATCGTTCGCTTTTCCTATTTCCGCATATCTCAGCGTGTTTTGCGTTCCGTTACCTCGAGGTGTGTGTCCGCCAGACATTTTTTTCAGCTTCGACCGTGAAAGGAGACGGTATGCAGTATCATATTTGTATTTTATAATAAGGCATTTGTCCTTCGCCTCATATCACTATTCACTAGTCGTAATGTACTGTGTAAGTTACTCTGAACTATAAGGGCCTCTTTCACAAGTTTTAAGTAAAGGTCATGTCCAAAAACGGACTTCAAATTCTAACCAAGATATATATTATATTTGTATGGTACTCCCAAAAACTAGGCCTTTGCAATAAATCTTAAACTTTAAAGTCCTCCGATTTCGAGATTTTTATAATTTTATTTTGCTTAAAACCTCCACTTAATATGAACGGTTCTAAAAAAGTTAGTTATAAATGAAGGGGCCTAAAGATATTTTTTGATAGATCCAAGATCCATATTTTTACCCCTTTAATATCCATAAAGTTTGAGCCTGGTTAGATTTTGAGGCCCAGCAGCCATACAAAAAGCGGAAATCTCCTTTTATTTGACAGTTATCATATTAAACAGCTAATGTAGATAGTACTCATTTTATTACCATTTTTATGAGCATATATTAGAGTGTAGCTTTTGTCTTTGGTCTCCTTATACATTTGTGACGAGTAGCATTTACGAAGTTGTGACACAGGCCCTGAGTCTGATGTTTAAGTTATTTATGAATGTGCACACGTACTTTTGCATTTAAAAATAATTATTTGCGTGTAATATTTGCGCCACTTCGAATATTTATTATTGATCGCAATTCTAAATAATATTATACTTGTTATCTTCCTCAGATATGCTTTATTAGCTAGCCATAAATAATAAAAGCGGATAAATAAAACGTCTGATATGGGAGAAACACGATTGATAGAACATAACACTGATAATAAATAGAAGCTAATAGGTTGAGGAAAAAGTTTCTTCGCATTTTATATGAAAAGTCAAGATTTCTTTTTCAAAGTTTATTTACATTTAATTAAAGGATATACGTGCCATTTTATTCGATGACTTTCTGCCATCTTGTAGGTAGTGCTAAGATCCCGTTGCTGTAGAAATTTTGGGACATCTGATAAAAAAACGCGACATGTAGTTTTGGCAGTCCTATCGTGATGTTAATCTGACACTGCCTAAAGAATTCCGAAGAGACCGAAACAGGTGGAAATCTGAAGGTGCAAGGTCAGGGCCATATGATGGATATATTAACACCTCCCAGCCAAACTCTCTTAATTTTTGCTGAGTGGCTAAAATGTGTGTGGTCTACCCTTTCTATTGATCAATTCCGGCCACTTTCTCTCAACTTGCTTTAATCTCATTAGTTGTTGGCAGGAGAGATCCAATTCGATGGTTCTGCGTGACGATAAAAGCTCATAATGAACAATGGCCTTCCAATCCCACCATACACACATCACCTTATTACGTGTTAACCCAGATTTTGCCACAGTCTGTAAAGCCTAACCGACCTTTGACCACGACCTTTTTCGTACGTGATCCACTTTTCATCACCAGTTATCAATCCCTTCAAAATCGGTTCGGTTTTATTACGTCTCAATAAAGCATCGCAAATGAGTAGACGGTTCATTAGCTTTCTTTCAGTGAGCTCGTGTGGCACTCAAATATCGAGCTTTTTTGTGTACCCAGCTTTTTTCAAATGGGTTTTTCTTTTTTCAAAACTGTTTTGTGGTCTCAGTTCTTCAGCTATGTCGTAACTACCGATATTTCGATCTTGCTCCACTTTTTCAAAAATGGCATCCACTTTATCCGTAACAGGGCGACCAGAGCGAGGTGCATCTTTGACATCAGAATATCCGTATTGAAAACGCTTGAACCCACTTTTTGCTACTCTTACTGACACTGCATTAGGTCCATTAACGTCACCAATTTTTTTTCGGGGTTTGCTGTGTATATTTCCCTTTTTTATAATAAATTTTTAAAATGTATCGAATTTCTTCATTGGATTCATTCATTTTGACCGAAAGAAAAATGAAAAATAGCTGAAAACAACATTTTTTTTTATGTAACCTTTTGAATGTCATCAAACCCATCCAGATATAAATAGTACAGCCATAGAGATTTTATTACAAGTTTATACATACTATAAGCGAAAAGACTTTTCCTCGACCATTATTATGTAGAAAATGTATTAAGCAAGTAGAAAGAACCATCGGGAAATCGCGGGAGTCCTTGGTATCTTTCGGAGGAGACTTCATGTGGCTGATGATGATGATGATAAAGACTATAATGATGATGATAAATTACTTCTTGCCAGAAGCAGGAAAACAAAACCGATAAAAGCGTAATATAATCTCTATTTATAATAAGAAGATTATATTAAATCCATTCGAATATTGGTGTTAGACAAAAGCCTATGTTACAAATCACAATTCAATAAAAACATGCCCTTCAAATTTCAATCGTTCAAATAAAATGTATAGCCGTTAAAAAGCCTTAAAATGACAATTAGGTCACAACCCAATTGGGTCGGATGACACCATTTTCGGAATCTTACTGATGCTTAATCGTGACGTGGAATTAATTCCACCACAGGGAGTTCGCGTAATGATGTGTCTCATGACTAAAGCTACAATCTGCCATTTGGCTATCGATGGAGAAGTAATTTCGAAATTTTGCCTTATCCGTGATAGTTCTTTACATAGTAGCAAGACGATAGCTTTGTAGCTATTGTACTACAAGTTACTGCAATAAAGTTATTTAAATTCATAATTATGTACAGTCAGCAGCATAAGTAGCTGAACAAAATCAAAATTTCAATTCGCCTATGTACGCGTTAAGTTAAACTGAAACATTTTTTTCTTCGAATATTTGTTTGAAGTAAAATAAATCTCTTGTATTTTATTTTTGTGAAGAGAAAAAAAGATTAGTAAGAAAACAAAAATATGTAGGCAATTTGAAATTTTGAATTTGTTCAGCTACTTATGCTGCTGACTGTACACATACATACTACTTAAATCTCAGAATTCAGCATAGGCACTTCATAGTGTAGAGTGTTTTAGCCGTCAATCCCAAACTGAGATTCCCAGTTGTTGCCTAATGACATTATCGATTAGGGTTATTATATGCTCGAAATAACTAAATCACTAAATAAGTGCTGTAACTATAAAATACATATTTATATTGCTGTGGTTTATCGGGTATTTATGTTCTAGTAGATATTTAAATTGGTTGTGTTGTTGTCGTCGCCTATTTTTATGTAACCTGAGGAAACTATTGTTGATAATGTTTTTTTACTTGTCTCTTTTAATCTTAAAGTGAAATTGTACTGCTTCGATGGCGTAGTTGTATTACGGTACGACTGCAATGCTGGTCTCGGTTTCGATCCCCGGGTCGAGGAAAGTGATATTGGATTTTTCTATTCAGTATCAGCCCGGAGTCTGGAATTTGTGCCCGATTTGGCGATAGGCTCGCCCCCTATCACATCATAGGACGGAATACGCACGGCGAAAAGTGGGTGCACTAGTTGCGCCTCTGCCTACCCCTTCGGGGATAAAAGGCGTGAGTGTGAGTGTGTGTGTGTGTGTGTGTGTGTGTGTGTCTTAAAAAAACTGCATTACCTTAGTCAATGAAATGTTGATAAACAACTTACAATATCGAGACAAAACTAATCTTGTGAACGCAAATGAAAATAAAAAAATATAGTTATCTAGTACTGAGTAGTTTAGAAATATCTTTGTATTGTAGGTATAGACACAAACTTTATAACAATGGTGCGAAAATAAAGTTAAAATATTTTGATCTCATACATTTGTTATATTTAGTGCCCATCTACTTACAAAACTCGTATAATTTATATCTTAATTTGAATACCAACCTAATTAGTCACATAAAAATATACTTAGTAATGCCTAAATTAATTAACAGGCTGATTTAAACATCTGAAGGAAAGGACGAAGAATGAAGGAAGAATCTGAAACGGTTAAGGAAAACATCGTGTGGAAACCTACATACTTGAGAATTCTCCATAAGAATTTCGAGGGTATGTGAAGTCTGCCAACCCGCACTAGGCCAGCGTGGTGGACTAAGGCCTAACCCCTCTCAGTAGTAGAGGAGGCCCGTGCTCAGCAGTGCACAGATCACATTATAATATGAAGTATATAATAATGTTAAAGAGTTTAGCCTAGTCTTACTTATGAACCTTTATTTTGGAGTTCGTTCTTTTCTACGATGTGCCGCTTTTGGTTGGAGAAAAGCCCAAACAGGTAAAACATAATTTAATGAACAAAACATAGGTACACGATTGCTCAATTGAAGGTAACTGAATAATGAAAGAAATCACTTTTCTGAACAAAGACATGATACTTCAATAACAAAAGAATTATAATTGCACAGATTATATTATTATGATCTGGAAAACAAAGACGAATAACTATCTACTTCCAATGATATTCAAGTACCTACACCTCGAAAAATATTTGATACTACACCAATCTGAATAAAAGTAACATAATAATTAAAGTCTTAAAAACACTTGAGATTAAAAAAAATATATAAATTAATTTTAAATACAAATTATGTTAAAACGCCTTGGCAGTCACAAAAAGAGTGTCCGGCGTTTGGCATGGACGTTACGGTCACCTGCCCGACGCGATTCCATTGAAATGATTGTGCTTTGTAATAAAATTATAAGTAAATGAAATGAATTGTTTTTCATTTTAATTGACTGTACTAAATTAGAACTAACATTACATGGTATTAACACGAATACAGGTTTACGTTATAATGCAAGGCTTACGTCAATCGTGATCTATGTAAGGTATGCTTCTAAATAGCTTTGTCTAAGCACTGTTGTGTCTCGGTTTGACAGTGTTGCCAGTGTAATTACTGGGCATTATGAGAGTTAACGATGTAGACGTTACAACGTAGTGGACTATAGCCTAGTTAGGAATGGAAAATACTGCAAAGACAAAGGTCCGCAGCTTCAAACTCAGGACACACAACTCTGATTTAGAAGTTACGTTGTTTATCGGTTTAACGCGAAAGAAAACACTGAAGAAACCTACATACCTATGAATTCCCCTACAAGAGTTTCGAAGGTATGTGAAGTCTGCCGACCCGCACTAGGCGAGCGTGGTAGAATAAGAGTTAAGACCTAACAATTCTGGCAATGATAGAAGAGGCCCGTGCTCAGCAGTAGACAATCCTACTAATATTATAAACGCGAAAGTTTGTAAGTATGGATGTATGGATGTCTGGGTGTATGGATGTTTGTTACTCTTTCACGCAAAAACTACTGAACGGATTTCGATGAAATTTGGCACACGGGTAGATTATGTCCTGGATTAACACATAAGTTATTTTTTATCCCGGGAAAATATAAAGCGGGACTTTTATTCCGGGAAAACTCATTCACGCGGGCGGAGCCGCGGGCAAAAGCTCGTATAATATACGGCTTGCTCGTCTCGTCATTTAGTTCGATAAAAGTTGCAATTTTTAATGCGACCTTGATTTAATAATCCATTTAAAAATATAACCACCTTCAGCTGCATGCCCAGGATGATGCAATAAATTTCATTATCATTTATTTATGTAGAAAGGAAAATAAATTAACATCTATACTATAATAATATTATAAAGCTGAGGAGTTCGTTTGTTTGTTTGAGCGCGCTAATCTCACGAACTACTAGACCGATTTTGAAAATTCTTTCACTAATAGGAAGCTACATTACTGCCGAGTGCTATACTTTTTATCCCAGAAAACCTTTTCCACGCGGGCGGAGCCGCGCGCAATGCTAGTTAAAAATATATAAGCACAGTCTTATTATAGCTATGATGCGACGCGCCATAGTTCTAGCGACAATTTGCTTGTATTTAGTACAGTGTAGACACCAGCCAGTTACATAAACGTAAAGATATACTTTTCAAATAATTCCCTTTTAGAATCTTTTATTCTTCCTTTCTATCTAAGAACCGTAACTATATTGTACGCTATGTTAAATCAATAATGTTACGGCTGTCACGTGCTTAGGTACCTACCTACTACACAAATTACGTTACACCATGAACTAAACAAGCTACGGAATAACAATAATGTACCTACATATAAGTTTAATGCACTTTCTCGTTTTAAATACAATATATATCTATGTATATATATAAAAGCGAAAAGTCACTCACTGACTCACTCACCACGAAATCTTTGAAATCACAAGTGCTAGGAGTCTCAAATTTTGTATGGGGGTTCCTTTTAGAACGTAGGTGCTCACCAATACGGGATTTTACGAAATTCAACCCCTAAGGGGGGTAAATAAGGGTGGCAAAGTTTGTACGCGATAAACTCAAAAACTACTGAACGGATTTCGATGAAATTTGGTATGGAGATAGTTCGAGACCCTGGGAAGGTTTTAGGCTTTTAGGCTATTTTTATCCCGAGAAAATGTATAACGGGATTTTTATCCAGGAAAAAATACTATCGTGCGGGCGAAGCCGCAGGCAAAAGCTAGTTTTCAATAATAATATACCTATTGAACTAAAATTTCCTATTAAAATGAAATTAAAGTGCAAACATGCACAATGCAATCAGTCTTTCTATTCCTTCTTAGGTAGGTAGGTATTTATTATATCCTGTTTAGTTTCCTATAATATATTAATCAAAACTGGTAATTACAATGTTACAAAAAATATACGGAATTAATGTCGCATGCGTATTTGTTACAATGAATGAATTAAGCGACCTTTAGTATGTACTTTCGCTTTTATTTTACCTCAACCCTGTTTAACGGGTGACACGCGAAATTTTAATGGTCTTCACGTATCGGTCTTACACGTAACAAATACTTTTGGCTACAGTTGAATGTATAGCAGAGGCTTGTGAGAGTTGTGTAAAACTACGGCACCGAGGCAGTACCAAAACATGCAGTAAAGCTTAATAACATTACACTACGTATGAATAACAAGTCATTTGCTCATAATGCAACCTCGGTATGACGAGGTTTGAATCACGTTAGGAATTTACTAAAGAATGATGGCAAGTTTCCATACACCGTTTTACCTGATATCGATTTGACGCGTCTTGGAATGAAAAAATTTAAGAACTATAGAATATACTTATCCTGAACCAAATCAAAAAGAATTTTTCTATTAGGAGGCCACAAAAAAATCTTATTCGTTATTTAACATTTTCATACTTAGAGGTTATCTGTCAATGAGATATGACAGCAGATATACTGTATTTAATTAATACCATATAATATATCTTAAAAATGAATACTTAACTACTTAATGATTTTTCTAATCAAAACAATATGTAGGTGTATATTTTATTAAACTATTTTGAGGGTGGGCTACTCTACTCCCACTGCTAGGTCACTGACTTTGAACACTCAAACGTACTATGATTCTGTTACTAATTAGAAATTGGATGTTTATTAGAACACAACTTTAATTGTTACCAAAATAGAATAAGTTTTCATGTGTACTAATTATTTGAATCATGGTTACTTGACATACAAATACTAATTATATTTAATAGCTAAGTTCTACAATGTTAAACTACACCCAGACCTTAATTTCTGAAATAGTGATCTACATCACAATAAATCATAAATATCTATGTATGTATTATATTTATTTGTCAGGGTCCAACTCAGGTAAAAAAAATGGAGTTCCATTGATAGATAGGCTTTCGGTTAAATAAAACAAGCTTTAGATTTATTGACAATTTATTTATTCCTCATCATTTTCGAAATCTAATGTAGGGTTGAATGCATTCACAAATTAAAAAATGTGTTGCACTTGATCAACAATAAATACATTAATGCTATTTTCTGATTAATATAATTCATCCCATGAACTCCTAAACAAATGGACTCCACAGACACGGGCCAATTGTGGCACATAAAACATATTATTACATAATTTGATGGCTCATATTTTATCAGTCACACTCTGTAAAGTACCAACAGTTGGGCAGTCAGGAAAAAGACAGTGGTTACCGGTGATGGCCGCTCTCCTGTAGTTAGGTAATAATATTGTTCCGGACTCCATATTCTGTGATCCTTATGCCCTGGCATCATCAACAACATGAGAGTCCTCACTGGGTTGGTTCTATTTTATTGAACTCCCTGCATTCAGCCCGGAGATATGTTCCTCATCGTCAACATCTTCATGTTGATCTCTTGCTCCATCGCGTAATCTTAATTCGGTAGCCTAAATATTACGGACAGCTTCACTTTTGGTATGCAACCAACAACATGGCATACTTAGTCTGTAGATGTTATCTGTGTGACAGAAATAAGATGTATAATTCTGATACAAAATCCAGTCCTAGATAAAGGAAATATTTTAAAACAAACGTCCATAGTAATAAACAAAATTACAGTAATGTAATGTAACCCATTGAACAAAACATACCAGGTTAAATAAAAATGGAAATCCTAAAAGCCCAATAACTACTACACATAATATTATATTATAAAGTAATCTTTTAGACTTTTAAATTAAATGGAACTACACACCTGTTGTGGTTCTTTCTGGCTTTGAATTATCAGAATAATAGTCTGCTGCAAGTCAGTGGGATTATCCTTCAATACTTTATCACTTTGCCGTCGTGCAAGTGAACAGCCACACAAAATACAAACATTAGTATAGCCTAGTTGGCCTGTAGAGTATTAGTATTTGCTGAAGATTTTGATTTACTGCAGCCATTGCGATTTCCAAACATGTTTCGCAAACACAAACAGTATAAACGTCATAATGTTACGCTCGCTGTCATCGGCTGGGTTGCTATTACTTTTTTTATAATTACCTTAGTAGGTTGGGTAATGGAACAATCTTTTATGCGAACTTGACACTTAATAACAAAAAGGCGAATGGTGTTTATTTTATTACATTGTTAGTATTTAAAAATAATAATTACATATTATTACCACTTCTTTACTATTAAAATAAAACATAAATATATCTACCGCGTTCAGCCGCTTTTATTCTCAAGTGGCAACATTTTTTATATATCACTACAAATCACAAATAACGTAACCGGAAGTACAAATGATTAACTTTTAATTATAAACATTACTTTGTGGCCTTTAACAGTAAAACTAAAACTGTGATAAATATAAGCTATTTAAATTATATTTGTTTTTACATATCTTAATCTTAGACGCTTACTGAAACAATCAGGTATAAACTTGCCATCATTCTTTAGCTAATATCTTTAGTGTCTCCCCGCCTTTAGAGCTCGTTAAACCATTGAATCCCATATGTTGCCAAATGACTGCAATTTCTAATTCAGGTCGAGTAGTCTGCGCCTGTCGTAAAAATTCTGACTAAAGTGAAAAAACATTCTGAAACCTTCTAAAACAAAACCAAATGATATTTATTTTATGCTCTTAGTACGGAACTCGTAAAACGCTAGTTTCATACTCTACAAACAAGATTATTTTGGCTAGAGGGAACTCCAAAACATACACAAAAAATTATATGTATAAATCGTAATAGAATCTAAATAAAGGTCAGTGCCATTGGAAGTTTCCTGCCACGTTCATTGCGGCTAATAAGCTTGTTTTTTGTATCCTACTAAAACAGGACAAAATGTTTATTAGTACCCACTTGTTCAGGAGTTCTGGCTTTATCTTTGAAGCAGGTCAATAGATCAGTTCATATTCGCACCAAGGAGTCGTGAAAGCCGGTTAAAAATTATTGTCGTAAATAAAATATTTTTAGAGCGTCTTTTATTTCTATGCATTTATATTTTAGTACAGCCAAAGAGATTTTATTACAAGTTTATACAAACTATATTCGAAAAGACTTTTTCCCCGATCTATTAGATGCAAACAAAGGGCGCGCTCTATTCATAATAAGTAGTGTGTATCAAAACACAAAGCAAAAGTAACCATCGATGAACCTTCTGTTGTATTTGAAGAAGTAACGTTTCTCGGATTAAAATACTTAATTTGGATTTCACCTTGCATCCGACTCTACTTGACAATATGTATTTGTGTCTCTATTTTACGAACGCCACCCGTTACGCAAACTTTATACAGTTCTGAAATTTAAAGTTTGGTGACCGTCGGGAATGCAATCAGCCCTGTATTATATACTGCCCACTGCTGAGCACGGGCCTCCTCTACTACTGAGAGGGGTCTGTCCGTTCCGTCGGGAATAATCTGACGGAAAAGACACATGACCTGTAACCTACTGGAACTTGGACTATGATTCTTTATTGAGTGCTGGGGATTAATAAGATGCAGGCCGCTTTTGACAGGTCCGTCTGGAAATATTTAGGAGAAGCCATCACGTGGCTTATGATGATGATTAATAAGATACCTTTTTTCTTGTCTATTCGCTTGATGTCTGACAAAAACTGTATCCTTACTCGCGGTATTTTAAAGACGACTGCGAAAATAAAAAATGAGATTCGCAAAGTACGCGCATAAAAATGGCGCGTCTTTACAATTTTTCAAAACCGTGTGCATAGGTGCGTATATTTTGTAATGCAAAATACATCACAATACATTACTTATATACATCCCAGAGAGCCATTCAAGGACCACTCGTGTGTACAGGCCCTAAGGTTATTTAATACGGACTACACAACAATACCCTATTTACTTCACAGAGAGCCATCCAAGGAGCATCAGTTGACATGGCGATTCTGGCAGCGCCGGCGGCTGGTTGTGGCTCTCCTCGCCTTCTTCGGGTTCTTCAACGTATACGCGCTCCGAGTAAACCTGTCGGTCGCAGTGGTCGCCATGACGGAGCCTATGGAAACTAAACTGGACAATGGCACTGTTGTATTTGTAAGTAATTGCTATAGACATACATACGTTAGTATCACGTCCTTTTCACTTTTCAGGGATAAACAGAGGAGTTAGTATATTTCGCAAGCTATTATACCACTTACTCCACATAATTGTAGACTTCAAGTAAATGCTAAATGCTGCTAAATGCTCTAAGCTTCAAGCTGATGTTATGTGACTCCATTCCATAAACTATCTCTGTGAAAAAAAAAACATTTAGATCCGTTTCTTGGATGTTGCCTTAAAGAATGCCAAACCAACAAACACACTCTCAATTTCTCGTACCAATAGTTCTACAGCACATCGATGTTGCCTTTAGCATTGTCGATGTCTCTGGGCGGCGGTGATCACTTACCATCAGATGATCCACTTGTTCGTCTGCTCCTTCAACTATAAAAACAACGCAAACACACATCGCGACTTCATCCCCGAGATAGGGTGCAACCAGGCACCCAGTTTTCGCCATGTGTGTGTCCCATGATGTGAAATACAGTGAAAACCAATCTATGCTGTAAGACAAACATTTATAATTTCATGAATACCTATTCTAGGTTGCTCTAGTTTTTGTAATAAGAGCCATTGAGCGTAGGAATATATTTCCCTCATTAATCGCCCTAGAAAATTTATTTATACGACACGCTATAAAAGGAAGCGACACTTGGCAGACATGGTGCCAATAAATTTTACTAGCCTAGATGTAATTAACTGCTCAGCCCATGAATTATCCATGATATAAAATGTAATAGCTTTGATGAAGTAAACTTAGACCGGGTTTTTTCAACTGTAGTTATCTTTTTGTCAGGGTCTTATTAACAGGGACGATCCCGTGCAGTGCAGCTATCTTAGTGCAACAAGCAAGTTGTTTAATTGTTTTGTTGCATGCTCCTTTCAAACCTTTTAAAGTTAGTTGAAAGAAGCTTTACATACATGAAAACTTTAATAATATTAGTCCCACATTAGCCAAAAGAGAATTTTGCCTCAAAGTATATTAAAAGACTGCCTCACTGGTGTAGTTGTATGAAGGTAGGACTGCAGTACTGAGATCCCCGGGTCAAGCAAAGTGATACTGGATTTTTCAACTCAGTATCAGCCCTGAGTCTGTAAATGTGCCTGTTGAATGGCAATAGGCCCGCCCCCTATTACATGAAACCTAACATATTTGGTTAAATGTGGATGTGATATACCTCTGCCTACCCCTTAAAAGCGAAAAAGGTGTGATGATATATATGTATATTAAAAGTTAAATTATATCCCCAATACGATCAGAGTAACCGGCAAGTAAAGTCTAACCGTTTAAAAAAGAAATGCGGCGATAGCCTAGTTGGCAGTGGAACGGACTGCCGACACGAATGTCCGCAGGTTCAAACCCAAGGGCATCCACCTCTGACTTTTCTAAAAAGTTACGTGTGTATTTTTTGTGAATTATCGCTCGCTTTAACGGTGAAGGAAAACATCGTGAGGAAACCTGCGTATCTGAGAAGTTCTCTATAGGAACTTCGTAGGTATGTGAAGTCTGCCAACCCGCACTAGGCCAGCGTGGTGGACTAAGGCCTAAACCCTCTCAGTAGTAGAGGAGGCCCGTGCTCAACAGTCGGCAGTATATAATACAGGGCTGGTATGGTATGGTTCAAAAAGATTGAGAATAGCGTCAGCAGTAACGTCTCATAAAAATACAGACAGCAATACGTAACAATGTTAACAGATTCCGGAGTTCGACTGGGATTCGCAGACGAAAGGGTTGGTGCTTAGCTCTTTCTTCTACGGTTACCTGGTGACGCAGCTCCCGGGCGGCTGGCTCGCTGCTAAAATAGGAGGTAACAGGTTTGTTCCACTTGCGAGAATACATAGTAATTATAAAAGTATAGTATAGTATAGTATAGTATTACTGGTCTCCAAGATACAGGCTTTGCCTAGTTTGGGGCCCCCTGTCAAATACAGTTTAATTTTTTTTTGTATAAGCAACAATTTTATGTCAACCATTGTTTAGAATATTATTGTTAATTCCATGTTGTGCCAAATAAAGATTTTTTATATTAAAAAAAAAATATATTAAAAAAGTCTTTGAGTACTTTATTTTAAAGGAATATTGGGGAGGCTAGATTAATTCGTGGATAATTAAAGTTTCGTATCATTTTATTAAATAAATTCCATACTGTATGTTTCTCTATAAGTGGTTATAATCTTTTGAGAAGTAAATGTCTTTAACCGTAAATTTATACAATATTGCATATAAGTTTACATATAGTTTTATTTACTGGCGGTAGGTCTCTCATAAGTAAAAGTTAGTCTGGGTGGGTACCACCGCAATGTCTATTTCTACCGCCAAGCAGCAGTGTGCATGCGCTGTTGTGTTTCGGTTTGAAGGACATTGTAGCCAGTGTAACTACTGGACATAATGAAACTTAACATCTTATGTCTCAGGATGACGAGCGCAGTGGAATGCCACACAGTACTTTGTAACTCAAGGTGCTGGATGGTGTTGCTACTGTTTATGGGTGGTCGTATCGCTTACCATCAGGCGAAAGGCATGCTCGTCTAGTCATTCATAACAAAAAAAAACAGTGCGAAAGAAATATTTGTAAATTAGATCATCCATTCTTGTAGGTACCTATAACCGTTTAGTCACTGAACACGTTAACCTTAAATGGTGGTAGGATACATATAAACCCGCCCGGATACCGACCACCATACATAACGTGGCCATAGTGGCCCATGTAAGTGAGGCGTGTTCCGGGATCAGCCTGTGTATTCTGACTGTGGATAATCATCATTCGTCCCTCTATTTGGACCATTCTACGATTACCATCAAGTGCAGTGGGGTCATTTTGCTGTGGCCGTATAAAAAAAAGTCTAAGTAATGAAAAATACAATCATTAGCTAAACTTGAATGAATGATATAAATGATAACACTTTATTGTACACCACATACAGCAATAAAAATTAAATTAAAATTAAAATAATCCCCGACACAAAAAAGCCTCTAAAAAGTTAAGTTTAAGTTATCTGCAATTAGTTGTTAAAGATTTGGGTATCCAGCAGACAACTTGATGCTGCAGCATCAGCTCAAGGTTAACAAGTCTTTAAAGCCTTGCCGAAGTCACAGTACACCAACTTTTAAATCAATCGGAGTTGTTAAAGTTCGAAATGAGCTGATAATTTTCAAACGCCTGAACAGATCTTCATATATTCTAGCTAAGAACCATCTCGATCACATTATCTTTCAAACAAAAAAAAACGCGTCAAAATCGGCCCATTAGTTTGAGAGCTACGATGCCACAGACAGACATACAGGTACACAGACACACACCCTAAACTTATAACACCCCTCTTTTTTTGACAGGGGTTAAATAGAGTACAATTAGGATATTTTACACTACATGCAGCTAAAGGCGGTCTTATCGCTAAACGCGACCTCTTCCAGACAACCCGCACCAAAGACCGAACCGAGACCAAACTTGACCATCCCAAATGGTGTATTAAAGTGGCATTATTGGTTGTCAGGGTATTCGCAATCGGAATAGGAGCGACGTCTCTGCTGACGCTGTTCACGCCGCCGCTCGCGCACACCAGCACCGCGCTGCTGATCGCGGTCAGAGTCATCGAGGGACTGTTTGAGGTAAGTTTCCATTTAACTTAGCTGTTGTCGGGAGTATAGGGTTAAGATACGTTCTAATCTCTTTATGACACGGCTCGAGTCTTTACTAGGATCTTTATGATATTTCTGCTGGTGGGCATTTGCGTAATTAGCTTTCTGCCCACGGGGTGGCCCAATCCAAAATTTTGAATCAGGAGGCATGCCCTGCTTGTAAGCGCGAAGCTCCAGATAGTTGCCACTTTTGCCCCCTCTAAGGCCGCCACTGCCCAAAATACTATATAAAGCTTTGTCCGCTTTAAGCGTCATATTATCGAAACCTCCTTTTCTGACGTGCTACCAATAAAATAAGCATGGTAGTTAAGTACAGTCAGAAAAGTGTATGCTCGACCACCTTAACGTTTTAAATAAGTCGCTTACGCGTACCTAGTCTGTCAGCAACATGCAACTTACAACTAAAGTAGACAATAAGAGTTATCTGCTGTTTCTCATTATTCTTCTCTTCTCTCTCTCTCTTCTTTTCTGTCTTATTTTTTATTTTTTATTATCGGTTTTGTGAGATGGAAATAAGTTAATTTATTCAGCAACTGATCAGGTATTTTACGTAAATGTTTGCTACATTTAGACCAAATATACATAAAATATTTATGACAATAGGTATAGTCAGCCACATAAGTAACTGAACAAATTCAAAATTTCAAATCGCATTTAAACTTTTGCGTCAGTATCAACAATTGTTTTTTCTTCACTAACGCAAACTTCACAGGGTTAACTTTATTTTAGATAAAGAAAAAATAATATTTCGACTGGAGTGAACGTGCAGAAGCGTTTTTAAGTTTTTAATTTGTTCAGCTACTTTTGTGGCTGACTGTACATCTCCGAAACGTTCGCACCTGGTTCGTAAAATATGAAAAATGGGCGTTTTATCTTGAGGAAGTGTACTAGCACCAAATTGTCTGATCGTTCGTGTGGTGGTGTGTCAGGGCGTGACGTACCCGTGCATCCACGCGGTGTGGTCGCGCTGGGCGCCGGCGCCGGAGCGCGCGCGACTCGCCACGTTCGCGTTCAGCGGCAGCTACGCCGGCACGGTGGTGTCCATGCCCATCTGCTCGCTGCTCGCACACTACACCGGCTGGCCGGGGATATTCTACGTGTTTGGTATGTGTACCACTGTACAGTCAGCAGCATAATTATCTGTACAAAATCAAAATTTCAAATCGCCTATATACGCATTAAGTTAAACTGAAACATTTTTTTCTTCGTTTGAAGTAAAGTAAATGTCTGTTATTTTATGTTTGTAAAGAGAAAAAAAAGATTAGTAAGAACAAAAAAGTATGTAGGCAATTTGAAAATTTGAATTTGTTCAGCTACTTATGCTGCTGACTGTACCATATTTGGACTTTTTTATGTGATTGAATAAGAATTCTTAACTTAATTATTATAGCTTTTTTGGTTGCGCAAGCGGGTGTCAGAGAGGGACGAGGTTCTCAAACTCAAACTTTTCTTTATTCAAATAGTCTTTCACAAGCTCTTTTGAACCGCCATGAAGCTACCACCTCTTCAGAACGTGTTATCGCTGTGAAGAAGAAGCGGCGCAAGAAACTCCCTCAGCAACACGATCTGTCAATATGATATATATTTTTTCCATCAATTTCATAGTACCTCAAATATTTTTTTACCATGTAACAACAAATACTATCAATAAATAACAATAGACACAATTCAATTATAGAACATGTGTGAATCTGAATAGCCTAATCCCAAGCATTTGTATCTTCTAGATAATCTCATACACTGTAATAAACTTTTTTGCAAAGACGTTCTTTGACAGTAGTTCTGCTATTTAATACGCAGCTCGCCGCCCTGCGATGATACAGCAGTATAGGTTACATAAATTAGGGTGGCTTTTTAAACACAGATGAGGCTTGGCTGTACCCCCAGCATACCGACGTCCATGGCCGACGGTGACCACTCACCAATATGGTTAGCACTGCTGCCTTCAGAAACAATAAAAATGTGGTCTTATGGTACCACGAAATCGTCTCACATGCAGATGTGTCATCAGGCCATCTCACAAGCGATGGAAAGCAATTTCTTACATCGTTTGTGGTACTTGTCGCAAGGATATTAACGGTCGCTAGCTGTTCCTGTTAGTTGCAGAGACGAGTCGTCTTGGCTGCTTGTGTTTAATTCTGTATCTTTTACTAAGCATTTCTACTCTGTCGTAATGAAAAAAATACTATAGGACATAATCACATCTAACTTAAAACTCTTTTTGCAATACAATTTATTATAATTTCCAGGGATTATGGGTTTGGTGTGGACGACGATATGGTGGATAGTCGTGAAGGAATCTCCAGAGAAAGATCCGCATATCACACCAGCAGAACTCAAGTACATACAGGTATTAACTAACTCAAGTACATAAGACCTTATTGGAGGATACATGAACAATGATCATTGTATGACTTGATAACATTTTGTTAGCTTATAGATCACTCGGTATGTAGGTACTGTCTTACCAGAAATATTCACATTGTATAATTATTATGTTTTTCGTTGTTGAGAAAAAACTACATGTAGACAGTAAAAACTTTCTAAACTATTTTTCAAGCCTGAGAGCAAAACTTTTGGGAGCAGTATTAATTAATATTTGCTTAATATTTTGAATATATTTTTAGTAAAGTTTTTTTTTTCTACAGTGCCTTACAATAGACTATAGTTCCGACAAACTAAGCTGGTCGGTATGACAATTAAATTTTTTTCCCGAAGTGATAACTCTGTGAGTACGTCTACCCAAAAAATTCAAAACCGTGTCATGTCATACCGGCCATATTAGTTTGTCCCTACTATAATATGTAACCTTGGGGGTAAAGTTCTTTTTACTGCAGGCTAATCTTTGCACCTCTAAATATGCAGCAATTTTCTTATGAAAAATTTAACATGCAGGATTCGCGTGGCACGCAAGCGGTGGAGGGGTCCAAGATCCGGCACCCGTGGCGTGCCATGCTCACCTCCGGGCCCGTGTGGGCCATCGTGATGGCGCACTTCAGCGAGAACTGGGGCTTCTACACGCTGCTCACGTTCTTACCTACCTTCATGAAAGGTACTCCCCTTAATTATGTACGAAACCGCGGACTTTTGAATCGTTTTTCATCGCCGATTTTCATACATTTTTTATACACACACCCACGCCCTTTATCCCCGAAGGGGTAGGCAGAGACGCAAATAGTGCATCCACTTTTCGCCTTGCGTATTCCGTCCCTTGATGTGATAGGGCGCGAGCCTATCGCCATATCGGGCATAAACTCCAGACTCCGCGCTGATACTGAATAGAAAACCCAATACCACTTTGCTCGACCTCGGAATCGAACCCGAGACCTCATCATAAGTAGCTCAACAAATTGAAAATTTAAAATCGCCTAGACGCGTTCAGTTTAATTGAAACATTTTTTTTCTTTGTGTGAGGTAAAATAAATGCCGTATATTTTATTTTTGTGAAGATTAAACAAAAATTGGTATAAAAACAAAAGTGTAGAGGCGATTTAAAGTTATGAATTTGTTCAGCGACTTATGGGGCTCACTGTACATATGAAAAGAATTACATATGATCAAACTCGCTAGATAAATATCTAGTTAAATATGACGCATGGTATCGTCTTAAACGCGATACGATGCATCTAAATTCTAAAGTTTACAGAACAGAAATAGCTGATTATGTAAATTAACGAGAGATTTTCTAATGGATACCGAAATTTATTTATTTATTTATTTTGCACTTTATACACTAATGTACAGGCGGACTTAATGCCGTAGGCATTCTCTACCAGTCAACCTTAAGGTGGTGCAGAGATAATCATGGTAGGTGAATTTAAGGTAAAAATAAAAAAATAAAAAATGTTCAACTACATGGATAACATACATAAACATAAATACACGACGAATACGCAATCAATAATACATAATAAGTATAATTAATATAGTTACATATACAATAAATAAAAACAAACGCTCGGCCCAATTGGGACACAACGTCACCTGTCAAAACGCGAAAATAGTTTTTTTTACCTACGCATAAGGTTCTAATTTGCAGAAAAAAATGCAGTGTTGCCAGAAATTGGACAGCTGAAAGGTTGACTATAAGTTATAACTTGTTCTACTTCCAGATGTGTACAAGTTCGAGACGTCGCAGACGGGCTGGTTGTCGGCCGTGCCGTACCTCGCCATGGCGATAGTACTGCAGGTGGCGGGACACCTCGCCGACTGGCTGCTCAAGCGCGGCGTACTCTCCAGGACTAATATACGGAAACTGTTCAACTGCGGAGCGTTTTTGTCACAGGTAATGTAAAAATGTAATGAAAATTACTAAGCTTGACATATTTCATGATTCACTATACGCATTTAGGAAAACTCTTTTAGGTGACATTGATTCACTTGGACCCTAACATTCTGATAAATCTATTCTTTTTTGTCTTGTTCCTTATAATATTTAATTGAGTAATTATATCGTAAAATTATATTATGCACGCTGTGGTTGCCTGTAGTCTGAGTTACAATTACTTAGTTTTATTTTCTGATTGTTATTATTATGTTTGTGTTATTGTAAACTTTGTTGGCAATCCTCAAATAATAAAATAAAATAAAACTCAGTTACACTGCCTCGGTGGCGTAGTTGTATTACGGTGCGGCTGCAATGCTGAGGTCTCGGTTTCGATCCCCGGGCCGGTCAAAGTGATATTGGGTTTTTCTAATCACTATCAGCCCGGAGTCTGGAATTTATGCCCAATATGGCAATAGGCTCGCCCCCTATCACATCATGGGACGTAATACACACGGCAAAAAGTGGCTGCACTAGTTGCGTCTCTGCCTACCCCTTCGGAGATAAAAGGCGTGGGTATGCGTTAATGTAACTGTACTTAAAGGCGTTACTAACCTTTCATCATCATCAGCCACATGAAGGCCACTGCTGAACATAGGCCTCCCCTAACGATTTCCAGACGGACCTGTGGAAAGCGGCTTACATCCAGCGTGTCCCTGCAACCTCTATCAAGTCGTCCGTCCACCTTATTTACCTTTACGAACGTATTTTTTTTATAAAAATTAGCACTGCGAATTACAAATACTATTCGTTTTAAAATTTATATTAATCCATAAAAGCCTGTTAATTTTTCTAAAACTGTTAACGATACAATAAATAGAACTGCCATTTTCATGATTTTTTACCAGTATTTCATTTCACTGCTATGTATTTTCTATTGCTACTGGACATTAGCGAAATAATTAATAAACGGTGGAAGCCGTAATATAAAAGAAGAAAAAGAAACGACATGGGGCTCTCGTGTTATTTTCTCCCAAATATTAATATACGTATAGGGTCATTCGGCCTAAAAGTACGCACTTTTTTTTCTATCGTCTACACAGTCAAAAATATAGTGTCTTGAAAAACGTTGTAACATTCTATGTAAAGGAAATTTATTCTACTTTCATTATTTAATGAGTTTTCGTACATAGCTACATTGTTTTTTTTGCAATACATGTTTAAGTGCATCGGGAGAAATTCGTACTATTGACCCGTTATGTGGGTAAAACTACGCAGAGTGTTTAATGAGAATATTTTTTTTCTGTATAAGGTCTAAAAATCTTTACAAATAATATTCGACTTAATTGCAGCTTAAAGAAGAAAAAGCCGTGCGATCATTGTAATGAAGTTATAACAGGGTGCGTAATTTTAACCTCGTACTCTTACCCAAACAGGGAATATTTTAAACAATCACACGTTACTTAAGACGCATTTATTTTCTAGGAGAGAATTAATGACTGAAATAAATACTATAATAATCATGTAAACTTAACATAATTAACGGACTTTTGTAAACTGATGCACCGTCTAGCCATACACTTTTTTCCCAGCACAAAATATTGGTAACTAATCAACAAAATCACGTTGATCACCGTTTTTCGCTAAACAAGCGAGGCTTGGTAAAATAGCTTGTGGCTCTGACATCGTCCCTGATGCGCCCCTGATCTAGTCGAAAAAGTGTCTGAGCCCCCTCAATAGGTTCCGAGATATTGACCATGCGAACTTTTACCCACTGCGTGCTGTTGCCCCGAATGACCCTATATATGTAAATTTCAGACTATATTCATGGTGGCCGCGGCGTATTCGTCTACGGTTGTCGGCTGCTTGGTTTTCCTCACCATCGCCGTCGGCCTCGGCGGGTTCGCCTGGTCGGGTTTCAGGTGGGTTACCATTGATATAACATTTTTTTATATGGGCAAGGTCAGAACTTTTTTTTTACAATCGTACGGCCATGTGCCTCCAATCCGCCTGGTGGTAAGTGGTGGTGTATACCGCTAGATGTCGCTATTTTTTAATATAAAAATAGTGACATCTAGCGAAAATAAAAGGAAAGCGAAGTGGAAAAAATTAAATCACTTTTCCAAAGGTATTTTATTTAAATTTTTAAAGATGATGCTAATCTATAACATTTTTTTCTAGCATCTCTAAGAGTTATCCATAGATTAACATAATATACACTCATGCGTTTTTATCTTTGAAGAACTAGGCAGATGCACAACTGGTTTGAATATAAGAAGTAAAGGAATTTTAATACAATGATTCCAGTGTAAATCATTTGGACATCGCGCCGCCGCACGCCAGCGTCCTCATGGGCCTCTCAAATACCATAGCTACGTTACCTGGGATCATCAGTCCGCCATTAGCAGGCTCCATCGTCACTAATCAAGTATGTATATTTCATTTTTATTCTAACAAGAAACTATGCTGATAAATACGGTTGACTATCGCGTAGTAAGCATGCCGTTCGCCTGATGGTAAGCGATACGACCACCCATACAAACAGTACATACATACAAACAGTAGCAACACCATCCAGCACCTTGAGTTACAAAGTACTGTGTGGCATTCCACTGCGCTCGTCATCCTGAGACATAAGATGTTAAGTCTCATTATGTCCAGTTGTTACACTGGTTACAATGTCCAAACCGAAGCACAACAGTGCATGCACACTGCTGCTTGGCGGTAGAAATTCAATCATTTAATAATTTTGGTCTAAAAGCCTAACCACGCAAGAAATCAATAAACTAACCTATCTTAAATCTTATTCCAGACAGCGGAGCAGTGGCGCACTGTGTTCTTCATATCCAGCGCCATCTATTTAATAGGTGCTGTGGTTTACTTCTTCTTCTGCTCGGCGGAGAAACAGCCGTGGGTGGTCGACGTCGACTCGGACGTGTCGTTCGACACAGATGGCGCCTCTGTCACCACGGCGCGCGGGTACGATAATAAGGCACTAGATCATAACTCGGAAATGTAGGTGTATTAGCCAATAACATAGAGAAAAGGCCATGTGTTACTCATGTCGGTAATAGAATATCTACAGTATAGAGAATACCTAGGTACAGTCAGCCACAAAAGTAGCTGAACGAATTCAAAATTTCAAATCGTCTTTAAACTTTTTGTCTGTATCAACCTTCATTTTTTTCCACTAAAATGAACTTCTAAGGGTTAACTTTTTTTTAGATAAAGGAAAAATGATATTTCGATTGAAGTTAATGTGTTGAAGTGTTCTGAAGTTTTCAATGTATCCAGTTACATATGTGGCTAACTGTACATATACACCTGTCAAGTGAGTATTTCCAAAACCTAACATATATCGCCACGCTTTTATCCCTTTCACGGATAGGCAGATATAGATAGAATATTACACCCAAATTTCGCTAGTAATGTTAGGTACTATTTAAATTTTTGGTAAACATTTGAGGGATAGGTAATTTAAATTTAAGGACAAAACTTGTGTTCTAGAATTCTGATTGGTTCGCGTGACTTGCATTAGCTCACATTAATTTCGTCTCTTCTATGGTATAAAATTTTGTAAAGGTATTAACATTCTCTATGTCTATGTATACATCCAACTCTAGATAGATTAAAATATTACTTATGTTAAAAAATAAGAACTCTGCAGAACAAGGTAGCGATAGGCATATAGCGAAATTGATAGATGCAATTACACAGGTTATTATCTAGAAAAACATGGCATGTTCCTATACAAAATTAAATGTGATATCAGAATGTTTAATGACACATAATATGTACAGTCAGCAGCATAAGTAGCTGAACAAAATCAAAATTTCAATTCGCCTATATACGCGTTAAGTTAAACTGAAAAAAAATCTTCGTTTGAAGTAAAGTAAATCCCTTTTATTTTATTTTTGTGAAGATAAAAAGAAGGTTAGTAAGAACAAAAAAGTATATAGGTAATTTGAAATTTTGTATTTGTTCAGATACGTATGCTGCTGACTGTACATGCAACATAATTCTAATCGAAATTTAATAAATTATGTTACTTACATTCTCTATCATTTTGTGAAATGATAATGACTTTACAGAGTTCATTTACAAAATGTTCAATCAACTATAATGATTGTATTGTATATTATGTGATAAAAGTAATCTATAAAAGACATAAAATATCACTTTAGAATATAAGGAATGCGACTGTTATATATTTCTTGACTGTTACTTTACTACTACTTGAATATGATTCGAATGCAGCTGTAAAACAATTTTCGTCCAATAATGTAAAATCACCATTGCACTTTAATCGATTTCACTATCGATTACGCATCATATCAAATAGTAATCGATTATTTACATTAGGAACGTCTCAATGTTTAAATTTAGATGCACACCTAATAAATGAACTACAGGTTGTAAGATAATATTATCGTGACCCTGAAAAATTGGACCAAACTTTAAAATATGTACAGTCTTTATTTTATAGGTGGTGATATTTTGAAATAACTTTTTATTGTAATAAATATTTATTCCCAATTTTATGTAAAAAATTATGTACTTACATTTTTTTCTCGTCATTCGGTTTTTCCTCTTTGTATTATGTGTAGCTTAGTTATAAGTATGTAGAGAAAGACGTAATGTAGTCGACAGTTTTGATAGTAAATTATAATTAGTTAATTTTTTTATACAAATTCCTTGTATTATACTAATCAAACGCAATTTCCTAACAATGCAAGGGATATTCTCATATATCAAGCTACAGGGTGATTTATATAATGCAATGTAATCACAAGATCTGCTTATATCATATATGTTAGTTACAATGTGATATTTTAGATTTAAGGCTATGTTCATTGTTCACTGATAAGTAATCCCCAAATTTTCTGGTCGTGGTGTTGGTTAAAATAGGGTGACAATAGTGACGGGTTGTTTGAGATTAAGGGTGACATTTTATTAGTTCCATGAGGGTGACAGAATGAAGATCATGAAAGGTAACTAACTAACTTTAAGGCGACCAAGAAGTTTGGAGATAGTCATACATTATTTTTCCTTTATATCAGTTCCTTGCTAACATGGATGTATGAAAATAAAATGAAAAGCAATCATCTTATTGTAGTAAAGTCGTGGTATTTTATGCGCACGCGACTCTGATAATGATAAAAAATGAACATCAATTTTAAATTGTCAGTTTTAGTTTTAGCTCATTGTAAATGAACCTATATCGTGCTTGTAATGTAAATGTATATGAGAGAACAAAATAAAAAATATGAAAATATATTGTTTTTTTTTTATGCTTATATCAACCTATACGACTTTGGTGTACAGGGGAAAATCTGAATATATTATTTAACTATTTCTTTTGACCGCAGTTCCGTCCGCAGGAACCTCTTTACAGAATGAAAGTGTCCCAATCAAAATATAAGCTTTCAGCACCTTTCTGTTTGGTAATAATTGACCACTTGATCAGCACTGATTAAGGTTATCCGTACACGGAATTTTAAGGAGCCACATAAAAATATTAAACTTTCTCTTGCCTTGTAAGGAAAATTATTCCGTCAGCAATATAGATAAAGGTCGTGGGTTCCTCCATTCGACCGCGCCAAATGGAGACGGCCGCGTTCAATCCTAACCGATCCAGAGGACGATATCACTCTGGCCATTCGCAGTAAGAACGAGTTCCTAAAACTCCTACACTCCACACGACCGCAGTTCCGTCCTCGCCGCCGAGGACCTCGCCGCGTTCCCCGTCGCCCTCCCGACCCTCCTAACAGTTCCGGCCCGCGTGCCGACGAAATAAATGGATAGGATTAGGTTAAACACCAACCTTCCCCACTAATCGTTGATGTCTCATCCTCTCCCAGTGACCGTCCTGAGCCGAGGTTCGTAATCCGTTAGTGGGTTGCCCTCAGCATGGTTACTTAAATCAAGGGTTGCGAGCGCCAAAAGCGTCCACCCGAAAGTCCGGTGTGGCCAGAAAAGCCGACTCGCGTCAGGCTACTGGCCGGTAGGGCCAAAACAAAAAAAAAACAAAAAAAATCGTGGGTTCGATTTCCGGGGAACCATGTAACATTTGCGAACAAGCGACGATAGCCAAGTTGGGAATGGAACGGTCTGCCGAGACAATGTCCGCAGGTTCAAAACCCAAGGCACACACCTCTGAATTTTCGAAGTTACGTGTGTATTGTTTATCAATTATCATTCGCTTTAACGGTGAAGGAAAACATCGTGAGGAAACCTACATACCTGAGAATTCTCCATAAGAATCTCGATGGTATGTGAAGTCTGCCAACCCGCACTAGGCCAGCGTGGTCGACTAAGGCCTAACCCCTCTCAGTAGTAGAGGAGGCCCGTGCTCAGCAGTGGGCAATATATAATACAGGGCTGATGATGATGATGATGATGATGTAACATTTGTATCGATACTTCTATACTGCGTGTTGATCTGACCTTAGGGATCAAAACGCAGGATGGAAGCATGTTTATGACTATAAAGAGAGTACACGGCGTATTTCAATAATCTACATATTTTTTTAATATCTGAAGTAACGCCATCTCTCGGCTTAGAAAGAAAATAAAAGTGTATTACGATTTGGTTTAAAAAAAGTAATTTGCATTTCTAAACTACCATTATAATTACGATTAAATTACAATAATAGTAAGTACGTATTATTGATTAAAATTATTCAAATATCCCTGGACCGCGTACTTTTTGAACATGTAGTACCTACTTACCTATCTGTGATCTAGCCGCTATAAAAATAAATACTATTAAAAAATAATCTTATACTCCTGGTATTCAGCAAAAATGGTTAATAATTAACTGTTTATTTGTTATTGTACATCTTGTTTTAGTTATCATCTATTAGTTTATATTTGTTATTTATGCACTAACATATAAACCTCACCTGAATATAATATTAATTTGTTTTTATTCTCGGTAAATGAATATATTTTATGTGCAATTATTTGAATTAAATAATGAGGTACAAATTATTCTAAATTTATCCGCTTCCGAAGACTTCTACATTTCCTTTCAAAAAATGTAAATAACAAACTATCTAAGGTAATTTATCAATGTACTTTGCATAATTTAAATGAAATTCAGACACATTATTTTTTAATTATTCCAATAAGCCTTAAAATTAGAAATGCTTCATGACAAACATTGATTTAAAGAATAAAAAGTACGTAAACTTATCGAACAACCGCCAATTTCGAATTTTTATTTCCGCCGCTGCCGCCACTCTTTTGTCGGCAAAAGTATAAAGGGTGCCGACACTTTGCCGAGGAGTCAATTCGCCGCTCAGTTGATTTGCAGTGCGTATCTATCAAAGTTGATTTTAAATTTAAATCCTTGATTATGCTCGAACCAAATAAGAGTCTGACGAGGAAATTGCTGGACCTGATGCAGGACACGGGGTACCCTCTGGTGCAACACAATGGACAAAGAAAGTACGGCCCTCCGCCGAATTGGACTGGCCCGCCGCCGCCAAAGGGATGCGAAGTGTTCATAGGGAAGCTTCCACGAGAAGTCTTCGAGGATGAGCTGGTGCCCATGTTCTCTCGCGTCGGCAAGATCTACGAAATGCGGCTGATGATGGACTTCTCCGGATCTAACCGCGGTTATGCCTTTGTTACCTACTCGACGCCTACAGAGGCTTACAGAGCGACCAAAGAGCTCAATGGCTTTGAAGTAAGGAAGGGCAGGCATATCGGAGTCGTGAAATCTGTAGACAACTGTAGGCTGTTCGTCGGTAACATTCCTAAGTCTAAAACCAAGGAAGAAGTCATGGAAGAGTTGTCCAAGCGCGTAGCTGGTATCGTCGACGTGATATTATACAAAAATGCTTATGACCGAAGATTGAACAGGGGCTTCGCGTTTGTGGAATTCACTTCCCACCGAGCAGCTGCGATGGCTAGGCGAGCTCTTGTGCCTGGCTGCATAAAGCTGTGGGATCAAGATGTCATGGTTGACTGGGCGGAGCCAGAACCTGATGTGGACGACGAACAGATGCAAACTGTAAGTAACTACCTACCTATCTAATTAAATATTGCTAAAGCGAATTGGGTTCACCGCAATTACAATGGGTGATATGCGTAGCGAAATAATTTTATGTAGGTGCCTATTACTGCCTGCTAAAAAAATAATTAGTATTTAGCCATTCTTTATCTGTATGTAGACTTAGACGGGTTGATCATTAATCAACAGTATCTTATTACTTTTATCAAACGCCGCCATGTTTGATGTAAATATTTTGGTTACGATTTATAAACGTAGCAACACATCCGAACCCGCTTTATTTTGCAGGTTAAAGTGCTCTATGTCCGAAACTTCTTAATTAAAACCACACCAGAATGCATCCAATCCGTATTCGAAGCTGCTATAAACAACAAAATACAGCGCGTGAAAAAAATTTACGACTACGCATTCATACATTTCCACGAGCGCGAACACGCGGAGCTGGCTATGCAGCAATTGCAAAACGCGGACATAGATGGCAGTAATATTGAAATTCGTTGGGCAAAGCCGGTCGTACGCGAATTGTATAGAATACAAAAGCTGAGCAGAGGCAATGCGAAGTTCAACAATCTAGATTTTTCTCAGACTCTATTGCTTTACAAACAGCACCTGGAGAGAAAAGAGTACGCAAACTCCCGGAAGGAAGACGAAGGCATTGGGTCTGCTTGTGCAGGATCAGTCTGCGATTCTTCTGATGTGAAGCCTTTCACTTATGATCCAAAACAAAATCAATATCCTATGGCTCCGGCTAAACTGGATTCAATGTGTAAAAGGTAAGAACTTTTTCTGATAATTAGGTATTTTATTTTATTTGTCTTCAAAGATAACTAGCAAGTTGCCCATCTATTGGCAAATGGCTCCTGTTGCTAATGGGCAATATGAATGCCAGAGGCATAGAAAAAGATGCTACCTACTGTGGTCCTTTGACTTATGCCTGATTGTTTCGTTACAGATACATGTGGGCACCACCAGTATATGAATACCAGAAAAATCTGGATGCTTCAGGAAATGAAATTTGGACTGGTAAAGTGGAATTGCCATATGTTGGGTTGCCCTTGCTTAATATTCCCAGACACATTGGCCCACTTATAACTTCAGCATGTTACTCAATGCAGCAAGCACAAGTGGAAGCAGCTGAAAGTGCCTTAAATTATATAAAGGTATGTTATACTTTAATAAACAGAATCTTTTAGAGGGTACAAGACCTCCTGACCTCTCACCCACCATTGTCAATCCCTGTTAGCCAGGATTGGCAGTGGTGTAGCACACATTTGGATTTCTGGGATTAAGAAAGAAATAGGGAGGATAGGAATGGACTGAAAGGATTTTTTTTTTACTTGCCTCCATAGCAAATCGGCTGATATACAGATTTATAACTGGGAAAGCCATTTGCCACCACTGTCGTTAAAGTATGGTACTTTTAGAGGGTAGTTACTATCTGGCCAAATTAAACACATTTAAATCTTTAATTTTCAGATGCTGAGAGCAGACCTCATTCAACGCTCCACATTAACCCCCATGCAACCAGTTTATCCATCCATGCTACAGCCGATACAGAGTTGTGTAAGCTTTCCATACCCATCAGTCTTTCCCAGTCCACCACCAATGCAAGTCGCAGCTCCTGCCATCTGGAGAAGTGTTTGAAAACTACTTAGAGTAATAGCTTATAAGATTGACTACATGCAAATGTCTGCTTTATTGTAATGTGATAAGGTGGTATTTGGTTTAGTGTTACATGGATTGAACAAGTTTTATTTGTGAAATGGCTCTAGGTAAGTGAATATTTAGTATAATTTGACAATTTTTCTGTGTAATCAAAATGTTACTACCAAGCAGACTTGGAATTTTGAGTCATTGTGATTGTGCAAAATCTTTCTTGACACCCATTTTGTTTTGTTGTTGCTTATTTTGAAAATAAGTAAAACAAAAATGTCAAAATGGTTCTATTCTGACTGATAGATATGACCACTTCTACAATTATTTCATCCAACTTATTTTTTTTATCTTTAGTTAGTTTTAAGACTAGGTGGCAATCTTTACCTTGTAAAGTGCCTATGCAATGCTTGCTTGTGTTTATAACAAAGTATATTCAGAGATAATGCATTGTACCCTACCTAAACTTCTGAATCTGTATTTTGTAAACTGATAATAAATATTTTGATTGAAAAATTTGATTTATTATTTAGAACCAACTAACTTTTTCAATTATAAAACTTCAATTATTATTTTTCTCTATACCACAAACAAAAACTTAGGGATTTTAATACTTGCATAATTTAAGTACTTATTTCTGCCTACTTTACCACAATAATTATGCAAGCTACTTCTCTTGAACAGTCGTAAAATTAAAAGTAGGTACCTAGTTTTAATTCTTTTATTATATTACTATCAGTAACTAAAACAATTAAGGCGAATGTGACTGTAAACAATGCTACGAAATTGTTTTAGGGTTTAGGTCTATTACTGTGAAGTTACTACTGTCCCGATTACTGTTAGTCTAAATAGGTGCACTGGTTTATAACACTCACAATCGCTTACTTCGAAAAATCATTTAATTGATTTGCTTGAATCACTCGTCCATTTAATAAGAAAACCGTCTTGAGTCGTATTATACAGTACTTGCAAGTTCTACTTTGACTATCTTACCTATAGATGTTGGTCCGACCTTACGCATATTGGCAGACAGTGTGTTAGCGTAGCGAACTTCCGAAAAATGTAGGTATGTCACCGGGTCACTGGAATGTGAAGTGATACGTAATAAACATAAGTGTCACATTGTTCCGGTAAAACTATACGCAGTGCGACTATACGTGAAGGTTTTAATGTGCTTCATTTCTTTTCGTTTTGATATAAAAGAAATGAGACTCTGCACGTTCGTTAGGCCGGTGTGTACGCAGCATTAGAAAAGAGAGAAGTCTCATACCTACTGTGTTAAATCAAAATAAATGTACAGAACTCTCTACTCGGGATAGATATGGCTTGGTTAGATTTCAATTTCTTATATTATGAACAAAGCTGATTGCATCGGACTTTCACAGCATCTAACGCTATCTATATATATATTTTGTCTTAACACTGAGTATTTGCCAATTGAGGACACTGGCAAATAGGTATGCACGGTGAATTATCCGTTAATCGCAAATAGCTTGGCTTGCAAGCACATCCTGGTTTGCAGGCTTCATTTGGATCGCATCTGTAGTGCGATTATCGATAGGAAAGTCTGTGATGGACATGTTCTTTTGCAGGTTGTAAATTCCTTATTTGGGCCTGTGCACCGATCTGTAAAGAGGTTTCTTTGAATAGGATAAGCAGGCATTATACGAAACGTATAAGTACTTGGTAGCCATTTATTTTTTATTTTCGTTAACGTGTGCAAAATTACATAATTACAGTTTATATTGGAGTAATGTGACAATGTCAGCTTGATAATTTGATCTTAATTATTCTATCTTTACAATATACACTTGCTTTAGATAATCGCCTCAGCTCAGTACAAAATTGTCCTGTTAACGAAAACTAAGGTAAATTGCCTTTGAGTGGTGTTGAGCATGAGTATTTTTCATTATTATTTAATGTGGGCTACCAAATTATAGTAAAGTAAGTGATCATTGAAAACATTATTTTGATAGAATTGCCTACTTATTATAAGGAAGGGCAGCTAGAGGTAGGTTAGGGTGAGTTATATGGGCATAGCGCCGCAGTTGCGTAGCTATGTAACCAAGGGCGCAGGTTAAAAAATTGGGCTCGCGGACCTCTGGCGGCTTGCGAGGCCCCAGTACACCGCACGAACTAGCCCTATGGTAGCTACATCCTAGGCCTTGGCCATCTCGCTTACGGCTTAGGCCTCGTTTACGGAGACGCGGGACGTAGCGTGTGGCGTGGCGTCTCGTGGCTTGCCTAACTTTTTTGTTTACAGTGCGGCGGCGCGTGCAGCGGCCCGCCTCAATGCACGCGTAATGTTGTTAAGATGCGAGCGGCCGCAAATATCGATGCATTTCAAGCAAACTCTTATAAAATCGCTTCTCCGCGAACGTACTCGTACAACGCCAAAAGTTTGAATTCAGTGCGGGCCGCGCCGCCCAACGCAATTCGCGACGCCCCGTGTCTCCATAGGCAAATGAGGCTTAGTTAACACAACCTGTTGAAATGGTTTGTAGTGGATGACCGAATACAGCAAGGCATACGAATTCAAATAAAATAAAATAGTTGAATTTCAGTTTTAATATCTGTAGTTTAGACAAGAGTATTAGAAAAGTATACTTGACTAAAGAATAATTTCATTGATACAAACAATAGAAGTAAGAGAAACAAAAATGCATGTTGCTTTTGATTAAATGATTTAATGAATGCACCATCTACATTTTATGGCAATCTGGCGAGTTTCTCATTTCCGGGCACTGACATATTGGCACGCACGCGGATTTCTCTTGCACCCTCAAGTACCCAGGCTTGCAGGCGCACTGTGATTTGCACACTTCTGTTGAGTCACATTTAAATCTGGCCACCAAAGAAGAGCAAAGCCCTGGTGGACATGTCTTTTGGCAAGTGTAAATTTCATTAGGACCAGTGCAATGACCTGAAAAAGTACAGAAAAAATAATTATTAGGTATTACTAAATTCTATATCTGATATTTTATATCCTGATAATTTTTTTTATGGCATTGAATGACGAGACGAGCATGCCCTTCGCCTGATGCTAAGCGATACGACCACCGATAAACAGTAGCGACACCAAACAGCACCTTGAGTTACAAAGTACTGTGTCGCTTTCCACTGCGCTCGTCATCCTGAGACATAAGATGTTAAGTCTCACTATGTTCTGTAGTTACACTGGCTACAATGTCCTTCAAACCGAAACACAACAGTGCATGCACACTGCTGCTTGGCGGTAGAAATAGACATTGCGGTGGTACCCACCCAGACGGACTCTTACATATGAGAGACCTACCACCAGTATACTGTATTGTTGAAATCGGGGACCTGCTTTTTTATCCCGCACAGGGCCTAGCCGGCTAAGGCCGCCCCTGAATTTAGTAAAATATCTAGTTACGACGAAGCTGAATCCCCATTTAGACTAATGACCTAACTATCCACTACAACTCCCTTGCGATTAAATGATGCCGAGCCTAATCATTAATTAGACATAACTGCCTATAGCGTGTCTGTAGTCTAAAGTTGACATAATATAATGATACAGCTATTCAGAAGGAGGTTCTGTTAAAGGCTCCTTTCCACATTCTTACCTTCAGGTTTTTCAGAGTGTGATGCGGGTTTGCCTGAAAATATAAATTTTATTATTATAGTGGCTAAGCAGAGATACTTTATCTAAATGGAATGTGAATTGTATTTTTAAAGTAGGTAAGTCTTTTAATTCATTTCTTTATATTTTTAAGTTTTTGAACCCTGTTTAAATATCCACTATTGAACAAAGGCCTCAAAAATAATATTACCAAAAACTACCACACAAATTAAAATCCTGGCAACTGATTTTTCACAATAAAACCTTGCAAGTCGATTTACACGGACTAATTAGGTATGGTAAGCCTCAATCATTCCAAAAAAAATATTAAGATCCTATAGTGATAATTCAGATTTTAATCTGAAACCTACGCAACAGTAGTTACTTATTAATCTGCCACAAAAAAAACATTTAGCATTTCAAAAACACAAATAGTTCCTTTTAAATAAAATTAAAATTAAAACTTACGACACTTTTCTACAGGGATGCAGATACCGCTATCGTCTCTCGCGTATCCGTCGTTGCAGTAACATCTGGAGTTGCAAATGATGTTCACGATGGGACAATGAGTCCTGTTTTGTGTGTCAAGAGTCGCACAAACGTTATCACATGCGGAACCGCATTGGAAAAATTCATTGGGACCATTACATTCTTTGACTGGAAATAAATCTGTAAAAACAATTTTTACTTTAGGTAAAGTTTAAACTGTGGGTACTGGGTAGGTCAACTAAGTACTCTTTTTGCTTATCGATGTGTTCACCGTTCATTTGGGTAAATAGATTAAAAGTACTCATACTGTGTTCGTTCTCAATAAAGGCCATTTATATTTACTTACTGTTGCCATCGCCCTCCGGACAGTAGCATTGCGTAGTTGAGGCGGGGCGGAAGAACAGCAGGGGCGCCATGTTTAGGGGGACGGCAAAGTGCATAAAATAAAACTGTTTTGGGCGGCAAAAACCCACGCCACGCTACCGCCTCCGGACCCACTATACCATACCAGCCCTGTATTATATACTGCCCACTGCTGAGCACGGGCCTCTACAACTGAGAGGGTTTAGGGCTTAGTCCACCACGCTAGCCTAGTGCGGGTTGGCAATCTTCACATACCTTCGAAATTCTTATAGAGAACTTCTCAGATATGCAGGTTTCCTCACAATGTTTTCCTTCACCGTTAAAGCGAGCGACAATTCACTAAGAATATTCACATAACTATTTAGAAAAGTCAGAGTTGCGTGCCCTTGGGTTTTGAACCTGCGGGCATTCGTCTCGGCAGTCCGTTCCACTCCCAACTAGGCTATCGCCGCTATTATCTCCGGTCCCGGTTTCTACTAAATTACTTAGCTAGTTTCTAGCGTGATTATGAATTAATTGCCAGCTCAAAGAAGAAAAAAAAAATTCAAAATATTTATTTCTTCATCTAATAATTACACATAGTAGAACCGTAGGTATAGTGAGTATTTTGATTATATATGGCTGAGGCTCAGAAAAAATGTACCTCGGCAATATTTTTCGTGAGCCGAACTTCGTCTAAAGAAAACTGTATTTTCACAAGTTAATAAAAAAATAAAAAAATATTCCTATGTTTGCTAGTATTCATGTTTTAATATTAGGCTATTTAAATTGTTGATATTATGGAATTTGACCGAAAACAATCTAGTATAATAAATAGCTTATTACTCGTTTCATTCAAAAATATAATGTGTCCACCACTATTCCAATGCATATTTTTATTATTTCATCTTGTATGAAGTACTTATTGTGACATCTTCTTTAAATTCTGAAAGCATGTGAATAAAGCTATAATCCCAGTAGCAGATATAATAAAATAAGCAAAAACTGATTGAACTATGATTTCATAAACAAATGTTCCCATCTTATTTCACGTGTGTTACAAGCGATTTGTTACGACGTAGTTTTTTTTGTTAAAGTAGTAGCAACACATGATGCTATTTTTTTGTAATGGCAACATTACTACTATCAATATGCAATGTCAGGTCCTTGTCCGACATCTTGGTTTTGGTAAAATGAGTGTGCTTTGGTGCGTGCTATTTTTCGTCCTTTGTTTTTAACGACTTTTCGGAAGCAATTTTGCATGGTAAGAAGTTAAATTTGTGTGTAAAGAGTAAAGAGAAATAAGAGGGATATGCATATTGTTGAATAATGTAGTTTATCACTCATTTACAATGCATTTAAGTATGCTACACGAGTTTTAGGTTATGTTATTCACGCGTGTTTGTTCACGTGGGTTACGTGTGTTACGAATTTGTGTGACGTAACACACGTGAAAAGTGTAAAGCTTAGTTCACATTACAATATTATCATAATGGCAATCACATGTCAATAGTATGGCGATTAAAGTTAGTCGTTCCATATTTTGTAAAAAATATTATTTTTCCTTTATTTTTTTTTAGATGCCATTAACACCTGCCGAAAGACAGAAACTCTACCGGGAAAGACTAAAAGAAAAAAATCCTGAAAAGTTTTTAGCCCAAAAGATAAAAAATGCCGAGAGAACAAAACGAAAGAGAAAAAATATATCAGAATATGCTTCCCCAGACCAGGAAGATATTAGAAAACAGTGGAGAGACAGAAAAAAGAAAAGCAAAGAACCGAAATCTGATAAAGTGCTTGCAGTAGACAATGCAGCAATTTTAAAACAGAAGAGAAATCAAAATAGAAGAGTATATTACAAGTTAAAGACTGAAAACACAATACTTAAAGAGCGTTTCATACAATCGAAGAAATCTTTGAAAAAAATTAAGCAAAAATTGACCAGATGTCAACGAAAAAATGATGAGCTTCTTGAAATTATTTAGGAAAAAGGTAAATTAATAAGTACTTATGAAGAAAAACTGAACTTAAATGCAAATTCGACAAAGAATTTAAATTAGATGTCGCTCAGAATAATGATACAAAAGACTCTGAAGTGTCATTAGAAATTCAACCAGATATATCAAGGCTATATTTTAAAGACACTGTACTCGTAAGATACTACCAAAGAGCCTCGTGGAAATATTATATCGGTTTTATTGAAGATATACGAGTTGAAGAAGGAAAAAGTTACTTTACAGTACGATTTTTGAAAACCGTAAAAAAACCGTTGCTAAAGTTTGTTGTTCAAAAAATTTACGATCAAGACACAGTCAATGAAGATTTGATTGTAAAACAAATTAAGATTATTCAAAATAGGGAACGGCCAAAAGAGTACTTTTTGGCTACTACTAGTGACGTGGTTTATTTTGAGTAGGATATAATAACGTACAAGTTTCTAACCTATACAGGTGGATTTTTGAGATGGGGTAGTAAGAGCAGCTATCTTAACTGTTTTAGTTACATGAAAACTTTTCAGGGATCTGCCTGGTCATTATTTTTGCCTTTTTTTTAACCTTAAAAGTACTCAAAACTATAATGGTCACATAGTCATGATCCTTATAAGCAACAGGTTTGATTGGAATCAATAAAATATTTTGGATAAATTGCTGATTTTTTTGCCATTGCATTTTTTTTTAAATATGTTAATGTAGATTGATAATTTGATCTATATATTCAAAAATGATTAGACAGTCTCCTAACAATGCTTTCTTGTAATTAATGCGGTTAAAGAAGCTCTGCCCTTGCCACCCCGTCTCAAAATCTACAACAAACAAAGTAGATATAGTCAAAATACCAAAGAAGTATATTCATAAAACCATTTGCAATTTCATAATTTAAACTAAAAGTACCTAGGTGATTCTTTAATACTATACTTTTATTACTTTATAGTAGGTCCTACTATATTTTCCATTTTAAGGATATATTCACGTCTGTCAGTCAAATGAGTCGATATCTACCATTGATGTATTAAAAAAACCATATCTACCCACTAATTTCAACATATATGTATAGGTTTAGCGCACTCAAATAAGAGAGTGATAAATAAGTTTTTAAAAAAGAACGTTGACAAAAACCATTAGTGACTGTACCTCAAATTATTAAAAAAAAACAATTAATTAAAAGTACAGGTAAAAGTGAGTAACTTCTAAGTACAAAATGTGATATTGTTATATTTTTTATAAGTATTTAACAATAATTGATAAATAAACCCTATGCTAGTGAAGTGTTTAAGTTAAATAAACAAATTGGTCTATAAATAGTATTTTACTCGAAATAAAGTAAGTATCTTGTTTCGTGTGAACTAATCTTAATAATAATTCCAGTGTGTTACCTATTTTCTGTGTGTTATCGTGTGTTACAATTCTCGTGTGTGATGGTACATTTTCTGTGAGCCTTAGCCATATATTACTAGCATTGCGCGCGGATCCGCCCGCGTGGAAAAGTTTTTCCGGGATAAAAAGTAGCCTATAGCACTCAGGAGTAATGTAGCTTCCTATTAGTGAAACATCAGCTACCTGCCAATAAAAGTCCCGTCAAAATCGGCCCAGCCATTTCAGAGATTAGCCGGAACAAACAAACAGACAGACAGACAAAAATGGTAAAAAAAAAATTTTTGGTTTATGTACCATATATATATTCATATACATGTAGTAAAAAACGGTTATTTCAATATTACAAACAGACACTCCAATTTTATTTATATGTATAGATTATATCAATGAGTAAGCATAAGAAAGCGTAGAAAGATACAAGACCCTGTATAGAAATATCTTCACACGTGAATATTTTACGTACCTTGAGTAGCACGTTTCTCTCGTAATAATGGATTATCTATAATGAAAAAACATTACCAACTAAAATAAAACTTCTAATCGAATTTTTAAAGCAAAAGGAAGGCTAATGCAATTATAGGTCACCTGATGATAAGTGATCAGCACCGATCATGGTCATAAAGCCTCATTTAGACGGATCAATTATTGCTAGCAATAAACGCACGCAATTATTGAACCCCGTCTGAACACGCGCAAAGGCGAGGCAATTTTCGCCCGCGTTATTGTACTTACATATTAGGTATATAAGTATTACGACTCTTGACAAATATTCATAATAGGTACGTAAGTTGCTAGCAACAATTGACTGAGTAGTTTTGAGGGCAGATTTCACTGCTTACTGATAAACGCTATTTGTCACATAAATGACAAATAAAAAAAGTCATGCTCTTCAGTCTTCATCATGCTCTTAGACTAGAGACGTATGTGTTTGGTTAGGGCTGCCATCCGCCCGGATTACCCCGGATTTGTTAGGGGAAATCTATTTTTTTTTATAGATAAGCGATAAATTAAAAAAATCTTAGTTAAAAATTCATTTATAATACCCCGCATTCAAGAAATCACGGCTTTGCTTAATTATATTAAAAATGTTTAATATTTTTTGCGGTTACATACGAACTTAATTCGATTTTAATAACAAGCTGTATAAATGAATAAAAATAAAAAAATTATGATATTTTTATTTTTATTGCTAAAAATATTTTTTCAGAGGTCTCCGGGGAAAACCCCAACTTCGCCGCAAATGTCCGGGATTTTTGCCGTGTTTATCCAGCGTCGGCAATTTAGGTGATGGCAGCCCTATGTTTGGTGGGCTCTCAGACCAATAACTAAAGGGTGAACTTATACATTTATGTAACGAATAGCTTTTAACAGCAAGCGGTGAAATAGGCCCTTAATATTGTTGTAACTTGTATTCAACTAAGCTGCATGTATCATATGTCTAGTGTTTCAATACCACAAACTTACTGCACTTTTCCACAGGAATACAATTGCCTTTCTCGTCCCTTGCATATCCATCGCGGCAGTAACATCCCGGGTTGCACACGATATTCTGTATGGGACAGTTAGTCCTGTTCTGTAAGTGTAGGTTTTCACAAACATTATCACACGCCGAGCCGCAATCGTAGAATTCGTGTGGACGAAGACATTTCTTCTCTGGTATTTGGAAATGAATGTTCCTCTCAGCTGTGAATCCAAAGAAAATATTGCACGATTATTTAATTTACTTGTGGTAGGTCTCTCGTGTGCGAGGGGCCGCCTGGGTAGGTACCTACCACCGCAATGTCTATTTCTACCGCCAAGCAGCGGTGAGCAATGTGCACGTAACACAACACTGTTTGAAGGACATTGTAGCCAGTGTCATTACTGGGCATTATGATTTATTAGACTTCTTCTGTCACATACATCTTGTGTCTCAGGGTGACGAGCGCATTGGAGTGTCACTCAGTACGCGTAGCTTCTCTAAGTAATCTGTGCTCAGTACTTTGTGATTCAAAGTTATGAGTGGTGTTGCTAAGTGCTGTTTATGGGTGGTCGTATCGCTTACCATCAGGCGAACGGTATACTCGTCTCGTCATTTAAGTTTCATTAAAACATATTTTGAATTTGTTCAGCTACTTATGTAGCTATATTTACCTGCTGTAGTAATCGTTTAGACCGTAGTCCCACAAAGACATATGCAAATAAAAAAAAAACTAAAATGAAATTCAAAGGGTTTACTTTCTTGTAGGTAAAGAATAAAGAATATTTCGATTGAATTGTAATGTGTAGTAGCGTTTTGAATTTGTTCAGCTTCTTTTGTGGCTGACTGTACATTCACATCGCATGATTAACATACAAAGCTTGAATTAGGTTTCATACACCATAATGTTATTATGTAGGTAGGTACCAACCACATTCTTTTTCAGGAATGCACTCTCCTTTGGCGTTTTTAATGTAGCCTCCAATGCAAACACATTTTAGCTGGCATATTTTTGTATTTTCATTCAAACAACTAAAAAATATTCCCCTATTTCTACAAGACTTTTCCGGAGGGCAGACTCTCACACATTCCAACTTCTCATTAGGCCTGTTGCATTCTAGAAATAATTATGCATATAAGAATCAGAATTCAGAACGCTCCGGATAAAATATGCATATATGAGGATAACGCCAAATTGTAAGGAAGGGCTCAAATGAAGTGAATTGAAATAACTGTGCTAATCAAGTGCTTTTTTGTTGCCGCCAAAACTCGATAAAGTCTTGGTAAGGTAGCCACTGCTTTACTACGACGTACTACTAATGATGAAAAATACAACAAAGTATGCGTCTGAAGGACTTGTATCCATGGACAAGAATAAATTAATAATAAAAAAAATATCATATTTGACAGCAGACGTCAGGCACTCGGAACCAGCTCAACTAGACTCGGCACTCCTGACTAGTGATGCGGCTCGAGTAGGATTTTATGACTCGGTCTCACGAGTAATTTCAATACGTCACTCGAATTGTACTCGAGTTGACTATTTACACACCATGTAAGTAAGATTTGTTTAAATATTTTATATACCTTTATTTAACTACTAATATGTCGGAAGATGAAATATTATACAAAATAATAGTAATTTTCCACTTGTTAAATTTACTTTTTTCACGCTTTAGCACATGAAAAATACGAAATAGCCATAAACATTCTGAAATAGTAGCAATAACTTTCACGTCGTAGACAGGGACTAGTGACTACTGAATTAGCGACTTCTAGTAATTTATAGCGCTCATCGAGGCTACCCAGTGCGCCGAGTTGACTCGGCAACTCGAGCAGTGGTGCCAGATTAAGCGACTTTTCGCCATTTAGGCTATCTCTGAGGGTGTCGGGGCGACCAAAAATTGTGAATGGCGACTGGTCGCCGTTTAGGCGATGCGAATGGCACTCAGTCGCCAATTTAGGCTACCTTGGAAAATAACCTTTTTTTTGTCGGATTTGAGGATATTTTTAGCTTTGAGAGTAGAAAACATGACAAAAATTGGAAAATTGAGGACCTTTTTTTTTTTAGCTCTTCGTGTCAGGGGCTGGGAAGTTTTTTTTTGCTCTTTCGCCTCTCCATATACGTTGCGGCGACTTGAGGCTACTTCATAATGATTTTTCGGCGACTTCAACCGTCATACATCTGGCAACACTGAACTCAAGTGCAAATGGACCGAGTCAATATTTTTTTCCCACGACTTCGAGTTTGACACATTCACTAGTTTATTTGTCTCTGACATTCACTCGAGTAAAAACAGGACGCGACTCGCATCACTACTCCTCACTCCAAATAGTAAACATTAGTTCAAGCGTGAATAATAATATTATATTACGAATATTACCAATCACATCTACGATATAAATCTTCTTCGCCGTTGATGGCAATCCTGTCTAAAATGTTTATACAGTGTCTTTATCAGAGTAATGTGTGAGTAGTCTGATCCAACACCGACAGGGTTGTAAACTGAAAGTTGAAGTTGAAAACGCCGTCTTACCTGTGATTGCGGCAACTAATCTCGTGTTTAGTGTAAATTGAGTGCAATATAAATTAAAATGGTTCATAATGCTATTTCAAAACTAAAACATTTTTTCACAGGAATAAATAAATATGTGATAATAATTCATAATACTACCACATATAGAAGGCTGTCAAGAAATGTGTACCTAAATAAACATGAACTCAATCACAAAGTTATAGAACAAGCAAAATGTAGTAGTTTTACATATAGAACACATAATTGCGGTGAACTGCGGCCAGAGAATGTGGCACAGAAGGTTACTCTCTGCGGATGGGTGCAGTATACCCGGTTATCCAAATTTTTGCTCCTTAGAGATGGTTATGGGCTAACGCAATGTACAATAAATACTGAGATAAGTGCGAATCTGCCAAGTTTACCACTAGAATCAGTTGTGTTAATCGATGGCACAGTTTCTCTAAGGCCCAAAGATATGATAAACCCTAACATGCAGACAGGAAAAATAGAGGTTATGGTTGACAAAATCAAAATTTTAAATGAAGCTGATCCAGTTCCCTTCAACTTGAGAGATTACCAGAAGCCAAAAGAACAGTTGCGACTAAAATACAGGTATATAGATATGCGTTCCAGTGACATGCAATACAATTTAAGGCTTCGTTCTCACATGTTGCACAATATGAAAAGGTTTCTGATAGAGAAACATAACTTTGTTGAGGTAGAAACACCAACATTATTCTGCCGTACTCCTGGTGGGGCAAGAGAATTTGTTGTGCCTACCCACCATCGTGGACTGTTTTACTCGTTAGTACAAAGTCCACAGCAATTCAAACAAATGCTGATGTCAGGAGCAATAGATCGCTATTTCCAAATAGCAAGATGTTACAGAGATGAAACAACAAGGCCAGATCGACAGCCAGAATTCACGCAACTGGACATTGAGTTGTCATTTACAAATAGAAATGGAGTACTTACCATGGTTGAAGATTTGTTATGTGCAACATTTCCTAAATCATTACCAAAACTGCCTTTCAAAAGAATGACATATAAGGAAGCTTTAGAGCAATATGGTTCCGATAAACCAAATTTAACCCATGACCTAAAGTTTATTAATATAAAAGATTTATTTGTAGAAAAGCAGAATGATCCTAATTTTTGTGCCTTTTTGTTACCTTACCCAGATGAATTAGGAAAATTAACTGCCAAGTACAAGGAACAAATAAGGGAATTGACAAAGAAGTATAAGACAAAAGTCATACAAAATGAAAGTATAACAAAAGAGCTGGGCATTGACATTGCAGATAAAATTAAGAACATTACTGGGACCACAAATGCAGTAATTATTTCTTTAGGCAATGATGAAAATGCCTGCCTTTGTTTAGGTGAGATTCGGGAAATGTTAGCAAAATTGTTAAGTTCCAAAGGGTTACTGAAAATTTATGACACAGTGCAACCATTGTGGGTTATCGATTTCCCATTATTTTTGAAAGGAGAAGATGGTCTCCAGACTTGTCATCACCCATTTACATCTCCGCATCCTGATGACTTGCATTTATTGGATACTGATCCATTAAAAGTACGGTCTCTGGCCTATGATATTGTATTAAATGGAAATGAAATAGGAGGTGGATCAATCAGAATACACAATGTAGAACTTCAGAAAAGAGTTATGAAGATATTGGACATAGATCCTGAAAGCTTGAAGCACTTTTTGAATGCCCTGAGATTTGGATGTCCTCCACATGGAGGAATTGCTCTTGGACTTGATAGGCTAGTTGCCTTGGCATGTAATGCAGAGTCAATCAGAGAAGTAATAGCTTTCCCAAAATCACATGAGGGAAGGGATCCTTTATCAGGAGCCCCTAATACTATTTCAGATGATGAAAAAAGGTATTATCATTTATCTAGAGAAGAATAGATATTTTGTTGGAGCGTTTTATTTTTAGTTAGAAAAAAGAAGAGAAAAGACCATAGGAGAATAACAAAGAGAGGATAGAACCCAGAGTGTTAATTACACTGCATAAAATTTTCTAGAAAGTCCTTTTAGTCCTCATTACGATTATAGATAGGCAGTCGCTCATGTTTTTATTATTATTCAAATTCATTATTATATTACTTACTTTTATATGAGGCCCAAAATTAATCCATTATAATTAATGTACCTATTTAAATTATGGAGAGTTATAAAGTGAAAGAACCTGTCTTGACCAAGTACACCTTTGACTGTACATTTTTTGTAATACAAGGATATCTGATCAAGATTTTTTCACTGTGACATTAGACAGACCTTATTGTTCTCATATTATCTGCGATGAAGTAAGTATAACTAAATGTTTTTCTTATAAGACGTAATGCAGGCTAGTAACAATAATGTAATTATTAAAGATTAATATTATAGAGTAAATGTTTATGATTTTTTTAAGTCTACTGTTTCTTTAATAATCTAAGAAAATTTATTACTCCTAAGTTATTTGTCGAGATTTAAGATGATTTTTTATGTTTATGACTAGTTTCTTTGTTATATGGACAGTTTGTTCAACTTTGGAGTTTTGTGTACCTGATAGTTTTCGTTTAAAGGGACGTCACATTAGTATCTTAATTACTTCAAATTACATTCATAACCAATGATGGACAGTGCTGTTTAAAATTGGGTGTTTATAACTAGTGATTTAAAAAGTTACTTCTGTTATTTTCTTATTGCCACAGATAATATTATGGCACCCAGACTAGATTATTTCAAAGAACATGTTAATAATTTACTGGTGGTAGGTCTCTCATATGTTCTTACATATGAGAGACCAGGTGGACTCTTGTCCACCTGGGTGGGTAACACCGCAATGTCTATTTCTACCGCCAAGCAGCATGTGTATGCACTGTTGTGTTTCGGTTTGAAGGACATTGTAGCCAATGTAACTACTAGACATAATGAGGCTTAACATCTTATGTCTCAGGATGAAGAGCACAGTGGAATGCCACTCAGTAGTTTGTAAGTCAAGGTGCTGATTGGTGTTGCTACTGTTTATGTGTAGTTGTATAGCTTACCATCAGGCGAACGGTATGCTCATCTCGTCATTCAAAGCAATGAATAATGTTTATTATTGGGTACACCCATTGTCCAATTTGAGGTTAAACATAAGGCTCGGATAATGCATATTTTTTTAAAACATCTTTTATGTGAACCTAAATACATTAGAGTAACTAAAGTAACTTACACTTATACGCATACTCACGCCTTTTATCCCCGAAGGGGTAGGCAGAGGCGCAACTAGTGCACCCTCTTTTCGCCGTGCGTATTCCGTCCAATGATGTGATAGGGGGTGAGCCTATCGCCATATCGGGCACAAATTCCAGACTCCGGGCTGATACTGAATAGAAAAATCCAATATCCCTTTGCCCGACCCGGGGATCGAATCCGAAACCTCAGCATTGCAGTCGTACCGTAATACAACTACGCCACCGCACTTATACTTATGTGCCAAATAATAATGGTCGAAAAGGATGTTTTCTTTAAGGACGTTTTATCACCTTTTCTTCGAATGAATGAAACCCCTCCTAGCTGACTGTGCCACGGCAGCCAATTTAACGGAGATCAGCCAGGTAGGTACGCAGAAAATACTGTAGTGCACAAGTGTGTGCGCATTACACAGGTGCACTTTCTATTCCTTCACTCTCATAGTCCTATGAGACGACTATCCGACATGACCGCAGAGACAGGACTAACGGCTTTACGTGCTTTCCGAGGCACGGGGGATCAACGCCAACATCCTCACTCCTAGCTGTGACTGAATAATTTTTAAGATGGAAAAATCGAATACCTCTTATACAAAATATATAAGCAGTAGGAGTAATTTAATGCCATTTGCATTTTTAAACTGTCCATGATTGGTTCCTTTACTATGTTTGTGTTGGAATATCTATGTGTATGTGGATTTGTTTCATAAAAATTATAATTGTACATGTTTAAGTTTCTTTCTGTAATTTCGGTACATTTATGTCGCATATTTTGCTATTTCGCAAAGGAATCAAACTTATAGGGTACTTCCCGTTGACCTAGAATCATGAAATTTGGCAAGAAGCAAGGTCATACAGCACATGTAAAGGGAAAATCTGTAAACCGCAAATATGTACTTAGTAGTAGTACTTACTTCAACAACAAAAAAAAAGCAAATTTACAAACATTTTCAATTTGATTAATTTATTAATTAATTTCGCCGAACTATTCTGTTTAAGTTTGTTGGAACCCTGAGTACGTGAGTCCAACTCGAACTTGTCTCGTCTTTTTATGATCAGTCATAACGTTTTACCCCGTGATCGATTTAAATTATTGTTTTTGCGTTCGATTTCGTATAGTTTCGGAATGGTGACATTTTAATTTTATTGGTATAGAACCGTGGACTTCGAAGATGCAGACGGGAACTCCTCCAAATCAAGTAGGATTTTGATAATTATTTTTGTATGTGGGTTCAATTAGATTTGTTTTATAACAAAAAAAAAGCTAAAAATAAAAACTTTTTGTCAAAAAAAGAAACTACTCCAAAAACCACTACTTACAATCCAAAAAATAATTGAACTTTATACCTAATACGGTTTACCAGTCAATTTAATATATCGCAAGCAATGTAATCTTTCCAATTCGTATTTTTACCCTTGTGCGATGTCAACAAAACTGTTGAACCATTAGGTGCTAGAGTATAACAGGGGAATTCCCTGTGAGTCGTAATTATTAAAATTAAAATAAATCAAAAGAAACTATATATATATATATACACATAATATCATAAAACTTACTCCTATAACTCTGGATTTTAAACATTGTTACCTTCTGTTCGAGGAGATGGCTAATGACCATCGTACAGATTCCTAGGAATCTAGTTTAGTCATTAGCTATCGACTATGTAATGTGCTTTAATTCACCGAATTGTATCGGTGACCTTAGTTAGTTTTAAGAACACTGTACTTGTCCTGTTTGTAACCTTTTTAACCTTTGTTATTATTATTTAATAAATTATTTTTATTATTGTTTTTGTAAAGATTTTCCTCATATCAGAAGAATGACACCAAGACGTGGAAATTAATGTGCATATCGCACCTTTAGAACGAAAACGACACAATTCAAAACAATCTTAAATTGAGTTATCGTCATAAAGTGACTCAAAACTGGTCCCTTTTTTTATAAAAATATAATAAAAAACGGCATGATATAACAGTTTGGTCCTTTTTCCACTTGAATATGGCTGTGTTTGAACTATTGTTATATTGAGAACTTCGTTTTAAGTCATTTTATGAAGATAACTCTATTTTCGATTTTTTTGAATTGTGTAGTTTTCGTTCTAAAGGTGCGATATGCTTGGTTTTCGTTAAGTCCCTTTGTAGGAAAAACACGTCACCACACGCCCGCACCACCGCTCTCATTTTTTTAAATATCGTTCAGGTTTTATTTATTTATGATAGGTAGTTATAATATTTTGAACTTCAGTGACATCTTCTCCGCCAATTTTAAGTTTTAAACCACAATTAATTTTTTTTTTCTGCCGCCAAGCAGCTGTGGTCATGCACATAGGCCTCGCCCAAAGATTTCCAGGCGGACCTGTCAAAAGCGGCCCGCATCCAGCGCGCTCATGCTATCTTTATCAAGTCGTCTGTCCACCTTGCGGGTGGACGGCCGACGCTGAGCTTGCCAGTACGTAGCCTCCACTCGAGAACTTTTTTGCCCCATCTGCCGTCAGTTCTGGTGGTAGGTATCTCATTATGTCCGCCCTGTGGTTTGGGGGCGATTGGAGAATTCCACCACGGTATCCCCTGCCTGTCGTAGGAGGCGACTAATAGGGGCCAGGGGGGGTTGGGGCGGTCGGCACGGGTGCTGTCCGCCGCAAGATAACATGTGTGCCCCCTACAAGAGGAGACGGGCTGCATTAAGCAGCACCGCGCAGGGGCGGTTGCGGACGACAACTTAGACACTTTTCGTCCGAGGAAGCCCGCAGCCGTCCCTAAATGCGCCGAAGAAGGGGAAAAAAAAAAAAAAAAAAAAAAAAGGTATCTCATTATGTAAGAGGCCGTCTGGGTGGGTACCACCGCAATGTCTATTTCTACCGCCAAGCAACAGTGTGCATGCACTGTTGTGTTTCGGTTTGAAGGACATTATAGCCAGTGTAACTACTGGACATAATGAGACTTAACATCTTATGTCTCAGGATGACGAGCGGAGTGGAATGCCACATAGCACGTTGTAAGTCAAGGTGCAGGTTGTTGTTGCTACTGTTTATGGGTGGTTGTATCGTTTACAATCAGGGAAACGGCACGCCCGTCTCGTCATTCAATGCAAAAAAAAAAATTTAGAGCTATTTAAAGATTTTTTTGCAAAGATTTTTGGTAAGTTTATAGATAGATGGAAAAAGATTTAGGTGGGAACTTTAGGTTAGTACACTACAAAAACTGCATCATATAAACATAATTAACAATTAAGAATCATACCAAAATAATTGCAACTTCTTTAAACGAATAGGACGATTTGACCTTCAGCTATAATATTACGAACATTTAAAAGGTCAAATTAATTATAATTCAAGTCGTGATAACTTTAATCTGTGGTATTAAATCTTGTATCCAGACATGCATACTATATATGTTAGTTTAGCAAAAAGTACGTAGGTATATTATTTTAGGAATACTCACCGGGACCTTGTGAAGAACACAAAGCGATGATACAGGAAAACAAAACGAAGAGAGCTCCTTCCATCTTGCTTGTTGGCCGTGTTTTGCCGTAAACGAGAACTATAAAATCTTTTATACCCGTTTATGATTGCGAGGGGATATACCTCAATCTTGAACCCTTTCCTGGTATAAGACTTGTGTACAATTTATTTCCTGTAATGTTTTTTTTATGTTTCATAATGCCCAGTAATTACCTAATGGCCATTATGAAACTTCATCTTATGCCTCAGGGTGACGGAAACAGTGGAGTTCTATGCAGTACATTGTAATTCTACTTACGTTAAAAGTACTGTGTGGTGTTGTTACTGTTTATGGGCGGTCGTATCGCTTACCATCGGCTGACCGGCACGCTTGTCTCGGCATTCAGTTAGAAGAAAAACAATATATCGCAACTTTAGGACGAAAACGACGCAATTCAAAAAAATAAAAAATTGGTTTATCTTTATAAAATTACTTAAAACTGGTCCCTTTTTATGAAAATATTATAAAAAGGGACCGATATAGGTAATAGTTTTGTCCTTTTCCTGCTTGAATATGGCGGTGTTTGCACAATGGTTGTATTGAAAATTTCGTTTTAAGTAATTTTATGACAATAACGCATTTTTTTATTTTTTTGAATTGTGTCGTTTTCGTCCTAAAGGTGCGATATTATATTTTTTTTTTTTTTTTTTTATTGCATTTAATGACGAGACGAGCATGCCGTTCGCCTGATGGTAAGCGATACGACCACCCATAAACAGTAGCAACACCATCCAGCACCTTGACTAACAAAGTACTGTGTGGCATTCCACTGCGCTCGTCACCCTGAGACATAAGATGTTAAGTCTCATTATGTCCAGTAGTTATATGCAACAATGCAATAATCTTACTTTACGATAACGTAGGACAGTAGTTCTTCTGATTATAAGATACTGCGCTGTTGCTACTGCTAACAGCGGCAATATAAGATAAACTGGATTACTAACACAGCACTCTATAGGTATATAAAGATATCGATACCGGAAAATTCAATTTGCGTAAGGGACATTTTGGCGAAAATGAGTTATATATCGATACCGGAAATTTCAATTGGCGTAAGGGACAATCTAACACTTTTCAGGAGAGCCAAAAAACATATATTTTCGTCTTAAATTCGGTGTACCTTTTGTATTTGTTATCGGATTTCGAAGGTGTCAAGGGGGCACTGATTTATTTTTTTTGTGCTTTTTCTAATAGTTTTATCCAAAATAACAGTCAATAACATAACAGTCACCCTGGCTTTCCCGGGGATATCGTCGAGCCCTGGGGCAGTGTTCTTACTCCGCAGCCGAAACACTGCCGCCTGCATTTCCGCAGGCGAAACTTCTGGGATATCCCTTGTCGAATCTCGATCGATGATGCCGCCACTTCAGGTGGCTACTCTAATAAAAAGGCAATAAAAATGTAGTAAGGGTTTTATTTCACAAAATTCTCTACGTTTTGTCCTTCTATTACCCTCCACATTTACCTAATACGACATTTATTACCTAAATCGCCAGTTTGATTTATATAAAATTTATCCTTTACAACCTACGTAACCTGTGCGCTGGGTCATCACACCCAATGCACGCCCATGCACGGGGGGAAATTGGTCGCGTGCCGAGGCACACAGTTCAGTGTATATACCTCTTGGTTGAAAAACACATTGAGGCCTGAAAGGGCCCGCGAACATTTCCTGGCACCCTCATTTTCCGCCCATCCTGGGAACCTTCCTCCCTTCCCTCCACCTTCCCTTCCATATTCCTCCTCCACTCCCCTCTCAGGCCCCTGCAGTCGTCAAGCCGGGGGACTCCAGTATCCCATTCGCAGGTTTCCCCCGGTGATGACTGCAGGATCGACTATTTAAAAAAAAAAACCTACGTAACCTTACTATAGTTCGGACAAACTAAGGTGGCCGGTATGACAATTCAATTTTTTTCCCGAAGCGATAACTCTGTGAGAACGTCTACCCGAAAAATTCAAAACCGTGTCATGTCATACCGGCCATATTAGTTTGTCACTACTATAAGCTAAGGGCGTATAGACGTTTTATTCATTTTTGGTGGGGTGTAAAGGACACCTATTTTTGCAAGTAGTGGATCTACGTTAATTTGGATAAAACTATTAAAAAAAGCATCAGTGCTCCCTTGACACCTTTAAAATCCGATTACAAATAAAAAGGTTACAACGAATTTAAGACAAAAATATATGTTTTTTGACTCTCCTGAAAAGTGATGGTTTGTCCCTTATGTCAATTGAAATTTCCGGTATATTATATATTCTTCGCCAAGCTTAGCGGCGCTTTCCATATCATACAAATTCCAATCTTGCACATGTCAAGTGTATCTAGGTATAAAGAAAATCATAATTTACCTAATAAAATGTAAGGTCAGGGGGTCCTATTCCGTCTACGGAAGTGTATTCATGTGTAGGTACAGTTATAGATAATCACCGGTGCAATCTATACTTACGTACCTATAATTAAAACAGTAGAACCCGTGTGTCTGTATTGAAAGAAAATTATCGAAGTAATAAAAAAGAAGGGCGTGACTAAAGACGAGTAGGTACTTAATAGAGCGCAAACAAATATTTTATTTCTTTTCTGCCTGTTTTCTGATTGCTAGTGCATATCTCGGAAACTACTATCTAAGTATTTTCATGTACTTTTCACATGTGGACAGAGTATAATTAGGAGCACATTATACTATACTTACATATACATATACACTCACGCCTTTAATCCCCGAAGGGGTAGGCAGAGGCGCAACTAGTGCACCCACTTTTCGCCGTTATTCCTTCCCATGATGTGATAGGGGGTGAGCCTATCGCCATATCGGGCACAAATTCCAGACTCCGGGCTGACACTGAATTTTTAAAAAACCCAATATTACTGCCCGACCCGGGAATCGAACCCAAGACCTCAGCATTGCAGTCATACCGTAATACAACTACGCCACCGAGACAGTATATATACTTATATATACTATACTTAGGTTTTGTTTTATTAAAATCGGATTTTGGAAAATACTTTTCGATATTTTAAGATATTTGCAATTTACTTTTACACTTTTCAGGCACAGATAGATCTAAGTAAGGTCAAGGGGCCCTATTCCGTCTACGGGGTGAATCCGTCTTTTTGCAATTACGGGCTTTCTAATCGATGGATAGCTTTGATGGCCGTATAGATAAAAGAGCATAATTTCTCAGTCCGAATAAAATCACCTAAGTGTCATAAGTCTTTATAGGAAAGAATAAAATGAACATTAAAGTTCATTTGCATTTTAAAAGTGAAATATGAGTGACGTCTAAAGCCATTATATTGCAGATCAATATAAAGTTATTCAACTTATAGTGTCAAAAGACTGTAATATATAAAGTTCAATGTCCGTTTAAACCTAGCTTGTCGTTGTTTTGCTAGAAAATGGTGTAAATAGTACATAATTTAACATGATAAATGTATGACCTCAAAATGGACAAGTGCCATATTCCATCTATTTTGGATGGGGTTAAATCGGCATATGACGATCGAGCCCCCATTTCAGATGTCGTAAACCTTTTTCGGAAACGCATCTAATGTTAACACTTGTAATAATTAAAAAAGAGTACCTTAGGGTTCTATAATGTATCAGGTATTTAAAAATATGTGACAGGAGAACAACACTGTCTTCAGGAGGTAAAAAAACCCTGGAATGGTGTCTTCTCATTTTGTAGTGCACCAAATAATATTATGTTTATAACCCCTGCCTTCTTTAATGTGCCGGAATAGCCCCCGAAAAAGTTATTTGCACATAAAACGGGAACGAGTCCTTATTTTTTAAGATTTTTATGCTCATCATTGACTGTCTCCCATCTATACGTAACCTTATAACGCGTATCTTTCAAATAACGAGCGATTTCCATGTAATCTACCCATACGACGGATTTCCCCGTTTTTGAAGGGAAAATCCGTCTAGTGGCCAAGATTTTAAAAAAGTTTGGTATCTTGATTCTAAAGAGAGCTACATTAAATATTTTAAGTGCATATAAAAGATTAATAAATTCTTAAGAACGTTAAAACTTCACACAAGTAAAAAGACAAAATGTTATTGAAATATGGGCCAATTAATGTGAGGTATGCAAAAACTACGCCGGAATTAACCCCCCTGACCTTATACACTCACTATACGCAGAAGAAGTTGGTGGCACAAGAAGTTTGTAAAAAAATAATGAAACACGGAAAATCAATTCCATACCTACGTATAACTTTCTACATTAAAAAGCAATAAAAATATCGAGCTCGTTCTCGCCTTTTTTCCACTATGGCAAGTAGGCCCTGTTTGTAGTTAAGTACCTACGTACAGTCAGCAGCATAAGTAGCTGAACAAATTCAAAATTTCAAATCGCCTACATACTTTTTTCTTCTTACTAATCTTTTTTTTCTCTTCACAAAAATAAATTAAAAGAGATTTACTTTACTTCAAACTTAACGCGTATATAGGCGATTTGAAATGTTGATTTTGTACAGATATTTATGCTTCTGACTGTACATTAATATTATCCTACACATTTTAGTGTAAGACCTTGACCCGTGGAGATTTTTTTTCAATAAATGATTTTTATTCATTTTACGTTAGTGAATTACGTGTAGCAAATCTAACTATACTATGTGTTGCTCGCGGATTCGCCCGCGTGAAACGCCTTTACCGCTACAAAAGTGCCTACGACGACAGCGCCATCTACTTAAACAATCAGATAAAAAATATCCATTATATCCCATGGGAGCAAATTATCGGAATAAAAGTAACTTATGTGTTAATCCAGGACAAGATCTACCCATATGCCAAAGGATGTGTCCAAAACGGGCCTACAATTGTAACTAAGATACTTTATATATATTTGGATAACTTTCTACCCCTTTTAAAACCCGTTAGAGGATGAATTTCAATAAAATACGAAACACGTCTTCCATCAATTCTGTTAAAAAAGGTTTATGCAAAGGACATGTCCAAAAACGGGCCTGAAATTTTAAACAAGCCAATTTATATATATTTGGATAGAACTCCTGAAAACTAACCTTTTGCAATAGATCGTTTAATTTTAAAGACCTCCGACGTTGAAATTTACTATGTAATTTTGTTTGGCTTGAAAACTACACTTAATATGAACGTTTTTAAAAAAGTTGGTTATAATGGAGGGGTCTAAAAATATTTTTTTAATGGATAAAAGTTCCATATTTTGCCCCTTTAATATCCCTAAAGTTTGAGCCTTGTTAGATTTTGAGGCCCGGCACTCATACAAAAAGCGGACATCTCTTTTGTAGTAGATTGGACCAAGGAATCACGTTGTCCCATGCAAACTTTACTCCCCATTTTCACCACCTTAGGGGTAGAATTTTGGAAAATCCTTTCTTATCGGATACCTACGTCATACAAAGAACACACCCTCCAAGTTTCAGGTCTCTACGATCAGCGGTTTAGGCTGTGCGTTGATCCGTCAGTCATTCAGGACAAAGCATTTTATATGTATAGATAAGTACATATCGCAGTTGAATCACGAGACGAGCATGCCGCTGGCCGAATGGTAAGCGATACGACCGACCATAAATCATGCCAACTAGCAACACCATGTACAGAACTTTGAATAAAAATGTAGGTAAGTACTGCGTGGCACTTCACTGCGCTCGCCACCCTAAAACATAATAAAGCAATAACACTGGTTACAACGTCCTTCAAACCGAAACACAACAGAGCATGCATACTGCTGCTTGTCGGTAGTTTAATTATGTTTGTTAAGCGTGTTTCGAGGGTAGGGATCGACAAAAAATACTATATACGTTCACATCAAATTGTTTAATACATATAAATAAGACATGCACCTATTTATCAATTACAATATAGCTATTCTACAATAATTTCAACTAGGAATTACGAAAATTTTACTTAGCTAGGTACTATACCAACATACGCTACAGCTTAAATCGGTTTTTCATTTCAATAATACATACATGAGGCTGTGATTTTCGATTCCAGAAAAGTTAGATATGGCCTGTTTTTTGACAATTCATTATATTTATGTAAACCTACGCCTCGATTGCCTCGGTGGCGTAGTTGTATTGCGTGCGCGCTACAACACTGTCCTATGGTACCGGGTTCAAATATCAGGTCGGGCAGTTATATTGCGTGTCTCTGCTTGATACCAGCCCGGAGCATGAATACCTACCTAAATCATTTTTGATGATCATATTGTTATGATGATGACATACCCACTGTGTAAGTTTTTCGGCAATATTGTGGAAATGATCAATCATGTGGAGCATCACACGTTACGCATAAACTTATAGCTAATGATTGAATGAATTTTAATCTAATTTTTTTTGGCACGCTGGATCAGAAGTCGTTTCTGGGCACTCGCAATATGGTATGCATGGTCCGTCGACAGCCTTCCTCCTATACCCTGACTTACAGACGCAGCCGGGCGCAACCGTTTCATCCTCACATTTAATCTTGGATGTCAGCGCTGAACAAGTGTCCCCTGGACATGATTGTTTGGAATCTGTGTACTCTTCGTTCGGGTCGGAACATTTAACTGTAAAAAACAGGGTAAATGAATTAAAATTAGATAAGATGTAAATTTAAATTTCGTGTATGAAAGGAGATGTTCGCTTTTTGTATGGGTACTGGCCTCAAAATCTAACCAGGCTTAAACTTTAGGGAAATTAAGGGGCAAAATATGGAACTTGGATACATAAGAAAAAAAAATTACACCCCTCCATTCATAACTCCTCATAGTCATTAACTATCTAAGGATTGGCTACTTTCTGATATTTCAAATTCCACGGATAGGATAATTAATTTATACCCGCAGTTTCGCCAAAGTAGAGCCTGTATAGCAAGCACTCAGCGATAAAATTGCTTCCTGTTAGTGCAATACCTATTTTACTTTCAAACTTTACCTACCACGTTATTATATTAGCAAAGAAAATTTTATATTATCCAAAAAATACGTATGTCATCGAGCTCTCTAATTAGTTTACTTGTTAAATCGTGAAAATGTAATCGACAGAAAGATTCAATTTCCCATTTAGACTTTTATGAACACGATTTTGACCCCCTTCAAAACGTCGGATTAAATCGAAATTTGACATTCTTATCAAGGACCGATGAGAATTCAATATTTTAAACTAAAAACTCGCTTTTATAGAAAATGCTTTGATGTATGGGTTTTTAATACATCAATGAGAAAATGCAACTAAAAAATTAATAAATAATAGTTTATTTGTTTTTAGTAATATCTGTTGGACCATAGTAGAATTATAACTAAACTGGCTACTCTAATGTGTAAAAAAAACCTACTTGTCACAAGATGGCGCTTTCGTTTATTTTTAGTGACATCTGTTGGACAATAGTAGAACAGAACTAAAAAAATTTATGTAAATAATACTTTAAAAAACTAAAAAACACGCTTTATAAAAATAGAAAATAAATTTGAATTAAGAATACTGTAAATAAGTAAAAAAAAGCGTGGGGTGCATGGTGTCAATAGTTATAAATATTTAATTGACAAAATATAATATGAGTAGACATTTTGATATCTTAAAAAGCCCTACACGCTTTTTTTAAAATAATTTTATTTTTTCTTATTTACATTTCAAATTTATTAAAATTTATTTTCTATTTTTAGTTAGATTTTCTATAAAGCGCGTTTTTTTAGTTTTTTTTTAACTATTATTTGTTTTAATATCATATCCACTTGTGTAGTCTTGACCTTTTTTTTTTTTTTATAATGGCATTTGTGTTCACATTTTGCCAATGTCAAGTTTGGTTTGTATATTTTATTATCTGTAGTGTGTCGAAGTAAAGCAGTGGCTATCTTACCAAGACTTTATCGAGGAGTTTTGGCGGCAACAGAAAAAACACTTGATTAGCACAATTATTTCAATTCACTTCATTTGAGCTCTTTAATAGAACTATATTGGATAATATACCACCATAATTATGCAATATAACACTAAATATCACCAAAATAATGAATTAAAACAAGAGCACCTCATGACACTTCCAAGTTCCCGCCAAAACTCCTAGTCTTGACCTTGTGGTGGCCATTAAAATTGTTCGCAGCGCTAACTAAAATAGGTTTATAAACTGTTTATGGATAAGGTCGGTAGAAGTAACGTTACCATAGAAAACTCCTAAATGTAGGATAAGAATAATATATCACTTACGACATTGATTATAAGGTACACATGTTCCGTTCAGTCTCCAATAGCTTTTCTTGCACCGACATGCCGGTTCGCATTCAAGGACAATACCAATCACTCCGAAGATAGGACATCTTCCGTCAGGGGTTGCTTGGGAACAGTCTTCTCCAGGACAAATCGGAGGGCAAGAATTGTATTCTTCGTGAGAAACATCACAAGGGAAAGGGGCTGTAATACAATGTATTTTTAATTATACAGAAATGTTTACATTTGGCATTGTAGGTCGCTAAAAACAATTTTGAGATCGAGTATCGTTATACATGTAATTCGCTAGATATAATATTTCTGTTATCAACTCGGGGTCATTGCACCTTTGTTATCTTGAGGTTTATTGTAATATAATCTGACTGTGAACCAGTCATACTTAATTACCTACGCTTTCCGTCAGTAAATAGATAAATTATAATTAATACTTTTTCCAAATTGAAGTGCTTAAACACTTACGGCATTGTCTTACAGGTATACAAGATCCATTATCAGCTCGTCGAAAATTAAATCTGCATTTACAAGCGGGTGGGGGGCAATTGTCCCCTTGGATACATGGTAACTTTCCATCGTTCCTGCTTTTGAGACAATACTCATAGGCGCAGTTGTTAGGACAATCCACCGCAATCTCATTGTCACCACAAGTCAATGTCGGACCAACTGTAGTAGTGTCTTCTGTTGGTTCTGTTGTAATTTGTGTTGTTGTCGGACCAACTGTTGTAGTTTCTTCTGTTGTAATTTGTGTTGTTTCGGGTGGCGTTTCAGTCGTTGCGATGTTTACTAAAATTTTACATTTAATAGGCATGGAATAACGTTACGAAATATGGCATTGATTTTGTAACCATTGATTAAATAAATGAATTATTATAATTTTCCACCAGCAATACAAACATTAGGTACCTATTTATTACAATAACCTTGGCATGGAACTATTTGTTAGGTCTTCCGTTTGAAACTAACACAAAACATTCTAAACAAATATGAAATAAAGCATTTAAAACTTATTTTAGACTTTCAAGATCCATGATAGTTGTCTATACTAATATTATAAAGAGGAAAGATTTGATTGTTTGTTTGTTTGTAATGGATAAACTCAAAAACTACTGGACCGATTTTAAAAATCTTTCACTAATAGGAAGCTATGTTACTTTTGAGTGCTATAGGCTACTTTTATCCCGGAAAAACTTTTTCACGCGGGTGGAGCCGCGAGCAGAAGTCTAATATAGCATAAAATTATCATATCTCTTAGATGGTTTAATGGTATATTGTCCGAAATGTTTAACTAATGTGAAATCTGACTGATCATTATTTGTGCTTTAAGGGCAATCATCTGAAGGGCATTGTACTCTTGTACAATGCCCAATGATAATTGTCCTCACTTATCTAAAGACTAAAACCTCTTATTCACCATACTTGGATGACTTTTTATTAGTTGTTTGTTCGTCATTGCCATATTCTGTTGTTGTTTTAGGTGTATTTTTTCAATTAAACCTAACGACTGTTTACATTTGCTAAAACAATTATTTGATGTTTTAATTACCTACTATGACATTCGTGAACCAATGACTCGGTATGTTTTTAAACGTAAAATAACTCAATAATTATTATTTGTTACATATCTGAATAAAGAGAGGAGAATAAGTTGTTTGGCTAATGCTAAGCACCGTGATTTCCCATAAACTGTGGAAACACCATACTCTATAGTCTACATAGTAGTTAATACTGCTACATTGCATTGTCATCATCATCATCTCAGTGCAACAAGACACCTCGGGGCCGTCCTGTATGCCGGTGTAGGGTGTACATAGGGTTAGGGACTCGGTCTAATGCTCGCTTGGATGATGCTATACTTCCATACTACATTCTATGGTTATTACTGAGATACAACTATACTTCAGGTGGCTGTCAGGTAAGAAAGTAGAATAAACACAAAGGAAATTAAAAAAAAAAAACAAAACCATGCGTTCGGCCGCAGTGTGCGTTTTAATACTAAGTATTGTTTGTAAATAGGGTTTTAGCACAAAATACTTAATAGTACTAAGTTTTTTGGTAGCAAGTTGACAGCTATTTTATTTTCAAGCTGAGTATATGTACAACATAACTTCGACAGTTTCTAGTTAGTATGCATCCATAGGGGCACATAGTTCGAAGAACTGACGGCAGATGGGGCAAAAAAGTTCTCGAGTGGAGGCTACGTACTGGCAAGCTCAGCGTCGGCCGTCCACCTGCAAGGTGGACAGACGACTTGATAAAGGTCGCAGAAGCGCGCTGGATGCGGGGCGCTTTTGACAGGTCCGCCTGGATTTTTTTTTTTTTTTATAGCACAGAATGACGAGACGAGCGTGCCGTTCGCCTGATGGTAAGCGATACGACCATCCATAAACAGTAGCAACACCATCCAGCACCTTGACTTACAAAGTACTGTATGGCATTCCACTGCGCTCGTCATCCTGAGACATAAGATGTTAAGTGTCATTATGTCCAGTAGTTATACTGGCTACAATGTCCTTCAAACCGAAACACAACAGTGCATACACTGTTGCTTGGCGGTAGAAATAGACATTGCGGTGGTACCCACCCAGACGGCCTCTTACATAACTTTGGGCGAGGCCTATGTTCAGCAGTGGACGTCGTGTGGTTGATGATGATGATGATGCATCCATTGCTAGGTCTCCCGAAGGGATATCATACGCGATAGGGAATCAGGGATATACAAACTTACATGTATACACGGGCGTAGCTATAGCTTTCACGTAGGGGGGGTTCTTGCCGCCTGGGGCGGTGTTTTTGCGTTGGATCTTGTTGGGTCTATTTCATCTCATCATAAATGCGAAAGTTTTTTTAAAATGTTTGGTTGTTTGTTAGAATTGTACATAGGCATTATAATGTGTACATACATATATACATGTCGAATACAAAACCTCCTTTTTTTGAAGTTGGTTAATAAATACTTGTTAATTAAAAAAAAATCGTTAGACTTACGACAGCACTCATACGGCACGCAGGTGCCATTTAGCCTCCAGTAGTTCTTCTTGCATCGGCAAGCTGGTTTACATTCAACCACTATACCAATGCGTCCAGGGAGATGACATTTGCCATCAGGCGTAGCTTGCGAGCAGTCCTCACCGGGACAATATGCAGGGCAAGGGTTATACTCTTCGTGTTCACCTTTGCACTTGAATGGGGCTGTGAAGCAAGATACTTATTGATCACCCATTTCTACTTACATTATTAATATTATAAATGAGAGTTTTGTTTAGGTTTTTTTTTATTGCATTGAATGACGAGACGAGCGTGCCGTTCGCCTGATGGTAAGCGATACGACCACCCATAAATAGTAGCAACACCATCCAGCACCTTGAGTTACAAAATGCCGTGTGGCATTCCACTGCGCTCGTCATCCTGAGACATAAGATGTTAAGTCTCATTATGTCCAGTAGTTACACTGGCTACAATGTCCTTCAAACCGAAACACAACAGTGCATGCACACTGCTGCTTGGCGGTAGAAATAGACATTGCGGTGGTACCCACCCAGACAGACTCTTACATATGAGAGACCTACCACCAGTAAATATGTAGGAGGTTTTTGGATATTTGGATGTTTTTTTAGTAGAAAACGCTGTCCCTCAATGGGGGTTGATGTTAGGTAGGCAGCGTCAAAACTAAGCCAAATCTTCACACTGGAAAAAGCGTCGCTTACGTTTGAGTAAGTTGAAGCAGATTTCTGTATCATTACTTACGACAATCCCTAGTAGAAATGCAGGTCCCGTTAGCAGCTCTTCTTGAGTTGAAGCCGCATTTGCAAGCTGGCAATGGACATGCCTTGGGCTTGGGACATCTGGATTGGTCGACGTATCTACTTTTAGGACAATTATCGGAGGGACAATCCACAGGGCAGTTATCTAATACCTCGTTATCTCCACATTCTTGTGGGTACGGAGTGGTGTCTTCTGATGTTTCATCCGAATCATCGCAATCGGTTGCTATTAAAAGTAATTATTCATAAGTATTTAGAATAACATAATTATTTTTTATCTTAACGTATTGAATGAAGTTAAGTTTTAGTACTTTTCACAGGACCTCACTGTCGGAAGAGCAACATTTTTTTTTGTATACGTCAACAAATGAGCTATTGTAATGAATAGTATGTCACATGATAAGTGATCTCTTCCAATTCTTTAATTTATCATAATAAGAACAGAATTTCTTAAAGGTAAACACCACCAATATTTATAACAAAATATGTCTTGACACCAGGGAAGAACTGTGATAAAATTCAAAGAAACGCAGTTGGACGCGACGTATTGCGGTTTGAATCATTATTTACAAGGAAAAAAATCTTACCAACGACGTAACCGTTCAACAAAATAGCACTTAACGCGATAAACTTAAATATAAAACGTGACATACTGTCGTATAGTCAGTACGTTAATGACTTATTTAAACAAAAAACAGTCATGAAGCAGTATTGTAGATAATAGATATTGATGTAAAATACTATTTAAACAGTTGAATGTGTTGGAACCGTGACGACATTAATATTTTATTGTTTATTGGTATAGGTATTTCTCGCGGATCCTCCTTGGAAGTAACTTTTCCTACAACATTATTTGTTCTAGTGTTCTTATACAGTCCAGATGATTATTACTTACCTGTACCTAATACATTATTAGTCAAGTTAGTTATACACTTTTTGGGCGACCAATACCTCAGTCCGCCCCATGACCATGAACGCTGCAAAGTCATCAAAACATCGCGTGGGAGTAAAAAAAATAAACAAATAATAGTGCAAAATTCCTTAATTAGTTTTATTTCAATACTAGCCTTTGCTAGCGGCTGCGCCCGCGTGAAAAAGATTTTCCGGGATAAAAGTTCCGCTTTATATTTTCCCGGAATAAAAAGTAGCCTATGTCCTTTCTCAGGCTCTAGACTATCTGTGTACCAAATTTCATTTAAATCGGTTCAGTAGTTTTGGCGTGAAAGCGCGACAGACAGACAGACAGACAGAGTTACTTTCACATTTATAATATTAGCAAGGATGAGTCATATAGTCTGTCCTTTATCTCATAAGAATTCTGTAAGAAAACGACAAGAATAGCTGAATAGTCTGAAAGAAACTAAGCCGGCCATCTTGTTCGCATGTATTCGTTTCGCATCGTAAACACAGTCAATTACAAATGAATGTTCATCAAATTAATTTCTTAATAATTATTAGTCTAAATAATTTTGCATTTAATGGGACTGTGTTAGTGGCGTAGCTGCATCATTACATGTATTGCGTACGCGGTAGGCGGTTGCGCTGAGGTCTCCGGTTCGAATCCCGGGTCGAGCAAAGTGATATTGGGTATTTCTGCTCGGTATCAGCCTGGAGTCTAGAAATGTGCCTGGGACCTAATATTAGACCGGATAAAATAGAAATAGTTGAAAAGCGGGTAGCTAGCTATTATTTATTGTCATTTATTTTTCTGGTGTGGCCATGTGGCATAGTTAAGTTGAGTTTCTCATAGGTAGGTACGCCTATAAAATCACATTAAAGTAAATTATTTCTCGTTTTTTATAAATATATGCACGTCTGTGAAAAGGATTGTAAGACAAAATTTAAAAAAACACCCATATAATTTAAAAATTAAAATTATATAATTTGATCAAAAATATGTATTGACAAGTTAGGACTTCATTTGTGGGAATAATTATTGTTGCTATAAGTTTGATGCGATATTATATTATTATCTTCTGCTATTGAATGATTGACGTTTTGAGCATCGATCTGTGTTACAACTGATTGTGAAAAAATTAAACTTTTATTTCATTAATGAAAGGTACAGTCAACCACATAAGTTGCTGAACAAATTCAAAACATCAAAACGCCTATGTACGTGTGTGTTCTTATAATTTTTTTTCGTCACAAAAATAAAAAAGGTATTTACTGTACTTTACACAAAGAAAATGTTTCAATTAAACATAATATAGGCGATTTGAATTTTTGAATTTCTTCACTTACTTATGTGGCTGACTGTACTTACATAAAGTAGAAAGGCTTATCATCTTTTATAGGAGAAATATCTTCTGAATGTTTGGAACATTTGAAATGTTATACTATGTACAGTAGATATAAATTATTACACAGTTACCAACTTTCGCCTATAGCACAATTAATTAAAATCATAATAAATTTACTTAAACAAATAACATAATATAACAAAGTTCTAAGTAATTATCAGAGGTAATGTACCGTTGGTTTAAATTTCTTTCCATGCACTACCAGTAAAGTAACATAATATTGTTTGTTAATATGGCTATAGGCTTTGGTAATATGTTGGTTATTTCATGATCGTCGAATTCCAAAATACCAGTGCCATTACTAGGGTATCAGCGGCAGCAGCACAAGATGTGAATCCCGGGCGAGCAAAGAAATAACTAAACTGGGACCGAATTTTGAGTGGCATGGTAAATAGGATACATTAATTTTATCTATAGCGCATATGGTGGTACACGCTCCTTTTAAGTCCCGCTTTATATTTTCCCAGGATAAGCCTAGCACTCAGTAGTAATGTAGCTTCCTACTAGTGAAAGAATTATCAAAATTGGTTGAGCAGTTCCAGAGGTTAACCCCTACAAAGTCACAAACTTTTCCTCGGTATAATATTAACATAGATAGTCAAGCGATGTTGAAAAAAAAGTAGCTAGTATTTCACTGGGACATATCCCGGATCTCGATCGAATCGAAGGCTTCACAGGAACACGCTGGATGCAGGCCGTTTTTGACAGGTCCGTCTGGAAATCTTGGGGGAGGCCTATGTTCAGCAGTGGACGTCATGTGGCTGATGATGATGATGATGATGATGATATCCCGTGGTATATATTATTGTTTATCTAAGGACAGTCGCTATAAGGCACGCATACGCCATTCTTTCTCCAGTAGCCCTTTACGCATCGGCATTTTGGCTGACATTCGACAACAAACAGCATGACGCCAATGCTAGGACACCTTCCATCCGGCGTCGCTTGTGAACAGTCGTCCGTCGGACATAAAGGTGAACACGCCACATACTCTTCATTTTCACGATCGCAGTTGAATTTTGCTGGAAACGTAAGACCATTTTGACAATTAAATTAGTTGAAGAACGAAATACATTACGTGGTATGTTATAGTGCGGTGAAGTTAGACATCCAACGTTACAAAAATTGCATAAAGCTGTTAATTACTATGAACGTTAGGAATACAATCAACAATATGCGAAAAGTCCCCGTCGAGCTCACGTATTGCTAAAAAAATATTCAAGGTCATAATTCGCGAATATGTGTTTTGTCGGATTCTTGAGCTAAACGGTAAATTTTATCTTAAAATATGTGTAAAAAATTGTAATTATTTAATTTCCTACAAAAACGATTTTTACATTTTGTTCCTAAGTATCATTATTTTTGAGATATAGTTGAAAAAGACGTGTTCTCTAAATTGACCGGACTATTGATACTAGTGCAACAACGACCAATGCTTATTAATTAAACCAAAGATCACCAATCTCTATTCTTTACTATACGTTCCTTACTAGTAGTCATGTAAAAACCACTATAAATATTGTACTTGTGTTTATAAGCAGCTATGGTTTTACCATTTTAATTTAAAGGTTAATTGTAAAGCGTTGCTTGCAGTTGAGTTCAATGTGGTATGGCACGAATGGGCTTGCTCGAAGCAGTTATTATCCTACTAATATTATAAACGCGAAAGTTTGTAAGTATGGATGTATGGATGTTTGTTACTCTTTCACGCAAAAACTGCTGAACGGATTTCGATGAAATTTGGCACACGGGTAGATTATGTCCTGAATTAACACATAGGCTACTTTTTATCTCGGTAAAATATAAAGCGGGACTTTTATCCCGGGAAAACTCAATCGGGCGGGCGGAGCGGCGGGCAAAAGCTCGTACAGTATACTCAAAAAAGAATCAGGAGATTTAAGATTACCAGTAATATTTCGTATAGTAAACAAATTACAAGACGCTCAAATAATTCATGAAATGTGGACAATGCACACACGGCGCCATTGATTGATTCATTGGCGGCGATGTGTTTGCCATCAGACAACCAGTTCACTCATGATCATTTAAAATGGTTTTTGAGCCCAATTAGTCAAATGTAGTTATTTAAAATAATACCCACGGCAATGCGATGTAGGAATGCATGTTCCGTTCTCTGCACGTTTGTAGTTGAATCTGCAGTCACATAAGCTGGGGCTGCAAAGGTTCAATGCTGAGCAACTTGCGTCAAAATGTTCGTGTTTTGGACATATATTCAGCATACATCCTTCTGCGCATGATTTCACCACCTCATTTTCACCGCAGTCTAAATCTGTAAAATGAACGTTAAAATGTAATGTGAAGTGGTAGAGCCATGGTAGAGATATTATACAAGAGACAGTGGCGTAACTATAAAGTGGCATGAGGGGTAAAATGCCACGGGCACCCCATTTAGGGGGCCCCTGTCCGTGGTCATGACGCGGGACTTTTTGTTTATAGGCCCCAATAAATAGCCCCGGGAAATATTTATACAGGGTTTTAAAGAAATAAGGATCTTACTATATTATATTAGAAATGCGAGAGTTTGGGAAAATGTTCGGATGTTTGTATGTTTGGATGTTTATTGTAAGACTCAGACTCTACAGAACGAATTTGGATGAAATTTGGCACACGGGTAAATCATGTCCTGGATTAACACATATGCTACTTTTATCCAGTTAATTTGCTTCCATGGGAAATAATGAATATTTTAAATCTGATTCTTTAAGTAGATGGCGCTGGCGTCGTATTGTGTTTTAGGGACTTAATATGTAACTAAAAAGGCTCACGCGGGCGAATCCGCGAGTAACATCTAGTATTACGTATAATACATCTCAGCAACTTGGTAGCATTGGTCAGGGGTCCCATTCGAAGAATCTGCCACGGGCCTTTAAGTGTAGTAACGGCTCTGACAACATACATTGTCTATAGCGTGTTTTTTTTATGGCATTGCATGACGAGACGATCATGTCGTTCGCCTGATGGTAAGCGATACGACCACCCATAAATAGTAGCAACACCATCCAGCACCTTGACTTACAAAGTACTGTGTGGCATTCCACTGCGATCGTCATCCTTGGACATAAGATGTTAAGTCTCTTGTTCAGTAGTTACACTGGCTACAATGTCCTTCAAACCGAAACACAACAGTTCATGCACATTGCTGCTTGACGGTAGAAATAGACATTGCGGTGGTACCACCCAGACGGACTCTTACATATGAGAGACCTACCACCAGTAAAGATTAGATAGGTTCGATTAGGTTAGCAGATAGTTATTAAAGCCGTGGCGTTGACTTTAGTATTATTTATCTACAGCGTGAATGAGCCAGGACCAGGGTAGTGACATCTCTAGTAGAAAATCAATTTAAAATGATATCTTGAAATGTTTTGTATGGTAAGTGAGATATTCGAATACCCAAATAGCCCCCAACCTTCCCTAATCCTTTCCTTTAGTTGATCCATGATTCCTTTGTGTATGTTTAAGAGTCGTAGAGATCGTTGTAGACTTCATTTAGGTTTACCTACGGCGCAGATGGATCGAGCATCTGCTTGTTTACCGGTATATGCGATAAAAAACGAGTTAATATAAATACCACTATTGGGAATTACTTAATTAACGACCGTATTATAAATGTCACCGTCATATCCGTATATTTCAAAGATAACGCAAACAAAAACAAAATAATGTAGGTAATCTAGAGCAGATAAACACCAATAAAATTACTTATTACTAGTATTTATTTTATACAAAAAGCGCAATATTCAAGGATTCGCTGTATGGAATGAAAATTCAAGATATTATTATTGAACACCGTTGAACAGAAATCGCTTACCTGCTAAACAATTTGTGACTAAAGTGACAACTAAACTAATAAGCACAATTTGCGTCATTCTGTGAGACTGCAGCTTCAAGAACTGATCGATAAGGAAACTTATTTTGTTATTATGGTTAAAAAGTAAGAAAATAAGACGATGGTCATTACCCACTCTTCGAGAATATTCGCTAATCATTTCGTTAATTAAAAATACTAACAAAACATATCTTAACACAGCGACATCCATGAGATTTTATAGAAATTATATTCGTTTAAAAATATGCTGCTTGGTTAAAGACTTGAAATGGTTTCACACCATTTCGACAGATGGCACTTTTTAAAACTATGGACATGCCAACTAACAAAAATCATTATTGTACTTGTCCCAAAGTAGATATAGTAAACGTGTTATATGTTTTATAATTTTGCATATGCAGGTACAGGCAAATAGTGAGGCGGACTATCGAAATATTGGTCTCGGGTTCGTTCACAATGCGTGCTCCACTGACTTTTCGAAGTAATTATCTACACGATAAACTTATAAGTACCTACGTATTTTTATTAAGGGAAATCTGTAATTTTAATTTCCAAAAGATGAAGGAGCATTAATGAAGCCATGTGAAGTCGATTGTTACCGTTACCGGTCACGGTATCTTGTTCTACGTCGTCGGGTTTGACTATGTACTTTTTGTTCATAGTTGTAAAACTAAAGTTAGACTAGCAAGTTCTTGCAGCAATATATTTCTGAAGAACTTCCAAATGCGTTCACAGTAGTGGCAATATTTTGATAATTCTATGCACATGCGACTCATCGCAAGTCGTGCAATCTCCAAAATTTGCAGAAGTCAGCTTGCCGTGACTGTTTACAACGCGACGTATATGGCGTAGCGTGGATGGGGAGCGGGGGCGGTCCGCCCCGGGTGACACTTTTAGGGGGGCGGCAAAATCGTCAAATAAAACCTTTTACAAATTTTAAAATATTGGTCACTGGGGCTAGCACGCGTGACTTTTATTAGTTGATATGATGTTTATTTTTGGTGCCCTGGGCAAAACCCATGCTATGCCACTGAGGCGCCACTGAGTACGCCAAGACGCCTGCGGAAGATAGATTCTGCAAGTTTTCTTGGTAATCTAAACCTAGCTTAAAGTAAAAGAAGCCGCCGTGTTAACGGTGTAATTAATAAGAAATCAAGAGTTTACCTGGGTTTATAATAAATAGCAACTCGTTACACAGTTACATTGGAATTAAAATTTTGCCCTAACAAACTTCTTAAGGCTAATTTCGAGTAGCACAACATTTGAAACAAGGGCTGTAGCCAAAGTAGGTACAGCCTTTGTTACAATTCAAAGGAACAAAGGTTTATTAAACTTTTGAGCCATTTGCCCAATTTATATTTGGACAGTGTTGTGCAAAATGATTCAACCTACAACTTGTCAGGTATTGATTTCAAACTATCGAAAATACTACTGGTGGGACTCTCATATGTTAGAGTTCGTTTGGGTGGGTACCACCGCAATGTCTATTTCTACCGCCAAGCAGCAGTGTGCATGCACTGTTGTGTTTCGGTTTGAAGGAAATTGTAGCCAGTGTAACTACAGGACATAATGAGACTTAACATCTTATGTCTCAGGATGACGAGCGCAGTGGGATGTCACACAGTACTTTGTAACTCAAGGTGCTGGATGGTGTTGCTACTGTTTATGAGTGGTCGTATCGCTTACCATCAGGCGAACGGCATGCTCGCCTCGTCATTCAATATCATAAAAAAAAAATGGTGTGTTATTATGAAACAAAGACTCATTTTATTTGAACAGTGTAATTTACAATTCTAACAATGCGATACAGTAAAATATATTTTTGTAATGTTACATACGAATACACAGCACATACTTTGTAATCGTTTGATAAACTACAGAATACAAAATAAATAGTAATACTTTAACTTTTATCAGTTTTTAGGTTGGGTAATTATTGCACAACGCGGTCCATTTATATTTAAATTCCGAAATACTTGATGAAGCAGACGATACATCTCTGTAGATACGTTTTGAGCTCAGCGAGCTGTTTCTTTCCCATTCCTACTCGTCCAATCAATTTGATTGACGCAGTTAAGCGATTTATGGGCTTCGCAGATCCTATTTTGTTTAGACAACTGAAATATTTCGACGCAAGACACATTTTGCTCATAAATAGACGGGCAAACAAGGTTTCCACGTCGGATGATCCGAAAAAGACATGTCCAAATACGGGTTTACAATTCTAACCATGATAATTTATATGTATTTGGATAGTATTCCCAAAAACTAGACCTTTGCAGTAAATCGTATAATTTTAAAGACCTCCGATTTTGAGATTTAAGTATGTAATTTTATTTTGCTCATATGAAGGTTTTTAAAAAAGTTAGTTATAAATGTAGGGTTCTAAAAATATTCTTTTAATGGATCCAAGATCCATATTTTTGCCCCGTTAATATCCAATAATTTGGAGCTTGGTTAAATTTTGAGGCCCAGCACCCATACAAAAACCGGACATGTCCTTTGCATAGAATGTCCTGTGGGCTTAGAATGTGACACGAAGACGCAACTCGTAAAACGATGTCGTTTAATTTTGATGCTTGTGATTGATCGAGAGACCAATACGTCAGTCAAGTGTTAGTCTCTCAACCAATCCCAATAAGACGAAACGGAGACGTGACGTGTTTTTTTGTCACATTCTAAGCCCACTGATCTCCTAATGAATGGTTCAATTATAAAAAATACCTATTTTCAAATTGCGATTTTCAGCTATTAAATAGTCCTAGTTTAAAATTTTCTATTAGATAGGTCTGCGGTCTACACGTTATATCTAGATGTGATTATGTTCACCCACGTGGAATGCTTCCGAACTAGTCCAATTCTGGTAAGAGCTTATATTAATAAACCTAGCTTTTCTAGAATTTCGATGATTCGTTATTCCACGAACGTACAAATTGAAATGTTATTTTTGTTGATGGATTTATCGCAGTTCTGAGAATGTGTATTTATGTATTTTATGGAGAATCTTTTTTGGAAGATGAGAGGAGCCGCTTTCGAACAAGCCAACAAAATTCGAGTCACCATCTGGACGCCACTCGTCTTGCCATCAGCGGCATTAGGTGCAGTGGCGTCACTTGCTGTCTCCGTATAAAAGTCATATGGAAACAAGCGATTATAAGATCTTAATTTGCAGACTTGAAAAGAGAATCAAATTTTAACTGACTTTTAAAAAAGAAGGTTCTCAATTCGTGTGTGTGTATATTTTTTATGTATCTATACACATTACTGTTTTTGTGACTATTGCGTTTTTTTATTACAACAACATAATATTTCCCCGTATTCCGCGTATTATGTAAATATAATAAAACCGGAGTTAATGACTACCTATAGGATTACCTGTAGGAAGTATAGGTCACGACTCCACGGAGTTTCCTGGGTTTGAGGAAGCGATAAGTGCGAAAGCACCGGTACGTAATTATGCCGGAGTTTTTGCGGATGTATGAATTATCGAACCCACCGGTGCCGCGTGAATATTCATAATATTGTGTTTTTATTCGAATCTGTATAAATGTTGGAAAATACGTGTCGTTTTCAATTCCAAAGTATAATATAAACGAACGATAGTTTTAACCGACTTCTTGTCATCTGTGACTATACTGCCTGGATGGCGTAGTTGTATTGCGAGTGCGGTATTATTGCGCTGAGGTCTCCAGTTCGCTGTTCGAATCCTGGGCCGGGAAAGTGATATTGAAGTTTTCTGCTCAGTATCAGCCCGGAGTCTGGAAATGTGCCTGGTAAATGGCAATAGCGAATATGTAGAGGCGGTAACATTTAGGGGTATGAAAAATAGATGTTGACCGATTCTCAGACCTACCCGATATGCACACAAAATTTCATGAAAATCGGTCGACCCATTTCGGAAGGATTTGCCAACAAACACCGCGACACGAGAATTTAATATATATGATTAATTATATCTAAATGCCGTGAATGGATGCAGGGTTCTGGTGGTAGGTCTCTCATATGTAAGAGTCCGTCTGGGTGGGTACCACCGCAATGCCTATTTCTACTGCCAAGCAGCAGTATGCATGCACTGTTGTGTCGGTTTGAAGGACATTGTAGCCAGTGTAACTACTGGACTAATGAGACTTAACATCTTATGTCTCAGGATGACGAGCGCAGTGGAGTGCCACACAGTCCTTTATAACTCAAGGTGCTGGATGCTGTTTCTACTGTTTATGGGTGGTCGTATCAGTTACCAGCAGGCGAACGGCATGCTCGTATCGTCATTTAATTGCAATAAAAAAAATGTAAAAGTAAACTAAATAGCATCACTTTTTTATGTTCTTTAAATAACCTCTAAACATCCTAATCGTCATTCACGACTACATATAACAATGTGTTACCAACCAAGCAGCAGGGATTATAGACAAAAGCCGTGATAAATGTACATTTTAGTAAAACATGAAGGTAATAGCGGCTGCGGGACTGCGAAAACAATTGTAGCGGCATACCGCAGCGGCTAGCCCCTTTGCGAACTTGTGCAAATAACTCGACATTCTTGACTTTAACTAACCTTCACCCATTCTATTGGCTAGGCAAAGTTGAAATATTAATGAGGTTTAAAGATTGTTTATGGCTTAGTAAAACTTTGTTTATCTGGGTTACGCAGCTTGAACTTTGAAGTGTACATAGAAGTTGGGCACGATAAAATTTGCCTAAGTATATTTACAGTATGCCTCATAAATTTTGGTAATGTGAGAACGCAGAGAATATTGGTTATATGATTTATTTAAAATAACCATAAGAAAAACACGGAGACGTTTATAAATTGTAGTATATACTAGATATTTGGTATAATAAATAAATAATAATACCAGCCCTGTATTATATAGTGCCCACTGCTGAGCACGGCCTCCTCTACAACTGAGAGGTTTTAGGCCTTAGTCCACCACGCTGGCCTAGTGCGGGTTGGCGGACTTCACATAAGTAAATATATTTGAGTCATCATCATCATAATCAGCCACATGACGTCCACTGCTGAACATAGGCCTCCCTTAAAGATTTCCAGACGGACCTTTAAAAAGCGGCCGGCATCCAGCGTGTTCTTGCGACCTTTATCAAGCCGTCTGTCCACCTATATATTTGAGTAAATAGTGTTTATTAATGAACGGAAGGAAAGGATATCAAATTGTGCAGAGGTCATGCTGATCTCGACCGCTTTAAGTCCGACACCTCATCTGCATATTACAATGGTATTTCAATTAAAATGCGTTGTGGGGATGTGAGGATTCGACGGATCATTCAGATTTGACGTTGTTTAAAAATAAAAAAAACATAATAAGATATTACAATATATAATTTATTAAAATATATAAAAATTCACAATAGAACGCACTGAACTAAAAGCGTTTTCAACCTATACATAATATAATATTGTGTTGTAATGCATAAGTATTCATTATTAGTTATTTTAGAATGCGAGATTATTAACACAAGATTTTTTTAATTTGAATCTTTTTCACTTATTTTGAAAATTATAATCGCTTTGGCAGACTTCGTCAACAGTTTTTGACACGTACTATAATAATATTATAATAAAATATACTTTCGTTAGGAAAACGTAAAACAATATGTTAATGAAACTTTTAAAGTTATAGTTTAGAAAACATCTCTAACCTGATTCGTGAACTCCCCTGGCCAGACGCCTTACGAACAAATATTGGCGAACAGTAGAACTGATAAATCATAAATGTCTGCCTAATATCGATGAAGGTAAAATAAATACTAGAGATTAAAGGAACCGGTAAACTAACGGCCGGTCTCAACATCTTACTAACCTTTGATTAATAGGTATATAATTAATCAAAGTTACTAACATTTAACTGGCGTTTGGTATCTAACTCGACAGTAAAAGTTACGCTAACTATGACTGCTGTTTCAATATCAATTATCTATCTTAGTTTTTAGAAACACTGATAACCATCAAAATTAAGCATTTTGACTGTTTGTTATCTGCTAGTAAGTTATTGAGACCGGCCGTAAGTATATTTACCTTCATTAAAAGGTTTGTGTATTTTTCTAGTTTGATAGTTTTGTCAGTGACGTAACTACACTGGTGAAGGGCCGTGGCAAATTCACGGAGCGAGGCCAATTGGCAGTGCTCTACAGCGTCTTTTTTAGATTTCTCCTGAATTTTCCTTCAGGAGACGTTCAATGTTCCTCTCGGGTCGGGGGCCGCCCGGAGTCAGGGGCCATTGGGGCTTTGCCGTCTTCACTACCTATAGTTACGCGGCGTCACTGGCTTTGTTCTAGACTATAACCATCAGTCATCGTTACTTTTTAGCTCCCGAGCTTTCGATATGCATGGAAACGTTCTGATAGTTGAACACATGGCCGATACATTACATCGGAAGATACTCCCTCGGCGGTAATAAATTACGCAACCTTTTGTTTTTTCAAACTGGCAACATCCCGGCAATTTTATATTTTTTGAACAGAACGGATTGCGTGATTGAAAATATTTGATATAATAAATAATTTTGTGTGTTGTAGAAATTTTGTACGTAAGTATTTTTTTCGGCATAGTAAGACGAGGAAAATACAAAGGCTCGCGCACATGCCTAGTTAATTATAAATTTCGTGTTCTCTATCATAATGTGTTCAATGCCCATTTACAATAACATATTATCAGTTCTAACACGTACCCTATGAAATTTCTGCAACCTCAGCCTAATTCCCTCCACTCACCAATCACAAAATACTCGATAATAATACATACTTAATTATTCCTCTTCGGCTAATGTAAAGGCAACAGTTCCATTATAATAATACGTAAATTTGTAAGCGACGCCGTTGGAGCCACGTCTGGCTCACCGATGTCGAATTCATTAATTAGACATTCTCCGGGATTATATTTATGCCGAGAACATTAGTTACTTTTCTCCTACAGATGTAAATTGAAAGGAATTCTGTTTTTCGTCTCGATGGCAGTGAATAAGTAAACAATATTTCAGATGTTTAATACCTAACGGTTACTTATAGACTTGTTATGCCATGCAATGCTTGCCAAGCAACAGTGTGCATGCACTGTTGTGTTTCGGTTTGAAGGACATTGTAGCCAGTATAACTACTGGACATAATGAGACTTAACATCTTATGTCTCAGGGTGACGAGCGCAGTGGAATGTCACACAGTACTTTGTAAGTCAAGGTGCTGGATGGTGTTGCTACTGTTTATGGGTGGTCGTATCGCTTACCATCAGGCGAACGGCATGCTCGTCTCGTCATTAAATGCAATAAAAAAAAAAAAAAAAAAAAAAAAAATATATGCCCTTATACTTTGTACGTAAACGCTGTACAAATGTTTTAGGACGTTTATCCTTGAATTGAATTGTGACTTATCTTTTTTATCGTACTTCGCATTATTAGTTCTATTTAAGTAGCTTCACTTAAAGGTCACAGGGATCTAACTTTATTGTTAATTTATGTCCATGAACACAAATCCTTCAGACGCATACTTCTTTATTTTTTTACCCGACTGCGAAAGAAGGAGGGTTATGTTTTTCGAGTGTATGTATGTTTGTATATTTCTTTGTCACGCCCTACAGCCTAAAAAGCTTGTCGTATTTTTATGTGAGTGGTGTCAATAGATTTGTTTTAGTCGTGATAGTGACACTGGGTACATCAAAATAAACAAAATTAAGGGTTTTTGGCGGCAAAAAGTGATCGTGAAAAAAAAAATGTTTTCAAAATACATCGAGTGTGGTATCAAAATAAAGATTTTTAACTGTGATTACGAATATATATATAACTTATATGTTTTATTAGATTTTGGAATAGGAAATGCTAATAAAGTGGCTTGAGAACTAAAAAGATGGAAATAAAAATAAATAAATAAGAAAAACAAAAAACCCTCTCAAAAAACTCAGAAATTTTGTTGTTCTACCTACATCACCAACAAAATTATGAGAAGTGAGCGTGTTATGCCTCCAACAGCGTTTGTGAACACTGTCAACTAAGATTATTCAAAACCAAATCAAAATCTTGTTTCTATCTTTTCAGTTCTTCAACGAATTCAATAAAGATGGCAGATATTAACAGTCGGGTTTTTTGTTTTTTTCAAATATTTTTTTTTATCCTCAGTAGTATGTCGAAGTAAAGCAGTGGCTACCTTACCAAGACTTTATCGAGGAGCTTTGGCGGCAACAAAACAAAAAACACTTGATTAGCCCAATTATTTCAATTCACCTCATTTGAGCCTTTCAATAGAACTATATTGGATAATGTACAACCATAATTATGCAATATAACGCTAAGTATCACCAAAATAAAGAATTAATGGCATTCCATTTTGTAAGTCAAGGTGTTGGATGGTCTTGCTACTGTTTATGAGTGGTAGTCGTATCGCTTACCATCAGGCGAACAGCATGCTCGTCGCATCATTCAATGCTATAAAAAAAAAACAAGCTATCAAATCTATCCTCTTAATAATATTAGTATAGATGACATTACAAAATAGGTCGTCTAGTAAAAAATACATTATTCTGTAGGATAATGGTATTATTTTCAGTTAAACCAGAAGCTTGGATACTTTATTCACCTAAGAAACGTTAAATTGATATACATCATTTTTCACTCTAAAGTTTTATTTTTGTAGTTCAATTTTGTATGAAAATTTTTTTGGACAACGTAGGTAATTCAATATCGTCATGACCTTTAAGAGAACTTTGAATTTCATGAATATCCATCCATCTGTTTAAATAATTTATGAATCCCCTTAACTATTCTTGTAAAGATTAGTGTTCATTTCTTAAAGGTTTTAGATCCCTAATTATTTTCATTGTACTTATTGTAACACTAGTTGATGATCGCGGCTCCGCCCACGTGTAAAAGTTTTTCCGGGATAAAAATATTTTCCCGGAATAAAAAGTAGCCTATAGCACTCAGGAGTAATGTAGCTTCCTATTAGTGAAAAAAATTCAAAATCGGTTCAGTAGTTCCTGAGATTAGCACGTTCAACCAAACTCTTCGGCTTTATAATATTATAATATAGTATAGATTACTTTTGTATTATTTATTACCTCAATATTATGCTTTAAACTACGTTGTCATCTTGAGATTTATCTATACATAAAAAGGCTTTGTCCTGAATGACTGACGGATCAACGCACAGCCTAAGCCGCTGATCGCAGAGACCTGAAACTTGAAGGGTGTGTTCTTTGTATGACGTAGGCGTCCGATAAGAAAGGATTTACCGAAATTCTACCCCTAAGGGGATGAAAAAGGGGTCAAAGTTTGTATGGGACAACGTGATTCCGTGGTCCAATCTAGGTACTTCAAATTTTGCCTTTATAACAAAAAAACCTTTTATAACAGAACTGATGGAAGACGCGTTTCGTATTTTATTAAAATTCATCGCCTTACGGGGTTTAAAAGGGGTAGAAACTTATTTTGGCATTGATTTGCTTAAAAGTTGATATCAATACTCCTTATAGGTAGGAAAAACATAGCTGGCCGGTATGAAAATTTATTGACACTTCACAGAATACTATGTGTAGGGAAGAGAACAAAAATTCGATTGCACCAAATAATCGATTTTTAAATACAATCTATTTTTTATTCAAGGATTTTATTAACGTATGTAATAGAGTTGGATTATTATTAAATCTTACACATCTCAATCAGGAGGTTTTTTATTACAATAGTTAGTTATTGTTAGTCGTTCATTTTGATTTTCCGATACAATTTCACGATTATCCTTTCATAACTTTTAAATTGGTTATTAGTCATTACAAAGAAATATTTACGAGTGTGGACGGGAACTTAAATAATAAATACAGAGCTATGGTTTAAATTATTTACTTTAGAGATCTTTGTTTTCTTTCTTCGAGTATGAAATGTGTAATTTTATAAAAATGTTTTACTCATTGTTCAAATCTGTTTGTAAAATGTGCTTACAACATATTTTTGTAAATTTACAGTATTGTTTTTATTTGCATCCAAGGATTTGATTTTTTAAGTAATTGTTTACGTTTGGATACCAAGCAATTTAAAATTTTCCCAACACTACGCTCTTAAACTGCAAAATACAACATTGTAAAAGCGTCGCGTTGATGTAAGAGTCAAGATGGAGTTTTGGCGGGAACTTGGAAGTGTCATGAGGTACTCTTGTTTTAATTCATTATTTTGGTGATACTTAGTGTTATATTGCATAATTATGGTGGTATATTATCCAATATAGTTCTATTAAAGAGCTCAAATGAAGTGAATTGAAATAATCGTGCTAATCAAGTGTTTTTTTTTGTTGCCGCCAAAACTCCTCGATAAAGTCTTGGTAAGGTAGCCACTGTTTTACTTCGACATACTACAGATAATAAAAAAAGACAACCCAAAGTTGACATTGGCAAAATGTGAACACAAGTGCCATATATAAAAAAAAAAGAGTCAAGATTATATTCTTTATTTTAGTATATTTTTACAATATTAAATGAAATATGTTACATAAGTATGATACTCTTTCTTATAATTTATGAAAAGCATGATAAGTATTTGTAATTATGTAGTCGACTTTTGAATTTTTTGCTTAGACGCTCTCACAAAGCTATCGCGTCGCGAAACATTTGAATTGTCATACCAGCCAGCTAAAGCAGTAGAATCAGTGCATGGCGGTTTATCTGTACATTTAAATAAATGTCAAAAAAGAAAGGGGTGACTACAGAAGAGTAATGAAACACAAATCAGTGATTTTTGTAATTCTTTTCTGTCTGTTTTTCTGTTTGTTTGTTACTGCACATCTCCTAAATTACTGAACGGATTTCGATGAAATTTGGCACACGGGTAAATCATATCCTGGATTAACACATAGGCTACTTTTTATCCCGGGAAAATATTTTTATCCCGGAAAAACTTTATCACGCGGGCGCGGCCGCGAGCAGAAGTCTAGTGTTTTATAATTTTGCATATGCACCTGTACATAGGGTACTTTTTATACCCGGAAAGTATAAATCGGGCCTTTTATCCCGTAAAAAACATATTCACGCGGGCGGAGCCGCGAGCAAAAGCTAGTACTTGTATATTGTGCTGTTTCACATTATTATGGAATATATACCAGTATTTTTTTCAGTCCGTTTTTGAATCAGTCTCAGTGAACAACTCTGATACTGAGACCGGTGCTAATGACTGTGTCATAAGTAACGTACTTATTGATAAGCGTACCGTTGAAAAATATTTGAGTAGATTGGACGTCAAAAAGGGCACTGGCCCTGACGGCATCCATGCAGTATTTTTGAAGAAATGTAAACAAAAGCTAGCTGGCCCTCTCTCATTGTTGTTTAATATTTCTTTAAGGAACGGGACTATGCCTTCGGTGTGGAAAAAGTCAATTATTGTCCCAATTTTTAAGAATGGTGACAAACATAATATAGCCAACTACCGCGGTATCTCCAAACTGTCAGTTATACCCAAACTTTTCGAAAAAATTATTTATGATTCTTTGTTTTCTGCAATCAGATCACGAATTACACCAAATCAGCATGGTTTTATTAGTGGGCGATCGACAGAATCTAATTTGTGCGAATTTCTAGAGTTTGCTCTAGAGGCTATGGATAAAGGTTATCAGGTGGACGCCGTGTATACCGACTTCTCAAAGGCTTTTGATAAAATTTCTCACGTATTATTAATAAACAAGCTTGAGAAGATGGGTATTCACGGCGATTTACTTAGATGGTTAACGTCATATCTGCGTGATAGGTCCCAAGCAGTTGCTGTGAAGGGATTTACTTCTAGTTTTGTTCCAATTCCATCAGGTGTGCCTCAGGGATCCCATCTTGGACCTTTGCTTTTTAATATATTTATTAATGACGTCATGAGTTGTTTTCATACTTCTAAAGTCTTGCTTTATGCCGATGATACAAAAATATTTACAGTTGTCAAATCTGTAAAGGATTGTTGTTTATTTCAAAACGATTTATTAAATTTTTATGATTTTTGCTCTAGAAATAACTTAATATTGAATATAGATAAATGTCACACAATAACTTTTTCTCGTAAAAAACAACCATTGAAATATGACTATAAGTTGAACAATATCTGTATTAACCGAGTAACTGAAGTAAGAGATTTAGGGATATATCTTGACAGTAACCTCTCATTTGCATCCCATATCGCCAAGGTAACTGCTAAAGCTTACAAAATGCTCGGCTTTGTTCTGCGTCAAAGTAAAGAATTTAATAACATTAACACTTATATTTTGCTGTATAATTCGTTGGTCAAAAGTCATTTGGAATATGCGTCTACTGTGTGGAATCCATTTTATTCAACTTATAAAGAGCAAATAGAAAGAATTCAATATAAATTTTTGAACAGATTGAAACATAGATTTAAAGGTCCTTTACCGCAACTTACATCTTTGGAATTGCGACGTGAACACAGAGATCAATTGTTTTTATATAACATTATTCATAATTATGTCGATTCGCCATTTCTTCTAAGTCGGATATCTTTCAACTGCCCTAGATTGAATGCTCGTTCTAACGCTATTTTCTCAGTGCCTTTTTGTAGAACTAATTATGCCATAAATCGATTTCTGGTCAGAGCCTGTAGTACACACAACAATCGTTATTATCACATTGATTTGTTCAATAGTAGACTTAGTGGATATAAAGCGCTTGTCAAAAAAGTGAATTGATGATGTTGTTTTCTTTTCTGTTTATCTATTCATTTATTTATTTTCTTCTGTTTAAGAAAATTTAGTGTAATTTTACTGGTAATACCTATTGTGTAATTTTATTTAAATTAATGCTGTTAAACCTGAAACTGTCTTCACTTTGGAAAAAATATTTGTGAAAACTGTTTGGCTAGTGTAAAAGTTATTGTATTTAATTCATATGTTGTAATTTTGTGCTGTTTGTTTTCCTAAATAAATAAAATAAAATAAAAATAAAATACCATGTTCTTGAGTATCGTCTAAAAGAGACTTTAGAGTGAATGCTTCTCGTGTTATTATGTATGCTAGATTTTCCTTTAGGCTAATTGCTTCCACATTAACCCATTCTGTTAGAGCGCATTGACGCTTAACCTCTACTGCTTTCTTAAGCTAATGACTGTTTTAAAAATAAGACTTATGGCACTAGATATTTTAGACACAACATAGGTGTGGAGTCAGCATGTGGACTTGATGTTACAGATCTCTGTCACTCATAAACGCGCAAGAATGAAGGTCACTGGCGGCCTTAAAAAAAATAATTGTAGTTTGGTCCTCAGGAATTCTCCCGTACCATACGATTCCCATGGAAGCAAATTACTAGCATAAAAAGTAGCCTATGTGTTAATCCAGGACATGATCTACCCGTGTGCCAAAGTTAATCCAAATCCGTTTAGTTGTTTGTGCGTTTACTTCTAACAAACATCCAAATATTTTCTTAAACTTTCGCATTTATAATACTAGTATTGCTCGCGGCTCTGGCCGCGTGAAAGAGGTTTTCCGGGATAAAAATATTTTCCAGGGATAACAGTATAGCACGCATAAATGTAGCTTCCTATTATTGAGAGAATTTTTAAAATCGGTCCAGTAGTTCCTGAGATTAGGGCGTTCAACCAAACAAACAAATTCTTCAGCTTTATATAATAGTATAGAAGTATAGATTACCGAAATGATTAAATTACACGGATGTCACGAAGTACATAAATGTACATCAAGTATGGTACGTTTAGCTATGACTTGAATGAACCTAACGAAATCTATTTTTATCTTCTTTTACCCAAGAAAAAAGAATATTTGGCACATAGATTTCGCCCAGCTATAATGTGAAGAAGGTTGAGCCAATTTCTTAGAAACTTTCGCTCGTAGTTTTTACCCTTATATTGGACTCTTCCTATTTCGCAAAGTATCAATTCCCGAGGGATGCCGCTCGGCTCTAATGCCAAGAAGTTCTGGAATTTATACGTGCGTAAAGTATTCGGATGATTCCTTTTGAACGTTAAATATTATGTGTGAAAATATTAAGAACATCATAAATTTCCTCGTTGAATTTAAAGGCAACGTAATGGTGATGAATGGCGATAACGTTAAGCTGTTAATGATTTGTAATGTCAGCTTATTATCAATTTTAACTTGGTGGTTGAGGTCATATACCTAATATTATTGAACCGACTCCATACATACCTACAGTTGAAAGTAGTCATCAGCACCAGTCCGTATGTTCGATACTTTATAGACAAAAAAATCTTCCTAGCCGATTTCGGCCACGGCGGCCAATCTTAGCAGAGATGAGCAAGGTACGCAGGAAATATTATAGTGCACAAATGTGTGCGCCATACACAAGTGCACTTGCTATTCTTTCACTCTCATAGTCCGGTGAGACGGCAATCCGACATGACCGTAGAGAGATCAGGCGTAGGATCAGGGGTTTTACGTGCTTTCCGAGGCACGGGGGTATCACACCGCCAGCTTTCTTACTCCGAGCTGTGACTGAGTAATTTTTAAGATAGAAAAACTCAGTCACAATGTTTTTGGCCCGACCCGAGATTCGAACCCAGGACCTCAGCGCTCAAATTTTACTCGTAACGCGTACGCAATACAACTCCAAGGCAGTCAAATTTATACAGTTTATTTTTCTTATATAGACAAGACTTCGTTTATAGACAACAATGTATAATATGATTACAACAAATGAGAATGATAATTTACTTTTTAAAGCCTAAACAATTTCCGAATTGCATCTGTATTCCATGTGAAGAAAATTCAGACAAAAACTAAATAAATTCAAAACTAATTTACGGCAAGTTTGTAGGCGGTGCAAGTTTAACCGCACCCGAGAAGATTGTGCAAAACGTCCCAAATAGTACAAGTTGAGGCGCTGGCCGGACCGCGGACTGTGTAAAATCCTTTTAACTCGCTGACGAGGTATTCGAGCGCTTTAAATAGGTACAGAACTTTTTGATATTTGGGAATGAATTAACTCTTTTGCGACTTTAATGGCTTGTTTACGTTTCTTTTCACCTCGCGTTCTAGGTTACTATAGGGGTACTGTTTTATTGAATAGTTACGCTTACATATTTTGTTCTGCTTAAAATTATAGTTTTGTTTTATTTTGTACTTTTTCCACGACAGAGTGAAGTGCACGTACTAACTCATACAATTGAGTGTCTCAGAAACTTACGTACGTAAAATAACCCTTCATTCATGGCCGGGTTGTTTCATTCGTAGTCAGGTAAATTTAAGGCTCTTATCACACTAGTCAATTACATAGTAGCAAAGGCATTGTGCGTTCGTCCAGTGTAATAAGACCTTATTACTTATACCAACTTTATTTGTCCACTTTATTTCAACACGGGCTAAGCGAACGGCAGTTATTTTCTATTGTGATAAGATTTTTATTTTATTCAATTCTCGTAGTTAACAACATTTTTCCTCTTATCGCAACGCTGAACTAGATTTTGGGTCGTTCTGTCTATGTGGGAGGTTTGATAAGTTAACATTGTTTTCCCGTCGCCAGCGAGAAATTGAATTGATTTCTGTGTCAGGCCTTTAAAAGGGTGGAAATTCCATATAATTGCTGTGTTACGAGATTGAAACCACATGTAGGTACCTATGTATCTAAGTAATATCTAGAACTAACTCCTTGATTCCGAAAATATTGAGCTCATCACTTACTTTTTAACCAAATTTAAGATAGTTTATGTGGTGTTTTGTCTTTTTACGTAAATGGTACAAAAACTAATATCCCACATATTCTAACGCGTTACAATGTGTTTCGGACTGAAAAACATCCAATTTATCGTGTTGTATCGGTATTTACTTGCAAACTCAATCTTTGTGACGTTTTATCGGTTTATTTCGGCAAAGAAGGCAAGATTGATGATGGGCCAATAGAAGCAATTCTTTGTTGTTGAATAACTTTGTCGAAAATGTCAATGACAAAGAAAATGTACATTACAGTTAACATTTTTATTTCAGAGAAATCGGGGATCTCAAGTTACGGATACTCACAAAGATATACTCATAGATCTATTAGATACTCAATATATATCAGATACTCACTCCCCAAAGAGGTAGGCAAACGCTTACAAATATGGCCTAACATAACGACCACAAATCTGAACGTTCGTCGGCGTTTATAACCCCTTCACCGCCGGGAGGTTAAACCCGGACTGACTGCGTGCAATAATACGACGTGTGTACCTAAAACACAAATGAACAATAGACAATAAGAAACAAAGAGCCCTTTATAAACAACACAATGGAAACAAAACGAGCCTGAAAATACAAAATGCAAATGGATAGCTTCTATCGTTTATAAATACACGATCCAACCAGATTTCCGTCCGAAATAACAAATGGAAGAGAGCTCAGCCAGGCTGAGACAAAAGCCAGTAGAAAGCATAATGACTTAATAATTTATTCACAATCTGAGGAGCAACTCAAGCGAAATTTTAAAGCGAGCTAAAACGTTACATCGTTTAATGGTATGCCGTTTCTTATATCGGAACCAATTTGGCTTAATTAAAGGGATTCAGTAGGTACAAGCATAAATTTTATTTCAAACGATGTCAGTTTACTATTCATATTATCAGTTTATGATATGATAAATTACGTAAAAATAGTAAAGGCAACAGCGAATTTTAATAAGAATCAATCCTATCAAAGATTTTCAGTCCGTAACGTAAGAGGCTAAGGAATCGCTCCCGCAGGACTTATGGCTGGGTTCCAAATGAGTAGAGCCAAGATAACGGTTACAATGGAGCGTCTCTTTACCGCTTTACAGACTTCTCCATACAACAGAATAAGTTTAGTTTTAGATAAACTAAAAGTTTAGTTTTAGATAAAAATCTTGAGGGAAGAGGCGATAACTTTATATTCGTTGGCTAAAAAATGAAAACATAAAGAGATAAAAAGACACCATACGAGGGAGATATTGTATCGAGAAACTTATCGATGGTTAAAATACAACGTCCAGTTAGAAGAACGGTTCATTTTTTTCTGGTTCAGGAGTAAACGTCGAAAAATAATATACTACTAACTCAACATATTTATTAAATTAAGAATTCGAAAATGCATCGTCTATTCATACCAGGGCTATCTATGGTTTATATTTAAATATCTACATAAGTATGAGTTCTTATAAAAATCAACCTTATGTCATCATAAATGTTATTATAAACTCAAAATAAATTCGCCTACATTTCCCGTATTCCCTTACAAAATATTTTTCACTTATTTAGTTCATTTCAAACAAAACGCAAGCACACTAGTGGTTATCTGTTCGTGCTACAAGGAGCCTACTCAACATGTTTACATAGATTTTTATTAATTAAAGCTCTGCTTCGTGTGCAGAGAATTCAAGAGGGTGATTATAAGGTTAGAAATTGCATAAATTTTATTTGCTTACTTATATTATTCATCGTCCAAAGAGTTGCAAGATAAATTTAGTTGCAGTTTTAAATAGATATTTAATAACTTTTAACGATTAAATGAAATTGTTTCATTTTTTATTCAATATATTTTGAGTCATTATCTATTTCATGATCCAATCCAACGCCAACAAATTCTAATATTGGCCCAAATGTTATGTCTCTAAAACTGAATGTAGTACTCCCATAATCACAAGCTCCTACCACTAAAACCATAGAGTTAGGCCAGCTTAATCCAGAAACGCGTATGAACTAAATGTTTGGCCAGTGCGCCATGCCGTGCGTTAATCCTCCTTTATTGCTCCCACGGACGGTTATAAAATATAATAGCTACACTTTCAGCTTGGCAAATTGTTTTTAAGCCCTTTTTTGTCACGTGCTTACGAATATAGCCCGTATTTTGGGGTTATGTTTGTTCTGATTTGGATTTTTTTACTGTAATTACGAGGATTATAAATGTCGCTCCGGTGTCGATTTTCTCTTTCATTATTTTTAATGAATGCCCCGAATAATATTTTTGAAAAATGTTTAATTAAAAAGACAATTTACTTGAGTGTTAGGACTCATCCCCACAATCCAACTAAGATTGCGATAGCAAACCTCTCTGCTCACAGGCTATGCTTAGACCAAAGGATTTCTAGGAGAGTAGTTTTTCAAACCACCTAGGTATCTATTTTAAAACACACCGGAAATTGAACTCGTTCCGTACAGTAGTATAGGTACGACAAATCTTGCGATTTTTGGGAATGTAATTCCACCACAGTAAATTTTAACTTAATCTCTATTATTTATGGTACTCAATGTCTCAACCAAATCCGCTATGTAAAATTAGTAATTCAATGCAAATGGGTTCATAAATTAAAAGTATTCAACTTCCGTCAACCGCGCAGTAAAGTCTTTTTAAAATTGAAGAAGTTGAAAGCATGATTACCAAGAAGCACACACACACACACTCACGCCTATTATCCCTGAAGGGGTAGGCAGAGGTGCAACTAGTGCACCCACTTTTCGCCGTTATTCCGTCCCATGATGTGATAGGGGGCGAGCCTATCGCCATATCGGGCACAAATTCCAGACTCCGGGCTGATACTGAATAGAAAAACTCAATATCACTTTGCCCGACCCGGGGATCGAACCCGAGACCCCAGCATTGCAGTCGTACCGTAATACAACTACGCCACCGAGGCAGTCTCTGAAAATGTCCATTGTTCTTGCGATATAATCATAGTAAATGTTATGATTATTTTGGCACAAAGAAGGTTAACATAACATTATCTACTTTTAAAAACCGCAGACGGGTGGTATTTGATAACATCAATTCGACGCTCTAATTGGCTTTCAGACTATAAAACTAGTGATAGAAACTTTATGGTATTGAAATAAAGTTTAATATGCATAAATTGATATAACGCTTTTTGTGTGAGGGATTAAATTAACCAAACAGACTCTGAAAAAGATTTGTAATGAAATGTCGGCATACATCTGGAAAAATTACATAAGTGGGAGATTAAAATATAGCAGCACGCTGACAAGAGCTCTTAACAACGATCTTTAATACTTGCTCTGAATTTTATGGGACGAATAAATTAGTACTTATTATAAATTTCATGTTTTATTTATACTGTGTGACCAAAATGGTTAACAGTTTTATTTAATTTTCTCATAATTAAGTTATCTACTCATAGTTTGGCTAAGTTTTTGAAAATTATCCCGTTTGAAACAATTAGTAAGCTAGCTGTTTAAAAAAAAGAATATACTCAATTATTGGCAAGTGTTTGACACATGCCACGTGACATACCTATGAGCAAAGAGAATTATAATATGCCTATGAGTTTTTGCAGATAGTTGATGTCTTCAGATAGGCTACTAAATCGTGAATAACAAATATATTTAAAAAAAAATCTTTTCGCTAATGTACGAAATCTGAATGTAATTTTACATACACACTCACGCCTTTTATCCCCGAAGGGGTAGGCAGAGGCGCAACTAGTGCACCCACATTTTGCGGTACGTATTCCGTCCCATGATGTGATAGGGGCGAGCCTTTTTTTTTTATTTTTTTTTTATTGCATTGAATGACGAGACGAGCATGCCGTTCGCCTGATGGTAAGCGATACGACCACCCATAAACAGTAGCAACACCATCCAGCACCTTGACTGACAAAGTACTGAGTGGCATTCCACTGCGCTCGTCATCCTGAGACATAAGATGTTAAGTCTCATTATGTCCAGTAGTTATACTGGCTACAATGTCCTTCAAACCGAAACACAACAGTGCATGCACACTGTTGCTTGGCGGTAGAAATAGACATTGCGGTGGTACCCACCCAGACGGCCTCTTACATAATGAGAGATCTACCACCAGTAGAATATCGCCTATCGGGCACAAATTCCAGACTCCGGGCTGATATTGAATTTAAAATCCAATATCACATTGCCCGACCCGGGGATCGAACCCGAGACCTCAGCATTGCAGTCATACTCATACAACTACTCCACCGAGGCAGTCAATGTAATTTTATAAAAAAATAAATAGCTACCTATCTTAAGAATTTACGTATAAATAGAATACTTGATCTTGATTGCTGTGCTAGGACAAAATCTGATGGCCTTAGAACAAAGTAATGTCACCCCTATTTGCCCTATAAAAACTTAATCGGCATATTATTTAAGAATATTATAATACCAGCCCTGTATTATATACTGTCCCACTGCTGGGCACGGGCCTCCTCTGCTACTGAGGGTATATATAATTGGGTAAAATAAAAACAATTTCTAATATTGGTACATTACTAAGTAATACTTTGACGTCTAGCTGAACAATTTCAGCATTAAAGCAAATTATGTTATAAAAGGAAAATATATAAAATCTAATTTAGAAAGAACGCGTGATATGCCCACAACACTAAACATTTTTTGCTATGTTATCGTCCCCAAGCACTTTCGCCGAGCAATTTGCTCAGGCTCATTTTACCTTTATACCAATTTTCTTGTCCTGACGTCCTAGAACCGTACATAATGTGCTTATTTATAGTTACGGCATATGAAAATGATTTTTGTGTAACAATTTTTTCCACACATGATATTACATTTTTAGCTTTATACTAGGTACGTAAAAAGTAAGCACTTTTTATGACAATCTTCATACTTACAAGTAACAATGAGTCATTTGCAACCCTTTTGTAGTGCTTCCTTACATTGTATTTTGATAACCTGATATAAAATAAAAGACAAACAAATCATTAAGAACTTCGTTAATCCATACCTATATTGTTCAATCGAAAGTAACTCTGTCTGCCGGTTATGCTTTCACGACCAAACCTGACTGAACTGATTGTATTGAAATTGTAAGCAGAGTAAAATTAAACAATACAAAAGGACATAAACTATTTTTTATTCCGGATAATTATTTCACGCGTGCGGAGCCGCGAGCAAAAGCTAGTTTTCAAGAAAACACAAACCGCTCAAATTTGCTATCTGCTATAATACTTGACGATATTATACTAATAAATTAAGATGGGCCTTAAGTCTATTATCCGGCGTACGTAGCACTGTACGCTTCTAATTGCATTAATTATGCGAATGCACTGAACGGGGAAGTATAAACGATGCTATCATTTGCATCGCATACCGCTTGCGAGGCATTTGTCGTGCAAATTTCACATGAAGACTTGATGTTCCGTCTGTTTTGTATGTTTGTACTGTGTGGATTTAATTTGCATTTCATCCTCAGAGCTAACTCAAAAAAATATTTGTGGGCTAATAACAAATTCGGTCTAGTAATCTTTGGGAGAGGCCTATCAGCATGAACACCTCTATAAGTATTCTATGAGACATCCTGTGCCTGATGATAATTGTGACGAACAAAAAAAACTGAAAATACTTTTGTTATCTTGTTGCTTTAAAACCAAAAAGTCTGAGATAAAAATTTAGAGATACGACACTTTAGTTCTAAGGATATATACTATTCTGCCATATTTCGTACTTATACAAGAGCTGTGCATCTGCGCGTCTTTAAAACTCCTAGGAATGTATTGGGGTTTATGTGAAATGTATGTAACGGCATCACCCACGACGGTATTGAAATCATACTTACCATACGAAACGCAAACGCAAATTGCGAGCCACCCGCGGTTGTTTGCCTCTGGAAACGTTGTTCACACACAAAACACAATGGCTAGCTGTCTCTATACATGGACTTTTGTAGTCAGTGGTACTATTCCGGTCGAGCCGGCGCATTTATGCTACAAAAAATGTATCTACAACTTGAGTCCTTGACTACCACTTTTAGCTATAATTTAATTATATATCCATCCTAATAATTACACTCGGAAACACTTCATCCAATATCGAAAGAGCTCTTTGGGTCATTTCCAAACGAGTGGTTTAGCTATCTACTGAATTAACGCTTATCCGAATTTCGTCTCCAACTCCATGGAATTTCCAAAAAAAGATTTCAATTTAACAAATTGAAACAAAACACCGCAAGAACATTCCCGAGCGAATGTTCTAAGGGACATGTGCAATCTCGTTTCCTTGATATCACTTTATTAAATATCTTCACCGAAGTCGCCTGTTTTACACAGAATCCTTCATCATCCCAATGTTTGATTTTGTAGTTATATTTATGACTACTTCATTTTCTAATGTAATTAACATACCTACCTAGGTATTTAGACAAACTAAATATGTTACTCTTCATATTTTGAACTGTCGTACAATTTTTTACTATTTGTAAATTGAAACATTTTTCATTTTTGAAATTGCAGTTTTGTTGTTTTACATTTGCAGTAAACTGTTTAAAGTACTTGTTGTTTGAACAAATTACGATCATGAATATTAAGATTATATTAATATTAGATCTTGATTTTATTTTGGCGGTGTTTTAATTTGACTTTATCGCAAAAACTTATTCTCATGCCAGCACTACACTTGGCGTTTTCGATCGAATATTTTGTATTATTTGGCCAATTCATTATCACCTTTACACCATTTACTAAAAATCGAAATTGCTTTTATTAAAAGGAGCAAATATATTAACAAGTAAGCTTGGTGTACTGTTGGAATTACAAGGCACTTAAGTTCTATTTTAGTAAGATTGAAATTTGAAATATAACGCAATGTAAAGCGGTGTTGGTGCCACATTCACATGGTATTTATTCTATCTCCAGTCGCCTCTAGACAGATTCCCATGTCATTTATTTTGTAGGCAAACAACCGTTGCTGTTTTTCTCTTGATTGCTTGTAAGTTATGGCTTATAAACTACGCTTTAGGACTGAGTCGCTTTAAATTCCTTTTGATTCAAATTTAACGCAGATATATAATAGTTTCTTTATGGAGTCTGGAATTTGTGCCCGATATGGCGATAGGCTCGCCTCCTATCAAATCATGGAATCTGGGAAATTACACAGGGAGAACATCTCGATCTGTTTAAACAATTATTCGCTGAATGCAGATTCAAATAAGCTGTTTACCGTCTACAATAGGAGTAGCGAACTAACCGGCGTTCACCAAACTCTGCGACCTATTCCTATAAATAAGACGGTTTGGACTTAACTCAGTTACAATCTATAGTGTATTGTACGGAAATTGTTGTTATTACTTTGACAATATATAATCTTCAAGTTGTTAGTTCAGTCTTACCCTCGATTTAGATACTTGCTCACTACAGACGAAGTCACGAAAAAAAGTGTATAAACAGCTTATTCGGGTGTGTTCGTTACTCAAAATTCATAGTCATGTTTATTCACCAAGTGAGAAATGATTTCGCCACGATGAGACATAAAATTTAAGCAGTGTTTAATTTAAACTATCTCTTCTAATCAGGCTAGTATTGTGTAATAAATATTAACTAGCCCTGTGCTCGTAGGAATTTCACGCCGGAATTTTTATTTCCCTTAATATTAAAATCTTTTCTTAGCGGAGGTACTCCGCAACAAAATAAACTTGTGTCGAAATTTCACCCTTCTAGATACGCCGGTTAGTTGTGCTTTATTTGTCAGTTAAGTTTAATTTTTATTTAAGAAACATATTAAACTTTGAAAGGTTCTGTCGTTTTATGCCTTAAAAATGTGAAAAGTGACTAGCAGTTCCTACTTTGGAAATGTAATCAAAAATTTGAAACTACTTAATGACGTCTAGTACTCACAACTATCAATATTATTATATACGAAATTTGTAAAAATGTGACTCATCTATATCTATCTATATACTACAATAAAGCAGTAAATTCCGGTGTGTCTGTACATTGAAAGAAATGTGATAAAAAAGGGGTGACTAAAAAACAGTAAAGGAAAACAAATCAGGGATTGTTATAATTCTTTTCTGTCTGTCTGTCTTTTTTTTGTGTGTTTGTTACTGCTCATCTCCGAAATTACTAAATGGATTTCGATGAAATTTAGTATGAAGATAGTTTGAGACCCTAGAAAGGACATAGGCTACTTTTTATTCGGGGAAAATATAAAGCGGGACTTTTATCCCGGAAAAACTTTTTCACGCGGCTGGAGCCGCAAGCAAAAGCTAATAGAATTAAGCGAGCAACACTGGTAAATTTAATTTTGCCATAAATATTGTCGATCATAACAAAGTCCTTAAACATCCATAAATTCCCAATTTTCATTTAAGCCAATTGATCCTCCGATAACTTGACTTAACACAAAAGTCCCAACAACTTACCCGTTCGTTTTCCTCTTTCATTACTTTATTTGTTTTCTTAATTCCTCTTCATGTTTTGAAATTAATATTCGCTTCGAGTACAAATCTGTTTTGACTTATAAGAGGATTATTATCTTCGTAATATTAATATTCAATTATGTAAATATGAATGCCGACTTCCTGACACCACGAGGCAGATATAATCTTAACGAGAGAATTTATTCTGGAATGATAATTTTCAAGACTCTAGCCAAAGTGTTTCAACACATTTTAGGTCATATATTTTCCCTGTCTTAAAAATATATCAAAAAACTATATCACGAAAATATTTTATAAAATGGCAGTAGCATAGCGCAATGTTATAGAAAAAAACTTGACCGCCATATGGTGCTATTCATAACGCCCGTGTCATTAAACCTGTCTGAGGCTCGCAGCTGTTGCTGATAAGAAACGTTTTATTATTTGGCTTAATATGAGACTAGCGAAGAATTTTTATAGTATTCTATACCAAGTTCTTGCTTCAAAGAAAGAAAACATACTAGGAGTTGTGAGGTCTCGGGTTTGATCCCCGGTTCGGGCAAAATTATATTGGGTTTTACTAATCATTATAGGCTCGCCCCCTATCACATCATGGGGCGGAATACGCACGGCGAAAAGTGGGTGCACTAGTTGCGCCTCTGCCTACCCTTTCGGGGATAAAAGTCGTGAGTAGGTGTATGTGTATAATAGTTTTCAATAATTAATTCGAGGACGACACGTTCCTATTGAAAAGCAGTAGAAATTGTTGTAGGATAGATCTTTAAATATTGTGACATAGTTTATAATGACTGTTATACATTTGCGACATTATTGTTAATTTTATTTTTTGGTTACTTATAAAGCAGCAGGTGCAAGTACTGTTGTGCTCTAGTTTGAAGGACTTTGTAGCCAGTGTAATTACTAGGCATTAAGAGATTTAACATCTTAAGAGGCTGATAGCCCTGCAGCGCTTTGCTATCCTGTTTCTGGGCTACAGCTTATTTTCTGTGTTGGAGCTTACTATTGGCCAAGTGGTTCGTCACAGAATTGTATAAAATTGATTACTAAGCCAACCTGAAACTAGTCGATTAACTTTCCACAACCATACATCAGGAAGGACTAGTATACTAGTAAAGTGCAGACCATATTGGACGTTCAAGTACGATCTACCTCAACCGCAGACGTCCATAAACAACATGGCGTTAAATATATATGAGGCAGAACGTGGACGGTACACTGCTAGACCAACGTATACACCCATGTATTTTACACCGGTACCCTCATGGATATATTTTATTTCATGTGTTTTAGAGCATGCAGTGTAAATTTCAAGCAATCTAATCTCCGATGTAGATCTTCATATTTTTTTTAATGATGTGTGCACTGTGCAATTCGCTAAGATGCATTATCCCTAAACACTCTCAGCAGAAAAGAATGCCCCCGCCCATCAGTGGGATAGTATGTAAAACTGGTCTGATATTTTTACCTGTATTAACTCTCTATCTAGTTGTGTGCAAATTACAAGTAGTACCTACTTGGTTACTGTTAAGAAAAGTAGCTACTGATCATGGCCTCCACTGTATACCTTCAGTAACTACATTTCAAGGCCCGCCGGGGCTAGTTCTGTTTTATTTCGGTCACTTAAAGTTGTAACGATCTTGGGAGTTTCGAATGGAATTGTTTGCATGCGTTGTAAAATTAGAGTTAATTATGTTTGTACAACTGTGATTATAATTAAGTTGTATTTAAAATGTTAGGTACTCTTGTATACCACTGTGTGTTTGTTCTTAATTATCTCCATTTAAATATTTAAAGTGGCCAGGGGCCGTAGCCAACCGGGCGAAGACTGGCTCTGAGGGAGGTCACGGCCCAATTGGCCTCCATCCGCAGCGCCGCCGTGGAGGAGTGGCATACCAGGCTGGAGAGCCCGAGTGCGGGCTTGAGAACCGTCGCGGCAGTGCGACCGGTCTTCTTAAGCTGGCTTGACAGGCGCCACGGTGCGCCGACATTCCGTCTGACACAGGTGCTGACGGGCCACGGGTGTTTCGGCTCAATTCTGTGTCGGATTGGAAAGGAGGAGTCCGCCGTGTGCCACCATTGTGGCAACGGCCGCGAGGACACGGTCCAACACACTCTCGAGGAGTGCCCAGCCTGGGACCTACAACGCAGCGCTCTTAGAGCAGTCGTCGGAGGAGACCTCTCGCTGCCGGCCGTGGTGTCCACCATGGTCGGCGGCTGGAGGTCATGGCGAGCGATGGCCTCCTTCTGCGAGTGCGTCATCTCGCGGAAAGAAAGCGCCGAGCGGGATCGTGAGCAGAACGATCCCGCCCGCAGCTAGAGGAGACGAAGGAGGCGCCGGGTGGACGACTGACCGGCGCCTCATGCCCTATGGTCAGGGGGGCATCTAGAGAATTCCGCCACGGCATCCCCTGCCTGTCGTAAGAGGCGACTAAATGGGGTTAGGGAGATTCGCGGGGCGAGCAGTGGGGGGCTGCAATGCAACATCGCGCAGGGACGGTCCCTCGCAGCTATCTTAGTGCAACAAGATACGCCGGGGTGGTCCCGGATGCGAAGAAGAAGGCCACCGCGGGTTTTGGTTGGTATGCTGGTGTAGGGTGTACATAGGATTAGGGACTCAGCAGTTACCCTCAACCGATTGTATTAAAATTTTGCATACACGTTCAGTTTGGGTGACAATGCATTGTTAGTTGTTGTTATAAAATACTTTTCTTTCTTTCTACTTCTTTCTGTTAGCTTATTGACGTCATTTTGAATCCAATATGGCGGACGGCCCTAGATGATGAACTAGTTATTTTTTGTGCACGTCCATAATATGGTATCAAATGAATGGCTTTGCTGAGAACAATACAAAAAATAAAATGACCTCTCTAAATCCAATATGGCGGACAACCCAAGATAGCAGACTACTTATTTTTTACACTCCTATAATATGGATATCAAATGAAAGGGCTTGCTGAGAATAACTCGAAAAACAAATAAAAAGTATTTTTAAAAAAATAAAACAATCTTTTATTTAGACGCTCTAAAAAGAAAACAAATAACTTAAAATTTAATCAAACTTTGTTTAATACTATGTAGAGATAAAAGCTTGTCGCGAGATTTACTTGTGTAGATAATACATAATTATGTAACTTGATCTTGATAAAAGTTTCTTTTTAGTGCATTTAAATAAAAGCTTGTTTTAAAATAAAAATTATAATTTGCCTTATAAGAGATTTTGTTTATTATTATATCTACACTAATATTTTAAAGACGAAAGATTTGTATTTTTGTGTGTTTATAACGAATAATCTCAAAAACTACGGGACCGATTTTAAAAATTCTTCCATCAGTATAAAGCTAAATTATCAGTGAGGGCTATAGAATACGTTCTATCCTGGGAAAACATTACTAAATCATGTCAATAGAGTTCTTGGAACTGAACATTGTGAAATGCTATTAAAATAAACCATGCAATGAAGAAACCTACAGACGGCAGTATTTCTGTTAATTCAAAAGAAGGTCATTTATTCAAAGCACTACATAAAGACCAGTTCTATTTAAATTCATTAAATTTAAAAAAAGATGATATACGACTGCATTGCGTGCGCGTTACGGTTATCACGCTGAAGTCTCGGATTCGAATCCCGGGGCAGGCAGTCATGTTTTTTCCACTCAGTACCATCCTAAAGTCTGGAAATGTGCCTAGTAATGGCAATAGCCCCACCCTCTATTACATGGGACCTAACATAGCTGGCAAAATATGGGTGTGTCAACTTACACTTTTGCTGACCTCTGAAAAGAGCAAAGGGCGTGATGCTCTGTATGTAAAAGATAAAATAGCTCGTATTTGCTCCAAAGATATAAATTATCAAATAAATCTTCATTTACACGAAACGTAACTCAAAAATATAGCAATAAAGCTATCAACGTTTAGTGAGATCGTACCATCAGTTACAGTTAATGGAACTGAGAGTCGAAGTTTCAGCGTTGTATCTAAACTGGTTACAGATTGAGTAAAATCGGATTTTGTAAATCTGCAGTCCCGAACGTTCCGATAAGAGGAGTTACGTAACGTATCTGTGAATGTATGAATATAACAACTGCGAGGATATTCGAAGTACAGTCTGCAACATAAGTAGCGGAATAAATTAAAAATCCAAAGCGTCCATACGCGTTAAGTTTAAGTAATTGAAACATTTTTGTTTGAAGTAAAGTAAATTCCTTTTATTTTATTATTGTGAAGAGAAAAAAAAATTATAAGAACACAAGTGTATAGACGATTTGAAGTTTTAAATTCGTTCAGCTACTTATGCGGCTGACTGTACTTATTTTCTCGTCATGTATCTTATCCGAATAACATAGATATTTAAGTCATTGCGTTCGTATTACCAGTAGAATCTATGAATTTGATGCCACGTAGAAAAATTGCTATAATATAGCACTTGTAATTGCCAAAAAGCTGCATTCCCGTATAGTTGACAAACTAACTCAATTTGCAAACAAATAACTCTACAATTATCTGACTTGTGACTGCACCAAGCGACGGACAACTTTCAAAGGCTCAATTTAAACCCGAGTGTATGGAACGTGCATTATAGAAAAGTTTTACGAATCTATACAATTGCATTGTAAGCAAGTTGTATGAAGGCTCAATTGTGCCTAAAGTTTGATGGGCGTAGCATCGTCCGAACCAGGTTACTTCATGTGACAGTTGATAAATAAAAATTTCTCAATACCACACAATAGTTGTATTTCTTCAGAATTGTTCCAGTTATGTTGTTGGTTCATTTTGAATTAATTTTGGATGTTACATTGGAGTTAATATGTCTGTTATTAGACTATGATGTCTTTTAACATAAATCGATACACATACACACATTCACGCCTTTTATCCCCTAAGGGGTAGGCAGAGGCGCAACTAATGCACCCACTTTTCGCCGTGCGTATTCCGTCCTATGATGTGATAGGAGGCGAGGCTATCGCCACATCGGGCACAAATTGCAGACTCCAGGCTGATACTGATTAGAAAAACCCAATATCACTTTGCCCGACCCGGGGATCGAACCTGACACTTCAGCATATTAGCAGCAGAGCGATACAATATGTTAATATCATTGAAATTAGTTAGTTCCAATTAAAAGTCATAAGTTACTTTAAAGCACGTAATAATACACTGTACTCACAAAAAACCTTCCGAATAAAGCGAACCTTCTTTACTACAAGGTGAAATAATTAAACGTGAACTTTAACATTTTACATCTTTATTTCACCACTTCGCGTCTCGGATTTTTCTCGTGAGCAGCCATTTGCGATAACTATTTCTTTACCGCCTTTATAGAGGCACAAAGATCGGATTTATACCGTTGGGACAAAACTTCAGCAGCCACTCAGAGTTTCATATCGTGTTTTCAAGTACTCATGAGGTAAGGCAAAAAATATATCGTCGTTGTCAAACCAATGTCTGCTATGTGCAAAAAGGTAACACATGAAGGGGTAGGCAGAGGCGCAACTAGTGCACCCACTTTTCGCCATTATTCCGTGCCATGATGTGATAGGGGGCAAGCCCATCGCCATATCGGGTACAAATTCCAGACTCCGGGCTAATACTGAATAGAAAAAATACAACTACGCCACCGAGGCAGTCAAAAAGTTAAACTTTGAGATACGGAGTTAAAACATTCTCATGTAAAATATTGAGACAAAATATGCTATGTGCAAATGTTTTTCTAGCGCTCATAGTTTCACCGTGTAACGATAAGAGTCACAAACGAGTTCTATATATAAAAGTTTAGGTGGCATAATAGTCGGAATGTTGAATTCTCAAAAAAGTGCACATAGCAGATATTGGTTTGACAACGACGATATTGCCAAGCGAATGTTTTCATATGAATGATATTTCGTTTGGAATCAAGGGATTAATGAAAGTAAGGATTTTGATTTTAAATTTAATAACGTTGTTAGGATGGAAGCTTATAACGAAACATGATAACCTATAGAGATTATGATATTTATCGACGCATCGAATCGAATTTGCAGATATGTGTGTAGTTTAGATCAACAGAAAAATAGCAATGCTGCATACAAGATCGATAGCGCTGTTCAATCACGTTCAGTGTCGATAATTTCTGCTTAACCATGTTTTGAATGAACGAGTGCCATACTAAAAGATAGTGGCGACGAACGTTGCCAAACCACTACCGTATTCAATGTTCGGTCGCAGTTCTACTAACTTTTTAATTTTTTATTTGGAAATGGTGGCGACAGGAATGTGCTTGGAATTTACGATGCGACATTATAATTGGTTTAAATAAAATAATATTTACTTGTACTTATCGTAGTGGCTGATGCAATAAATTCAGACTGTTGAGAGACGAACGTCATCTATGTCTGATTTATTTGAGTAAAATATTTTGCTTCAACTGACTGACTGCCTCGGTGGCGTAGTTGTATTAAGGTACGACTGCAGTGCTGAGGTCTCAGGATTGATCCCCGGGTCAGGCAAAGTGATTTTTCTACTTATTATCAGCGCGGAATTTGGAATTTATACCCGATATGGCGATAGGCGCGCACCCTATCACATGAGACGGAATAGGTACGCACATTGAAAAGTGGGTGCACTAATTGCGCCTCTCCCTAACCCTTCGGGGATAAAAGGCGTGAGTATGTATGAATGTATGTATGTATGTATGTATAATTTCCTTCAATATAATTTGTACAGAGGCTAGCTAATAACCACTGGGACCCAAATATAAGTAATCACCATTCACCATCATTTATGAACAGCCTAAAAACCATACGTGCATTGTTGACAAGGAATGGATTACTGAGACAATTCTATATTATTATCAGATCTATAAATGACTGATAATCTATCATAAATAACCTTTCATTTACCATAGCTACGACCAAAACTCCTCAAAAAATATGTTTAAAAACATTCGTCGCTGGCCTAACACACAAAGTTAGAGTTTTGGCAGGTTTTACACATTTACTAGAAAACAAAGTTCAAAGGTGTAAGTCTGGGCATGTTTGGCGATAAGCCCGGATTACTTTAGTACTCTCGATACTAAACTTAGCAATAACATAAGTAATAAGTTTATTGCTAAAAGCATCTTATCCATACGAACATCATAAATGTAAAAGTAACTTTTACTGTTAAGCATTTACTGCTAAACTATTGCCCCGATTTTAATGAAATTAAGTACAAAGTAAGCTTAAATCATAAGAAAGGATATAGGCTGCTTTTTATCCTAGTAAACGTTTATCACACGGGCGGAGCCGCGAGCAAAACTATTCTGAATTAAAAGGCAAATTAATAAGATTCCTAGTATAGATGTTACTTCTAGAAACTCAACTACATGGTGATTATTTTGTCATGACTGAAGGTTAAAGATGTCCGCTTTTTGGATGGGTGTTGGGCCTCAAAATTCAAACAGGCTCAAACTTTATGGGTATGAAAGGGGCAAAAATATGGATCTTGGATCCATTAAAGTGTATACGTGACACGGGGGTCCTGTGTGAAAGTTCGCCCGTGAATGTGTCAATTTTTATTGGGGCCCCATCCAATGAATTTGTCACGGGCCTCAGATGATATAGTTACGCCACTGGGGCGAGCCTATTGCAATTTACCGGGCACACTTCCAGACTCCGGTCTGATAATGAGTGGAATTATTTTCCAACCTTGGATGCCATCCTTAGATCTCAGCGCGATAGTCGTATCGCGCGCGCAATACCACGCCACCAAGTTATCCAAGCATTTAATAGTTTTGTAAGTAAATAAGTGATGACCCGACAGAGATTAGCAGTCTTCCGAGAGCAGTGTGTTTACTAAGGTCCGCGGATGAAAGTTAGATGGGTCTATTTCTAAGGATTCTTGAGTATTTAATCAGCTGTTTGCCTTTTACTGTCTGGTGACTTATTACCCGGAATAGAACAAATTCTATTCGACAATATTAGTTAGGGTAGATGGTATATACAGAGTAATTTTGAAATTGTGTTAATAAATGAAACCACGTAGGTACTCAATTTTATTTCTGCTAACATCGTGTTCAATATTATTCATAAATAGCAAATATTTTCGCCACAAATCCCGGTTTTAGTTTTCTTATTTGTTTATCACTTTTAGTTTAGTACGAATATGGCGTGTGCATGTAAATGGGAGGAAATCAATAACAGAATTTGGTTGGCACAGCAGAAGCGAAGTTTATTATTGATGTCATTCTTAGAGGTAATTTATTTAAACATTATTAATGTTCGTGTTACATATTTACTAACAGCGTGACTCTACTGCAATTGTTTAACTCGTTTGCATGAATAAACATATTATTAATTTCAGCATCATGTACAGGTATTTAAAATGAGGTATAAGAATAATGATTTATTTCATTTGAAGTCCTACACTCGCAAACATTTGTAAATTAATCAACGAACAGCTTTGCAAAAATAGCATTGATTTTAAATAATTTTAGCGATTTTTATTTGCTGCATGCTACATACCGACTTTTAGGGTTGCCAGTTACTAAAACAAAGATATCTTATTTATTGGAAATAAATTTAAATCTACATATTATTTAACATGACTTTTATTAGGTACCAGCTGTTTGAAAAAGTTCAAGTTCAATACAGTCTCCAAAACTATGGTCAACCCAGTCTATTTATAAATACTATTGTTAGGATTTTAGTTAAATTTTACTTTTTACTTTACTTAAAGAAATTATTAAAAATAGTTAACAAACACTAAATTGTATAAGGAAAATCATAAATTTGTACTTACTTGATTGAAATATCTTTCAAAAAGTAGGTCACAAAATATTACCAGAACACTCAATTGCCAAGATGATGTCCACGAGCTCACAACTGTCGACAGAATGCCCTGCCATGCCAGATTTCAGATTTATTTATTTATTTTTAGGAAGACTAATACAACTTTATATTACATACATACTTAAATGGACATATTGCTTATAAATAGTCTCCGCATATATGTAACAATATAATGCACCTTACTAAAAATTAGGGATGTACAGTCAGCAGCATAAGTAGCTGAACAAATTCAAAATTTCAAATTGCTTACATACTTTTGTGCTGCTACTAATCATTTTTTTCTCTTCAAAAAAATAGAATAACAGATATGTACTTTACTTCAGACGAAGAAAAAAGTATTTCAGTTTAACTTAACGCATATAGATAATAGGCGATATGAAATTTTGATTTTGTAGAGATATTTATGCTGCTGACTGTACATAGTTATAAAGAATTGAGATGTGAAGTTAACAAAATTAAGAATTAAAGAAGAAACCACAAGATGCCCGATTTCCACTCCTTTTATAGGAATTCGGTTGGTTCTGTCATTAATTATTACCCTCGATAAATAAATTGACAGCTAAGACGAGTAAAATGTAAATGTTGCGTTCTTAAATTGGAAATCTGGACACCATGAAAAAAAAGTAGGCAGTACAAACAAAACTAGAACATGTGGCAACCTTAATGTATAAGTGGATGAACTAATTTAAAACTTTCTCAATAGTGGTTTAAACTTCAAACATCGATCGGTTAAGCATCCTCCTCTAGGGTGCCGTAATTTTTTCTATTGAATAAAGTTTTTTTTCTGCTGTATTTCACTTCCACGTATGTTACATACGGAATACATTCCATTAAAACCTTTTTCCATTGGAAATGAGGCCATGAGTTAAAGTTATTTTTGTAAACTCATATGATACAGTACAAGGCTCTATATAGAGGAAAGGTAGATACAAAGCGATTCAAATAAGAATAGGATCATCATCATCATCATCATCAGCCGCATGATGTCCACTGCTGAACATAGGCCTCCCCTAAATATTTCCAGACGGATCTGTCAAAAGCGGCCTGCATCCAGCGTGTTCCTGCGACCTTTATCGAGTCGTCTGTCCACCTTGCAGGTAGACGGCCGACGCTGCGTTTGCTAGTAAGTGGCCTCTACTCGACGTCTAAATAATTATTAAATATTATTTTCAGCTAATTTAGCAACAATTTTTTATTTAAATGTGATGCAAGAGTCAATTAGACAAAATAAAATAAACCGTTATTGATATGCTAATAAGTTTTCTATGCAAATGTTGTACTTTTCAAGTGGCATTTAACACATAAAGGTCATTGACGTTCCTATTCTTATTTGAATCGCATTGTAACGCAGAAAATTTAAACATAATGATATAACTTTTTTATGTAGATACATTATTTTATTTTTCCTTGTATTTTTAGATTCGGTCTAATTTGGCTTGTTTAGCATAGGGCTGAGACAAGTATATGGTTTGCCAGATTATAAGATTATTTGATTTCTTTGTGTATCTGGCTTTACAGAGGTTGTTTTTTGGGAATCAAAGAATACTATACTTATGGTAGAAGGTATAGAATGTTTTTATATGTTGCAATGAATATTTAGTAACATCAATCGCAGAACATTAGGAGCATGTACCGCGGGCGTATATGTCGCCTCTGATGGATGATCACCATCCGTCATATCTGAGACGCTTTTACTGTGATATGTCAATACTTTTTATATTCACTACATCTCTATCATCTACGGATACAAGAGATATTTATTCATCAGTGCCAGTCTCGTGTTCCTGAACTTGATCCATCTCAGCCTGTTTTAAACGCAATATGACTGTATAAACGATAGGTCAGATACGATCTCTTGAAAATAATCTGGAATGAGAATTGCAAAAATTATTCTTATACGCTGAAGCTAAATAATTCTTATACGCTGAAGCTAAATAATATGCCTTATACAGAAATGAACTACAGAGCAGACCACTAGCTCTACTCTGGCTAGTTCAGTGTTTAGCATGTTTCATAACATCACCCGAGCAAAGCAGTTAATAACGCAATAATTTATTTGCTTTTACTTATAAACAGTCACGGTTCTCGTCTCTCGTGACTTGCTGTATTGATAAGAAATTGCTTGCATGAGTAATGTATTTCTTATAAATCTTATAATACTAACACGACACTGAATTATCCGAATCTAACCTGCAACACTTTGAGGCACGGGCCAACCTTTGGTAAAACTGACATATCCAACGTGCCGCCTAAATGGCATGTCGTTTATTTAATGCCTGCGATTCACTTTTCTTTATTTATACAAAAAAGATAGATTTTTCTTGTTCATTTTTGTGAGCAACTTTGTCGTTACCTTTATGACAAACACTAAACAGGTACCACCTCAAAGGGATTCGAACAAAGGTGCAGCGACTTAAAGTAAGAGGTTTTTTATTCTTTTTCAACTTCATTATATATTCTCAAGATTTAGGGGGAACTAAAATGTTTTTGATGTGCATCTTCGCGTTTCTTTCAGTTTAATAACGGTGTTATGAAAAATCTTTGACAGAAACCTTGTTGTAAAGCAAGTAACAATGTTTATATTTGTCTGCGATATACATTTGTCTTTTATCCGACTGCTGAAGAAGAAGGGTGATTTGTTATAATTTTACTAATTTAATTATTACTTCTCTAAATAGATATCATTGACAAATTTCCTGGAAAATCGATGATTAATTAATCAGGTGATCAACTGTTAATTAAACTGTTACTATTTTTTTTACTGTTACTAATTTAATTATTTGTCGATATCGGTAAAATAACTGATAATTTTCTGTTGAATCAATGAGATGATCGATCGTTGTAACAGCTTGATTGCGACTGCATCATTAACAAAGCTAAATTATTAGTGCTGCGGTAAGCGGTGTTTTGCTTCTATCCAGAACGGGTTGATGCGCTATTTGGGTATAACTGTTTTAAAATTCAGGGATTTCACTTCTATTTTCGGCTTTATGAAGTTACCATTGATTGAAGCCGATGCAAAAGAGCCATATCTATTATAAACATTATACGGTTTAATTGCGTGTCAATCCTTTTTTTTTCGCTTGGAAAAAACGCGTTATCGCTACCACCACTGGGGGGTCAGTGGAACGGTTATGTTGGTTTCACCGGTCTTACGGTCCAATGTCAAAACTTGGGAGTATAGCATCTTCCAAGCGAGGATTGGACCGAGTCCTTGCCCTATGTACACCCTACACCGGCATACCAACCAAAACCCGCGGTGGCCTTCTTCAGCGCATACGGGACGGTCCCGGGGTATCTTGTTGCACTAAGATATCTGCACGGGACCGCCCTTGCGCGATGCCGCATTGCGGTCCTTCTCTATACAAGAGGACTCAGATGCCCCCAAACTCTAAAGGACGCTTATGGCGTCTACGACAGCGGGAGACCGACTACCCGCATTGTCGTCCACCTTGAAGTCACTTGAATTGGAATGAGCAGTAATTGCGTGTCAACCCTAATCTGTTAAAATACACAGGAGTTAAACAAAAACGAATAGTACCATGATGGTGTTCCTTAATGCACTCCAAAATAAGGTGGTATATTTCTATATTTTAAACGAGTTTAGAAAACTTATGTGCGGTTTGGAATGCATGAATCTAGTTGCCAACAATATTCTTTAGACAAAGTATTGAACTTTTATGGCACTGTCTGTCTATTGCATATGCAATGCGGATACAATCCCCGTCGGCATTGTCAAATTGGTTTCTGCATATGAAATCTGACAAAACGTGTGAAGGCTAAAAAACTAGTTCATAAATAATTAAAAGTATTTTACATTATGTAATTTTTTTAGATACTTGAGTTTATTTTCAAAGTACAAGGTTTATGTTTACGTAGAATACCCATAGTTCGGCTTTATTATCATAAGCAATAAACTTATATTTCATGCAATAATAATACTATCCATGACACAGGCGTAACTTCCATTTAAAAATTCAGCACGAACGACACTTACTTCTGTGGCTTTACCAACGTAAAGTCATGCGGCGTATCCTGTTCCGCTTGCCGATAGGAGCATTTTAACCGCTGCGATAATATTTCTTTCTTGATACAGCACCGCGGAGACGGCCGAATGAAAGATTAATGAGAGAAGCGACGCCCGCCCGCAATGAGACAAAAGGTGCCGCAAATACTTCGCTTGAGCGTGTTTTTCACGATCGTGGCGTGTTTCTTTTTCTGATTGTTTCTATCGTGTGGCTCGGACGGCTTTTGTTGGAGGTTTCTTTAGTATTCTGGAACAGACCTCTGTCAGTATAACTATTTCATTTTGCATTTTAGCTGATCGCCTTATTTTGAGATGGCGAAAATTATAAAATATAAAATTTTTGTTGTTGTTAAAATGTATGCATTAATGTTTTTTAGTATACATTACACAAGATATAATGGTATCTTTGGGTCTAATAAGTATTACACCGGGTTTTAAACTTAAAAGATTAATCCAAGTTCTAAGACCTAACTAGATTTTGGCAAACGCTAAATTGTTATCAAAAGTTTTGTATTAACTGATACATGAGGAAAACATGTAGCTGGCCAATAAAGTTTAAACTATTAAAACAATTTATGACATTCCGCTGTAACAGCTTATTCACAGCTTGGAAATAGCTCGCACAGAAACAATCGGGTAAAGCGAGCCGCTGCCAGCTGTGACCAAATTATTTCGCAACTTTTCACAAATGACTATCATTAAGGAATAAGTGGAACAAATAAATTGGCATTAAATTGACGAAACGAACGTAGGTTAATAAATTGTTGAGTATATTCTTTCTTCTTTCTTCTATAATTCACTCTTAACAGGCTTACGCGAAGGCAACTAATCAAAACAGGCTATAAAGTTTAGGTACTTTTTTATTATTGCATTGAATGACAAGACGAGCATGCCGTTTGCCTGATGGTAAGCGATACGACCACCCATAAACAGTAGCAACACCATTCAGCACCTTGACTTACAAAGTACTGTGTGGCATTCCACTGCGCTCGTCATCCTGAGACATAAGATGTTAAGTCTCATTATGTCCAGTAGTAACACCATCTACATTGTCCTTCAAACCGAAACACAACAGTGCATGCACACTGCTGCTTGGCGGTAGAAATAGACATTGCGGTGGTACCCACCCAGACGGACTCTTACATATGAGAAACCTACCACTAGTACTAGAATTTAATCTACCTCAAACTAACAACATTGGCAAATCTATAAATGAATCGCCTCTGTAATCGAGTTTCACAGACAGGGAACAACTTCTGCTGCAGCTCTATTATTGGGCCACGTTTCAGTAAATTGGGACATCTATTTATGATTCTGCTCAATGACAAGCGACTGGAGCCGCATAAATGCAGGTCGTATGTCGATCCGATTGTGCCATAAACCACTTTGTGATCATAAACCTGGGTGAATGGTTTTAGTTGCGTATTAAATTCAAACAACAGCTTTTAGGAATAATTTGGACAATGTTATCTCGGAAGTAGTCATAATAATGTGCACAGTAACTATGAAACCGTGTACATATTATTATGCTGTGAGCTAGGGCAGAATAAAAAATCATATATTTTTGACGTAGCAATTAAGGAAATTTATACACACACACCATTGATGTATTTAATACATCAATGACACACACTCACGCCTTTTATCCCTGAAGGGGTAGGCATTGGTGCAACTAGTGCACTTACATTTTGCCGTAAGGATTCCGTCCCATGGTGTGATAGGGGGCGAGCTTATCGCCATTTCGGGCACAAATACTCAGAGTTGATTCTGAATTTAAAAAACCCAACATAACTTTGTATTAAGGAAATTTATGCTCTAAAATATATTTACATCATCTTTAAATGCACTTTTAACATAAAATAACCAGATTTTTGGTAAGACAATATTAAAAGACCGGCTTTGATGACCGATTGAGGTTTGTAGACTGGCCATCGATAATTTAATTTTAATTAAGTTTGTGCTGATATTATAATTTTCTACCTGTGTGAATTACCGCTCGCTTTAACGGTGAAGGAAAACATCGTGAAGAAGCCTGCATACCTGAGAAGTTCTCTGAATTTCGAGTCCGCCAACCCGCACTAGGCCAGCGTGGTGGACTAAGGCCTTAATCCTCTCAGTTGTAGAGGAGGCCCATGCTCAGCAGTGGGCAGTATATAATACAGGGCTGGTATGGTATGGTATGGTTGATTTTATAATACCAATTATATCATTGTGGCTTTTAATCTGACGCCGCTAATGACTTTTTTTCGTTTCGTTGATAGTATCACAGTACCTAATATTTCTATATATATTATAATTCTCTTCGGATAGTAGTTTTGGATTATGTTTTATACAGACAATATTTTAATAGGTTATATAGTTTCGCGTAGTTATAAGTAGAATATTTTTGTATACATACATACATAGTATGACGCCTCTTTCCCATAGGGGTAGGTACTCTATTCTGGCATACTTCTCTTGCTTCTTTCACCTGCGTTAGTCTTTTCATGCATTCCCGCCGCTTCAAAGTACTTTTGACCTAGCCTTTACCAAGAATGTCAGATATCTGACATTCAAAGGCTTGGTGCGGTCGACCCCTACCGGCTCTTCCATCCACATTCGCCTTATATATCCGCTATGTCCATCTCCTAGCATCCATCCACTCTAAATGCCCAAACACTTCTCAATTTTGATTCACTACACCCTCAGTGACTCCATACCTGTCCATCACCGTAGTATTCCGCACTCTATCACGCATAGTCACTCGATACACGCCTCGACATGATTTTTATGTCATTGTTAAATCATTGTAAGCACTTAAACTACGTATATCATAAATTTATGTTCAAAAGAATCACGTTTTCGTGAGTTTTACCGTGTGGATAGTGCCATTTCTTATTCAATAGGATAAAGAAAATGGACGGCTTCCGTTATCGACGCATTCATTACTTTTGAACAGGGCCGCGCCGACCCAAGACAGCGCCTGTGTGCGAAATCTATAAAGCGCCTCTGATTTTTGTCGTCCTGTGGGGTAACTCCTGAAACTGATTCGATTGTTCGATTGTTCCTGGATTCGAACTCGATTCGATCTCGATTCGAACTTGCAATGCGCACTCCCGACGTCGATCGACTAGCTGATCAAAAACGGCCGTTATCAACTCGTCGATCGAGTATTCGTTCACAGATTATAGCTGTATCCTGTAGATCACGTCATATTTATGTGGCTATGTTCTATGGAGAACTTCATTACAATAATTTATATTTAATTTATTTTACTTATAAAACGATGCTCCAGTTGTTGTTACATACATATTTATATAAATATAAGAAATTATTACGTTGTTTATTGAGTTTTTTGTAATAATTCAGCAACCAAAGATAAATTGAGTTGCCCAAATCTATTTAGTCTATGCTATGAACTATCAAAATATCTGACATTGTCAGCGTCACGTCACAACTATATAAGTCGTAGCGGGAAACTCAAAATACAGTTTTTGGTTAAGATTTAGAATCTGGTAACAGGAGTTTGTGGTCAAAACTGGCATTAATTGGATTATTTATTGTTTTCACATATAACAAAACCATTTTCAAGCTTAGAAAATATATTTTTTTGGAAACTGATATCGAATTATTTTTATTTTTATATGGTTAAAATAAGTAAAGTTATAATTTACTGGTCTCTCATATGTAAGAGTCCGTACGGGTGGGTACCACCGCAATGTCTATTTCTACCGGCAAGCGGTAGTGTGCGTGCACTGTTGTGTTTCGGTTTCAAGGACATTGTAGCCAGCGTAACTAATGGACATAATGAGACTTAACATCTTATGTCTCAGGATGACGAGTGCAGTGGAATGCCACACAGTACTTTGTAACTCAAAGTGCTGGATAGTATTGATATTGTTTATAGCCTGGAGTCTGGAATTTGTGCCCGATATGGCGATAGGCTCGCCCCCTGTCACATCATGTGACGGAATACGCACGATGAAAAGTGGGTGCATTAGTAGTAGCGCCTCTGCCTACCACTTCGGAGATAAAAGGCGTGAGTATGTGTGTGTGTAAAGATAAAAATAAATTGAAATCAGTTTCCAAAAAAAGTTACAGGCAAGTTCTAGTCTCAAAAATGGTTTTATTATAAGTGAAAACAAAAACCAAAAAATGTATTTTTTTCAGTATCAGCCCTTAATTAAAGTTTGAACATAATATGATTTGTAAATCAGAATGATTATAATGGTTATGATATGAATATAATAAGAACTAGACTTCACCCAGTGGTCGAGATTAGACTGCATTTCATAAAAAATATATAACAGGGCTTAATGAGATAAAAGGAAAAAGTAGATTTTTGTCTTAACATGTATATTATTATTTTATAACAAACTAAGAAATAACTAAATTTAAAAAAATCAAACAATAAGTCACAGACTTTGAACAAGACGTTGCCGTGCATTTTGCCTACGTCGTAGCTCATCATTTCGAGATGATGATGAGCCATGTATGACATTGTCTGCAATGCCTGTCTCCTTGTCTTCAGCAATAATAATAAGGAATGGGCAGTTATGCAAACTTCGAAACTCATCGCAATCCATATTAATTGCCCGATTAGTAAAACGGCCCATCCTAAGCAAGTTTCTTCTTCGATTGTCAATACGGTTAGCTTCTTTAAGAACATTAAAAAATGATTGAAGTCTAGCCATAATTGCTCAGATATTTTTTAAAATTCTCACCAAAACACAAAACAACTTCACTTGAACCGTACACGGCATCTATTTAGCAATCGTAGAATTTGACAGATAAAGTCGAATTGACAACTCGATTCACGATCGTACGAACGAGTGGAGAGTAAGCATTTCTCGATCCTAACGGATTTTTTTGATCCAAGTAAGTTCCCATTTGAGGCACGGCTCGATCGTGCGCTAGTGTAGATTTCGGGAGTACCAAAACGCTTGAGATCGAATCAAACTCGATTTGATTTAGGATTCGAACGTGTCAGGAGTAACCCCACTGTTTCGACGTACGTAAAATTACAACGATGCTGCAGAAAAGGCCTTATTCCGCGAGGGGGGGGGGGGGGGGGTTTGCACAGGAGTGGTTCGCTTAGGGCATCTCATCCTGATTCCGGCGTCCCTGTCGCCTTGGCGCCTGTGTGACTTCGCACACAGCGACGGCGCGGCCCTGCTTTTGAAACTAGTTCACACTTTAAACATTTCTACATGGAGCAGACCTGATGATAAAAAATAAGTTTTCGTCTCTGTTTTATTGTCATAAGGCGTGCAACTTAGACGGATGCGCAGATCACTATTTTTAAGGATGTTGCAAAATGGATTTGGCTATCTTTTTACGACCCGACGATCATTCCCTCGGGATTCTATCGGATGTCGACTCCCTCAAAAATATCGTACTCTGAGAAAATCGATATATATCAAGACAATATGTGACTTGTGAGTAATGTGTTATTGTTTATATAATATGTAGATCTTTATAAGAAACCCACTGTTTATCGTCTTCATCAAATGACCTTCGAGATCTCAATAACATCATCCCTCCATGTACACTGGCGGCAATTTTTATCACAAAACATATTCCACATAAAAATGTAAATAATTCAAAGGAAAATATGATAAAGGTGACCTCTGCCGTTATTTGTGATCCTGTGGGGTAACTCCTGAAACTGATTCGATTGTTCGATTGTTCCTGGATTCGAACTCGATTCGATCTCGATTCGATCTTGAAATGCGCACTCCCGACGTCGATCGACTAGCTGATCAAAAACGGCCGTTATCAACTCGTCGATCGAGTATTTGTTCACAGATTATAGCTGTATCCTGTAGATCACGTCATATTTATGTGGCTATGTTCTATGGAGAATTTCATTACAATAATTTATATTTAATTTATTTTACTTATAAAACGATGCTCCAGTTATTGTTACATACATATTTTTTATAAATATAAGAAATGATTACGTTGTTTATTGAGTTTTTTGTAATAATTCAGCAACCAAAGATAAATTGAGTTGCCCAAACCTATTTAGTCTATGCTATGAACTATCAAAATATCTGACATTGTCAGCGTCACGTCACAACTATATAAGTCGTAGCGGGAAACTCAAAATACAGTTTTTGGTTAAGATTTAGAATCTTGTAACAGGAGTTTGAGGTCAAAACTGGCATTAATTGGATTATTTATTGTTTTCACTTATAACAAAACCATTTTCAAGCTTAGAAAATATATTTTTTTCGGAAACTGATATCGAATTATTTTTATTTTTATATGGTTAAAATAAGTAAAGTAATAATTTACTGGTCTCTCATATGTAAGAGTCCATCTGGGTGGGTACCACCGCAATGTCTATTTCTAGCGTCAAGCAGCAGTGCCCATGTACTGTTGTGTTTCGGTTTGAAGGACATTGTAGCCAGTGTAACTACTGGACATAATAAGACTTAACATCTTATGTCTCAGGATGACGAGTGCAGTGGAATGCCACACAGTACTTTGTAACTCAAAGTGCTGGATAGTCTAGATATTGTTTATAGCCTGGAGTCTGGAATTTGTGCCCGATATGGCGATAGGCTCGCTCCCTGTCACATCATGTGACGGAATACGCACGATGAAAATTGGGTGCATTAGTAATAGCGCCTCTGCCTACCACTTCGGAGATAAAAGGCGTGAGTATGTGTGTGTGTAAAGATAAAAATAAATTGATATCAGTTTCCAAAAAAAATGTTACAGGCAGTCAAAAATGGTTTTATTATAAGTGAAAACAAAAGGAAAACAAAACGTATTCTTTTCAGTATCAGCATTTAAATAAAGTTTGAACATAATATGATTTGTAAATCAGAATGATTATAATGGTTATGATATGAATATAATAAGAACTAGACTTCACCCAGTGGTCAAGATTAGACTGCATTTCATAAAAAATATGTAACAGGGCTTAATGAGATAAAAGGAAAAAGTAGATTTTTGTCTTAACATGTATATTCGTCTTTCTTCCTCTATGAGACAGCTATTTTATGAAGCTCGGAAATTTGCTACTATCAATGACTTTAAATTTTGCTGGACATCAAATGGCAAGATTTTTCTCCGGAAAGGGGAAGGCGAAAAACCCGTCCGCATTATTTCGGAGAAGACATTTCATGAACTGTCACACGAATAATCATTCAACAAACATGTCTATCACATTTTTTGCCTCTTTTTGGCCTAATATAAATTACATTACGTTTAGTTTTTTTCAATACATTGCTTTTATCCAAATAAATGTTACCATACATTATTGTGAAACTTTAAAGCCATCCATAAATATATTTTTTATTTCATTATATAAGCCTCATTACTGCTTATTTCCACTTATTTATAAATATGATACGGATTTCGAGTTTGCTAGCCTATTACATACATATGATTTTTCTGTTTTGATAAGTATACATTTAATTAATAATCATGACATCTACCTAAACTCTGAAAACAAAAGTTATAACTTTATAGTACCCAATACTCATGTATTGTCCGTGAGTAAAACCTATGTGTATTTGTATATATCAAAATGATTGACAATTATATTATTGAGGAAATTGATAATTTTAAAAGACCTAATGCATACGTCTGTGAACCCGAGCATTGCGCAGGGTATATTAAAAATACACATAAATCCTTAAATATTATCCAACTAAATATTCGTAGTGTGAACCGTAATTTTGAAAATTTTTCAGTATTGCTCTTTAGCACAAAGGTTTTGTATGAAGTCATAATATTAACTGAATGCTGGCTAACTAAAACGTCAATTGTTCCTGCCTTGGAGGGCTACACTTCCTACCAAACAAGTAACCCTAAAAACCAAAATGATGGTATTATAGTATACGTCAAATGTGATCTGATACACAACATCCATGAACCGCAAGTGCATGATGCTAGCTATTTAGTATGTCATTTAAAAACATATGATATTTGTATTGTAGCGCTCTACCGCTCACCATCCATACACAACTTGGACAGTTTTATTGAGGGATTGAACAATATCCATAATAATAATTAATCATATTAGTTATATAAGTGACTTTTTGTAATAATTATTATTATTAATTGAATGTATCTTGACTTATCATAAGTGCAATTATGTTCGCCTACGTGATGAATAAACTATTTTATTTTATTTTTTTATTTTTTATCCTGACATCAATTACAACTCATAAAAATGTAATACTAATGGGAGACATGAACATTGACGTATCTCCTAATAATCTTAGCCAACAGGGACATTCATATCTCGATTTAATTGCCTCACATGGTCTATCACCCTCACATTTCTTTCCCACACGTGAGAACTCTTGTTTAGATCATGTTATGGTTAAATCAGACCTCCAAACAATAACATTAGTGATTGATACGTATATCACCGATCATAAGCCAACTTTTATTAATATTGAATGCGGTTCCTTATCTGCGACATCAAAATGTAGCCGCATCGTTGTAGACAACACTGCTGTAATTCAAGATGTCTTGAGCGCCGATTTTAGCGAAATTATGCGCCTTAATGATCCTAATTCTGCCGCTGAACTTCTGGTATCTTTTATTAGGAGCATCATAAAAAAACACTCCAGGTCGGTTCACATCACATCTAAACGTATGATACTGAAACCTTGGATTACAAACGGGCTGCTCCGATGCATTAGAAATAGAGACAAACTATCACGTAATTTAAAAAAAGATCCCGAAAATTATATACTTAAAATAACCAACCTAAGATACAGAAACTTCTGTAATAAACTGCTCAAGAATCTAAAGAGGGATTATGAAAGAAATGAGTTTTTCAAAGCTAAAAATAATTCAAAAGCCACCTGGAACGTCATAAAAAATATAACCTCAACGCATCGTTACATATCGTCACCTGTAGAACTACTAAACATGGCTTCTAATAATATTTGTTCGATTAATAATGTCAATGACTTTTTCGCTGGTGTGGGAAAAAGACTTGCTGAGGAGATTATACCCGACTCTTCAAAACATGATAAAGAATCTATACTCCCAAACTCCTTTGTACTTTTACCAACCGATGAGGCTGAGATAAGAGGTATTGTCCTTGGGCTGCGGTCTAGTGCCACGGTGGGTTGGGACGGAATTTCAGCTGGACTACTAAAAGCATCTCAGTCTGTGCTGGTGCCTGTCATAACGCATATTTGTAACGTTAGCATATCCTCCGGCTGCTTCCCTAGGGTTTTTAAGAAAGCTGTTGTACATCCTATCTACAAGAGTGGGGACAGATACAGTGTCACCAACTATAGACCTATTTCCATTCTACCAGCAATCTCGAAAATCTTAGAAAAGGTCATTAATAGGCGCCTGGTTAATTTCTTGGAAACTTTTAATGTTCTAGCACCTAACCAATTTGGCTTTAGACGAGGCAAGTCCACGGAAGATGCTGTGGCCTCCCTCGTAGATCATGCTGTGTCTAAAATGGACAGGGGCATGAAATGTCTTGGTATATTTCTTGACCTATCTAAGGCGTTTGACACTGTCTCTGTCTCGCACCTTCTAGCCAAACTTGAATATGTTGGAGTCCGTGGACTGACATATAGCATCCTTAAGGACTATCTTAGTGACCGTACCCAATGTGTCAAAATAAATGACCTGATAAGCAACAGTGTAACATTGAGCTACGGTGTTCCACAGGGATCTATACTAGGCCCAACCCTATTTCTAATATATATTAACAGACTTTGCCAGCTTCCATTAACAAACAGCTGTATATTCACATATGCGGATGACACGGCGTTACTTGTACATGGCGGTGATTGGGCAGAAGCATATATGCATGCTGAAACCGCTCTCAAGTCAGTGATGTCTTGGCTCTCTGCTAATCTCCTGACATTAAACCTGAGTAAAACTTTATATATGCCTTTTTGTCTAAAACCTACCACACTTCATGGCTTGGATGTTCTTGGTCTTAAAGCACACAAAAGCGACTGTACTACGAACTCAATTTCCTCTCCGTGCCACTGCCCGCAGCTTACAAAGACTACGATAGTTAAATATCTTGGCGTTCAGATTGATAACTCTCTTAACTGGAAGCCTCACGTTGAGAATCTCACCACACGAGTACGTAAGCTTATTTTTATATTCTATAAATTAAGACACTCTGCAGACCTTAGCACTCTAAAATCTGTCTATTACGCCTTATGTCAATCAGTACTCTCGTACTGCATTACTGTGTGGGGGGGAGCGCCTAAAACATATCTTTTACAATTGGAACGAGCACAAAGGGCTATACTCAAAGTCATGACCCACAAGCATTTCAAATATTCATCCACATGGCTCTATACAGATTGCAATGTTTTGCCAGTGAGACAACTTTTTATCCTCCAAACCATTCTGCGAAAGCATAATTCGCTTTGTTTTGATACGAATGCTGTTTCACGTCGACGGTCGTACAAAGTTTGCCCTACCTACAAATGTAATACTGCTACTGCTCAGCGACATTATATTGCAATCGGAAGTCATCTTTACAATAAAATAAATAAAATCTGCAACATTTTTCCACTCCCTAAGTCCATATGTAAACTTAAAGTCTATAAATGGCTACAAACACAAAATTATGACGAAACAGAAAACTTATTGAAACTCTCAATCCTATAAAGTGAGAAAGATCTTTACATTTATTAATGTATACCTCCACCTATAAATTCACACACAAAAACTCACAAAAATAATATGTAATGAGGCTTTATAATTCATACGGTTAGATCCTTGCTTTACCTTGTTGTGTTTTGTTTATATAGAGTCCGATGTAGATAGCCAACCACAAATCACGTTCTATCTGTATGCAATATAACCTAGTCCCAAACTTGTAAGGGCGTTGGTACCCATAACACAAGTTAAATCTTACTTTGGGTACCAGTGTTCAATATACTTACTACTTATATATTTTGTTATAATGCATTGTACAACGGAACTTATTATTTGTAAGTGGTATCTGTAACATAGCATGTTTTTGTTGAAATAAATAAATAAAATAAAATAAATATTATTATTTTATAACAAACTAAGAAACAACTAAATTTAAAAAAATCAAACAATAAGTCACAGACTTTGAACAAGACGTTGCCGTGCATTTTGCCTACGTCGTAGCTCATCATTTCGAGATGATGATGAGCCATTTATGACATTGTCTGCAATGCCTGTCTCCATGTCTTCAGCAATAATAATAAGGGATGGGCAGTTATGCAAACTTCGAAACTCATCGCAATCCATATTAATTGCCCGATTAGTAAAACGGCCCATCCTAAGCAAGTTTCTTCTTCTTCGATTGTCAATACGGTTAGCTTCTTTAAGAACATTAAAAAATTATTGAAGTCTAGCCATAATTGCTCAGATATTTTTAAAAATTCTCACCAAAACACAAAACAACTTCACTTGAACCGTACACGGCACCTATTTAGCAATCGTAGAATTTGACAGATAAAGTCGAATTGACAATTCGATTCACGATCGTACGAACGAGTGGAGAGTAAGCATTTCTCGATCCTAACGGATTTTTTTGATCCAAGTAAGTTCCCATTTGAGGCACGGCTCGATCGTGCGCTAGTGTAGATTTCGGGAGTACCAAAACGCTTGAGATCGAATCAAACTCGATTTGATTTAGGATTCGAACGTGTCAGGAGTAACCCCACTGTTTGTATTTGACTAGATCGTTTTATTTACGATATAAGCAACGTCCGACGGAACGGAGTCTGGAAATGTGCCCGGTAAATGGCAATAGGCCCGCGCCCTATTACATGGGAACTAACATAGCTGGTGAAATGTGGGTGTGATGTACACCTTTGCCTACCCCTAAAAAGGCACAAAGGCGTTATGCTATGTATGTATAAGCAACGTTGTTTCGTATTCATACATACATACATATCTACATAGTATCACGCCTCTATTTCATAGGGGTAGGCAGAGACTATGGATTGCCACATTGCTCAATTTTGGCACACTTTCTTCCATTCGCCTTTTATATCCTCTTTGTCAGTCTCCTATTATCCATCCTCTCCAAATGCCCAAACCACCTAAGCATACTTTTCTCAATTTTGGTCGATACATCCTCTGTGACTTTACACATGTCCATTCGCATACTCACACCTTTTATCCCCGAAGGGGTAGGCAGAGGCGCAACTAGTGCACCCACTTTTCGCCGTGCGTATTCCGTCCCATGATGTGATAGGGGGCGAGCCTATCGCCATATCGGGCACAAATTCCAGACTCCGGGCTGATACTGAATAGAAAAATCCAATATCACTTTGCCCGACCCGGGGATCGAACATGAGACCTCAGCATTGCAGTCGTACCGTAATACAACTACGCCACCGAGGCAGTCAGTTACACATGTCCAATAAATATTTAAACGATATTTCTAAAAATAGAATCACCCCCAAGTGAAATAGTTACAGCGTCAGAAACTGCGAACATGTTTGAGAAATCAGCATAAACCCATGCGTAATTAATGTGTCCAATTCGCACGAGACACTAGTTTCTGCTAAAGTCTGCCCGCTGGCGTATGCGGCGGGACGTTGATTCAAGTGGATATGAAATCAGATTATAGGTTAATTCTATCGTGTTGTAGCTAATGGAAATTCTGAATAGTAAAAAGAATTCCGTTACATAGCCCAACGGATTAGGAAGCTAAAATGGCAGTGGACAGAGTGCATAGTTCATAAAACTCACAACAGATGGGGCAGAAAATTTCTCGAGTGGAGACCACGTACCGGCAAGTGCAGCGTTGGACGTCCTCCTACTAGGTGGACAGACGACCTTGTAAAGATCGCAGGAACCTGCTGGATGCAGGCTGCTTCTGACAGGTTGGTCTGGAAATATTTGAGGAGGTCTATGTTCAGCAGTGGCCTTCCACAGGCTGAAGAAGAATAAAAAGAGAGAACAAGAATTCCGTACCTTAAAATTCATTTCGGAAAAAAATCTCGCTTTTTATTAGTTATATTATTATTATGTTTAATTATGATATACTTACGATAGCTTTTCATTAGGGGGTTTTTGCCAATACTCGCCACGCTTGGCAGGCTTGGTTGGGTTTGGGTTGGCAACCTGCAAGGTGGACAGACGACTTGATAAAGGTCGCAGGAACACGCTGGATGCGGGCCGCTTTTGACAGATCCGTCTGGAATACTTTAGGGGAGGCCTATGTTCAGCAGTGGACGTCATGTGGCTGATGATGATGATGATGATGACGACGATAGCTTTTAGCCGAAATTTGACTTCCCTAAAGAGCGTTAAAGTAATGTAGTTGGACATCATTTTTTCTTGCTGACACCTACTCCGCCTTACTTTTCGACAACGACTGAAAGGAATATGGTGAGTCATTTAAGATCCTGTATCATAATTAACATTATCAGTTCTGATGATTTTTTTTAAACTAATTAAAGGACAATATATTAAATTTAATTAAAGGACAATATATTTAATATTATTGCACGTCAAATTAAAAATCTATTCAACATTTAACGCAATTTAAGACAATTGAACATTGAAGTAAGACATTTGTTACTCAAGCAAGGCTCGCGTCGTCGCACGGATCCCTGGGGAGTGGAGTTTTCTTACCATTTTACTTGTGTAATCCCGGCGGGTGACTGAGTTTATACCGTCCAAAGCAGAATTTAAGACTTACATACAAAATAGAGTACATGTGTTTCTTTTAGATGTTTACATATTTTATTTAGAGCTAACATGCAATGCAATCAGCCCTGTATTATATACTGCCCACTGCTGAGCACGGGCCTCCTCTACTACAGAGGGAGGTCAGGCCTTAGTCCACCACGCTGGCCTAGTGCGGGTTGGCAGACTTCACATACCCTCGAGATTCATATGAGCTAACATACTACGCAACAAATACACAGAAGTGTACGATGAGCAAAAACGTCATATTGTGTGTCGTAATTGATCATATCCTCACTTAATATTATAAATGCGAAAGTAACTCTATCTGTCCGTCGCGCTTTCACGCCAAAACTACTGAACCGATTTAAATGAAATTTGGTACACAGATAGTCTAGAGCCTGAGAAAGGACATAGGTTACTTTTTATCCCGGGAAAATATAAAGCGGCACTTTTATTCCGGAAAAACTTTTTCACGTGAGCGGAACCGCGAGCAAAAGCTAGTTAGTATATAAAATAACTGGTTATAGACATTGCACCACATGAATAGTTATTCGGAGAATGAGTCACACACACACATACACACTCACGCCTTGTATCTCCGAAGGTGTAGGCAGAGGCGCAACTAGTTACACCCCTTTTACGCCGTATATATTCCGTCTCATGATGTGCGTGCCTATCGCCATAACGGCACAAAATCCAGGCTTCGGACCGATACTGAATAGAAAAATTCAATATCACTTTGTCTGACAAGGGGATCGAACCCGAGACCTCAGCATTGCAGTCGTGCCATAATACAACTACGCCACCAAAACAGTCAACACTTCATCGGTCCAAAAACCCTCCCCTAATATCCAAGATAGAAAGGTTTATAATAGGTCGGGGAAAAAGTCTTTTCGCATTTAGTACGTATAAACTTGTAATAAAATCTCTTTGGCTGTAACTATTTATATCTGGCTGGTTTTGATGACATTAAAAATGATACATTTCAAGACAAGAAAGAAATAAATAAAATTTTGTTTTCAGCTATCTTTCATTTATTTTTCTTACGGTCAAAATGAGTGAACCTAATGAAGAAATTCGATACATTTTAAAATTTTATTATAATTAACCAAAAATAAAACCCGTCGGTCGTGGTCAAAGGTCAGGTCAAAAGTAGGTCGTGGTCAAAGGTTGGTCAGGTTTCAAAGACTGTGGCAAAACCAGGGTTAACTCGCAATAAGGTGATGCTGTGTGTATGGTGGGATGGGAAGGGCATTGTTAATTATTTGATTTTATCGTCGGGCAGAACCGATTCGGATATCTACTGCCAACAACTAATGAGATTAAAGCAAGAACACACAAATACACACAAGCCCGTTATCCCCGAAGGGGTAGGCAGAGGTGCAACTAGTGCACACACTTTTCGCCGTACGTATTCTGTCCCATGATGTGATAAGGGGCGAGCCTATCGCCATATCGGGCACAACTTCCAGACTACGGGCTGATACTGAATAGAAAAACCCAATATCACTTTGCCCGACCCGGGGATCGAACTCGAGACCTCAGCATTGCAGTCGTACCGTAATAAAACTACGCCACCGCGGCAGTCAAGTAAAGCAAGAAGTTAAGAGAAAGTGGCCGGATTTGATCAATAGAAAGGGTATGGTCTTTCATCACGATAATGCTAGAACACACACATCTTTAGCCATTCATCAAAAATTAAGAGAGTTTGACTGGGAGGTGTTATTGCATCCACCATATTATAGCCCTGAGCTTGCACCTTCAGATTTCCACCTGTTTCGGTCTCTTCAGAATTCTTTAGGCAGTGTCAGGTTAAAATCAAGAGAGGACTGCCAAAACTACATGTTGCGTTTTTTTGATCAGAAGTCCCAAAATTTCTACAGCAACGGGATTATGGCACTACCTACAAAAGCCATCGAACAAAATGCCACCTGTATACTGTAATTAAACTTAAATAAAATTTGAATACAGAAGTCTTGAGTTTTCATATAAAATGCGAAGAAACTTTTTCCCCAACCTAATATTAGCCATTAGGTACACCTTTACATAATAACCCAACATGAAAAATATTAGCAAATAAACATAAAGCACTAGATCCTACCATTAGACTGAATATAAAGGACATCTTGAAATTTGTGTTATCTTGGAACATATCTTAAAAGGGTGAAATCCTCTCGTATATTCCTTGTTATATTATTCATACACGCTCTTGAGAATATAGTTTACTTAAATCCAACGTGGGTGTTTAACTGTTTTAGCGTTTCTAGAACTTTCTTATTCGTCACATTTGTGTTTATTATTTATTCTTACGTTTACGCGAATGTTAGGGCGGTATTAATAAATCAATCTCAAGTTTGAGTTACATCTCGAGTAGACATAATGTATGGAACTATTTATACATTATTTCTACTTGAGATGTAACTCAAACTTGAGATTGATTTATTAATACCGCCCTTAGGCATTGGAATTAAGCAAATCCGCCCCGTGAACACCAAGTGCTGCACAGTCTTCGAAGAGGGATAAAATAAAAATCCGCGATAAAATCCGTAAAACTAGTTTATATTGAATGTAAGTGTTTAGATTTAACATTACATCTTGAACAAACGACTAATATTTTACGCATACGTATAGTCACGCCTTTATCCTCGAAGGGGTAGGCAGAGTTGCAACTAGTGCACCCACTTTTCGCTGTGCGTATTCCGTCCCATGATAGGGGGCGAGCCTATCGCCATATCGGGCACAAATTCCAAACTCCGGGCTGACACTGATTAGAAAAACCCAATATCACTTTGCCCGACCCGGGGAACGTAGCCGAGGCCTCAGCATTGCAGTCGCACCGTAATACAACTACGCCACCGAGGCAGTCTTATTTACAGTACAGTCAGGTCATTATTTTACAATACTATAAATCTTCGTAATCAGATTTTTTCTTTGGTTTTTTCAGTTAAACTACTCATTTTACTTATTTTTCATACAACCATTTAATTTTAATAGAAAGTAAGAGATGAGTCGAACGTTAGATTTCATATTTTTCTTTTTTTTATCATTTTGAATCTGCATCTGATACCATTTAGATAAATATTTATCATAGAAACATTTTCGTATTTATATTTTAAATGAAAAATATTTTACTCAGATGCATTCCATGAGTTGGATACATATTAAGTATATATTCCAAACAACAGATCATTTGGTAAATAAAATCTCCTTACCTAAGGCATGTTTTACAATTTTCTCGGCCGTTCGTCGAATACTATAAATAGTGTAATACATAATCAGCATAATATTTACATTAATAATATATTTTATCAATTAAATAACAAGACTGTGGGAGTTGCTCAAATTAAAAATCACCTATTTTATGTCGTTATTCTAAAACCTTAATAAAATAAAAGCATGCCGCCCTGGTACCCTTTTTTTACAAATACCTTATTCCGCGTATTTTTCGGTATCTGGCAACACTATTTGCACACTACATTACCCTAAAACGGCCTCCAGACCTTCCCAATGACGTAGCTTTTGTTTTTCCTTCCGTGGCAGGCGCACCGTCCTTGTCGAGTTTTTGTTCAGAGGTTAATTAAGAAACCACCGGGACTTAAATACTTCAAAAACAAAGGGCGGATTTGTAGGGGAATATTTTTAAGTCTATTGAGGATGTGATAGATTATTTACCAGACTGCTTTGTATACTTTATTATGTCGGAGTCTAAAGGTTGCTGTCAAATAACTGCATACCAATTCCTTTGTCGTCATTAGCTGGTCATCACTTGAGCTTATATTTTTTTTATACGAAGCAAAAGTTATCTTAAACTTATTCATAAAACTTATTTTAGTTATCCAATGCTTTGTCTTCTTCGAGCGAATTTTGAATTGAGTAAGGAAGAAGACATATAACTACAATAGGTTTATAAACTATTTTTGAATAAGGTCGCGGGTCTTTAACTTAGTTAAAGACTGCCCCCTTATTCTCTATGACAGTGTTAACTCGTAACGCGACCGCGTTACGTTAACTTCGTGTAATTGGCGTTAAATGATATTCTGTATGCCAATTTCCATAGTGATAAACGCGATTAGTTACGTTACGCGCTTGTTACGAGCGGTGAAAATAACGTGTGTCATAGAGAATAAGGGGTCTGGTAGGTAATGTAACTTTACTTTACCTTAACTTAGGTAAAGGGTACTTAATTGGTGGTAAGCGATCACCACCCATGGACATACTTTCATTCGTATTTTTTGTATCCGTCCGGATAGCGACACCCGTACATAAGGTGCTTAATCCTGTCATAGTGGCCCATTTTAGAGTGCCGCGTTCCGGGACCAGCTGATGTATATCCGGTTCAAACACGCCTGCATAATGGTGTCGACTAGCAAGCGATAATCATCTCTAATGTAATAATAATATAATCTATACTAATATTTTAAAGAGGAAAGATTTGTATGTAAGTATTTTTGTAACGAATAAACTCAAAAACTACTGAACGGATTTCCTGGATTAACACATAGGCTACATTTTATCCCGGAAAAATATTTTATTCCGGAAAAACTTTTTCACGCGGGCGAAGCCGCGAGCAGAAGTCTAGTAATCGATAATTTGTGTCTCGTTAGTCGATTCTCTAACTGGACCCTACTCCGCTTACCATCGGTGCAGTGAGGTCACTTAGCCGTGCTCCTATAAAAAAGTGAAGGTATGACCGCACTATAGCCTTTTAATGAGGACTAATAGGGATTGGAAAAGAGTAAATGATTTACTGTGTTTCCAATAATCTCAATGATCACATGAAAGCCATTAGCGAAAATGCCATTTCCCACCATTTTTTATTGAGACAGAGTTACCACCCAAGTCGACCAGGCCCATTTATGATACAAAAACTGTCTACATCGTAGCTCTACTAACAAAAACCCACTATAATAATCAGCTCGATATCTTGTATCAAAAAAGAATGAACTCAATTTCTTATATTTGAATACTTACTGAATTTAGCTTTAAAGCTATTTATTTTCTGATACAAATGTAATTAAAGTAAACTGCGTAATTTCGTAAAAGTAATATTATGCTTAAATCGGATATCGTTTCCAGTTACCTGAAACTCCTACAGAAACGAGGTAATAACAATTCTCTTTTCGACGGAAATGGAAGCAAATATTTAGCTTATTTTGTAGCCAAATAAAAATGTACTTTAATTATAAACCTTTTTGCTTAAATTCTATTGTATTACAGCCAGTAGTACAGTATTGATTCTTTGTATTTTTGTGGTATTATGTGGAACTAATATATAAAGAGGACAGATTTGATTGTTTGTTTGTTTGTAATTGATGAACCCAAAAACTACTGGGCCGATTTATAAAATTCTTTCACTAATAGGAAGTTACATTACTCCTGAATGCTTATAGGCTACTTTTTATCCCGGGAAAATATTTTTATCCTGGAATAACTTTTTCACGCGGGCGCAGCCGCGAGCAGAAGTCTAGTATGGAATATTTCTAGAATGAACATAATGACTGCCTCAGTGGCGTAGCAGTCGTACCGTAATACAACTGTATTACGGTACGACTGCAATGCTAAGGTCCCAGGTTCGATCCCCGGGTCGGGCAAAGTGATATTGGATTTTTCTATTCAGTATCAGCCCGGAGTCTGGAATTTTTGCCCGATATGGCGATAGGCTCGCCCCCTATCACATCATGGGACGGAATACGCACGGCGAAAAGTGGGTGTACTAGTTGCACCTCTGCCTACCCCTTCGGGGATAAAGGTCGTGAGTATGCGTGAACATAATATTTTTATTTTGTAGTAGATTACAGTGCTACTGACTACCTCGGTGGTGCAGTTATATTACGATACCAGGTCTCGGATTCAGTTCCGGGGTGACGTGATAGGTGTTTGGCTCAGTATAAACCTGGAGTCTGGAATTTTTCCCCGATTTGGCAATAGGCTCACCCCTTATTACATCATGGAACAGAACATGCATACAAAGTGGGTACACTAGCTGCGACCCTGTCTACCCCTTCGGGGATAAAAAGCGCGAGTGTTTGAGTGTAGATTAAAAAAGCAACATGCCATGGTTAATAATATTATAGTTAATTATACCAAAAAACACCTAAAATACCGCTTTAATATGAGTTATTGTATGATCAAGATTGTGATAATTAGCACAAAACGGGTTTGCGGTTTTGCGGCGAATCAACATTTGGTGCGGACAGTTACTTTCCCACTAACCACAATAATAAAAGAAATACTAACCAAGATCATCTGACTCGTAGAGCTCCGCGTCATGGGCGTCGGCTTCGGAAGTGTTCGAAGGTTCGAAGCGACGCCGGAAGTCGACTCGTTGGGCCAACGTGACGAGCTGCAGTCGTCCCCGCTGCCACCAAGACCTGTGCGATGAAGAGGACGTCAAACCCCTCCAGTGGTGGACTTGGGATCTGTGGGGCCGTGTGCCTCACCTACGGTCCCCGCTACCGGTTGAATAGTGCGCCGCATGAGATGGACTCAAATAAATATCTACTTTACTATGTTATAATAGGTATATTATTGTTCCTTTGGTTTGCACGGCACCTCTTCCACTAACAAATTATTATAGGGATTAGGCGAATCCTTAGGGCGATGCGCTGCAATGCAATCAGCCCTGTATTATATACTGCCCACTGCTGAGCACGGGCCTCCTCTACGACTGAGAGGGGTTAGGCCTTAGTCCACCACGCTGACCTAGTGCGGGTTGGCGTTGCGCTGGCCTTAAAGAAATAAGAAAACTATTACCGTCTTTATCTTACTAATATTATGAATGCAAAAGTTTGGGAAAATGTTTGAATGTTTGGATGTTTGTATTTGGGGGTTAATGTCACTCGCGTCCGTAGGCTCATACTCTAGTTTCCCTACACGTGACCCCTGGGTAGTGCCAAATGAGTGACACATTCCGTGGTGGTAGGATGCCTGCATCCGCCCGGGTAGCGACCACCGTGCTCCAGGCGAAAAGACCGCCATAGTGACCCCCGCAGGGGGGCCGCGTTCCGGGATCAGCCTGTACTCTCCCGGATTTTTCTCGGGAAGCCTGTATTTGGGTATGAGGTTGTTCTGTGTGGGTAATTCCGGTTCACAGTCGGGGCAGGCGTATTGATCCGCCGGCCAGGGAGACCTGTAGAAACGGTTGACCCGCTGGCCGCCCGCGGTATAGTACAGGGGCCCAATCGTGCTTAACCACCTCGAGAGGCTGCCTCACCATGCCGCGCATAATCTTGGGTGGGTCCGTCGTGCCGGTTGGTGACCGGATGTGGGGTCCCGGCGGCCCATCCCGGGAGGGTACGGGGGCCCTTCCGTCCGGCGGATCAGTTCTCCTATTCCCGGCTCTCGTGTTCTGGTGCCCGTTCGGCCCACTGAGTGCCCATTTACGGGCTTCCCGAGGCTTCTTCACGCAACCCATCCCCCTTCATGACAGTGCCTACAAAGAGAGCAGGTCCTACAGCGGTGCACAACCCCACCACCGCTTTCACTATGGAATTCGCCAACATCCGCGGACTCCATGCTAACCTCAGTGCCGTTCACCACCACCTTGAGACGGCCCGGCCTGCTTTGCTCTTCTTGACGGAGACTCAGATTCGTCGTCCGGACGATAATTCATACTTGCTGTACCCCGGCTATTCGCTTGAAGAAAACTTCAGGCCTAAGGCCGGGGTATGTTTGTATGTGCGATTGGACGTCTGCTGTCGCCGTCTGCGCTGCATGGAGGACCCTTCCTTCTCCACTCTGTGGGTACATGTGGATCTTGGCTCCTTGAGCCGCATCTACGTGTGCCTTTACAGGTCACACGACGGGGACGATGAGACGACTCGGCTGTTCAGGTACCTCAGCCTGGCGGCGGATGACGCGCAGGTGCAGTTTCCGTCAGCGGAGATGGTGGTTTTGGGGGATTTCAATGCGCACCACGAGTTGTGGCTGGGATCCTCCAAGACTGACCATGCTGGCAGAGCTGCCCATGCATTCGCTCTGACACATGACTTGACACAACTGGTGAGCCAGCCTACCAGGATCCCGGATGTGGCGAGTCATGCGCCTTCACTGCTGGACCTTCTGCTGATGAGTCACCCGACCGGGTACCGAGTGACCGTTAGTGCCCCTCTGGGCACCTCTGATCACTGCCTGGTTGGGACGTCAGTACCGTTCGCTTCACCTCCACGTCCTGTGCAGGTTAGGCGAAGGGTCTGGCATTACTCGTCGGCAGATTGGGATGGTATGCGGGAATATTTCGCATCCATCCCTTGGCGGCAGCGCTGCTTCGAGGGAAATGATCCTTCGGCGAGTGCCGACGCTATTGCTGGCGAGATCAGGTTAGGAATGGAATATTACATTCCTTCCTCTGAGGTCGCTAGTAAGGGCCGTGGACGCTCCTGGTTTAATCGCTCATGCGCCGATGCTGTTGGTGAAAAACAGGCGGCGTATCGCGCTTGGATCAGGGGTCGCGCAATGAAGGATCCCAATATAGATTCCCTCAAAGCAGCTTATAACCGTGCCGCCAAGGCCTGCAAGAAGGCCTACGTTAGATCGGATGCCCAGCGCATATGTGGGATTGGGCGTGCATTGGCCAGCCATCCGACGAGCAGCCGTGCTTATTGGAGTCTGGCCAAGGCCGTCCAGTCTAACTTCTGCCGCCCATCACTGCCACCGCTGAGGTGTCCAGATGGATCGCTGGCCCACAAGCCGCAGGAGAAAGCCACTCTACTGGCTAATCTCTTTGCGGCTAACTCCCAGCTCGAAGACTGTGGTTCTCAGCCGCTGCCGGCGCTGCCTGATTGCGGATTCACAATGCCTGATATTCGCATCAGGCAGTGTGACGTGCGGCGGGAGCTGCGGTCTCTCGATGTTCGGAAAGCCAGTGGTCCTGACGGTATACCGGCGGTGATATTGAGAGGTTGTGCAGCGGAGTTGTCTCCTGCACTGACACGCCTCTACCGTGCGTCCTACCTCTCAGGTATTGTGCCGGAATCTTGGAGGGAGGCCAATGTGCAACCGATCCCCAAAAAAGGTGATCGGTCAGACCCTACCAATTACCGCCCAATCGCTATAACCTCAGTGATATGCAAAGTCATGGAGCGGGTAATAAACACGCAATTGACCCGCTACCTGGAGGATCACTCGTTGATCGGTGACAGACAATACGGATTTCGTCGGAACCGATCAACGGGTGACCTTCTAGCGTACGTCATGCATCGCTGGGGGGAGGCGATTGACAGGCATGGCGAGGCTCTAGCTGTGAGCCTCGACATAGCTAAGGCTTTTGATAGGGTCTGGCACCGTGGTCTCCTTTCCAAGCTTCAGGCATACGGTTTGCCCGACAACTTGTGTGCGTGGATTTCTGGCTTTCTGCATGGGCGTAGAATGCGTGTCGTCGTTGATGGGCACGCTTCGAAGCTCATGACAGTAAATGCCGGTGTTCCACAGGGCTCGGTGCTGTCGCCCACCTTGTTTCTTCTGCATATCAATGACATGTTATCGCTTGGCAACATTCATTGTTATGCAGACGACAGCACGGTTCATGGGCGATACTGCTATGAGCCCCCTGGTTTGCGGGTGGACACTGTGAGGAGGCGCAATGATCTTGTCATTGGGCTCAACCGGACTCTGGACCTTATTTCTACATGGGGTTCCATGAACCTGGTTGAGTTCAATGCCAAGAAAACGCAGGTGTGTGCGTTCACGTGCAAAAGATCCCCGTTTTCTCCTCTCCCCAATCTTCAGGGTGTTCCACTCTCATTGCGGAATGACCTGAGTATCCTTGGTATGGATATCCGCTGTGATCTGAATCCAAGGAATCACATCGAAGGCGTAATATCTGCCACATCACGCAGGGTTGGAATCCTGAACAAGGTGCGTCGGTTCTTCACGCCCGGTCAAATCTACCGCTTGTATAAAGCACAGGTACGGCCGGGTATGGAATACTGTTCGCACCTCTGGGACGGTTCCGCCCAATACTTGCTCGATGCCTTGGATGGATTACAGCGGCGGGCCATCCGCATTGTGAATGATGCAGACGTGACGAGCAACTTGGAGTCGCTACAGTTGCGGAGAGATGTCGCTTCTCTAAGCGTGTTCTACCGTCTGTATCATGGTGAATGCTCTGAGGAATTGTTTAATCTGATCCCTTCCTCTCCTTTCCTCAGCAGAACCACGCGTGCTGGCATGCGAAGCCACAGCTTGATGGTGAAAACCATCTCGGCCCGAACCAATAGGTTCGCTAAATCTTTTCTTTGCCGCACCATCAGGCTTTGGAATAGTTTGCCGGCGCACGTGTTCCCTCCTTCCTATAATCCTGGGTCCTTCCGCCGTAACGTGAAGAAGCAGCTTAGTAGGCCGGCATGATTGTGTCGAGTGGCATTAGATAACCATCGACTGCCATTCGATACTCTTTCTGGACGGCATCGCGCTTACCATCAGGCGAGGTGCAGTCACTTTGCCGTGCCCGGATAAAAAAAAAAAAAAAAAAAAAAAAAAAAAAAAATTTTGTTAGAAGTAAACGTGAACGAATCCGGATAAAATTTGGCACACGGGTAGATCATGTCCTGGATTAACACATAGGCTACTTTTTATCCCGGTAATTTGCTCTCATGGGAAATATTTTTTTTTTTTTATCTGATTCTTTAAGTAGATGGCGCTGGCGTCGTATAGTGTTTTAGGGACTTTTGTATCGGGAAAGGCCTTACACGCAGGCGAAGCCGCGAGTAACACCTAGGCTATTTATAAATAAACTTTTAAATAATAAAAAACAATGTTGCGACATTTTCATCCTTAAATTACATAATACCAGAAATAAAGAGGCAAAAACTCTCAAGGTTAATACGACCATAACTGGAAGCTCTTTTCGAATATTAAGTAAGTACTTGACACGTGTGTTAATTCGGTATGCGTGCCTTAAATTCAGAAGCAGACCTTTCCGAAGTGGTAGGAGCATGCGAATTACCAGCCCACGTACCCTCAAATTGTCGGCTGCGAAGGCTTCGAATCTACGTAATTGGCTCACCTTTTGAATTGCTGAATAGCTCGGAATTGCTTGTGCTAGCGTATTTGCGGCTATGAACCTAAAGGGTTATCTATGCTACAGTACTGTGCTTATTTGCTATAATAAAGCTGTACATCCTGGTGTGTCTGTACATTGAAAGAAATGTGATAAAAAAGAAAGAGGGTGACTAAAGAAGAGTAATGGAAAACAAATCAGCGATTTTTATATTTATTTTCTGTCTGTGTTTTTCTGTTTGTTTGTTACTGCACATCTCCGAAACTACTGAATGGATTTCGATGAAATTTGGTATGAAGATAGTTTGAGACCTTTGTTTAGCGCCTAGGCTACTTTGCATCCCACAAAAACTCTGAAGCGGGTGACGCCGCAAGCAATAGCTAGTAAATGATATAATAGCTATGTATGTACAATTAGCCGATTTGGTCCTAGTACATTTTCTCAAGATAAAACGCCCATTTTTCATATTTTACCAACCAGGTGCGATCGTTTCGGAGACGTACAAAAGAAAACAGCAGATAACTCTTATTGTCTACTTTAGTTGTAAGTTGCATGTCAGTGACAGACGATGCGCAAGCGACTTAATTAGAACTTTAAGGTGGTCGTTCATATACTTTTCTGACTATACATATAATATGTGCAAGCAAAGACTTATATTAATTAAAATATTTTATTATTTACATACTTGGTGTTGCTTGAAATAAATGACACGGTTTTCAAGCACTGATAACTGCTTCTATATGTTATTATTCTCTTAGAAGACAACGCGGGATAATCAAAATAATTAAGCTGAGTTTTCGAATGATACGACATATTTTGACAGTTTTGTTAGCGCATATTGAATAACCAATATCTAAAATACGAATTTAAAAACTTCTGTTAATAAAATTATAATGTCACGAAAACAACAAACTTCTGGAAACAATAGAGTCGATAATTAGGCCCCATTAATTTATCAAACACATAATTTCCGAAATGTTATTTACGCTACTTTGCAAACTTGGCCGAAACTTCTTATAAACAGCCGCCAACAAGGATCGTGGAAGTTAAATTACTGAGTAATCTACGTTCGATATCTCAAACAAGTTTCTTGGCTCAGAATAAATTGAGAAGTCAATGTTACGCGCACTTGGAACCAAGTTTGTTAATGCTGAAATAACAATTACTACGCCATTTTTATTGCTACTGTTACTCTTAAATGATTAACAGTGACTCAGGCTGCTAGACAGTTGCTTCAGCAACATCAGCAATTGTTAGTCAGCGCTATCTGTTTATCGTAGTGTTTCTTAGCAAAATAGATAACATCTGCGACTGTCACTGCTTTTAATTACAATTCTACTCATACCATAAAATTGTTGAGTGATTTCGACCCATATGAGAAAAAATCAATACCAGAAGGTTTATAATGCAACATGAACAAGCAGATAAAAAAATAGGTTTTATAAAGTTATTTTAACGTGAATATGATTGAAATATAAAATCTTGAGAACTATTTGGCTTCCTTAAAGCAGTAATAATACTTCTAAAACAGAGGAATATCTATCTAATATCTTACTATCTCCATACAGATATTACTTTGCGAAAATAAAGAGAGAGCAGCATTATGTTATGCAATGGGCACTTAACCCGCGGTAATACTGTTACGCGGCTTACTCATTAAAAATGTAATTATATACGAAAAAGGCATATTTGGACTTTTAAATTGGATTGTGAACTTTTTAATATAAAGAAATATAGTAAACGTATGATTTAGGTTATTAGCTTGGAACTTATCAAGACTGATCGCAGGTTGAAAACAGGCTCGAAAAAAAAACAAAAAACGGTTGAAAACAGTCTCGAGTGGTAAGCTCAATTGAGTCCTTACTTATCATAAGCATTTACTAGAAGCAGGGTATTAAGACAAAATATCTTTCACATGAATAGGTACCCCCGTATTTTATATAAACTCCTACCTTGGCGGCGAATGGGCTTATATTATTAATAATACCGCCTTTGATTAATTATATACCTAGATAGAGTGACGCGCTACAATGAAACTAAAACAAACAGGCCAACTTTTTTTAAGCTAGTATGCGTGACAGTTGTGTCATACGCTATCGCTGCATCATTCTGCGTATCCTTGTGTGCGCGCATAATGAGACCAGTTATTACATGGTTTCTATTAAAATGGGGAGATAATTAAATCCATGAAAAACGACAAAAAATAATTCATTTGAACTCATTTAGCGGGCAATTGTTGGCCTCTATTTTTTCGACGCGTTTGAAACGTTCAGTGTCTATCTAGGTATATCATTAATCAAAGAATACCGCCTCAATAAGTATCCTTAGGTTACGTTATTAATTTTATCAGTCTTAGTCTGGTGAACACGCCTTCTTACAAATCTCATTACTTTCGGCACATTTGATTATATTGTTAGTAAATATCTTTACGCGTTCCGGAGAAAAAGGGTCTTGACAGACAGACAGTCGGACGACAAAGTGATCCTATAAGGGTTATTTTTTTCCTTTTGAAGTACAGAACTCGAAAAACAAGACTTGGCAGGTTTCATTTTACAATAGAGCTTTGCTTGGTGGTAAAATTAGACATTGTTCTGGTACCGTTCTCTGACTGCCTCAGTGGCGTAGTTGTATTACGGTACGACTGCAATGCTGAGGTCTCGGGTTCGATCCCCGGGTCGGACAAAGTGATGTTGGATTTTTCTAATCAGTATCAGCTCGGAGGCTGGAATTTGTGCCTGATATGGTGATAGGCTCGCCCCCTATCACATTATGAGACGGAATGTGCACGGCGAAAAGTGGGTGTACTAGTTACACCTCTGCCTACCCCTCCGGGGATAAAAGGCGTGAGTATGTGTACCAACAAAGGCATTTTCGTATTATGAAAGTCCTACCTATAGTAGTTTTTGTTTAAAGATTAGTGTATTCAATTGGACAGGTACTCTTGAAATAAATAAGGAGGTTTGAAGAAAGTGATTCTATACACCCGTATCCCTTCTCAACGTCACGTCTCTTCATCATTCCAGTGTAAGTTGACCCAAAAAAGCTGAAATCTATGAAAAACTGGCGACGGTGCTGTTTGTGAATTCAAATGAATTCCATGCGGATCTCAATTTCTAATTGTAGAGACACTGGAATTGTGAACTACTTACAGCCAGAAAAATGGAAATTTTACTATGAATAGAACGATAATTCCTCCGATACGTGTATTGACACATTTTGACCAGCACAAGTATTGACTTGTGCTACTCAAAATAAACCATTCAACGTTACCAAACCCACAACTATTTTTAGGGTTCCGTACCTCAAAAGAGGAAAAAGAGGAAGCCTTATAAGACCACTTTTTGCCCGTCTTTCTGTCTGTCTGTCTGACAAGGCCTTATTCTCAGGAACGCGCGACTTAGTAGACATATCAAGTTGAAATTTATATCCAATACTTGGGTCTACGGTCTCTTTCAGCTGTGAAAAAATTAAACTTGTAAGTAAGCGCGATCAAAAGGTTTGGCCGTTTATGTCGCATATTTTGCGATTTCGCAAGGGAATCAAAACCTATAGGGTACTTCCCGTTGACCTAGAACCATGAAATTGGGCAAGGAGCAAGGTCTTACAGCACATGTAAAGGAAAATATCTGAAAACAGCAAATATGTACTTTAATAACAAAAAAAAGCGAATTTACAAACTTTAAATTTTATTAATGAATTAATTAATTTTGGCGAATTATTGAACTTATATACTTAGATACCTTACCAACAAGTTTGTCGAAACCCTCGGCAGGCGAATCTAACTCGCACTTGTCCGGTTTTTTTGAATCCCAACCCCAAAATAAACCATAATTTTCCACATAATTAAGTTTCAGACACGCATAAATTGCTCTTGTTTAAAAACATCATGCAACACAGAACTATATCCATAATTCGTTCATAATCAAAATTTTCCACACTATTTCCAATATAACTTTCCCTCCACCGAATTTTAAAATGGTTTTTGCGCTAGACACGTCTATCGAACGGTAGTTCGGAGTGACGTACACCGCGGTGCCAGCTCCGGCCCACAGGGTTGTATCTCCTGGATATAAAGAGCTGGCGGTTTGCTTATTTATGTTTCTCGCTACAATTTATTTATCTTATGAGTTGCACGTGTAATGGTTGGTTTAATTGTACGTAGAGGTTTAAATGTGTGTAAATATATATGGTTATTCGTTCTATATTCTTGCCAATCACTATTGGATAAGCATGCTTGACTATATCCCAAATAAAAGCCTCGTATGGTGAAGGATAATTTTGGGGGTATTTTGACAATTAAAAGCGGCTTATATATCGAATGCTCTTGTTTTATTTATGCTGTGAGCTCCGTTCGTAGACATTTCAGTTGTGAGTTTTTAAAACACTAACATATAAACCGCTCTTTCTATATTTGAATGATATTTGGCATACATACGCATACTCACGCCTTTTATCCCCGCAGGGGTAGACAGAGGCGCAACTAGTGCACCCACTTTTCGCCAAGCCTATTCCGTCCCATGATGTGATAGGGGGCGAGCCTATCGCCATACCGGGCACAAATTCCAGACTCCGGGCTGATACTGAATAGAAAAATCCAATATCACTTTGCCCGACCCGGGGATCGAACCCGAGACCTCAGCCTTGCAGTAGTACCGTAATACAACTACGCCACCGAGACAGTCAAACGTATTATATTTGGCATACAAACGTACTTTTTACTCCTGCAAAACGAACAATGGGGTTTTTATTCTGGTAAAGAAATTCCAAGTGGGTAAAGCCGCGAGCAAAAGCTAGTAAGTAGTAACTTATATAATTTATGACGCAACAAAATCTCCAGATTACATTTTCGTTAATAAGTTCATTCTAAACAATTCTATTATACTAGCTTATATATATATTATAATAGCTAATGCCCGCGACTCCACCCGCGTTAAAAAGTTTTTCCGGGATAAAAGTTTCGCTTTATTTTTTCCGGGGATAAAAAGTAGCCTATGTGTTAATCCAGGTCATGATCTACCCGTGTGCCAAATTTCATCGAAATTCGTTGAGTAGTTTTTGCGTGAAAGAGTAACAAACATACATACATCCATTCTTACAAACTTTCGCGTTTGTAATATTATAGTAGGATTAGTAGGATACGTATTTAGAGTTATGACGTAATATTATCTTATTGCTACAGCTCGTAGCCCATCGTAGCAGTTCTACGACGTAGCTTTATAAACTTTACCTTGCTAATCGCTATGTCTGCCGCTTATACTTTGAGACACTCAAAGTTCTCGTTTCAAAACGTTTAGTTTTATATTCCGTTAGACTTGGATGAATTGCACGTTGGTTATGTATACTTTACTATATCTTGAAAATTGTGACGTATTTTTACACGCTTTATATTAGCTTCACTTGTATGTTTGTATGTTTGTAACTCTCCGACTCAGACTCCTTTGGGCGCGATTTTGACCCACTTTAAACGGGCAGATTTTATTCAAACTTTGTAGGTTTGTCGAGAACCGATAACAATACACTAATTTGATAAGATTATGCCATTATTCAATTTGCAAAATGAGATTTTTGCCAATTTATATATTTTTTAGTGACATTTGTTGGACAATAGTAGAATAGAACTAAAAAATTAAAAATAAATAATAGTTTAAAAAAACTAAAAAACACGCTTTATGGTGACATATAGTGTAAGGTTTTTATAACAATTGTCACGCATGGTGACAATAGTTATAAATATTTTATTGACAGATAATATGAGTAGAAGTATTATATATCATTTTGATAATATCTTAAAAAGCACCCCACGCTTTTTTACAATAAAACACTTTTTTTTCTTATTTACACTATTCTTAATTCAAATTTATTTTCTATTTTTTAGTTGGATTTTCTATTCTTAGTATCATTTTCCTGTTGTATTCATCAGAACGTGTTTAGTTATGCCAGCTTTCATGTCCATGTCACTCAAAGTCGCTAACTGAGCAATAGTCTTTGATATTGAGTAATCCTGCACATATTATTCGGTTTATACAGTATGTAATTTATTATGAGTTTTAGTGAACCCGCTAAAAAGGATTATGTACTTACTATAATAAATATTATAATTCATGAAAAATGCTTTATTTGTTCAACAGACAATATTAATATAATAATTTTAACAGAATAAGCGCATATACAAATACTTACAGTTGAAGTATTGCGGTATTGTACGACAACGTATCGACGCCCTAACAGCCATTACGGAAATGAGACGTCACATTGTGATAGACGTGTGTGATAGTCATCAATAAATAATTGATGGTGCACTATAATTTAATTGATTCATTTTTATTGATCTACGCCAGTAACTTTTTTTAACAATCATAACGTAAAATTTCACCTTTATTTGAATCAGTCTCGTCGATATTTTAACCGTTGAAATACATATCTTTTTCAAAGCCGTATGTCTCAGGCGACAACAAAAAGTACATCTGAAGGAAATATTCAATCATGCTGTTTATAAAATCGAATTATTCAGAACAAATACAACGTCTGCCAGAAGTATCAGAAAATAATAAACTTGACGAAGACATTCAACGCCTGCTAGCGCCAATGCGTCTAATACAAAATATATGTCTGTTACCAAAATACCAGATGCACAAAAAAATCATAAAACCGAATGGGTTTTGGCTGAGCTTTATTTGTGTCATCAGCACTACATTGGTCGTAGTAGCATATACCTGTGACTACATAGCAATGGACGCAACGATGAATTACTCGAGTTTAAATTTGGTGCGCAAGAGCTTACTATTCGATTTGATATATTATTCGATAGGATTAGTTATTAGTTGCTCTATCTGCATATTCCTGAGTAAATGTCACGTGGTACTAATTTTGAACATTCAAGAATTACATAGAAAATTGTACTACGCTAGATTTGGGTGTTTTGTGAGACGAAATTGGATTTCTGCCATTTTCTTATTATCATTTTATTTAACTGGGTATTTACTGGTACGATTTGATTATTACCAAGGGGCTGGAAATTTTTTCGCTCGCTTGATTGCGCTCATAAATTGTGATTTTAATATGCTGACTGTTATAAGGCTAATGCAATTCATCAACATAAAATTTGAGCTCTGGATAAAAAAGTTTAAAATTTACTCTAATATAGGCATAAGGCATGGCACTAATACGAATAAAATATTATGGGAAAAGATGTATCACACATACTGGTGCGTGATGCAGAGTTACAACTTGGTGAAAAAGTTGTTTCAATACTTGGTAAGTAAATATATGCGACTCGCGCCAAGATGACTACGTCTTAAAGCATACAAACAACAGAAAAAAATTGTGCGTGTGTTTTAGATCCTGTACCACGCTACTGAGACGTTTCTTCATTTGCTGTTATACATTCAAGTTGTCATAGATTTTTCTAAGCTGCCTGCGGGTATTTGGAATCAAGTAAGTGTTGTTACCACCATTATTTAAATAAATACTGGCCTGGTGTACTGATATTCAAGTTGCTTCAGGACCAGTCAGTTTAATAGTAAGTGTAATGTTTCTAAACAACAAGCTCACAGCGTCTGCGTGGAGCCTAACCCGTTGTCCTAGGTGAACGAAAATAGCGACAATGCGACGATACGCGACGCGACGCGAAAATATCAAATAGGCATTGTATGTATGTACTTGTGGCCTACGTTGTCGCCTTAATCAGTGTGCGGTGAAGTATTGGTCGCATTACGTCGCTTCGCTATGAGTCGCGTCCCATCCTTCACCTAGGACAACGGATTAGGCTTGCTCGTTGTCTCGCGCAACGAATAACTCTGATTGAAATAAAATAGAAACCATAGTCTATATCCATTGATGTATTAAAAACCCGTATATCTAAAACAGCATGATGTCACGTTCAAAAGATGTGTCCAAAAACGGGCCTTAAATTCTAACCAAGACAGTTTATATTTATTTATTTATTTGTTTATTTATTTATTGTACATTAAAATAGTGGTACAAATTCAAAATAGTCTCTAACTCGCAAACTAGCGCATATCAGGAGTTAGTTACTTCCCATTATGAGGTTGAATTTACTTAAGTTTAATGACAATAGAAATAAAATCTAAAAATATACTAATAAAACTTTACGGCATTATCTGCATTAAGGTGTGTGTGTGTGCAATTTTATTATGGTTCCTACATCTTCATAATTTATTTACATATATTTGGATAGAGCTCCTAAAAACTAGCCTATTACAATAAATCGCTTAATTTTAAAGACCTCTGATTTGAAATTTATTTAATTTTATTGTGCGTAAAAACTACACTTATTATGAACGTTTTATTAAAAAAGGAGGGGGATTTTATTATAAATGGAGGGGTCTAAAAAATTTTTTTTTATGGATCCATGATCCATGTTTTGCCCCTTTAATATCTCTAAAGCTTGAGCCTGGTTAGATTTTGAGGCCCAGAGCCCATACAAAAAGCAGACATCTCGTTTAAAGAAATAACAAAGCGTGCTGTCAGCACGCTTTTTAACTATGCTTTACGAAGATGATCGGTGGAGGCCATAATTTAAAAGGAGAAGAAGAAACGTTTTAAGTGAAATATTTTTGTTTTTTTTAGAATATCACTTATATAACCGCATTACAATGCAATATATGGCTGCTAAAGAACTTTGTTCTCCAAAGTAATATGGCGATAGCTTTTGAGAGGTTCTATACAGCGCTGGCTGATGCTGAAGAAGCCTGTTTGCTGGTAGAGTCCAGGAATGATACAGGTACTGGTGTAGATAAGTATCATTAGATAGGTAGTATCAAAATTTGATCTTTCGAGGCATGGGCGTATATAAGGGAGGGTTTTGGGGGTTCGGACTCCCCCTAGCTTACAACAAAAATAATCCGGTCAACAAAACATGTACACATTATAATGCAGTATGTTAACAAACAAACAGACACACGGAAAATAATTATAAAAATCGCTGATTTGTTTTCCATTACTCTTCTTTAGTCACCCTCTTTCTTTTTTATCACTTTTCTTTAAATGTACAGACACACCGGTTCTACTGCTTTATTATATGTATAGATAGTTGTTTGACGACAATAATATACGTCGAAAAACATATTAATTGTACTGCGATTCTTGGGTATAAGCTTCTTGGCTGATTCCCATACATTTTTAAGTTTACCGATACTATGGTTACGTGATTTATTCGAAATTAATTAAATTTGTTTGAAATGGGAAGCACTAAGGCGTACTGGAATTAAAGACTGATATCAACTTCTAAGAAAATCAATGCCAAAATAACTTTCTACCCCTTTTTAACCCCGTTAGGGGATGAATTTCAATAAAATACGAAACTCGTCTTCCATCAATTCTGTTAAAAAAGGATTATGCAAAATTTTAAGTAGATTGGACCAAAGAATCACGTTGTCCCATACAAACTTTGCCCCCCTTTTTCACCCCCCTTAGGGATAGAATTTCGGAAAATCCTTTCTCATCGGATACCTCCGTCATACAAAGAAGACACCCTCCAAGCTTCAGGTCTTTACGACGGCTGTGCATTGATCCGTCAGTCATTCAGGGCAAAGCATTTTATATGTATAGAAGATGAAATAGACCTGAATAGACCCAACTCAGAAACACCATTGAAACTGATAATTCTTAAAATAAAGCTATTATTGGTAAGGGGGGAGGGGGGGGGCGTGACTATTTTGTTGAAAGGAGATTTTTTTTTTGGTGTCATGGGGCGGCAAGTACCCACGCCATGCCACTGACATTTTGGTATCCTAGGATCCCCACCTCTCATGGGAATGATATATACCTACCGCCTGTGTTTTAGGCTTCCGACGTATGGAAATTACGCACGCATGCTCACGCCTTTTATCCCCGAAGGGGTAGGCAGAGGCGCAACTAGTGCACCCACTTTTCGCAAAGCGTATTCCGTCCCATGGTGTGATAGGGGGCGAGCCTATCGCCATATCGGGCACAAATTCCAGACTCCGGGCTGATACTGAATAGAAAAATCCAATATCACTTTGCCCGACCCGGGAATCGAACCCGAGACCTCAGCCTTTTTTTTTTTTTTTTTTTTTTCGCGGGGAAAAAAACGCGTTATCGCTACCACCACCGGGGGGTCAGTGGAACGGTTATGTTGGTTTCACCGGCCTTACGGTCCAATGTCGTTACTCGGGAGTATAGCATCATCCGAGCGAGCATTGGACCGAGTCCCTAACCCTATGTACACCCTACACCGGCATACCAACCAAAACCCGCGGTGGCCTTCTTCGGCGCATGCGGAACGGCCCCGGGGTATCTTATTGCACTAAGATAGCTGCTCGGAACCGTCCCTGTGCGATGCCGCATTGCGGCCCCTCTATAAACGAGGGGGCTAAGATGCCCCCGAACTCTAAAGAACGCCTTTGGCGTCTACGACAGCGGGAGACCGACCACCCGCATTGTCGTCCACCTCGGAGTCACTTAAATTGGAGTGAGCAGACCCCCACTGCTCGCCCCGCGACTTTTTCTAAGCCCCATTTAGTCGCCTCTTACGACAAGACCTCAGCCTTGCAGTCGTACCGTAATACAACTACGCCACCGAGGCAGTACGGAAATTGTTTGCAAGTATCGACTTCTTTATAAGAGGAGATACATATGCCCACAGTTGGCCACTTGTATGCCAGCTTCTTGCACGTGCCACTGTCATGTGTATACTCTAACTGGCATGCAAGTAGATAACCCAATATTTGATTTTTTGACCGTAGCTGACAATCTTGCGTGCCAGCTTCTTGCACGTGCCGCCTACTGTCATATGTATACACTAACTGGCATGCCTGTAACTGGCAAGCAAGTATATATTTATTATATATAATCAATGTATTTAGTAGTCATTTTAAGCATGTTAATCTCCTTAGTTGAATACCACTGCTTTATTATATACTATTCGTTTACTATTCGTTACATCCACCGCAACTTGCAAATAATTGCATGGAAGTAACTTGCACATACATACGCTGAGTGCAAGTTACTTGCACAAGCCGGTAACTGACATGCGTGCTACTGGTACGTTTTACAAGCATGTATACCGCCGCCAATACTGTCATGGAAAAGTTACTCCACTCAGCGTGTGTGTTGCGACTCATGCCTACGACCAACTATTAGACCTTAGGAAACAATTGTTATTGGTGGTGTAGCCCCCATTATATTATAGATAACGATGAATGGTGTAGGATGACCTGGAATATATATTTAACTTTTTGACTAGAATCCTGATATATTGTTTTTTCAGATCGGTACAAGAAAATAATATGCAAAAACATCCGAAGGTTTAACAAAACGGAAGTGGATAAGTTTAAGATTTGCCGAATGTTACTCGTTGATGCCAAGTACCCGGTGCGGCTTCTGAGTCTCTTGTCTACGTACACCATCGTGCTGCTGCAGTTTGGATATAACTGAACACCTACGAAGAATAATTTGACGTAGCTATCAAGTTATGCTGCCTATCACATAATGCGACGGAACACACATGGCAAAAAATGGGTGCGCTAGTTTTACCTCTGTCTACCCCTTCGGTCATAAAGGTATGATGTGTGTGTGTGCGCGTGGGTGGGTGTGTGTGTGCCCACGTGGATGTGTGTGCATTTGTATTTCGTCAACGGTAAAGTTCGCAAGAGCTTATTTATATTAACAGACTAGCTTTTGCCCGCGGCTTTGCCCGCACGAAAGAGTTATCCTGGATGAAAGTCCCGCTTTACATTTTCGCGGGACGAAAGCCTTCCCAGGGTCTCGAACTATCTCCATACCAAATTTCATCGAAATCCATTCGGTAGTTTTTGAGTTTATCGCGTACCAACTTCGCCACCCATTTTTACGCCCTTAAGGGTTGAACTTCGCAAAATACCGTCTTAGTGAGCACCTACGTCATAAAAGAAACCCTCATGCAAAATTTGAGACTCCTAGCATTTGAAGTTTCTAAGGGCGGTATAAATAAATCAATCTCAAGTTTGAGTTACATCTCAAGTAGACATAATGTACTATGAATATTCAATACATTGTGTCTACTTGAGATGTAACTGAAACTTGAGATTGATTTATTAATAGCGCCCTAAGATTTCGTGATGAGTGAGTGAGTGACCTTTCGCTTTTATTATACAGATGCGTAAAATTCATGTTGCATGTAAATATTTTACTAGATACACTTATAGATTGCAAGTTTCATAGATGTGTCAATATTAAAAATCATAAATATATCACTTACGAGTATTATTTTATGAAATTATATTACCTGTGACATACGTTCAGAATTGAATACAGTCGAAAGCAAACCAAGCAATTCGATTTCATTAGTTTTAAGTATCAAACATATTAAAATGAGCCATCGAACAACATTACTGACAGCGTATTTAATTATAGAAATTGTTTTCGAGCCGAGGGCTTTTTAGTGAACAGAATTGATAAAGTAACACGTCTAAGTATTGGAGTATTTAAATAATTAAAAGCCATGGCCGATATAAAAATATCAGAGCTCCGAAAACCGGTTGAGATTCTACTTAATAACGCCATTGACAAAGATATTGAATTCATTCTGCGACCTTTAAACCTAATGCAATACATCTACTGCACTCCGAAATACCGTATAAAGGATAATTTTGTCTTACCAAACGGCGTTTACGAAAATTTTATCTCTTTTAGTGCCGTCCTAGTATTTCTGTCGATCTGTGCGTACAATATCGCATTAGGTCCTTGTCAATTCAATACACAGTCATTTGGTGTGGTATTGTGCATCAGTAACGTATTAAAAGTGGGTGTCTCGTTGATTGGTTTCATTATTAACTTCTGGGTAACTGTTACCCAAAGTAATAACAACGTACAATTATTATTGCGATTACAAAAATATTACCGATTTATGGATTACACCAAAAGGGATGTCAGACTGTTGAAAATTGATAATTGGATTAAAATTATTGTATTATATTCAAGCAGCTTAGCTTTTTATATTTCCTTTCATATTTACTTGCACTTTGCCGAAATACAAAACCTAATTTTGGATGTCATTGTACTGTGCTTCGATATGAATATGGTATATGCCGCATCTATAATGAAGTTAATCGTAAGCAGCTTGATTCATTGGCATAAAGAAATAAAGCAACCTGAAAATATAACGAGGTACAAAGATGCATTCGCTTTGTGTGAGGACACAATGTTCTGTTCCTACATGAATTTAATGCTGGCGTACAAAATGTTTAAGAAGGCATTTCAACACTTGGTAAGTAGTACATAAGATTTATTGACACATATTATTAAACCTTATTTTGTATTTAATGTTTTATTTTCCAAGTTACTCTAAATAAATTACAAAGAAAATCACGGTGAAATAGAAATTAAAAAAAAAACATGAAATGAAATAAGACTTGCGGTATTTTACAGTAACAGGAGGTTTAATAATGTGTAGTGTTGTGAAACAAAACTTCCCTAACGGCTCTCAGGTTACTCCGCATAACATATAATGCATATTTCATTAAAAAAAACTATAAAAATATTTGTTATGAGGGTATCCGTAATATTACCATCATTTTGCTTTGAGGGCCCTAAAAATAGGGTTGCTTGAACTGTCGTCAATTACTTAGCTCTCAAATCATTCGGTTGTTTAGTATAATTGCTACCTTATATTACCTTACATTACCTAGTATTCTTATTGGTTATTTTCTATTGGTTATAATCTTATTGGAGGTTTTCAACTAGAGATTTGAGCGATTACGAGTTTATTGTTTTCTGTATAATGGTCTATCACACCATTTAAAATAATAATACATTTGAATTGAAACTCAAATTCTCATAAATTTTATTATTTTAGATTCTGTTTCACACTTTTGGTACTTTCCTGCACATTTTGATTTACATACAAATTGCCATTGAAATGAGTAAGGCCGACGGGGAAAATAATGTTGTGAGTATTCTTTTACTACCTTATTGATGCTAGTATGTTAGTCTAAGTGGTAGTATCATAAAAAACATGTTACTTCATTACGAACTTTATGGCCTTACAATAGTAGCGACTTTTGTTATCACTCTCTTTGCAACAATAAAGTCACTATCATAATATTGCCTACCAAGTTTGGGGACAGCTAAAACCAGCTAACAGTTTTGTCTGGAAATCTTTAGAGGGCTATGTTTTGCAGTGGACTTCATGTGTGATAATGATGAAAACCAGTAAGAATAATTGGTGTGCCTAAAATCTATGTTGAATAATCCCTCTAGAGTAGAATATAAAATTCCAATTCAAGCTGACATACTTTCTAATAGATTAAGTTATTTTCTTATAGTAGTTAGTAAGCCTGATGGTGAGCTGCATCTGCCCATGAATTATAGCCTGTCTGCTCAAATATGGAATACACATGGCGAAAAGATCGAGCACTAGTTGCGCCTCTGCCTACACCATCGGTGATACAAAGCGTAAGTGTGTATGTATATAACTAGTGCACCCACTTTTCGCCTTGCGTATTCCGTCCCATGATGTGATAGGGGGTGAGCCTACCGCCATATCGGGCGCAAATTCCAGACTCCGGACTGATACTGAGTAGAATAACCCAATATCACTTTGTCCGACCCGGGAATCGAACCCGAGCCCTCAGCATTGCAGTCGTACCATAACACAACTACGCCACCGAGGCAATCAGTTATAATGTGGGTGGATGGTTATGAATCACCTATTGCTACCACTTATAATTATTAATTTGTTTTATAATTCTATATACACTTACATAAATTTTACATCCCTGACCTTATAATTGCTAATTTGACACATTTGTAAAGGGCATAAATATGGTAGCAGAATAATACTTGGATAGTAAGCAGAAAGTTACTTAATATTTGTATTATAGTACCAACGTAGCTGCTGTATGACAATTTTAATGGCTATAAATACATATCCTCCTGCCCCCTATTTGTAAAAATGCTTGCTCACTACTATTTAATGACAGACATAAGATTATTACATAATACACTAGCTTTTGCCCGCGGCTCCGCCCGCGTAAATGAGTTTTCCCGGTATAAAAGTCCCGCTTAAAATGTAGCTTATATGACACGTTCGTAGATTTACCATAGCAGCGCCATCTATTGATTACTTACTCAACCCAGTCGAAAGGTATCGACATCTGTTATCATTACCATAGCAGCGCCATCTATTGATTACTTACTCAACCCAGTCGAAAGGTATCGACATCTGTTAGAATCATTTGGAGTTAACAGATAATTGTGACTGTCAAATAATAACAGACAAATAATTAGCAATAAATTAAAATTGCGACTATAATTTGAGATTTAAACTATCCTATCTCTCAAGCTGGATCGAACTGCACATGGTGTGCGAATTTTATTATAATCGGTTAAGTGGTTTAGGAGTCCATTGAGGACAAACATTGTGACACGAGATTTATATATATTAAGATTATTTTTTGCAGCCATTCACTATCGCCATCCTTCTAATAATATCCGCTTGGTTGGTCAAAAATGTGTCCCTTCAGCTGTTGCTGGGAATGCAGTCAGAGAAGCTTTATATACATGTCCATGATGTTGATACTACGTGCATCATGGCTATCGCTACCTCCAAGTACTCAGGTACGATGTCACAACGAATTCTTACTTTCAAGTGGCCAAACTATCGGCTTGAACGGATCATATTTTTTTATATAAAATATTTCTGTTTATTGGAAAATAAATTATACATTAAGTATTACTCTGGCTGAGATGACTTTCAAACCGAGTTCCACACTATTGCTTGGTAGAAATAGACAAATTGTACCTTTGTGGAGACTCGCTCACGAAAGATCACGATCAGATAAATAATATTTTTTGAAAACGTCTGCGCCAGAAGATATCAAATTTCAATAAGTTATTATTACATTTCTTTGCAGATAGAAGAAGAAGGTTTTACAAGAATATCAGACGTTTCAATCAGACGACATTTAAGAAACTGGACGCCTGCGGGTTTTTTATCTTGGACGCGGGCTCCGTCATCCGCCTGTTCGGATGCATCGCTACTTACATAATCGTACTGCTGCAATTCGCATATTTGTAGTCGGTGTTTATTCATAAATATCAGCCACAAGAAGTCCAATGTTGAACAGACCCCCCCAGCAGATTTCCAGACCTATCTGTAAGAAGAAGCCTAGACTACAAAAAAAAACTAGCTTTTGCTGATGGCTCTGCGCGCATGAGAGGTTTTGAGTTTGTTGCGTTCAGACAGACGTACTGATGCAGCGGAGAACTTTGACTATAGGTAAAGATGCAGTTAAGTTATGGGTGTTGTTGTATTTATGGTGCTCACCATCAAGCCGACAACTTGCAACTTGCAAGCCTCATCAATAAGTAGATGAGTTTTCGATCTAACATTTCTTTTAGGTACCCTCATTTGATAATCGGCATTCGGGTAGTACGTTTTCTATCTTTCCACTTTGCCACATCATTTATTTTAAAGCAACAGTAAATGTGGTATCAGCAAATCAAACCATGCCGTGGATGCGAGGATAGCGTTTAACGAGTGCTCCACACTCTCACGCAACAAAAGCGCGCGAACAAATTTATCTGTCGACGAATTCTCGGTGGACGAAGTTGGCACCGCGCCACGCCTCGTGGCCTGCAGGACAGGTATGCAACTTAGGGGTGGTGGGTCATGACAAGAATGTCCTTTAGCATGAGCGGAATACGGAAAGTGAAAATATTCTTATATAAATGTAATGTAGTCCATTCGTTTTATGTTCTCCTTTTTCCTAGTGGCTCCGTCTGTGGAAATAACTTTTCCTGAATAAGTCCGACTGTATTTTTGGTATAACTTTGTTAATCCTAGACTACTTGTTTACTTTGAATTTGTGGTCACCTAAAGTTAAGTTAATGTTCATGGTGACAAAAACGAAAAGATGTAGATTTATTCGATCTAAAATCTTTTGAAATCAATAGATTTAACAATTTATATCCGGCTATTTTCTACATATAAAACGATTGAAAAGCACGGTAGGTAGTATTAGTATAAGGAATTATCCGTTAGTAATGTGGGCCCTTTAATATAATTCCGACTACGGTCCTGTTTCGACTCACGTTCCACATTCAGAGGTCAATGGACTTTTTGCCAATAAATATTTTTTGTTTACGCCATATTATGTCCACTCCCTCTTCAGCTCACCGTTAAAGAGCGGTGTGACTGCTCCTATTTTTGCCAAAAACATTACATATATTTTTTTTAATTCATGTATCTGTTATAAGCTGTAGGACATTTTCATTCATGCGTCGTGATGTTAAAATCGAGTTCAAAATTTGATTATTACATATTTATTATAATACATTTGATTTAGATTTCGCTTAAAGTCTAATTATTTATTAAAAATAAAGTAGAGCAAAAAAAATTGGATGAAGCCAATCCCGTAAATGACATTGTTCTAAAGTTGACAGAGAAAAAAAGACAATTCCGGGAAATAATGTGTCATTGCCAGTCATTCCCCTCGTGTGCTTTCTAAGTGGTCGTCCACTTCTTTATTTTATTGTTGTCTCATCCCTACTTCTTGAATTCCCTAATTGATTAAGTTTTGAGACTGCCTCAGTGGCGTAGTTACAATGAGTGCGGGGTAAGATACGGCTCTGGAAATCCTGAATTCCAATCCCGGGCGTGCAAATCATAAATTAGATTGGAGTATGAAATTTGTGCCTGACATGGCTGCCTTCCCCTTCATCGTCATGTGTGTTTGTTTTTTTTAAGTTGGTCTTTACCGTACCATACCATACCAGCCCTGTATTTTATACTGCCCACTGCTGAGCACGGGCCTCCTCTACGACTGAGAGGGTTAAGGCCTTAGTCCACCACGCTGGCCTAGTGCGGGTTGGCAGACTTCACATACCTTCGAAACTCAGAGAACTTCTCAGGTATGCAGGTTTCCTCACGATGTTTTTCTTCAAGTTAGTCTTTACTACCAACTATTATGAAATTCAACATTTTCATTTCCAACCTCGCCAGTATAATACGCAGTACTATCCTGGTGTATGCGGCTGCAATTTTGTAACCGTTATATCGAAGCCAGGGAACACTCGCTGTAGAACTTTATGGGTGCCGACACGGAACTCTACGCTGACGCCTGCAATCCCGCGTAAACTTTATGAATGAATGAAATATGGGATATTATTTCAAAAGTAATGTTGAACGAATGTAGATTCGATGTGAGATAAATTGAACGTCTGTACCGTCATGTTTTAACAAAATTGAACGTAGTCCATGTAAGAATGATTTATTCTTCACTTATATAAATGGTATAATATTTTTATAAGATAGATATTTGAAAGAATTTCGCGAAAATAAAAGCATTTTTGGAGGCATAAAATGATACAATGTATTATAACAAAACTGAACGTGCCCTCCCCCCTCCCATAGTCATATTAATTTTTAGATAGGTATTTGACCAGCTATTTGACATACTTACGTAGATACTTAGAGTAACCTCTCGTTTCTTCAGTGTCGTTAGCTTATCTCCGAGGTGGCGGGCCTTTCCAACTTGTGACTTGTTTTACTGAACTGACAGTGCTTATGGGTCCATTAATTCTATAAAAAGGTTATATATTGCGGTGAGATAAAAATCAGCTTAGAGAATTTATGAAAGCGATAAAACAGTACAATTTTAGGAGAAATTAAAGTTACTTTGGGAGAATAAAAATTACTTAAAAATTTTCGGAAGTTAATATTATACATTAGGGTCATTCGGCCTAAAAGTACGCACTTTTTTTTCTATCGTCTGCACAGTAAAAAATATAGTGTCTTGAAAAACGTTTTAACACTCTATGTAAAGGAAATTTATTCTACTTTCATTATTTAATGAGTTTTTGTACATTTCTTCATTGTTTTTTTTGCAATACATGTTTAAGTGCATCGGGAGAAATTCGTACTATTGACCCGTTATGTGGGTAAAACTACGCAGAGTGTTTAATGAGAATATTTTTTTTCTGTATAAGGTCTAAAAATCTTTACAAATAATATTCGACTTAATTGCAGCTTAAAGAAGAAAAAACCGTGCGATCATTGTAATGACGTTATAACAGGGTGCGTACTTTTAACCTCGTTCTCTTATCCAAACAGGGAATATTTTAAACAATCACACGTTAGTTGAGACGCGTTTATTTTCTAGGACAGAATTAATGACTAAAATAAATACTATAATAATCATGTAAACTTAAAATAATTAACGGACTTTTGTAAACTGATGCACCGTCTAGCCATACACTTTTTTCCCAGCACAAAATATTGGTAACTAATCAACAAAATCACGTTGATCACCGTTTTTTGCTAAACAAGTGAGGCTTGGTAAAATAGCTTGTGGCTCTGACATCGTCCCTGACGCGCCCCTGATCTAGCCGAAAAAGTGTCTGAGCCCCTTTAATAGGTTCCGAGATATTGACCATGCGAACTTCTACCCACTGCGTGCTGTTGCCCCGAATGACCCTATAATTTAAAAAAAAATTATTGCAGTACTACGTGTTAAATTTAAGGAACAAACTTAACAATAAAAGTTGAAGTCCTTAGCGAAATTAAAAACCATTCTAAGAATCATCAAGTAAATTAATTCTTCAACTTCGTAAACTTGAAACTTCAAATTAAACTTTCGTATTCTAATTTTAATTGACAAAATTCTGATTTCTTGGATTAATAGAAGGAATTGAATATAAATTGGCATATTACCGGTTTGAATCGTAATAACTTGGATATCGGTAAGAGCAGACGGCTGTTGGAGCGGAAAATTTCTAATTTCTGTCGCAGTTATCTGTTGGCAGTCGACAAACTTTTTGATTGTTTTTTAAATCTGCTCATTGGCTATATTTGGAGTTATTTTATTATACTTTACTATATACCAAATGTGCACTTAAAGCTAAAATATTAGCTTCAACCGTCGGTGAATACATCAAGTGGTTGCATTTAATATTTTTTAATTAATTAAACTTTGTTACTCGATTATCATTTCAAGCATGAAATTGTAAATCGATATATATGACTAGTTCCAATTTTCATATGTCGTTCAAACTGTAATGAGACAAAGTTAATATCACGGTACCACATATTTTGTTTAATTCTTGGATAAAATTAAACCGCTAAAGTCGGCAAATCGAAATCGTATAAAAAAATGTCGAGTAATATTTTATTGTAATATGATTTAAATCTGATTGAATCAATACTCAAAAATAACGGGTGTTATTTTTTACCTATAACCATTGATGTATTAAAAATAATACATGAATGCCTATAACGTGCCATCCAATTTCTTATAGTAAATTACCTTTCAAAATGTATATTTCATATTATTCCTAAACGTCAAGGAGACGTGAATTTTCGTGGCCCAAAAAGTCTCTAATTTCCTGTGCAAAACGTATTTTTGGGGAGACATTTTATCTTAAAAAGCCTGCCAAGAACACTTTCTTGTCTAGAGAATCCTTAACCTTCACAGCGCTTTAGGCTTAATGAGGCATCTTGAGCGTGTACCTGAATAAATAAATAAACAGCCGTTACTGCAAACTCTTCATTAATTTACATGTAATTAAATGCGTATTTACTAAAATATCTGGAAGGTAAATTTTTAAGGTTTTCGGTGACTTTATTTTGAATTTGGAATTTGGATCTCAGATTATTATTTTTCTCAAAGATAAGTACATGAATGAGTTTTTGGCGGGAACTTGGAAGTGTCATGAGGTGCTCTTGTTTTAATTCATTATTTTGGTGATATTTAGTGTTATATTGCATAATTATGGTGGTATATTATCCAATATAGTTCTATTAAAGAGCTGAAATGAAGTGAATTGAAATAATTGTGCTAATCAAGTGTTTTTTCTGTTGCCGCCAAAACTCCTCGATAAAGTCTTGGTAAGGTAGCCACTGCTTTACTTCGACATACTACAGATAATAAAATATACAAACCAAACTTGACATTGGCATAATGTGAACACAAATGCCATTATAAAAAAAAAAAAAAAGTACATGAATCATGAGTACATATATAATTTAATTATTTTAACTAAAAAACCTTGTTTCACGCGTTTTGAATGTATTACATAAATAAATATTATTTATATCGGCCTTTGATTTAATATGCGGACAGCATTCTAAGCTCATATAGGTAGAACACTCCTTTATTTTTTTTTGCTTGTCTATTTGTATATTACAACATTCATCAAAAAGGCCAAACCTATTTTGATGGGACTTTCAGCAGGTTAAGGACTTTTCTGACATTAATATAGATTCTGGAAAAGATCTTTGCGTGAACAACACCGCCAGGTATCTTTGATATTCCAGTAATCAATGACGTTCAAGGAAAAAGGTGTAGCTATGCGTTTTAAACAGTCTGCAAGTAAGACGCTAAAATTGAGCTAATTAGAACAATCGGCCTTAGTATCGTGTCAGAATCTGTTGATGTTTGTCGAGTAAAGAGTGTTCAATAAAACGTTGATAATGAGAATTATGATATTCCGTAATACTTTCACGTGTCATTATGATTTGTTATTATAATATTAAGTTAACTATATGTGCGATAATGTGCCGTTTTTGAAAGCCGAGTGCAGTATAGTGTCGTATCTACACCTTTCTATTACCCGACTGCGAAAGAAGGAGTGCTATGTTTTTAAAATATCATTGTCAGTAATTACCACCTCAAGGAAAATAAATATCAAAGTTCATATATTTCAATCATCTTTTTTACGGTATCTGCCTACATAGAAAGTAAGTATTTGATAAAAGCCCGTATTCTGTGTAAATATTAAATCCGACCCTCAAAGGGCAGCAATTTCAGATTTAAATGCTCTGTTGAACATAAAGATCCACAACAACCTTACCGAGTACATTTCGCTACGAGTTTTTATTATTCTAAGGTTGTTTCACAGTAAGTCGAGTAATTAATCCAGTAACAGTTTTGTGAGCTTGGTTCAGTGATGTGTATACTGTATAGTCATTAAATTCGTTTAGTTACTGGCTTAAAAATAGGTATTTATATAGCAACAGAAAACTCTAAAGTAAAAAGATAAAAAAGTGTGTGTGTTTATTAATGTACACACGTATGAAGTGAAACTTTTTGAATCAATTCATTTTTTTTACTTTATTTTTTTTATTTTTATTTTATTTATTTAAGGAACCAACAAACAGTTACACATTGGGCATTACAAATTAGTATTTCTTACAGTTATACAAATGAGCAACTCACAGCGTTGTCCACGACTAATATTAGTTAGTGATGAGTGATTGCGAGTGCGAACGATTGACAATGACAATTAAACTATTTACTAATCAACTAAAAATTAGAAGAATTAATTATTCGAACAAGTGTTTTTTTATATTTACTAGTAGACATAGCAAATAAATCTAATTCCGTGAAAAATTTATTGTAATTTGCACTGAGTCGACGCAGTGGTGCGCGCAGTCCAGCGTTAGTACGACAAGATGATACGGCAAATAACGGGCGTGCACGCACCTCTCGTCTTACAATAGTTCTAGGTACAACATAACATAACTTATTACTAATTTCAATACAATTATATCTATGATTGCACATATCAAAGAGAAACATCATTTCAAGATACAATCTTCTAGCTTTTAAACTCATAATATTATAGTGTTTGAGCAACTCGTTATATGATGGGAAGTTCCGAAAACACCGATAGTTCATGGATCTAAGAAACTTTCGTTGAATTCGCTCCAAGTTTTCCGTGTATTTATGATAGTACGGGTTCCACACTGTCACCGCGTACTCTAACTGGGGTCGAACAAGTGATTTATAAAGATGAATATATGTACTTATTTGCTTAAAATCAATGGTAGACCTCATCACAAAGCCATACATACGGTATGCATTGTTAGTAATATTATGGATATGCAAATCAAGATGTAACTTGTCATCAAAAGTGACTCCAAGGTCTCGGACAGAGCTGACTTTTGTTAAATTTGATTTATGTAAACTATAGTCATAGGATATTTTAAGACGATTTTTCGTGAAAGAAATGGATAGACATTTCGAGATATTTAAATGAAGTTTGTTCCTTTCACAATAGTCAGAGAAGCGATCCAGGTCCTCTTGTAGTTTATGACTATCAGCTATACTATTTATGGATCTATAGATTTTTAAATCATCAGCATATAGTAAGAATTTAGAATTCCGAAAGCATTTATTGATGTCATTAATAAACAGTATAAATAAAAGCGGTCCTAAGATTGATCCCTGGGGTACGCCAGACGTAACACGACTATAGGATGATTGAAATCCCTTGACAACCACCTTTTGAGATCGATTTGAAACATAGGATGTGAACCAACGTAACAAATCGCCGCGAATTCCATTGTAAGCGATTTTGGTGAGTAACAATTTGTGATCCACTTTGTCGAAGGCCTTACTAAAGTCTGTGTATACCGCGTCTACCTGTACATGCTGGTCCAAGTTATTGAATAGAAAGTCAGAGAATGTGATTAAGTTAGTGGTTGTTGATTTTTGTTTTATAAAACCATGCTGTTGTTCTATAATAATTTGATAGATGGGCTTATGAATTTCGTCGTAGACTAGTCTTTCAAAGAGCTTTGACAGTGCGGATAAGATGGAAATGGGACGATAATTTATAACATGTTGTGTAGATCCTGTTTTATGAACTGGTGTTATATTGGCCCTTTTCCATAGTTCAGGAAAGGTGCCTTCAGAAAGACATCTATTGAAAATTATATGTAGAGGGACACAAATCGAGATTGCGGTCATTTTGAGGAAGTAAGGTGGAAGGTTATCTGGTCCTGCACCTTTGGTAGTGTCCAAAGCCTTCAGAGATTTTAATATTTTCTGACTATCTAGTGTGATACTGGAAATAATTGTCGATTTATCATTTATATCTCCAGGTGGTGCAAATTCGCTAGTGTTTAGAAAAGAGGGCTCATAGACCGATTCAAAGAAATCCATAAACATGTTATTTATCTCATCAGGTTTCTCAGAAAATTGGCCTTTATAGTACATGGCGGATGGGATGCCGACATTACCTTTGCGATATGAAACATAACTCCATAGATATTTAACATTTTTTCGGACGTTATCCTCAACAGAGATCAAGTACTTGCGATAATCAATTTTGCACTGCTTTTCGAATCTGTGTCTGAAAAGTGAGAATTGCTCATAGTTTGAGCTATTATTATACGTCTTCCATTTTATCCAAGCCCTTTTTTTATTTTTAAAAATGCGAATAAGGGAGTTGGAGAACCAACGTGGGAATTTATTCGAACGCGGATTGTATATCGGTGTGTGGTTTTTTATTGTACTATAGACAATATCGTAAAATACGTCCAGACATTCCTCGGCTGACAAATCATTAAAAAGTTCGTGCCAGTCTTTTTCAGCTAACTCACTATTTATCGAGTTAAAATTAGCCTTATAAAAGTTATATCTTGATTTTTTTACAGATTGCATGGTAAGTAGCGGCGTTTTGCACTTTATAAGGGCGTAGAAGGGTGGATGATAGCTATCAGGCGGTAGTAGCACGTTCGAAGGTCGATAACAAAGACAGTCGTTGTTACTTATTAACAAGTCTAATATGTGCCCTGCACTATTTTTAATATTGTTATATTGGAATGCGCTAAACAGAGACATAAAATTATCTACGTGTTTACCAATCACTGAGATACCACTACTCTTTAAAACTGCAGTACCGTAATCATTACCAACTACAGAAAGCCATTCGATGCAAGGAATGTTATAATCTCCTAACAAGTAAAAGTTATTGAAGCTAAATTTTTCAATTAAATTCTGTATCGTCTCAAAGTGAGCCAGATACGCTTCTTCAGGCGACCGGGGTGGAATATAGACTGCGCTAAGTAAATGTTTGTCATGCTCTGAGGTTAATAGTTCGATGAAAATATTTTCAATATGTCTACTTGTAGGAAGCTCAGACGCTATATACTTAGAGTGAATTTTCTTTAGGACGCAAACGAGGACGCCGCCACCATCCTTTTTGCAGGTACTAACTCGGTCACGATCACATCGGTATACTTTATAGCGTTCGTCTACAAATTCCCTATCAAATATGTCAGGAATTAGCCATGTCTCCGTCAGCACTATGATATCATAACAATTTGACAAAATATTCATAAGTAGGGTATTTAATTTGGAACGTATCCCCCTACAATTCTGATAATAAATAGTTAAGCTATCCACTATGACAACGTAGATCAACATAACCATGATATATAACTAGTGAAGCTAGGTGTATTGCCAGGGGGATGTGATAAGGTCCACAAAGTTTAAAAGCATTAAAAGCAATGTAACAACAGTAATAACTTATTAAAAGCAAATATGACTTATTATAACGAGTATAATATGAAGAGTGCATATAATTACGGTACAAAATTAATTGTGTAGTATTGAATGAAACGAGTGTCATACTTAACTTAAAGCTGGAAGTGTTCACAAGAAGGCGTATAATATGATAGAGATCAGTGCACTTATTTATAATAGAATGGTCAGAAGGGAACAGAATTACCCTATGTTCGTAAGTTGTATTCATTAGAGGACACTTTGGGCTTGATTTTGGCAATATCCTTTTCGGAGCGTATAGCAATGGCTGGTTGGGTCTCAGTTTCCCGTACAAGAATGGTCGCGTGTTTAACCCAGATAAACTTAAAATTGTTTTTAGCAGCTGCGTCTTTACATTGGCGAAACAACATTTTTCTTCTGAGAGTTAGATGTTCGTGCATCAATACTCGATTGGGTGTTCCAGTAAATCCTAACTCGTTCGTGTTGAGTCCTTTTGCTAGGCGAAAAGAACTCAAAAAATTGTCCCGTATTATGCGTGAATTAAATTTCACAATTATATTTTTGGGGTTTTTTGCATCCTTCTGTGCATGCGGCACTCTGTGTATAGCAACGATATCATTTTGCTTCAGAGAACATTTTATTCTGCTGCTGATATCTTCCATAAGTGTTAGTAGGTTTTCGTTGCGCTTGTCTGGTATATTGCATAACTCCAAGTTGCACTGCCGTGCCTGTTGATCCAATATATCAATCTTTGTTTCTAATTCTGCAATCAGGTTATTTACAGAATCTAAGTTTTGAAACTGATTATTTTGAAATTGAATTTGGTTTTTAAGATCTTCTTGCTCGTCTAATGAAAATTGGATTGATTTCATGAGGCTATCTACATCATGTGTCACCGCGTCATATTTTGACTCCATTGCGCAGACTCGTTTTTCTAGGATGATATGATCTGAGCGCAAGCAATTCAGTTCGGATTTGATCTCCGTAGTCACTTGGGATATACTCGTGAGTTCTACCTTAATGTTTGAGACATTTTCAGAGATTTTAGATATCGCGGAGTTTAAGTCACCCCTCCATTCATCCAGCTTTTTATTTAATTCCTGAGAAAGCTTTTGAACGGCATCAGTGAATTCAGATTCGGGTTGTTTACGCTTTCGCTGGGTTATTTTTTCGGCGATTACAGACACACCAGCTAGATCAGGATTGGAGTGGCACTTTCCAGTAGGTGACCGGAGCATTATAATTTCAATATGAAGCAACTGTTGATGTTGTCGAAACAAGTTACTTATTTCGTAGAGTAGTTCTCAATCGCTCTTGGCCCGGGCGTGCGGGAGCAGCGTGCAAAACGCCTCAACGGCCGGCGGTTCAAATCCTCGACCAGTGACCCGAATCTTTTTCGAAGATTAATTTAATTCAATTCACTCACCGTGGCGAGAACAGGATGGTGCAATACAAATTCCAATATGGCGCCGGCCGACAATGGACACCTTCACAAGATAGTAAGAGAGGGACCGACTCCGGACCCACACAACAAATACGGCGGCCGCAATCGGCAAAAACAAAGGCAGTCCCAATGATGAACAACAACCAAGCACAATCTATCGCACGTCCACTCGCAATGAGATCCCGACAGTGAATGACTGTTCTTATAATAGTTATTGTATTCCAGTAATACGGTCAAATTATTATTATTATTATTATTATTATTATTATTTATTTAAATATTATTGTCTGCTAAATTGACAGTCATATTTTTAAATTATGGTTAATTTCAATAAATTAATATACATTTACTAATACTTACAATCAAAATAGAAGTTCACATAAAAATAATACCAAAATCACAATCACGTGATGATTTTTCAAAACAATAAAAAATAATCTCTCACTTTCACTATTTCATTAAATGAATCAATAAGTGTAGCAAACCATAACATTTAAACTGTTTACGCTTGTCGACAATAGATGGCTCTGTATAGTTTCACCAAATTTCTACATCGCGATGTCAAGATTCTCTTCGAAATAATGACCTTAGAAGATGGCGCCGTGACGGTCCAAAGTGACTGGAAATGTGACGATTTTCGTGTGACGATTTTTTTAACATAGATTCCTCCCGTACAGTATAAAAAAAAATTGATAAAGAAGTTCCACTTCAAAAATAAATGGATTCAAATAAATCAATTAAATACTTATTTTTAATATACTTTCATACGCCACTAATTTAAGCAGCACTAGTCTGAACTACTAGTATTGTCTGTACCAAATAAGTCTTACTATTCTGCTGACGGGCTTGGTAATTCACTGGCCACGGCTATTGTCTTTGCAACAGCTTGCTTGCTATTTAAATATGGGACATGTTCTGAAAGCAAATCTCGCCCGAAGAACTGGCATATTACAGTAGTAGGTCAGGTGAAAATGGGCCAACTATGCGAATGTCAAGTAAAAGTTTTGAATCTCAGACGTGATATTTTAATAAAGTGTTAGTAATTCAAACTTAAACGAACAGATAAAGTAAATCGGAGTAAAAATGGAGCCGGACTTTGATCGAAGAAAGACAAGGTCTTACCGAGGAGCAAACAAGAATAGATTTAAATGTGAATAGCTTATTCATCAAATATGCTTCCCGTACTCACCCACATCAAACCCGTGTCAACAAATTTTATGGCGTGCTACCGTTCCCCAAATGTGCCAGTCAATTTCTTTTTATTGCACGCCAAAGGAAGAAATCCAAGGTTTGATCTCTTTGAATTACCGCTTTGGAATATAATAATGCTATGAATTACAAGTAGAAGAATATTCGAATAATCTAAAAAAGGCTAGCAACATTGTGAATCGTACTCGTGTTTTACGATCTGTTACGCAGTTTTCGAGTCAATGTTTTATTTTCGTTTTTATGTTTTTTTATATTCCATTACTTAATATTTTACCTGATACTCGATAGCAATTTTTGGGTACCTACGAACGACTGGACTCGGTAATATGTTCTATTCCCTGTGTGTTCGCTATAAGAGATTTATTTCATACTAGACTTATGCTCGCGACTCCGCATGCGTGAAAGAATTTTTCCGAGATTAAAGACGCGCTTTATATTTTCCTGAGATAAAACGTAGGCTATAATGACTTCTTCTATTTACGCGAATGTTAGACATTGAAATAAAACTATTTTGCAGATATTTTAAAATCGGTCCAGTCGTTTTTGAATTTATTCGTTACAAACATATAAATCTTTCCTCTTTATAATATTAGTGTAGATATAAAATAAAATTCCTCTAACGATCTTTTTCTACATTCAATTAGTAACTCGGCCACCTGCGTTTTTCCACAAGTACAATGAGATCGCTAACGACTTTGTTTCGTGAACAATTAATTACGATGAGAACTAGCATGTTCTTGATGTTTTTATCCGATAGCTGCTTCGGATGTAAAAACTTTCCATGACGTAACATAATAGTAGATGTAACATAAGGAAATAAGAGATACGGTTTGTGTATTTGATATTTATAAAACAATAACTGTTTTCTTATAAGATAATTAGTATAGTATTATGTATCATTACTGAGTTTTATTTTCTTTATTGGTACTCTTGTATAAACATTATTATTTGTACGGTTTACCTACAAGATGGAATATTTATAAATGGGTTCAGCCGACTTATAAATACAATTATTGATTACATTCTTGAAAACTGTATGTATTTTGCATGCAAACTGTTTGTAATGTATTGTGTGTAATAACTGTCATCAAATGTAATTTCCTATTGCTATATTTTTAATGTTATCCAAATATTCGTATTTTGGTGTAGTATATAAGTAGATGTAAGATGTATTGTAAGTGAGTTGTATTCAATATAATAAAGAACCTTATACGAACCACACGTGTACATCAATAAATCCATTATATGGCGACCCTGCCAGTCGCGTCGGCGCAGCCCAGTGCTAGCGCGCGATGCGCATTGAAAATTAATTAAAATGAAGAAAAAAAAATATAAAAAGAAACTGAAGATATGAAGTACTTATATTAAGGAAATACTAAAAGTTAAAATAAATATTTTTACGAAGAAAGAAGACAAAAATTATGAAGTGTGAAAAAAGAAGAGAAAATATGTATTAATTAATGAAGAAAGAAAATAGGAAGAATGAAAAATGAAGGTATTATAAGAAAATAAAATAAGAAAGAAATAAGAAACATAATATAAGAAGAAAATGAATAGGAAGTATGAGAAAATAATTAAGAAGGAAAAAAAATAAAAGAAAATGCAGATGTTCGAGCGGTGTCCAGGGTAATCCCGGCCCAGGAGTTCAGGGTATAGCCCGGCCCACCCAGTAAGCAGCACTAGGTAGCAGCTCAGCCGCATCGTCGAGTTACGAGCGAGTCCTCGAGTTGTCTACGTGGAGAAAATGGATAAGTAGATGTAATGGATGTATTGATGTACACGTGTGGTTTGTATAAGGTTCTTTATTATATTGAATACAACTCACTTACAATACATCTTACATCTACTTATATACTACACCACAGTATCATAAAATAATATTTAAATAAAGATTATAAATTGAAAATAAATATTATACTCCACGTTTTTAACGCATTATTGGTGTGAACTGTAAACACAGGTAAATATTTCAAATGATTCAAATATTTTCATCAGAGGGTGAAAAATATTTAAAAATGCATAGCATTGGTGTTTAACGTTCGTTGCGAAAAGCTTTTAGTTTTGCTAATATAATTTATGCGTCGACATGCCCCGGATTTTATTATTCGAATACATTTTGATCACTTTATGTCAGACTTATATAAATACGACGAATGGGACCGACGATGTCGTCGGCTGTAAAAAATGAAGTAATTAATGTAAAGCCTATGAAGGTGAAATGTATGGTATAATAATATTTATTTTACATAGAATTAAAGTTTACTATCTTCTGCTTCGTACTAAGTATAAGTAATGTTATTCAACTTTAGCTTAAAAGTACACAAGCGAATAGTATCTTTAATAATATAGGTTAAGATCAAAATTAGAACAGTATGCTAACTCTAAAATACCGCTGTATTCATTATACTTATTACAATAGTTAGATCAGCTACATTACACATATTAAACTTTAAAGTATTTCTCAGAATTTATCTAATTATACAGGGTGTATCACGATAGAGTGTTCAACTGAAGCAACTCGATAGAAGACCTCAATGTGCATCGATTTAACCCCAACGTATGTTGCCCGAAATTGGATAGTTTAAAAGTTATTTACATGTTTTTTATTTTTTTATGAAAGTCAACTTTGCGACTTCACTTCGTAATTAAAGCTAAACTATTTATACAGGCAGTTAATCATATTCGTCATCCCTCATGTTAATACATAATAGGAACTTGTGAAATGCCGCAAATCGAAATGAAGGCAGGCGGAAAACCCGTCGACATAAAACTTCAATGACATACATATTCGACTCGGCAAATTGCTTGTAGCTGTTTATACGAAGAGGCTTGCCAAGAAAAAAACACATTTGTTTTACGATTTCGTCAATGGCGGACGTGTTGCAGTAAAATATGGAAGATTCAGCAGGCATAAGCGGCATAGGTAAAGAGTAGATGAATATGGGCAAAATATGGAAGATTCAGTGCGGATCGTTAATATTTTTTTAATACAGAACATAACAATCTCGACTGAAATGCTCATTCTATCTAGTGAACAGCATTTTTCATGTTATAATTTATAAATAAATCACTGCATATCGCTTACAACATAAATTAGAATTTTAACTGTAGCTTTCGAGTTACTGATAAGTACCTATACCTATCTGATTATCTATGATACATATTGCACTAACAAAATGCGCTCTAAATAAACACGAAATATCTTTTTAATAATATTGTTCATGCGATTTAGAGTACAGAATCGTGAATTTCGTCATGAATTACTTACGTAAACACAATTCTGCAGAACGTCGTTTGTTATCGCATTCTCTCATATTTATTTTGGATCATGGCGAGGCCCTTAGCAGTGCAAAATTGTTTTACTTTAGTTTTGCAGTAACAACAGCTGCAACCGAGAGAAGTAACTATTTCCGAGCCGCGCCTACGTCAATTTGAGTTACGTTTTTTGTGCCGTTATAAATAGGTTGCTTTAGTTTGGTGGTGAGTGCAATTCATCCAAGTTACATGTCGAGCGAGAAACGAGTATTTTTCGATGGTTGGTATGCTGCCATAGTCGTTTCTTTGTACCCTATTTACAGGAAAAACATTTCTGCCAGGAAACTGTTCTATAGTTTAACGCTACGGTAAGACTTAGAAAAGCGAACTTAATTCTTTTAAAGAAAGGAATAAAAGCCAATTGGTTAGAGTAGTCACTGTGAGATCGATAACAAAACATTCTAAATAAGTCTATGACCCCAAAGACTCCACGCCGTGCCAGACGCGAAAATATTTTATACCCGACCATGCCTGCACTTTGCAACTTTATAAAATACATCTGCATCTTGTTCAGGATTCCGCCTCCGATATGAGGCGGATATTACGCTCTCGATGTGGTTTCTTGGATTTAAATAACATGTAATTCATAAACTGAAACCATTGGTGGGCACGTATTTTTTATTCACTCGTTTAGGTATCTTATTTCGGTTTGTTTTTGGATTTTAAATTAAATACGAAGCAGTGTAGCTATACAAAAACTTATTTAGTTTATGGCTGTGTAAGCAAATTGTAATAATTCCTCCGTAGAGGATTTCCGTGAAATTAATGAATGCAAATTTAAATATAATATTTCATAATAAATATTTGTATTCATATTTTCTGAGAATTGAAATTACTACGGTTTTTATTAATATTAGCTTTCACATGAAATTAAACTATAATAAAGAGAAATACGAACATTATTCCATATAAATTCCATACTGTGAACTAGCTTTTGTTCGCGGATTCCCTCGCATGAGTTTTTGAGATTATCGTGTTCAGACAGACAGACAGACGCGGCGGAAACAAAGGAAAGAAGGCCGTAAGGATGCATTCGAAAATATATTTATAAACATTGTATTCTCTGGAATCCCGAAACATTATACTACACTTGAGCGATGAGAGCTCTGTAATTAAGGTCTTAATGTATACATTACACGAAATTACGCCACAATAACCTCGACATGGTTTCAACGAAATTAAATTAAAAGAATTTCAGGGAAATTATCAACATAATAAATATACGAGCGATATTTTTACATCAAAATACTTGTTTACTTTGAATAGAAACGTATGAGTATGTTCACAACTATACTTTCTACCATTGCTTTTTTCGTAGTAATCAAATTCGAATAACTCATAAATGCGCTTTTACTTTGGACGTCAAAGAGTTATTAATGCATGTAAACTACAGATATGAGCTCTTTTCCCCAGTGAATACGAGCTTCTAAGTATTGACTGACAGTAGCGCTAGTATAATAATTTTAAATGGAACTGAGATGAGCAGTGGGCTTATTATTATTATTATTAGCCTTTATTGCTGATACTAAACAATGATTTTACATCTTATCAAATTGTTTTAACTTAAATCTAATACATCGGGTTTCCCGGTTCAGTGGTCAGCGTGTCCAATGACACATAGGCCTCTTCCAGCTGTTTCCATTCTTCTCTATTGGTAGCTTTTCTAGACCAGATTGTCCCTCCAATCATCTTGATATCATCTGTCCATCTTTTAGCTTGTCTGTCTCTTTTTCTTTTGCCATCCCGTGGCTGCCATTCTGTTATAATTTTAGTCCATTTCATTCTGCAGCAACAGACTGAGCAGTGGGCTTAGAATGTGGAAAAAAATTTAACTCTTAAGACGATGTCTTTCAATTTTGATTTTTGTGATTGATCGAGAGACCATTACGTCAGTCACGTGTTAGTCTCTCAACCAATCCCAATAGAACGAAACGGAGTCATGTTTTTTTTGCCACGTTTTAAGCCCACAGAATATTTTAGCACGTTAAAGTATAAAATTATTTTATAATGATTCAGTAAACAAAACAAAGCGCAATTCTCAATTTCATTAGCGACAATGATCAACCGCACGCCGCTCGGCCACAATTTACATTTCAAACGTATCAAATTAATTTAACTACGGATTGCCCGACACGTGTAAATTTTAATCCATTCCATTGTAAACACTATTAATACATGCGATATTAATTTTGTTTCGTGCGTTTCGAGTTGAAGTTCAGAACTTCGCAGAGTATTGTTTTAAATTTAATATTGGAAAGTCTGTTGAAACTCAAAACTTTCAACACTGAAAACTTTATGTAACATAGGGACTATGACGTGTTATTTTTTGACTTTCATAAAAAGAGAATGTTCGAAAAAAGTACGATATATAATTCGTGCGTTTGTATTTTTTTATAACTACCTCTTTTTTATTTTAATATTGCAGACGAAAATCAATAGGTACGTTAACGTTTTTAAGCTTTAGAACACTCCATTCATTTAACACTTGCAGTAAATGTAATACTTGGATGTTTGCGCGATAATCTAATTACACAACTGTCGTGTTTGGACATACATTATAATCGATGTTTGGTACATGAAACCCTTGTTTGATCGACCTAATCTATGAACAAAGAATTTCCTGATAAAAAAAATGTATTAAAGTTGGGAATCTTTAGGGGAGGCCTATGTTCAGCAATGGACATCATGTGGCTGATGATGATGATGATTAAAGTTGGATGTTAAAAGAGTAATTCCTTTTCACTTACAATAAATATTGTAAAAGAGGATTTAGGTAGGTGGTGTTCAAAGACATTAAACAGTATAGTTATAGACCGGACATCAAGACGAAATTTTTCGTCCAAAAGTTATTTATTACCAATTGGTAATAAGTCGCTGTCTTATCTGACATGTCAGTGTAACAAGATGTCTCGGTATGCTTAAATTTTGTAAAGAAAACAATATTTTGGAAGGAAATATGCCAATATACGCATTACGACCATGTGAAAGTATATTCTAATGAATTTTACATAGGTATTTAGTTATTTCACGGTAGATTAAGTTACTGACGACCAGGCCCAAAATTTTTGTATGACAAATTTCCTAATATCTTCTCTATATAATCTTAGAACTCTTTGATGATGTTAGCCTGCCCTTACATACTGACTTATATCTACTTATATACTAGGTAGTCTACACTCTTCTATTGAATTTTATATTCGTTTATCTCGGTCCTTCGCCTACGAGGCTATTTACAAGTGAGTCGCGTTTTGTATGCGTATCCTACCAGTTCTTTAAGTAGCCGCCATGCAATGAATTTCGATATGTATTGCAGACGGGGCGACGCGTCGAAAACGCGTTTAGCCGCTACTGCTTGTGGTGGTTGCGACGCTACGCGAGTCGAATACGCGTCGCTTCAAAATCGCAGCCGAACAACATCGCTAGGTCTTGACGTCATTATTTTTGAGATCTCATGAAGGAATTAATGAATAGATATATAGTTAGTCGACATTGAGTCTAGGCGCTACCTACCAGTCCAGTAGGTAGCGCCGGGTGCGGAAACAAAACTGGTAGAAGCATACCAGTAGGCGACCTATGGTTCGCATCTCAGTCGCGTAGCTTGTGAATATCTCTGTATGAAAAGGAAATTAAGCTCCCCTATGATTTCAAACTGAATATGATTTGCACAAACACAAATAATAACAGAGAGAGTATTATTGGCTGTGTAAATATATTCTTATCATTTTTCTTGGTATTGTAATTAGTGTCTGATATGACGACATGGGCGTTGCCAGCCGATGGTTAAGGGGAGAGGAGGGGGGCAAGTTGATATATGGATACTGGGAAAAATATGAATTGTTGGTACAGTCACATGAAGCTTTAACTTTGTAGTGCAAGTCTTATCTTTACAGTGATTGTAATATGAGCAGTACAAAATCCAATGTGTAAAGGTCCACGAGCTCTTTTTGTAGCTCTGGGGTGAGATGCTTTCCCCTTCCTGTTCCTTCCTTACCGACGCCATTGTATGACCGTTAGTTTCACCTTCTATCACATCAAGAGATAGAATAATCTTGACGAAGATAGGGTACTTACTACGAGGTTACAGTACTCGCGTCTCTGCCTACCTCTTTGTGGGAAACGGGCGTGAACGTATGTAAAATAATAATTGAAACTCTATTTCAAAAAATCCGTCAGCAATTAACTTAATCCGTATAGAGTCAGTTTAGTTCTCACCGAACTTAGAGGTCGATCAAACAGATAAGTTTTTGTCTAGAGATGACGCCACCATTTAATTTATGGCCTGTCTCGTAAGGTAAGATCGATGCGATTATATTGATGTTCTTCACTTAAAGCTGACAGAATGAAATGGGAGGTCTTAATCACGTTAATAATGATGTACCTAAGTAGTGTTGAAGTAAGATCTAATATTGTCTATAAGTCATATAGAGAGCTATGACGCCGCTTTATTAATTCAAAGGTGTTTCTGCCTCGTATGATAGGACATGAACTTATAAGGATATTAATTCTATCACATAATCATATTTTCCGAACTAAGCTCCCACAAGGAATACTTTCTGGAATGGTACTCAATCACTTTTAATCTAAAGACTACTTTCCATTATACTAGTTCTACAACAAAACATGAACAATATATTCAGCTGCTAGTAATCGCGTTTTGTTAATGCACTAAAGGAGTATGCACGATGAAATAAAATGAAATAATTTATTCGAACCCATAAAATGTAATATATTTTTTAGATTCCGACAATATTAACTCTACCACCAGTTCGAAAAGCAGTTCTCACTAGAGAAGAACGGGCAAGAAACTCTATATACTCTATGCTCATACAGAGTGCTCGCTAGTCGCGAAATGTTACACCAATACGAGTCACATGATCTTCCAATAAAAAAAAGTCTTCTAAGATTTGTAAAGACATCACTCCCGCAAGACGTACTAGTGGTAGGTCGCTCATATATAAGAGTCCGTCTGGGTGGGTAGCACCGCAATGTCTATTTCTACCGCCAAGCAGCAGTGTGCATGCACTGTTGTGTTTCGGTTTGAAGGACATTATAGCCAGTGTAACTACTGGACATAATGAGACTTAAAAAATAAAAAATACCCTTTCTAGCCGATTTCGGCCACGGCGGCCAATCTCAACAGAGATCAGCCAGATACGCAGGAGATATTATAGTGCACAAGTGTGTGCGCAATACACAGGGTGCACTCGCTATTCCTTTACTCTCATAGTCCGGTGAGACGGCAATCCGACATGACCGGAGAGAGATCAGGCGCAGGACCAACGGCTTTACGTGCTTTCCGAGGCACGGGGGTATTACACCGCAAACTTCCTGACTCCGAGCTGCGACTGAGTAATTTTTAAGATGGAAAAACCCAATCACAATGTTTTTTGGCCCGACCCAGGATTCGAACCCAGGACCTCAGCGCGCAAATTGTACTCGTAACGCGTACGCAATACAACTACGCCACCGAGGCAGCCAATGAGACTTAACATCTTAGTCTTAGGATGACGAGCGCAGTGGAATGCCACACAGTACTTTCTAACTCAAGGTGCTGGATGGTTTTGCTACTGTTTCGTATCGCTTACCATCAGGCGAACGGCATGCTCGTCTAGTCATCAATGCAATAATGAAAAGAAAAAAAGACGACTTTCTTACAAGATAGCCGTTACCATTAAAGTCGCCAGCACAGCAGAAATCATTAACAGTAAATAAGATGGCCAGCTCTTCGGAGAAGCGAATTGGACTACGCCCAAATCGTTTAGGTCAAGCTTGTTATCCGTTTATCTGCTTGACCCTTCGAGTTGAAGGTCAATTGACATAAAATTTTCGGACAAGCAATCTAATAAAATTATTCGATTTAGAGTGAGCGGAATAGTATCAAATCTACTCGATAATTCTGTATTTCGGAATTCAAAATGCGTTTTTAATTCTAGACAATATACATAAAATATTACCTGAAAACTGGCTGCAAAGTTCTACAAAAATGATCTCAATATTTCGGATGCAAACATTCTAAGTGAGCCCATGTTTGCATTTCGTCTCTACATTGAGCCAATGAGAAGTCGCAAGGCTTGAAACAGCTCACAAACATTGCTATTTTTAGGCGGCTAAATATTTGCTATCCTTTTAGCGTGTGCCGGGCTGAATAAACGCTCGGCGCGAGCAGATAACCAATTAAAACTGTTTGTACTGGAGGCATATCCGATCAGAGGTCAAATGTAAAAGTACTATCAGTTTCTAGATCATAAAACATTTAACAGGTAATAATGGAGCATGTTTGTGTGTATGGGTAATGCGGGCTATAAATAATAATTATGTGATATCTGTTTGTTTCTACACAAGTTTTTTGCAAATCGCCTATATTTACCCAGCTTTTCTCTTTCTGAGATATCAAGAGACCAAAATAAACAACTAAACAACCAACATTTATCCACACACACACTCAGACACTCACGTCTTTTATCCGCGAAGGGGTAGGCAGAGGTGCAACTAGTGCGCCCACTTTACGCCATGCGTATTCCGTCCCATGATGTGATAGGGGGCGAGGCTATAGCCATATCGGGCACAATCCAGACTCCAGGCTGATACTGAGTAGAAAAACCCAATATCACTTTGCCCGACTAGGGGATCGAACCCGAGACCTCAGCACTGTACTGTACACTACCGTGTACATTTTGAATCCGCATGACATATTCACCTCTATTACGGTGTAATGATTTTTTTTATGGTATAGGTGGCAAACGAGCAAACGGTTCACCTGATGGTAAGTGATCACCACCGCCCATGGACATCTGCAATACCAGGGGGCATAGATATGCGTTGCCGGCCTTTTAAACGTACGAAAGGAATTGTCGAAATGCAATGCGCTTTACTGCTACGTCAATAATTTAAAATGAAATTCTTTGTAACGAAGCGCGAAATTGTCATGATTGAAATTGATGGATGTGCGAACATAAAACACTGCAGAGATCAGAGATATTTTTGGTACTGTAAAATAAAAAAAATGCTTAACGATTTCCTAATATAATTCTTGATGTGGATGGGCCTTAGTTCGATTCCCACGCGGCCCTTAATGTGAGGTAGGTATATGATATTTACGGAGAACTTTATTTATGTAGGAGTCGATACATCAAAGCACTCATGAATGGGTTAAAGGAAATATATAAAAATGTACTACGGTCGGGAACTGGAATCCTGCTATTATTATATCTCCATCATCATCATATATCATATAATTCACATATATTAGACAATTATTATGTTTAACACGTTCAGCTAGCTATAGCGGCGATAGCATGTAATGATCCTTAACCATATGCAATCTAATCCCTATTAGTCAACATTATGGCTATGAAGCGGTGATAGCCTAATTGGGAGTGCAACGGACTGCCGAGGCGAATGTCTTCAGGTTCAAAACCCAAGGGCACACACCTCTGACTTTTCTAAAAAGCTATGTGTGTATTCTTTGTGAATTATCGCCCGCTTTAACGGTGAAGGAAAACATCGTGGGGAAACCTGCAAACCTGAGAAGTTCTCTGAATTTCAAAGGTATGTGAAGTCTGCTTACCCGCACTAGGCCAGCGTGGTGGACTAAGACCTTAACCCTCTCAGTTGTAGAGGAGGCCCGTGCTCAGCAGTGGGCAGTATATAATACAGGGCTGGTATGATGATGATGATGAACACGTTCAGCCCAGCGCCGCCCTAGTCAGATACTCACAATGTAACACAATATTTCCCCATATAAATGTAATGTCCGTTAAAAACTTTGTGCTAGGTTATGGCCCTAGACATTTTACACTTTTACGTGTTACGGTACAGGAATTCGTCCATTAGAGTTTACTATGGCTTTATAAACTGTAGTATACGTGAGTGTAGATTTACGGTAGACGTGATTAGACGCTGTGTTGATGTTATTGGAAAAAAAAACCTTATGAAGATGGTGGGCCGAATGTGTTAAATAACATGCAATAACTCGGGTTTGGATAGGTTCTACAAACGTAAAATTATCTCTGTATAGGTAAATAGAAGATTTTTTCTATTTTAGCTATATGGCTATCAATGCTGTCCTTCGTTTAGAACGCCCGTAATTGCAAAAAGGCGTATATACCCGGAAGACGGTATATGGCCCCTGACCTTACATGAACAAATATGCACTACTTATCCGATTATTTCACGTGTGAAATATGTTTAAGTACTTACAATTAATATTGCAATTATTCTGAGATAATTCGCGAAATAATTGCTTTATCCATAACAATAAACATCAAATTATTTTACTCTGCTATCAAACAAAAATTGTATATTAAATATTGTCTCAAATACGCAGTTAACCCTTCAATTTTAGTGTATACTTGATTCCTAATAAGCCACGATGTTTGTGAAGAAAATGTACATGTACTAAAAATATTGTAGACTCCCTAAATATACTTTTTCATTTCATGTCTGTTTATTATTTTATTCAAACGGTTCTTCCCAAGGAAATCGATGTCAGGTAGGTCGCCAGCCGTAAGTACTAATTCAAAGTAAATGTATTATGCAACATGCTTGAAAAAGATGCTACGCCGATCCTAAATGGGGTGGTATAAGGACACGTGACATAAGAAGATGAAGCAACACATTTTCTAATCTCATAATCAATCTTCTTCAATCAATCTCTACACTGGTGGAGTAGATGGTGTTTATATTGATGTAAGATCACAAATTATACAATGCTAGACTTCTGCTCGCGGCTCCGCCCGCGTGAAAAAGTTTTTCCGGGATAAAAAGTAGCACTCAAGAGTAATGTAGCTTCCTATTAGTGAAAGAATTTTCAAAATCGGTCCAGTAGTTTTTGAGTTGATCCATTACAAACAAACAAAGAATCAAATCTTTCCTCTTTAAAATACTAGTATAGATAAACAGTTGATTATTGTTCTTAAAATACTATTCGGGATTATTTGTCTGAAATGGCGGTATGACTTTTGAATGATATAAATATCCGTCTTTGGGAGTGGACGGGACCTTTCTTCGTGATCATCCGTGTAGAACAGAACTAAGACACTGGTAAGTAATTTATTTAATAATATTTTGCTGAATATAAAAAATCTATATAACCCTTACTTAAACCATCGTAATAAAACTAAGCAATTCAACTATACTCAATTATATACTGAAACTTTATAGTAAAGACCTCATGCATGAAAGGGTTAATACAAATTTACGTCAACATAATAAATAACTGGTCGTGACGTTTTCTATTAAAGCGACTGATAAATGATTACACATTATTCACATTCAACTACACGTAATATGTAGACACGAGGAGAAAATAAAAATTAACCTTGCTGAAAATTAGTCGATCGATTCTCAACTCTATGGTTGATAACAAAAGGTTCAAAAAGATGTACAATAATTTTATGCTGTCTTAGTTCGTTAGACATTCTTGTATGAGTTCGTAGAGCAATTTATAGATTCTCATAAATATTTATCACGAATTTTACTCCCTTAGCTACGGTTTGGGTGTATCGAGAGTAACAGAAACTAATTCATTCTCATTTTATAGCCAATTTAAGACAGCCATCGCACGACGTCAATTATTGCGTAATAAGTAATGACCGTTCCCACTGTTTGGTTAAGAGGTTCATAATTCCATAATAATAAACATCCCCCCTACCAAACCCTATTACAGCCACGAACCCTGACACTCACTTGGCTTAGGCCCGTGAATGTTAGCTCATACCGGTTCATACGGACCGAGCAGGAAAATGATGAAACAAATAATAATAATAATATTAGCTTTATTTTCCTTAAACAGCACTTAACATTTTTAACTTAAATTTGTTTACAAATTTTACAGATATCCTAAATAAATGTGTAGCTTTAATTTATTTCTTCCTTCCATTCAATTCTCTTTTTATTTAGCTGTAAGGACCGCCTATTGCGGTGAAAGTCTCCTCCAAATGCTTCCATTTTTCTCTGTCTCTTGCGGTTCTGGACCATGTTTTTCCGGCTGCTTGGACAATATCGTCGCTCCACCTTTTAAACGGCCTTCCTTTTTTACGTTTTTTATTTATTATAAACCAGTTCATTAGTATGTGTGACCATGTGTGTCAATTATTGCGTAATAAGTAATGACCGTTCCCACTGTTTAGTTAAGAGGTTCATAATTCCATTACCGCTTCAAAAAAATGTGCTTTGGAATAGACTGCTTCATTTTAGGGCTAGCAAGAGAGCATCAAATGAAACCTAACATAATCTTACCAATATTAGAAAAGCGATTTTTTTTTAAAATGTTTGGGTGTTTCTTAAAGATACAAATATGAATTGCTGACTTTATGTTGACTCCTACGTAGATCAAGTACCTGTTTAGGAGCCTGCTCTATATCCGGTAAAGTGCAAAATGGGGGTTTTAATTTGGGAAGTGACAGTCTCTTGGACAGAGCCGCGAAAAAATGCTAATCATACTTTTTCAATCCCGAATCGATAGTGCAATGCAATGCAATCAGCCCTGTATTATATACTGCCCACTGCTGAGCACGGGCCTCCTCTAACTACTGAGAGGGTTTTAGGCCTTAGTCCACCACGCTGGCCTAATGCGGGTTGGCGGACTTCACATACCTTCGAAATTCAGAGAACTTCCCAGGTATGCTGGTTTCCTCACGCTGTTTTCCTTCACCGTTAAAGCGAACGATTATACTTATACTTGAGAATATGTACTTGAGAATTCTTCATAAGAATCTCGAAGGTAAGTGAGGTCTGCCAAACCCCACTAGGCCAGCGTGGTGGACTAAGGCCTAACCCCTCTCAGTAGTAGAGGAGGCCCGTGCTCAGCAGTAGGTAGTATATAATACAGGGCTGATTGCCTTACATTGCAAGATAAGATAAACAATAAGTCCCTAATTCTATTTATACATGCAGGTATTAGTTGACTAGGATCCTGCTTGTGTTACGATGCTCTAATCCAATTTATCCGCAACCTTACTGCACGCTATATATACCTATATAACTATACAATATAAATGCGTGTTACCGAGAAAGTTTTTGTTCCACCGAACACTAAGTACTTCCAACCGATTTGAAAGTTACAAGTTCAATGATTTATTTTAGTCCTTAGATACATTGCTCCAGGTTAATTCAAGACGATGAAATCCCAACAATAAACTTGAAATATCTGCGTAGTGGGTGAAATTTAATGAAAATTATTGGTAATAACAATATGTCCTATTATAGGAATAAAATCGGTTTTACTTTTTCTACTAACTTCCTGTGAGGAAGTAATAATATGATTAATAAAAGTTTATCTTTGCAAACTAACAATTTAATAATAACTACTAAAATATACTGACTATCTTATGCATGCAGCTTTGTCCCCTTGGATTTCACTTAGAATTATTTTGGCTCCTGCACTACTGCGAAGTTTTAGGCCTTTTTCCACCACGCTGGCCTAGTGTGAGTTGGCAGACTTAAAAACCTTCGATTATTTTTTAGAATTCTCAGTCCTCAGCAGTGGACAGTATATTATATAGGGCTGGTATTATTATTTATTTTATTCTTACAATTTACAAAAAACTAGTTACAAAACAATCTCTACAAACTAATATTACGCATCATAAGCCAACATGAAGTGCCAATTAACTCCGTATTACTGTGCTCTAACTTTGCCTATGTATCGTAAGTCGGACCTGAACAAATAACCGTCGCATAATGAAGCCTCTAAATGGGTTTCTTGTGTAAGCTGATACCTTGTTAGTAGATATTCATGTATATTATTGTTATGATACTGTTAGAAACAGAAGCCATTTTTATTTAAATAAAAACGATTTATTACTGTTTTTACATAAACACATTTAACAGAAATACTTTTACAAAGATATCAGCAACTAGCCGACCAGCATGAAAGTCAATGATCAATATAAATATCAATCAAAATACTGAACTGCTACTAAGATTACGACTGAGATCGACTGCGAGACTGAGCACGAATCAGCACGGATGAGCCAGAATGAGAATGCACATCGATACGGCAGCCTTTTTATACACCCAACTGACACTTCCACTATTAGTTTGACATTTCGACTGGTTTTCATAACTTGTCAGTACGCTACAAATACCCTCACAAAACAATACATACGTACATCCACTCATGCCCTTTATACCCGAAGGGCTAGGCAGAGGCACAACTAGTGCAAACACTTCTCACCCTGCGTATTCCGCCCCATGATGTGATAGAGGGCGAGCCTATCGCCATATCGGGCACAAAGACTCCGGGCTGATGATGAGTAGAGAATCCCAATATCACTTGGGCCGACCAGGGGATCGAACCTGAGACCTCAACATTGCAGTCGTACCGTAATACAACTACGCCACCCAGGTATTATAGTTATGATGGCGTCTTCATATAATCTATACTAATATTATAAAGCGGAAGAGTTTGTTTGTTTGAACGCACTAATCTCAGGAACTACTGGACCTATTTTGAAAATTCTTTCACTAATAGGAAGCTACATTACTCCTGAGTGCTATAGGCTACTAGCACATTTTTATCCCGGAAAAACTTTTCCACGCGGGCGGAGCCGCGCGCAATGCTATGAAGTATATAGAGACATTATGTTGCGTGCTTGTAATGCATAATGTAATAAGTCTTAGTTTTGAAGGGATTAAAGAAAATAATAAAAATTGTTTGAATAATTATACGGGTTTGTGTCTGCCTAATCTTTATTTAAATAAACTACTTACTTGATATTGATATAATTCAATGGCATGTGAATACAGTCTACGACTTTACTATGTCACATACCACCACCTACTTAATTCAACTTGAGTAAATTTATCGTTATAATATTTTCTCAAGCGTGAAAAAATTACGTTACATTAAATTCCCCGTCATGTCTCTAAATTATTATATCATAAAGAATGACACAAGTCTTATTAGAAGCAGGTGACTACGAAAAATTCCATTTCAGCTCCATAAATACGAATAACTCCAGGAAAATTATGTTTCACGACAGAAAATATTGTCTACTAGAAGGCCCTCGTGCGAGAGACCTTTAGCAGTATACTAGTTGTAACGTATACTTGCCGGGATAAAAAGTACCCTATATATTAATCCAGGATATTGACTATCTGCGTTCCAAATTTCATCCAAATCCGTTCAGCGATATCTGCCTTTACTTCTAATAACATTTACACAAAATAGATCTAATATTACATGAGTGCACCAGAATAACAACAAAAAGAGAGATGTGGTGACAGATCGTAAGGCGCATTACATCTGCTCCGAAAAACACTACATGACGACCACGACCACTCTGTCAAGAGTATTACGACCAAGAAGATCTAATACTAGTAATATGAGAGCAAGCGACCCGAAGCAGCATGTAAACCGTTATTGATACATTCATGCGCTCTTAGATTTAAAGCTTCCTTTACACTTTATCAGGGCCGGGCCGTCCCAATGTGCGAAGTGTGCGGCGCAAACAGGCGCCGAGGCAATAGAGGCGCCGGAATCAGGATGACATGCCAACGTTGATTATTTAAATTATATTTGTTATACTACAACACATTCTTTATAGTTGAGTAGGTACAAGTCTCGCAAGACAATACTTAAGCCTGTGGTTTCAATTTAAAACTACTTGAATTTTTACCCCAATGTATATGAGCTATACGAACACATACAGAAAGAATATAGTGTTGTAGAGTAACATAGGCGTCGGGGGTTTTCGACCAGCCCCCCGATATACTGGCTTACTGCATAGAACAGGACCACGTGTTAAAATCAAAAGAACAACAAGTACAAAAGATTTACAAAAGGTCATTTTCTTAATTAAAACTAATAAAAAAAAACATCTGCACTCCACAATGAGCCAAGAAAGGTTAACTTAGAATAATAAAAAATATTAATGTCAAAACAGGACGATAAAAATCAGACCTACGCTCATTGATGTATGGTTTTTTAATATATCAATGCCTGCGCTTCATAGATTTCGCACACAGGCGCTGTCTTGGGTCGGCGCGGCCCTGCACTTTATTATAGAACGTCCTTTTTGTAGCGAAACAAAGCTCCTTTCCTTTGATAATATTCTCGATTTTCTGAAGTTTCTCTTTGGTATTTGATTCTAGTGATAGTTTTGGATCGAATTAAGAGCTATATAGTGTGTTTCATTTCAGTTAGTACTTATAGTAAAACTTTATGAAGCAGAGAACTAATATATCTGTGAATATATATATTTTAATTCTATAAGTGAGAACTTGTTATTGGCTTTTTGACACCTAAATTGTTGCTATTCCTTATTAGGAATAGCAATAATTATTAGCTGTAAGTTTTCCATGCTGTAAATAAATAAATAAATATTATTTGCTACTCGATTAGGCCAGTTGCTGCATTTCTCGTATGTATCGAGAAATCTCAAGTTCAGATAGTTTTATTTAGCTCGGCGGTCATTTCACTATACCAGTAGCAGACATATAAAACTTTACTTGGTTATTACGGTCGCCTGCCTTTTATGATTCTGAGTATCTAATTTTGCGAAAATTGTGTTAGAAAAGTTACTTCAAGTGTATCCAAACTAGCAATATATATTATGATCTTTCGGCCTCTTTTTTGCCGCCACTAGAGGGACGGAGCACCAAAGAGGAGAAAAAATAATTTCCTTACCCTGTAATTATGTATATAATTAATTAGAAAAATAGTCTCAAACTGGTACACTATAATAAAATATATACCATAGTACATTTATCAAAATAGTTCAAAATAATAAAAGGAAACAGTAAACCGCATGATGAAGATAGCTAGAAAATAGCCGTGCGTGATTGATCAGTCCGGGATGAAAACAGGAATGCCTTGTTCCGCGAAATGTGAAAACAATAGAATCCCTGTGAACATGTTTATAGGTGGACATCCAGACAGATTGTAAATTGTACGCGCTCTGGCTCGTATTCCGATATGAACGTTTGGTCATTTGTTTAGAGAATTCCAGTGTGTTTTTTGTGTGTTTTATTTGCATGTTTTGATAAAATATATCTTCTGTCATCTGTGTCCTCCGGCTCCACTTATCTCTTTTATAGCCCTTAGATCGAGGGTCAGCCAGATCGTATGTACATAATTTTCTTTATAAAAACGTACATCATTATATTTAAAAAACATAAGATAAAAAAGCAACGAATTAATAACAAAAAGTAATTGCTCTAGAAATAAATGAGTCTAATAAAATTCCCGTTATTGTTAAAGTTAGTAAAACATTTTACAAATCACAAAATGAGAAAAAGTTTGACAATTTAAACGGTCGCGGAATAAACGGGTCTCTGTGCCAGTCGAAAACTTTTTGTCAGTGATTAAAATTTTTATGGCATTCAGATTTGGAATGGACCAGTGGGCTTAGAATGTGACAAAAAAACACGTCACGTCTCCGTTTCGTCTTATTGGGATTGGTTGAGAGACTAACACTTGACTGACGTATTGGTCTCTCGATCAATCACAAGCATCAAAATTAAACGACATCGTTTTACGAGTTGCGTCTTTGTGTCACATTCTAAGCCCACTGTGCGATTTCCTATGGCTTAATTTTTTCGTTGTATCTAGAGCGCGTTTCAACTTATAGTTCCGATGGCGTGATGTTGGCAGTAATGTATATGCAGTGCTGCTATATCACACAAAATGTGCTGTTACCTTGAAATAAAGGAAATTTTGATTTTTTTGTAATGGTAACATGTTTTGTTTAGTAGCAAAACAAAAATATTTTCAAATCAAATTTTAAAATACATAAGAATAAATGTATCCACTTTTCAAATAATTTATTATTAGAATCTTTGGATTCTGCTGTATGAACATAATAATTAACTAGCTATGTAGTTTCCAATAAATGCTTCTTCTTCTTTCTAAGATGTATGGTGCAGAACTACAAATAGTTACGTCACGAAATTACACTATGGAATTAATCTGCAACTTACGGAAGTAAATCAAACACAATAGACACAATTGATGATTGGGTAGATATTTAGCCGCTAAATAAACTTTAGTATGTTTATCTGCTAAACCATTATTAACTATACCTATTTATGGGTTTTCCATAATATATGATAAATAAAACAAGACGAATACTTCTTTATCATAATCGAATGACATTAGTTTTTAATTAATCACGAAGGTAAGTAATTAATAAAAAGCAATTATGACAAGTCGGCACAAAAAAAACATATTAATTAGCATATAATACATTGTATCATTACACTGCCTATTTATTTATTGACATTCTAATCGATGTGATACAATTATTGTTTATTATTTTTGATATATTTTAAATTTTATTTAAGGAAATACATTACTCTCTGGTAACCCTATTTTTTTAATCTGAAATGGCGGCAATACGATCTTGAACACCTTTTTAAGGAATAAGTGGGTTTCTTTACATTTTTTACACACAGGTTCTTCACTTTCAACGCCGTCCGTCTTTTACCATTTTTTAATGTTACGGACACAGAAATTATTAAAATTTAAAAACCTGCATAGTTGTCTTCATAATGTCCACCATCTTAACAGACAGGAGTGCCAACATCAGGCTATCGGAAGTATAAGTTGAAACGCACTCTACTGTAATGAAAACGTTTGCTGTTGTAATTAATAAAATAATTGCCAAAATTAAAATTTTACATCGCTGTTGGAATATTTTCATATATTCATGATTTAATTTCATTATTTCATTTCATAATGCAATGGTTGATTTTGATAACTCATATTTGGATCTTAAATTGTGAACACATCTTCATAATAAAATGTATCTATATATTAAAGGAAGACTGCTATAATAAAAAAATATAATTATATTGGTAACTGCCGTCATTTGAGGGAACTCCAGGGTGAACATTAAACTCGATTGTAACTGCTACTACTTACTTTAACTATTTGATTGGAATCACTTGTAGGATGCCCACCAAAGCTAAACTAGGAAAAATACTAAACGGCTGCACATTGTACAAATAGACGTGTCCTCCGTATTTACTAACTCCGCTACACTTTCAGAACTAAAATACTGTTTCCGAACTTAAATAATATGCGGAATAGAGATTTATTTGTACTTTAAACTTTTACAAAACATTCAAGAACCTATTATATTTCACAATAAGTTTAAACTATACTAACTTAAAAATATAATGTTTTCTTCTTCTGAAAAAATATGCACCTATAACATTTATATAGCCTATTTGATAGCTTTTTAGACACAAATAAGAAGACAATTTGTATTTCAAAGCCGCAAAACACGGCATTGACGTATAACCACGGATAAGGGATGAAAAATTAATGGAGGTGCGAACACCAGAGGTGCCGACATAAAACAGAATTAATTTCAATAACCTTCCGTTTTAATGCTAATAATTGAAGCGGTATAAAATTCATCCCTGGGGCCGTCCCTTTATCACCGGCATCGTTCGTTAATTAACCCCAGTGATCAATCTGGGACGCCTTTCCCATTGTCCGTGGAATTAGAACATTATTTTCGGAATAGGGTTGCCAATTTGTTGATTTTAAATTTATAATGAACTAGCTCACCTATTGATCTTCTAGGATTTGGATGCAATGCAATGCAATCATCCCTGTATTATATACTACCCACTGCTGATCACGGGCCTCCTCTACTACTAAGAGGGGTTAGGCCTTAGTCCACCACGCTGGCCTAGAGCGGGTTCACACACCCTTGAAATTCTTATAGAGAATTCTCAAGTATGTAGGTTTCCTCACGAGGTTTTCCTTCACCGTTAAAGTGAACGATAATTGATAAACAATACACACGTAACTTCGAAAAGACAGAGATGTGCCTTGGGTTTGAAACTCCGGACATTAGATGACAAAAATATATTTTGGTATATCTACTGGTGGTAGGTCTCTCATTATGTAAGAGGCCGTCTGGGTGGGTACCACCGCAATGTCTATTTCTACCGCCAAGCAACAGTGTGCATGCACTGTTGTGTTTCGGTTTGAAGGACATTGTAGCCAGTATAACTACTGGACATAATGAGACTTAACATCTTATGTCTCCTGAGACACTCGTCATCCTGATGACGAGCGCAGTGGAATGCCACACAGTACTTTGTAAGTCAAGGTGCTGGATGGTGTTGCTACTGTTTATGAGTGGTCGTATCGCTTACCATTAGGCGAACGGCATGCTCGTCTCGTCATTCAATGCAATAAAAAAAAAAAACGATATCGTTGCGTAATTTTTCTTTTAAATGTTCTATATAATTTACATGTCCGAAGTTCCATCCACCTAAATATTCGGGTATTGCTTGAACTAAAGAACACGGTTAGGAAACCTATTTCTCAAAAAACTATGAACATTCTTTTTTTCCCCTAAAAAATTAAGAAAAACAATAACAGCAAGACATTCTAGATATGTGTACCTATCATTATGTATAAAATCAAGCATTCTCCGTGTCTCGATAAATAAAATAAGTAAGAACTTACGTAGTACGTGTTTATGTGCAAGCATGATGCTAACCAACATGCAAGTGGTCTTAGAAATTAGTCTTTAAGTTTACCGATAATAATACAATTAAAACCCTATATAAAATAATACATCTGCCTTTAATTCATTGCAATTTTTAATGGAAAATCAGTTATACTCAAATAAAGGTCAACCCTAACGGTATCCAATTGCCATTATCAACAGCGTTATTGTTGCCGAAATTTATAGCTGCTTTATGAAAAACGGAGCACAATGAGTGTCAACTAATGGTTATTTATATAAAAAGTGGACACCCTTTTCAAAAACTCATTCGTTATCGTGTTTGTTGCGTCGTTTTCTTTTATACCGCCTTACCGTCACTTGAGGTAACCTTCGTTCAGCAGCGGACGGCAGTAAGATAAACATTGATTGATTAATTACAATTCATTTACTCATTTTTGTTGATTTATAAAAAGTATTTTTTTTCTTTTGTTAAGAAATTAAAAACACCACTCTCTTAATAACTATAAAGGTATGGTCAATAACAAATGAAACCAGCCGCCAGACTTATTCCAATAGCGAACAATACGTCTGGTGCAACTGGCTGCAGCCACTAGTTTTCAGTCAAAAGTAATTTAAGCGAACATGATTATTATTAAGCCTATTTTTTTTTAAATTGAATAATCTTTGATCGTACATTACAGTTTGAAACGGCTATCGTTGGCTATCGCCACTGTAATTCTAATTTGTCGTTTGTAAACGAAAATTGTGAAAGTGTTTTTGAGTATTGCAGATAAATTTTATTAAAGAAATCAAATGTCCTTTATCTTCGATCTACATAAAACTCATCTTTAAAATAAAGTGGTAATTTCAATAATTAAAATACTAGAACAGTCAAACGCTCAGATATTAAAGATTGACATAAAATTCTTGAATAATATAATTATAGGTCCTTTTATCATGTTTTTCTTCGTTTAAAAGCAAGTTTTTCGTTCATTCGTTATAAATATCGAGAGCGTAATACAGTTCCATACAATGCTTTATGACATGAGTTTCTGACTTCTGTGTGTTTTTGTAGCAGTCGTGACGTTAAGGCAAATAGTTTGGTCCCATCGATATATTATGTACAGTCACCAGCATAAGTAGGTGAACAAATTTAAAATTTAAAATCGCCTACATACTTTTTTGTTCTTACTAATCTTTTTTTTCTCTTCACAAAAATAAAATAAAAGAGATTTACTTTACTTCAAACAAAGAAAAAAAAAGGTTTAGGTTTAACTTAACGCCTATATAGACGAATTGAAATGTTGATCTTATACAGATATTTATGCTTCTGACTGTACTACGCACTAGATTACGCGATCCGAACATTCACGCTGTTCAACTTAACTGTACTGCAATCCTTGCACCTGACTTTAATGTGGTTTCAACGTTGATTAAAGCGATCCAGCGCTGTATATTTTAAGTTTGTTAGACGACATAAATAATGTTTTAGTGCTGCAACGAACTTTAGTTCTAACTCCAGTATTTTGAACAAATTGTTTTCATTGACGTTTGTGTCTGTAGAATATACGTCAATGTTTGGTTCTCTGGTCATTTAGTTTTATTAAGAAAAAGTGTTGGCCAACGGGTACCTACAACTCACACAACTACAACAAAACCTTCACGCAATTTCCCGAAGAAATAAAGATACAATAAAAGTAAATAGAATTATCCTTTGGCTAACGAAGTTTAGCCCTCAGCAAACTTAATATCTCCAACAAAACGAAGACTTGGTAAGTTGTTTATAAAGTTTTGTGTTCTGAATAAGAATAGTCTTTGTATATTGTCTATTTGCAGTCTGAAGAGATGTGTATCTGTATGTTTGTAGACCATTTTGGTAGAATTGTTAGTGTCACGTTTAAGCAGTTTCAAGTTTAGTTAAAATTATTGTGAGTTTTTGCACGTAATTCAATACTTAGTCTAGATATTATTGATGTCATTATTTTTTGTATGTTGAAAACGACTGAACATTAACACATTCCGCCTAACAATGTTTAATAACTTTTTTTTTTGGAACGAAGTTCCTTATTGCGCGTTGTGAAAGGGGGCTGGACGGAAAGTTGTCACGATACTTTTTTCTATTATCTTACTAATATGAACCTTAAATACAATGCGTAGAAGCTATAATTCTTGAAACGAGTATATTTGTATTTATTTTATTTATTAAAGTCATTAAAACCATTTCTTACTAATCTAATATGAACCTTAAATACATTGCGTAGAAGCTATTTCCCCAGCGTTGGCACGGCACGAGTACAACAGAATTGAACGTAACATTCTTTTTTCAAATTTTGTTGATTTATTCTACTTTACTACTACTGACATTTATCAATAACATGACTAAACGTGCTTTGCTCGCGTTTAAAAATCTACTTTATGTGGTAAGCGTAAGATCGAATTTGTGTTTATTCAATCAAAATTTGTGATAAAAATGCTATGCAATAGCTTTACCGCGGTAGTCTCCGAGTGCCACACGTATTTATTTGTTATTTTCTCTAGAAACTTATGTATTGGAACGGAAATAGGAAAATATTTATATATTTATATATATACACACTGTTATATAAATAAAATTTTATTACAATTCCTTCACTAATTAATCGAAAGGAACTTCGTTCCATCCGGGTGTCCCTTGACACCTCTCAAGTCTTTTTCAATTTAAATCAACACTATGCAACCGAGGCAATCCGAGCAGTTTATAAATATACCATTACGGGAATATAATTTAATACAGATATGAGTTGTGCAAAAGCTGTAAACTTATTGCACCATACGCATGACCTAAAACGGCGGAGTTGAATAACAATCAATACATATCAACTGAATATTGTTAATTTTCAATAGGGCCTTAAGTAATATGAGGCTCTGGCTGCAGATCTTTGCGAGGGATTTTGGCCTGGGCGGTTACCCTGCTCATCACCTAAGGCCGCCACTGTAGATTGTTTGAACATACATACATAGCATCTAGCATCGTCTTTTCCCCTTTGCAGGCATAGGGAGAATTGTAACCCACCCACATTTCGCCAGCTATTTTAAATCCGATGTAATAGGGGCGGGCCTATTGCCATTAATCGGATACATTTCCATAATATTGAGCAAAATTCGTACCTGAGACCTCAGAGCAATAGTCGTAACGCGAACGCAATACAACTACATCACCCAAGAAATTGGTTTAAACAATTGTAATTTTCATACTAAATTTATGAAAACGTAATGTTAAAAATCTGCGTTATGTTAAAACGAAATGTCTGCGCGGTGCTTTACTGCGATATGTCACAAACGAGGTGAAATATATAGAGAGCAAGGCAAGGTTCGTATTATCCATGGAAGCTATTGTTGCGGACAATATGCGCAACATGAATATTGATAGCCACAAAGCACAAGACAGGAGTACAAACAAGATAATCGATTCATGCTAAAGTCAATAGCAGTGTAGTGTCCTCTGCATACCATGTAGCAATTGTCAAGTTCTAGTGTCAATACTCTTAAGATGAAGATACGATCATAGCCAGGCATGAAGTAAGTAAAACTAAAAATATTTTTTATAGATTGAAATGCAGAAATTATACTTATATCCAATATGTATGGCACAGTCATTTAGATATCACTACAAATCAATATTATGGTTTGATATGTCCCAAAAACAGTCCCCTCAATGCGAAGGGGAAATACCGAAACAATTTGGCTTTTAATCTTGCGATTACTTCTTGGTTCACAGTATACTGCAAAAAGTGGTTTGTTTTAGCAGATTCATAATAATAGCTACAAAGTATCGTAGCATCGGCGTAGCTTCATGGCTACACACGTGCGTAGCTCCGTTTGCGTAGCAGTTACAAAACAAATCCGCAGTCACGGTCTCGGTTTTGTATAAATTTTACAATAATAATACTAACATCTCTTCATTTGTAAATAATAATAAATTAAAGCTTTCGAGTTCTATGTTAGTAGATCACATTATGGTATGGCGCGTAAATGGCTACTTGGTAAACTTTTAAAACTATTGTATATTAATAGTTACTATTTTAAATGACCCGGGAAACTATCCCAAGATATAATTATCGTCCGTTTTGATTGCGTCAGAAGTATAATAGATAATAAATAATTATAATATCAATTATATTTCGGATTCAATCACAACGGTAAACGTCACTTTCACTCGAGCAGAAACCTCGCGCAAAGTTCTTGTAAGACTAGTTAGATATCGCACTGAATCCCTAATACTTTATAGCACAAAGTTGTTCAATCGTGATGAACATGTCCAACCATTTGTTAGCGCAATTATCTCGCTATCGAAATTACTCGCCGTAGGGTAAAGATAAATGTGTTTCGATGGGAATACGGTCTTTATCGCGCTCAGTAGAGCATACGTCGATTACCAGAATCACTTTTCGTTATATTCCGATATGACCATTCAGAATTGTTCATTTTCCAGTTTCTTGTTAGTTACTTAGACGTTTGCTGTGGATGTGTAGTTTAATATATACCATTTATTCTCCCACTTATAAATGTTAATTGTAATTACAATATCAACTAATCATTTACTTTACACTTTGCTACTTTACTTACGTTGATGATTTGAGAGTCTAAAAATACTGATTAGATTACTTAATAAGATTAAGGGTCTATTTCACAATTTCTGAGTAAATGCTATTTCATCACATAGATGTATAAGCCGACCAAATAAAAAAGTCACACACTAATCTATGCTCCTAAATACATACATACATACTATCACGCCTCTGTCCCATAGGGGTAGGCAGGGACTATAGATTGCCAGAATTAGCTCGATTCTGGCACACTACTTACGTTTCCTCTACCTTCATCAATCTTTTCATGCACTCCCGCCGGTTCAGGGTACTTTTGACCTGCTTTTCTTTTGTTTTTCCTACTTTTTGCTCCGAAATAAATGATAATAAAATGAGTACTGTCAACATTAGCAGTTTAATACGATAACTGTAAAAAAAATACTTAAAATTTGTGAAGCAGGCCCTTAATATATAATATATTAATTAATGAGTGCCGTAGAGTATGAACCATCAACGATACAGCACCACACAGGGCATATAACAACGCATTACCGCATTTTGTCGACAGATTGCCAAATGTAGACATAATAAGTTATCTCTAATGTTAACTGCAGAGTTTGCTGGGGCAGCTCCGCTTATCCAACAGTCTTATTACATTGATGTTTTCATATTAAGTTTCTGCTGTTTCTTGCTTAGAGTAAAATAATTTCGATGTATATTTGTACTGCCTCGGTGGTGTAGTTGTTTACGGTACGGCTGCAATGCTGAGATCGCGGGATCGATCCCCGGGTCGGGCAAAGTGATATTGGGGTTTTCTATTCAATATCAACCCGGAGTCTGGAATTTGTGCCCGATATGGAGATAGGTTCACCCTCTATCACATCATGGGACGGAATACGCACAGCGAAAAGTGGGTGCACTATTTGCGCCTCTGCCCACCCCTTCGAGGATAAAAGGCGTGCGTGTATGTATGTAGTAATAATTTGGCCCGCGTACCAGTTACCTTTTATGTAAAATGTTCTATCATAAATTATTGGTCATTTTATGAGGATCCAGATCTTTTGTCGTTAGTTTACGCTAAACATTGTGAGGAAACCTGAATACCTGAGAAGTTCTCTGAATTTCGAAGGTATGTGAAGTCTGCCAACCCGCACTAGGCCAGCGTGGTGGACTAAGGCCTACACCCTCTCAGTTGTAGAGGAGGCCCGTGCTCAGCAGTGGGCAGTATATAATATAGGGCTGGTATGGTATGGTATGGTAATTTACGATGGCGGGATGTTTCCGTTAAAAAGACCTTTCTAAATACCCTGCATTAAATAAATCAATAATAAAGCTATAGTGTATTAATTATCATAACTATAATACATTCAATAAATTTGAATAATCTTTTTACATATACATTTTTCTCTAAAACTAACATTATTGTAAATTAACAATTCTATAACCACTTATATCCCATTAGAATGCCACGAGCTCCATGATCCATTAAAATTTATATTATATAAATCATATTATGAAAGAACGGGGTAGTGTCGGCTGAATACGTAATTCCTTCTCGCCACGTTCGGCGAAAAGCTATTTCCCGATCTCCATGTAGGTATCAGATTAAAATATCCGAGACATCTAAGATTACTTCGAACGACTTTCGCGATTTAGACGTCCGGAGATAGCTGGATCTAGCGCTTGAAGGCGTCGTTATAATGATGGATAATATTCTTTGAAAGTGTCACCAAGTGGATACAGAGTACTAGGGTAAATATTTTATACCTATGTGTATGTTACAAGCTATGCAGGATACTAAAACCTATATAAATATAGCACGACCCTTTCAGATTATTTCCGTATTCCAAGATTGTTTTTTTTTTTAGTTAGTATTCAGGATAATATTGTCTTAGAATATTTTATTCCTTTGATAATTACGACGCGCATTTCTTATTCATTTTGATATGAATTTGTGTTTTATCTATGGTTTAAAAATTTGTTAGATATTTATTTCTTAAGTCCTGGTTTCATCTTGAAAATGCATATATTTTTAACAGAATCCGATAATGATCCCCGAATACTAATCTTACTAGTTATTTTAATGGGAATAATAAAGTTTAGTGCATCCCACTATGGAAAGCTGTAAGTCACTTTGTGAAAATGGAGCAATAATTCTTCATCGTCCATTAAAAAGTTGTAAAGTATATGGCCACTTAGAAATGTTACTTGGAAAGGGCATTAGAACTGATTTGAAAACAAAGATATAATTCATGGCTAAAGATCGGTTGACTTCTCTTGAATGCGATACCAATGTATTTTACATACTTGTATGTATGTAACTATGTTTGTTCGGGTGGAATCTTGCAAGTCAATTCTGAAGCAGTACCCTCAACCGATTGTGTTGAAATTTTCCATACACGTTTAGTTCGGGTGACAATGCATTGTTAGCTTAATGACGTCATTCTGAATATAATATGGAGGACGGCCCAAGATGATGGACTAGTTTGTTTTTGTGCATGTCCATAATATGGGTATCAAATGAAAAGGTTTGTTGAGAAAAATATAAAAAATAAAATGACTTCTCTCTAAATCCAATATGGCGGACGACCCAAGATAGCGGTCAAGTTATTTTTTACGCACTCTTATAATATGGATATCAAATGAAAGGGCTTGCTGAGAATAACTCGAAAATAACTAATAAGTTAAAAACTAATTAAAAATAATTAAAAATCTCTAAAAACTAGCTTTTATTTAAATGCTCTAAAAAGAAAAATATTAACTTTAAATTAAATCAAACTTCGTTTAATACTATGTAGAGACAAAAGCTTGTCGCGAGATTTACTTTTGCAGATAATACAATAATTACGTAACTTGATCTTGACAAAAGTTTTTAGAGCATTTAAATAAAAGATTGTTTTTAAAGATTTTTATTTACTTTTAATGTATTTTCTTTCTATTCATCGGAAGAAATAAACAAAATTCTTACTATATGATCTATCATTAATGAACAAGGACTCTCCGAAGATCTAAGAAATAGTCCCTGTGCAATCAGCCCTGTATTACATACTGCCCACTATTGAGCACGGGCCTTCTCTACTACTGAGAGGGATTACGCCTTAGTCCACCACGCTGGACTAGAGCGGGTTGGCAGACTTCACATACCTTCGAAATTCAGAGAACTTCTCAGGTATGGCAAGATTTCTCACGATGTTTTCTTTCACCGTTAAAGCGAACAATAATTGATAAACAATACACACGTAACTTCGAAAAGTCAGAGGTGTGTGCCTCAATAATAATACGCAATACTATATATACGACTATCTATACTATACGTTTCATTCCTATATAAGTATGTATTATTTATGGTTACAATATTGATTTACATGGCACATATAAAAAAAACATTACACAGCTAACCTAAAGTATCCCTTCACTTTAATATAACATGTTTTGAAAGGGCTAAACAGTTCGAAAGATATTGAAAAAGTTAGTGTATATTGTGCAGGATGTCACCGGAGGGTCACTCTTTATCTATACTAATATTATAAAGAAGAAAGATTTGATTGTTTGTTTGTAATGTATAAACTTAAAAACTACTGGTCCGATTTTGAAAATTCTTTCACTAGTAGGAAGCTACATTACTCCTGAGTGCTATAGGCTACTTTTTGTACCGGGAAAATACTTTTATCCCGGAAAAATTATTACACGCGGGTGGAGCCGCGAGCAGAAGTCTAGTTAAATATGAAAATGTAAGTGGCTCAATACAATATGAAATAATAAATAGCCACGAGTGGCGAAGGGCGCTGAGCACATCAATATTTATTGATGTAGGGTTACAGGATGTGTTTTTATGTATTCAAAGAATTCCTTGTAGGGCTGACGTTCTTCTAAAAGCATCCGTTCGAAAAGAAAACTGCAAAATGTCTTCTAACAAAAAAATTGAGAGGTGTCAACGGACACCCGGATGGAACGAAGTTCCTTTCGATTAATTAGTGAAGGAATTGTAATAAAATTTTATTTATATAACAGAGTGTGTATATATATAAATATATAAATATTTTCCTATTTCCGTTCTAATACATAAGTTTCTAGAAAAGAAAACAAATAAATACGTGTGGCACTCGGAGACTGCCGCGGTAAAGCTATTGCATAGCATTTTTATCACAAATTTTGATTGACTAAACACAAATTCGATCTTTTTTTTTTTTTATTGCTTTGAATGACGAGACGAGCATGCCGTTCGCCTGATGGTAAGCGATACGACCACCCATAAACAGTAGCAACACCATCCAGCACCTTGACTGACAAAATACTGAGTGGCATTCCACTGCGCTCGTCATCCTGAGACATAAGATGTTAACGTCTCATTATGTCCAGTAGTTATACTTATATATCTTACGCTTACCACATAAAGTAGATTTTTAAACGCGAGCAAAGCACGTTTAGTCTTGTTATTGATAAATGTCAGTAACCAAAGTAGAATAAATCAACAAAATTTGAAAAAAGAATGTTACGTTCGATTCTTTTGTACTCGTGCCGTGCCAACGCTGGGGAAATAGCTTCTACGCAATGTGTTTAAGGTTCATATTAGATTAGTAAGAAATGGTTTTAATGACTTTAATAAATAAAATAAATAAGAATATACTCGTTTCAAGAATTATAGCTTCTACGCATTGTATTTAAGGTTTATATTAGTAAGATAATAGCAAAAAGTGTCGTGACAACTTTTCGTGAGAATTTTTTCCGTCTAACCCCCTTTCACAACGCGCGATAAGGAACTTCGTTCCAATAATCACGCTGTAATTCATAAAATTCTTTGAATAGAAAATATCATTTAAATTAAATACAAATGCAGAGCGTAGTTTACAGCCAAATATTTACTCTAAACAAATCCTTGATATTACTAGAAATGTCGGTAAATTTTGAAAATTACCGTTACATTTAAACTACCCTACTTTGTTCTCTTGCCAACTCATCTGTAATACCCAGACATTATAACTTCCATACGGATGCCGTTCTAATATTTTCTCGGGCAAACTGTACAACCCTATAGAAATCTGGTCCTATCGTAACTCATGATGCAAATAGTATGTACGGACGAAGCCGGACCGTATGCCAGCATATGCTGAATTGCATGAATACGGGTATTTACTACACGGTTACACGAGACTGTATGTTTTCCCACGGCTTCCTTATGACGTAAGCATAGAGCGAACTTCGTCATTCCATTCACACACACATGTACAAGACATAGTACAGTCGCTATACAATAGTTTTAGTCTAAAGATCTAAGAAATGAATATTAAAAAAAAAAGTACGTTATCTGTAACAGAAAAAGCTTCGTCGTCAGTAGAGGAAATTGTAATATTTCCATTGCATATAACTACTCTAAAAACAAATAATCTAAACTCTAGACAAATATTTTAAAGAGAAAGGATTTGTTTTTTTTGTTTTTAGTAGATTAATTCGGAATCTATTTAACTGATAGAATCTTTTTATACCGGGAATGGACAAAAACGTAGGGGAAGCACTTATTCAAGGCTCTTCAGGCTATGGCATTTAAAGAGAAATGATATAGAGTTCAAACGGCGTTTCATTGTCCGGATAAGACTATTAATATTATCATTAGGTATTCTTTTTGAAATGATCACAATATTATTACACTATCGAAATAATACTCTGGTATCGAATTTTTAAAAGTTGCGAACGCTTTTTATCTATTAGATCTTTTCGACAACGTTTGCTTCTTTGGCTAAGCTCGTTTGCTTTCAAATTATGATTATTATTTTATTGTTTACTAGACTTCTGCTCGCGGCTTCGCCCGCGTGAAAACGTTTTTCCAGGATAAAATATTTTCCCTCGATAAAAAGTAGCCTATGTGTTAATCCAGGACATGATCTACCCGTGTGCCAAATTTCATCGAAATCCGTTCAGTAGTTTTTGAGTTTATTCGTTACAAACATACTTACATACAAATCTTTCCTATTTATAATATTAGTATAGATTACACACATCACACTATTCCAACAGAACAGTAGAATCCAAACGTGTTTATAACATTGCAGTTCTGGTTGAAATAGTGTCAGTAGAACGAATTCCTCGCGTCTCACTATTTCTAATTTTTTTTTTTTTTTTTATTTGTTATTTTATTAAACAACAACATATGTACATGCATATCTTAATAATAGTTTGCCCCACAAAACTGCTTGCGCAGTTTGTCTGTGGGAACCTATGAGTCTCATAAACACATAATGCATTATACATTACGTACAATTCTTATTTCATACTTTTAGTATCTTACATTTTGTCAAGTAAATATTCCTTTAGTAATTTTACAAACTTAATGTATTTTTGTTCATTTCTGATATTTACAGGAAGGCTATTAAGAAGGAAAGGAATACGTTTTTCCAATGTTCTGTCTCCGTAGTAACTATTAACTCTTGGTACATCAAATTTATCAATTCAATCATCAATCATCAATTAGAATCTCACAGGGTAGAAATAAGTTCAATGACCCGTGGATGCACTGGACCCATCTGTCTGCCCTTTCGCAGACACGTGTATAAGACGCTAGCTAAATTGGCATGCCAAAAATGCAATCTGTACGATGGTGTTCGCATTTGTACGGAACCGGAAACAAAATAAACCGGATGTTTGGACGGATGTTTCGTCACTGCGGCTCGGATCGGTGGATATGAGCACTTCTACATCCGGACTCCAGTTTTCCTCTAAACAGTATAACATATAGGAAGCTGAGGACTCGAGTATCAAATTTCACCAACATTAACTTGGCCCGTGTTTCATCCGTGGTTAACGGTCTTATTACACTGGACAAGCGCGTAACGCTTTCACCTCGCTGCGAATTCGTTTGCAATTCGCCAATGTAATTAGAGACTTAACTTTACCTGACCACGGAAGAAACAACCCGGCCTTAATCTAAGAAGTACACTAAACTACTTTAGATTGAAGTGCGACGTCGCATTGGACAACTACCTTGATTACTAATATAAAATTTAATCAAGAACATTTAACAATAATTAATTTATGCGCCACAATAACCGCCACCACGCAAACCGCAGGCTATAAGCAATTTGAATAACAAAAATAAAGTGAACAAGCTGCAAAGGTCTCATAAAAAATAATATCAAGTAAATGACTTCAGACACCATTACCCTTCTGTTTTGTATCGCTGCAGGCGTCTAGAACTTGTAATTAGTGAGTACATGCTTGCGCTCATACCGTTAAAGATTATGACCGCGATATAAATGTTCAACATAGTATATAAATGTCTTCTAATACAAAGACAAAAGGCTTATTTCTGTGAAAGACATTAATGTTAGTGTATTGTAGTAAACAAGACATATATATATATATAGTCTATGTTAATACATCCTATCTTAATCTTAATTGCAATAAAAATCATCACTACTAATTTATCACTTGGGTAGATATTTTAACATGAATGTTGTACTGCAATGCCTAAGCCTAATCGATGATCATGTAAATGTAACTCTTTTCTATGGTATAACGAAAAATTCCGAAATCACCGAAATACATGTTATATTTCTGGTTGTCAAAATGTCACAGTTTAACACAAAATAACGGGCCAGTTGGTTGCAATTTGTGTTCGTCCCGCGCGGCGTGCACTGCGCGGAGCGGCGGACTAGAATTGACATTTTTTTTGCACTTGCGTTGTCATTTCCATTAAAACTCGTCGACGGGTATCGGCTTGTCAGCTGTGTTGGATAAAAGTGAAACGATTGAGGATTTGAATATTTTCATATACGTATGTCAGGGTTGATAGTGTGAATTTCCATTGAGTTAGCTTCCCCCTCGTGACAGGAATCTGATTCATAGCCATACCATACCAGCCCTGTATTATATACTGCCCACTGCTGAGCACGGGCCTCCTCTACAACTGAGAGGGTTAAGGCCTTAGTCCACCACGCTGGCCTAGTGCGGGTTGACAGACTTCACATACCTTCGAAATTCAGAGAACTTCTCGGATATGCAGGTTTCCTCGCGATGTTTCTACTTCACCGTTAAAGCGAGCGATAATTCACAAAGAATGCACACATAACTTTATAGAAAATTCAGAGGTGTGTGCCCTTGGGTTTTGAACCTGCGGACATTCGCCTCGGCAGTCCGTTCCACTCCCAATTAGGCTATCACCGCTTCATAGCCATAATGTTGACTAATAGGGGTTAGATTGCATATGGTTAAGGATCATTACATGGCCTTCGTTATCGTTAGATATTTCATTGTTTAACTTAGTGCCACTGCATTATGCACACGTCAGGCCATTGAATCCCATCTTAATTTGTGCAATTTTTATTTAAAACTTATTCCATACACGAAACCGTCGTATAACATTTGAGTAACGTCTTAAATCTTAAACCCCAATGGGATTATTTTCATATTTCCCCAAACATTAGCGATGGCATCAAATATCGTGCATTTTTGCGGGTAAAGCCAAGTATGCATGATGCCTCGCGAGGTGGATTTCCCCCGAGCATCCTGTTACACCTCGTTTAATTTTAGAAGGGAAATAACGCGCGTCCTTATAACTATCAGCTATGCATATCGTGAGTACCTAGCTTTAGTATGTAAGAGATTTTTTATCGTTTATTTACCGAAAATGGGAAATTGAGCGATGTGTTATAAAGCAGCTGTTTGTTATTATAACGAAGTGATATTTGTCGCCGCGGCAGCTAGATCGTGGGATAACGTCTCTCTGAAGAAATACATTTTAAAAATACTTAATATCTTTGGCCTGGTAGGATATATTTTGTATGGCACCCTAAAGCCGACTACTGCGCATAAGTTGTTAAATACCGCCATAGTGGTCTACGTAAGAGTGTCGCGTGCCGGGTCAGCCTGTATATATCCGGGTTATTTATTGCAATTAATGACAAGACAAGTATGCCGTTCGCCTGGTGGTAAGCGATACGACCACCCATAAACAGTAGCAACACCATCCAGCACCTTGAGTTACAAAGTACTGTGCGGCATTCCACTACGCTCGTCATCCTGAGACATAAGATGTTAAGTCTCATTATGTCCAGTAGTGTCCTTCAAACCGAAACACAACAGTTCAAACGGGCCGGCATTATTGTATCAACATTCTATATGAACCCCTCTCCGCTTGCCATCATGGGTGGTGGGGTCTCTTTGCCGTGCCAATAGAAAACCTTATGCTATATAGCAACAGCACATTCCCACAACGACTTATTTATTTCATGTGTTCATTCAAAAACCGCTATGAAATATTGTTGAATGTACCTGAAAGGCGACAGAATACAGAATCCTTATAATAAAAATATAACTCTTACTCAAAATAACCTCAAAGTTTAATTAGACAAATTCAACGATGCAGTATAATGTTATTGCAGTTTCAGAAGCGGCGAGTTATAAAATTATTTAAATTCCACGTAAAAGTCGTTTGGTGAAAAGGCTCATTACTGCAGCGTTGCAGACAAGATATAACACAGGTGTACTATGTGACTAAAACAACGTGTCCACTTAGCGGAATGTTGTTACACCGAAGCGTAACATAGGTTGTTACGTGCTCGGTGTGTTTGGTTTGAAAATCAGTAAATTTACATACACTCCTGTATTACTCACTCTCATAATAATATAGTGGAGTGGAAGTCGTACCGCGTACGCAATACAACGACGCCAGCGTGACAACTGACAGTCTCATCAGTAAAATTATAAATGTAAATTAAGGAATCACTCCCTTCTATACCTTAATTACATTAATTCCGTCGCGATTTTTGTAATATATTTTATTATTTCGATAACCTTGAACGCCGTTTTTCTTGAAAGTAATTAAGTAATCCAGTTCCCGATTGACTCTGATATAGGAAAGTAGCAAACTATACAAGTAGATGCTTTTAAATTGACCAACTAAACAAACAGAATTCTAAAGAAATAAACTTAACACATTTATTCCAACGGGTTGTTTTGTTCGGTGTAAACGCATCCTTATTAGATTCTAAAGTCTCCGCTGTAGATGGCAAAGTAAACGTCACACTGCATTTCATGATTAAGTTTTTAAATTGAGGACAGTTAAAAACATTCCCCCTAGCTAATTTCATAAAAAGTTTCACTTTGCGAATTTTAATTTTTTTAGAAGAACGTCCTCGTAATAAATTGAATTGCTGTTAATGGAACAAGGGCACTTAGTGCCACTGTCCCGAATTGATAACATCAAAGTTTAAGTACCTTCTATGTTAAGAGTCAAAAGTCATTAAACTATTTAGGGGCTCCTTTTGGTCATATTATAAATGGTTCGTAAAACGTCTGTCATAATCCGTGATTAAAAATTATAATATTATAGATATCTGGGTACGTAATTGTATATAAAAATATTTAACATAAAAAAATTAAAGCAAGTTTTTCCAATGTTCCATATTTATTGACCAGTTGTTTATTGTAGAAGACTTACAAAAATAGAAACAATATAATTTGTTATTTAGCCCCATCTCATATATATCTACTGCACTAAATACCCCTTTACTTCCACAGAGCTAACACGCTCTCTATTAGTTATTTATATTATCTATCAAATTAAATATCGTGTTATCCGGTAATTAAATAAAGTACTCCCTCGAATGATTAGGAGCTCGTGCCATAAACATGTCTGGGCGAGATATATCGGGGGCCGCATCTCGCTAACGATTAATTAGTACGCGACATGAGGTGAAATATGAAGACACGACATTCAACATTGATTAGTAGGATAAGGGTATCGCAGCTGTTTATGGCTGTATGATTATACGAAGATGAACTGATCGTTTATTATTAGATTTCAGACAATAGAATCAATCTTAATTTGTATTCGAATAACTTGGGAGCATTTATGTCACAGGAAAATTGACATTGCGACCCATTTCAAAGAAGATATTTTCATATGGGCTTTAAAATCGTGGTAACATAAAAACTATGAGAGGGAATAAGTCCGTAAATAATATATTTAGAATAATAGAACGAATTACAAATTACAACAAACCATCGTTACCCTAATGATTGCCTAACGAGACAATCACAGAACTTGGCCAAAACTTGTTTTCGTTGATTGGCAAAACACTCACAAAGATAATATGTCAAAGTTTGAGACTGCGTGGCTAACTTATCTCGCGGTTCTTGTCAAATTTATGCGCGCATTCAATTCCCAGGGCTAAATAAAACCATCCTACATTCCCCAAACTAACGGATTTGGAACCTTATTGTCCTAAATATAAGAGTTTTGTTATATGTTGTTTTTAACTTTGCTAAATCCATCCCCAGTTTTATGAGAAAGAAATGCGTGAACATTTTACGACGATGATGATTGAGCGAAATCCCGCTGAGACCAAAATTAACGTTGATCGTATCTATGCGCTTCACTGGAGTTTTATTACATGCAGTAAAGTGTTAGATGATAACGAAGCACTCCGTACCTATCTAATGGCACACCCATGCTAATCACAAGAATTAAGATTCGAAAATATTTATTTACTCATACACACGCTTTTATCTCCAAAGGGATAGACAGAAGCGCAACTAGTGCACCCACTTTTCGCCGTGCGTATTCCGTCCCATGATGTGATAGGGTGCGAACCTATCGCCATATCGGGCACAAATTCCAAACTCCGGGCTGATATTTAATAGTATAACCCAATATCACTTTGCCCAACACGGGAATCGAACCCTCAGCACCGCAGTCGTACCGCAATACAACTACGCCACCGATGAGGCAGGAATTATAATATGAATATCTTTATTTGATTTCACACGTAAGAACGTACTGAATGCAATTCATTTACAAATAAAATTATTAACAGTATAAAAATCAACTACTACTTTAAACTAAACACAAAAGTATTCCTTATTATTCGATCCTGCCTTACGATTATTGCCTTACTATTAAGATTCAAAATCGCGTGCACCTCCAAATCGCTCATCCAAAACACTAGCTTAGTTCTCTCAACACGACCATTCAGTATATTCCTCCCGAGAGTAAACATGCCTCGAAATATCATTCGAATGTTGAGTTCTAGCAACAGTAAATCAGGTGACCCATGAATATTAATGTTATTACTACTGCTCTCATAACAGTGGCGAATACTAAACAGTTTTGTAGGGTTATTAGATTGGATTTTAGCGTCATGTTACACTATTCGGTGTATTAATTATGGCCTCGGGAAATGTCAAAGGTATTAAAATCTAAACTAGATACGTTTGGTGTAACTTTAGTTGTTATAATCTTGTATTATATAACTTACTAGCATTGCGTGCGGCTCCGCCCGCGTGGAAAAGTTTTCCGGGATAAAAAGTAGCCTATAGAACTCAGGAGTAATGTAACTTCCTATTAGTGAAAGAATTTTCAAAATCGGTCCAGTAGTTCCTGAGATTAGCGCGTTCAAACAAACAAACAAACTCTTCAGCTTTATATATTAAGTATAGATATAGATTTATACTATGGCTCAACGTTTTCTTTACTCACTCGTCATTTACTAATAAGGTATAAACAGAGATATTTGAAAGTAAGATATCTCTTTTTTAACTACTTAATAAAGTCGGTAAGAAAATAGGCGGTGTTACCACTTAGAGCAATTTACTGTCAATCTTTGAAACTTTATCTTAAACTTTCGGCGAGAGTACAGTAACTTTGTTTTACTGAGTGGACAAAACGGCTGACTAGGTCTTTTCACTACAAACTCATTAAAATTTAACAATAGGTATGAATTATTTAGTAACTAAGTTACTAATAATGATTATGGTAGGCTATAAACTCGATTATTAATGCGTAGATGTTCCATTTGCCTTCATCGTTACATTGCAATGAACGTAATATTTGGGCATTAGTTATTATGAGCTGAGCTTCCCGGCTCATCATATATTTATTCATAAGCTCTATCAGTTCTACAAATGTTATAGGTTCACATTCTAGAGTAATTATAAAAAAAAATCTGTACCTGTGCTGTGAACCCTGACTTTTGACTGCTTGCTGTTTCGATTGCTAAATCGATAACTACAATTTGCGTGATTTATCAATTCGAAAACTCATTTGCGATTGGAATTTGTGCTTAATATGACACTGTAGTATCATGGCTCGGAAAAAAGACGAATAAAGACGTGATAGTGAAAAAAAATCAAAGCAATTATAGAAATGCATGGATAATATATGTTAGCTATTCCTTTATTGTAACCTCGGATCTAATTGAATTTTAATGAATAGCAGCCAATAAACCTCCATCTAACTAGTTAATGCTTTGTTCCTCTGGCCGCATGGTGCCTCGTCAGTCAAGAACAACGTATTGCAAGCTGTAAATCGCTACAATATTGCCATACATAATATTCCATCATTACAATATTATGGTAGATAGCTTTGAAGTTAATAGCTAGCTCTACATCTAATGTTATAATGTTTATTTTTTCTTTAATCATGTTCATCTTGACCTTAATTAGATTATGTAGCTAAATATTACATTTAAAAGTTGTAAACCCAACACTATTTAAGTATAGCATGAACAAAATAGAACCTACATTATAGTTTTTGTGTAACAGAATATATTATGTGGAACCCGAAACTTAACAGACATTATCAGCTGCATCACAAATAACCTCACACTCAATCGAAAATGTAATATAAAGCGTGTTTCCGAATACAATTAACTATAATTATTAACACGAAACCTGTATCTATCGGTAAAACTGATGCTGTAATTATTATAAAATATAATTATTCTTATCAGTATTTTATACAACGTTAGATTTTATCTATTCGGTCGGATTGCAAATTCCAGTAGTTAAACGTTTTTATTGTTACATAGTGGACTATTAAAAGTATCATTCATTCTTTCTTTCATTTCTTACATTCACCTAACACTACCTAATCTCTCTTCGTTGTTCATTAAGATAACTTTCCGGACAGATACGACCTGGCGACCTTCAAAACAAGAGCGTATTCCACCTAAAAGGCCGGCAACGCATCTCTAAGCCCCCTGGTATTGCAGATGTTCATGGGCGGCGGTGATCACTTACCATCAGGTGAACCGTATGCTGGTTTGCCACCTATATCATAAAAAAAACTTACTGGAAATATTTCTATAACTTCTCCTCTTTATATATTCTATAGTATTAATATACTTATTTTAATGCTATACCAGAATAATAGGTACTCTTTTAACAGAATGATTTCTATAATAAAATAATATTAATTAGCATAAAATTTATATAACAAGCTAATTAAGTAGAAAGCGCACACAATAAATGTGTGCTTCTCGTACCTACTCATACCACCTACAATGTTGTAATGAATTAAAATATTTACAAAGTACCGAACTGTTGTCACTCAATAAATTAATCATTATACTTTGATGTTGCTGTGGCAGATAATAAAACGGAGCCGGGAGCAAGGGAGCTCAATTATAAATGGATGGATTCTGGAAGTGTGAGAAACGGTACTGTGCTTATGTCACTATAGTAACAAGTAATGCATAAATACAATGACTGTATATGCCACAAGCATGTTAATTATTTAGAAATTGATCATCACCGTACATAAGCATGTAAAATTCCCAAAGAAAATAGTTAAAAGTTATGGCATAAAAATCAGATTGAACGGCAAAATTTCGTACAAAAAAATACTTTGAATCTTTTCAAGCAAATCGCCTTTTAGGCGACGTTAAGCTTCCATTTTTCTATTAGATGTGCTAGAAGATAGCACTTTTCAGACATAATGTGAAAAGGTTCAACAAGGTACCGAATGTTGTAATGCTTCACGATTCGAAACCATATCGCTTTGTGAGAACAGAATACAGACGCTATACAAAGTCACGTATGCAGACTTCAAATTGAGTTATCAAATATAGAACGAGGGATCTTCACGTCCTAAGATATAGTAGCTAAATTCATATGAACCGAAATTAGATGACATGAACTATGTATTCGACAATGGGGACTAGTCTAAGTTTTATTGGTTATCTATATTTAAAAATAGCAAGAATATAATGCTTAGCTGTGTAGCAATTATTGAAAAAGGTTGTGAAGAGAAAGAAATACCCTTACTCAGAACAATACTATGATCAAATTTTATTTAGTTATATTATAATCTAAAGGCTGGTTTTCAATCATCATAAAATTTATTCATGGGATAAAATAAGATACAAACTCATTAAAACACCTTTATAGGTACTTATTATGGATAAAATAATTTAATTATTTGCCTTGCCTAGTCTGATAAGATATAATGCCTGCAAGTCTGCATACATCCTTAAGGTTATTTTACTGTTAAATATTATAAATGTGAGCGAAGTTTGAAAATATTTCATAGCTATCGTTAAAGTGATGACATTACCCTCAGATATGTTATATTAATTAAATAAATGTATTTAGGTAGTTGTTAAGCTTGTGTTCCGTTTTAGTTGTAGGCTTATGTACTGTTTCTGGTGTCTGTGCGGTGCTCTAGGTGGCCACGGAAAACCAGTGCTGTGTATTGATCTTAGCATATACATGACTATCGTCATAACACAGCGTATGCTGAGATGGCCTCCTAGTTGCCACGGTATGGGTGTGCAACGCACTTACACCTTTTACTTACTTTTCTTTTCTATATATTTTGTTTTTTTTTTGTATTCGATGTTGTTGCATATGCATAATTCTGTGGCAATAAACGTTCATTTCTTTCTTTCTTTCTAATTTACCTGTGGCCTATTCCAACTTCTAGACTATGTGCGGCAACCAAGTGATACTGACCTTACCACACTTCCCGTTGCCCTACCCACGTATCTTGTGATTGGGACCATGAAATAAAAACCAAGGAAAGGCAAATAAAATCCTAATATTTCCCATGGCAAATTAATTGATAATTACGTAACGCGTGATGCGCGGCGCGACACGCCCCTTCGCCGGAAAATGCAGAGCGTGTTCGCTGCAGATTTTGGTTATTTCTTTGAATTCAAGGTAATTTAGTGATCTTTGTTCATTGATTGTTTGGCGCCGACGCAAAATTACGTAGGTATACTTACATTAGTTTAAGAACTTAGTTATTAAGGTTAAATAAAAAATGTTTATTATTTTTTGCTTTTCAGTTTTTTCGGCGGTTTATTTTTTTTGTTAAAATGTTATTATTCTATTCAGTATCAACCCGGAGTCTGGAATTTGTGCCCGATATGGCGATAGGCTCGCCCCCTATCACATCATGGGACGGAATATGGACGGCGAAAAGTGGGTGCACTAGTTGCTCCTCTGCCTACCCCTTCATGGATAAAAGGCGTGAGTGTGTGTAAGATTTTTAAATTTATATAACATTGATTCTAACTAACTATTACTATTACTTCTATTGGTTATTCGAACGGCCAACTCTTATTTGTGTAATAATATCATGACTGTAGACCTAATAGTTTAGCTTTAATTACGAAGTAAGGTGGCAGAGTCGACTTCCATAAAAAAAAAGTTGCAAAATTCTAAATAACTTTTAAACTATCCAATTTCGGGCAACATACATGGGGAATCGATGCATATTGAGGTCCTCTATCGAGCTGCTTCAGTTGAATACTCTATGGTGATACACCCTGTATAATATAATATGACCCAGTAGGAATGTATAGGTAGGAACTAATCTGATAGTGATATTACATCATTTGCAAACTTCCAAAGGAAGTCCTTGAGCAATTCACGATACATCTGATTGTATACATTCACGTACAAAACGCATTATATTTTGCTCATTCCATACAAGTGAAAAATAGTACTAAGTAATTACCTATTTACTATTTATTGACCTTTTTTCATCCATACATCCGATTTTTTTAGGATTTAACAAATAAAACACATGACACTTTTAATAAACCATTTTATTTCTGTCCTTTTATAATATCCTTTTTTACATACTTTAGAGAACACATTTTTATAATTTTCTATTAGTTTGTCTTTTATCTATACAGTTTGGTAGGTACTTAATTTACAACCTTCATTAATTTAATTTACATTTAAAATTGCTTAACTTTACATAATATAATTGTATATTTAATATGTAAATGTAAACAGGACGAATTAATTCAAATTTTAAGTTCGCTTCTGAAACTCTGGACTTATGGCATTGGTTATCTCATAACAGAGTCTTTCCAATTAATTCAACGTTCGTTTATATAGCACTTTTAATTGTATCTTTTATATATTTCCTACAAAATATGATAATAATTGATCATAAGAATCACTTTCCTATGATAGGAAAATAGAAAATTTGAATATAATATTATGTATGCAGGAGCAGATTTATTTATAAGGAGTCATTGCTATTATATTCTGGTGAATTCTACAGCTTGACTGGAAGAATTGGCGAGCAGTATCGGCGCTCTAGACAAAATAAAAAGTTAATTGGTTTCGCAAATAAAAATAATCTAATATTGTTACACATAACTTACAATAAAATAAATAAGGTAAGCATTCATTATACACATTCATTAAGGACAGAGTAAAGAAGAGATTAGATTCACAATAACATAAGAAAGCGAAGAATAAAAGTACAAATGCATTCAAATTATCAGTCTTCAATGTAAAAATCAAGTTTTTCTAAACGGAGAATATAAAGTTACAAAACTATTTGCATAACAGAAGTGTATAGAGTAGGTAGCTTGCCGTCTGAATTCGCGTAATATCTACATTTACACAAATCTTCGTATTATAATAATTCTGATTATAATATTATCTGTACATACATAATAAGTTTCTTACAGACTTAACATCCTAGGACCTGATATTCTTATTTCACATACTTTAAACTCAATAAATTTAAGACTATATTATGGTCAATGACTATGTTATGCAAATTTTTGATAGAGGTTTACATTTTCGTTTGAAATAGAATTCATAATCACCTATATATTAATTTTCTGTTTACGATAAAACAGTTCTGTCGGCGAGTGTACAAGGTACATGCCATTTCGTTCCCCAAATATGGGTCAAAGGATGGCCTCGTCATTGCGTTTTTGTCGTAAACTACAATTCATTCTTTACACGACTGTTCTGTCAGAACGTACCTTTACGTCGATATGTATCGACTTAACAATATTATGATCATTTTAAAAATAAGTATTTTACTTTCAATCCTATTGTTTTATAATTTTATCATTTTAGGAGCATCATTACAGTTCTCGTCAATCAATATAAAGAGTTTGTGTTATTTGTGTGATATTTACCTAAATTTCTTGAAGGTCAATTTTGTAGTATACCTAAGGATATAATTATAATATAGTTGAGTGTTGACATAGAATTAGTGTGTCAACATAAAATAATTGTTAGTGAAACATTTAACATTTTCATAAATATTTTTTCTCTATACAAAGATTCTCATTATATTCTCTATATTTCTACCTACCCGTATTTGGTGTTTTCTATTTAATACCGTGAATTTACGCTCTATGTCATTTTTATACACAAAAATATATTATCTCTTTAAAATTGTGTTGAATCTACAAAGTTACATTACAGTGCATTATATAATAACTATGTCATTTGTTTAGAATTGAGCTTTCTATACCACACGATCGAATAATAAAAGATCTAAATATTAAATTTGACACAACACGAGCTACAAATATACAAATCACGATAATCTTAATATTTAAATCTGTGAGTTCAATTCTTAATTTTCTATCATACACCAAAACTACATAGACATGTCTATATACAATAGTATGCACATTTGTACAGATATTTTTGTAGTGTCGACAATGGCGGCGACACGGTGGCGATGTGCGCGTCGTCGTGTGATGTAACTGTGTTAGTGGAGCGGGACGATGGCTCAGATGGCTCAGATGGCTCAGATGACTCAGATGGTTCAGATGGCTGGCAGCAGCGGGCTGGGGGAGCGCGCCGGCCGCCGCACGCCGCCCCACGGCTCCCCCATCATATCCTCGTCTCCCTGCACACGCGCACTCGACATACTCTCAGCGTCACACTCCTCAACTTCCCAACTCTGAGATCGAGAGCATCGTTTAAGAGAGGGACCGCGGCCTGGCTAGTGCCGGAGCCGGACGGAGATCGTTGACGCGTTAACCGTCACCAATCATAATATACTTATCCATATAATTTGTTTGTTAACAGCGCCTCAGAACCCAGTCATCCTCCGCAGCCCAGTCTCGAACGCAAATGAGGAGAAAGAACTTAGTCTGCCCGAGCACGTTTTATAGTTCTCATGTTGTCAATCGAAATGTGCCATGGATTGTGATGTGATGTGTGGAAAGGATTCTACACAGGCTAACTAAGTTGATACTAACGTCATTCGCAGTCGAGATTGGGCCAGTGACAACCGACATCTCTCATGCACAGGCTCCTTCCAACTACAGGGTTGCCTACAATGTTGCCTACAGGGTTGTCAGTGCAAGTGATTTAAATCACGTATTACGGTGTCAACACTTACATATAAGAGGTAATTACCATCATCGTGTGTGGCGCGGGTGCGAGCGGCGCGGGCGCGGGCGGCGGCGGGGCGAGCGGCGGTGGCGGGGCGAGCGGCGGCGGCGGGGCCGGCGGCGGCTCCGGGGACGCCGCCGCCGGCGAGAACGACGACGGCGCCAGCGGGGACTGAGCTAATACCAAATTACATTCAGCTTTAATATAAATGCCGAGCGGCGATCCCTAGTTGGGAGTGGAGCTGAGTTGAGTTTCTTGGTGCTTCTTCTCAGGTCAGTGGGCTTTTCCGAAGCACTGGTAGAATCTTTAGATGATAAAACAATTGTAAAAATGACGTGTAAAAGTGCCCTTAGGGGCCTATTTACTTAATAAATGATTTGAATTTGAATTTGAGACGAATGTCCGCAGGTTCAAAATCCGAGGGCACACAACTCTTTATTTTTTTTATTTTTCGCGGGGTAAAAACGCGTTATCGCTACCACCACTGGGGGTGAGTGGAACGGTTATGTTGGTTTCACACAGTCTTACGGCCCAATGTCGACACTCGGGAGTATAGCATCATCCGAGCGAGCATTGGACCGAGTCCCTAACACTATGTACACCCTACACCGGCATACCAACCAAAACCCGCGGTGGCCTTCTTCGGCGCATACGAGACGGCCCCGGGGTATCTTGTTGCACTAAGATAGCTGCACGGGACCGACCCTGCGCGGTGCCGTTGCGGCTCTTATACAAGGGGGCTAAGATGCCCCCGAACTCTAAAGGACGCCTTTGGCGTCTACGACAACGGGAGACCGACCACCCGCATTGTCGTCCACCTCGGAGTCGCTTAAATTGGACTGAGTAGCCCCCCGCTGCTCGCCCCGCGACTCTCTTGAAGCCCCATTTAGTCGCCTCTTACGACAGGCAGGGGATGCCGTGGCGGAACTCTCTAAATGCCCCCGGACCACAGGGCATGAGGCGCCGGTCAGTCGTCCACCCGGCGCCTCCTTCGTCTCCTCTGGCTACGGGCGGGATCGTTCTGCTCACGATCCCGCCCGGCGCTCTCCTTCCGCGAGATAACGCACTCGCAGAAGGAGACCATCGCTCGCCAAGACCTCCAGCCGCCAACCATGGCAGACACCACGGCCGGCAGCGAGAGATCTCCTCCGACGACTGCTCTAAGAGCGCTGCGTTGTAGATCCCAAGCTGGGCACTCCTCGAGAGTGTGTTGGACCGTGTCCTCGCGGCCGTTGCCACAGTGGTGGCACACGGCGGACTCTTCTTTTCCGATCCGACACAGAAACGAGCCGAAACACCCGTGGCCCGTCAGTACCTGTGTCAGACGGAATGTCGGCGCACCGTGGCGCCTGTCAAGCCAGCTTAAGAAGACAGGTCGCACTGCCGCGACGGTCCTCAAGCCCGCATTCGGGCTCTCCAGCCTGGTATGCCACTCCTCCACGGCGGCGTTGCGGATGGAGGCCAATTGGACCTTGACCTCCCTCGGGGCCAGTCTCCGCCCGAGACGTGATGCCTCCTCACGCCAGAAGAATACTGACGAGGAGGGCACACAACTCTGACTTTTCTATTAAGTTATGTGTGTATTCTTTGTGAATTATCGCTCGCTTTAACGGTAAAGGAAAACATCGTGAGGAAACCCATACCTGAGAAGTTCTCTGAATTTCAAAGGTATGTGAAGTCTGCCAACCCGCACTAGGCCAGCGTGGTGGACTAAGGCCTAAACCCTCTCAGTTGTAGAGGAGGCCCGTGCTCAGCAGTGGGCAGTATATAATACAGGCCTGGTATGGTATGGTATGGTATAAATGCTGAGAAAACATTAGCATAATACACATTCCAAAGTATCAAAGTCTTATTCCCTAATATCCTTAAAGACTAGCAATGCCTCATAGAAGATTTTTGACCTGTTAATTCATCTTTAATAGTAAAACAACTCCTCGTCAAACGCACCTGCAGCCGTGAGCGCGAGCACAAACTGACTCCAGTGCACGCAGCAGCCGCAGCACAGCTGCAGCGCGGCGCGGCGCAGCGCGCGGTGCAGCGCCATGAACAGCAGCGGGTTCACCGCCGCGTGCACGTACGAGATGTGCAACGTGATTTGAAAGTACAACTGTTGGGATAACGTCCATTTTAGATTTACCACGAGACTAGGCTCAAATACGTACCATGTGCGACAGCTTAAAACGTTAAATTCAGCAGTCATATTACAATTATTAACGAATTTAAACACAGTGAAGACCTAGGTGTCGTATAGAAAATGAAAACTTGTTAACGGGAAATTCTAAATTAGATTCTTTGAAAAGAACAGTTGTTGGATAATATTTAATAAATAATCCAAACTAAGCTTAAACCTAAACCCCGAAATTAGAAAATATAAAGATAGATATTAGGTATGTAAAATGATGTTGCTTACCTCGTAAGCCACATGTGACGTCAAAGTAGGGTGGTGTAGCAGTGTTATAATGAACAGTGGTCCCCAGAAGAGGACGTACGCTGCAGTGATAACGAGGAACATGCGCACGCGCCGGACTCCCTCCCGCTCCACCCGGGCCAAGTACCCGCGGAGCCGACGACCCCCGCCAAAAGGGAGGTTCGAACTGCCAGACGGACGGCAGTGACCATCGGCCAAGGTCCCATCTATTGTCTGCAAGTGACAAAATTAGTATAATAAACTGTAATATTTCTTTTTTACAAAGAAGAATAGAAATTAATAGTGTAAAAGGTAGGCACAGAAGAATAAAACCACGTAGAGGAACTACGAAGGATAAGATGATAGTCATACGCATGCAATACTCACCCGAGGTCCGACGCTGTTGGGCAGCGAGTCCATGCGCCTGTTGTCTCCTGCCATGCTGACAAGCGTAGTCACTAAACCAGCTACTCGAACTGCCTCTACGTTAGCCTGCATGCGATAAGATTTAAATTATCGAACACTTTCCAATATAGGTCCAATTTGGCCAGGTAGCATCGCTTCTAGCACACATTGATATGTATGCAGCATTTCTAGTATGCGAGCATTCATTCAAAACAATTCGAATTCCGAAAATTTAAATCTTATTTACGGAGCACCGCAAGGAATATTGGCAATGCACCAACAAAAATTCCTATTTCGGCCAACGTAAGGCTTGTATGCACAATATTGTATAGCGACTCGAAATTATGTGGATGACTTCGTGAGTTTCAACGACTTTTCGAGCGCGCGCTATTTCACGAATCTACCAACTGTGAACATTTGTATTGCACTACACAACTTTTACATTCCGTGAGATATCTGTGCCCGTTTTTATTTCAAAGTCGTTGATATCCTGAGTGTGTTCGTGAAATCGAATGGTCATGGAGAAGTTTGTTACCAAATGTAACATGATGATGAGTATGGTGTTGCAAATTAATATAACAAAGCGCCCTGTCTACTTGGTTCTGAAACGTCTCCATGCCATCCGGCTATTTATCTCGGGGTTGATGTATAGTAGTACTAATGAAGACGAAACGCACCTTAGTGAGATCCCTGTGTAGTTTCCTCAAGTGGAAAAGGGTAAGGCCGACGCAGACAGCGTTGACACCGATCCAGAGAGCATTAAGCACGTAATGCCGGAAAGGTCCCCGCACCAGGGGACAGGACGGGGCCGGGCCATAGGAGCCGTATGATCCGGCGCTGGCGGCCAAAGCTCCAGATAAGAACGTTGGCCCAAGATTTATCGTGATTGATGCGAACCATATCATGAATGTACCGAAGAGGACGCACTGAAACAATGATAAACTGTTTAAACCGAGAACGTTGGCTAAGCGAATAAATTAAAATTAAAGGAGATAAATAAAAAAGACTGCCTCGGTGGCGTAGTAGTATTACTACGGGTAGTCTCGGGTTCGACCCCCGGGTCGGGCAAATTGATATAGGATTTTTATATTCAGTATCAGCCCGGAGTCTGGAATTTGTGCCCGATATGGTGATAGGCTCACCCTCACATCATGGGACGGAATACGCAGCGCGAAAAGTGGGTGTACTAGTTGCGCCTCTGCCTACCCCTTCAGGGCTAAAAAGGCGTGAGTATGCCTAAATAAATAAAGAGATATTTTTTTTTGCAGAGTGATTTATTAACACACCGACTTGCATAATATCCCGTTTCTACACTCCATTTTTGCAAGGAATTGCTTTTTTTATGAGTTCTGTAAATTCATAAACGCCTTTTACAACTTCATTACTGGCCGTAAAAATAAAATGAGGAGAGTACTTCCATTCCTTGATTTCAAACGACGATCCTTCATTTCACACATACTTGGCCAGTTTCGCCCAGTTATTACAAAATCGCACATCAAAGATATTTTGCCTATGACTTTGGGCTTAGGTAATGAATTAAAATTAAATCATTATTATTAGATCTAGCGGTCAAGCGGCGATAGCCTAGTTGGGAGTGGAACGGACTGCCGAGACGAATGTCCGCAGGTTCAAAACTCAAGGGCACACACCTCTGACTTTTCTAAAAAGTTATGTGTGTACCTATTCTTTGTGAATTATCGCACGCTTTAACGGTGAAGGAAAACATCGTGAGGAAACCTGCATACCTGAGAAGTTCGCTGAATTTCGAAGGTACGTGCAGTCTGCCAACCCGCACTAGGCCAGCGTGGTGGACTAAGGCCTAAACCCTCTAAGTTGTAGAGGAGGCCCGTGCTCAGCAGCGGGCAGTATATAATACAGGGCTGGTATGGTATGGATGGTATTAGATCTAAATTATAATTAATGTTGATGTTGAAATTAAGTTCAATATTATTTGGTTTAACGCAATAAAATAAATGGGGTTATAGTATCGACGCACTACAATAATGGTCGGTTGCTTTAAAAAAGTTAAATAAAAATATAAAGTCCCTATAATCCCACGTACAATATTATACATGTACATACGTCATAAGCAATCTTAAACGTAGACCGTAACATTAGTCATAAAAAAATGTGCTGATAATATATCACCTGAGGACTGTCCATGAGCAGTGGGGCCGATAAATCAGCTTGCTCCTGCTCATTCTCGGGAAATATCGGACTGTCGTTCAGCACTGTCGTCAGCATGTTTACTGTTGAAACCGTTACCTGTATAAACAAATTTATTTCATAATAAATAAGAAGCTGAAAAAGCCTTTGAGATTATAAGAAAAGAACCAGTATGTTTTATCAATCACACTACAGTAGGATATTTCTATACTCAAGACTTATGTTGCTATTATAGAATAGATACCCTATTTAGAGCAAATATTTTCTTCGTGATATAGGGGAAACATTCTAGGCCCAAATCTAATCTCTACTAATATTATAAAGAGGAAAGATTTGTATGTAAGTATCTTTGTAACGAATAAACTCAAAAACTACTGAACGACTTTCTGTGAAACTTTCGATGAAATTTGGCACACGGGTAGATCATATCCTGGATTAACATATAGGCTACTTTTTATCCCGGGAAAATATTTTTATACCGGCAAAACTTTTTCACGCGTGCGAAGTCGCGAGCAGGAGTCTAGTCACTGTTAAAATATTATTCAGCTTATACTGTGAAACTACGTTCCATTTGTCCTGGCTAAGCTGAAAAAACACAATCATCGTAAAGTTTACAACCGGCAGAAATTGCTACCACTTTTTAACCTAATAAACTCATTAGAACACAACGTTATTTTCTTCACAATTTACACCCTCTTGACTTTTCATTCGTGAATCAAATGACCTATAAAATTTGCTCCTGAAATATCGCTGTTATTCGTATTGTATCTTTAGTATACCATCAAAATTAAGTAACGAAGATTTATTCGTACGACTTCTGAGAGAAACGAAATCTGGAGTTAAGCGCTAATAAATCACAAGACCGGGCGTTACGACCTTCGGATTTTACAATTTCCCCTCGTATAAGTTTTTCTGCTTCAAAGTGTTGTGATTTATTTAATGAAGTTAATTTTTACGTCGAATATATTCTGGATTTATTGCATTGAATGACGAGACGAGCATGTCGTTCGCCTGATGTTAAGCGATACGACCACCCATTAACAGTAGCAACACCATCCAGCACCTTGAGTTACAAAGTACTGTGTGGCATCCCACTGGGCTCAAAATCCTGAGACATAAGATGTTTTTTTTTTTCTGTAGGCGATCCTGCAGTCAACACTGGGGGAAATCTGCGAATGGGATACTGGAGTCCCCCGGCTTGACGACTGCAGGGGCCTGGGAGGGGAGTGAAGGAGGAATATGGAAGGGAAGGTGGGGGGAAGGGAGGAAGGTTCACAGGATGGGCGGAAAGAGAGGGTTCCAGGAAATGTTCGCGGGCCCTTTTAGGCCTCAATGTGTTTTTCAACCAAGAGGTATACACACTGAACTGTGTGCCTCGGCCCGCGACTAATTTCCCCCGCGCATGGGCGTGCATTGGGTGTGAAGACCCAGCGCACAATAATTGCCTCGGGGGGGAGACATAAGATGTTAAGTCTCATTATGTTCAGTAGTTACACTGGCTACAATGTCCTTCAAACCAAAACACACCAGTGCATGCACACTGCTGCTTGGCGGTAGAAATAGACATTGCGGTGGTACCTCTACCCAGACGGACTCTTACATATGAGACACCTACCACCAGTACTTATTGAAATTTTTGCCTGAGTTTTATTTTTTAGAGCTATGTTACTAAATATACATACATTGAAATGAGAGGTCTTTGCAGCACTCGTAAAATGAATAATAATTAAAACATATTTAGCTTATATGTGGAAATGTTTTATGCAGATTCATGTTGACTATGTTTTCACTTTAAGACAAAGCGGGCGCAATCTTACAAGATATCCTTTTTTCGACTATATTTGATTGTGAATTATTATTTCACAATTTCTTATTATTAATTTGGAATGCACTTAACTAAAGCAAAGTCTCATAAAATGCTACTCAGCGCAATCAATCTTGCGAGACATTTTGCATTACTCATTACATATTTTTGGCACTCGTTTCATAATAATTATCCTTATTGATCCGTTTCTCTATGCTTAGTACAGTCAGCCACATAAGTATCTGAACAAATTCAAAACTTCAAATCGGCTCTACACTTTTGTGATCTTGCAATTTTTCTCTTCACAAAAATAAAAGATGTTTACTGTACTTCACACAAAAAGTTTCAATAAGATTTAACGCATTTAGGCGATTTGAAAATTTTAAATTTGTTCAACTACTTATATGACTATACATACTGTATAATGATTTATGAAATCTCAAATTAATTATAATTTCCGCTAGTTAATCTTGACAACAGGGTAGTTGTCAGGGACCACATATAAACTAGAGCAACTCGTGACAATCCCTTTATTCAGTAACAAATAAATTACTTGTAACTGTCACGATATGTTGTAGGAGATACGTAAGTACAAAATATTAATTCCATAGATGATATTGAAATATATGTAGGAAATTCTTCTATAAATATACGCATGTTTAGTGTTACTCACGACCGCATTCGGAATGCTTAAATAAAACCTATAAGTTATAAGTGTATTTTATAATTCTAAAATTATGTAAAACATAATACATTTACTTACCAACAAAAGGAACGCTGTCTCAACTAATGAGCATTTGTAGACGGGTTGACAGCGGAACACTGCTATTCCTAAGGGCAGGAGGATGGCGGCGCGGGCGAGGTCAACAATCGCTTGGTGGAACAGGAGACCATGTGACCACCTGTATGAAAAAATATTACTTTGAATTTTTTGTCGATTTCGGCCTTCGAGTTATACCAGAAAGAAATGTTTTATTAACGCTAAGAAGTAATCTTCATTGCAACAATTCTTCAATAATTCACAAGTATTAAAACCAATGATTTTTTAAATTAAATGTTGTATCACATCTTTAAATTTAGACGAAAGTAAATTATGAAAATAATACTTTAATTTGTTTACATTTTAGATAAATTATTCTATTATAACGGAGATTATTTATTAGCGAACTATATACGACACAAACTTGGATATTCGGTCTCTTGCAGCTGTGAAAAATCAAACTTGTAAGTCAACACGATCAAAAGATATCACTGTTTATTTCGCATATTTTGCGGTTTCGTAAGAAAATCAAAACCTATAGAGTACTTCACGTTGACCTAGAATCATAAATTTTGGCAAGAAGCAAGGTCTTACAGCACATTTAAAGGGAAAAATCTGAAAACCGGAAATGTACTTAATTAACAAACAAAAAAGCGAATATACAAACTTTTTAAATTTGATTATTAATTAATTTTGGCGAACTATTGAACTTATATACTTAGATACCTTATCTACAAGTTTGTCGGAATCCTCGATACGCGAGTCAAACTCGCACTTGACCGGTTTTTTTTAATAGAGCTAGAATTTTTTTCTAAGCTTTATTGGTTCTGGCTACCTTATAACTTGGGAAAGAATACAATACCTTACTAGTTTCAGTACAGATTAAAAGTATTTTAAAGTACCTATTAAGTATTATTACACTTGATTGTTCAAATCTTCCTCAATTTACATCAATCATTTTAAAATAGGACGGTTCCATTCGATCTCGCAAATCAATGTTTCCATAATTAATAAGTTTATTCTGGTTCACAGTATTCGGAGCTTTATGAATGAGTTCGTGGTTTAATTTATTTTCGTACGATACAATATTTAAAGGATTTATCACTTTGACTTGGAAATCACAGCGATAACACTGAACGACGTGAAAGATTAAAATAACAAAGGAAAATAAAAATAAAACAGTTGTATACAATTCTCGTATCAAGTTATTTCGTCAAGGGGATTGCTTGTTCTCAGAGTATTCTGGATTGTTCCGAAGTAACATACCGCTTTATTCGAGGAGAATCATTCAGCGATTTCGTGTTCACTTAATGATGAATATTATAAAAATATAATGCTATAGAATTTCCCCACAATGATTTATTATCGAGCCGTGCTTGTGTTCGTAATTTTCTAAAATTTCTTAAGAATGAAAACCCCAAACACAGAAATGGACCGTTTCACCACTTCTAAAACTTTATTTCGAATTAGGTATTGTAGTGTGATAATTGGTGCCGAGTTGAGTTACAACGGACGCCATTACGGTACAGTCAGCCACATGTGTAGCTAAACAAATTAAAAACTCCAAATCGCCTATAAACTTTAGTGTTCTCGCTAAAAATAAATTTCTACACAAGAATCAATAGATTTATAATGTACTAGCATTTGCCTGCGGCTCCGCCCGCGTGAATGAGTTTTCCCGGGATAAAAGTCCCGCTTTATATTTTCCCGGGATAAAAAGTAGCCTATGTGTTAATCCAAGACATGATCTACCCGAATGCCAAATTTCATCGAAATCCGTTCACTAGTTTTTGCGTGAAAGAGTAACAAACATCCATACATCCATACATCCATACATCCATACATCCATACATCCACACATCCATACGTCCATACTTACAAACTTTCGCGTTTATAATATTAGTAAGATTTAATTAACTAAAAACAAAAAAAAATGTGTTTCAATTAAACTTAACGTTTATAGGCGATTTTGGCTTTCGAATATTTTCAGCTAGTAATGCGGCTGACTGTGCTTAGTAGTAGTGACGTCATGAAAATGCATCTTTCCTGTTATACCTGTATATACACACCTCGTACACAGGGGCAGATTTGATACGTTGGCTGCCCTAGGCCTACGAAAGATTACCTATGTACTGTATAGCATGAAAAATTTAATAAACTATGGAAAAAAATTAAAATGGAAAAAAAATGATAGTCAGTAAATGATTTTATTATCTCAATCAGTTTATTTCAGGTACTGATTCTTACCAATTCTATTTGTGAGTAACAATGAATCGTTATTCACAAATTATCTTTTGCCTGGCTTTCTGAGCATCGAATTTGTTTATCAAATCATCACAATCTAAAGACCGTAGCAACTGTGATTCGATGCAGAGGATAGCCAGAGCGTTCAACCTTTCCTCGTTCATTTTCGACCGTAAATAATTTTTCACCCGCCGCAAACACGAGCAAATTTTGCCGCCCCCTAAATTTTGCCGCCCTAGGCCCGGGCCTACTCGGCCTATAGGGAAATCCGCCCCTGCTCGTACACAATTTTATTAAGCTTTTTAATTTGTTAGCAGATAGTACTTATTTCTTGCGTACAAAATTTTGAATGACTCAATGTAATATAAAATATAAAAAATTAATAAATTTAAATAACTATTATATTTCTACATACTAATGTCCCATACTTGCCTAAAGTATTTACAGCACTCGTACTAAGTGAGGAATGGCGCTCCTAGTTGCCTTCAAACTTCTCCACATTGATAGCCACTAGTCAATTTATAGGTAGAATACGTAGGTAGGTATTAAATACTGCCTAGGGAACTTAATAAATAAGAAACAATGTCAAAATTTTAATTCTATTAATTAATGACGTGCATTCCAGAATTTTCTTCTTAATAGATTTAACAATTGATTTCCTTAATATTTGACAAATAACAATATTCTATCTACGTAACCACAAGTTCTTTAAAAAGTAATATATCAACCTATAACATTTTAGGACGTCTTAGTTGAAAAAACACGAAAGAAAAACCAAGTGAAAGAAAAATTATTACTCATTTTGTCAAAGGTCTCGATAAGAAAAACCTTCATTGGCGGGCAATTTATCAATCTGCGTAACTGTCACGCACTTAAACATCTGCGTGAAAATTTGCCACATCAAAAATTACAGCTGAAATAATCTCATTTTATTACAAACCTACAGCTCACTCATAATTTAAGCTTGTATTAGCTAATTTAATACTCTACATTGTTTTATACTAACAATGAAAAAGCTCTATTCATTTCCACTTTTTTAAATTTATACTAGACTTCTGCTCGCGGCTCCGCCCGCATGAAAAAGTTTTTCCGGGATAAAAATATTTTCCCGGGATAAAAAGTAGCCTATAGCACGTAGGAGTAATATAGCTTCCTGTTAGTGAAAGAATTTTCAAAATCGGTCCAGTAGTTATTGAGTTTACCCATTACAAACAAACAAATCTTTCCTCTTTATAATATTAGTATAGACTTAGATTGTTCATAATATGATAAAACCGTTATTAAAATTTATTATTTTGAGAGTAAGTTCGAGGAAAACTGCTAAAACCTGTAATGAATCTAAATTCTGCCAAAAAAATATTCCACACATTTCTCTTTAAATCCCTTAATTTACTTCTAATTTCACATCGCAATATATTCTTATATAAACCATTACTAAATAAATATCTACATATATTTTTCTAGCAAATACTACAGTCGGCAATAAAGCAAGCTAGACTGATCCAATTTCCTATAAATATCCAATCTAAGGCAGCACGTCTGTTTTGGTTTGAACAGAAATATTTTTTATTGTTTTTGTATCTTAAATCCACGGACCAAACATGAACTCGAAAGGTCAGTGGGTCACATTAGTATTGCTTAAAATAAATAGTTTTGATAATGTAGGTACCGTATTATTTTCTAGACTCTTTAGTGCTTGGTAATATTGTGCTTATATTTGATACTGGGTGTTGCTCGTGGCTTCACCCGCGTCAAAAGCCTTTCCTGCTGCAAAAGTCCCTAAAGCACAACACGACGCCAGCGGCATCCACTTAAAAAAATATGTTAATAAATATCCATTATTTCCCATGGGAGCAAATTATCGGGATAAAAAGTAGTCTATATCTTAATCCGGGACATGACCTACCCGGGTGCCAAATTTCATCAAAATCCGTTTAGTTGTTCCTGCGTTTACTTCTAACAAACGTACAAACATTCGAACTTTTTCACAACCTTTCGCATTTCTAATATTAGTAAGAAGACTATTGGAAAACTATCGGTTATTCCCCACGAGTTTGGTAAGTTTCTTATCCTTCCCATCTGCGTCCTTTAGTATACGCAAGTGTTCTTGATTTTATATCTACATAGCAGTCTTTTTAGTAATTGGTATCACTTTTATCTACTTAACAAAAGTTACTTTCATAATCGTGACATCAAAGGGATACGCAGTCGTAAATAGTAATAATATTGTTACGTAGACTATTGCTCTTTCATCACTGGAAACCTATCTTATTAATTTTATTTATGTCATAGAATGAAAAGAAAAATGTTTTACTTTTTAACTCGGCAAAGTTCGATATCGTAAAAAATAAGAACATATCAAAGGTTCCCCTCGTAGTTAAATTTTATAACAAAGTATCTACTTAATAGGTCTATCTTGCTATTAACCCGAGCTAAATGGTAACATAAATTAACTTATAATGTAATATTCCAGTTAGAGCCTAGCGTCTTCGTGGGCAGACAGTGGACGAATAAATTTATTCGATAAAGGCGTGAAGACAAACACTCAATTCATCTTTAGGTACAGTCAGAGTTAATTTCACTTGAACCTCCACATCAGTTAAGTACTTGGTCATTTAAATGGTTACGTATGTTTGATACCGCAAGTTATAAATAAAAATATTTTTGTGTATTTAGGCAAAGCGTAAATAAACCCTTAGATTATTCATTTTAATGAGTCGCGGTGGCAATTAGCGATAATGTGTAACTCAGAAATAATTTATTTCGGGAATTGCAAAACTTATTTCATTTTCTAACTTCAGCAACTGTACCTCATAGTTTACCTAAGAAATATATCATCCAAAAAACTTCTGAAATAGTTCAATGCTCGTTTCGTCATCATAACAATCATGATATATTGTGTTGAATGTAATATGTACTAGCAATTAAACTTAGATATCACGAGAAGCGAACTCGCGACATTCATTGAAGCGAAAATCAATTTACCTACTAATAACAGCAAACTGAGTGAGTAATACAATTTTCAGTAAAATTGAATATCTTGGTGTAAATTACGTTTCCATCTTATCGTTGCTTTGAGTCGAAGGAGGCACTTATAAGAAGATTGAGGAGTGGCTAATCAAGTTGTACTACGCTCTGATCGGAGTGTATACCTACTGTATAGTGTGTTTCTACTTTCTGCCAAGTATTATCATTACACGATGAATACTAAGCATAGGTTGTATGTAAGTAATTAACGACTATGCAAGTAATTAATGAATTCAGGTTGCTGATGATAATTATTGTGTAAACATATTCTGCCACAAGCTATAATAATTGATAGCTTTATGCTCCACCCGTTTTAAAGTATTATAAGGTGGGTTAGAGGTAGAATAAGGCACTGTAATAATGGAGTTTCTACAAGTGAAAGTATTTTCAATGTTTGATTCAGACATTAACCCTATATGCAAACTTACAAACCTTACCTTTATAATATGATTAACTATAATAAACTTATTGATGACTGATAATAATATCACAAAAACTAAAATGGTCAACTGAAAGAACTATAGCATTTTAGCCAATCAAATCTCGTTGCTCTTTGTCCATATTTGCCCATAATTTCAAAATGTGACAACATTTCCAATCGAATTCGAATACAATATTGGATTGGCATCGCAATACGAAAGTTTTATGACTGAAATATCTACATCAAAACAACGATACAATAAATTCTCACAACTGTGTTATTTGGGCTATTGTTATTGTTATCTTCAGAAATATTGTTACGTGACGTTTACGAGTTTCGTATATGGCTTCGGTCATAAAGTCGTTTCATTTGAATAATAATAAACGTAAGTTTTGTCTCGTATTCTTAGGGATCGTATCTATTTAATATTTTGCCATTTTATTGCTAAGATTGGTTTTTCAACACGTAGACTGCCAACGCGGTCAATGTTGTGCGATGCTTGATTATCCTACCAAGCCAAGTAAAAATTCCCCATTTTGCCAATTTTCATAGATTGTTTTTTTGTATTATTTAGTTACATTATATACATAAATAATTTATATTATTAATACAGTATGGTTTCAGACTCTCTATTATGAGTTATTAAGCATCGGACAACATTGACCCCAATGGCCTCAGCGGACGAAAAATCGAAAGCCGTTCCACAGTGCCGCGCGGTCACGTTTGCGGCCCACCCCGCCCGAGACTCGAGCGCGCAGTTTTTTGTATATATCGTTTTTTGAGTCCTTTTTAATAAACAGTTATTGTTTCTATAATAAATTGGATTATTTTATTATAATTTCGAGAAACCATAATAGTGATATACATTTTACAATAGCATCTCAAAAATATAACCTTTTTTTCTATAAGTCAAAGTCTGATAAAAGGACCAAGCTATATAGAATAAACTAGCTGTTGCCCGCGGCTCCGCCCGCGTGAATGAGTTTCCCGGGATAAAAGTCCCGCTTTATATTTTCCCGGGATAAAATGTAGCCTAAAATACTCCTTATTACATTAGCTACCTGCCAATAAAAGTCCCGTCAAAATCGGTCCAGCCATTTCAGAGATTAGCCGGAACAAACGGACAGACGGACAGACAGTCAGACAGACAAAAATTGTAAAAAATGTTATTTTGGTGTATGTACCGTATATATATTCATATACATGTCGTAAAAAACGGTTATTTCAATATTACAAACAGACACTCCAAGTTTATTTATATGTAAGATGTAAGATGTAAGATGTATAGATGTATAGATTAGTAGGCCGCGCGGGTCAGCTTGTATGCGAATTATATCGGTACCGCTACCCGTCGGCCTAACAGAGAGTTTTGAACACAAGCCTGACGCGCGGTCAGCGTTGTCAGACACGGCTTGAACGGAAAGCTTTAATGTCGCCCAACATTGTCCCCCATGGCCCAAATGGAAAAGTGTACTTTTTTTCTTGGCAGTTAACGTGTAAAGAATATGCGCAGTAATTTCCTTATATTGTTTGCCGAGATTATTCTAATATTATTAACGCATTATAAAGACCAAGATCCTTAATGTAGTCGACTTAAACTCCCCAAATGCAATTTGCAATTTTATTCAAATAACATTTAAAAATGGCAATTTTTCAAAGTCGTTAAACTGCGTGGTGCTGTAGATCCTCGCTGACAAGACATGCATCATGATACACACACCCGCTACTGCTTGCACTTAATATTAAACATGTAATCGTAAAACCACTAATTTCACAAGTACTTCAGTCGTTAAATTGCAAATCAATATACACGTAAAATTTATATTACAAATTAATTATACATACACTCACGCCTTTTATCTCCGAAGGGGTAAGCTGAGTCGCAACTAATGCACCCATTTTTCGCCGTGCGTATTCCTTATCCCATGATGTGATAGGGGGCGAGCCTATCGCCATGTCGGGCACAAATTCCAGACTCCAGGCTGATACTGAATAGAAAAATCCAATATCACTTTGCCCGACCCGGGGATCGAACCCGAGACCTCCATTACAAGTTTATGCAGTCGTACCGTAATACAACAACGCCACCGAGGCAGTCAATTTAATTATTATCTACCACTAAAAATATGTTAAAGATGTATTAAATCAACATACCTTCTCAATTGCTTCTTGCTTAAAATGACTGTCATGAGGGCCAAATTGGCAGACATTCCCAGGCCAGAGAGGGCCAACAGCGCTGCAGCGCTCGCCGCGCCGCCTGGCGGACAGTGTCTCGTGTTGTTCAACATTGAAGCGTTCGTGGCACCTGCTGAACCGAACCGAAGGTTCGCACCTATCATAGCCACTGCTGAGCCTGCTATAAAATAAATAACATTAATTCATGCCGTTATACTTCTACTTATAAATTTATCAATGAATAAAGGTGGAGGCATTCACAAAGTGGTTGGCTAAGGGATAGACAAAAAATTATGATCATCCCGCACGATCCTCAGGCAATAATTGAAATATCTGAGATAAGCAATGTAAAATGTTTATAAAGAGTAGCGTCAGTAGGGTGTACTTCAAACTATGGATCTCCGCAGCCTGGCGTGGTGAGGACAAGCTAAATACATACCAAAAAAAGGTATAGTACCTTAAACTACCTAGAGTACGTCATCGTACTTATACATACCTACTTAAATATCTTGCATAAATATTACCATAATTAAAACAGTTGCTAACGAATCCGTGCTATTAAGTACGAAGCGCTACACAGTGGTTAGTGGATCTATGCATACCTAATTGCTGTGGATTTAAAACTGTATACTTAATTAAGCATCTACAAAAGTTGATTATAAAGTTGTTTAAGCTCACCAAGAGAGTCATACTTTTATTCGCGCGCAGATGAACACGCTGTATATCAAACGGGGATAAACCCAAGGACGTTACTTTGTTTTCCCAGCTCTTTCATAGCGTAAACAGTCATCAATCTTGTAATGCTTGTCTGTCGTGTAGGATTTATCTTAAGATTGAGGGTTTCGTTAATCGACCTAAGAGAAAGCCCTTTCTAATATTTTATAAAACTACTGTCGACAATAGTAGGTATCTAAATTATCCACAATATAATATCTAAAATTGGAAATGTGAAATATAAATCAATAGACTATATATTAATATGCGAAGATACCCACTACTAATCAAACAATTTATATCGTATGCCGCTTAAAACTTAAAATTTAATGAGTATGAATGATATTTCAATCGTGCCAATTATTAATCTAAAACACTCCAAAGCGAATAGATCACAAATTTACCTGCCGACATTTTGGTGAGGCGTCCGGTCTTAATGGAAGCTCCAAGTCGAATGCAATGTATCACTTTGGCAGCCAATCACAGCTGTCCCTCCACCAGCCCATTGCATTTTTGTACCAATCACGTTGTCCACTGACATTACAAGTTTATGTTCAAATATATTTCACTTTTTGCTGATAGTATTCCTTCACTTTTAACAGTACATTTTAATTTGCGAACACTGTTTGTGTTTCTGTTCTGTTAAATATCATCCTAAGAGTTCATTATAAGTCTTACTATGAAAACAGTATTTAGATTTCAGAGCACAAAAGAAACACATTTAAGACCTAAAAATGTGGAGTATTAGCATACAGAATTCTTGTCGAACCTGTTAGTTCTCTCACTGATCATTATTTTTAGCAGGTATTTCAGATTAGTAACTTTTGAGTCGGTAAAATTGATCTATCACAATTATTATAAGTAATATTAAAAACTACTTTAATTACTAAACTTAAAATACTTGAATAGAATCAAATGAATCTAAGAAGTAGACCGCATAACTATAATGTAAGAAAAGAATCACGAAAACATTACACGGAAGCTACATAAATATTCACACATTTAACATCGTCTTTATTCAGACAGGTAGAAAGTGTAAATGAAGGTCGGTGTACATGACAACGCTCAAACTGAATATGAACAAGGAAAAGCTCAGGGAAACATTTGCAAAGATCTTTCTGTATGATATAATCCTAAATATAAAATCGGCATTTTTACCTATAAACTTTTTATGTAGTCGTTCAAAAATAGCGATCTATTACAGATTCATTTTTATACAAGTATCTGTCGTTAAACAATGAAATAAACTAAAAGAGAATGAGTGTCAACATCGATATTCCAAAGATGCTTATTGCCATGAAAAGCACGGAGTTAAATATTATCTTTAAGATCAAAATTACTAAACCTACTCTATTGTTACGAGACGTAAACAGTTGTACGTTTTCAAGTGTTTATTTACCTCTTTCGATAAATATCCATACCTACTTATAAATGCGAAAGTAATACTGTCTGTTACGCTTTCCCGGGCTAAACCGATTTTGATGAAGTTTGATACGGAGTAAGCTTAAACCATGAGAAAGGACATAAGCTACTTCTTCTACCCGAAAAGTACATAGCTGAACTTCTCTCCTTGAAAAACTATATCACGCGGTCGAAGCCGCGACGTATATCTAGTATTGTATATACCAGAAATTTTGTTTCCTCTATGTTTTTCACGTCATATTTTTCTATCTTTAAAACCTAAATAAACTAACCAAAAAAATGCTCAAGAGATGTATGTATGCATCTCAATATCTGAAACGATTTAGCATCCACGTTCGATCCTATTTAACTTAAGCCATCGGCACACCCACTCAGTCGACCGTCGCATATTAAGTCAGTTGCAGCGTCACAAATCACTTAACGGATTAAACCCTGTGTAGTTCTTGCTTTTGCTATGGACAGGGGAAAAACATATTTCACTTGAAATACGAGTTAATGGAATATAAAGCAAAATGGATGGAAAAATCAATACTCTATGGAAGGTTTTTTACAGCTAACTTGGCTTTAAATTGATAAGAAAATTGTTGATACAGTCAGTCGGAAGTTGTGGCTTTAGAACTTGGGCACAACGTATATCATACAGCATTTGATGAAAAGCTATGCAATCCTCGTTATTTTAGTAAAATGCTAATATTTGTTCGTTACTCACAAGCTAAAATGGAATATAATAATGTATACTGTGAAAATTTCGTCTACTTAGAGACTACTTCGTTGAAGTAACATACATACAATCCTTTTTAATTTCTATAAATGACCCTAGGTGATGACCACTTCTGTTTGAGCCCTCGTTAATATTTTGTTGTTAGTGTTTACCAGTTTTTGTTATTTTATCGGTCCGGCTAGGGAACCTATATTTCATATAGTGCGCAAAATCCTTGTCTTAAGAATTATTTTTTATCGTAGTGATTGTGGTTCATGATCTGAGTCTGTCAGAAGTATTTACTAACGAACGAATATAGCCTTCGTACACTAGAGCTCGGTGTTCACAAAAAGATTGAAAAGGAAAATTGAAATAAACGTAAAAAAAGTGCTTCCATAAGGTAAGAGCTGTGGATTCTGCAATTAACTCTGCTCTGGTAGTGATGTTATAGGTTATGTGTATGAAGAGACTAATATTATTATTCATCACTGCATCATTGAGCATTATAACACTTAAAATCTAATGTGTCAAGTTAAAAAGCACAGTGTATATGCAGTGCTAGGTATTTCAAAATAACCCTTGATAGTTGATGTTGTTATTTATGCACAGTTGTGAAGGTTAGAGCTTGTGTACATAGCTGCTCTTGAACAATTATGTCCAATAGGAAGCAAAGCCTTGAATTTAATTACAATAAAAGAGCTGGCATCTTGACCAACCATTTAATGCTGGGGACAGCTATCTATTATTCTGTCTTAAATTCAGATGCGTATAATATGTATGTACCATCTTGCACTGTCCCTAAAGGATGTACAGTTTGTTTTTTCATTTGATTAAATTGTCTGCTTCAAACCGATCCAAACATCCAGCATTTTTGTCGGTGGGCCACTAAGGGAACCGGGTAAGTGAACGGGTCAGGCGATCGCTCCAGGCAGTTTTAGCACAAAAACGGGAGTGAACTGAACCATGAATGTAGTCTAAACCACGTGTTGCCCGACGGTAGAATTATTTATCACTGTATTTTTGTATAAGATGTTCTAACCATTATACCTTTGTCTGTTATAAAGATTTTATTATAACAAACAAAATGAAGGTTTAATAAGCATGCTATCTGCAAGAGGGATTGCTGTATTTTAATTTATTTGAGTTAATTATAAACTAAAATAAATTGCACAATAAGAAACTTCTTACAATATAGGTACCTACTCTATAGCATTACAGTCTACGACGAAACCAGAATGTTATCATTTTATATACTTAATTTAAACAGAATTTACACTTTGCCTATAAAACGTATAAATCCAAGTTCGTAAAATCAAATGCCAGCCATATCTGTCAGAAGTTAGTCCCAGATATTATTGGGCAGTAATCGTTAAAAGCAGCTTTCGAATGGCAGCGTGTGGCCTTATTGACTTTCAAATGTCTATATAATTCAATCTGAACCATTATCGACTTATCAAACTGAAGCCAGTCGCTCAAAGCTATCGGAGTTGGGGCCCCTTAGATTTTTTATTTACGGTTCTTCAGTAATTTAGTTATAAGGGTATATAGAAATTAAATTATTGAAGATACGCCAGCAAGACGATTTAGAAGGAACTGAAAATATTCCTCCAAAAAATTAAAGCTTTATTTAGTACAACTACATTTCTAATATTCGATTTCATTTATATACGTAGGCATAAAATCCATAATTATATTAAAAATGCGAAAGTAACTTTGTCTGTCTGTCTGTTAAGCTTTCACAGCTGAACCGATTTCAATGAAATTTAATGCGAAGATAGCTTGAGATCCTGGGACGGACATAGGATAATTTTTATCTCGCGTAAAAATATATAGCGGGACTTTTATCCCGGCAAAACTTCGTAACGCGGGCGGAGCCGCGAGCAAAAGCTAGTTAAAGATTAATACTAAAGTACCTACCAACTAAATTCAGACATGTCACTCCCTACCTAGGGCATCATTTTTGTAGTTGAGTATGTTTACCTTTTTTTGATAACTAGTATCTGCAGCCCTCTATACCGATTTCTTGTAACATAACAATCCTAGTATTCCACGCACACCTACCTACGATATACTTAATGTATTAGGATTCATTACTAAAGTTTCTGTGTGTACTAAAGGACCAAGGTCGCTCTTAAATTCAGCCATTAAACAACGCTCTCATTTCCAACAATCGAAAAAACTTATCAATTCATCTTCTCGTATTATGCTAAATATATCGCAAAGTTAAAATAAATAACAGCATAAGAACTTTGCATAAATAGTTCAATTTATGTTCAGTTTGTAAGTTTATAAATTGAAGGCGCGTCCTGCCTTTAAAAGCAAGATTAACACAAAGGACTACGGTACCTGCTTGATTTTCTTAGAATACCCGTAACGAGTTAGTGCTAACGAAAGAAAACCTAATTTAAAACCATTTTTAAACCGCATCTATTCTTTGGGAAAGACGGGCTGTTCTTTTGCCTTGCACTTATCTAAAAGCGTAACCCATTAGCGGAGAAAAAATCCTTGGCTCTTGCAATACATTTAGAATTTTGTCTAGCATCTGTTTGAAAACATAAGTATGAATTTTCCGGTGTAAATAAATACTACTAACTAATTTACTTTTATATACTGATAAAAATGCGGCCATAATTTACTAGAATAAAAAGTACACTGTAGTTCAAACCTATACGTCTATAATTCGTCATACAGATACTTCATCCAAATCTCTAAAGCGTTTTTTGTATTTACCTACTACTAAAAATGTTCATTAAATTTATAATATTAGCACAGAAAAATAATACTGCAATGATATAAAACAATTGCGAAATGCCTTTCTAATCGATTCTCGATCATTCTAGAAGCATCATAATATTAGCTGATACTCCCCAGTTCTGTTAAGTGCACAACTAACATGAGGCATCGAACATTAATACGGATTAATGGTCGTATCGAGATTTGAGCTGTCATAAAGTGTATCTATGCGTGGTTCGTTCTAGCTTAAATGTTTATGCACGTCACAGGCATAGCTATAGCTTTCACATAGGAGGGGTCCGAGGATACCAAAATTTGTGAATCAAATTTGTGATGGTTATGCGTTAGGTTTTGTTGGGTCTATTTCATCTTATTATAAATGCAAAAGTTTGTAAACATGTTTGTATGTTTGTTACAATTAGTGTAGTTAAGGCATTGGCTCGGATTATTTTTGTTGTAAGCTAAGGGAGGGGTCCGGACCCCCAATCCCCCCGCCCACTTATATACGCCCGTGGTGCACTTACTGATTTGTTAAGCCAGGCTGCATCGAATTCGGAAGTGTGTTTGTTGACTTATACAATGAAGGGACAGATCGATATGTTTTTTGCATAGCGATAACGAATCCTAACCAGACAATAACATGCTGCTTTACATGAAATATGAACAATAATCGCTGTCATAATATAATTTACAACTGATTTAGATTCAACATTGATTACATTTGCTTTTTTCTATACTAAATCAGTTTTTCTATGATTATAAGTAACCTCGCGAAATGGAATCGATAAAGGCAAAATTAATTACAATTAACGAATGGATATTTAAGAAATTCCACTAACATAAGATGTCATGTTAAATTTTAGTGCATATTAGGTGTTGGTTGGATCATTGCGTAACGACGTCAGCAGCAGCGCACTTGGTGACATCTATATCAGTGAAATATGATGTGCTTTGGTCGGATCATTTACCCCTCATAGTGACATGTATTATTGAGAATGCCATACAAAAAAGTAATATTATCACTTGTAGAAATAAAAACGATGACGTACGTTGGGGTGTTCGTAATGATGCGCAAATTAAACAGTATTTTATTGAATGTGAGGTTAAATTACGTGATCTTACTCTGTCTAGTCATTCTGCGCACTGTGAAACTTTAGATTTTAGTAATAGTTTACATCTTATAGATAAATACTATAGTGATATTGTAAGCATTTTAAAAACGGCTGCAATACGATCGTGCAGTAAGTGTGGTGGAGGTAGAAAGCACTTAAAACAAATAGTTGGATGGAACCATCACATACGTGAGGTTCACACGTATGCAAAAATGTGTTTTCAAGTTTGGGTTACGGCTGGTAGTCCTTCTAGGGGTGAAATTTATGAAAGAATGAAGACTAGCAGGAAAATATTTAAGAACAAGCTTCGTTGGTGTCAAAATAACGAGGAAAGGATAAAATTAGATATGTTGGCTTTACATAGACAGAGCAAAAATTTTCCTAAATTTTGGTCTACGACGAAAAGCTTTAATTATAAAACTAATATGCCGGTAAAAGTAGAAGACTGTTACAATACCAAAGATATTGCTGAATTATTTGCAAGGCATTTCAAAGTTGAACCTATAATAAACCATAATCAGAATAAAATTAGTGTAGTCGGATTTTCAGAAAATGAATCAAGTGCTCCAGACAGAATATCTTTCACTGCAGGGAATGTGCAGGAAATTATTACTCGCATGCCTGGTGGTAAGTCCCCAGGAATTGATGGTCTGAGTATCGATCATATTCGAAATGCTGGTGTGCACATTTCTGAAGCTTTAGCATATCTTTTTAATCTTTGCATACGTAACTCATATTTACCAAGAGAACTGATGCGTACTGTGGTGGTTCCTATTCCAAAAAATAAAACAAGTGACTTGTCTAGTCTGAGTAATTATAGGCCCATCTCACTGGGCACTATAATAGGAAAAATTTTTGAACGCCTCTTGCAACCTGTACTGGCAAAGACGATGAAAATTGATGATGCACAATTTGGCTTTCGTCCTGGACTCTCGACGGATTCAGCGATATTTTGCCTCAAACACACGGTAAGGTATTATACGGCTCGAAATACCTCCGTCTATGCGTGCTTCCTAGACTTGAGTCGGGCTTTTGATTTAGTAAATTATAACTTACTTTGGTCAAAACTTCGGCAGTCAGGAACGCATGTTGATTTGGTGAATCTCTTGGGATTCTGGTATGAAAATCAGATTAACAATGTGAGATGGGGTGACACCATTTCTGATGATTACAAGTTAGAATGTGGTGTTCGCCAAGGAGGACTTACATCTCCGGATCTCTTCAACATATTTGTAAACGACCTTATTGTCGAGCTGAGGAGCACAGGTATCGGTTGCCACATAGGTAGCCTATGTGTCAATAACATAAGTTATGCAGATGATATGGTGTTACTCAGCCCTTCGATTAAAGGCTTGAGACGTCTCTTGGCGATATGCGAGCGCTATGTTAAATCACATGGGCTCAAATATAATGCTAAGAAAACTGAGGTGCTTGTATTTAGATCTGGAAGGGGTCCGGAGTCTATCCCCCCTGTATTTCTAGGTGGTGTGCCAGTTCAGGTTGTGAGTAAATTTAAATATTTAGGTCATGTAGTAGATGAGAACCTTCATGACGACAGTGATATTGAGAGAGAAAGAAGGGCTCTCGCTGTGCGTTCTAATATGATTGCACGACGTTTTGCGCGTTGCTCTAATGAAGTTAAAGTAACATTATTTAGATCGTACTGTCAGAGTTTTTATACTTGTCAATTATGGCTGCAATACACTAGGCGCTCTTACAATACCTTAAGGGTACAGTATAATGATGCATTTCGCATATTATTAAATCTTCCTCGATTTTGCAGTGCGTCAAATATGTTCGCAGAGGCTGGTGTAGCAGACTTTTATGCTATTGTCAGAGCTCGTGTTGCGTCTTTTTGGGCACGGATCAGAAAGAGTGAGAACGTAATTCTAGCTACCATTGCCGACGACCTATCAGGACCATATTATAACTTCTGGTTGAAAATACACCGAAATAGAAATGTAAAATAGGTCTAATTGTATAGGTAATTGTAAAACTAACTTAGTGTAAGCCCAATTGTAACTAACATTATGAGTCTTTGTACTTGAAAATAAAATATTATTATTATTTTTTTTTTTTTTCCTGCGGGAAATCACGGCACGAAGGCCGGTCCTTTTGGAAGGCTTGCGTGGGGATATGGATCCAACACGTAGAGGCCCCTTTAAGATACGTTACTCTAGTTGGGGTGTGTACACCTTGTAGGTACTCTCTCTGTCTGTACTTATGGAAATACAGCCAAAGACAGCGCCCGCAAGGTGCAAGGACTATTGCGGAGAAGATGGGAATTATACCGGGTCTATGGATGGGATCTAGCTGGACTGGTTGCTGGGCTATTGATTGAGACAACGGGACGCCTGCCAAGTAAAATGTCTCAATCATTTGTAATCAAGGCAGACGGTGACTTGCCCCCCACTAGATGGGCATCCCAAAAGCGGCGCATGCCAAGGACGCAACATCGGTGTGGGTGGCTCAAGGGTGTCGAGAGGTGTGCACCGATTTCACCATCGCGGGTCGCTAACGCGTCCCGGAGCGGGTTTCCTCGCTATTACGCAGCTTGAGCACTTCCACCCTGGAGCTTCAGGTTTTAGCTCTTGCGATTTCCACCCCTAGCCGGCCAGTTAAGGCAAGCCAAGGGTCAGGGGGTCTCATTTAGCCCCCACGGAATCGGGGTACGCGGTGTCGCTATTATTATTATTATTATTATATACGTATTTTAAGCACTCGTATTAGTTAAGCCTCGCGCCATTACTCTTGCCGCACCACTGTTTTATTCACTAGACCATCTTGTTACTCAAGGATGTGAAGACAGAGAAGTACGGAAGCAATTAGTTTAAAGTTTATTAAAGTTTCACGAGCGGCAACTTGTCTGAATGCAGCGTACAAGTGACATGAGACAAATGCTCTTATTTAAATCGGTCTTGATTTTACAAGCTTGTCCTACTAAGGACAGTGTTCAGCACTGCGTGTATGGTTTTTACTTTGGTATACGTTTCATAAAAACCTATTAATTATCTTCCAGTCTAAATTCTACTCCTCATTTGCCAAAAAAATGTTTTAATAAAATGAGCGAAAAATAATTGCAGGTCACATCAAAACAATGTTTTGTATTCCTTTTCTCAGGCCACGAAGAATAGGTTAACCTAACAGTCACATTACTGATGACATTCATAGGGCTACGAAGTAAAAAAGTCGTCCCATTACCGGCTCAAAATAGCTCGCAATTACAACATTGTTCGCGCAATAACGTTGGCCAGGGGAGAACTTAGAAAATTAATTTGCACAAATTATTTCCACCAAAAGAGTTGGAAAGTTTAATCCGGCGATGTTTGTAGGGCCACTTTATTCGACCCAGTAACCTCGCCCGCAAAAATGAATAGTGAAAGAACCGGCTTGACCCTTACAGGTCCGCAGCGAATTTACGAATTACTTTACCACTTGAGGTCCTATTTAAAGTTTTAATTAGTTTCAATCATTGTATCAGTTCGTTTTGAAGCTTAGCTTAAGATTAAGCTTAGCTTAATAATATCACAATTTCAATATGTCGTGGTAAATGAAAATTTAAATATTTCTATACGCAATCTCTGCTTAAAATTTTTGAATGTCTTGCGGTATGGTTGGCATGCGGTCGTATATCACGGAGTCATTCCAGTCCGCACCTACCGAGCTATGAAATCGTGTAAATTCAGCGCAAGCCACCGCCTGGTACTAAACACTGAAGAGATTCCAAATATAAAGGAATTCTTATGCGCGTTCAGAAGTATAGCAGATATTAAATAGTCTAACGGGTATAAGACTGAAGAGTAACATAATAGCTCGGCATAAATGGGTGGTAAAATTTAAGAAGCAAATAGATTTAAACTTATAAGTACAAACGTTGTTTCTCCTGATAGTAACCATTATAAAAACCGGTGAACGGTAGCAAAAACAAATATAAAATCAGAAACTACTGCAAGGCACTAAACTGCACTCGTCAGAAATGCGATGAAAAGATTATAATGTAGGTATACTGTACAGTAATGGCGCTTGCTGTTTTATTGCTCAGACCGAAACACAACAATGCTTACACACTGCTGCTCGGCGTCAGAAATAAACAAAATCAACTGTGATGAATTTATATAATACTAGACTTTTGCTCGTGGCTCCGCCCGTGTGAATAAGTTTATCCGGGATAAAAGTTGCGCTTTATATTTTCCCGGAACAAAAAGCCTATGTTGCATGCTGATAATGTAGCTTTATATTGGTGAAATATTTTTTTAAATCCGTTTAGTTTTTGAGTTTATTAGTTACAAACATACAAAAATACATATATTTCCTCTTCATAATATTAATATAGATATATAATACCTATTTAGCTATAAACCATGATCAAAAACTTCCAATGTGAGAAACTTAAAAATTACGAGTCGTTGAAGTGCCGAGTTAAAGCTTGCCTAAACCGTGCCTAAACCTCCACAATATTTATTTATTTTTATTTATTTATTTACGATATGGAAGACTTACAGCTATAAAAACCTTAGTAACACTAGAATGGTTGACTGAAAGCCAATAACAAGCCTTCACTTATAGAGATATTGTATGTTCTTATATGTTTAAATTATGGTAAGCAGTGACACGTAATACAATAAAAGGTATTGAAGTACACACACTCTAAAAAAATGTATCATCCATGATTCAACCGTATACTTACAACAGCTTTAAGAAATTGCCCATAAAGACTTTTGTGCAATAAACCAGACCACTGCTAAGCGATCAATTGCTTTGTCAAATGCCTTTATCTTTACTTCAACTTATATTCAGTATTACGTGATGATGCAGAATGTAAAACCTTTCTATATAACTAATTCTAGATCGTAGCTGGATTGTATGAACCTTTTCCCGAAATAAAAGTTCGTCTGTGAACTTTCTGGAATATAGTAGTGCTTAGGTATATTGTAAGTATGTTAATCTAGAACTTAATTGATCCAAAAACATTCAGCGGTTATGCTAAGTTCTAACAAAAATAAAAACTTCATAGACTTTCACATCAGAAAATAGTTGGAATTATGTAAATAAAACGGAAACCTTACTTCGCTTACATTCCCCAACCTACATTTGTATATCTCAGTTCCCTTAATCGGTTCATTGTCTTCCCTACAAAGCCGCGGTCGATTGTACCCATGCATAAATTATAGCAGTTTTGTCCAAATTGCACGGTAAAAGACCTAGTCTAACAAGAAGAAAATAACGGGAGACACGGATATTCAAATCGGAAGGACCTTCCAACAAATCACGTAGCGATAAAGGGGCTCCCGTGCAAATTGCGCTCCAAATAGTTTTTTCTTTTCTTTTGCCTTTTTTATGTGTGGCTGTTTGAATGAAACAAAGGAAAGGTAACACGGGCCAAAGAATTTATTTGATCTCAAAATTTAATAAAAGATTGTAATTACGGTAGTTTAGAACACTAAGTAAACCCAGTTAAAATGACTAAATAGAAAGATAAAAAAAAATAGTTCTAATTATTTGAAAGGTAGACGCATATTTTGATTTTAAATATTCATTGAATTGGCAGCTTCTATAATTATCATACAGTCAAATGAATAAAAATAAAAAAATATTTTAACCAAATACCAATACACAAGCATTTTCCAATAATTAACATTTGCTAATATAACTATGTTAAATCAAGCTTTAAATTTACATGCGAGGCGTTTTGCATACAGAAATAGTGTTAACTTAATTCCAATACTCAACTCAGCGAATAATTTCTGAACTGAAGCAAATTATTCAGACAGGTTTACGGTATTTCTAACTTTGTGTATTGTAACATGTGGTGGCAGTGGTAAATATGCACTGTGTAGTGCGCAGTACACCTGTTTCGATATCTCACTGGTAAATTATATGTACAGTTGTGTAGAAATGTATTTATGATATGGAAAACTAGTTCTCCATATTATTACTGAGAAAATCAGCGCAGAGAATCTATTGGGGTATTACCTGTTTTAAGTATGAATATTTTTTCTCAATTAAAAATATATGTAGCTAAATCTTCGCACCAATACTCCATAAACTGTAGGAAAATTGCTATCAATGGTCTAACAATATAACGGGTAAACTACTAGATCTTGAAATTGCATAGTTTCTCATGAACGGACACAATTATTAGTTTTATAATACTCTTATAAGGCAAAGCATAAAAATCAAATACTAATCATAATTTAGCGTGTACACGAGCGCGATCGTTTATTTCACGTCAATCAAATACCACAATTGCCACAATAAATCTTCAACAACAATCCAAAGAGATACTCGTGTTGTGGCCCAAACCGCAATTTATTGCGTACGACCCAAATGGATTGGATAGAGTGATTAAGAAAAACAATGGAGTATCAAGTAATAGATTGCAATGAATACTTTGAAACTAAACGAATCGTAAATGCTATGCTGAGTCAAGTGCGATCAAATATGGACAGATATTTTTATTGCTTAATAAAGAAATACGGCAAAACTAAAATAGCGTCTATTGTGCTAGTACAACTCAACTAAATTTAGAGTTAAATCTCTACTGCGTTATAATAAAGTTTCTACAATTTGGTACCTACAAGTTGGATTTGAAACGTTACAACTTTCATGAGGGTTGAGTTGAGTGTTATTTCTGTAGTGCAAATAAATTTTTCGTTCGGTTAGTATGTTAGCAATCTTCATTTAAAAATTGCCCAAAAAGAAAGGCTGTGTTTGGTTGTTCTCCATCGAGCCTGAACTTTCTGGTTTCGCAAAAAACTTAAATGCAATCAGCCCTGTATTATATACTGCCCACTGCGGAGCATGGGCTTCCTCTACTACTGAGGCCTTAGTCCACCACGCTGGCCTAGTGCGGGTTGGCAGACTTCACATACCCTCGAAATTCCTAAGGAGAATTTTCTGGTATGTAGGTTACCTTACGATGTTTTCCGTCACTGTTAAAGCGAACGATAATTGATAAACAATACACACGTAACTTCGAGAAGTCAGAGTAATGTGCCTTAGGTTTTGAACTTCCGAACCGTGTTGAATTTTATGAACTAAAATACCTAAATACGATTATAAATAATATTATCCAATATCCATAAAGCCTCTTTTTAACTAACCGACAGAAAAAGAGGGGTGTTATAAGTTTAGGGTGTGTATCTGTATGTCTGTCTGTGACATCGTAGCTCTTAAACGAATGGACCAATTTTGACGCGGTTTTTTTTTTGTTTGAAAGCTGATGTGATCGAGATGGTTCTTACCTATAATTTATGAAGATCTGTTCAGGTATTTGAAGATTATCAGATCATTTCCAACTTGATTTTAAATTTGGTGTACTGTGACTTCGGCAATATTTTAAAACATGAGCTGATGCTGCAGCATCATGTAGTCTGCGGCATACTCAACTCTTCAGCAACTTATAGCGTGTTTGGGCTCATAAGGAATGTCTCAACGAGTAGGTGTAGGATAGTTGATTATCAAAGCCCCATGATGGAGAATAAAGTAATTTAAAAAGTTTGAAATAAAAATTAAATTAAAGTTTAAATAACCCCCGACACAATAAAATATTTCTTGGGTTAAAATATTTCTAGATCCTAGGTAGGTAACGACAAAGCCACTTTTATTATTTTACTTTTTAAAGACTTTTTTGTGTCGGGGGTTATTTAAACTTTAATTAATGTATGCTTACCATTTAGCGCGTACTCGATTTTGCAAACCCGCGTAAATAGTGAATACCGTTCATTCTGCCTCGTCCAGTTCCGAGGTATAAGCAATATAGTCAGTCTGGCAATATATTCCCGACTGTCGAAACTCCATGTTACATTGGTCGAAATTTAGTTTAATACGCGTATTCAGACTAGACTAGAATACTGGGCAGCTCACAAGTGTCACTTTTAAAAATGATCCAAGCTCAGAGTCGGGACTGATATCAAAAATCTCACTTAAAAAAACTTTTCACAAGATCACTTAATATTTATTTATTTTTTAATGGATTGGATTGAATGACGATATGTATACTAATAGTGAATATTTTTATAAACCAACCTTAGTATCTTTAATTATGGTTTTAGAAACTGAAGTAGATCAGTGAATTTACGTTGTTACTCGAGCCACAGTTAGTAAGATGTCTTTCAAATCATCATCATCAGCCACGTGAAGTCCACTGCCGAACATAGGCATCCCCTAAAGATTTCTAGACAGATATGTGAAAATCAACCTGGATCCAGCGTATTATTCCGAACTAGGGCTGGCCAAGTACAATCTTACAATTGAAATATTATAAATGCAAATGTTTGGATGTTTGATAGATCATAGAAGTGAACGCAGGAACCGCTGAACTACATTTGATGACATTTTGCACACTGCCTATCTTCTTCTTTTTTTCCTACCTGGCTCTGTCCTTTAGGACAATTTTGCCAATGTCAAGTGAGACGGATACATGTACAGAAGAAATAAAAAAATACAGACACTGCCTATACTAGGTTACTTTTTATACCGGTAATTTGCTCCCGTGGAAAATATTTGAACTTTAATCTGATTTTAAGTACCTAGATGGCGCTAGGGATCAATACAGTGATTTCCGGTTTTATTAAGCGGGAAGGCTTTTCAAGCGGGCGAAACCACGAGCAACACCCAGTACCTAAATTAAAGACTATTCTAGTACTATAAAAATATAGATACCATTAAACGGCGCTAGACTGATTCATATGAACTATTTTCTTAGTAATAAAGACTTGGAACATTCCGCCTTTGAACAAATACCGCACGATCTCAGCACTCAGACGACCTAAAATTGTCTAAGAGCCTATGGGAAAGTGGTATTTGATGTCAGATGGTAGACAAAAAAATGAAAACAAAGTGACTAAATATATTATGTCTTGCCACCTACGGTGCTCTATTTTAATGTACTTAATAATACAGCGGTAATGTACGGGAAATGCAGACGATCTGAGCATGTTTGTATAATGGAGCAATTTTAATGTGTGTGATAACTGATAATGTGATAGTAAAAATTCCAAGTAGAAAATCAAGAATATGAACATTTGAAAAACAGGAAACCCTACATTAAACCAAAGTTTATGTTCAAAAATATCGTGTTTAATGGATAACAAACGAATTTTTAGGAACGTAATATAATCTTTATGTAGCTTTTCTAACGCGTGGATTAATAACAGTAATAAATTTCAAACATTCTAAAGAATATAAAGAACCTCCTTTGTTTGAAGTCGGTTAAAACAGTGAAATAATCCAGACGCCACAAATGAAAAGTAAGTAAAATCAATGATATTTTTCTGTGTCTTTTCCCTTGAGAAATGCAGCGTTTTCTTTATTCTGTTCAATAGACATTGGAAAGATTCTTTATAAATATTTCAGCTGCTTTTTAAACTTAATGCGATTCCTGATTACTAAAAAAACCGTTCATGTTTAAAAATAGACTGGAGTAGTCGCTAGTTCTATTTTCTTATTCCTTCAAACATTATAAGCGCAAAAGTCAGTAAAACCGTTTGGGTATTTGATTGAAGTTGAAATAAAATGATTTCAATGAAATTTTAGGACACAGATATTTCAAGCAATGGATTAACGAATAGGAATTTATTTGACTAGACCTTTGCTCGCGGCTCCGCCCGCGTTTAAAAGTTTTTCCGGGATAAAAATATTTTCCCGTGATAAGTAGCCTATATCACTCAGGAGTTTTGTAACTTCTACTTGATAGTGACAGAATTTTCAAAATCGGTCCAGTAGTTTTTGAGTTTATCCATTACAAACAAACAAACAATCAAATCTTTCCTCTTTATAATATTAGTATAGAAAAGTACTATGGGTATTATTCTAAGGAAAGATATTTTCGCGAGCAGAGTCTAGATATAAAATAGTCTTTAGATATGAAAAACATAGATAGTTAAAAGATGCTTAATTAAAAAATCAAACGCGCAAATATAAAACGAGAAAGATCAATTGTCCTAATACGGGATTCTAATCTCATTTTCATTAAAGATGTAAAGAGCCTACCTACATACCGGCTAACTAGCTACCGATAGCTTAAAGTATGTTCAAATATTGAAAGAAATAGACGAAACACAACCAGAGTATAGCTATAAAAACAATAAAATCTATTGAGAACACGTTGAGGTAACTATCGATGTCAGTGGAATCCACAAGAGATGACTACGTCGAAATAACTTTTGATTGATTACGAACTCTGACGCCTAATCAAAGTCTGACGCTATGCTTGTTAGGAATATTCCACATTACTTTTGGTGGCTTTGAAATATATTTTTTTATTATTTTTAAAAATGATTTTAAAGCCTCAGTCTAAAAGAGTCTTAAAAAAATTTAGATGTTCATTTTTTTCTACTAAGGCTTATTATTTAAATTTTGATATTGATTGTATATTTCAGAACATGCATGGTAGGACCAAGGACTATCATAAACATTCAAGAAGTAATTATTTATACCTGTTTTTAAAAATCTTTATACATAAAGTGAAAATGCTATGTGCATTAATATAAAGTAACTACACAAATTATCTTCCGATAAAAAAATATTTCAATATAAAGTATTTAAGATACTTTAAACGAGTTATACACAACTGCTAGTAGTGGTCAAAGGCTCATTAGTCACCGCGTCACGTTCTGTCTAAATCGGCTGAATCGGCGCGACGTGATCGACTAACCAAAGTGGAAAAACCCTGCACAATACTTTATTCGTAAGCATTTTCATTCATATTGAATGGAACATGAAGTATCTGGGATTTTGTTATAATAAAATAATGATCAAATAATTCATATCGGTTATTAAACGTACGAGCTATTGAGAGGGCTATGCTAGGTGTTTCTCTACGCGATCGAATCAGAAATGAGGAGATCCGTAGAAGAACGTCACTGACATAGCCCTGCGGATTAGCAAGCTAAAGTGGCAGTGGGTAGGGCACATAGTTCGAAGAACTGACGGCAGATGGGGCAAAAAGGTTTTCTAGTGGAGGCGACGTACTGGCAAGCGTAGCGTCGGCCGTCCACCTGCAAGGTGGACAGACGACTTGATAAAGGTCGCAGGAACACGCTGGACGCAGGCTGCTTTTGACAGGTCCGTCTGGAAATCTTTAGGGGAGGCCTATGTTCAGCAGTGGATGTCGTGTGGCTGATGATGATGATGATTAAACGTTTAAACACCAATCATTTAACAAATTCATCAAAGTAGTTAAAAACCATTTATCGCATCCCACGCGCATCATATTACCACTTAATACGATCATAATGTAAAATTCGTAAAGTTAAAGCTGTGAATCTAATTTGGAGTGCGTCATAGGTCACCACTTGTCAGAACTAAAAGGGTACCAACATTACTACGTATTATTATATTCGTTAATCCCAAACGATATGGATGATTATTATTTGTCCCACACGAACGTAACATCGTTTCAGAAATGTATTACGGTTCTAATATATTTCGGGGCTTTGTGATCTTTGGGAAATGATTTTATGACTATTACACTTAGGTAGACCCTTGTAACTTGTTTTATCTATTCAATTTAATGCAAGATAACATCACTGAGACTTTATTTTAAATAATTTGATTGCTTTTTAGCACCTAATTCAATTTAATGTTTTAAAATACATGCAGCAACAACAACCGTTTGAATATATAATTCGTATGAACATTGAACAGTGAATTCGCAAGCAGTTACATACTTCCATCGACGAAGAACATTGTTGTTGTTATAAAAGCAAAAACATGAACAGCAGATTCATTAAAAGCCGCAAAATAAATGTATCCATGTTTCCACCGTTTCCATGTTTCCATCTCGCTCCCTGAACAAACAGACTAGCTCGTTGCGCACAACGCACGTCAGAGCGTTAGGCAGACTATACAAACTGGATATATAAATTACTAAATAAACTACTAATAAATACTATATATATATAAAAAACCGATAGGCTTAGAATTCGGCCTAATTTTTTGTTCTATCTTTAAACAAAAAGGCGCTCTAATCACAACACAATAGCGATCAAAATATATTACTCTGATTCCTATATTATCGAACTAAGTTTCTCGTAATTTTACCACTACTGGTTTCTTTATAATATTGTAACTCTTGTAGAATAGTAGTAGGTACATAGTTAAATAACAAGCTATTAATTACTGGAGAGGTTCAGTATATTCAGAACTCGGAGAATTTTTAGTACTATTAAAATTCTATAATTGTTGGTTGTTTCGACAAGTGCAAAAAACAGGGGCGAATTTCCCTATGGGCCGAGTAGGCCTGGGCTTAGGGCGGCAAAATTTGCTCGTGTTTGCGGCGGGTGAAAAATTATCTACGGTCGAAAATGAACGAGGACAGGTTAAACGCTCTGGCTATCCTCTGCATCGAATCACAGTTGCTACGGTCTTTAGATTGTGATGATTTGATAATAAAATTCGCTGCTCAGAAAGCCAGGCAAAAGACAATTTGTGAATAACGATTCATTGTTACTCACAAATAGAAATGGTAAGAATCAGTATCTGAAATACACTGATTGAAATATTTAAATAATTTACCTACTGAACATTGTTTTTTTACATTTTAATTTAATTTCTATAGTTTATTTATTTTTTCATGCTTTGTATCACATAGGGGGGCGGCAATCTTTCGTAGGCCTAGGGCAGCCAACGTATCAAATCCGCCCCTGGCAAAAAATGATTGATACCGAAAAACGACTGGAGGTAGGGCAAGCTAGACCATCATAAAAAATATCAAACTCACAGATAATGTTGCTCGTTACAAACATTACTCTTCATGTCACGTATTGGTAAAATTGGTTCAATTTATTAGGACGTGACCTAAGATAAAAATAACATTGAACAAAAAGCATTGACAGAATGGGAGATTAGCCGAATTATTTTATAATTTTAAACGGTTCCAATCCAATTCAATAATAACCATTATTTTTAATGATTTAGTAGGATGGGACCCCAAAATATAGCCAATGACGTGCAATTAATATTTTATAATAAAATTCCTCAATGAATTCACGTTTGTACATGGAGTTTAATAGTACCTACATTCGAAAATCCTCTTAAGATCTAAACTAAATATTCAATAACTCATTTTACGGAGACTGGTAGGTAAAAAACGGCGGACAAAAGAGGTCAAAAGCTTGTAAAGAAGCAGATGTAAATAGCTCCATTACAAGAAGGCTCGAGAAATGTCGCAGCGACGGTTTAGCTGCGTCAATGCTAAAGCCGCAGGATTATGACGGAAATAAATTCTATGAGTAGCTCGACCAAAGAGCATTATGATACTACAGTAAAGCTCGACACTCGGTGCCAGAGATGCACAAATGGGTAAAACTGTTCAATAATATCTATAAATTTTGTTTTGAAAAATGTCTTGAATTTCTGTAGGGTTTCTGATTAGGTTTCTCCCAATATTTAATTACTTTACATGGAATTTGGAAACTTTGGACTTGATTCTATAGACAGATTATTTTTTTTAGGAAGTTTGTGAGTTCACTGAACAAGTTAAGCTTCAGCGTGAAATTTTATATTATCTTGATAGCCACACAGATTTCCAAAAAAAATATTCAAATTTTAAGAAATAAATTACTCAATTCAAAAGAAGAACAAAAAATAATATTCAAAGGAGATGTCCGCTTTTTGTAAGGGAGCTGGGTCTCAAAATCTAACCAGGCTCAAACTTTATGGATATTAAAGGGGCAAAAATATGGATCTTGGATCCATTAACAAAATCTTTTATAACTATTTTTTTTAAAACGTTCATTCTAAGTGTAGGTTTTAAGCAAAATAAAATTATATAAATCTGAAAATCGGAGGACTTTAAAATTATGCGATTTATTGCAAAGGCCTAGTTTTTGGGAGTAAGGACTATCCAAATCTATATAAGGTATCTTGGTTAGAATTTTAAGCCCGTTTTTGGACATGTCCTTTTGAGAAATAAATAGCTCTATTTTGTATGTGAATATGGACATTACATAGAAAAGCTATGTCCTGCCATCTGCATGACAGTTAAAAACGAGAATGTAAGTGGAAACGCCTCAGAGAGTAGATTACTTACTAGCTAATATTAAAAGCTATAAATCTAATGCCAAGATAGACCTCGTACCCTAGAGGGATTCATATGCATATACCATTTTAGGTATATTGAAAACTATTTATTTGCATACATTCATTTTACTTCCTTTTTTTTACCAAAACATTGTTTTAATTATTTTTCTTATAGGAGAAAAAGTGAGTTACCATTTTTGTCTTTCTTTAAGAGATTCCAAAGTAACTTTTATTGAAAAAGAAATTGCAATATTTGTGTAGGTATTTCAAAACTAGAGTAGCTTGACAAAAATAAATCAAAACGAAAAAAGTACGAAAAATCGATCAAACTAGATACGCGGTGCATAGGAGAGCGTTTTATCGCCCTAGGCTTGGCACAAACGACGATCGACTTTCGACGTCTAAACTACGTAATGTTTTTGTATTTAGGAAAATCTAACGCCTTAATTTTTAAACACACTTTTGGATACAGTCAGATTATAAAAAAAATTATGAATAATTTTTGCCTAATTAAGATTTATAATCAATTATTTCAACCTCAAAAACAACAAAGAGCTGAACTTTTATCAATATCCCATTTTAAGTAACAAAATTGGCATTCATTTTTAAATGCAGAAGTTAAACATTATAAATAATATATCGCCGTCAAATTATGAATAGACTAGCAAAAGTCATAAAAATAAAGCAGTCGTTTTCAGAAAATATTTTAACTCTGAGTCAACGCTCAAATACTTTTACATCAACACGCTTTTCATTCTGGAAAAGGGTTTTACAAGTTCAAGATAGATGCAATCTGTTAAAATCTATTCAAAATAGCGTTCGCTTTTAAAACCGTTTACCATGCAGAACAGTATCCCGAGAGACAAAATTAACAAGCATCCTCCGAAGCCAGTGTTATTGGCTTCCTTTTAAACCCCGCAGGGTATTTCATTTTCGAAGCTCTGCTAATATTGAAGAACATAAAACTGTTTGAAATAAAATGCTCGATAAAATTTAAATTTACAACTATCAATTTACATAGATAGTTCATGCGACCCAAAGACATTAAACAGTATAATTATAGACCGGACATCAGGCCCAAATTTTTCGTCGAAAAGTTATTACCAATTGGTAATAAGTCGCTGTCATATCTGACACTTCCGTGTAACAAGATGCTTAAATTTTGTAAAGAAAACAATATTTTGGAAGGAAATATGCCAATTTACGCATTATGACCATGTTACAGTATATTCTTATGAATTTTAGATAGTTATTTTGTTATTTCACGGTAGATTGATTTACTGACGAACAGGCTCAAAATTTTTGTATGGCAATTTGGCCAATTTGCTCTATATAATCTTAGAACTCTTTGATACGACCTTACCTATAAGGTCTAATAAACGACCTATCGTTTATAGTAAACAAAAAAACACTGACAAAAGAGCTTCTTATGATAAAATACAATACTTATAACAAAAACAACCCAGACCTATAAAATTAAACAAGGAACACGACATATCTATACTAACATTATAAAGCTGAAGCTTGTTTGTTTGTTTGGTTGAACGCACTAATCTCAGGAACTACTGAATCGATTTTGAAATTTCTTTCAGTAACAGGAAGCTACATTACTCTTGAGTGCTATACCTTTTATCCCGGGAAAATATTTATACCCCGGAAAACCTTATTCACGCGAGCGGAGCCGCGAGTATCACCTAGTAACAAATATTTGTATCAAATTCCAAAACTTAAGGTAGCATAGGGCCGCATTTTCGCATCTGAGCATTGAACGAACGCGATGAGAAATTATAATCAGGGAACGTTGACTACCGAATATCTTTCATAAAATTCTTCACTTTTGCTTCACACATAAGTACAGTACCGCGTTTTTGAAAAGGATTAGGGGTCACTTTTATAAATATTGCCATGGAAGTATTTTTATAGCATTTATAATGCTATATAAAGCATCAAATTGATACTGCAATTTTCAAGTAGTGAGATTTCGTAAAAAAAATACACATAATAAATAAACGAGATTAATTCCTTCACCAATACAGCTAGAATTATTTTTGTTTTACGTTGTAGGATACTCAAACAGGATATTTACCTTGGCCAGCGACCATATAGCCTCTCGCTGGCCTTGGCCGACCAGCACACGGAGAATTTATTATTAATGAGTAAGGAGCCTTTTGCAACTGAGCTACGCTTGGAGCAAAAAGTAATTAAAGTATGTGGACTGAGCTACAAGACGCCACTGTATAGATTTATATTGCTACGGATATATTTTCAGGTAATTGTCTGGAATTATTACACCCTCAGAAACACATTCAATTAATTACCGTATTATTACAATTAGGTATCTAAAATGTACGGACAATTATTAAATTAATGCATTCACGAACAAATCAAAATAACAACTTATAACAACGTATTGTATTGACAATACGTTGTTATAAGTTTAAAATGCCCAAATATAATCGATAAACTAAATTGAAATACTTTCAAGTAACTGTATTGTTAATTTCTATGAATATTTAAATAACAGTGTGAGACTAAGAGTCCGATGCTGCAGTTTTATCTACTAGCTATAGGCTACAGCTGGCACTAAAAGTTTTTCTGGATAACTTCAGTTTTATGGAACTCGCCCGTCTGAAACTGTCCAATTAGAAAACTTTCCATGTGGGAAATCACTCCTTCATCAGAGAACGAAATCTTGATCATTGTGAGCTTGCTATATTTCGGGAAATCTTAATAAGATACATAAGTTTATATTAATGTATGCACAATAAACTATCTTGTTTAAATTCAAAGGCATAAGGAATTAATTTAATTGAAAAGAAATCAAGATTATTTTAAATATTATATGCTAAGAGACTATACTTAATAAACGCAATTACGGCGTGTTTTCAGCATCAAAACTATCATTCATCCGTGTTTACTCCATGACTTCTTACTTTTACTAAACAAAAGTCGCTAGATATTATATTATATTCAAAGTACTATAATTACAAGCTGACCTAAATTACCCAACTTAAAAGGACAAAGGCCCTGCCAAGGATCACAATCATTTATATTCTATTAATAAAGTTTTATCCATTGCATCCGTAGCCCGGTTTAGTATTTGACCCATAACACGACCGCTCAACCAGCCTAACCCTCGTTACAAGAGATCCTCGTTAATACGATAAGATTATCTCCTGGAGTACACCGTGTTTATTAACAAATAAGGTTTTAGGCTGGATGATAAGTAATTTCCGTATGAAACTCGAGCGTGCTTTAATGTTTATAATTAGCAATATACAGGGAGGAACAGTCTTATGTTTACTTTTAAAAGTAGAGTTTCAACTCAACTCAAATCTAATAAAATTAGTTACATGTCTAGAAATATGCATATACTTTAAATACAATGTTGACGTCCATCGAAGGTAAAATTGTAACGTTAATTGAATACATAAATATATTGCCGCCGTCAAAAATGTTTGCAAACAACTTTGCATACATCGCAATTATTTCCTTTACGGTTTACATAATTTTAATCATTCGTCTAAAAACATTAAACTTAAAGTTTTGTATGAGGTTTTAAATTTAAGATATACTTAATCAACCATGCACTTTTGACAGTTTCCTCCTGAACATCTTACGTTGTGAAAAGAAACTTTAAAAAGTAGACTTCTTAACGTTACTACCCTTTAAACTAATTTATCACTGGAATTTTAATGTTCCTCATTGAAAGAGGACTGCTGTTATGTAAGTCATCCTTTACTGTCGACAATGGCCGGCCCTGATTGTTAGAATTAGTGACCGTTGTTCGATTGAAATGCAAACCGAACAATAAGGCCTCGATTTCGGAGACGCGGGGCATCGAGCGGCGCGTCGGGTGATTTTTCCGTTTACAGAGAGGCGGCGCGTGCAATGGCTTGCTTTATCACACGTGTAACCACAAACGTATGACAATGTACGATGTCGTTTATAAAGATGCGAGCCATGAAGAGTGGCACCGCCCAACGCAACGCGCGACGCCCCGCGTCTCCGTAATTGAGGCCTTACTTCTACCCCTTGTCTCATATTTAAACATCAATAGTTTAACTTTAACTTGGTATATTAAAATAATATTTTATATTATAAAATTCAATTCAGACCGGACGATTTAAAGTTATTTTATTAGTCTTCGACAGTGAGATTAAAAGCTTTCTCAGCCCCACTTCACTTAAACATTCCCGTATTGCTTAATATTGTAGATAGTAAACAGTCGTCGACTGTCTTGAAATACAAAGAATGTTTAGCATCGCGTTATTTCCTTTTAACTATGCCCTAGAAATTGTCCGTGACTTAATGCGCGTACCTCATACAACTTTTTCACAAAAGCTCTCCCGTAAACTTGGCACTTCGGGATATAAATGTTAACCCACTTTCAGCATCATTACTTTCTTTCTTCGAAAAAAACTCAGGTAGGAAATTTGTCTTTAGGAATCTCGTGTCTATAAAATGTAAACAAAGTGGAAATGACTTATGTTTATTTATCTTTATCAAGAATATTATAACCAACATCAGAAAGTGTAGCATGTAAATACATTTTTTATTTAAAAGAAATGTAGGTTGGTTTTGATCTTTTCTTTTGTGTAAAATCTATACTAATATATAAAGCTGAAGAGTTCGTTTGTGTGTTTGTTTGTTTGAACGCGCTAATCTCGGGAACTACGGGACCGATTTTGAAAATTCTTTCACTAATAGAAAGCTACATTACTCCTGAGTGCTAAAGGCTACTTTTTATCCCGGAAAATCTTTTCCACGCGGGTGGAGCCGAACGCAGCGCTAGTATATGATATTAGCCTTCCAAATAAATTAATGTTTAATATCGATTACTCAGTCGGCTATTTGCTACGCCAGTTAATAAATAGCAAAGATGACCCTTGGGCACAACTTACAAAAATCCACTCGAAAATATACCTAGACTGCTGGATCGTACCCAAAAGAGCTTTATAGAGTCTAATTTACCATTTTTATTACAAATTTAACATTTTCCTTGCAAATAATTTCGCAAAACAGACGTATTTATACGAAAATACATGACTTGCCGAGTCTGTCACATAAATAACGCCATATTTTTGTTTAAAGCCGACACACGATCGTGTAAAACCATGTAGTGCAAACACCGCTTATTTTAGTACCTACCCGGCTTCAAGCTTGTAATAAACAGCCTCGAGAAGTGCATGCGTACCAACAAAATTATGAGAATGGAAATGTTTCGAGCTAAATAAATTCCAACTATATTTTTCTAGTGATCAAATGAAAGGTCTTATGATGTGGTAAGCATGTCATATAATGCACACACTTGTGCACTATAATATCTCCTGCGTACCTGGCTGACCTCCGTTGAGATAGGCCGTCCTGGCCGAAATCGGCTAGGAAAGGATATATACATACATACGCCATATAGTACAGAGATGGAGATAAAAACCAAGATAATTGGTAGCTAGTAAGCTTATTCGTGCCTCTACTAAATTATTTAGGACTATTTTTAATCGCCAGATAGCTTTTATCGGGCGGTAAATAAACCTGCCGGAATGCCAGGTTAGTTCATTTTTACTAAGGAGGAGAAAGTGTATTAATATCCAGTGCCACAGTGTTGCGTTGCGAACCTTTAATAAATACAACTTTTAGAATCAAATGCCTACACTTATATCAATAAAATCTAGAAAAATGTCAACATCAACTCAATTTGATACTGATATGTGTGAAACGTGAATGTTCCGACATAAATAAAAATAGGGTGTGTGTCAAGGGAGAACGCTGTCGGCAAAAATGTGAAAATGGAATGCTATTCGGAGCGGCCGTGAAAGTGATCAGCTGATGAAATATTGATAGGCTGTTTGTTAAAAACACCCACACGTGCCTCGGTCTTAACAGTACTTTCGTTTTGTGATATAATTTGTACAGGCACTTGTTTGAACGATTCTTTAAATGTCACGAAAGAAAAAAATGCTTGCTAGTCATTGATGTATTAAAAAATCTCAATGTTGCTAATATATACTTTTATTCACTTTTATTATTCTGATTAAAGAGCCCTGAAATCCAATCCAGTAAAAAGATGTGTCTATTTGAACACAAAATATCAAAGTGAATTTTTGTTTTCAACGGGTCATGAATAAAAGTATAACCGTCTTTTATTTATAAAGTGTTAGATAATACATCAGTAATCAAACACTTCAGTAGGTAATGCATAAAGAAATATACATTAACAATATCTATAACATTTGAAACACTTACAATAAAACAAAACAATATCGATAACACAAACAAATCAAAACGTCAACCATTATTTCAGTGGCGCGAACTAACTTCTATTCAAAATGAAACAACGTTAATCCTTAGGCGGAGTTTACGTAACACAATCTTCCACATGTAAGCCAGTTGCGGGACAAAGTTTTTAATCCTCACCTCATAGTGGACAAACCAATTGTTATAACAGAACTTATACGATACTTGAACGTATCTTGTACAGAGTAAATACTTCAAGACAGACAAGACTAACAGACCGACAGACGGACAACAAAGTGATCCTATAAGCAGTGAAATAGGCCCCTAAGTGTAACATTTCCGGCACTGTGGAATATATATAAGTTTTGCTAAACGGGAGTGAAAAATCTATTGACGTTCAAATTATCTTTATACAAAGTATAAATAGATTTTATGCTCGGATATAACAATTTGCAAGATCATTAAGTATAATGATCAGTAGAATATAAGTATAATTCAGTAAAAGCGGCTGCTCCTAATGTGCTAAAATTCTAGTTACATAACGAATAATTAACACATTGCAAATAAACAAATGCTCCTAGAGAGCTTAATCTATCTATTCTAGCTATGAGAAATGGTTTGTCTTTGGTAACGTTTAAACGGTGTGGTTAATTTGTATTCTTCGATACCATCCTGACCGCCATCATCATCGTCATGTGGCTGATGATGATCATCAGCCACATGACATCCACTGCTGAACATAGGCCTCCCCCAAAGATTTCCAGACGGAAAAAAAACTTAAAAACTCTGGGACTGAGATGGACAAGCTAAGGATGTAGACCAAGACTTGAACGTTCTCAACTCAAACATACAGTCTAATTAAGCCTTCGGTACTCTTGCATGACTTGGATTCTCGTTAAGGAATACTCTAACAAAGGAATTATCCACCAAGCGACCGCACGTTATATATGTGGTTTAAAACAATTGACGCTAGAGAAATCTGTTGGGCAATGGACACTCGCCGATAAAAATGAATCATCAAATTGTGATAATATATTTTATTTGATGCTATAAATAGTAATCACGATATTGCGTTGGTTTGTGCTATAAATATTATAACTGTAAAGGAGAAAATAATTACTCCTGGTATTAAAAAAGCAAAAATGTTTCAAAATGTATTGTTTAAAATTATAGGCAATAGTAAAACATTGACCACTAGGTTTGGTTTCACAACAACTCCAGTCCATAATCCCAACTTTAATCCGTCAATTATCGTGCAACCACAGGTGCAACTTTATAACTATACTAGCATTTGCCCACGGCTCCACCAGCGTATAAAAGATTTTCCAGGATAACTTTTTTCCCGGGGTAAAAACTATAATACTCTGGAGTAATGTAGCTTCCTATTAGTGAAAGAATTTTCAAAATCGGTTCGGTAGTTCCAAAGATTAGCCCCTACAAACCTGCAAACTCACAAACTTTTCGTATTTATTATAATATCGCAACCCCTACTTCACCGCTTAATGAAGGTAGTTTCTAAACATAGAAAAATTATGCCTAATTAATTTTAGTAAAGAATATAATATTAAGTGAGTTTGCAGTCGATAGCTTTAAAAATAAAAGATTTTCCATACAAACTTACACCCCTTTGTTAGGGTTGTTTAGAAAAATAATTATTGGCATTTTAATTTCTTTAAATAATGAGTATTTATAGTAAAACCTACTATTAAGACTATAGAAGTTTCATGCAAACTTTGCCACCGCTTTTTACCCCTTAGGGTTTTTTTATACATCAATGCCTTGTTAGATCGGTGAAACCAACATAACCATCCACTCACCCCCCAGTGGTGGTAGCGATAACGGGTTTTTCCCCGCGAGAAAAAAAAAGGGTTAAATTTTGCAAAATCCCGTCCTAGTGAGCACTTAAGTCCTAAAAGGAACCCCCATGCAAAATTTGAGCACTTGTAGTTTCCGAGATTTTGTGATGAGTGAGTGACCTTTCGCTTTTATATGTATAGATGAACTGTAGACAGTTCGTAGAGTTTCTACGCGGGCTACGAAACTCTACGCCGTATGGCGTAGACATCCTAAGTGTTGTCAAAAATATTGTAACAATATGTATGTATTGTATGTAGTCTAGTAACTGAGATCCGTTGTCATACTGTCAGAACACTAAATAGTACTACGTACTAGTACCAACGCGATCAAGCCGGGCCATTATGTAGTTTAATATTATGTCATCATTGGTCTATACAGTCTCTACAATTTCAAATAAGTTTCAAAATATTTCATGTTTGATAACGTATTATTCATAGTTTATTTTAAGCATTAGTGTTTACAGTAAACCTACTGAAGGATATTTAATTTACTGTATATCTTACTGTAAACAACCACGTTTATATTTTTTAAAGCACGAAAAACAAAACATTACAATCACATAAGCAATTTATAATTGTTTTTGCGTGGGATCATTGTTTTTGTTTAATTTCCTCTGAAATTACATTTTCGTGTAATCCGTTTGTTTAATTTACTCGCATGTGTTAAATTACTAAAGGGCCGTGTTGATTTTTGTAGCTGCTCTGTAGTATTACCCTTTTATTTATACATAGGTATTCATTATGAATACAATACCTATACAATTTATTCACCTATACAAATATTATAAATCTGAAGAGCTTGTTTGTTTGTTTGGTCGAATGCGCTAATCTCAGGAACTACGGAACCGATTTTGAAAATTCTTTCACAAATAGGAAGCTACAGTACTCCTGAGTGCTATTTTTTATCCTACTTTTTATCCCAGGAAAATATTTTTATCCCGGAAAAACATTTCACGCGGGCGAAGCCGCGAGCAATACTAGTTATAAATATGTTGGTAAGGCTGAAAATCAATTCTAAGTAAATATCACCAACATAATAAAAGATCACATTGCATGGCATAGAAGCTCGACCCAATCAAGGCTTATTAAGTCTTCAGCCATATAATGTTGTGCAAAACTAACCGCAGCCTGGCTTAAAGTGTCATAGCGACAAAATTTCGATACCCCAAAATGAATTAGGAGACAATTTAAAATCGATCATCCATAAAATTGGGAAATAATTAAAATATAGTTGATAATATGGCGTTGACCGGACGAGGTTCGATAGTGCTGTGCCAACAACATAGAGCCAAGATTTCTAATCAAACTCAGTTGGGTATGTGGGACACCGATATCTTTATTCAATATTTGGTTTTTACTTCCTGTTTATTGCAGACAACTTTTTTATTTTTGCCATCGTAAAAATTTATACAACATTGTAACCATAGAAGGGCAACTTTTTTGCCGATTTGCGACAATTATATAATGTTGTTCTCCTAAATAAATATTTAACAAAAATTGTGTATGAACTAGTTCGGTATTAATATTTTTACTAGAAAAAATCTCAATTTCAATATTTTATGCTAATGCGCTATCACGGTTAGACTCGTGGAAGTGAGTGTGTTCATTCTCAACTAAGCAATAAAAATAGTTAACTTCGAGGATTTTTATATTTGAACTTCGTGAAGTGACCAATTACATAAAATTTGCGATCATCATCATCAGCCACATAAAGTCCACTGCGGAATATTATTAGGCCTCCCTTGAAGATTCCAGACGGACTTGTCAAAAGCGGCCAGCATGAATAGAGGTTTTTATTATAATAGTTCGAAACATATTTCCCACTATCTTTAACAAAAGCAACAAATGCTTATGACGCGTGTTAAACAAATCGCACTTGGGAGTATCTTCAATAGTCAATAATAGCTGATAACGGCTGTGCTGAATGCTGACAATAGCGCCGAGCCGTTGACACAACATTCAATAAGATTACGTATCATCCGCATTTCGATTTGATATTTTGTTTCGTACCTCTTTTTCACTATAATAGGCTTGAAAATATATTCTCATAAAATGTCTAGGTATAACTAAGCTTTAACTCATGCCTGCACCATAAGGTTAATGGAATAAAGAGACCAACAAGTCACTTGCCTTGTAAAGCAAAACCACCCAATACTTTAAATTACTAAGCTCTCCATGGCACTGCACTCTGGCATCTCTGAGGAATACAAACACAATGCCTCAATGTCTCAGCATAAGATTGTACATTTCATATGCCAGGTTAGTTATAATAATAATATCTTATATTTCTTACTTCTTACTATCTTATCTTACTAATATTGTAAATGCGAAAGTTTAAGAAACTTTTGGTTGTTTGAATGATTGGAGGTTTGTAAAATGTAAACGCAACAAGCAACAGCTGAATGGATTTTGGTACAAATTTGGCACACGAATAGACCATGTTTAAGATTGACACATAGACTTTTAATCTCGGTAATTTGCTCCCGTAGGAAATAATTAAAATATTTAATCCGAATAGATAGATAGCACAGGCGTCGTACAGATGACGCCATTGATCGCTACAGTCATTTAGGGACTTGTGGCGCGGGGAAACGCTTTTCACGCGGGCGAAGCAGTGAACAACACCTATTGATGTTACAAAGTATTTCAAAGCGAAACACTACTGTTATTTGCACAGTGCACGTTGTTTTATTTTATTTTATTTATTCGGGATAAAAAACAATTGTACAATAAGTTTTATACAAGTAAGATTACATATAGGTACATAGGAGATAATTGTACAACTCACTACATTATCATGTTATCATATTTGTTGCTTAATAAATTGGTAGAATAAGACACTATAGTGGTGCCTACCTGCACTTTTTTGTATGTCTCAATTTTGCTTTAACATCCATGAATCCATGCGAAGAAAGAAGTAAAAACCATGGCCACGGTTCTTACTTCTCTCTACACATTTAAGATTTCACCCAGGGAACCAAGGTCGATTCTAATTTTGCATTTAAAGCTGCACTTTATTATGCTCAGTGATTCTATGTTCTAAGTTACACTACATATCCGAAGATCTTGCTTTCATAGAAAATATATTTCTGATAGCAATAAGTATGTTAAAAATTTGATGTTGTTCAGGATTTCGCCCACAGGAAAGACCTTTCCTGGAACACAAGTCATTATACATTTTCTAAATAAGGGAAGCCGCCACGTTAATTTGGGACATAGTGTACCTGTGTACCAAATTTTATCCAAATCCTTTCGGTTTGAACGTTTACTTCTAAGGCACGCCTAAATATATTCGCAAACTTTCCGTTATATTAGTTGGAAGTAGAATTTATTAGTTTCAATGCCTTATCTCTAGATCTACTGTAAAATAGAGCTGGAGTTAATGGCTAATGTTTATTTATTTATTTACATCTTTAGTGTACACCAACAGACATAACAAATATATCATAGTATAGGTATACATATACAAGTAATATTAGGAAAATAATATGTTTACATAAAACCGAGCAATATGGTATCCAAAACTTTTAAGACACATTATTTCGGCCAGAAATAGATATTTATGAACCACATGCAAAACCACGCACGACTTACCTCGCAAAAAATGCCGTATCATTCCAGTAATACTCCACGGTAGTTAATGCGCTAAGTATATGCTTCAGAGAATCGTGTCAATCGTCAATCTATAACTGATGGCAAATATCGAGTTATTCGATGTAATTGATAAGTTAAATATATCTCCTTATTCCTTCACGGAAGAAATTATTGCAAGGTATTAGGTGACACAAATGGAACGTCGCTTTGTGCCGTAAAGGCAAATGGAAATTCGATCTTTTCCATTATCCTCAAAGTATTCTTTTATAATGGCGCCGTTTTAGTTGAAGTAAGAATCGGAACTATTGTAAGGGCGTACAGGTGGCATTATTCATATTATATAATAGAGAAATATAGAAAACCGTAGTATCTGTAAGGAACATTCTAAGCCTGTGGATAACCTGTGAAGAAAGATCTACTATTTATCCCAGTTCTTTATCAATTTTGTAGCCAGTACTATAAGAAAGATAGGTATGTACCTAATACCTATAGTATTTTTGAAGATAGGTAACTTAATAACTCATATATTTACCAATATATAATATTGAACTTCATTTTACCAATGTTCATGCAATGATAAACAAAGAACATTCGCAATTTGGTTTTGAAATAAATTCACCCCATTCAACACAGCATAATCCAATTGAGTATAACAAATTGCACAATACATTACAACGTTACAGTTACAATAAATAATATATTATATTCAAAAGCCTACAATTTATTAGTATTTCGTATTGTGGTATAATTAAATGTAACATTATATTTTCATTTCCGACTAATTCGTGTAATGATAAAAATAATGCGCATCTTCATAATATTAACTGCAAGAATCATAGACATTTTTTGTAATATTAGGTAACGTTTTCCATAACATTATTTAAACATCTCATCTCAAGTATGTAATATATTGTGCACTGCTTGACATTGCATCCTTATGAATACATAATACAATATGATGGATAATCTTTTTTTCAACGTTCAAATTAGGCAAAGAATATCCAAAGATCTTTCCCAAATGGTCATAACAAGCAGGTCCTGTCTAAAACCAAAGTTAGACTACGCAATTTGGTGGTCGCTATGACTGAGATTTTAGCTAGAAACTAGTTACATATCCTTGATAAGTATATAAAATATATATGAATAATCAGCGTATTGCATAAATATAATATTATGTTAAATTAAATGTTTTAAACAATACAATACCTTTATGAGACTTGCATAAATTAAATTATGAATTCTATTTAATCATTTAGTATTTTTCCAACGATATCCGACGAATAATGAAGAAAATAATATGAAATGATATTGGGTGTCAGAACTTGGAAATTAAATAAATGACTGAATTCTGAGGAACCTACTGCTTTTTTGAAGCTGGTTAAAAATTATAAAATCGCACACTTAATATGTGAGCCAAAACTAAGATGTGTATACGCAGATATTGCGAAATTATTTAATATAGTTCGGTAGCTTTCGAAAGTGGAAATTCCTAGTATATTCAATTTGATCGGCGTTAGTACCCGTACCTATATCAGTAGAGTATCACAGCTGACAATGTTGCTTTGTAGATAATAAAACAAATACTATAACTACGCCTACCAAAATGTTGTTATAATTAACTGAATATTTGTAGAGAAGATCCTGCTTAAATGGATGACAAGGCAACTAATGGAAAATAAATAATATGTGTAATATAGAGTCGAGGCCTAATATATTTTTTAAGCTATTGCATAGCTACTATCGCGGGCCTTGAGCGTGGAGACCGAATCCAGAAATTCCGTAACGAAAATAACCTCACATCTTTTTTATCTTACTAATATGAACCTTAAATACAATGCGTAGAAGCTATAATTCTTGAAACGAGTATATTTTTATTTATTTTATTTATTAAAGTCATTAAAACCATTTCCCATTAACCATACTAATCTAATATGAACCTTAAAAACATTGCGTAGAAGCTATTTCCCCAGCGTTGGCACGGCACGAGTACAAAAGAATCGAACGTAACATTCTTTTTTCAAATTTTTATTTATTCTACTTTGGTTGTGATGAACATTGCATTTCTGACATTTATCTATAACAAGACTAAACGTGCGATGCTCGCGTTTAAAAATCTACTTTATATGGTAAGCCTAAAAATGCTATGCAATAGCTTTACCGCGGCAGTATCCGAGTGCCACACGTATTTTTTTAAATATCTATCTATACACATGTGATAATTCGACAAATGGGAGCTAAAAAAAATTAAAAATATATGAAAACAATCTTAGTAAAATTTTAGTTATTCGTTAATTTGTCACCATAAGTTAGGTCTCCCATATCTTGTAAACAAATAAATGTTCATAAAACATAAATTCCATTACCAATGTTAGGTACATTCACACATCGTGCCATGAACAAACAACGTATGTGGAACGACAAATATAAGGGATTATGTCAACATAGTACGTAAGAGAATATTTCATTGGTTACGACATGCTAAAGAAGAATGAGCAAAACGTGCTATGTGAGTGAACGTGCATGATACGGAAGTGAAAAGCGATGCATTTTTACAACGAGTAATATAAAACAATACGTATTATATCGTTATGAAGGCTTAAACGAGAATGCTTGCAGTTTATGAAAAATAATTATTCATGGAATGCATAGTTTCTGTGTTATTTGAGTCTACATTTGATATTCTCAGTAAAATTAGTGAGAAGTATTAATTATTATTGTATTATTTTTATAAGTAATATAAAAATCTTTACATAACATAAACTCACACCTTTAGCTCAGAAAGGGCGAGCAGAGGCGCAATTTTTGCACCTAGTGTTTGCCGAGCTAACTTCTGTTGGATGTGATAGATGATAGTGGCGGCATTAAAATATGGTTATTATAATGACACCTCTAAGGCAACAATGAGAAGTAACGATTTCTGTTCCGGCAGGAGAAATATTTTTTGAGGCAACGTGAAGATGTCTTTACTAATTATTATTGAAGCAAAATCACGATGATCTCAAAAGTCAATGACACATCTAATTTTAGTATAAACCTATGATTAGTTTGAGTAGAAGATAGATTTATGCTGTTAAAACTACTAGTTTATTGCCTATTGATAATTATCCTATTCACAATTATATTATGTTATTTATGAGTTACAATTTGTGTTTCGATATAAACAAACGATATTAATCTTAGGTAAGTCTTAAATTATGATAATTCGCTAAAATTTTACGTTATATTATGTTTAATTAATACTTAACGTAAGAAATTGGAATGTTAAAAATTCTCAAAAAAAACTACCTAGGTACTATATACATACCTATTATACTATTTTAAGATTTTTCTTCCTATAAATAAATACGTGATGTAAACTTATAATATTTATTTATACGTAGACATACCCAGAAAATACATTCATGTAGTCTTGCTAGGTTTTACAAAGAAAATGCAGACTTTAAATTCTAAACTTAAAGCTGGAGCGAAATAAAACAAACATCACCTCTTTTATCCTAGAATGCATGATCTAGCTCTGTTTTCCATTTCTTATGCAAGTTCTTCTACAGCACTGTTAGAGGTTGTATGAATGCAAAATGTATTTTGCATTCAGTGTCTAGTACCTACGGCCTTTTGCTTATTGTTGTGAACCTATAATACGAACCAAATAATTAGTCAAGGATTTTAATACACCCAACAATCAAAATTACTAAAAATTACACCCTTACAATATGATAGATCCAAAGTTTATTGGAAACAGTATTCACTAACAGACCTACCTAATATCCTCAATTGTGATTAACTTCATATTTTAAGTTATTTACTCTAGTTAGAAAAACAATAAAATATTGATATTAGGAGTAACATTTCTGAATATAAAAATATTTAAAATTGGAATATAAATTATTTTCACAGAGACCAGAGACAAAAAGAAATATAAAAACGATAACAATTTACAACGAAGTTTTTAGCAGACAAAATTACTAAAATCACTATTCGAAATTTAAAAACCGATTTGTGAGTGAGGCACTATTATGCCGAATCCGATACGCCGGCTAGCATGATACGGGCGGCCGCCTCGAGAGCCGGGTGGATACTGGATGCTGGATTTGCCGCAGGAGCCTGCGTCACAGCCGCTGGACTTCGACATCTTTTTGCGGGACCCTAATTAATAACCAGCCATGACGCGAACACGCACGATGTCAAATCTCTTTCAATGTCGATAAGGGTGTTTTATGGAGGAGTGTTAATGAAACTCCTTGTGAACGCTCTATAACACACTAGACTTTTCGCTCATGTGTTTTATAAACGACGTGATCATTTGTAAGGAATAATATATTTTACGATGAAAAGAATATTTTTGTAGTTGCAAGTTTAAAATATTATATTGTATGGGAAAACTTTGCGCTTATTGTTTATTTTAGTTATGAACGTGACAGTAAAATTCTGTCGCGGTTGGAATTTCGAGTGCATTTTTTTGCGAGGATATTTTCACGTACTTTTTCCTCGTCAAAATATACTTCTACACTGAAAATACGTCAAACAACAGTATGTGTTTAGTATACAAAACCAAAATAATATGAAAATTCGTAGGTAAGTATTTAAGTTATGACTGTTAAGTGTTTTTTTTATTTTTATTTTAGCTTGTTCCGGAATAAGTAACGTTTACTTTTACACAATCAACAAGCATGTTGTGTTTGTATTTTATTACCCGACTACGGCGAAGCCAGGAAGGGTAATGCAATTTTACCACCCTATGTATGTACCTATGTATCCATTTTATGTTCTACTCTAGCGTCGCTCCTATTCAACCGATTTTGACAAGTGAGGTGTCTATCGATGCGTATTTATTGTGCGATGGTTATAGGCTATTTATATTTCCAATATTTTTATTTGTTTTCCAATTACAATTAAAAGAAGAATGGTATTTGCATTAAAGATAAATATTGAAAGTGTGATTCAATGGAATCATATACGTTTTAAAGAACAATTAAAGTACGCATGCTCACGCCTTTTATCCCCGAAGGGGTAGGCAGAGGCGCAACTAGTGCACCCACTTTTCGCCAAGCGTATTCCGTCCCATGATGTGATAGGGGGCGAGCCTATCGCCATATCGGGCACAAATTCCAGACTCCGGGCTGATACTGAATAGAAAAATCCAATATCACTTTGCCCGACCCGGGAATCGAACCCGAGACCTCAGCCTTGCTGTCGTACCGTAATACAACTACGCAACCGAGGCAGTCAATATATATTAAAGTAATATATATTCTTAGATCTACAGATTTTTCCTTAGCCAAACATTTCTTTTTTGTTTAATTTTATAAAGAAATTCATAATAACATAATGGTTTGCTAAATCGGAAATATACATAGCAAAAACCAAATTAAAAATGTTGTGACTATAGTGATATGTATCGTACTCCATTGTAATAAATTCTTTATTAGGTAAAACAAGAGTATTGACAGAATGGATATAAACTCTACCTTTTTCAGAACACATATTAAATACTCAATTAAATATTAACTTCATCTATCATGACTATCACTGTTACAGTTGTATTGTCACGGTTTCTACATGTAACATGAGTCATAATAATAATTATTGTAATTCAAAGATTTCTAAGATTATATAGAGCGGACATTGGGAAAATTTTCATACAAAAATGTTGAGCCTTTTCGTAAGGCGCAAATTGGCATATTTCCTTCCAAAATATTGTTTTCTGTACAAAATTTGCGCATACCGAGACGTCTTGTCACATGGATGTGTCAGATAAGACAGCGACTTATTACCAATTGGTAATAATTTTGGACGATAAATTTGGTCCTGATTTCCGGTCTATAACTATACTGTTTAATGTCTTTGTTGTAATTAATTAATTATTGTCTAATATTGCAAGCTAGGACTAGCATACGCAAACTGTTACATTGCTATGGTTAATAATTTATACCCTCGAACTGTGACGAGATAATCAAGACAACCCTTCTGCTTAACGGGAATACTTTTTCTAAATTCTAACAAAGGCGCAGTCGGGGACTGTGCTCCGAAAGTACTATTTTGTGTTTTTTGCAATTATGTAATTTGAAATAAGATGCTGGAAATACCATCAAAATACAGATAGTGTACGCACAAATATTTTTCTCGAATGTAGTGGACATTGTATGATTTCTGGCCTATGCATGCGACTACGTTTATGTTGTACCGTGGACATTATTGACTTATTTCGTGCTTTTTAGTTATTTTTTTCCGTGGTCGGGTTTCAGATATTTAAAAAAAAATAAAAAAAAATTATAGCAGTAAAATTTTGTCTTTTAAAACTATCAGGTACTACTGGGTAGTGAGTAAACTGTCACTATCGTCCAGAAAATAATGTCATACCAAGTGTAATGACATACCTACCATACTTACCAGGTGGTAGGTCTCTCATATGTAAGAGTCCGTCTGGGTGGGTACCACCGCAATGTCTATTTCTACCGCCAAGCAGCAGTGTGCATGCACTGTTTTGTTTCGGTTTGAAGGACATTGTAGCCAGTGTAACTACTGGACATAATGAGACTGAACATCTTATGTCTCAGGATGACGAGCGCAGTGGAATGCCAAACAGTACTTTGTAACTGAAGGTGCTGAATGGTGTTGCTATTGTTTATGGGTGGTCGTATCGCTTACCATCAGGCGAACGGCATGCTAGTCTCGTCATTCAATTCCATAAAAAAAAAACCTACAGAAGATACTTACCTTCTAGTTCTAATCTACTTAGATTAGAACTCTACAATTACTATACTATAAGCGATTAAGATAATCAGATAGTGTGACAGCCCTTAACGATTACATTCTAGCAGAAACTAGAATATCGATTCATTCTTTGAATTAAATTAATGAAATGCGTTCCACGAAGCACGCTTTGAATACCTGCCTCGGAATTCTATAAAATACCTGAAATATCTATTTAAGTGACAGTACGCGCATAAAATAGGTACGTCACGCCCCACTAATACTCGATTCAGACAGAATGGGTTATAAGACAGCTCCTTACGTCATGTTAGGCCGACCGCAATTCCCAAGTCAAGGATACCCTGACGAAGTGGGTCCTTAATGAAAGAGGGGATAAATTTTGTAGATACGGCATAACATCGGGCTCACGGATGTCATGGAAGATTAAACATGGCCGCCTTCAAGATAATGCCATAATTTATCTCCTTGTTTTTATTATCAAATATTTTGTACAATATTTTAGCGTCTGTGTGATGAGATTAGTGATTTTACATAAATTTGTAGAGAAGTTTACTTAAAACTTGTTATGCAATCTTATATCCAAAACCGATTTAAATGAAATTTGGTACACAGGTAGTCTAGAGCCTGAGAAAGGACATAGGCTACTTTTTATCCCGGGAAAATATAAAGCGGGACTTTTATCCCGGAAAAACTATTTGACGCGGGCGGAGCCGCGAGCAAAAGCTAGTTATAAATAAATACTCGATGAATATACTTTGGCCATGTTAAGGTGGCATTTTGTGGCATTTACTTTACTTTACCTTGTATAATAAAACAATATTTTTCGATTATTAGTAATAGTGGTAATAACTAATCAAATTTTCAGAATATACTATATTCGTGGCATTGTTTTTAGTGTTGCTTGCGGCTCCGCCCGCGTGTAAAAGTTTTTCCAGGATAAAAATATTTTCCCGGGACAAAAAGTAAGCTATAGCACTCAGGAGTATTGTAGCTTCCTATTAGTGAAAGAATTTTCAAAATCGGTTCAGTAGTTCCTGAGATTAGCGCGTTTAACCAAACAAACAAACAAACTCTTCAGCTTTATAATATTAGCATAGATTACAGTAGATATTTCGTAATTATTAAGAGGTATAAGACTTAATTACTACGTAACGACCAAACCAATACCAAACTTCTTGTAGTTACCGTTGTCTTTAGAGTTTGGAGTGCTGTTATGACTACCTAATTGAGAAGTTCAAATAAAATCAATTAAAAAAAATAACTTAATTCATTATCGTGATTATTTAGTTCACTACAAATTTCAACCATGGGTGAACTTTAATCCAACCATGAATACTGCCAACTGGCAACAAACGAGACTGATAGACTCAAGTCTGGCACAAGAAAACACTAACCGCATATTTTTTTTACAAATTTATAACTAGAAGTACAAGCGTGATAAGTATCAACGCAAGATTGCCCATTAACCACCCATACTTTTAATTATAAACCACTGCGTGGCATTACTAGAAGTATCTAGTATCTCTATAAAATTAAACTATTATAACGGATTTTATCGCGGTTTTTTATTTTATTTTCTCCCGACGTTTCGAAGGCTTTGCAGCACTTCGTGGTCACGGGGCGGACTGAGGTGTTGGTGGTCCGAAAAGTTAGTGTTACAAATCTACCTTCAATTTACAATTATACAATATAAAGATGTTAGTCATTGTTTGCGGTCCGGTCTACGCAGTAAGAGCTCACAATGTCTTGAGGTCTGGCAGCAGGTCTTTTGGGGCCCGATTTAATTAGATGTATGACCGGGTCCCAGGCTTGTGCAAGTTTCCAACCATCTTCTCTATTGAAATTAGGATGTTTTTTGATCTCAATAGCCTCGCGGATCATCCTAGGCAGGAATCGGTGTTCTTTGGCAAGGATTTGTGGCTTGTCGAATCTAAGGTAATGGTTGGAGCCTTCTTCTGAGTGTTCAGCTACTGCAGACTTCGTAGAGCGTCGGTGTTTAACGTCAGCTATATGTTCTTTTACGCGGGTCCCTATATGTCTTTTTGTTTGACCAATATAAGAGAGGCCACAGTCGCAATCTATCTTGTATACGCCCGGTTCTTGTAGAGGTATATGGCACTTGACAGGTGGTAAAAACACTAACTTTTCGGACCACCAACACCTCAGTCCGCCCCGTGACCACGAAGTGCTGCAAAGCCTTCGAAACGTCGGGAGAAAATAAAATAAAAAACCGCGATAAAATCCGTTATAATAGTTTAATTTCAATGTCTAACATTCGCGTAAACATAAGGAATCATTATCTCTATAAAAGTAATTGCAATCAATGCAATGCAATCAGCCCTGTATTATATACTGCCCACTGCTGAGCACGGGCCTCCTCTACTACTGAGAGGGGTTAGGCCTTAGTCCACCACGCTGGCCTAGTGCGGGTTGGTAGACTTCACATACCCTCGAAATTCTTATAGAGAATTCTCAAGTATGTAGGTTTCCTCACGATGTTTTCCTTCACCGTTAAAGCGAACGATAATTGATAAACAATACACACGTAACTTCGAAAAGTCAGAGGTGTGTGCCTTGGGTTTTGAACCTGCGGACGTTGTCTCGGCAGACCGTTCCATTCCCAACTAGGCTATCGTCCACTTGAAAAGTAATTAGTCTAGTTATAATGCAAGATCCTCCATTTTCAAGATATTTAACTGCGGAGCGTCACTAAGTGGCATTTAAATCCACTCGAACACATTAGAACTGAAGTTTGGTCAACAGTGCAGCGATAACGAACCCCGTCTATGCGAGCAAGAACCCGTTACCCGACGTCTCTTAATACAGTATAATGATATGCAGAAGGGTAACTACAAAACAAACTCTAATATAGATTGATAAAAGTTTATTTTTAAACAATAATACTTGAAACTATGATTGAGCAAACTCAAAAAAACTTATTTCCAATATTATATTTCTTAATATACATACTATTTAAAAAGTATTTTTAATTTTCCGCGACTAAAAAAATGTATTCTTGTTTTCTAAAATAGAAATAAGACACTATTCTTAGCGTTGTACTGAATTTAATCACTTCGCCCGTCCTTTAAACGTCCTGTCACCTTGTAGTGTCTGAAAGCAATAAATGACACTGGAGTAAATATTAAATTAGAAGTATCTTACTATTCATCTGTAGCTTTAGTATATTGTTTCTAATATTACTAGGTGTTAATTGTAGTTCGCCCGCGTGAAAAGCTTTTCTCCCTACAAAATATCCTATGATGTCCATAATACTGAGACAAAAGTAGCCTATAATATGCTAATTCAGGACATGGTCTGTCCCAAATTTCCAAACATTCGCATTTTATAAGGAAACAAAAAAGCCAAACACACAGATGGTTCTTTTGATAAGATTACAATCGTCTAGGAACACCTACATAGCCAGAGGAATTGTGGGTATGCGATGTTTAAAGTGAAGGTATAGAAATTGGTACTGTCACAAAATTAATTATGCCTCCGTCTGTCTCACTTCTTCTACGAAACTGAATAATTTCCATTATAATACAAAAGGGGATTATTTTTAACGACTTCAATTATATCAGACATCAGGCGGCTAATTTAACTGAGAATAATCTATGCCAACAATGTACTTAAAAAAGGTCGAGGGGTGGCGAAACTACGGGCTATTTTTATTTTCGACTAGCGACCCGTCCCAGCTTCGCCTCGGTGGCAGAACATAATATGCCGTAGTATCTGTTTTAATGTGCTGCATTTTCCGGGATAAAAGACCCGCTATATATTTTCCTGGGATAAAAAGTAGCCTATGTCCTTCCTAGGGCCTCAAACTATCTCCATACCAAATTACTCGCGGTTTCAACAGAGAAAAAAGTGTTTCCGGGATAAAAGTAGTTTTATATTTTTCGGGGTTAAAAAGTAGCCTATTTCTTTCCCAGGATTTCAAATTATCTTTATACCAAATTTCATCGAAATCAGTTCATTGGTTTGGCGGTGTCGGCTCCGCACGCGTGAATAAGTTTTCCGAGATAAAAAGCTCGCTTTGTATTTTTCCGGGTTGATAAGTAGCCTAAAACCTTCCCTGGGTCCCAAAATATTTTCATACCAAATTTCATCGATATCCGTTCGGATTTATCGTTTGAATTTATGACTGTTTTATAACATGTAGTAAGGAAGCTAAATTAGTGCGTTTTTATGACTGGGAAAGTGTAGTCGCTCTAGTTTTTTTTTGTAGAGCTAAAATCCAGAGTGCTTCTAAGAACGGTGATGTTACATGTAAATAGAAATCATTTTATCGATGAAATTGCTGTCTAAAAGTAGACAGAAGTAAAACTTAATTACATTAATTAAAACAGAAATGGCTTACCTCTCGTCTACATACGCTGGTATTTTTAGTGTGAACTAAAATGTGTTGCCTCTGTAGTTCTATGCTGTGGTTAGTGTTATTTACATTATTTTTTATAATTATAGAAATAAGTGGGCCGATATGGGGGGATAGGGTCGCCCCTTATCACATCATGGGACGGAATACGCACGGCGAAAAGTGGGTGTACTAGTTGCGCCTTTGCCTACCCCTTCGGGGATAAAAGGCGTGTGTTCAATCTAAGCAACTAGGTACAGTCACCAGCATAAGTAGCTGAACAAATTCCAAATTTCAAATCGCCTACATACTTTTTTGTTCTTATTAATCTTTTATTTCTCGTCACAAAAATAAAATAAAAGAGTTTTACTTTACTTCAAACAAAGAAAAAAAGGTTTAGGTTTAACTTAACGCGTATATAGACGATATGAAATGTTGATTTTGTACAGATATTTATGCTTCTGACTGTACTTACTTTCTACAGTCTTCTAACACATGACGAGTGTCCGTTAGAAGACTCAAGACACTATGCCCTATGGTGTTAATGTACAAATATAATCGTGAGTACGTGCACATTCATCACATAAATTAAATAAATGTTGCGTAACAGCATTCTGGGTGTTAGTTTCGGTCCGAAAACTTATATCCAGTTATACGGAAAATACATACAAAAACGATCCTACTAGTGTGCTCGTACGTTGTTCAAAGTATAGGTAACACTTGAACGCGACTTACTATGGTTATTTTTAAAAGAGTTCATTATAAAGTTGCTGTTTTATTTTCCAATGTAAGAATCTAGCTCATAATATTTATTGCCCTACTGGCTGCATTTGTAGTACTGAAATGTACTATAACACATCGAAACTTTATGCGAACCGACCAGCAGCTTAAAATGAGCTAGTTCCGAACTTAAAACGGTCGCTGCTGGCCCGGATAATAAATATGGAAAGAAAACTCCTGTTAGCAACTGCACACCCACGCGCTGAATATAATTTGTTGCTCACTTTTCGACACTTGTATCGAAGAGTTAAAAAAAGTTGTAATAGAAATGGGTCGGTCACAGTGCGAGTTGCTAAACTATCCACTCGCACCTAAATGTTCATAATATTATGACATTCGGCCAGTAGCTCGTGTCGAAATATTTATGGTATTATTCACCGCTTCCTTTATTACTCATGATGTTATGGTATAGTAGTTATAAGCTCGTAGTAAGTAAGCTAGTAGTTTTACTGGTGGTAGGTCTCTCATTATGTAAGAGGCCGTCTGGGTGGGGACCACCGCAATGTCTATTTCTACCGCCAAGCAACAGTGTGCATGCACTGTTGTGTTTCGGTTTGAAGGACATTGTAGCCAGTAGAACTACTGGACATAATGAGACTTAACATCTCATGTCTCAGGATGACGAGCGCAGTGGAATGCCACTCAGTACTTTGTAAGTCAAGGTGCTGGATGGTGTTGCTACTGTTTATGGGTGGTCGTATCGCTTACTATCAGGCGAACGGCATGCTCGTCTCATCGTTCAATGCAATAAAAAAAAAAAAAAAAAAAAAGCTCGATCACTATGTTTGATGCAACTAGTCACTATTGTATGTCGGACCCTGTCAGTAAAGCTATTCAAATGAGAGAATGTGAGTGCTGTCTAAACTGTGTAGCTAATCCATAAAATATATTGGTCATATTTTTGACTTACCCAGTGTATTAGTAAGAAAATTAAATGATTTGGAATTCCGTGTAAATTTCTTAAGTATGCAAAATTGTTGGCAAATCATTACCGTTAAATCGAAATGGACCTCAAAGCTGTGCGTACAAATAAGACTCATTAGATATTCAATGACTAATAAAGTTATCCGTTTCATACCTAATGTTGATATGGAATGAAGAACGTGGTTCTTATGGCATTCCTATAAGCAATTTATAAACCAATTTTAATGAATTAGAAACGCATATAGGCTAAAATCACCTTAAACTATGTTTAATTAGCATGCAAAAACAATTAATTCGTGTTTAAATAAAAAGGCAATTTAGCCTGACGACCATAATGAAAAGATATTTTATCGTTATAAGTTCATTTGCCTAATCTAGAACAAAACATCTGATATACGTAAACAAGAGACTGGGGCCTTGGAGAATAAGCCAAATTAGTAATTACACCGAATTAACGTAAATTTTACAACGGTTTAAAACGATCGGAACCGTGGCGGCCATTAATAAATACCACCTTGCTGTGACTCATTCGTAATTCTAATTAACGGTTCTGTGACATACGGACATCGCGGTAGGATGATAATATAATAAGAATGTTAACACGTTTATATAAATTTAAAAAAAATGTCTTGTGTCTTTCTACATTGTTATCAGTTTATGTAACTTGTACCAAACGAAAAATAATATGTAAAATACAGTTTTGTAATACGTTTGTCCATATTTTTTATTGGAATACGCAAACGCATACTCACGCCTTTTATCCCCGAAGGGGTAGGCAGAGTCGCAATTAGTGCACCCACTTTTCGCCGTGCGTATTCCGTCCCATGATGTGATAGGGGGCGAGCCTATCGCTATATCGGGAACAAATTCTAGACTCCGGGCTGATACTGAATAGAAAAATCCAAGATCACTTTGCCCGACCCGGGGATCGAACCCGAGACCTCAGCATTGCAGTCTTACCGTAATACAACTACGCCACCGAGGCAGTATTGGAATATAGAGAACAAAATAAACATTAATAAAGACAATTTGGATGAAGCGCTCCAATAATAATCACCAGGGTACTTCATACACGTCGATTGAGTTCAGTGTACTTAAGTCTTAATATGACATTTTGAAGCGCTCCATATGATTTCTAATCGGTCTTGATAAATACAGTTATTTTACAAAATTACATTAATCTTAAGTGGACTATAGACTTGTTGGGAATGGAACGTTCTGACCAGAAAGATGTCCGCAGGTTCAAAACACTATGCACACAACTCTGATTTTCTGAAGTTATGTGTGTATTGTTTATCAATTACCGTTCGCTTTAACGGTAAAGGAAAACATCGTGAGGAAACCTACATACCTGAGAATTCCCCAAAAAATATTTCGAAGGTATGTGTAGTCTGCTAAGCAGTACTAGGCCAGCGTGGTAGACTAAGGCCTAAATCCTCTCAGTAGTATAAGAGGTCCGTGCTCAACAGTAGGCAGTATATAATACAGGGCTGGTATGGTAGCCGCTAAATAGTTATACACTAATAAATACAGTAATCCCGGTAGGTCGCGGCTTGGCGGTGCGCCTAGCCTCACCCTAGGATTGCATAAGTCCATAGCGGCGGGCGCCGCTTACTATCTGGCGGAGCGCTTGCTCGTTTGCGTACTTAGGCGTTTTTCGTAAATATAATTGTTTGTGAATGATTGTTTTTTTTTTTTTTTTTTTTTTTTTTTTTTTTTTTTTTTTTTTGTCCCTGACTATTCTGCCAGTAGCCTGACGAGGGTCGGCTTTTCTGGCCACACCGGTCTTTAGGGTGAACGCTGGTGCGCTCGCAACCCTGAATTTAAGCAACCATGCTGAGGGCAACCCACTAACGGGTTACGAGCCTCGGCTCAGGACGGTCGCTGAGGGGAGAATATGAGACATTCAACGATTAGGGGGGGGGAAGGATTTTTTCCTAATCCTATCAGTTCGGGTTGTTTACATCGGCACCCGGGCCGGAACTGTCATGGGGGTCGGGAGGGCGACGGGGAACGCGGCGAGGTCCTCGACGGCGAGGACGGAACTGCGGTCTTGTGGAGTGTAAGAGTTTTAAAAACTCGTTTTTCTCACGAATTGCCAGAGTGATTTCGTCCTCTGGATCTGTCAAAACTGAACGCGGCCGTCTCCATTTGGCGCGGTCAAATGGAGTGTATATTGACGCTTTGCGGATGAGCGTATTGGTATGTTTTTCCGCCCGATCGAAATAGCGTTTGCTGATGTTCTGCATGAAGTGCTTGATGGTCGGCATGTTGGTGTCCACGTGGAGGTTGCGATTGCGAACGTACCACGGGGCACCAAGAGCGTATCTGAGAAATCTATTCTGCATCGTCTGCATACGCTTAAGTCGAGCGGGCGGTACGTGAGCGAATACGGGTGACGCGTACGTCATTATGGGCCTAATGCACGCGGTATATATCCTAATCTTGTTGCGGATGGACATTTTACTTTGTTTGTTTATGAGCCAATGCAATTGGCTCATCGCGAATGCGGCTCGCGCGCGTACCGCGTTTAAGTGTGGCAAGAAGGTCAACTTCTGATCAAGGATCACTCCTAAGTATTTGGCTTTGTCCTTCCAGGGTATGACCTGGTCGGACATGCGGACTGAGGTGCGAGCCACTTGGGACCTCGTTTTCCGAGTGAAAAGGATGGCCTGGCTCTTGGTGGGGTTGACGGTGATTCGCCATTTGCGAAACCACTCACCGAGCTGGTCGGCGGCGGTCTGCAAAATGCGCACCACTTGGTCAGGGTCTCTACGTGAAGCGTAGATTGCTGTGTCGTCAGCGAAGAGCGCCAGATGGGCGTTCTTCGGTTTCGGGATGTCGCTGGTGTACAGCGAGAAAAGAAAGGGGGAGAGGGCGGAGCCTTGCGGGACTCCGGCCGTGATGGAGTGTCGGGAAGAAAGAGTTCCCTCCACGCGATATTTGAATCCACGATTCGACAGGAATTCTCGTATGATGTGCACGAGATGAGTGGGCACGTTGAGAGTGTACAGCTTGAAGAGCAAGCCGTTGTGCCACACCCTGTCGAATGCTTTTTCAATATCGAAAAAGATGGCGCCGGTTGGCATGCCGGCGCGGAATCTATCATGAACGTGCTCCGTGATGCGGAGCACCTGGTTGACACAACTGTGCCTGGTGCGAAAACCGAACTGTTCAGGGGGGATCAAATTATTATTGTGGGCGACAATTTTGAGGCGGTCGAGGACGATCCGCTCGTATATTTTGCCCAGAGTGCTAAGCAGGCTGATAGGCCTGTAAGAAGATGGCTCGAATGCGGGTTTTCCCGGCTTATGGATGCCTATCACAACTGCCTCCTTCCAGTCCTCTGGGAAGAGGCAGTTAAGAAACGCGGCGTTATAAATCGCGGTAAGGATCTTGACCAGATGCTCCGGGAGCATCTTGATCATGCGAGTGGGTATCCTATCGCCCCCGGGGGCCTTACGACGTTTGAGTGCCTTGATCAGATCGATGACTTCTTCGATTGTCACCGGTGCAAGGGGATCGGGCGGCGGCGGGTCGACGTCCGGGTCGACGTCGATGTAAATTATTTCGTTTGCGTTAGGGATCGGCGGTGGCCGGACCGCGTTCCTACTTTCGACGAGTGAATTAACCGCAACAAGATGGTCGTGGTCTACGGGTATCGTTGAGAGAGAACATTGAGACTCCAGACTGCAGGCCAGAAGTTCCGCTTTCTCGTCGTCATCGAACGCCGGCCGTTGATTCGGACGATTGAGCGGAGGCATGGAGGTCACATCGTTTCTCCTGAAGGAGCGACACAGTTGCCAAAAGGCCTGATGTGTCGGGTCGAGTTCTGCTAGGCGAGATTCCCATCTCGAATCGACGACCTCTTTTATGCGACGTCTAACCTCACGTTGGAGGTAGCGCGCAAGATGTCGTCGTTCCGGGGTGGGGCTCGTCGCGCAGGCTCTGAGCGTGGAGTTACGCAACCTCACCACCTCTCGCACGTCGTCGGGAAGTTGCCATTGACTGTGGACAGTCTCAGGCACCTTCTCGGAGCTTTCGCTCAGGACGTTTTGCAGGTGGTTGGTGAAGGAGCGTATCGCGCTGGTCGTTTCCTCAGGAGTCACGATGTTGGTCGGAATCGCGGAAAGATCTGTGGATGAGGTGTCCGCGAGTTTGGTGCCTAGGAGGCGCCAATTCGTTTTCACCTTCATCGGTACGTTAGGACCTGTGTCTGTTGGACAGTTTTGGGGGGCTAGATCTAGGATCACAGGTCTGTGGTCAGAGTCTAACTCTTGTAGCACTTGCATGGAACGCACGCGAAGGCTTACGTTCCTTACGAGCGCTATGTCGAGTATGTCGGGTCGGTACTCGTCGTCAACATGGCTATAGTGGGTAGGTTCGGAAGGAACCAGTATGCTCATATCTATTGTTTCAAGACAGCTCTCCAGGGCGGCCCCTCTCCCAGAGGTCGAGTTGCAGCCCCAGAGAGTGTTCTTGGCGTTGAGGTCCCCCGCCAGAATGACGGAGTCCCCCATTTCCAATAGGGTCTTGAGCTCATCGGAGTGAAGCTCCTTAGAGGGCGAGAGATAGGCCGATATGATGGTGATCGGCGGATGTCCTGTCATAGCTAGCCTGCAAACTGAAGTCTCAATGTTCCTCAAGCTATCTGGGGGGTCTAGTGGTATGCAGTGCAGGGACCTTTTGTAATAAATGAGGGTGCCACCAAACGGGCCACTGGTACGATCGTTGCGTACCAGGTTGAAATTAGAGATATTGGGACTGCGATGGGCGGGTTTGAGGAACGTTTCCTGGATGAGGAAAACGTCTAAGTTATTTGTGCGGACAAAATCAGAGAGTTCGGCACGCTGGCCGCGAATACCATTTATGTTGAAAAACCCCACTCTGAGGGAGCGAGGTTTGGTCCGCTTAGGGGGATGCACCGCGCTGTTGTTCGCCATTTATGATGACGACTGAGGGCGCACGGCGTTGTTGATGGCCCAGTAAATTTTATTTTGCGTCAGGTAAATTTCCGCGAGGATTTCGTGCTCCTCGTCCTCAGAGCGGGCGAGGAGAGCGGAGAGTTCGACAATTTTGCCGTGGAGACGCATGATCTCCGGAGAACATAGGAGGGCGGAGACTGTTTCCGCAGAGTTGTTCGACGCCGGCGTCGTCGCCACCTGGCGGGTTTTGGGTTTGGGTTTGGGTTTAGTTGGTGTTGGCTGGGCTGCCTCTGAAGGAGGGGCCGCGGTAGCCGAAGGGGACGGATGAGGTGGTTTTGGAGTTGTGGCCGGGGTGGCGGGAGTGACTCCGCCGTGGGCCTTGAGACGGGGGTCCGGGCGTGCCGTGGGAGGGAACCACGGGTTACGCACCGGAGCAGGTGCCAGCTTGAAAGCTGGTGGGGTGGCCTGAGGGGCTAGAGCTTTAGGAGCTCTGGACTGTTTTTTGGGGGCCCTAGGGCACCCGCGGTAGTTGGCGGGGTGGCCCGTCTGTCTACAGTTAGTGCACGAAGGGGGCTCCGTGCACTGAGTCCTATCTTTGGGACGGGGGCACTCTAGTGTGCCATGTTCGCCGAGGCACTTGACGCACCTGGCGGGGAGGCGACAGCCACGGGAATTGTGGCCGTATTTTTGGCAGTTGTGACACTGCCCTACCTGACCTGATTTGTGAGGGGTTTCGACGGTGAAGCCGCCTAGCCCGGAGATATCCTTAATCTCGTAAAGACGTTTAACGTCGTCCGAGGATTGTAAGATGGCGAGAACCATCTCATATTGAATTCCCGGCCGGGAGGCACGGGACTGACGGTGCATCCTGTGCACCTCTAAGATTTTGATGCCCTTCTCAAGGAGGCCATCCTTGACTTCTTGGGCAGACATTTCTACGGGAATACCCCGGATGACGTAGCGGAAGCGACGTTCGTCCGGGAGAGCGAAGGTGAAATAATGATATTTCCTGGAATCCAGGAATTTGGTTAGCGCTCTGTGGTCCGCGATTGAGGCGGGCTGCAGAGCAAGAAGTTTGTGGATTTTATTCCACGAGTTGCTGGCGATGCTGATGTGCTGCCGGCGCAGCTCAGCGAAGACGTCCGGAATGGTCATGTTGGCGGGCAACTGAAGGTTCAGTCGCGGGGGCTTTTTAGCCTTAGGTTGGGTTGGTGGCGGCGGTGGCGACGACGTCGACGCCGATGCGGGTGGCGCTGAAGGCTCAGACGGCGCTGAAGGCGCTGAAGGCGCAGAAGGCGCGGGGACACTATCGGCAGCGACCGCCCTTTTCTTTCTCCTCCCACGCTTCACAGCCGTGAAGCCATCGTCATCGGGTTCCGATGACGATTCTTCCGCCTGCGATTCGCAGGAGGAAGAAGAGGAAGGGACGGGACGCTTGAGGGAGCCCGTCGTAGTAGTCTCCATCGCAGAGTCGTCCGTGGTCTCGGTCGCTTGGCTAGCGGCCGGGGCCTCGGACGGCACTGGCGGGGACGGGGTTTCGGATACCTGCTCGTTCACGTTGTTAATCAACGTGGACATGTAGTTCCTGAATTCCGAGTCCAGGACGACTAGGTTTCTTACCGCGGCCTTAATCGCCGACAGCGTAATGCCGGGAGCGATGAAGGGTTCGGGTTGCTCGGGTTCAATGGACGTGGAACCGGCCATTTTTGTGGCTGGGTCCACGTCCATGGTTAGATTTATTTGGGGACCGCGTGTGCGTTCACTATCCCCGGGTGTGTTTTCCGCCTGTCAAAGAACGCACAAGAAACCAGGCGGCTATCACACAGACGTTCGGTCGCGGATCGCGGACGCGGTAAATGAGTTTACTACTACGTCCCCGGGTGGGTGTGCCCGGGGGTGAGTGCGTGTGTGGCCCTCCTCGCCGGGTATAGGCGAGGGGGGGGTGTACTTAAATTAGGTGTGCCCTAAGCTTGTACTCCCTTTTGCCAGTCTTATTGTGCAAAGAGGGTTCCTAACAGTCCGTGTACCGTAAGCGGTATTGGTCCGAGGACCGCACGCTCAACCGATACACGGGATGGATTTATGGGAAGGGTAAGGTAGGGAAGGCGATATGCGGCGGAAACTGTGGTGTGTCTCCACAGCCTCCAAACCCGCACCCGTCCGGCTTTGCTTTGCCCTGAAGGGGCGCAGCGCGTGGCCGGGTCACCGCTAGCTCGGCTTGTTCACACCGGTAGGTTAACCACCGAGCTAGCCCTGAAGGGGCAATAAATACTGTGACGTGTAGATTGGGCGAAACCCTGTCCTGAGAAGGACGCGGTTTAGCCCGAAAAGCTTTCAGGTAGCAATAGGACAATAGTCCTATTGTTCCCCGTCGGCTTTGGCGTGTAGCGAGGTCGCTACTATCCGACCGAGCAGGTACCCGGAGGGAACAATGTGTGCCACAGCTGGCGCTATGGCAAACAATAGGTCCGTCCGAGTCGGCTGCTCAAGACGGAATGTGTGAATGATTGATTTCATACTTAAGTTATGTAAAAAATCTATCTACCTTATGCGGTTTCATGTATCATTGTTTTCATTTGAAGTATTGCAATGCCCTTTTTATTTGAATAAATGGTTTGATTTATACCACCGGCGAATAAGATTCGCCAATCCCGGCGCCTTTGTGTATCGGTGTCGGTCGTGCGTTGGAAAGCACATAAAATGAAAAGCGCTTTCCTCAAATTAGGAAAACTTGTGTCACGTAAATAATGGTTTAGCGTCAATTTGGGTGCAATAAATCTGCGGAACGCTTAAAGTACCATTTCCCAATAGTATAGCTATGTAAATTAACGATCGCTTGTAGTAGCGGCCTATTTGGCTATTGACTCGACAAAATTGCAACAAGAAAGAAGATACAATATAGCAATAAAAAAGCAAATATGAGATTATGTTAAATATGTTTGTATTTTTATTGCTTAATTTATTATTCATTTTCAAAACGTAATGACGTGATTAAAATCTTTTCTATAGTCATTTGACGCGTTGGTTAGAAAATATATATAGATAATTCTTTATCGATTACTAGCTTTTGCCCGCGACTCCGCCCGCGTGATTAAGTTTTTCCGGGATAAAAGTCCCGCTTTGTACTTTCCCGGAATAAAATATAGCCTATATTACTCGCTGATAATGTATCTTTATACTGATGAAAAAAAAATCGGTTCAGTAGTTTTTGAGTCTATCCATTACATTACCTACATAGAAACAAAGAATCATATCTTTCCTCTTTATAAATAATATTAATATAGAAAAGACAAATACATACTTCAATGTTGGTTTATGAAACCTCGACGAACTATAGGTACTCAGAATATTTAACAAACTTATGTACCTAATATTAATAATTATGTGCCTTTTCTCGGAGGTCCACACGTCGTTAAAGCAAAGTACCTACCAATCCGTGGGTTACTTACTATATTTAAGTTTTCTACTTCATATTATATTCATTTAGTACCTACATAACATAAGCCTGAGCAAACTTTTACCACAAACGCCTTGCATTCGAAGATTCTTTTGAGAACACTTAAATAATAGTTAATGTATTCTTTAAACATAATATCGGTTTCTTATTAATGTTTTAGGATTATTATTAGTGTCAGTCTATACAATAATCAATAATATGTTTGTGTTGCTGAGTGCATTTTTTTTTTATGTTGGCGATCCTGCATTCAACACCGGGGGAAACCTGCGAATGGGATACTGGAGTCCCCCGGCTTAACGACTTCAGGGGCCTGGGAGGGGAGTGGAGGAGGAATATGGAAGGGAAAGTGGGGGGAAGGGAGGAAGGTTCCCAGGATGGGCGGAAAGAGAGGGTGCCAGGAAATGTTCACGGGCCCTTTTAGGGCTCAATGTGTTTTTTTCAACCAAGAGGTATACACACTGAACTGTGTGCCTGGGCCCGCGACTAATGTCCCCCCGCGGGCGTGCATTGGGTGTGCATTGGGTGTGAGGACCCAGCGCACAAGAATTGCCTCGGGGGGGTGCTGAGTGCATTGGGTACTACTAGTCTAAAAATATCCTTTATTACGGTCTTTACCACTGCTTTTTAAGGTAGGTAAGTAATTATTGAATGTGGCTTTAAACTGCGCATGAAAAATTACTACATGGTTTCAATAGGGTCGTCCCCTATCACATCATGGGGCGGAATACGCACGGCGAAAAGTGGGTGCATTAGTTGCGCCTCTGCCTACCCCTTCGGGGATAAAAGGCGTAAGTGTGTATGTATGGTTTCAATAATAGTTTCTGTACAATCGAATATCTAATATAACTAATGTGAATGGCAATCCCTACGCTAATCTTCGGAATAGTTGGATATATTACAATATAAATGACACTGAGAGCACAAAACGAGAATAAATTCCCAATGGATAATGGACTCCGACAGTGATCTTACCTATAGATATTTTTATAAATTAAACTGCTCCGGTTTCAACAAAATAATAAAATTCAACTATAAAATCGCTATAATCTGTGCAATATCCTGAGCTTTCCCGTGCCAGATGTGAGACATTACATAATAACTAACATTTTATATATCTACGCACAGTGCATTTAGTCGACGGAGATCTCGAAAATTGTTGTCTCCTATATAAACATAGTCTATTGTATAATAGAGTGATATAATAGTAGTCACGCTATACACATTATATTCACCAACAACATCAATGGAGCGTGGTGGCTCGACCGGGTTCTACCATTGCCTCGACTGACCCGCAAACATAGTCAATTTTGATTGATAAGAATTGCTAACACAAACGACACTTCAATTACTTTACTACACGTTCAGTCTCTAAATCATTCCAGTTTATGCATACACAAATATAAAGATTAAAGAACCGCATTATTAATATTGAAAAGAAATACGTACTAAGACTGTTATAACCATATGAAAGAAGTCCAAAGCTTGCCTTAACGATCCGCTTATTGAAAACAGTTCTTTCAAATAAATGAATAAGGAATCCCTTTGTAAATACGGTACAAGAAATTAAGCAGCCTTCATTCAGCCAGGGACTGTAACGACCCTAAATCCTATGTGTAAGTACTTTGAAGATATTATCTCAAATGAATGCGGAAAGCTTTTAGCGTTCTTATTGCAAAACCTCCTGAGAGTTCTTATCTGATAAGCATCTTAACGTTCAGCTAATAAGACGGTACGTATGTTGCTTGCGGGAGTATTCAACACGCTATCAACACCTGGTGCTTGTAAGTTGTACTATTCGTAGGCGTCTGTAACTACTAACAAGTACCAACTGCCCTTCAAGCGGATCTTGTTTACGTCTACGTAATGAGGTCTTTTGAAACTAATTTAGGTACTATGGAACAGGGTTGATTGATTAAATCATTTCGATTGATCAAATCGAGTGTTGTTTTTGCAAATCATGATTTAAATCGAACTACATTTTTTTGTGAAATCAGCATCAAAAGTAGTATTGTTGTAGGGTTATCTTGATATCGCTTTATTACGCATGCGGAGTTAAATGTCCGTTTATTTTCGGTGACGTTATAATTTTCATCTGATACTTAACAGTTTCCCTTTCACTATATCAAGCCTTTTAAATACAAATTTAGATAAATATAAATAAAAAAAAAATCGTTGGTTTATTTAACATAACATTTTAGATAAGTAAATAAAAAATAATTTCTCATGTACTTACCCAGTTTTTTACGATGCGCGACGCAGTAATCACCCGGCGAACGATCAATAACGCATGAAAAACTGTCATAAATATTGTAATTGTGTAAAAATATTAGTTTTCTTAAAGTTATCAGTTAATAGAGTAAACATATACTATGTACGGAAAAAATAACACAGAATACTTATAACAGATACAAAAAAAAACAAAAAAATCTATCAGAAACAAAAAAACATGTTTTTTACCCACCCTGCTATGAAATATGTTTTCTGTAATATCTCTGTAATTTACAGTATTTTGCATTAATAATGTACCAACATATTTAGTTGATATAATTTTATATAATTTGTTTCACGAAAACGATATGAATTGGCTGTAATTGCGAAAACCGTTTAGAGTACATTAGATACATTGTCCCCGTTTCCTTTTGTCTCCTGCCACCCGTAGATGTTACATCTGTATCATAACCTTGTCGGAATTCAAGAACATAAATACATAGATACACCTCTGCCTACCCTGAAAAGGGAAAAAGGCGTGATGCTATGTATATATGTAATTAGGTATATTCTGCCCTTTATTTTGAAATAGAATTTACAGACAATCAAATTAGTAATTTACTCAATACATCACCATAAAAGTAAATGGTAAAAAAATAATCTTGTTAATCGTTTTCCATGGTTTTAACCTAAATATCGGATCTACTAAGTATAAGTTTTTACCCACAACAAAGATCATTTTTAAAAATTTATTGCGGCTAGGTTCTGTTAAGATATTCTATACTTCAAATACACTTATTGTAATTTATAAAAATAATATCATTTCGTAAGTACCTACACTTTATTTGATTTTATTTCTCGAACTAATATGATCAGTATTCAAAAAGGAACACCGCAAATTTATCGACAAAGCATAACACTAATTATAATGCCCAGTGTTTGAACTGGTAACAAGATCTTTTAAAGCGAGCACAACAATGCTTGTACAATTTCTTTATGAACTTTAAATTGTACGCCTCTTTCAACTGAGCTTTCAACGTATAACGAATGTTTCGCTACTAAAGATCTATGGTCTATGGCCATAATTAACGATCCCTAATTCGGCCATGCTTCAGTCAATACAAAAGTACGTACCTATGGTAGGCGTGCCCCGACACTCGTTGGTTCGTTAAAACTCGACGGCTTGTCTCATACAAATAAATTATACGATATACGACTAGGTAATCGCAGTTGTTTCGTGTAGAAATTTTATAATTTGCGGCAATTTATTTAGAAGAGGTATATTATGGAACACATTTTAATTACTCATACGTTAATTACTGTATTTCACAACGATGCATCGCAAAACGTAATTTCAGCACTGAATCTTCCTTTTAATATAAATATATCTTTTATCTCCATAAATTATTCTAAAATGATGCACTACTACTAATTTGTTGAGGTGTTAAACAAGAAAATAAATAAATTATAAATAAGTAAATCAGAAAACGTACATCAATTCTAATCGATTTCAAACACTTTCTCTAAAGAAGAAGGTAGAGTTTAACGAACAAACACATTAATGTCATCTACAGCTTAAACGACGCTGAAACTGAGAAGTTCATGGCAACCTTTTTTTTTTTTTTTTCGCGGGAAAAAAAACGCGTTATCGCTACCACCACTGGGGGGTCAGTGGAACGGTTATGTTGGTTTCACCGGTCTTACAGTCCAATGTCGACACTTGGGAGTATAGCATCATCCAAGCGAGCATTGGACCGAGTCCCTAGCCCTATGTACACCCTACACCGGCATACCAACCAAAACCCGCGGTGGCCTTCTTCAGCGCATACGGGACGGCCCCGGGGTATCTTGTTGCACGAAGATATCTGCACGGGACCGCCCTTGCGCGCTGCCGCATTGCGGCCCTTCTCTATACAAGAGGACTCTGATGCCCCCAAACTCTAAAGGACGCTTATGGCGTCTACGACAGCGGGAGACCGACCACCCGCATCGTCGTCCACCTCGAAGTCACTTGAATTGGAATGAGCAGACCCTCACTGCTCACCCCGCGACTTTCTCTAAGCCCCATTTAGTCGCCTCTTACGACAGGCAGGGGATGCCGTGGCGAAATTCTCTAGATGCCCCCAGACCACAGGGCATGAGGCACCGGTCAGTCGTCCACCCGGCGCCTCCGTCGTCTCCTCTGGCTACGGGCGGGATCGTTCTGCTCACGATCCCGCTCGGCGCTCTCCTTCCGCGAGATGACGCACTCGCAGAAGGAGTTCATCGCTCGCCATGACCTCCAGCCACCGACCATGGCGGACACCACGGCCGGCAGCGAGAGGTCTCCTCCGACGACTGCTCTAAGAGCGCTGCGTTGTAGGTCCCAGGCTGGGCACTCCTCGAGAGTGTGATTGACTGTGTCCTCGCGGCCGTTGCCACAATGGTGGCACACGGCGGACTCCTCCTTTCCGATCCGACACAGAAACGAGCCAAAACATCCGTGGCCCGTCAGCATCTGTGTCAGACGGAATGTCGGCGCACCATGGCGCCTGTCAAGCCAGCTTGAGAAGACAGGTCGCACTGCCGCGACAGTCCTCAAGCCCGCACTCGGGCTCTCCAGCCTGGTAAGTTCATGGCAACCTAGATATTGGGGATCTGCCATCTTTAGTTTGGGCGGACTCGGTCGCATTCACGTCCTTATCAGTGCAGCGGACGGCACAACTTCAACCACAACTTCTGATGTGAAAACTAACACAAGCACGTTAGATCTTTAAAATTACGTTGGTATATTAACCACGAATCTTGACAACAATTGCTTACTAAAGAAAAATATTACAACGTTTTATTATATATTTAAAAGTCCTTCTCATATAAAATTATGACTAAATCTTTTCAATAAAATTTTCATAGGTGTTCTAAAACTTAGGAAGAGTTCCGCAAAAGCAACGCCATTTCGTAAACTATACAATTTTATTGGTTATAATTTCGCGGATGTAAAATTTTATTTTTGCTCCGAAAGACATACTTATTTTAGTTAAGTTCCATCCCGTACGAGAAACGCAGAGGTAGCATATTGCACACATTATGATTTCATAATACAAAATTAGGATACATATATTGTAAAATACAAAATACGTATCCTAATTTAGGTAGATATAACATTAAATGCTGCAACCAATCAGAGCTTCAGCCGGAAATTATGTACAAATACTTATAATTACCTGCTCTACAAACACTTGTATAGTGTATATTTAAGCACCAGCAAAGTTATGATTTCAATAATTTACCGTAACATGCCTTATACTTACTTATGCCGTGTAGTTTTTCATCTTCGTTGAGTTGGTTAGATACGAAAATATAGCCCAATTTATTTCTTCGATTTTTAATTCACAATCAGCATTTTATAAATTATCACTTACCTGGGTGTGTTTTATTTTTAATCAGAAAAATAAAGAATCAGACTTGCGCCACTTTATAGCTAGAGATCTGTTTTCAATGAAAATCTATGATTTGCGAGAGTCTTGGCAAAAAAGCCGTATTTCTCGTAAGCATAGTCTAACAAGATTAACAAATGTCTAATTCAATTCCGTCGATTGTTACGAACAAACTTGTCTCCGTGTTGTCGGTGGATGCGACAGGCTCATTGGCACTTCTCGATGCTGTTTGATTTATTTTCATCACACAACGAGAGAGTAAACATTAAATTCGCCCCATTCTACGCGACCTAAAAACTACTTCAACTACTTAGTTTATTTTATATTATATTACTACTTAGTTTTTAAACTGACCTTATATTTATCATCTCGCTCTATTTTTTTGTATTTTTTCGGAATTTGTTGGCCCTCGTTACTAATTATAATTTGAAGAAGGTAGTTGATAACTATTTTTAAATACAATTATGAAAAATGTATGCTATCCAAAATCTAATGGCAAAATGATTTTCAAAATTGGCGCAATAGTAAGCTTTGAAATTTGGTGGAAGGGGTAGTTGTCAAATAACAGGAATACTAGGCTGTGATGTCACCAAGCGCCGTCGGCCATAACGCTACCTGCGTGCGAAAGAGATAGCGCGATATCCCCGCCTCGCCCCCACTTTTGCTCACAAGGATATATCAAAATTGAATAACTGCTTTTTTTCAATCAATTTTGATGCTGATTTCACAGAAGAATTTCTTTTTAGTATTATTTTCTGTTACATCTAAAATAATGTACAAAATGGAACTAAGGAAACTACCCTATTGCAACTGTACACCTTTGTACTGAAATTGCTTTTTTTACTTCTTCCTTTGAATGTACTGTTGATACAATTAATTTCCTATGCACTGACACTCTGTATTCAAGCTTCGGAATAAAACCTAGCACCAATGACTAGTCGCGTTAAATGATGTCACGCTGCCATAGATCCCAAGGTTCATGCATTCATATTCTTGCACGAACTTACTAGAATGTGCCTTTTTAAACAGCTGGCGCTCTGAATGTGAAATGAATTCTATGCGCCTAAAAATTCCACCAACCCTTTCAATCGAGCTTAAAATATATCTATCTATCTATACTATAATAAAGTAGTAGATCCCGGTGTATCTGTACATTGAAAGAAATGTGATAATAAAGAAAGAGAGTGACTATAGAAGAGTAATGGAAAACAGATCGGCAAAATCAACAAATATCGATTTTTATCATCCTTTTCTGTTTGTTCGCTACTTTTTATCCAGGGAAATATAAAGCGGGACTTTTATCCCGGAAAAACTTTTTCACGTAGGCGGAGCCGCGAGCAAGAGATAGTATTTACTATGAATACAACGGAATCCAATTTACTATATTAAACGTTATATGTTTTATTAACAAAATAATTCAATTAGGTACCTACTTATTCAACCATTTAGTTACACATTGCAAACTTTTTTAATAGTGTCTAAGTTTGATAATATGATTGTTACGTACCTGTAAAATCATTAATTTATAATTTTAATCACCTGCCTAACATATTAAAGAAAATTTAAACGATAAAGGTCCGTAAAATCATTTTGAATACGAACTTAAATCCACGGCTTCAGAACCAAAGGAAGTCAAGCCCAAGTGCAATGTGAAATTCCATAGTGCTTATACCTTTACAGGGAACCTTTTCGTTTCAACTTGTTTTGTACCGTTAACACATATCTGGCGATATTAAAGTAGTGGTTCTTTTGTTGAGTAAATCCGTAATGCTTTTTCGGTTAACGAGATTCTATTGTTCGAGACTTTGTGTGTAATGCAATACAATTGCTATTGTTGGATTTATTATCTTATAATGTGTGTATTGCTGATGGTTTGTTGTTATCGGTACTAATAATCCTTCTTTCGTTATTTCTGTACCTTTTTAAGGCAGCATTCTTTAACTTATCTACATACACATTATAGATCATCTACGATAACATGATTCGCGCCTCCAAAATTCAAAACGTTTAAAGTATTTATGAAAGTATTTAAAAAGTCCCACCAAGACTCACAACGCATACAGTGCGTGCCAAGTGTGGCGTCAATAAGAAAAATAAATCCAAGGGTTTGTTGCTCGATTAGCGGTGTCACTAATATCAAATTATCGGCGAGCCATGTTATCGTAGTTCATCTATATTTTGCGGTATGCACTGGATAGTAAAATAAAAATCTAAATTGAATTAATTCGCTCACAATTTATAAACTCACACATATAATGTTATTCCAAATATCGTTTTATAGACCGAGCGCACATAATATTTTGGAAGCGTATGCCCAATGTCCATCCGTACTTTAGAGTAAAGTATTACACGTTTTCAAATCAATAGAAATCACAATTTTATTGTGTGATTTTTGGTACAGTGCTTGTTATTATTATACACTATTGTTCTTTAGTTCCACAAAAATCGACCCTATGCATGGGTGTACACAATTATTTTATTACAAGTAATTTTACTTTATACTTTCTGAGAATTTTAAAGTAGGTACACGAAAGTACTTTATTTAGCGCAATTTATTTTCTCCGGTATTCGTTTCAATATATGTAAATGCAATAAAATGTGTTCTAAGAAATTTTCGCGCGAATAGGTAACAAGTGATGGCAAAAAATAGCAGCATGTAGGTATTAAAAAGGCTGATGATAATTTTAACTAAAATTATACATGAATTGATTTTTTCTGCCGATTCCCGCCACGTCAGCATTCACAGAGTTTTTTTGTGTTGAATATGAAATGGCGAGTCGAAAGAAATAAAGCATCTTTGAATCTGATAAAAATGAAGAACTTATTTACTTTCATTTAAATATAGACTGTAAAGATGCTGTGCAATTGTTTATCAGAGATTATTTTTTTATTTATTTTATTTGTTAACAGTTGCTAAAAGAAATGAAAAATACGTTTTTATGGAAAATCAAAGTAAAAAAGTACTTTATTTTGACTCTATGTACTTTTTTCTACCTAACAACCAGTGTAATTTATTTGTAGGAAAAAAATAGTAGCATCCCTAGTCCACAGCTATCTCTAAAAAATATATTGTCATTTTTGTCCAAATAATAAACCCTCAATTGTTAGAATGCCTTCACTATTCCGAAACTTAGAAACTAATAACATCTTGCCGTATCGTTCGATCCGGTTTGACAATTTATCTATTTAACCAACTTCTATTATTTGTTCAGCAAATACACATAGGGGCTGTTTCATGGTCGAGAAGTGTTTTGAAATGTTATAACAAACATTGTATGTTTATTCTAATTTCTAATATACGATTGTGTTCGATCATTGATTATACGCCTCCATGTGAAAACCTTATTCAACGTAAAACACCTTCGCCTTTTAAGTTAGGTAAAGCCAAAACTTTTGCAACAGATTATCCTACTAATATTATAAACGCGAAAGTTTTTAAGTATGGATGTATGGATGTTTGTTACTCTTTCACGCAAAAACTACTGAACGGATTTCGATGAAATTTAACACACGGGTAGATCATGTCCTGGATTAATACATAGGCTACTTTTATCCCGGGAAAATATAAAGCGGGACTTTTATCCCGGAAAAACTTATTCACGCGGGCGGAGCGGCTGGCAAAAGCTAGTACCTATTTAATATGCATACTCACGCCTTTTATCCCCGAAAGGGTAGGCAGTGGAGCAACTAGTGCACCCACTTTTCGCCGTGCGTATTCCATCCCATGATGTGATAGGGGGCGAGCCTATCGCCATATCGGGCACAAATTCCAGACTCCGGGCTGATACTGAATAGAAAAATCCAACTATTAGCTTTGCAGATATCATCTTGTTGACGTGCCTACTAAAATTAACTGGGGTAGGTAAGTATTTACTTCGAACCCTAAAGCACAATCCATGTTTATATTATACTAGCTGTTACTCGTGTTTATGTCCTTCCCAGGGCCAGGGTCAAACTAACTCCATACCAAATTTCATCGAAATCGGTTGTGATGAAAGCGACAGACAGAGTTACTTCGCATTTTCGACGATTGGAAGGGTAACATATATTTTTTATCCCGAAAAACACATAGTGGGCCTTTTATCACGAAAACTTTTATACGGGCGGCGCCACGAGTAAGAGTTTTTTTTTTTTTATTACTACCGCCCAGCCTGCAAGTTGACTGAGCGGTTATGTTGGGTTCAGTATTATAATAAAATTCCGAAAGTGTCGCATCCTCGTGTGGCCGTAATGAGCGCCATCAAACACATAGTATCCTGCAGACTGCCTTATGAACAATAAAGTGTGCAAGTTAACAGCGTATCTTTACGATATGGACGTTAAACGCTTTATTAAGGTCCGCTTATAGCGCTGTCACGCACGTTATTCTTAAGTATACTTAAATAAGCCCATGACGCGCAGAAGTCAGATAAATCTTGAGATATTTTCTTGGAATTACCAATATGAATCCTTCATCTTTGTCCTCGTTCCTGCAAAATTTCTAAAAGTAACCGTAAATCCCAGATGACGCGTTTTAGCTCGGATCAAAGGTAGTTTAAAAAAAACGAATGCGTTATTTTATTTAGGACTAGACTTTTGCTCGCGGCTCTGCCCGCGTGAATAAGTTTTTCCGAGATAAAAGTAACCTATGTTACCAGCTGATAATGTAGGTAGCTTTATATTGGTGAAAGAATGAAGATTTTTGATTTTATTCGTTACAAACATACAAATCTTTTAAATGGAATCATTTATTCGAATCCATAAATGTTAAACATTAGGACTTAGGTTCAGTTAATTTTTAATCTACCACCAGTCCAGAAAGCAGTTTCCACTAGAGAAGAACGGGCAAGAAACCATACTCTCTTTCCCCTGTATAATATTAGTTTAGCATGAAAAAATAAAATATTACAAACTTGGGAATATAACACATTAGACCTACCAGGTTGGTTCTTTTTTTCCTTTTGATTGAATTGCTTTAGATTTTCTTAAATATATAAAGTTATGCACATACTAGAAGGTACATATCTACTAGAGGTAGGTTTTATATCTTTCTAATAATAAAAATTAAAGTTGATTTATTTATATCCAACGGTTTAAACCATTTTCAAAAAATCTTTTTAAACTTTCAATGCCCCAGTCAACTTTCATAAGCAATTAAAAAAAATAACAATAAGATTTACCAACACTAAACCGCTTCATTAACGATACCAGTACGGGTACGTGCTTAGATTCAAAATATAGCTTGTATACGTGAGGCGGTATGTATGTAGAGATACATTTATGGAGTAAAGTAAAAATTGGTTAGTCGTCTGCAATAGATACAATATTTAAATAAAATCACTTTTCCTTCGGGTTTCGTGTAATTTGTACTGGCAAGCGCAGCGTCGGCCGTCCACCTGCAAGGTGGACAGACGACTTGATAAAGGTCGCAGGAACACGCTGGATGCAGGCCGCTTTTGACAGGTCCGTCTGGATATCTTTGGGAAGCCTATGTTCAGCAGTGGACGTCATGTGGCTGATGATGATGATGTAATTTGTTATTTATTTTATTTTAAATGCATAGGCATTTATTTATTTTAATTTGCATTTACAAAATACCCCTGGTGTAAAAGGCTGCACTACGGTTAACCGCGCGGTTTTTAGCCGTCATTTTATGATTCAAAGATTGTATTGACATCTATCAATACAATGGAACACACTTTTTCCGCGACTGATTTGAAAACCGCGTATGTAGGTAGTTTGTAACGTACGAAACTCGGTTGGCGCGCTCGCATGTGGCGGTTATCGCTCGCAGTTTTTTCATAAACAGCACCTGTGTTCCTTCCCATCTCGTCACGCGTTGCGGTGTGATTGCAACTGTTTCTTCTACTAATTCGGAGCCAAAAAAGAGGACGGTTTACACTGTAATGCGTCCAAGTTAAGCGGTTTTGCGGTAACAAAAAACAATCGCCCGCACACAGAGAACTTTTGTATATAGGTACGCCCGCAGCAGAAACCGTAGTGAGGCTTCAAGCTTATTGTCGAGTTTTGGCGGGAACTTGGAAGTGTCATGAGGTGCTCTTGTTTTAATTCATTATTTTGGTGATACTTAGTGTTATATTGCATAATTTTGGTGGTATATTATCCAATACAGTTCTATTAAAGAGCTCAAATGAAGTGAATTGAAATAATTGTGCTAATTAAGTGTTTTTTTTTGTTGCCGCCAAAACTCCTCGATAAAGTCTTGGTAAGGTAGCCACTGCTTTACTTCGACATACTACAGATAATAAAATAGACAAACCAAACTTGACATTGGCAAAATGTGAACACAAATGCCATTTAAAAAAAAAAAAAAAAAAAAAGCTTATTGTCATAAATAGGTACCATAATTTATACATCTCTTTTGTTTCGCAACCGCAGCCAGTTAAACGCGAATTATTAATTTCGTATTTTAAATACAGAAGCAATTGAAACTTTGACGTCGTTATTGTGACTTAAATAGCTCGAAAGAAGTAAAATTGGACCTCAACATGCCATTAGCTTACGTGGAAGTTGCCCGAATGCCCAAGTTTTTCTGCTGCCCGCTGGAGCGATGCTCGTAATTCGAGATATAAGGGAATATAAACCTGAGTCGTTAAGGAATGACGCAGCGGCACTAGAAAATAGGATCCACCAACATTTTGGTATCGGAAAGTGTAGTTACGCAAACGTTTATAAAATGTAAAAATAACAATATGATTCAGACGTACATGTTACGGAAGTGTTTTCAGAATTTTTTATCGATTTTCAACTAACCTATATAGGTTTCAAAACCTACATAATTTTATAGTTGTGCATTATTACGAAAGCAATGAATAAAGTGACATACGCTCTATATAAAAATAGAATAACCGTCCTTTTCACATTAGAATATATTTGAATACGTGCTTCACCCACGGGAAATGTTTATAATAAAATAATAGCGATGAGTATGACGTAGGTTTAAAGCGTTTTCAAGTAAGTAAATTTAAATGCGAGTTTTAAATACTAACCACGACATCATAGCGCTCCCGTGCGTGCGGTTTCCTATTTAAATTAAACAATAATTACGACACCGAACAATGAGTATACACACAACATTTCAAATTCATTCGCTGATGAGTTTTCACACTTTTCACTTTTAAGTAATGAAAACCAATTGAAATTGAATTTAAAATGCTTCTAAAGAATAAACACATTAAAAAAACAATATTCACAGAAGATGAAAACATTTATTCCGCCATATTTTTTTACATCAACAATTTTCATAACAAAGAGCTAACCATTTCTTACGACCGTGATTCTCGTTACCTTAAAAACCATTTTTAGCCATCATTCTTGAGCACTCATCTAGAAACGCTGCGGGCGTATTAAACCATTCACGGCCTTTATAACGCAAAAAGTTAAAAATTTCTTTTTACTATCCTCAGAGCTATCTTGTTGGCTTTTATAGGGTCTGAGACCGCTTCGACACAAAGACAAATGGCTCGAGCGTTATACTCATACCTACATAAATAATTCAGCTTCAGGTCTATAAGATAGTGAGGGCCATTTAGCTCTGTCTGGCACCTATCGGAATCCATGTTGTTACAACTAGCAATTTTATATTATATACTTACTAAATATTTCTTAATAGTGATTCACTCTTTAGTTCCATTTAGGATTTTTGTTCCGCTAGAAATATTTATTTTGGTACCTAATTATAGAAGCGAGTTACCTTCCTAAGTTTTACCAAAATTTAATCACACACACACTCACGCCTTTTATTCCCGAAGGGGTAGGTAGAGGCGCAACTAGTGCACCCACTTTTCGCCGTGCATATTCCGTCCCATGATGTGATAGGGGGCGAGCCTATCGCCATATCGGGCACAAATTCCAGACTCCGGTCTGATACTGAGTAGAAAAACCCAATATTACTTTGCCCGACCCGGGGATCGAACCCAAGACCTCAGCATTGCAGTCGTACCTTAATACAACTACGCCATCGAGGCAAAATCTAATCCATATTCCTTAAAATTCATGAAGGTTCGTCTTTTAATGGTTGCACGGTACTCGTTGTATGTATAATGAAATATCGTTTCATCCTATTTCAATAATTCCTACATCTTGAAATATTGTTTTTAATACGCTGCGTAATGTTGGTAAATATATTAAAAAAAAATTAAAGTATAGGTATTTGTAATTTATTTAATAAGTGTGCAGTTATGGTCAGTTTATAAAATTAAATATAATATGCAATTTCAAAATTGAAATAATGTTCTATTAATAACGAAATAGTTTTGTAATATTGTACAATGTATATAGTGCAAAAAGTATGAATATTCATGCGCCCTCATCAGGGTAGACGGTCTTACTTGACTTCACCAATAATGGGGCAGGATCTGAAAAGGTGTAAATGAATACTTATTTTAATAGTCATACGGAAAAAAGCCGTATAGCAATTCAATCTTCGCCTATAATCTCGAAACGGTAGGTAAAGATGCAATTATTGAAAACGCGATGCGCGGGGATTATTTTTGTTATATAAATGCGAAAGGAGAGACCATTGTGCAATAAGATTGTCAATCCTCTGGAAATTGAACCCAGAACCTCGTCTACTTTATTCTCAATATAATACACTACAAGTTGACAACAAGATGTTTGACTGATACAAACCAGCATAAAAAGTGGCAAGCTACTTATAGTAAACAATAATTGCGTAAATGATTTCCATACTAAATATTAAAATAAAATTTATAGCCACCTTTTAATTGGACCAAATCCCAACCGATTTAACATAAGACGTCATGTTAGACATAGGCAATATACTTCGTCCCAGAAGAAGCTAAAGTCTTACACGCATAGTAATGTTGGGTCAAAACATTGGGATAAAAACATATGTACCACTACCGTAAATCTAGGCTGAAATGTCCCTGAAGTGCGATTCACCGGTCAGCACGTCGTAAATGCTAGATATCGTAAAACTTTATTCGCCATTGAGAATCAGCTTAACATTTTATAAGGAATCTTGCATTGGTAAAGTAACCTTGTGCGTATATCTCTCACACTTCTTCGATTACTGACTTTGATTTCTAACAACTTGGTTAAAAATTATTATAACCCTTTAAAATATAATTATAAAATATAATTGTAAGATTGCTATTTTAATTAATAAACTATCATATACTGAAATATTATCTCGAACATGTTTGAGTGTTAATTGTTTATAAATTTGAAGAAGTCGCAGTTATATGTCATGGTCTCGTTTAGCTTATAATTTGTATTTTAAGTCAGAATAGTAAATAGTCAAAGTAATCGTCCAATGCCATTCGATTCTCTGTTTGGACTGCCCCGTGCTTACCATCAGGTGCGGTGCACCTCACTATGCCGAGCTTTTATAAAAAAAAAAAAAAAAAAAACATAATTCTATTGGGTTATTACTATGGAAAAAAACTTTCATGTGGCCAGAGCCCCAAGCAAAAGCATAATCATATTCTAAAAAATATTAACTACCTCCTTCACGCTCCCATACAGTCTCGATAAACTCCTGAACAATTGTTCCGTTGGGAAAGATTGTAGTTTTAGCATCCTTCTCTACTAAAGGTTTTGCATGTAGTTGGAAAAAGTACACTACGTCATAGGGTACACTTCCATTTGAAAGTTTCTCCCAAAGTTCGCCGTCCATCTTAAACCATACAGTCGGCTTCTCTGTTGTGGTTAAAAGTAGTACGTCTGTAAATGATACAAATATTCAAATTTTTAATACAATTAAAACATAAGTCAAAGTTAGTAAGTTAAAAATATTAGTCCCCAATTTTATGTAAATTAATTTACATAAGTCATTTATTAGAATTTGAAGGTCCTACTTAAATAAAGTTACATACACTAATGTCTGAAGCTACTGGTCCAATTCAGTAAATTATTTCACTAGTAGAAAAACCTCTAAATCCCTTAAACTTAAGTCAGACTATGCAAGTATTTCAGTCAAGTAGTGAGCAATTTAATAACTAAACAAATGAACACCGAAAATTTTGTAGATTAGTTCAGACACATTTAGTTACTAAATGACTCTGTACTCTACTAAAATAATATTATCCCAGTCCGAACTATACTTGAGTGCTGCAAGGTACTTTTTACACACGCATAATCTCTAAAAGCAAAACTAGTTTTCGGACAAACACATAACGGAACATAAACAGCAAACTAAACTTCGTCTCACCTTCTGTTGTTGTAGGATCTTCGTAATTTTCAGAAATCGTATCAAAATTTGGAATTGCTTTTGCGGTCAATTCGAAACTACTGTTTTCAGTTGCCAAAAATGAATATGGTACGTTATCAGTTTCATTAACGTTTTCTGGTTCCTCCCTGACTATTGGATTATAATAATTTGCTGTAGTCTCTATTGGTGATAACGTAATATTATCATCTGTATTGTATTCTGTGAATATATTTGGAGGTTCACCTACGTTAGCCATAAATGGATTTTGAATATTTTCAGCAAAGGGATTTGTATCCGTAAAGGGATTTAAAAAACTTTCATTGTTATTTGCATTCAATGGATCTGGAAACTTATCAGCGATTTCTTCTGTGGGAATCGTCCTGCTAACCATAGGGTTTGCTATGAATGGATTTGTTTCACTGTAATTTTCAGCAATTTGTTTTATTTTCTTCTTGTGTCTAATTCTTCTGTGTCGGTTTGGATTTTGTGTCGTAGTACTTTCGAAGAAAGGATTTGTGTTTTTATTATAATTCGCTAAAAATGGATTAAGATTGTCATCGATGTCAGTTTCTGTTGAAAATGCTGATTCATCCACAGATGCAGACTCTGTGTGTGGCTCATCAAATGGAAAGAATGGGTTTACAATATGTTTGCGTGTAGTGGGTAATTCTGATGTGTTATTGTTGTCGTTAGTTACTACGTTATATGAGCTTTTAGTATCAGTTTCAGTAGTTTCTGTAGGTTTTACATATATCTGCTTCGGATGGGTCTTAGTTTTATGTTTCAAACGGGATATTTGTTCTTCATTTGTGTTAACAAATGGATTTAAAGTGCCTATATCTTCATTATCACTTGTCGAACGTGTTTCTGGGTACACGGTTTGATAGTCGTAAAATTGGCTTGATGTTTCTACCGGTGTAGTATAAATTAAATCTTCTAAAACGGGAATAGTTGTATTTATGCCATCAACATAAAATGAGACGTCTGTTTTTTCTGTAGTAGATGCCACAGTCACTTCTGTAATAGCATCCAGTATATTCGTAACATTAAACGGATTAGTAGCTGATTCCGCTGAAAATAAAAAAGGAATTGCAAATTAAATTAAATGTTTGTGACAAGTGCAGATAGGTATTTATTTCTAAATGCTATTAATTTATCTAGTTTTTTTTTTTTGTTTTTTAATTAATTATTCTACATATTTATATGGTGTGATAATTACCGTCTTCTAAGTGCCTTGTATTTTGGTAATTTTCGGCAGAGTTATATTTATTAACATGTAAACTAGGTCCAAAATGTTTTCTTATAAAGTTGCCAAATGCTGAAGGATAAAAGCCCCGCATCATAGATATTATATCATTTGTAGGTTCTTCTTTAGGAGCAAAAGTATTCATAGGCAACATGGCATTATCTAAATATTCATCATTACGAATAATGGTTGTCGGGGTCAAAGTTGAATCGTCTTGCGTTGTGACCAAAAGTGAAACGTCAGTAATTGGATTTTCCGACAGAATTTCTATAGGCATTTGTGTATATGTTTCCTCACTGTCTGCAGAATCAGCATAAGTGACTAAATCTTCTGTTGTATCAACGAATGGAATTGAAACCGTATATTCGGTAGTTGTAATAGATGGCTTTGATACACCATAATCTGAGCTTGTTTCAAATAATGATGTTAGAGGTCCGTACTCAGTGGTAGGTTCAACAAAATGCGTAGGAGTATAGGCATACTCAGTGGTCCTTTCAGAAAAAAATGAAATATCTCTTGAAGCCAGTGTAGTCATTTCTACAGGTTCAACAATACCGTCATCTTCGTATGGAATATTCACTGGTCTGCCAATCGGCTGTGCATACACCTTTTCTGTAACATACGGAACTCGTGGATTATATCCATACGTAGCAAAGTCATTCTGGTTTGATGGAATTCGTTGCATAACTTTCGGTATTTCGGAAGATATAATTTCTTCTCTAGGCGCTGTCGATATTAGCTCTAAAGAACTATTTTTCGGATTCGTTATAATATCTCCTGTCTTAACCATGACATAATTAGGATAATTTTTGATTAACGAATCCAAGTTATCGACATGTTCAACTGTGCCATCCGTGTGTAAAACCAGATATCGTTTATGATTTGACGCTAAGTGCTTTTGAATTTTAGGTTGTGATAACATTTTATTTATTTCTAGTCCTGTCAGACAGAAAAAAGTCCATTAATATTGAAAAATAAAACAATCAAAACACACATTACGACTTCATCCCCTAAGGGGTAGGCAAAGGTGCACACTAGGGCCACCCATGATTCGCCTTGTGCGTACCTTCCTATAATGTTATAGCGACCTAGCCTAAGGGCATATCAGCGAAAAATTCCGGACTCCGGGCTAAGATACTGAGAAGAAAACACCCAATATCACATTGCCCGACCTGGAATTCGAACCCGAAACACCAAATGCGTATGCGTAAATAAAAAAAAATACGTGTGGCACTCGGAGACTGCCGCGGTAAAGCTATTGCATAGCATTTTTTATCACAAATTTTGATTGACTATTAATATTAAGCAGATTAGCTTCTATCGCAGGCCTTGAGCGTGGAGACCGAATCCAGAAATTCCGTAACGAAAATAACCTCACATATTTTTTGTCTTACTAATATGAACCTTAAATACAATGCGTAGGAGCTATAATTCTTGAAACGAGTATATTTTTATTTATTTTATTAAGCTATTACATAGCTTCTATCGCGGGCCTTGACCGTGGAGACCGAATCCAGAAATTTCGTAACGAAAATAACCTGACATCTTTTTTATCTTACTAATATGAACCTTAAATACAATGCGTAGAAGCTATAATTCTTGAAACGAGTATATTTTTATTTATTTTATTTATTAAAGTCATTAAAACCATTTCTTACTAATCTAATATGAACCTTAAATACATTGCGTAGAAGCTATTTCCCCAGCGTTAGCACGGCACGAGTACAAAAGAATCGAACGTAACATTCTTTTTTCAAATTTTGATTTATTCTACTTTGGTTGTGATGACCATTGCATTTCTGACATTTATCTATAACAAGACTAAACTTGCGTTGCTCGCGTTTAAAAATCTACTTTATGTGGTAAGCGTAAGATCGAATTTGTGTTTAGTCAATCAAAATTTGTGATAAAAAATGCTATGCAATAGCTTTACCACGGCAGTCTCCGAGTGCCACACGTATTTTTTTTGTTAAAAAGTTTTTATTTTATAATTTTTTTGGCTATAAGCTACATGCTTAATTTTTAATATACAACTCAGCATTAAAATCTGTGAGTAAACAATAAATCACCCCTTTTTTCCCACCCTTAGGGTAGAATTTCTTTTTCCAAATTTACATGGAACCAATTACGAGGTATACCCTATCCAATAAAAAAAGAATTATTAAAATCGGGCTACTCTGTAAAAAGTCACGCGTGGTCATCAAAAAAATAAAAATTACACGTCGACTCGAGAAGCTCCTCCGTTTTTTTTTTCATCGGTTAATAAAAAATAATTGTCATGGTTACTTACTGTGATGAAATGAAGCAGGTACTTCTGGCGGGGAATAACGTGTCACGCTTGGAGATTTCCAAGTTTCAGGCACAGTATCCAACCCACGACTTTGAGCTGAATATCTAAAGTTGACAGGAGAAGCAGGCCTATTTGGCGCATGTATTTGCTTCTCAAAATAACTCTGCCTTTGAGGCTGCGTGAAATCTCTGTATCTATTAGCAGAATTTTCAGACATAGATCGTTGAAATTGCGTTCTCGGCGCCCGATGGGATCTATCGGCAGACTGTTGTCTTTCAAGATGTGGTGGATATCTCCCATTATATCTGTCGCCGTATTCATGTCGTCTCCGACGATAAGGCAGTTCACCATCAAATGATTTCTCTCGGATATTTGTGCCACTTGTATTTATAGATGGAGATGGTTGATTGTTCACTCTTCTACTGTTGATGCCTTCATAAAATGGTCGCTTGTCTCCTGTATCATGTCGGTTATCATAATTTCGTTCAAAAGAACGATGATCTTGATTGTTATTATTCACTGTTGGATAAAAGCTTTGAGGTGATGGATACTTTTGATGTTGCCGAGAGTGATTTGCATTCTTCGGCCAGCTGGAGAGTGGCTGTGTTCCATATCGACCCTCTTCCTCGGGGGCCGGAATAGGTTCTGAAATGTTGTTAAAATATTTAGATCTTCCCATATTTACCCGAGTGTGGTATTTGCAATGTTAATTTTACAGAAGTAAAAATCACTGCAATTACTGACAATACCACAGTAAATGAGAAAACTAGGCAAACATTTTTATCTCACCTTAAACATTTGCAAGATAAGTGTGAAACGATATGACGTTTGTTAAATTAACTCTTATCTACTTACAAACAACAAACTCACCGACTATAATGAAGCAAAACACTAAAATGAAAATTGAAGTCAATTGATATTCCATGGTCGGCTACATCGACGTTAACATCACACTACACTGTTAATTTCAAAACCCTCGGCATTGTTAAAACTACGGATTAGAACACACAAAGAAAACAGAAAAACCTGTGTACACAAATTTCTATTGTCTGCTTAATAATTTACAGTGTTAATGCTCGCTCTGGTTGAATTACGTTGTTTACGTTGAGCAAGTCAAAAGGGCCTCCTTTTAAATAATATTTAATTAAGCATATACGCATATACGGCGGTCGCCCACTAAGTTCAATAGATCTGTTTCTTAAAATTACGTATTTGCTTAATGATAAACAGGAAAAATTGTTGTCTGTTTGATGGTACTTATGAACATGTTTATTTAGTTTGTAATTCAAATCGTTTTTAAAACCATGTATGAAGACTATAAAAAATGATTATTAAAAAAGTACCTATTAAACTTTCACATCAAAACCAAGACATGCTGTTTGTAGAATTACCGCAGTGATAACATTATTTTAAATTTTTGCCCCATAATAATTATAACCCACTTGACTTCACTTGAGTAGTGATCAGTGTAACTTTGGGTTTTTAAAACCAATAAGTGTCTAGGTGTCTTCGTTGAGTCGACATACCTACCCGCTATGAATTGTGAGAACTGACACCAAGACAAACTACAATAAAATTCGTTTTATCCGAAAAGGATTTCTAACGTTACGACTTCACCAGAGATATTGTATGGGGACCAATTTTGGAATCCGAATTAAAGTCCTTCCTTAACACGAATGATACAGCTACATATAGGCAGATGTCGTCAGCTACTCATCCCTTTGTCTCCAAAGGAAGTGCTTAGAGTGCAATAGAACTTATCAATGTAAAAAATAATATAATTATCTATGTTTTTGATCTAATGATTTCATGTGCTCATCTTTAACATTTTATGACGTTATGACGTATTAAGTCTACCTATATTCAAAGTAGATATGTTTTATTATAATAGAATGCCGCACTTGAACAATTGTTATAATAAACAAATATTGATCTTTTATAAAATTGCGCGTTCTTATAAAAGTAAATCGCATGTGTTGTAAATTATTATTTGTTGCAACATTTATTGCTATGACTACTAGATTTTTTTGCGAGTACTCCCCCATAAAATTTCCTTTACGAAAAATAGCACCACAGTTTTTTTTAAAGATATACAGTAGCTGATAAGACGGGCAATCCAGGACCAATGAATGATACCTATTCCTGGATTAAGCATGTATATTTATGTGCCAATATTCATTAAACTTCATTTTGTGATATACGGGAACGTAGCTATCAAAATAAACTTAACGTTAAGAACTTCGCATAGGTAAGCACTTCTCACGACTTCAAATCGTCGCTTCATCCTAATCGGGGATATAAAAATCCCATCCAAATCCGATCAGCAGTTTTTGAGAAAATCGCGGACATATCTACAAACTTACATACATACATACATACGGGTCGAATACATAGCCTGCTTTTTTTGAAGTCGGTTAAAACTCTCCAAAATGTTAAATGCGGTTCAACCAAGTTACCTTCGTTGGCACGTAGCAATAAGATTTATAACTATACATGGTAACATACACTTGAACGATTACATAATATTATAATTAATTATTATAACTAATTCTAAAAACTGTAGGAACATATAACATAGGACGAAATAAATGGATAAGATTAGGTTAAACACTTATCTTCCCCACTAATCGCTGGTGTGTCATTCTTTCCCAGTGGCCATCCTGAGCCGAGGTTCGTAACCCGTTAGTGGGTTGCCCTCAGCATGGTCACATTAATTAAAAGGGTTGCGAGCGCCTAAAGCGCTCACCCTAAAGCCCGGTGTGGCCAGAAAAGTCGACTCGCATCAGGCTACTGGCCGTAAGGGCCAAACAAAAAAAACCTCTGAAACAAAATTCAATACAACTGTAAAAGAGTAGCAGATACCAAGTACCTTCCTACCTACCTAGCTATTGTAAAATAGGAAACTATTTGTAATCACATTTTCCCTTTCAGACATGCTCTTCCCATTGTGACACGACAGGAAAATCTTATACAAACATCAAAGATCCTTCAATCAAGGGATCCCAAGTAAAGTCGATAAGCCGCTTTCCAAACCATTTGTTTCCAATAGTCACATGTCTTTGTCAAACATTACCAGTAGAATCTTCAAAGTCGTCTCAAAGATAAATTCGCAGATGGATGGAAAAAACGAGCAAGTGTGAGCAAGCTTTATAAATTGAAGAGGTCCTTAATTTCGAAAATTTTATTTAAGTAGGTACCTACTGATTTAGTACTTACTTACCAGTAGGTAGGTTATGTATTTTGTAAATTTTATGTGTTTCTTATTTTCCAGACTCTTGCGTAAGGATTTTTAATAGTCAGTAATTGCTTTTCATAGCTAAATCCCATCGCTTGTAACACAATGTCTCTTAAACTGCTAAGATTGTAATCATTAGACTTCGCTAGTCGACCATATTAGGTATTTTAACGCTTAGAAAATATATTTTACGTAATATTTTCCAGAAGATCTTTGAACTTGGTACCTACACAATGATATAATTATTATATTATTTATACACACACATAGGAAAGGAGGTCCAAACAGGGCATTTTCTTTTCGCTAAGTGTGTTCCGTTCCATTGGCCATTACCTATGTGACTAATATATATGGCATATTGGACAAAATTCCAGATTCCAGATTGATATTGAGCAAAAAAACCCCCATATATCTTTGCCCGACCCCGGGATTTGAACCCGAGACCTCAGGCTTCAGCACAATGTCGTCCCGCGCAATAAGCGGAGCTTCTGTAAGTCATCTGCGAGGGCATTAAAACGACGCCACCAAGGCAGTAATATACTTTATGAGGAGCTAATAGGTACATTTTTGGTGTTTAGACTAGCAAGTTCCACAATTGGCAGAAGTTATCTTCCCGTTACCAGGCTGGAGAGCCCGAGTACGGGCTTGAGGACCGTCGCGGCAGTGCGACCTGTCTTCTCAAGATGGCTTGACAGACGCCACGGTGTGCCGACATTCCGTCTGACACAGGTGCTGACGGGCCACGGCTGGAGGTCATGGTGAGCGATGTCCTCCTTCTGCGAGTGCGTCATCTCGCGGAAGGAGAGCGCCGAGCGGGATCGTGAGCAGAACGATCCTGCCCGCAGCCAGAGGAGACGATGGAGGCGCCTGGTGGACGATTGACCGGTGCCTCATGCTCTGTGGTCCGGCGGCATCTAGAGAATTCCGCCACGGCTTCCTCGCCTGTCGTAAGAGGCGACTAAATGGGGCTTGGGAAAGTCACGGGGCGAGCAGTGGGGGGCTGCTCACTCCGATTTAAGTGACTTCGAGGTGGACGACAATGCGGGTAGTCAGTTTCCCGCTGTCATAGACGCCATAGGCGTCCTTTAGAGTTCAGGGGATCTTAACCCCTCATTTAGAGAAGAGCCGCAATGCAGCATTACGCAGGGGCGGTCCCGTGCAGCTATCTTAGTGCAACAAGATACCCCGGGGCCATCCCGTATGCGCCGAAGAAGGCCACCGCGGGTTTTGGTTGATATGCCGGTGTAGGTTGTGGTTAGGGACTCGGTCTAATGCTCGCTCGGATGATGCTATACTCCCGAGTGTTGACATTGGGCCGTAAGACCGGTGAAACCAACATAACCATTCCACTGACCCCCCGGTGGTGGTAGGGACAACACGTTTTTTCACCGCGAAAAAAAAAGTGCTTGCCGCGACTGTTTCTACGGTAAAAATAGCTTGCGCAACTCGCAAGGTAAGTTCTGCAAGTTTTCTTGTTACTTCATCTAAACCCTGCTTAAAACATTGTTTCATTTTTTCTAGCTGTACCAGAATACGATAATGCAGACCTGGCTGACCGCTAAAGGATTACAGGTCTTATGTGAACGATAAAAAAGGGTTTTTTTTTTACAAAAATAACAAGTTGACGCAGAAACTTCATAGACATGAAAAATGAAAAGGCCAGATCTATTTGCAAACTATAAGGTAAGTCGTGTAACGTGAGTAAATGATTTTATTACTTAGCCAGGTGTTTGAAAGGAATATTTTATCGAAGAAAATAAGCCCTATGATGCAAAAGACTATTTATACCGAATCATTTAAATTAAAATTTAAAAGCAAATTATATTAAAAGTACCTAGGAAAATTAGAACGCATCGATAATAAAATGTCATGGGTATTGTGACATTTGTTTATTCCCACAGATTATATCTGTGAGATAACAGTGTTCCGGTTTCACAATTTGTTAAATTTAACAAATGACGAAAGAGTTTCTGTGAATTGTCTTACGTCGTGCTTATAAGTGTGACAGAGTGAGAAGATATAAATATCGTGCAATAATGACATTATAAAACACTCAAAACTGAAACAAGTCTTACATTTTTAATTGATTGAATTTTGTGATGATATCACAAATTATTTGGTGATTTGTACGAATTGTGTTGTATTATTGACCTTTATTTTTATTTTATAATAACTATTCATTACAATAAATAAAAATGTTTTCGGCACAGTCGTGCTATACGTAAAAATATGTCAAAACCCAATAAAACAACGGAGACTTCAAGTATTGCGTTCGATCCTATTTTACCCGAGACGGGAGTTTTGTTCTACGAAGAATGTCCAACTGAGTACGAAATTGAGCGGCCTAGATTGTTGCCTTTGAAATCCAACACACAAATACGCTTCGAGCAACTACAGTACGAAGCAGCGAGAACTTGGAAAGAAAAACAGAAAACTGCTAAGAAAAACTAACCTTTGTGTGAAACTGGTTCGCCAAAATGGTTTACACATTGTTTGTGGTGGAAATAATTTCCGCTTTCATATTAGCGGCCACGCTGTTGTACAGATACGGTGACTGCTACAGGAACCATATCATAGTGACTGTATCTGTGCTAACAGCATGGTACTTTTCATTTGTTATTATGTTCATATTGCCCCTGGACGTCACTTCGGTGAGTTTCCCTCGGCTAACTTTACATAAGTGCTATAAATAACTCACATCTTTCTATTTTCTCAAGTAACAAGTACCATATGTTTTTTGTTTAAACCCTTTATTACTTCTAGTCCGTTAGCAGACCTATATACCAAGCCTAGATAATGACATAGATCAATTATACAAATAATTAATCATTGATAGTCTTTACTATTTAGACTACTAATTTTAAAAGAAATCATTTAACTATCACATATTGTTTTAATTTTGTCCTTTGTAAGTTGCAACAGATGTAATGTGCAAACCTCCCATCATAGAGCTATTAATCTTTCAATGCCCGCGGTGGCCACCGGTGTCCATTTAGATAAGGAAATTAGCTTATAACTATATATATCAACGCCCGTTGATGGGTTAATTGTGCCGATTGTTTAAATCTAAAAATATAACTACAATAATCAAATTGTAGAATGAAAATATGAAGACATAAGTTCATACTCACTGCTTTTTTCAGACAGTTTACCGGCAGTGTCTACAAGAGAATGCAACAGATCCAACAACAACACAAGGGGCAACGGGCAATGAGACGACCATTACACCCCCACCAGTCCATCACTGCGAGGAACCGTGGAGCTACGTGCCAGACAATGTGTTTCCAAACCTCTGGCGAGTTGTGTATTGGACTTCTCAGTGTCTCACATGGTAAGCAAATCTTTAATATTTACTTATATTTCTGTGAATTGTGATATTTTTGCAGTTTATTAAATAAAAGATATAATAATACACATAATTCAATCAAATTTGAATAAGGCATATTTCTTTTTTTGTTAAAAAATATTTTTTTAGAAAACCTTCACTAATATTAAACATTCCATGAATTTCATTTCACTTTTAGTTCTTGTTCGGTTAGTGATAACAGAAAAATAATTTTATATTATTAGTGTTGGTTACACTAGTTTGCTCATGGGGAAATGTGTTGATTGATAAGATACTACATAACAATACATTCGTTTTTAGATAACACATTATCAGAGAAATTTGAAAAACATTTCAATGAAATGCTGTACAATCTTGCTCAAAATCATTTTGGATAGTTCAAAATGTTTTCGAATTTGACCGATTTTTTCAATAGTTCTGTCTTTTATTCATCAGAAAAAATAGTAATATGAGACCATTAACCCCTATTACGCTAGAGGAAAGTGTTGTGGATCTTAATAAGATTTTATAAACTCAGCACAATAAAAATTGTAGTATAATGCAACATGTAGTATTACTAGTGAAAAACCTTTTTTCTGTAATGCCAGAATAATTTTCTTATTTTTCAGGCTCATAATGCCAATGATGCAGTCATACAGCAAAGCTGGTGATTTCACCGTGAAGGGTAAACTCAAGTCTGCATTGGTAGACAATGCAATTTATTATGGCTCATACCTTTTCATATGTGGCATTCTACTTATATACATCGCCCTGAAACCTGGAGTGTATTTAGACGGACCTAAAATAAAGGCCATTGCGTCTTCAGCAAGTAATACTTGGGGTCTTTTCCTATTGATCCTGCTTCTTGGATATGCATTAGTAGAAGTACCTAGAAATCTGTGGAATAACGCCAAGAAAAACTATACCCTGACATACAGTTATTTCAAAATAGCTAAATTAAGCACTGATAAGTGTGAAGCCGAGGAAACTGTGGATGATATTTTAGATGTAAGTGTTATTACGTTTTATATATATTGAAAATCATTGTTATAAACGGCTTTGCATTAAAACTGTTAGGCACCGAGGCACCTAACATTAATTTGCGCTGGATTGCGTGAAATAAGAACACCACGTGACTGAGGTAAAATTGGAAATATATTTATTAAGAAACAATTGGTACAGCGTACAGTGATATGGAGGCTTGTACCCAGCGTGGGTACGATATGCACCATAGACGTTCTTGCTGTCTTCCCGTGTTTCTTTCTTGCAGACTTCTTCCAGGTTTCTTGCAGACTTCTTCCAGTTTTCTTCTAGTGTTTTCTTCTTGTCGCTTGCTCGAACTGGCAGGCGAATGGGCTTTTTGGCCCTATTCTTGTTCCCATCTTGGGCTCGCAATCGCCGACCGGAGCCCCGCTGTCGTCGCAGCGCTCGGCCAATGAGCGCGCACGTGGCCCGATGCAGCGGGGGTGCGCACGGAGTCCGCCCGTGCGCATGCGTAGCGGAGTGTGCGGGGGACGGGGGTGTTCGCGCGCGTGCGCGGTGTTGCTATCCCCTCGTGTGCGGGGGGGTGGTCCGCGCATGCGCGACGATATTATCTTATATTAAGTAACTATTATCGAAAAAGATAAAACATTAACTACTATAAATAAACTATCATTAAGCACTGCCCCGAAAGGGGCAGGCAAAAATGTTAATTGCTTTTTATTTATTCACTTAATTCTATACTTAACACTATTACAATTATAAACTATCACATACTACACGTTAAAACTATTATTTACATAGATACGCTAATTGTCACATAGTTACTACTTACATGATTCACTTATTGTCACATAACACATCCACGTAATTCACTGTTCATCCTGCACAAAAACTAAACGCCGTAATAATAAACAAAAAAACATATTAATTTGTTCCGCAGAGCTTAAACGCTGTGGCGGCGGCGGTTGGAGTTGGACATCCCCTTCATAGGCATGTGGAGACAATAATTCAGAAACTACCAATACAATTACGAGACAGACTTAATTCACGCGCCCCGCCGGAGAGGCCCACGTCACCCTCTCTGAAATCTCTAGTCAACTTACATAAAAAGGTAAATATTTCTAGATCGTTAATTATAATTATAGCAATGTGCCTATTTTGTACTTTATGATTTTACGATATTGGTTCACTGTCCTTTAACTTTGATGATGTATTTTCAGTAACCGAGGAGCATCATTTCGCACCTTTAGGACGATAACGACGCAATTCAAAATAAACCAAAATTGGATTATCGCCATAAAATGACTTAAAACTGGTCCCTTTTTTATGAAAATATAAGAAAAAAGGGACCGATATAATAGTTTTGTCCTTTTTCCGTTTGAATATGGCGGTGTTTGAACTATTATTGTACTGAAAATTACGTTTTTAGTAATTTTATGACGACAACTCAATTTTCGATTTTTTTGAATTGTGTCGTTTTCGTCCTAAAGGTGCGATTTATTTTCTCTATAATCGATCTTTACTTCCTCATTTTGAGCACATAACTGTAATTGTTTTATTAATTACTAGCTTTTGCCCGCGGCTCCGCCCTCGTTAAGTTTTTCCGGGATAAAAGTCCCGCTTTATATTTTCCCGGGATAAAAAGTAGCCTATGTGTTAATCCAGGACATGATCTACCCGTGTGCCAAATTTCATCGAAATCCGTTCAGTAGTTTTAGCGTGAAGGAGTAACAAACATACATACATCCATACTTACAAACTTTCGCGTTTATAATTTTGTTAGGACTTTCCAAATAAGTTTAAACATTTTTCTAGACGATAAAGGCGCTTCACGTGCTTCAACGTACCGAGACGCAGTGGGGTTTGATGTTGGAGCGTATCTTCCACCTGGAAGACGTGTCGTCCAACCAACGCTCGCCCGACAAACGGTTCCAACACACCTTCCACACGCCACGACCAAGGCTGCAGAGGATCTTGTACCCGCCTATGTTGGGTAAGTAAATTTTCTATAATATAATTATTAGCACCCATGCAATGCAATGCAATCAGCCCTGTATTATATACTGCCCACTACTGAGCACGAGCCTCCTCTACTACTGAGAGGGTTTTTAGGCCTTAGTTCACCACGCTGGCCTAGTGCGGGTTGGCAGACATCACATACCCTCGAAATTCTTATCCATAAATAAATAAATAAGTCAGCACCCATACTCACAAATAATAATTGAGGCTTCATAGTTTTGTTTGGCACTATTCAACTTTATCTAACAGCCAAGTGAAGTAAAGCTGTATCTCAATATTATCCAATCTCTGCGCCCCTATGCCTACGCACTGCAAAGGCTTTCGTGCCGAAAGCACTGAGAAACTGACTTAACATCGTAACATTTCCCCATACTTAGCTAAGTAATGATTGGGACTACAGGTCTAAGTGTATGAAGAATTGTAAGGACGTACAGGGAGAATGACAGATTTGCAGAAAAACACTAAGTTCTAAAACTAAACACATTAAACCAAATGATGGAAATACTGTGTCCAAGAAGAAGAGTGATGTATAAGAAAGATATTGTGTGATTCTCCATTGTCTGTTCGCAAAAACATCATGCCTACAGATTCCCATCTCGTGATCGACAAACATAGTTAGAATTCCTTGCAGATTGCATGGCCCATCAACAGACATATTTCTCAACGTGTCTGAGTGAATGCTATTGTAATCCACATTTATTATTTCAGAATGGTATTGGGAGTGCTTGTTCAAACAGTACTTCCTGAAGGGGATGGCGGTGGTGACTGGCATCATGTCTGTAGCAGTGGTGTGGTCAGAACTCACATTCTTCTCCAAGCAACCTGTGCTGTCCATATTCGCAAACATTAATAACGCAGCGAAATACACCTATAACTATGCTGCTATTGTGGTAAGTACTATAGTTGCTTCTATGAGTGTAAAACTCATCATATTTTAGTTGATATTTATACATAAGGCGAAGTTTAATAGTGTAAAGATCTTAATTTATATCATTAAAACAACTTTTGTGACAAGGGTTAAAACAATTAGACACCAAAAAATAGATAAAAAAATAGATATTTGACCATGATTCGTTACATTTTTGATAGGACGTGTTGGAATGGATGACTGAACCCTAAACTATGGCCACCTTCCTTTCACAAATCTTCAAAATTCTTATAAATGCGAAAGTTTGTGAAAATGTTTGGGTGTTTAAATGTAAATGCAGGAAGAACTAAACGGATTTGGATGAAATTGAGCACATGGGTTTTGGATTAACATATTATAGGCTACTTTTTATCCCGGTAGTTTGCTCTCATAGGAAATAATGGATATTTATTAATCTGATTCTTTACGTAGGTGGCGATGGCGTCCTGTGGGCTTAGAATGTGACAAAAAAACACGTCACGTCTCCGTTTCGTCTTATTGGGATTGGTTGAGAGACTAACACTTGACTGACGTATTGGCCTCTCGATCAATCACAAGCATCAAAATTAAACGACATCGTTTTACGAGTTGCGTCTTTGTGTCACATTCTAAGCCCACTGCTGTTTTATGGACTTTTGTAGAGAAAGGCTTTTCATGCGGGCGAAGCAGCCAGCAACATCTAGTTACTTATAAACCATATCTTGCGCCATATAAGGCCATAGCCATCTTCTAAACCTGTATTACACATGTACTACCTCGCCTGCATATGAGACAAACTACTATCTATTATATAACCTTTTGGAGTCTGTTAAAAATGGATATCATATCTCATTTCCCTTCCAGACCGTATCAACAATAGTGATTGCGTACATGTTCTACTGTGCGTACTCCACCGTACTGAAGATCCGTCTGTTGAACCTGTACTACGTGGCCCCGCACCACCAGACCAACGAGTATTCTCTCATCTTCTCCGGCATGATGGTCTGCAGGCTCACGCCGGCCATGTGCCTTAACTTCCTCAGCTTGATTCATATGGACTCGCATATCATTAAAGAGAGGATTATGGAGACTTATTATACTCAGGTGAGGTAAATTTCGCTAATACAAAGTTAACTAATAAATTATACAAACTGTTTTATGTCTGTATAAAATTTGCTGAAAATGGTTCAATAGAGTAGTTTCCTATGTTTGATTTCGTACATTATTTTATATGGAATAGAAAATAATACGAAAAAGAAATTATTTTGTGAAATCAGCATCGAATTGGTTGAATAATAAAGCAGTTATTCATATTTGAAATGTTGTGAGCAAAAGTGAGGGCGTGGCGGGGAAATGACGCTATCTCATTCGCATGCACGCAGAATTAAGGTCCGTGACACTTGGTGACGTCACAGTCTGATATTACTGTTATATGTCAACTTCCACCAAATTTTAAAGCTTTTTAACTTACTTATTATTGCGCTAATTTTGAAAATTATTCTTACGTTATATTTTGGATAGCATATATTTTTAATGAATGTATTTTAAAACAGTAGTCAAGTACCCTATTCATATTCCTCAACTACATACAATTAGGTCAAAAATAGATGCCGTTCTGACTGCTGAGCATGATTAAAATGGGAGGAATAACCCAAAGGAGATGTCCGCTTTTTGTATGAGTGCCGGGCCTCAAAATCTAACACGGCTCAAACTTTAGGGATATTAAAAGGACAAAATATGGAACTTAGATCCATTAAAAAAATATTTTTAGACCCCTCCATTCACAACAGACTTTTTTAAAAACGTTCATATTAAGTGTAGTTTTCAAGCCAAACAAAATTACAAAAATCTTAAAATCGGAGGTCTTTAAAATTAAACGATTTATTGCAAAAGGTTAGTTTTCAGGAGTTCTATCCAAATATATATAAATTGTCTTGTTTAAAATTTCAGGCCCGTTTTTGGACATGTCCTTTATATTAATTTCATTGATTGCTTATTAATATTATAAAATGATTACAAAAAAAAATAATTCTCAGATAATGGGTCACATGGACGTGCTGGGCATCATAGCAGAGGGTTTCAACATCTACTTCCCAATGTTGGTGGTGTTGCTGTGCGTCGCCACGTATCTCTCGCTCGGCAGCAGACTGCTCTCGTTGTGCGGGTTCCACCAGTTCGTAGGCGACGACGAACTCACTACCGATTTGGTGGATGAAGGCAAGGAGATTGTTAAGCGAGGCAAGTAATTTTATAGATCAGCTAATATGTATCATTATCAATCATATTTAGTCTGGACAATTTAATGGCCGAGTTTAATAGACGATATAAAAATAATAATGCCGCCACAAGTTTGTTTGTAGGGACTAATCTCTGGAACTACTGAACCGATTTTGAAAATAATTTCACTAATAGGAAGCTACATTACTCCCGAGTGCTATAGACTACTTTTATCTATTTTTTATATGGGAAAATATAAAGCGATGCTTTTGTCCGGGAAAAAAAATTCACGCGGGCGGAGCCACGGGCAACAGCTAGTTTTAAATAAAATATTATTTTCCGAATACTTTTCCGCCAAGTTAATTCATACAAATAAACCGCAATCAACTTATTTTTCCGTTAGAGAAACGCAAGCGTCAGCGAGCGGAGGAATCTCTGACGCGCCGCCGCGACTACAACGAGCGGTTCGCGAACTACCGCACCAACAGGGACGCGCACGACGCAGGTAATACGACTGCACGATTGAATGATCCGTGTGATGTGTAGACCTTTGATTAATTATATACCTAGATAGTGACGCGCTGCAATGAAACTTAACTTTTCTTAACCTAGTATGCGTGACAGCTGTGTCATACGCTATCGCTACATCATTCTGCGTATCCTTGTGTGCGCGCATAATGATACCAGTTATTACATGGTTTCTATTAAAACGGGGAGAAAATTATATCCATGAAAAACAACAAAAAATAATTCAATCGAACTCGTTTAGTGGGGAACTGTTCGCCTCTATTTTTTTCGACGCGTTCGAAACGTTCAGTGTCTATCTAGGTATATAATTAATCAAAGGTGTAGACTATTTTTTTTCTAATGTAGTGTAACTAATTTCTCTCGTTCAAAGAATTTTAAATATGTTTACTCTCCATTGACGCATTTAGTAGTGTTCATGAAAAACAGGCTAGCTAAGAATATGCAAGGATTTTCTTTTAAAAATAGTTGGGTGGGAAATATGAGATAAATTTCACTCTAGAAATATTAACCTAACATTAAGATAGCTTATATTGACAGTTCATAATTTTTATTAAAATATTATCATTATATAAACTGACAAGGAAATCGAGTTACGGTTCGTGTTAACAAAATCTATAGCATTTTTGAGAATTAAATAATAAGTCAATATATAATTAGTAGCTTTAAATACTAGGTTTTAACTAATTTTACAGGTATTAGGAAACAGTTGTGATTTGTTGATTAATGTTTGGGTATTGGGATTATGGTGTGGATGAAAGTAGACCTTATTGTCCGCTAAATATAATTGATCTACCTGCTGCAAGGTGGTGGAATTTTTGTACATCACTGTATGTCTTCCATTGTGTGTTAATGAGCACCTCTTGATGTTCACAGCACTCCTTTCTAACGCTTTTGTGTTGTCCGTTCTGTTATAACAGTGTCTTTGATCATTTAATATTTATTTTAATGTATAATTGTTATGAAAATCTTCAAAGACACTGGACATGTGTAGGGTGAAAGGATATTGTTTTATCGATTCGTACCAGTATTTAAATAATTTAACAATTACTATATTCAACACTGTCAAGATTACTTCAATTAAACTCAAGTCGTTCCTACCTTTATAGACACAGATTATTGTTAATACGATATTCCTTTCAACCGGCACGTGTAAAACGGACCGTGTCTCTTCCTTCACGATCACTAATGTATTCGGTTATTGTGCATGGTGATCACATTTCAGCCCGCACCGGGCTGCTAAACGACGTCGACTCAGATTACTACGTGACGCCCAGTCCCGAACGAAACCAAGCCACTGGATACCAACGTGCGGAGGTCCCTTACAACCGACCGACCCTTACTCTTGAGGACGAGTTGGAGCAACGCTTTGGGGAAAGCACTATGTCGAATTTAAGGACGGAGTTTGAAGGACGCAGGGATAAGATGACGATGCCTCCGAGAGGACTGTTTGATGATGTATAAAAATTAGGGGGATAAAGAGGGATTAGTATGTGCTTTTGTGGAGATATTTTGTAGGGTCGCTGTGTGGTTAGATGTTGACGCTTTTGACGTGCCTTTGGATTTGGTCAGGGGGTTTTTTGCAGTATGTTAATGTGCCCTGTTTGTGATTATGTTCAAAATGGTCAGGTAAAGTTAGAACACCTTTTTTGGCAGATCATATGTATCTTACGTACTGTCTATTTTAAAATAGTTTAATTTTAAATGTGATGGAGATGTGTACTGGCTTGGAATCTAGTCATCGATGTGAAATTATTTACTGTTAATGAAGTAAATACTCTTAACAACCTTTACCCTATAAATATACCTATGCATATTAAACTGGATGAAGCACTAGAGTCTATTACAACCTCTAACCCAAAAATATACTCGTTTCAATCTGTATGAACAACTTGTGAGTAAACGTTGCTATTCGGTCAATGTCAGTTACACTGTCAATAAATATCTTCTCACTATAATCTGCATGGATTTACGGAACTTTTATAGACATTAATGGAAATATAATTGATCTTTAGTAACTCAATTGAAACACTACGTTTCTGTTCAACAGTTTAGCCCAGCAATGTGAATTGAAAAGTAATTTTTAATGCCTTGTTGGTGCAAAATATCTCCACGAAATCAATGGTATCGAGCTAATTTAAAAATAGTTATAAACCTATAGTTTATAATTAAATATAATTTATAGGAAATATTGTTTTGCAAGAAGTGATTAAATTATTTAATAAGTGTTTATTGTGATTAATTTTGTGTACAAATTACATATTGTAACTATAGCCAGGAAAATATTTATATGCGGTACGGCCTCTAAATAGACAAATACTGATATTTCAAAATTTATATTTATTGTAAAATACTTTTACTTACATCATTTTAGGATCAGACACAAATATAGTTATTTTTGTTAACATTTGCATATATGTTGCTACGTATCTTTCTTACCCGCTTATCTAAAACATAAATATATGGACAATTATACAAGTTACTCAGAATTTTCTTTACAAACGTTTTTATGACTTAAAACAGTTTTTTGCTCACAAGCCTACATGATCAATTTTTAACTAAATACATAATTGAGATTTTATTATCGATAATTATATGCCAGTTTTAAATACACAATAATGCATTTTGACACCATAATAATAATAATCTTACACGAGTTTTAACTCAAGATCGTAATCTCTACTTTTTGTCGATAATATCGATTATGTCGATTATATAACTTCATGATTATAATAATTGTATTGCATATAATTTTGGATTATTAATTAATAGGGCCACACTATTTACTCCGCATTACATTAAAAGTTTTTTTTTTTTTTGCAATGATAAGTTGAAATTCAAATAATGCCTACATTCACAGTATTTTAGGACAACATATCTATTATAGAAGTTGAGCCAGTCTTGAAATACTTATAAATTGTTAGGTGATAATATAATTAAAATTTTAAATTATAGTTAAGTAGATTTTGATAATTTCCAATTATTTATTTACAATGCGTTAGCTAGAATCATTCATGCATATCACATATGCTTGGTAAAGATATGGGAGAACAATATCAATAAAATATTCTAGATAATATTGTAGATAGTTTACAGTTTATATTTTATTAATACGGAGAAAAATCATGGATAGAAAATGAGATTACTTGTGTTATCCCAACTGTCAAAACCTACATAACTTGACAGGGTTATGGTCTGACCACGAGTGCTGTACCGCGCCTTGGGTAGGGACAAGTGAAGGGCAAAAGAAAGCAAAAGCACAATATCACATGAGATTGGTACTGTCAGGATAGTTCTTAAGATATTGGTTAAATTTGGTTAGCAACATTTTAATAGATACGATATTTTTTTAAATAGTTAAGTATATAAAAAAGGTAGATTGATATACGTAAGATACGTTATAATATATTTTTTTTAATTATTATATATATTTTTAATGTTATTGTTACAAGAGACCCGGAAATTAATTACTCAAAAATAAGAAAATAAATGCTTATTAAACTACAAAAAATATTTTCAGAGTTAAACATGAAATCAGAGAAATAAGTACGTACAATTTTTTTATCGAAACTGTAGTTTTATATTTAATTCAATAATGTATTCAAAGCTCTGCTTTCTTTTTACGAAGGTATTCGGCCACATTATAAATAACAGCTTTCACATCACGGGATCCATCTTTAGATATTTTATCCCATGTACTTAGGCCACATACCGCCCGGTACAAATAGCGTGTTGCCAGTGTTGCCACCGCCAGCCTTGACGCCGTCAACTTGACGGCAAAGTGCAAATCGACTGTACAGCGGTCTATTTCACCCTCGCCTTTCGCCGCGCAGCTACTCAAGGTGCGGTACAGCTTCCGCGGTCACACTGTAGTTATAGATGTAGAAGATGAATTGATAGTGCTTAATTTTAATCAATTTATAATTAACAAGAGGACCGTGACCTTTTTTTAATAGTCATAATTACGGATTAATACTAACAAACATTGCACTACGACGCGTTGTAAGACGCGCTTGCCTTCTAAAAACCCATGTTCACAGTTTTGATACTTTTTATATCTATTGTATCAAGAATGTGTATGTAGTTGCTATTTATTATATAGTAACTACTGAGCTCACATAGTTTTAAATATCTATAAAAGTATACTATATCGGTTCCCTCATTCCCCCTGTATATACAGCCCTGTATTATATACTATCCCACTGCTGGGTCCGGGTCTCTACTTCTCCCTGTATAAGTTAAATAAGCTATTAGTCGCTCTTGAAGGTTTTTAGCAAAATAGCAGTCGAGGGCTGCCAATATTGGTATTCATTATGCAAGTGAGATTAAGGCTAAGGCCACACTATACACGCCAAGCTTAGAGATAAGCTAGGCCCTATGCTTGGGTACAACATACAAGGCTCCTAGTAAAGTCCATTTTGAAAACAGCAGTATATAAAACTTCTTCCATTGTAAAATTACTAGGCGACTAACAAAATAACCAACACGTTCGTTCGCTACGCGACTAGCGTGGTGGCTAACTGGGCACCTACCTAGGCGCGTCGCTTGCAGTGTGGCCAACTTCGAAAGTATGTAATACGTCCGTTCGCTAGGAGTCACTAAGCGCGTAGCTTGACTCTTAACAACAAGCGGGGCCTATGTAGTGTAGCCTTAGTCAATTGTCAGTGTCAATTTTAAGGACTGCTGATTCAGATTTATTTTCAAATGGAAAATGTTTGTGTCTCTTCATTGGTCGTTTTTGCTGTGTGCTATAATTTACATTCAGATTTTATAATATTCTATTTTAAAATATTTTCCTTTATTTAATACAATATACGGTCGTTTTTAATATTGTGTACAGTTTAAAATAATACTTGCCTGTAAGGCAACTCTGCAATTTCTATCATTAGTGGTTATTTTTTTAATAACGCTAGGTAAGAATGTTTATTATATATTGAGTATTACGAAATCTATAATGTTATTTAATCAATAAACTGTAAATATTATTTTCTTAGCTTAAACGGTATTTATAAATGCCATTCTGTTAATTTGTTATTACATTTTGTTCCATTCCATAGTTTTATGAAGTTAGCATTAAACTGACGTGATATTGTTAATCCCGTTGTTTTATTTGTTAATTATAATTTTTGTGCCAAATGTCCTTTATATATGCAATGCAATCAGCCTCGTATTATATACTGCCCACTGCTGAGCTCGGGCCTTCTCTACTATTGAGAGTGGTTAGGCCTTAGTCCAGCACGCTGGCCTGGTGCGGGTTGGCTTTATATATACATCCGGCAATTCATGTTGGTCTAGCTTGGGCTAACGCGAGTGTAGGCAAATTTATACAAGACAAGACCTACCGTCTAGAAACTAGACTAAACGTTCGGCAAGTTTTAAGAAAACCAATGCAAGCGTCCAATATAAAAGTTTTGTGTATCTGTGCACACGTTGTGCGCCGTCAGCTTTTGGTACTGACCTTCACGTGACAACGCTCGGCCAACGTGTATTGCTCGCTTTGCCCATTATTTTTTTTAAGTGAATCTTCATTATCGACGTACGGGAGAAATCTATGTTTAAAAATCAAATCACACGATAATCGTCACATTTTCTGTCACTTTGGACCGTCACGGTGTCATCTTCTAGGATCATTATTTCGAAGAGAATCTTGACCTCGCGATGTAGTTATTAGGTGAAACTGTACAGAGCCACCTATTGTCGACAAGCGTAAACAGTTTAAATATTATGGTTTGCTAAACTTATTGAAATTCATTTAAATAAATAGTAAAAATGAGAGATAATTTTTTTATTGCTTTGAAAAATCATCACGTGATTGTGATTTTGGTATTATTTTTATGTTAACCTCACTTTTGATTGTATTATAAAATTTATTAATTCATTGAAATCAACCATCATTTAATAATTTGACTGTCAATTTAGCAGACAATAATATTTAAATATTTTTAAATAAATAAATAAATGTATTAATGGAATACAATAATTATTATAACAATGAAAAATGAATTGATTGAAAAGTTTCACTTCATACGTGTGTACACACACACGCGCACTTTTTTTTAATAATATACACAATCACCAGCGGGTACAGTTGCAAAAGTTGCCTCTACGGTCCAATAGAACAATTATTATAATTACCCACGTATTCCTACCAAAAACCCTGCACATTGTTTCCTTTTCATATTACTGATTACAGGACTCTGTCCTTTATTTCAATCACAGATAACTAGTTTAAATACACATCTAAATTATCTGTAATATCAAAATTACAGATGTTTGGCAATTATAATTACTAGTTTTTGTTTGCAACAACTCCCGCATGAGATTTTTTCCCTGAATAAAATTCACTTTGATTTTTTCAGGGATAAAGTTATACACGTCATATTTATCGCTAGTAGTAGAAATTATTTAAAACATCTTCAGACTTACACATTTTAATATTGTTGTTTTACACGGTGTCTAGCTCAAAAAGCAGTTTAATATTTTTGTTAGCTTGCACCGGCTATTTTGAATTTTCCGACATGGCAGTATAGATACGAGACTCACTGCCATGTAACAGACTTTATGACGGGTGGAGCCGCGGCCAAAAGCTCGTATGTAATAAATTCTTTATTGGTGCAAATGTAATATTAATGGATTTGTCACTGGCAGATAGTTACATTTAATCCCGGGAAACGCGGGCAAAACCGCAAGTAAAAACTAGTTTTCGATAAAACACAGCATCCACAAGAACACATTTACTTGCAATCATAAATACCGTAAAATACATTCGTCGCACTTATTTTTGAAGCTGGACCTTAATACTGGCCACTTTGGTTCGAATTTCATGTGATGAGTCCTTGGAAAGATCTTGAGCATATGTTTGGTAAATGCTTCTTACTTTAGTTAACTCTTCTGTCTTGTTGAGATCTGAAATTTTTTTGATGTTTAAGAATTTTTATTGAGATATATTATTTGAAGCTTATTTATGTTTAATCATATATATCACTAATCTATCAATCGAATCATCCTTTTCCTTTTTCACAGATGAAATTGAATATAATTCAACAAGACATGAAACTATAATACACATGTGATAGGGGCGAGCCTATCGCCATATCGGGAACAAATTCCAGACTCCGGGCTTCGGGTACGAACCCGAGACCTCAGCATTGCAGTCGTGCCGTAATACAACTACACCACCAAGGCAGCATGAAACTAAAATGTCATCACAAATTTTAACAAACATTAAAATGCAACAAATACCTTGTAGTTGCCTGACGAGAATTTCCATAATGTTGAGGGCGTCCCGCCGATGTCGGACTTGATTACTGTTTTCTGGAAAAAAATAACTTATTAATTGGAACTTTTTAAACACATGGGCACACACACAAACATTCATGTTAAAACAAAATAAGTAACTGCGTGGTGGCGATACCGCTAGCGGTTGTTTTCAGGGCTAATCCTACTAATATTATAAACGCGAAAGTTTGTAAGTATGGATGTATGGATGTTTGTTACTCTTTCACGCAAAAACTACTGAACGGATTTCAATGAAATTTGACACACGGGTAGATCATGTCCTGGATTAACACATAGGCTACTTTTTATCCCGGGAAAATATAAAGCGGGACTTTTATCGCGGAAAAACTATTTAACGCGGGCAGAAGATGTTTATTTATATTACTAGCTTTTGCCCGCGGCTCCGCCCCCGTTAATAACTTTTCCCAGGATAAAAGTCCCGATTTATATTTGCCCGGGATAAAAAGTAGCCTATGAGTTAATCCAGGACATGATCTACCCGTGTGCCACATTTCATCGAAATCCGTTCAGTAGTTTTTGCGTGAAAGAGTAACAGACATCCATAAATCCATTCTTACAAACTTTCGCGTTTATAATATTAGTAGGATGACGTGCCTACCAAATGACAACTGGGTCGCCCCCTATAAGACGGGACTTAACATAGCTGGGGGTGTTACACATTAGAATTTCTTGCACGTTCTTCTGTTGTCCTGCTTTCCGAACTTATGGTAGAGTTAATATGTACGGAAGGTAAATAACATATTGCATTTATTGGCTTCAAATAAATAAATTATTTAATCTGGCTACTTTACGTAGTACGCGTACGTACCGTACACTCCCACCACCACCATACCAGCCCTGTATTATATACTGCTCACTGCTGAGCACGGGCCTCCTCTACAACTGAGAGTGTTACAGTACATTGCGTACCATCATAAATCTAACATATAATCTTATTACTACGCATACGCATACTCACGCCTTTTATCGCCGGAGGGGTAGGAAGAGGCGCAACTAGTGCACCCACTTTTCGCCGTATATGTATTCCGTCCCATGATGTGATAGGGGGCGAGCCTATCGCCAAATCAGGCACAAATTCCAGACTCCGAGCTGATACTGATTAGAAAAATCCAATATCACTTTGCCCGACCCGGGGATCGAACCCAAGACCTCAGCATTGCAGTCGTACCGTAATACACCTACGCCACCGAGGCAATCTTATTACTAATATAGCAAAATCACAATACTCACTAAGCGTGTAGTCGATAATCGACGCTACGTGACCAACAACGGTGCTGATCGCCTTATCCCTGTTGGTGTTCGTCGAGTTGTCCGTCTCCATTGCTTCTCCGGCGGTGGAGAGGATCGCGAGCCGCTCCAGTATGCGAGCAATGGACGACAGAATAGCGAGCTGCGTCGACCGCGAGCTCGACGCGTACGAGCCCGCGCAGTGCTCGAAGAACACGTCTTGATATTTGTCTATAATGGAACGAATATTGGCTGTGCAATGATTTTTTTTTGTGGCTTTGAATGACGAGACGAGCATGCCGTTCGCCTGATACTAAGCGATACGACCACCCATAAACAGTAGCAACACCATCCAGCACCTTGAGTTACAAAGTACTGTGTGGGATTCCACTGCGCTCGTCATCCTGTCACTAAGATGTTAAGTCTCATTATGTCCAGTATATATTTGTAATATTGCAATTGAATGACGAGACGGGCATGCCGTTAGCCTGATTGTAAACGATATGACCGCCCATAAACAGTAACAACTCCATACAGAAGTTTGGATTACAAAATACTGCGTGGCACTCCATTGCGCTCGTCACTGAGACACAAAATGTTAAGTCTCATAATGCGCAGTAAACGCGCAGGCTACAATGTTCTACATTGCTGTGGTACTTACCCAGGCGGCCCCTTGCATACGACACTTTCCACTGATCTACTCATATGTATGACCGGTGTGTAATTAATATCGACTATCATGTTCATGGGCGTATATAAGGGGGGTTTTCAGGGGTCCGGAAATAGCTTAAAGCACAAAACATGTACACATTATAATGCCTATGTGCACTCCTAAGAAATATTTTCATAGACCCCTAAAATAAAACTGTAATTTTGATGACGGAGGGGGTTATACGTGACTTAATTCTTGAAAGGAGGTTTATTTGGTGTCATAGCGCGGCAAGAGAGACATTTTGGTATCAGAGGACCCCCCTATGTAAAAGCTATAGCTACGCCCGTGATCATGTTACCTTGTGTGTCGGCTTCTTTCGGCCACGCTTTCCCTAATAACTCATAAGCGGCTTCCTTCAGAGCAGTCAACTGCTCCCGTCTCTGTCTTGCGCCTTCGTTGTCTTCCTCGTCAGACTCTTTGCCCACTGTTAGTTCATTCTGAAAGTTATAAATAACATTTTTATAAAACTCTCCACATACAATATCAATTATCGGTGGTAACTGGTGGGTCTCTGGTATGGGACGATCCATACGGGTAGGCAGCGCCGCAAAGTCTATTTCTGCCGCCAAGCAATAAAATTTAATTAAATCGGCATGATAAAAATACATGTGTAAGTGACACGGTAACTACTGGACATAATGAGACTTAACATCTTATGTCTCAGGAAGACGAGCGCAGTGGAATGCCACACAGTACTTTGTAACTCAAGGTGCTGGATAGTGTTGATACTGTTTATGGGTGGTCGTATCGCTTAACGTCAGGCAAACGACATGCTCGTCTCGTCATTCTAAGCAACAAAAAAAAAAGTACTTTATTTGAAATTTTACCTTAGACAGTATAGCTTTGACGATTTCGTAGACTTGATTGAACCTGTCGCAGTTGGTGGCGGCGAGCGCCCGCCCCAGCGCGCCGATGGCGTGCTTCTTGTACACCATCTCTTGTTTACGACACTCCACTAGCAGAGCGTTTAGGCATTCCGAAGCCAACGATGGAGAAATTGGAGATTCGCATTCTTTTACACTGAAATTTTTTAAAGATTTTATCAAATATCTGAGTGTAGTATATCGTATTTGGGGAGTTTTGTTTTACATGCACTAATTGTGATGCCTCAACCGTGCTTTCATATCGATAAAAAATTCGATCGCGATTGAATTCCTTATCGAAAATATAGTAAGTAAAACGGTTCACACCACCCTAAGGACATACCATCAAGGTGCTGGATGGTGTTGCTACTGTTTATGGGTGGTCATATCGCTTACCACCAGGCGAACGGCATGCTCGTCTCGTCATTCAATGCTATAAAAAAAAAAAACCTTACCGTATATTATCGAGATATACTCACGCGCACAACTCAGCCAACGCCTCAATGACGTACTGTTTCCCGTCGAAAGTCTTCCCGTGCACAGCGGCGAGTAGAGCGCGGATGAACTGTTCGCGCTGGTCGCCGAGGCCCGACGACATCTCCTTGCAGATTGTTTTTATAGCATTCGCAGCCTGAAACCATAAAAATGGCCAACATTTGTTTATTTATTTAATTAAGATAAGAGAAGTACAATCAAAAGCTATTACAATTTTTTTTAACATAGTAGCAAATTTTTTTGCATACAATTTGGTCCAAACCCAGGTTTTGAAAAACATTATATTTGTTACTAGTTACTACACAGATATGGGGTACTAGCTTTTGCCCGCAGCTCCGCCCGCGTGAAAAAGTTTTTCCGGGATAAATGTCTATATTCTTTCTCAGGCTCTAGAGTCTAGACTATCTGTGTACCAAATTTCATTCAGTAGTTTTGGCGTGAAAGCGCGACAGACAGACAGCGTTACTTTCGCATTTATAATATTAGTAAGGATGAATTCTATTTAGACTGGTAGAAGAGTTTTCAATTACTATATACGTTCAATTTTATTTTTCAGTACTCATTTAATTGACGAAAAACCAAATTATTATATTACTTTAAATGTTTTAGGTTTCATTGAGTCATACCTGGATCTTCTTCGTCCAGCTGCTAGAATTCAGTGCTTCTTCAATATGTTCACGGATAAGAGGTAAATGTTGTGTGATACCGCTTTCCCTTGTCGGGCTTATATCCGTCCATATCTCTTCAAACATCTCCACTGTTGATGATTCTGATCGAAATTAAAATAATTAATCATTAACAGATGGCGTTGTAACAACAATTTTATCTTAACCATATAGATATGAGCAGTGGAAGAATAACTAACTCATTAAACTAGAAATTCTTGCGCAATACATTGCTGCAAGAACTTGCTATTTTAAAATTAGGATTATAGCACCTATTTCAAATTGAAAGTTTATTGCACTCCACAATTATTGTATACATAAAGATGTTACAATTAAATAGACACGTGACATAACCGTAGACCCTGTCGGGCATGGTAAAATTTCAAGAGAGATTTCCTTACCGTCATCCTTGGGTGCATGCATGGCGAGGAACACCGTGGGAGCGAGCAGCTCTTCGTTGTCTTTGATGTGCTCTATCTTAGCTTTGGCAACGGATTTGAGAGTAAGTGCGATAGCCGAGCGAGACATGTCATCTTCCTTGGTCTCATACAGGTTCACCAACTTTTTCATAAGCTTCTCAGCTGACTGGGGCTACAACATACATTTCATAAGTTAATTTATCCCAATCTTAATCTCCGATCCTGTTTTTTTTGCGGGAATAAACGCGATATCGCTCCCACCACCGGGGGGTCAATGGAACGGTTATGTTGGTTTCACCGATCTTACGGCCCAATCTCTGGTCCTATCCCCAGAATAAGCCCATCAAAATTTTGACCTGATTGGTCCATTTCTGTGATGGATCGAAATAAAGAGATTGAGATCGTTTACTTAAAACTGTGGTTAATCAACACAAAAGATAACTTAGCGACGAAATATAATGAACTTTTTACTTGCTCGTTGTATCATTATTATTTAAGTACCTTAGCATAAGCCGATATTTGTCCCAAAGCCTCGGCGTAATTTTTCCTGACCGTGGCGTTTCTGTCGAAAGTGCCGTTGAGTAAGGCAGCCATTATTTTCCCCGCGACGGGTTCCATTTCCGCCCTCAAGTAATGCCCGGCCAGTATAATGAAATGACAACACGCCACTTTGGTACCCAGCTGTGGTGATTTGGTCAATTCCAGGATTTTGGGAAGCATCTCCTTGACTACTTCAATGTCGACGTATGGCATGCACTGTAAAAATATATTTTTATAAGCATATGGTTCTTTACATTGCTAGGATACTCATCATGGTTAGGTTATAGTATTCCATAGCCCAGCATACAGGTTAGATCGGGGCTCGTGTGTTTTTAAAACACACACACACACATACACATACAAACTCACGCTTTTTATCCCCGAAGGTGTAAGCAGAGGCGCAACTAGTGCACCCACTTTTCGCCGTGCATATTCCGTCCCATGAAGATAGGGGGCGAGCCTATCGCCATATCGGACACAAATTCCAGACTCCGGGCTGATACTGAATTTAAAACTCAATAATCAGTGTTTCTAAATCAGTTTGTATTTTTCATGGAAAAGAGTTTTTTCATGGAAGAGAGTGAGAAAGGTTTCTTATGGCACAATGTTATAAAATCATACACAACATTGAACACATTCGCAACACGCCCACGACTAAATACTAACGGACTACCTCGGTGGCGTAGTTGTATCTCTTAAAAATTACTCAGTCGCAGCTCGGAGTCAGGAAGGTGGCAGTGTGATACCTCCGTGCCTCGGAAAGCACGTAAAGCCGTTGGTCCTGCGCCTGATCTCTCTCCGGTCATGTCGGATTGTCTCACCGGACTATGGGAGTGAAGGAATAGCTCGTGCACCTGTGTATTGCGCACACACTTGTGCACTATAATATCTCCTGCGTACCTTGCTGATCGCCGTTGAGATTGTCTAGGATTTATTTATTGACTAACGTTAACAACAGTGTCGGTGGTGTAGTGGTGCTTGGCGGCGCTGGCGCGCATGTCGTCGAGCAGCTCGCGCGAGCCGCTGTCGGCCAGCGCCGTGCTGAGGTAGGACAGCTTGCAGGACTCCAGCTCGCCCGCCGCGCCCACCAGCGCCGGCACCAGCCGCCACAGGAACGGCTTCAGCGACGCGCCCGCCGCACACACCAGCTTCGATACTGTTTGCAGGCTGCACAACTCATTATACTTAGCTTCTTTTTGTGGTATACACGTTTGACTGAACAAATTACAAAATGTGCAAAAAATATATTATTCCCATAATAGTTGTCGGCTCCATTTCAGATTTCCTGATGCTCTCAGTCAAAAATACACACTGTATATAAATTAAGTCTGAATTCATAAAACAAATAAATAATGTAGTGAACTACTTTTACAATATTATCGATTTAAAATATATAGACAATAGATTGAAGCTGTCGCTATATAATTCCAGAAAAAAATATGAAATGTCACGAAGTACTTTTCGACCTGGATATTAATTTTTTGACTCGCAAAACTACAAATAAAGACACCAAAAAACTAAAAAAGAAACCATAAATCTCACCTGACAGCTCTAACTTCTTTCACAATGTTCGTGATGCCCGTCTCCAACAGAACAGGAAGAATCACCGCCACGACTTCCTTGCCATCTTTGCCTTGGTTCACATCCGAAGCACGAATGCACAGCTACAATTACAGTATTCATAATATTATTACATATTAAATACAAAATTGACTTTTTATATTCAAATTTGAAGTTAGCAGCAAAAGCAGACACGATTTGTGTAAACAAGCTATTTGGGTAGGCAGCGGCGTGGTTGTGCCCCTAGCATTGCTTAAAGTCCATGGGTGGCGAGTGCCGCTTACCATCCGGCGGACCGCTTGCTCGTTTGCCTACTTAGATAATAAAAAAAAAAGAAAACTCGGCTGCAAAATATTTTAAGCCTATATGACGCGTCTAGATTTCAAGGGCAGACGTATAGATTAAATATAACATTTATGGTGTATATAATTTACTTAATATTGAACGAACCTTGGATAGCACATTGGCGGTGGTAGTAGCTGCCTGCCTTGTCCCCTCGTGGACGTCATCCATCACTCGGAACAACTGCAACCATATTGTGGGCAGCTGCTCCAGAGAGACGTGAAGACCTTGCGCGCCACTGTAAAACAAAATATAGTTTTTTAGTTATTCCTATATCCTTTTATGTAATTTTTTTTTATGAAAGAAATAGTTATTGTGGAGAATAAAAGCTTCATCGTAGCCAAACTTTATTTGATGAAAGATATGACGTGGCGGCTTAATTGACAATACCGCCACCTATCAACATGGCTGGGAACTACAATAATAGTAAATTAGATGACCCGACACTCATCCATCAGACATCGAAGTAGTATCGACGATTGACAGATGGCACCACACGATCCTGAATTGCGATAGCAATATTCGCGCGAAGCGAAGCGTATATACCACCTCCGATTAGGAACCATCGGAGGGGCCGCGGCCGGTCAGGCGCAACATCTGCTTGACTGGAAATTTTCCCCTTCCATAGAGGAACGCAACCATCTGTTCCTCTATAGTGGCGACGACATTTCGCCACAACGTTTTTCTAGGTTTTGGAAATATGAAGAACGATTTAATAAATCTTGTGTATGATTTTTTAAACATACCTAGTAAATTACGCTAGTACTTTTCAATTATTGATTTTTAAAAATGACATCATTTTCACAAACTTGTTATATAACTTTTTTGAAGAATATAATTATAACACAAAATACAAACCGCAGCAGGTCTGCGAGTGCGTTGCAGCACGACATCCTGACGCGCCACTGGTTCGACGTGAGGTTCGCAACCAGATCATCTAGAATCTCTTTGTGGTATTTTTGCACCTGGGAATATGTTTAATTGTCGTTTGTGATAGACTTCAATGTATGCACAATTTAGTTTACATTTTTTAAAACATTTATCAAAAATGAATGCCATCCTAAATCTAACTGAAAAAGAATTTTCATAATTGCCGCAATAATAAGTGAGTTAAGGTAATTGTCAAATAACAGTAATATCAGACTGTGACGTCACCGAGTGTCACCGGCCATAACGCTGCGTGCGTGCGAAAGAGATAGCGCGCTATCCCCACCGTGCCCCAATTTGCTCACGACAATATTTCAAATACGAATATTTGCTTTGTTTTTCAACCAATTTTGATGCTGATTTCACAGAATCTCTTTTTCGCATTATTTTCTGTTACTATTAATGTACAAAATAGAATCATATCATAGGAAACTACCCAAGTATAAAAAAAATATCGTACAGTTCGCACGGCTAGAATATAAAACATAATGTAATTTCCTGAACTATGTTTTGTAAAAGAACAAATCAATATACTATCGATAATTTTAAATTAATCCCGAATTAAACTATCGATAATAACCTAAAAGTATCGACATAACTTACAGTAGCCTGCGTGTTGGGCACAATAGCTTGCCAGATACTGGCCATTGAATTCTGTATGCGCGGGGTGGGGTCGAACCGATATCGAAAGAGGCGCGGCACTATTTTGGGCAAGTGCTCCGACAGTTGTGCGCCCGCTTGCAATGCTATGGAATGGAATCCGAATGCAGCACCTGGAAAAATACAGAATTTAAAATACTCATTCTATTTAAAATATCATTTGCCATATAAGCGACTTTTTTATACCACCATACCAGCCCTGTATTATATACTGCCCACTGCTGAGCACGGGCCTCCTCTACAACTGAGAGGGTTTAGGCCTTAGTACACCACGCTGGCCTAGTGCGGCTTGGCGGACTTCACATACCTTCGAAATTCAGAGAACTTCTCAGGTATGCAGGTTTCCTCACAATGTTTTCCTTCGCCGTTAAAGCGAGCGATATTTCACAAAGAATACACACATAACTTTTTAGATCAGTCAGAGATGTGTGCCCTTGGGTTTTGAACCTGCTGACAATCGTCTCGGCAGTCCGTTCCACTCCCAACTAGGCTATCGCCGCTATCAGACTTTTTTATACTAGCATGAAAATATTAAACACATAGCTCAACATAACAAATCACACACAAACACAGGCTGAATAATCTATTTATTTTTTAGGTCTACAACTTTTATTTTTACGTCCTTATCGTATACTGCAATTACTGTTCCACACAAACCTTTCTTGGAATTCCACACGGAGTTGTGGTGGGCCAGATGCATGAACTTGTACAGCAGATCTGGCTTGTTCAAATCAGACGCCAGCGAGCACAGCTCTTTGTAAGTGGACAGATTTCCCCTATTACATACAAAAAGAGATCATAAAACATATACTTGGAATAATATCGGGATATAAAAATTTTATATGGCTATTACTTATTGCACAACGCATAAAAAGTTTTTAAATTGATGTAAGTAGTTACCAAAAAGATATCTTTATTGGGCAAAGAAACGTATTCACTGTTCACTAACGTAAGTTTTCATTACGTTATAATTTAACATAACTATTGCCTATACTTATGGGCTACTTATGGGGGACTTCAATGCTAAGCTGGGTAAGAGAAGCGATGAGGAGCTGAGAGTTGGGCAATTTGGATATGGGTCACGTAACCCAAGGGGACAAAGGCTGGCTGATTTCCTGGAGAAAGAGGGACTCTTCGCGATGAACTCTTTCTTTCAGAAGCCACCTCACAGAAAATGGACCTGGTTAAGCCCGGATGGTTCGACAAGGAACGAAATAGATTTCATCTTGGCGACGAAAAGACGGATATTCGATAATGTCTCTGTGATCAATAGGGTGAAAACCGGAAGCGATCACCGGATGGTTAGAGGCATATTGAATATCGACGTCAACTTAGAAAGGTTTCGCTTGATGAAGTCTACTCTCCGCCCTACTAGTACTTATATCCAAAACCCAGAAAGCTTTCAGCTCGAGTTGGCAAACCGCTTCAATTGCCTAGATAATTGCGCTACAGTGGACGAGATTAATGGCGGGTTGGTAAAAGCTGTCCATACGGTGGGTCCTAAATTCTTTAGACCTCGCCGAAGAGATAGACCTCAGAAACTCTCGACTCACACACTCGATCTCATGGCCAAACGTCGATCTATGGCGTTGCAGTCTTCTGATGATGCTGAAGTATATCGGCAGCTCAATAAACAGATATGGAAATCCTTGCGACACGACGTCCGTACTTACAACACTGTAAGGATTAAAGAGACGATTGAGCGGAACAAAGGCTCCAAAGTGTTCGCAAAGGACCTGTCTATTGGGCAAAGACAGATGACTAGGCTGAAGACAGAAGATGGTAACGTAGCGTCGACGAAGGCTGAAATATTGAGGGAGATCGAGAGGTTCTACGGACAGCTTTACACCTCAGTTGCCAAACCCGACACCAGCTTGGCTAAAGACCCGAGAGCCAAGCTGGTCCGGCACTACAGTGAAGACATCCCGGACATCAGTCTTTGCGAGATTAGGATGGCTCTGGGACAGCTTAGAAACAACAAGGCGCCGGGCGAGGACGGAATTACTGCAGAGCTTCTGAAGACGGGCGGTGGGCCAATACTTAAAGTCCTTCAGAAGCTATTCAACTTCGTTCTGCTCCAGGGTATAACGCCCGAGGCATGGAACAGGAGTGTGGTGGTACTGTTCTTCAAAAAAGGTGATAACACCTTATTGAAGAATTACAGGCCCATCTCACTCCTGAGCCATGTTTACAAGCTGTTCTCAAGAGTTATCACGAATCGTCTCGAGCGCAGGCTAGATGACTTCCAGCCTCCCGAACAAGCCGGATTCCGGAAAGGTTATAGTACCATAGACCACATCCATACGCTGCGGCAAGTTATACAAAAAACTGAGGAGTATAACTTGCCACTTTGCTTAGCGTTCGTGGACTATGAGAAAGCCTTCGATTCGATCGAGACCTGGGCTGTGCTGCAGTCTCTCCAGCGGTGCCACATCGATTATCAGTATATCGAAGTGTTGAGGTGCTTGTATAACAACGCCACCATGTCGGTCCGAGTACAAGAACAGAGCTCGAAGGCTATTCCACTACACAGAGGCGTGAGACAGGGAGATGTTATCTCTCCGAAACTGTTCACTGCCGCGTTGGAAGATACCTACAAGCTCTTGGATTGGAAAGGATTTGGCATCAACATCAATGGCGAATACATCACACACCTTCGTTTTGCCGATGATATCGTTGTACTGGCAGAATCGCTGGAAGATCTCAGCATAATGCTCAATGACCTCAATCGAGTTTCTCAACTGGTGGGCCTTAGGATGAACATGGACAAGACCAAGATCCTATCGAATGTTCATGTTGTGCCTACCCCGATTACCGTTGGGAGCTCAACTCTCGAAGTTGTGGACGATTACGTCTATTTAGGGCAAGTAGTCCAACTAGGCAGGTCCAACTTTGAGAAAGAGGTCAACCGTCGAATCCAGCTCGGTTGGGCAGCATTCGGGAAACTAAGCAAGGTCTTCTCGTCCAAAATACCTCAGTGCCTGAAGACAAAAGTTTTCAATCAATGTGTGTTACCAGTGATGACATACGGCACTGAGACGTGGCCTCTGACTATGGGCCGCTTAAGACGGCTCACGGTCACTCAGCGAGCTATGGAGAGGGCTATGCTAGGTGTTTCTCTACGCGATCGAATCAGAAATGAGGAGATCCGCAGAAGAACGAAAGTCACTGACATAGCCCAGCGGATTAGCAAGCTGAAGTGGCAGTGGGCAGGGCACATAGTTCGAAGAACTGACGGCAGATGGGGCAAAAAGGTTCTCGAGTGGAGACCACGTACTGGCAAGCGCAGCGTCGGCCGTCCACCTGCAAGGTGGGCAGACGACTTGATAAGGGTAGCAGGAGCACGCTGGATGCGGGCCGCTTTTGACAGGTCCGTCTGGAAATCTTTGGGGGAGGCCTATGTTCAGCAGTGGACGTCATGTGGCTGATGATGATGATGATGATGATGATGATTGCCTATACGGCCTCAAGATAAAAACATGAATCAAATACTCTATTTTCACTTCCAGTGTGAATGAGTTTTCCCGCGATAAAAGTCCCGCTTTATATTTTCCCGGGATAAAAAGTAGCCTATGTGTTAATCCAGGACATAATCTACCCGTGTGCCAAATTTCATCGAAATCCACTCAGTAGTTTTTGCGTGAAAAAGTAACAAACATCCATACATCCAGACATCCATACTTACAAACTTTCGCGTTTATTATTATTATTATCTTTAAACTTAATGTTTTCTCGAAGAAGTTATTCTTCGGTTTTAAATGAGACTTACGGGCCTAAGCCAAGTGAGAATCATTTTTACGGAGAATGAGAGATGGGGGTTTCTTCTTGGAGAAACTTTCGAACTATTCTACAAGTATTTAGAATTGCTGCCTTTTGCATTGTAATATATGAATTTGTAGGGAGATCTAGAACTTTAATTGAGTTTAATAGATTTTTTGGTATAACACCCGTACTGGAGAGAACCAGAGGCACGATATGTACCTTGTTCAATTTCCATATTCGGGTTATTTCTTCTCTTAATTCTGTATATTTGCTAATCTTTTCGGTTATTGTTTTCTGTAAATTATGGGTGTTGGGTACCGCTACGTCGATTATGTATGCTATTTTGTTGTTCTTGTTTATTAATGTTATGTCTGGTCTATTGTGATGTATGGTTTTATCGGTTAATATAGCTCTATCAAAATACATTTTATAGATGTTACTCTCGAGTACTGGCTTTGGACTGTATTGGTAGTAGGGTACTGCTTTCTCGGTTATCAAACTATGTTTCAAAGCTAATTTTTGGTGTATGTAATGGGCTATTTGATTATGTCGGTGTGTGTAGTCAGTTTGGGTCAGTGTTGGGCACGCGCTTGTTATGTGTTGAATAGTTTCGGGTTGTCGTTGGCATTTTCTACATTTATCATCAGTCGTGTTCGGGTCTTTCAGTATGTACTTTTTATAATTCTTGGTATTTATAACTTGATCCTGAATTGCAAGCATAAAGCCTTCTGTTTCCGGGAATAGTGTGCCTACTTTAAGCCATCTGTTAGATGCTGAAGCGTCGATGTGCGATTGTTCTAAATCATGTATATGCCTACCGTGTAGCTCTTTTCGACGCCATGAATCTAGTTTTGTGTTCAGATTTTCTGTAACTGTTTTGAAAGGCTTATTTCGATCAATCAAGTTTAAAGGTGTAAAATTTTGGTCTGACTCTACTGTAGCTGAATGAATTTTGCTGGATAAAGATTTACTATAGAAGAAATTTCTTAATTTGCGTTCTTGTTCCTCCCATAACATTTTAAGATCGATCAACCCTCTTCCTCCTTGGAATCTTTTTATGGTCATCCTTTCTATCGCGGATTTAGGGTGCAAATAATTGTGTTTTGTAAGAGTTGTCCTAGTTTTGATTTCTAAATTATTAATGTTTGTACGCGACCACTTTACTATCCCAAAAGAGTATGTTAACACCGGTATGGCAAATGTATTAATAGCTTTTACTAGATTTTTAGATGTTAGAGATCTTTTACATATTCTATTTAGTCTATTCAAATATTGTTTAGTTAGCGCTGCCTTTATTTGTGTATGATTTATTGTTTTGCCTTCTTGCATGCCTAAATATTTGTATGTTTCATTTTCTTCCATAAGAGAAAAGTAATTATAATGTTTATTAATACTGTTTAATATTTTTCCTTTATGTAGTTTAAGAGTTTTGCATTTATCTAGTCCAAAAGTCATATTTATGTCTCTACTAAATTGTGCTGTTATTTCTATAAGTTTATTTATTTCTTTTTCTGTCTTGGCAAATAATTTAATATCATCCATATACATGAGATGATTAATTGTGCATGAAGGTGTAAGTTTGTATCCATGGTTATCTTTATTAAGCTGATGAGAAAGGGGATTGAGGGCAAGGCAAAACCATATGGGACTCAAAGAGTCTCCCTGAAAAATGCCATTCTCTATTGGAATTTCACATGTAGTTATTGAGTTGGTACCATTCGTCAAGTGTAATGTAGTCCTCCATTTAATCATCGCTCTTTCTAGAAAAGCTATAAGTTGTGGGTGAATTTTGTATATTTGTAAGACACGGATTAACCACGAGTGGGGTACGCTGTCAAATGCTTTCTTATAGTCTATGTAAGTGATATTCAAATTTCGATTATTAGTAGTTGCATGTTTTAGTATTGTAGAATCTATTATTAATTGTTCTTTACATCCCATATGATTACGCCTACATCCCTTTTGTTCTTCGGCTATTATTGTATTTGTTTCTAAGTGTATATTTATTTTATTTGTAATGCATGCTGTTATTAGCTTGTACAATGTTGGCAAACATGTTATGGGGCGATATTGTGAAGGGTCATTTGTTTTATCAGATTTCGGAAGCATATAAGTGATGCCTTTTGTAATGAATTCTGGTAGTGCAGTTGTGCCTTTAATAATGTCTGTTATAATTTTAGCTAGAATTTCGTGTAGTGTGAAAAACTTTTTAATCCAGAAGTTATGAATTCCATCTACTCCTGCAGCCTTCCAGTTCTTCATTCCTTTCGTTACTATCTCAATATCACCTCGTGTAATCCCAGTAAATTCCATTGGTTCAGTATTTTCTACACTTTCCTCTTCGCTTTTAATCCAGCTGGCTTTATTGTTGTGTTCCGTTTTCTTTTTCCATATGTCAGCCCAGTAACTTTTTAGTTCGTCTTCTGTTGGTATTTCTTTATTGGTTATGCATCTTTCATTTAGGGATCTATAGAAAGTTTTTTCATTTGTAATAAACATTTTATTATCTAATTTTCTTTGGAGTGATTTCTTATATCTAGCAAGTCTTTGTGATTTTACTGTTAGTCTTTGTTTCAATGTATCTAAAACCTCTTCTGGTCGTATATTATATCTTTCATGCGTTGAATGTATTTTAGTTTTATTAAATATTACTTCTACTTTCTTAGTAACTTTCTTACTCCTGTTATTATTTATATATTGTGTTAAAACACCTATATTAGCTCGTAGTTTGCTTATATCTTTTTCTATTCTTATTTGCCACGTCGGTTTCTCTGATTTAATTTTATTAACTGAATTTCTATTAATATTTTTTATTTTGAAACCTAGGGTTTTACATATTAATAACGCGCTGCAATATATTAATGTGTGTAGATGTGCTAAATCACAATCAATACTGTAAAATTTCTTTAGGATATCACTGTTAAAAATATCTAGCAATGCGCACAATTTTTTAGTTTCTTTCAGTCGAGGCAATTTTGGTCTAGATGAAGGGTCGGTTCCGGTGTACAATGTCAAGTAAGTCTGCAGTTGTTCCTCAATTTCCCTACATCGTAATTCCGTGTTTAAATCTGAGCCTCGAGTATCATATTCATTAAGATGTGCTAGTGAGATGAATGATGGGTCTGATGTTTGTGTGGTAGCATGTGATGTATTTGATTGTATTTCCTGATCCGGTGTTAGTGATAGCAAGTCATTTACTGCATTACGACTATCTTCATCAAATAAGGGTGTGTTAAGTAGTGTATTTATTTGGTGTTGAGTCTACAGCATTAGTTTGAAACCCTAAATCTTCTTCTTTTTGTAACTGTAAGGCTACTTCATTTCTAATTGTATTTAATTGTTCTTTTGACAAAAGTTTATTCCTTAATATTACACGCCTTTGGTCGGCAATTCTTTGGGATGTTACATTAATGGACGGGTATTTAATTTTAAATTGTTCAAATAATCTATTGCAGTACATGGTTTTGTCTGTTTCTAGTCTTGTAATATATAAGTAGGTGCGCATTATGAATTTATTTATTTCGTTATTCCATTTCATACGCACCCTAAGCTTGCCAGCTTTGGTGGTCGCAGGTTGAGTGGCTTGTGCCCCCTGCGAAGCATCCGCGGCCGGAACGTTATTGCCTTGACTATCAATTTGTCGATCTGGGTCGGCTGTAGCATCTAATCCAAGAGTGGACTTGGTGGGAGCCCGCCTGCTCAACTCCACACCGCTGACGGATCGCATGCTGTGACACCCAGCGTCAGCTCCAGGTGTGCCCCGGCGATCGCCCCCGGGAAGCGGCCCTCTCAGTTTACTTTTTAAACGCGTCTCCATTTTGAATGGGTTACCTTTACCTTGTTAGCCGTGTAAGTTTTATAATAGTACACGTTGACGCCCCCCACGTGGTCTGGTGTTTGACTCGGACGTAAGGTAGGATTTTGGGGGGCTTATTATTATTATTATTATATTATTATTATTATAGTAGGATTAAGATAATTTTACAGTAACTCACCCAGTGGGTGCCTTCCCGAGCTGCCCCTCCTCGAATATCTTAGTATCGTCGGTGACTTGCGCGACGGCGCGCTTGCCACTCGTCAGCTGCTCGATGATCTGCCCCACCAGAGCTTGCTTCTGACTCTCATCCGAGTTCTGGTATACAAGACTTAACCCTTTACTGGCCACGTCTTGGACTATGTCTAGAAGATAAAAGAGATGTCCGTTTTTTTATCGGTGCTGGGCCTCAAAATCTAACCAGGCTCAAACTGTAGGGATAATAAAGAGGCAAAATATGGAACTTGGATACATTAGACCCCTCCATTCATAACTAACTTTTTTTAAAACGTATATATTAAGTGGTTTTTAAGCCAAATAAAATTACATAAATCCAAAATGGAAGGTCTTTAAAATTAAACGATTTATTGCAAAAGGCTTGTTTTAGAAGTTCTATCCAAATATATATAAACTGTCTTGTTTAGAATTTTAGGCACGTTTTTGGACACGTCCTTTAAATTATATCTTAGCTTATGTTGTATTCGATTTGGTTCCGTTACACGAACTTTAAAGAGAGGTCAGCATGGGGAGCGGACTACGATGAATGAATTTGCAGACAAATAAATTCACACTCGCAAAACATCTAGGCATTGAGAGATATTTTAATGCTAAATACAAAGTGTATAAAAATTTGCCAGTCTGTTTTATTTATTGTCCAGGAAATATTACATTTCCAACTTACCACTGTTCTCCGACAGGAAGTCCATGAAGACGTTCTGCAACTCTTGAAGTTTAGTTTTGATTGGTTCACGTTCTGGACAGTTCTTTAATAAAGCCAGCAGCCATATACTTGTCGCCTGATAATATAATTGAAAAATAGTATTGAGACATCCATTTAAAATATTCTTAATATAATGTAAACTTGTTTTGCAACCTACCAAATACCATACAAGCCCTGTATTATATACTGCCCACTGCTGAGCACGGGCCTCCTCTACAACTGAGAAGGTTTAGGCCTTAGTCCACCACGCTGGCCTAGTGCGGGTTGGCAGACTTCACATACCTTCGAAATTCTTATAGAGAACTTCCCAGGTATGCAGGTTTACTCACGATGTTTTCCTTCACCGTTAAAGCGAGCGATAATTCAGAAAGAATACACAAATAACTTTTTAGAAAAGTCAATGGTGCATACATACCCTTGGGTTTTGAACCTGCAGACATTCATCTCGGTAGTCCGTTCCACTCCCAACTAGGCTATCGCTGCTTTTTTCCACAATTGTTTGAAATTAACCAACGTTTATCACTGGTAACAACCCCTCTCAGTAGTAGAGGAGGCCCGTGCGCAGCAGTGAGCAGTATATAATACAGGGCTGATTGCATTGCATTATCGCTGGGACCTTCTGACCTATTATAATACTAGCTTTTTCTCGCGGCTTCGGCCGCGTGAAAGAGTGATTCAGGGATAAAAGTCACGCTATATATTGTCCGGGATAAAATGTTGCCTAAAACCTTCCCAGGGTCTTAAACTATCTCCATACTAAATTTCATCGAAATCCGTTCAATAGTTTTATCGCGTAGAGAGACGGCGGGCGATTTTGTTTTATACTATGTAAAGACTAGCTTTTGCGCGCGGCTCCACCCGCGTGGAAAAGTTTTTTCGGGATAAAAAGTAGCCTATAGCACTCAGGAGTAGTGTAGCTTCCTATTAGTGAAAGAATTTTCAAAATCGGTCCAGTAGTTCCTGAGATTAGCGCGTTCAAACAAACAAACAAACTCTTCAGCTTTATAATATTAGTATAGATAAGAAAGAATACACCTGATACAAATAAATAAAGTACTTACTTGTCGTGAATGCGGGTGCGGATGTTTGCCTATTTTAAATAGTTCACTCAGCAACCATTCTAATAGTTCATCATTCTCTTTTAAAGCTTCTTTGTCTTTAATCTTTTCAAGTCCCTGAAAGTGTGGTAAAATAAAATTAATGTAAATTACAATAAGTGATCTAAAACATGTTTTTATCATAGACAAACCCATGACATGTGTACCTGTTTCTCATACTTGTTCCACATATCCCTATTTTCGTTGGAATTGACTCCTTCCACGCACAGCACCAACGATTCACCAATTTGCAGGTGTATTTCAAACTCCTTGCTCTAAAATATAAAAAAAAATGTCATACACAATGTTCAGATGACACTTAAAAGTCTTGTGTCGTGGATATCAGGAAGTATGACATACATTCGTTCCATAACACCGAACGGAAACCATTAGGTGTCATCCATTAATCACGTGAGGCTAAGGGGGGGGTTGTGTAGTAATATACCACATGTATTAAATTTTTCGCGCGCGAATCAAATTAAATTAGATTAGGTATACTTTAACCTGTATTTGAAGATAATACACTAACATTTTAAGATACTTTGTACCAAAAAATATATACTTGATTCTGGTATTTACAAAAGATGCTAAAAAACATCACGTGATTAATGGACGACCTCTTAGCATATAAGTGACTTATATTTTTGTTGGTGCGGGCTTGAAGCCATATACTATTGTTTTATATATTATTTTATATAAATGCTTTTTCTGATAAATAAAAAAGGTATAAAAGACGCACGTGTTATTTATCAAATGATTATTAAAATATTGGCATAAAACGAAACATTTCTCTACTCACATCCTTAGCCATCTGCAAGAACCCCATCACAATCTGCTTAGCGAATGGCAGCCGTTCCCCGCAGCACATCAAGCCCACCGTACGCAACGCCTTCTCCTTCAACTTTGAGGGTAGTTTCGCATTACCAACAATTCTGAACAGTCGGTCAGCGACTGTGAACTTGGTGATGACGTCACCGTCAACATCAACCTCGGATTTGTTCACGCTGAACGGATTGTCTGATTGTAAGAGCGGTTCCTGTTTAGAAGTAGCGGTGGGTAGAGGCAGGCCGCTGCAGCGAACCAATACTGCTACAGCGGAGCATGATGTGCTGACTAGGAGGACTTGGGGACTCACAAGGTTCTTTGCTAAAACACATTAAATATCATACAAATCTTATTTTCATTATTTAGATATTATACAAATTAATGAATTAACCGATAATTATGCATAATATGATTTTTTTGATAGTTTTAAAGTTACAGGTGGTAGGTCTTTCGTATGCGAGGGGCCGTCTGGGTAGGTACCACCGCAATGTCTATTTCTACCACTAAGCACTACTACCCTCGAGATTCTTATGGACAATTCTTAAGTATGTAAGTTTCCTCACGTGGTGTCCTTCACCGTCAAAGCGAACGATAATTATTAATAAACAATACACAAGTAACTTCGAAAAGTTAGATGTCTGGGGTTTTAAACCTCCGGGACATTGTACAAATTATAATTTTTTTTTATTGCATGGAATGATGAGACGAGCATACCGTTCGCCTGATGGTAAGCGATACGACCACCCATAAACAGTAGCAACACCATCCAGCACCTTGAGTTACAAAGTACTGTGTGGAATTCCATTGCACTCGTCATCCTGAGACATAAGATGTTCAGTCTCATTATGTCCAGTAGTTACACTGGCTACAATGTCCTAAATGTGCTAAATGTAATATATATGGGATACCAATATCGATATACAAAATAAGCGATCTGGGCAACTTAAATGACTCGCGCTATATCATCGACTCAACACTCACCCAAACACAAAGCAGCTTCCTGGTAAGGTTCCCAATTCTCCAACGCGAACCCTTTCCCGCCAAACTCTTTTACATTCGCCTTCACGATGCACCTCTCGACCATGTGAGTGAACGCACAAATATACCCGCACTGGCTCTCAAGCATCTTATTATTGTTTCCTTGCGCGACAAACTCTTTGATTTCCTTATCAACCGTTGCCTTGTCTTTGTAATAAACGAATAGTATAGCGTAGAGCATTGCCGCGATGTCCCTCACGTCTTCCTTGGTGCTGGTCGTGAAGAGATTGCGCAAGAATGGTAAGAGGTTTGCGTATTCGAGAGCCATCCTCTCCGGTATGCAACCCACAATGTCCAAGAAGCACGTTAGCGGCATGATATCTGAAAATACATTGTCAGTAAGTATGACATTATATCAGTCGGAGCGTCGGGTAACTTGAAATAATAATCATGCAAAAACCAGCCAAAGTTTCAAATCCTTGGTATAAATAGGGCGCCTCGCATTTGAAGTGGCCAGTCCCTTGCGAACCTTTTAACTGTGCGGAACTCAGGAAACAAGTTTGGAGCATCGAGAAATAAAAGGTGAAGGACAAGTTGGAGTTTTACTCTCACATCACAGGAGATGATGATGAGGTGGAACCTTGTGACGTCGGCAGAACTGACCTCACCCTTTTTAATAGAGTTCTTCTCCTCTGTCATATCCAATAACCATCGCACAATAAATACGAATCGATAGACACATTTGTCAAAATCGGTTCAGTAGGAGCGACGCTAGAGTAGAACATAAAATGGATACATACATACCCACGGTGTCAAAAGCATTACCCTACCTTGTTTCGCCGTAGTCGGGTAAAATAGACTAGTATATACAATAAAACTCAAAAAATAAAATAGAGTTAAAAGTAAATGTATTTCTTTAGATGATTAGATAGATAGAATACGGAAATGACTCACTCGGGCTAGCAGTCAATAACGTTGTAACCATGCTGAGGTATCTCTGAAGGACTTCAGTATCCAGTAAGCAGTCATAGATGTATAAGGTCAGAATAGGAGAGTTGGCGTTAGGGTGATTAGAACAATCCTTCAGGTTCGCATCTCGGTTCAGACACATGCGCAGGTATCTTAGAATCTGAAACGTATTGTTCATGAGATTAGACATAGAGTAATCATCGAATATCGATATAATGTTACCTATTTACAAATCGTATAGTCAGTGAAATTCAAAGCAATTGCTAAACGTTAAAACCCCGGTGTCCCATCCATAGGCGTATATAGAGGGGGGCCGGGTGGGCCGAATCCACCCCAGAATTGCGTGGTGCCCACCCACAAGATTTTAAAGCAACCTACTACTACTAAAAACATTAAAACAGTCAAAATTATAAAAAAATTAAATATACAGACATTAATTTTTTTTAGTCTATGACACTGAATAGTTCTAGATAAGCCCATGGTCCCATCTCAGGCAGTTGTTGCTGTTATCCTCAATCCAATGTTTTTTTTTTTGGAGCAGAGGTGGCAAAAGATCACGTAAGTCATCTGATGGTAAGTGATCGCCGTCCATAAACATCGAGAACCATCCATGCGTTGCCGGTCTACAGTATAGTCTAAACTCTATAGTAGTTTTTAAAACCCCTTATAAAGGCGATGTCCGCTTTTTGTATGGGCGCAGGGCCTCGAAATCTAACCAGGCCAAACTTTATGGATATTAAAGTGGAAAAATATGGATTTTGGATCCATTAAAAAAATATTTTTACACGCATCCATTTATCACTAACTTTTTAATGACGTTCATGTTAAGTTTAGGTTTTAAGCAAAATAAAATTACATAAGTCTCATAATCGGAGGACTTTAAAATTATACGATTTATTGCAAAGGCCTAGGTGTTGGGAGTACTATCCAAATATGTATAAAGAATCTTGGTTAGAATTTTAAGCCCGTTTTTGGGCAAGTCCTTTTACCTCCAAAAAAGTAGTCGGATGAAACTGCAGTACTTGATTGTTAACAACAAATCTGTGTTTCGCGTTCGATCCTTTCTTCCTCTTCTGCAGCTGATCCCAAATGTAGTTCACCACGTCCTTGAATGGCGGCGCTTTGAACGTTGTGACGTCAGATGCTTTGTCCTTGTCTTTCTTGAAGGTATCCTCATCGAGATTGACTACAGCCGTCTCTTTCGTGGACACGTTGTTTACTACGTCTTCTATCTCGCTCGGACGCGAGGTGCCGTAGAGGCACTTCAGGGCCTCGTTAGATATTTCATCTTGGCTATGGGAAATAAGTATATATGCTGTTTAACAAGTAAATATAACAATGGTAGTAAATCAACTTTTACCATAAGTACAGTCAGCTACATAAGTATCTGAACAGATTGAAAACTTCAAATCGCCAATATACTTTTGTGTTCTTACCAAAAATATTTTTCTCTTTACATTAATAAAAATAAAATGGGTTCAGTTTACTACACACAAAGAAAAACAAAAAGGTCCAATTATATTTAAAGCGTATAAGCGATTTAATATTGCGAATTTGTTCGGCTACTTATGTGGCTGACTGTACATAATTTTTTTTTTTTTATTTATTTCAGTATATTTTTAATACAGGTACAGCAGTAGACACGGCTATGGCTTAAACAACATTTAATAACGTTATCTAAAAGACTGTATATATCACGTATAGAAACAAGATAATTTTGTTTTTCGCGGCATAAACATACTACCAAGTACCAACCTGTCTCCACTAGCGAGGAGCAGCAGATACCTGGACGGCACGTAGTCCGGCGGGAACACGACCGAAGCGTATCTCATGGCCACGTATCTGATCATCGTGTCATCGCTCTGCATGTAGCTGTTGCGAACAAAAACGCTTAATAAAGACACAGTGCGAGACTGTCGCCGGCCCGCGTGCCGATGAAAACAATGGATAGATTGGTGTATTACACCACAAAAATCCCCTAATCGCTGATGTCTCAATCATCTTCCAACGACCGCCCTGAGCCGAGGCTCGTACCCCACTTAGGGGGTGCCCTCAGCGTGGTCGTTAAAATGTAAAGGGGTTGGAGCGCCTAAAGCGTTCGCCCGAAAGTCCGGAGTGGTCAGAAAAGCCGACTCGCGTCAGGCTACTGACTGTAATGTCATACCAAAAAAAAAAAAAAAGTGACTCACGCCCACACCTGTGAGCCAGGATCGACAATGGCACGCATTTTATGACACCTAGCGGTGAAGCTCGACGAGTCTCCGAGGACAAATTAGGCGCAACCCGCAATCAAATCATTTAGAAATGAAATAATTTATTAAAACCCAATTAGATGCCTTATAAAGAGTCTACAAGTGACACGCTAAAATTGAGTTAATTAGCAGAATCGGCCTTAGTATTGTGTCAGAATTTGTTGAAGTTTGTCGTCTAAAGAATGTTCGATATCATAATAATAAGAAGATAAAATAATAATAAATATAATATGCCGTAATATGTTCACGTACCATATTATAGTTTTTTATTATAATATTAAGTTAACTATGGGTGCGATAATGCGCGTTTTTGCTACTGTTTATGGGTGGTCATGTGGCTTACAATCAGGCGAACAGCATGCTAGTCTCGTCATTCAATGCAATAAAACAAAAGAAAGAAAATATAACATTAATCATTCACAAATAAGCAACTTTTCCTAGTTGCTGCTCAAGAAAATTTATACAAAAAAGTTTCAAACGTAACTCACGTTTCAACTTTTATGAACAGTGTGAAGTTAGAAACAAACGGGTTCTAAACTATTATTTCCAGGTATTAAAGGATGACAGGGGTCATCGGGGCCATACAGGGTAGTCAAAGTTTGTAGATTAATGTAATAAACTTACTGTTCTAGCAGTGCAAAGAGCGCCAAAGCTTGCGGCTCGTCGAAGCGACTAGTTTTCTTCGCGTTGCTCTCATCGACTTCCATTTTGTCCTGTGACGTGCTTGGGCTTTCAGACGGCGTCGACGACGTATCCATCGGCTCGGGTTTCTCTGATTAATTTAATTAATAATAAACCAATAAAGTTCTACCCAACACAATCAAAATTTTAGTGTGATTACACGTCTGCTTAACCGTGAAAAGTGGGTAGACGGGATGCTATGTATATATGTAACTAACAAAATGCAGCGCAAACGCAGCATAAATAGCGAACATCGCGGTTTTATCTGCCGAGATGAATCCAATCTCCTCCATGTCACACATTGTCATTAGAAACAAAACTTCATCAAATAAGTCAGAAATTTTAAACAGGGTCAAGATATCCTGTTTATAAAAGTATATATTGCTCGATACATAAAAAATAGAAACTAGAAAGTAAAGGCCAGCATCAAACATAACATATTACCTAAAAAAAAAATCACTGGTTTTTTTTAGCCCACAGAACCATATATTTTTTATTCAACCGAATAATGAGCGCGCATATCACCAACCTGTTGATACACAGTTGCTTATAAACAATAACACAACATTGAACTTTAAATTAAAAAATACAGCATGGCAACACAATGCGCTTGTCACACCGAGAAAGCCATTCTTACGGTCAGTAACCACACTTGCTCCTATTATCCTGAAACGGGACACACAATAATGCATACACACTGCTGCCGGATGGCAGAACTATACGGTGGCACCAACATTTAACCGTATATGAAGTTAGTTATAGACCGGACATCGGGCACAAATTCCAGACTCCGGGCTGATACTGAATAGAAAAACTCAATATCACTTTGTCCGACCCGGGGATCGAACCCGACACCTCACCGTTGCAGTCGTATCGTAATACAACTACGCCACCGACGCAGTCAATAAAGAGCACCTAATAAAATATCAGAAGGTACTACTACTAACCTTCAAACTGTACTTTATAGGTGACAGCCATCTCGAGTATGGCATCCCTGAGCGCGGTCCTGATCTCTGGTGGAGCGTCGGGGATCTTCTTCACGAGCTCTTCGAATAGGGCAAACTGGTTGCTCACGGTGTTTGCACATTTCATGGCCAACCGACCTGCGAAAAAAAAACATTTGTCGACCTTATTCAGTATGGAGTCCGTTTTCTTTTACACGAACCATGCAGAATTTTATTTTCAAGAGTTTGTTGTGTTTTTCTGTTTGTGAGAGTTTATTTCTTTGATTTTTATCGTACCTGAATTAGGAGACGAATAACTCGCTTGACTAATGATAAACGATCCAACTGTCTCTAAACAATAGCCATACAGAACCTTGAATAACGAAGTACTCGAGACCTAAAATGCTAAGTCTATACCCAGTAATAACATTGACTACAATGTGTTTCACCCACCTAAGCACATGTAAGCCTTGGTGTGATGTTCAGCGTGCTCTTCAGATCTGATGAGCTTGAGAAGTCCTTGCAGGAACACTGACGACACTTTCCTAAGCTGATTTCCATCTCCACTGAAAAAAAATATCAGATGACTTTGGACTTTTTGATTTAAGAACATAGAATATAATATTCAGTACCTTATATCATTTCTTATTTATATGCAATTGGCTTGACCAACATAAGCTATTTTTATTATCTATTGCAAAGAGCTGCGATATTGTTATTTATTTATTTATTTATTTATTTATTTCAAGTGAATTACATAATTTATAAACAATAATTGCCAGTGGCACCCAAACTAAGCTGCGCTTGTATCTTGGGCTGCCATTATACAGATTACAACTTGAATAATGAGCCGCATGAGGGATATTGTTTTAACTTATCTAACCTAACGATAAAATATATTATATATGATGAGTGGTGAACATAAAAATAAAAATAAAAATAAACATAAAATAAAAAATGATGGAATGAGTGTCTGTGTAGTGAAATGACTGATTTATCGTTTACCTTGTTGTCAAGTTTACTGTTGCATTGTAGTCAAGACTTAGTAGAAAGTTGGTCAATTTTCTTTTTGCTGTGTACATGGTGGAGTCCTTAAGGGAACATTTAGAGGAGACAATATTGTATGTGGATGGATGGCTGTACATTGTGAATCGTTTTACGAATGAGGATTTAATGGATGGGAGTGGAATCCTATAGGTGCGTTTTAATTTTATTACGTCATATAGTGGAGACTTTGTGATTGTTCTGTGAGCGGACAGGCAGGCATGGAGAATAAATAATTGCCGGACGCGCAGAACCTTTGCTTCGGCATAGAGAGCATCAGTGGAGTATCGGAAGGGTTTTCTGAGCATCACCTTTAGTAATGCTCGTTGCGCCCTTTCAAGTTTTATTATAGAGGTTCTGGACGCAGAGCCCCGTGTTCCTATACAGTAGCCGATGATTGATTGAAAAATAATAAAATACAATTCGTTTCACGAGTTATTAAACAGGATTGCTTTCATAAAAATATCAGGAACTATCACCAACCATCCTAACGATACGACAGACAATGATGAACTGCTCCCATCTGTCTAATGCTCGTTATTTTTATAATAATAAATGTAGGTCCCGTCACAAATACCCTCAAAAAATATTTTTATTCTAACATTACTTTATATTTATTTACAATCCATTAAGAAGTTAAACTCACCTATTGATAACGTTCAAAAGAAACACAAGGGCTAAGTTGCGAAGTCGAGAATTTGTGTTTGGGTCAAACAACGATGAAAACACCACCTACAAAAATATACAATAACCAATAAATAACTGCAGTATGAATAGGAAGCAAATCGTTTTTTTTATTGCATAGAATGACGAGACGAGCATGCCGTTCACCTGATGGTAAGCGATACGACCGCCCACAAACAGTAGCAACATCATTCAGCACTTTGAGCTACAAAGTACTGTGTGACATTGCCACTGCGCTCGTCATCCTGAGACATAAGATGTTAAGTCTCATTATGTCCAGTAGTTACACTGGCTACAATGTCTTTCAAACCGAAACACAACAGTGCATGCATACTGCTGCTCGGTGGCAGAAATATACATTGCGGTGGTACCCACCCAGACAGACTCTTACATATGAGAGACCTACCATCAGTATATTTTTAATATTCACCACCAAACCTTATTGTAAGTCCAATAATAACAGATTTGCATTTAAAGATGACTGCCTCGGTGGCGTAGTTGTATTACGGTACGGCTGCAATGCTGAGGTCTCGGGTTCGATCCCCGGGTCGGGCAGTGATTATGGTTTTTTCTATTCAGTATCAGCCCGGAGTCTGGAATTTGTGTCCGATATGGCGATAGGCTCGCCCCCTATCACATCATGGGACGGAATACGCACGGCGAAAAGTGGGTGCATTAGTTGCGCCCTGCCTACCCCTTCGGGGATGAAAGGCGTGAGTATGCGTATGCGTATGCATTTAAAGATTTGTTTACTTTTTTTCCGAAGGACTCATGGTCAAAATTTAACGGTAATACAATAGATATGTAAAAAACTATTATTTATTAGGCATACCTGCACACAATGTGGGAACATAATAGCCGGTCCTGTTGCCTTGTTCAGATATTGTATGAGCTTCAGACGCAGTCTAGTACAAGCTGCCACCTAGACAACCAATATACACTTAACTGTTACATCTAATAACATTATGAAGAGATTGGCATTGACCACTGTAAAGTAAAACAAATGAAATTACTATGATTCTAATTATTCTGGAAATAAACGGCAAACCTTAAATACTAAATTGGGATTTAAAGCACATAAATATTAAGAATATTTTTTTATTTATCTTGTAGAAAATTACGTACCTTACGGTCGTCTGGTGGCACGTTCAAACCGCCCCAGGTGCCCAAATATAACGAATACAGAGGCGCCACTACCGAAGGCTGCGACCAGTCTACAGAGCTAAATTTTTTAATTAATATTCGTTAATTTGTACATCTTAATTTATATAATGTCTATAGGGAATATTGAAACATTAATTAGTGCCTCAGGTGCAAGTGTCTAGTTCTTGAAGCGAATTGGAAGTTTATTTTATTTCCATACTAGGTAGTAGTTATACAATCACATAAATTTGAGAAATGTAAAAGGCATATTTGTTCGGTTTTAATTTTTAATGTTAAACACTTTTAAGTTAATTATATATTAATTTATTATGTAGAATGGAAAAAATGTACAACCATTTTATTTTTCTTAAGCTAAAGGAACCAGAGAGAGAGTAGCAAAGAGAATTATAATATATTTCCTTTTTTAAATTCGGAAATTAAAACCTATTTATTTTTAACAATATTCAGCTGAAGATAGTTTTTGTCCCGTTAAATATCCCGTCAGTTGTTAGAAAGATTTTTTCCCATTTTCAACGTATCCAAATCCGCTAGATATGACGAGAAATCCGTTAAGTTGGCAACACTGCATATTCGTTAAAAAATATAAAGTTCTACATTATCTGCCGATAATGCAGTCTTTACCTGTTAACCCTAATTAGAGGGCTGTTCGCGTGGTTGGCGACGCTGAACCGCGAGTCCGCCGCGGCCACTATCAACGTCACCAGAACTTCGTTCGGCTTGAACACATCCTTACTTATGAAGTTCACTATCGATAGCTTCATCTAGAAGCAATAAAATAATGATACATTAAAGACTGTAAACAGATTTTAAGAAAAAAAAACAAATAATAATATATTTAAGATTTTGTTTTTTTTTAAGAAATAGTATTGCCTTAGCCTTTATTTTTACTAATATTATATATACAAACAAATTCGGCACATAACATTGCAATGACCGTTCATCTCTGATGCCACGAATGGAACGAATTTGACGCATGCGTTCGCTCGAGCTCTCCTACCACAACTACTGTGACGTCACATAGGCCACGCCTCTTCACTAACTAGTTTCCTTTTATATAAATCTATGCCTGTATATTTTACTGTATAAACTATGATTTATAATTCCAGTAAATACATCAATAAAAAATATCCACCAAAAACTATTGTTTAGTGAAAACAGTATTATTAAAAATGATGCATTTACCTCTTCCAGCTGATTGGGGTTTAGTTGGTTCTTGCTCACAATACGCTTATAGGTCTTCATGCTCATACCAGGTGGTACTTGGAAATCACTCTCTCCCTCATTAGGTAAAGCTCTAGAAATATAATATGAATCAGGTAGTAGTTACATAAATGATAAAGTTTAATAAAAAATGTAAGCAAGAAATGTTGCCATGGTTTTCTAGTGCTTATTTATGCAGGTAATATGTAGTGATTGACACAAAGGCTATCTCAATATGACTAACCTGTATGGTAATAGAAGCACATCGGTAGCAAACTTGAGTATCAAAGTTGATAGTTTAGTTTTTTCTTTCAATTTTAGATCTGTTTCTTTTATATCACCCAACAGTGGCATTAGCAGTATGAGGATACTAAAAAAAATATCAATTAAAATAAACATAATATATATTCATACATGTACACTAAGACCATCTAGAAAGGAAGCACCATGAGCTCATTGCCACAAACAAAAAAATCTGTCACTTTCAATGTAACTATACATGGTGCTACACACATACTATACTTTTTTGTTGTTGTGAAGGCATTCATAAATAAATCTTGTAATACGTCTCTGTTTTACGCACACTGCAACAATTTTTATAAATGTGTCCATGAGCATTTGCTCTTATATCTCGGCAGAAAAGAAATATACAAGCCGCATCCTCGATATATTGTCTAAGACAAGTATATATAACGCCTTATATCTCTATTGGGGCAAAGACGTAATTAGTGCGCAACTTTTCGCCAAGCTTATTTCGCCAATTACTATATCGAAAATAAGGTTTTAAAACTACTTTTACAATTTTCGTGTGCCAATGTGGGAATTGAATGTTATAGATTCAAGTTCAGGTACACTTTCAAGAATAAATAGACCAATAAAACCTACAACTAGGGATAAAAGGGAAAAATGAAGAGACTTACTTATCCTGATGCCCTTGAGGTCTATTTTCAATTGCTTCCAGCAGTGAAGGTGCTAGACTGAGCTGCTGTTCTCGCGGGAGTCGAGGGAAACCCAAAGTGATATATATTATTGAGAAGTTCTGAAACAAAAAATAATTGAACCGAAATGTGTAATAAAATTTTAACAACCTTATTCATAAACAGTCTATAAACCTATTATAAATATAGAATGTTTTGTCTTCTTCCTTCAGACTCCATTCAAAATTCGTTTGAAGAAGACAAAACATTCAATAACTAAAATATGTTTGAAAACTATTTATGAATAATGCCATTACACTATATAACTATAATACATTGACCTTCATACTTGCTGATGCCTATTTTTCTTTTTTCTTTTATTTATCTTTATTTTAAAATTAAATATGACTAAGCAGAAAGTTACAAACATGTAACTTTCTGCTTCAATAATATATACATTAAAATGATTGCTTTATTACAATTCTTGAAGAAAACTTTATTGTTAGGTATATTTATCATCATCAGCCACATGACGTCCACTGCTGAACATTGGCCTCCACTAAAGATTTTCAGGTTAGGTATATTGAAATACATTAAATATTTTACAAGAGAAACAATAACTTTTGGTAGCCATTTATGATCTTCTAGTCATAATCAATTTTATTTAAACTGTTAAAAGTAGACAAAATCCTTGTCACAATTTTATTATCTTAATTGCTTTTCAATTTTAACAACATTTTTCGATTCGCAGCTGCATTTAACTATTAATCTTACTTTGAATTGACAAAAAATATTGGCACATAAATAAGAACAATAACTAATTAGATCCTGTAAAAGAGCTTGTAGCATATATTTTCTACCTCATGTAAAATTTTACTTTGAGTAAACTTTACAATATAATTAACCCGTCAACACCCATTTATATATAGATATATATGTGGTTGCCCTATATACCCAGATGCTGGTGACCACTGTGGGCGTTTACAGTTTAATACAAATGCACCATTGTTCATTACAAAATTTTGTCATTACAAATAACATTAACAAGTTTTTTAAGATATGATATTATTGTTGATTACTTACAATAATGAAACTGTTGGATTTAGGGTCCTTGTACAGCTGCAGCAAGGTCTGTACTGGAAGTTGCACACTGGTGCGACACTTCACCCGCTTATTCACATGCACCAGCAACTCCATCACTTTGGTCCTCACCTGCCATTATCATGAGATAAAAAAATTAAACTGCTATAATTTCAAATTGATGTAACAAATAAAAATAATTGCTTATTATGTTCGGAATTCAAGTATGTTGCAATTATGGTGCTGGATAATAAATTTATGGGTCAATTTAAATCTAGCTTCCTGGACATTTAATGACTGCTATAGTATGTATGCAGCAAAGTTATACTTTTTTATAACGAAAATAACAGATAGTTTCAGTTATTATTGAGATATGTAGTATTTAACACACCTGTTCATGAGTAGATGATAATTTCAGAATAACAGGCGGTAGGAACCTTCCAAGGCAGCCCTCTAACTGCTCGTCGGTATCAGCATTACCCAGCCGTAGGAACACCCGGTCTAACAACACTGAAACGAATATTTTCATATAGATTACAACCGGTAAATCTATAAAAGTAGTTAATCATTCATGTTGCCTATACCATATGCATGTTAAGGTTGTGGTGTAAAGATATCTTACTTAGATCATTGGAACAATCGTTCCCACTGTCGGTCACGTCCATTTCAGACATATTTTAGATTTTCTTTGTTAAATTCTTTAGAAATTCGATAACATGCAATGAACGAGAATGACAAACACAAATATTGATTTTTGACATTAGGCAATGGTCTTTGACAGCTTTGGCCAGTGTTGCCTGATGACTGCTTTATAATGCCTCCAAGGCGGTAAGAAACCCCCTAACATAGGGCTTGGACGAGAGTTGTTTCAACTCTCTCCAAAATTAACATAGTACGTGACCAAAAATATCTCCAATTTCTCAATAGGCAACTAATTCTGAATCAAACACTGTATTTCGCATATAATGTAGCCCTTTGCTAAATCGGTAAAGCATAGGGCCTTTGAAGTCCCCAAAATTTGTAAGGACAAACCCTATCTGCCAGCACCGGCTTTGCCCTTTGACATTTATGACAATTTCGCTCGGCGCTCCCTTTAAACTAGGGATGTGAACTGAGTAAAAAAAAATGAATGCTAAAAATCGATTTTAGTTAGAAGAAATAATTTATTTTTGTGCAAAAATCGATTCTTCATGCATTTCTCTATCGTAATAAAACTTACAGATTAACATAACAATTTATCAGAATACAAACCAAATAAAATGATAAGTATAAAAAAAAAACAATATGACAACTTTCCAGTTGCAAATCTAAAATACAAAATGTACATTTTTTTGAACTTTAGCTTTAGCTTTTAGGTATCGAATATAATTAAGTAATTATGTTTAATCACCAATGATTATTAGAAGTCACAAGAGAATAATATGTTGCTCGCGGCTTCGCCTGCGTGAAATGCCTTTCCCGCTACAGAAGCCCTTAAAAGACAGTACGCCATCTACTTAGATAAAAATATGCATTATTTCCCATGCGAGCAAATTACTGGGATAAAAAGTAAGATAAAAAGATAATACATATAATGCTAAAACTCATAGTATGTATTATGCTTTTAGCCTTTGTGTAATTACCATCAAAGCTTTTTGCAGGCTTCCCCTGCTTTACATAAAACCTCGATAGAAAAAAAAGAATATAAGAATAAGTTAAGAAATAAGAATTAAGAATGGTGTAAATAAGAAAAAAAAAATATTTTATTGTAAAAAAAGCGTGGGGTACATGGTGTCAATAGTTTACTGGTGGTAGGTCTCTCATACGTAAGAGACCGTCTGGGTGGGTACCACCGCAATGTCTATTTCTACCGCCAAGCAGCAGTGTGCATGCACTGTTGTGTTTCGGTTTGGAGGACATTGTAGCCAGTGTAACTACTGGACATAATGAGACTTAACATCTTATGTCTCAGGATGACGAGCGCAGTGGAATGCCATACAGTACTTTGTAACTCAAGGTGCTGTATGGTGCTACTACTGTTTATGGGCGGTCGTATCGCTTACCATCAGGCGAACGGCATGCTCGTCTCGTCATTCTATGCCATAAAAAAATAAAATAAAAAAAAGTTATAAATATTATAATAATAACAGATAATATTATGAGTAGACGGATTATCATTTTGATAATATTTTAAAAAACATCTCGCGCCTTTTTACAATAAAATAGGTACTGTTTTTTTCTTATTTTCACTATTCTTAATTAAACTTTAATATAATTTGTTTTCTATTTTTAGTTGGATTTTAGATAAAGCGTGTTATTTAAACTATTGTTTATTTTTCAACTCTGTTCTACTATAGTGTACTATACAGATGTCACAAAAAAATAAACGAAAGCGCCATCTTGTGACAAGTAGGATTTTTTACACATAATGCTGAGTTTAGACTAGCAAGTTCTCTCAGCAATATGTTGCGCAATAATTTTCAGAAGCGTTTACACTAGCGGCAATATTTCTTTAGCAACACGCTTTTTCAAGTCATCCACCAAGTTAACTTGCGCAAGTTCTTGCAAAGCTGTTTACATTACTCGAGGAATATTTATTGCTTGACATGTTCTTTTTTCATAAAACTGAAAGACAAGGCACGCAATCCTTTTGCCTAATTTTTATGAATCTTATATAATGCTGTTTGGATGATGATTGTAAACAAAATAATCGCCTTAAAAATACCAACACGAAACAGAGTTTTGAATTAAAAAGTACTGCGTGGCATTTTATTGTACTCGTCATCCTGAGTCATAATATTTTAAGTCTTATAACTCCCATTAATTACGTTGACTACAATGTCCTTAAAACAGGAACACAATAGTGCATGTATACTACAGCTTGGCGGCAAAAATAGACATATCGGTCAAACTACACACTTATAACTTGGCAGTATAGTCTTTGAGACCTTAGCTGCTTCAGAATGGAACAAATAAAAAAAAACGTTAGCTACTAGCTCAGCAAGTTGAAACTTTTATCTGCACGCAGAATAAACTGCAAGTTCTCGCGCAAGTTGCACAAATGGTTTTTACACATGCGACTTGCCAGAAGTCCTGCAAGCTTCAAAATATTGCAGAAGTCAGCTTGCCGTGACTGTTTACACGGTAAAAATAGCTTGCGCAACATAACTTCTGCAAGTTTTATTGCTAATCTAACTTCTGGCAAGTCGCATGTGTATACACCATTTGTGCAACTTGCGCGAGAACTTGCAGTTTATTCTGCGTGCAGATAAAAGTTTCAACTTGCTGAGCTAGTACCTAACTTTTTTTTTATTTGTTCCATTCTGAAGCAGCTAAGGTCTCAAAGACTATACTGCCAAGTTATAAGTGTGTAGTTTGACCGATATGTCTATTTTTGCCGCCAAGCTGTAGTATACATGCACTATTGTGTTCCTGTTTTAAGGACATTGTAGTCAACGTAATTAATGGGAGTTATAAGACTTAAAATATTATGACTCAGGATGACGAGTACAATAAAATGCCACGCAGTACTTTTTAATTCAAAACTCTGTTTCGTGTTGGTATTTTTAAGGCGATTATTTTGTTTACAATCATCATCCAAACAGCATTATATAAGATTCATAAAAATTAGGCAAAAGGATTGCGTGCCTTGTCTTTCAGTTTTATGAAAAAAGAACATGTCAAGCAATAAATATTCCTCGAGTAATGTAAACAGCTTTGCAAGAACTTGCGCAAGTTAACTTGGTGGATGACTTGAAAAAGCGTGTTGCTAAAGAAATATTGCCGCTAGTGTAAACGCTTCTGAAAGTTATTGCGCCACATATTGCTGAGAGAACTTGCTAGTCTAAACTCAGCATTAAAAATGAAACACAAAGGCAGTAAAAACCGTCTATGTATAATTTTAAAATACAGCTATATTACTCACATTATCTCACAAATATTACAAAAAAAAACGGAAATAGTTAATTTTATTGCCTCAATTATGCATTCATGTGGAATTTACAATATTCAAAATCCATTAACTATTCAACAAACAAAGCCACACTATTTAAAAATAACACAGCACTCAATCACCAATACAATTCGTAAAAAATCCTTATTAATTTATTCTACCTGGCTATATTATTTTTTATGAAATTGGTGTTTTTAGGAATGTTTAAGTCTCCAATACATAATTTCATATTAGGTAATATTAGAAAACACACTCTCAAATACATGGATAATACCATATATTTTATCAATACATAATTACAGATTATTAATTGTACATAATATAATTGGTCGTAGTGTTGAATTTATAACAGATTTGTAAATTTTTATTATCTAAACCAACCAATAACAGGGGCACATAGATTTTCCATTACAATAGCCAATAGAAAGAATGTTAACAATCTACTTATTTGTACAGCAGAGAGAAACTTCAAGGTTTTACATTTATGAGATCTTGTCATTTGCCTGAAACTTCGATCTTTTGTTATAGATAACAAGCAAATACTAATTACTTCACTATAATTAGTGTATTGCTAATTTATCTACTAAGTCACTTCACAAATGCCAGACAAACCTGCATTCAACAGCCATTGGCATTAAGTAAATGATTGCTTATAAAGATAACTTTTAAAAATAGTAATATTTTAGGCTTTTACTCCTGTGACATTAATATAAAAAAACACAGTCAATATACCTTCCCAATTTACAGCATTTTCAATTGACCATGAGTAAAAATTAAATACAATTTAACCAAAAAATATCCAATATCAATATTATCCTGAGTAATATTTACTAAAACTATTTCATTTCCTCTTCAGTCTTTGTACACCAATGTCTTGAAAGCACATTATAAACAATCATTTTGCGGCATCACACACTAGCACTACACGAGTCCATAGGGCGCTAGTTAGCGTCCGCTGACGCTGTGGGCTATTCAATGCCGTGCGCGAATATCATGACGAGCCCGGGCTCCACCATCATATGTTCGTCCACGTGGGTGTTGTCGCAGTGCAGCACGAGTACCGCCTGCTTGCCCGGCACGCGCTTGCACACGTACTTCTCGTATAACCTGTACAAACAATTTGAACTCGTACAATATTTGTGTTAAGTGATAACGGTACTCAAGGCGTAAAACTTGCCACTGACTTAAATCTGTCGCGTTCTAGCATCAGCACAAGTAGATCTTGATTCTTAAAAGCTGTTATAATTGTGTCGCATGGTGAGGGAGCTCTCGACAGTCAATACTCTAGACGCCACTGCATTTACCATCATGTGCATCAGTATGCCATACCCATAATATAAAAAATAATAAAAAATAACATTTATTATAATCATTGTTTGATTGAATAAAAGATGAATAGAGCAATGGAAATCTTTTCTTATCTTGTTGTATGCTCTTACCTTCTATTATTCTGCCTGGTCTCGAGCGACGACAGTCCGGGAGGCCACCGTCTCTCATGACAGTTCTCCATCAGGTCGTCTATAATGTGCGGTGGACAGCCAGATTCTGACAAACTTCGTTTGATCATCATCTATAAAAATGTTTTTTTTTTTGCTTTTTGTCTTATTGAAATACAATGTAATGTGAAATTCCAAATAAGTGCATGTGCCAACTATCACGTAATAATGTTAAGATAAACGAAAAAAAAATATTTGACCAATTAACAATGTTTGTTCAACGCATTACGTTATGTTTACAATACGCTTTATGCATTAGAACAAGGTAATAGTGTATATCCATACATTCTTCCTAGACGATTTCGGCCACGGCGGCCAATCTCAACGGAGATCAGCCAGGTACGCAGGAGATATTATAGTGCACAAGTGTGTGCGCAATACACAGGTGCACTCGCTATTCCTTCACTCTCATAGTCCGGTGAGACGGGAATCCGACATGACCGGAGAGAGATCAGGAGCAGGACCAACGGCTTTACGTGCTTTCACATCGTATCACACCGCCAACTTCCTAACTCCGAGGTGTGACTGAGTAATTTTTAAGATAGAAAAAACCAGTCACAATGTTTTTGGCCCGACCCGGGATTCGAACCCAGGACCTCAGAGCGCAAATCGTACTCGTAACGCGTACGCAATACTATTACGCCACCGAGGCAGATAGTGTACTCACTGCGTATAAGTTCATACATAATTCATACCACCACAATACAATCTAATGAATGATTGTGTTCAAATAGCTAACCACCTGTAAGACGTCATCGGGCGTGGATATCATGCCGCCCCAGCGCGTGACCCTCGCCCTGGCCAGCGAGTTGGCCCAGCGGACCACCTCCTCGCGCTCCATCTGGTCTGCAAGCGCGCGCATCGTCGGGTTCGATACGCGCATTGCTCGCATAAACTCCTGAGGTACATTAAAAAAGTTCAGATTGTCATGTGACAAATGTCAGATACAGGAAATAAATAAAAAAAAAACTTCATTATATAAAAATATGTTTTTTGTTATTGTAGGAATAAAAGGCAGTTTCAATTATATGTTAAACAAAATACTTATTTTGTAAATAAGTAAAGTCAGCCATAAAACTTACTGAACAAGTTCAAAACATTAAATCACCCCCATAATTTTATTTCAAAGAAAAACATAATGTTTTTTATAACATGTATAGATGATTTAAAGTTCTGTATTTGTTCAGCGACTTTTGTGTCTGACTGTACAAATATAGGAACAAGTTTACCTTGAGCAGAACAAGTTCCCGTTTGTGCTCGTTGATGACGAGCCGCTGTTCGGCCAGCTCCTGCTGGTAGTCGTTGAGCTTGCCCTGCTGCGTGGCGATGAGTGCTCGCAGCTCTCGCACGCAGTTGTGGTCCGCGAGCTCGTCCTTCGGTATCACGAGCCCGCACCCCGCCTCACATGGCATCGGTCGCTTCGGGTTATATTCACCTAAAAACGAATACAACTCTTTTACACACAACATCTCAAAAATATAATACAAAAAAAAAGAGAAATAAATAATGGTGACGATAAATTAAATCACATTTGAAGTTATTAGTTGAAATTGTTTTAGCAAGTGAAAATAAAAGTCGTGTAAGATTGTTTTTAAAATTACTTATCATTGCAATTAGACAAATAGTAGACATTAAAGTATTATCTGATGGTATTCATTAATTGTTTTAAAATGTTTACATGTTAACAGATTAAGTGTGTTGTTAAACTAAAATACCCTGATAAGAACTAAAGGGTAATGAGTAAGAGATAAAAATACAAATATTATTGATAATGTATATTGAATATTCTTACTTCTTACTAGTATTAAAAAATATAAGAAAGTTTGTGAAGTTGTTTGGAAGTGTGTTAGTACTGAGTCATGTGTAACCAAAAAGCAGCTGAATGGATTTAAATCAATTTAAATCACAGGTAATTCAAAAATTGGATTTGACATAGCCTACTTTTTAACACGCTTTTATTAGCTTCATAAGTATGTATGTATGTAACGGAAACTTTGAACATGATTTTGACCCCCTTCAAAGAGTCGGATTAAATCGAAATTTTGCATACTTATCAAGGACCGATGACAATTCAATATTTTAAACTAATAAATGAAAAATAAATAATAGTTTAAAAAACGAAAAACACGTTTCATAGAAAATCCAACTAAAAAATAGAAAATAAATTTGAATTAAGAATAGTGTAAATAATAAAAAATGTATTTTATTGAAAAAAAAGGGTGGGGTGCATGGTGCCAATAGTTATAAATATTTTATTGACAGGTATGAGTAGAAGGATTATCATTTTGATAATATGTTAAAAAGCACCCCACGCTTTTTTTTTTTACAATTAAATACATTTTTTTCCTATTTATTATCCTGATAAAGTGTATAGTGGGAGTTTTATAATGGAAAGAATTCTCGCGGGTAGACCCGTGAGCAAAACCTAAATATATAATCAATCAGACAATCAATGTTTTCATTAATATCAATTAGATTACTTATGGAAATTCATAATATTGGTAACTTCCTTCCTGTTTAAATTGAAACTACTGAATACTTCAGGTTTGTATCTACTTTATTTAAAAAAATATATGTCCATTATATAAAACAATTTATACACAAGAATCACTATTGTACTTTTAATTTTAGATTGAATACAGAAGAAGAAAAATCTATGTATGAATCTATTATGAACTATTTTTGAATTAATTGCCACATGCAAAAAATTTACAGGTAGTTTTTTGAAATGAAGACAGAAAGGATTAACAACTATTAAATATATTAATCTGACTAGTATTTCATTACACTATTGCTCACTTTCGATTGCATTCAACACAGTGCAGCCATAGCTCATTGCAATCTAAACAGATATAAGGTCTTAGGAATATCTTTCTTTCGCTGTCCTGTATTATAAATGAAATAGAAATTTTGGTATTACTGATTTACAACTCGACGTAGTTAAGCGAAAGGGATCCAACCCACAACATGGTCAAAAATGACTTTAATACACCAAACTGATGTTAAATATTAATACTATTGGTCAGTAAAAAGGATCCAAGTTAATATTTTTTTATCATCATTAGAACCAGTCCACATGTATGGGGTGTTAATATATTTTTTCACCTATAAAAGATCCAATCTCTCCGGCTTATAGCTAACTAGACTTCTGCTCGCGGTTCCGCCCACGTGAAAAAGTTTTTCCGGGATAAAAATATTTTCCCGGCATAAAAAGTAGCCTATAGCAGCACTCAGAAGAATGAGCTTCCTATCAGTGAAAGAACATTGGTTGGACTAAATATTGATTATTTTGAAGTTATTAGTGATAATATTATGTTAAAAATGATTTGTGATTATAGGATTCTTACACAAACATGTTTATGTTTAAGGTTTTATTAAAATTCGATTAACAATAATATTTTATGAAACGATTTGTTACATGGGTCGTTTTAACAAAATTAAGATTAGAGCATGCGTTATGTGATTTAACGAAAAGGTTCCAGTCCCATCAATTTACATTTTTTTTCAAATAATACAATGCTATCCCTGACCACACTGCTAACGATAAATAGTTATAATATTTCACATTTAACATTGTACTTTCAAACAATTTCAAAACAAAACCCAATGATGAAATATGATTTAAACTTTAAAAATCAATAATCTAAAGTAACTTTGTATGGATTGGATCCTTTTAGCTTAACTACATCCAACTCATTTTCAGTTTTACCACTTCTAATGCAGACCAATCATCATCATCATCATCATCATTGTATCAAAAACCCATTCTGCTGAAAAAAGTAGTGTACTATGTTTTGTTTTAATTTAGTTCTTCCTTCCTTGAATATTATTTTGATAAAGAAGGCCTACAATACAAAATTGCCTCAACTGTTCAGGCAAGTTAAACAATAATGCCATAGAGATTCATGTGATTCATGCAAATGTCTCCAATATGTATATTAGATATATTGTTTCCTTGTCCTGAGTTTATTTATTCACTCAGTACATGTCACATGAAAATATATTATTTTATCAGTATATTGCATAGAAATGAAATATTCCTATACAATTCCATATTGAAACTGATTACAGGTTGTACTAATTATTTTACTGTTTGTTTATAGTTCAAATATATATTTTTTTAGAAAGAAATTTAATGAAGTTGATTAACAACATAAGTCATTGCGCCCATTTACAATACCAATATTAGTATTGAAGCAATTGTCACCAACAAATGTAAGGACAAGATACACACACATAATTAATCTGTTAGTCAATGTAAGTTGGCATATGAAATACAAAAAACATACATTCAACTAAATGGTTGCCCAGTGAGTCCAACTTCAGCACAGCATTGCAACCATGCGGAGCGTTGTCACAACTTGTGCACAACCTGTAATGCAACATAAACAACATAATTATAGCAAAACATAAATTAGCTTTTCGTTTTATTAAAACATAACTTTATCAGGATACAAACATAGAAACATTGATTGTAGGAGTAACTTTTTGTACATATATGTCAATTTAACCCATCAATGCGGCGGTGGACACCGGTGTCCATTAATATAAGGAAATTAGCTTATAGCTATATATAAGTGGGCGTTGAAGGATTAAAATAATGGAACAGAAAAACAAACATCTACTATTGAGGATGACAAAAAGGTGTCTGTCCTATTCCACAAAGTGATTTCAACTGGAGATATAAACTTATAATTTTAAACTATGAAAAAAATTCTCCCCATGAATCACAATTTCTGAAAAATGTGTATTTTTTAACTATAAACTCTATATTCCATGTTTCCACTATACACTTTGGCCACCGCTTTATTATAATTTAGTTATAAAATAACTTTATCATATTATCCTCAAAATATTTGTGGTAAACTGTCAGATTCTGTCATATTTCATTATATTTTCCTTATTACCCAAGCTAAACTAACTTAGCTAAGTTTTCGGTTTGCAACCCTCAAGAAGCTAGTATTTTTTCCTACCAATTATACAAAACCAATTTAGTTTATAAACACATGCTGTCTTCTGTTCAGATTTATTTTGTAAAGATTTATAAAGCACCACAGATCTTCACTGCTGTTTTGTGAATATTAATACAGTAGAGCCTCACTCATCTAGCATTTCAATAAATAATAATAAGTATGTCGAAATAATAATAATCGAAAGCCTCTGCCCATGCCTCCCTCACCAATCCATACTCCCGTTTCATGAACACACTCATGTAGCACTTATTATTTAATTATTTACCTAGAACATTTACTGTTATAAAAATACTAGCTTTTGCGTGCTGCTCCGCCTGCGTGGAAAAGTTTTTCCGGGATGAAATGTAGCCTAAAGCACTCAGGAGTAATGTAGCTTTCTATTAGAGAAAGAATTTTCAAAATCGGTCCAGTAGTTCCTGAGACAAGCGTGTTCAAACAAACAAACTCTTCAGCTTTATAATATTAGTATAGATCATAATCTACACTACACATATGTAGTGCATGAATACAAATATATTCCCTTTATGACATGCTTTGAGCTTTTTATTTATTATACCCTGCCCTGGCTTTGTGTGGGTAGAGAGCAGGTTTTTTTCCGTCATAATGTCTCTCTCAGAGCTTCATTGCTTGGCTTATAAAATAATTCCATTTGGTATTTTTGAGTTTATTGTGTTCAGACAGACAGAAATATGCCTGAGAGACTTTGTTTTATACTATGTAAGGATTTTTTTTTTTAAATACAGGAATCCAAACATTCTAATAAGCTGACACCCTTTAGTTTTTCATAGTGCTTAATTAGTGAGACTCTACTGTACATAATTTCCTATTTTCTAAAGGAATTTGGCTGATCTTAGTAGTCTACTTAAATTAACATACCTACATACTTACATGCTAAATGTTTACATATTATTGATGTTGTTGATGAAGCAACATTCAATAGATGTAACATATAAACAATCACAATTATATAAGGTTGAACAATCAAGTGTATGACCTACAAACATGTTTCGAAATATACGATGCAATATTACGAAACGGAGCATCCAAACTTACCTGGACAATAAGTTGCGCAGTATTCTCGGAACAGGTCTCAACTGGCTTGCGGTGACCGCCTGCCGGTCGACAGGGCAGGTGGGCTGGCGACTTATCCACTCCGTTATACAGGCACGGCAAAACGCGTGCTCACAAGCAGGCGCCTACAATAACATCCCCAGAAAAAATGTTAAAACGCTACTATTACACTAGACAAAACCAAACAAAATTCCTTACACACCTGCAATGGATCTTCTAATACTCCAGAACAAATAGGACAAATGAGCTCTTCATCTACGTCACCTTGAAACCTTTTGATTTCAAAGCCCATATTAGTTATTTGTAAAAATTATTAATAAACATCAGCTTGATATTGTTTACCGTTAGATTTTTATATGCGTAGCTGTAACCAAAAATATTATGAGTAAACAAATAGTACAGAAATATGTGATTGCAATTTGCTTTTTCTCCCGATCAACAGCAGATAGTTCCACAGATAAAATTTGAAACTGTTCAAGTCAGTTGAGAAAATATAGATATTGTAATCTTAGGCGATTATGAAGACCAATAATGATTAGGTACACTTTTACGCAATTTACCCCATCTCTAGTCGTTAAAAGACTGACCAGTCTTTATGGTATCTGTGGAACGTAGATACAATGTTACCAATTAATAATAGAGTTTTCCTAATATATGATCAAATAATGTTTTTAAATCCTAAATAGTGTTAGAAATTCAATCTGTTATTAATCTATGCTGTAGAATATATTATTGATGCATGTAATTTATACAGAAAGAGAAACTAAATAATTAACAAAAGAATGATATTGTCTAATTTATGGCAATATGGTATGTCCTGCCAACAAATTACAACAAATCTTGCCATTTGCCATTGACATTTCTTTCTTCTTTTCTACCATTGTAAAATGGACTCACGTAGGGGGTGCTGATTGTCATATTCTATTTATTCCTTATTTTTTATACAGAAGATCAGCCAAACATCGTAAAAAATATGAGCGTCTTTAAGTCTGCAATGGGCTACTTCAGCTCAGGGGGGGCAAACGGTGGTAGTGACAATGATTTCGTGGGTCAGTTTGTGGAAATTGGTAACATGAAATTGAGAGTGAAAAAGGTGATTGCAGAGGGTGAGTACACATGCAAATTATGCTGATATCTACTGGTTTTTAATTTATGTGTCAAAAATAATGTAATTTTTACAGACTTAGCTTTTAAGAACCTTGAATGTGGGTTAGTCTACCACGTATAACGTCATTACATTTGGGGGCGGATGGTTACTGTTTGAGGAAATGTTAAGGGTTGACAAATTTTAAATTAACTGCTATTTTTTCCTATTGCGCTAAGACCGAAATAGACTAAATCATATAACATTGTGACATGCCACTGTACTTGTTTTAAAAGTAAATGTTTCAGTGACAGTATCATTGGCCAATGGCTAGCCTGATCGCCAATTCATGAAAATAACACCATTTATTAGTAACCATACTTAACACACAAACATTTATAGCTTTTAGCAGTTATAGATGAACTACGATAACATGGCTCGCCGATAATTTGATATTAGTGACACCGGTAATCGAGCAACAAACCCTTGGATTTATTTTTCTTATTGACTGCCCACTCAGCACGCACTGTATACGTTGTGAGTCTTGGTGGGGCTATTTAAATACTTTTACAAATACTTTAAATATTTTGAATTTTGGAGGCGCGAGCCATGTTATCGTAGATGATCTATAACTGTTTAGGAATGATCCAGATATTATGTATGTTTTTAAACCATTACACATACTATTTATTGTAAATATAAATTTCCTATTTCTAAGACAGATGATGTAAATAAAATAGATTTTAAATTTACGATGACTAAATGCTAAAAGCAAAGAATTTAATGCACACACATACACTCACCTTTTAGCCCCGAATGGGTAGGCAGAGGCGTAGTTGCATTACGGTATGACTGCAATGCTGTGGTCTTGGGTTCGTTTCCCCGTTCGGGTAAAGTAATATTGGGTTTTAAATTCAGTATGAGCCTGAAGTCTGGTATTTGTGCCCGGTATGGCGATTGGCTTACCCCCTATCACATCATGGGACAGAATACGCATGGCGAAAAGTAGATGCACTAGTTGCGCCTCTGCCTAGGGTATTCGGGGATAAAAGGTGTTAGTATGTGTGTGTGTATTATGCTGGAGTTAGATATGCAAGTAACAAGATATCAAGATGAATATGGCAAGAAATATAAAAAATTACATATTTTTTTTACTAATGAAACTTAGATTAATAAAGTAACATTTTTCTTGAAAGTTATGTAATAATCAATTTTTTTGTCATAGTCTCAGCCCAAAATGAATTATATTTTAGTTAAGCCTTATCCTAATTTTCAAATGTCATAAAATCATCTCAAGGCACTGTCTTAATTTATGGCATTATTTACATACCTGAATAGTTTATACATATTATACTTTAGTGAAATTTTGTCTACATGGTTTGGTGCAAGTTTTAAAGAAAAATAATTACGATGTCATTGAAAAAAGGTTATATGTTATGGAATATTTAGTTTTCAACTAAGCTATAACAGCTATTACAGCAGGGCCAGCTTGATATCATGTAATATTTTATTTTAATATAAGAACTTAACCTCTCAATGCCCGTGGTGGACACCAGTGTCGGAGTATATAGGAAAATACGCTTATATCTATATATAAGCGGACGTTGACGTTTAAGACAAGTTTTTTTTATATGACTACTGAAAAGTGACCCCACTGCAGCTTATGGTAAATGGAGTGGGGTTCAGATAGGGTGTCCACTAACGAGAGATGATTATCCCTCGCCAGTCGACACGATTATGCCAGCCTGTTTGAACCGGATATACACAGGCTGATCGCGGTACACGATACTCTTACAGGGTTCACTATGGTGGGTTTTAACACCTTGAGTATGTTGGTCGCCATCAAGGCAAGATATATACTAGCATACAACATGCCTATATAAAAAATAAATATTGTGTAAAAGAATTTATTTATTTATGTGGAAGACTAACAGATATAAATCTTTGGGGGAGGCCTATGTTCAGCAGTGGACGTCGTGTGGCTGATGATGATGATGAATGAAACGATGGTGTAGTTAATTGAAAGCCAATCACAAGTCTTCACTTATAATGTCAGGTTGCAAATATTAAATAAAATAAGGAGCCCCAGCCAAAATGTCTTTTCACAATTTTAATACAAATAAAAAATAGAAAAATGCATGGGAATGGCATCCAAACAATAAGTAACGTGATCGAAACAAAGGATTAGAGATTGTAGAAAGGGAATAGAATAGAAATGTTTGCATCGTGGCTACAGCTTTACAGAAATGACTATACATTCAGCATTTTAATGCTGCATATACGTCGATATATCTGTGCCAGTTTTGTTATATTATTTACTTAGCATATAATTTACATAATATTATGTCCTTGGCAAGATTAAAATTTGTGCACTTGTATTATTAGTACATAATAAAAATGTTACTATTCAATATTACTTTTTGATTAAGCTTGCTTCTTGAGTGGTTCACTTCTATATTTTGTAACCTAAATATATTACGAAGCTCTATCTGTCATTGTCTTTTATTTTTCAGGTGGTTTTGCATTTGTTTTTGTCGCTCAAGATGTTTCAACTGGTACGGAATATGCCCTTAAAAGGCTTATGGCAGCAGATGAACAAGCAAATAAAAATATTATCCAAGAAATTAGCATATTAAAGAAGCTTTCAGGGCACCCTAACGTCATTAAATACATTGCTGCGTCATTTATTGACAAATCTAAAACATCACATGGGATGGGAGAGTATTTATTGCTAACTGACCTTTGCAGTGGGGGTAGTTTGATGGAAGCTCTACAGAATAGAGGGCAGGCATTCCCTCTTCCGACAATCCTAAGAGTTTTCTATCAAACATGTAGAGCAGTACAACATATGCATGCCCAAGTACCCCCCATAGCACATAGAGATCTCAAATTAGAAAATTTCTTAATATCCAATGAAGGTAATGCATACATTATTTATTTAACAGCAAGGCTTGCTTTTTACTTATCAATATTATCATACTTTATAATTTTGGTTTGAAAATATACTTTTTAGTTTGCTCTGTTATGTTATTTGTTTTTCTAAATAGACAATATTTGAAATTACAGAACAGCCTATCAGAATTATAATTGTAAATAATCTTAAGTGTAAATATTATCAGCTTTATGCAATTTACATAAATCATCTATTCGTATTTTAGGTACAATAAAGCTATGTGATTTTGGTTCAGCAACCACTGATGTATATTCCCCTAATCCATCTTGGAGTGCTAATCAAAGGAATATGTTAGAAGAAAATGTAAGTATATAAGATTATACTAATTGAATTACATAATGGTGTGTCTGAAAATATACGATTTTCTTTATGGTAGTTATGTAACCTGCACAGTGTTAACGTTTAACATTAGATCTATGAGCAAACTAAACAAACTGAAATTTAAACTGAATGTACGAAATGTTTTATTCATACGCACACATCACATCCACGCCTTTATCACCGAAGGTTAGGCACAGATGCAACCAGGGCACCCACTTTTCGCCAAGTGTGTTCCGTCCCATGATGTGATAAGGGGCGAAACCTTCTTTTACAAAATTTTCATATCTATACTATAATATTATAAAGCTGAAGAGTTTGTTTGTTCGTTTGTTTGAACGCGCTAATCTCAGGAACTACTGGACCGATTTTGAAAATTCTTTCACTAATAGGAAGCTACATTACTCCTGAGTGCTATAGGCTACTTTTTATCCTGAAAAAACTTCCACGCGGGCGGAGCCGCGCGCAATAGCTAGTTAAATTATATAACAGCTAGCTTTTACAGGCGGCTCGCCAGCTTTAAACTCATTCTCCTGAATAATGCTCTTATGCGAACCGTGCATTTTTTATTTAATGGAGATTAAATTCCCCAACCATATTAGACGAGCATGATGTTTTACCTTCGCCTACGTATTCTATTAAAGTTGTATCATCCGCCTACTCGTACGCCTACGATATTCCGAAAGAGATGTCTATAGCTATTTTTAACCAGAGTATGGAATATCACAAAATATTTATCTCATTAACTAAAGGGTATATTTATGTGATTTCAGGAGTAATTTAATTTTTATGTACTTATACGGCAAAGAACTTATAATTCCATTTTCGTGATCAAGCCAAAGACATCGATTGGGATCATTCCATTGACCCCACTAGAAAAGTATCTTAGTGCGCAGTTAGAATTATGACAGTCGGTGTTAGTTATTTATTAACATACAAGCTTTTGCTCTGGCTCCGCCCGCGTGAAAAGGTTTTTCCAGGATAAAAGTCCCGCTTTTATTTTCCCGGGATAAAAAGTAGCCTATGTGTTAATCCAAGACATGATGTACCCATGTGCCTAATTTCATTTCAACAAACAGACAGACAGAAAAGAATTACAAAAATCCCTGATTTGTGTTCCATTACTTTTCTTTAGTCGTCCCCTTTCTTTTTTACCACATTTCTTTAAATGTACAGACACACCGGTTCTACTGCTTTATTATATGTATAGATGGGACAAAATGGTAACCTAATAACTCAACATCAGTAGAAGAGCTACTGCATTAAAAATAATACTCGATTATTGTTGCAGTTGGCTCAATTCACGACGCCAATGTACAGAGCCCCGGAGATGCTGGACACGTGGGACAACCGTAAGATAGACCACAGCGTGGACACGTGGGCGTTGGGCTGCATACTGTACACGCTGTGCTACATGCAGCACCCGTTCGAGGACTCGGCCAAGCTCGCTATACTCAACGGCAACTACAATCTCAACCCCAATGATCAACGCTATAAGTGTTTCCATGAAATTATAAGTGAGTGTGTGCACATATTAATTTATTAATCTATACTATATAAAGCTGAAGAGTTTGTTTGTTTGAACGCGCTAATCTCAGTTACTACTGGACCGATTTTGAAAATTCTTTCACTAATAGGAAGCTACATTACTCCTGAGTGCTATAGGCTTCTTTTTATCCCGGAAAACTTTTTCACGCGGTCGGAGCCGCGCGCAATGCTAGTTTATTAATAACCCTTATCAAAAGTAAATATTATGTTCCATTTTGTAGTGGATTTTACAGTAGATTTTATTTGTTTCTTATAAAGTATAGGTTAATATTGTAGGAGTTCTCTTGTTTGCGCAATATGTCATTGTTTATTATGAGTTTCATAGTGCTTGTATTTATTATATCACTATGAACTATTTTATAATATCTGATATTTTTCTCTTTAATATTGATTTATTATCTTTGCACAATTACTTATGAGTACGAGGTAGAAGATTATGTATCAGCCACTCAGTAGTTGACGTTATAAGTGAGTCATTGTCGCCGTAGAATGAATAGTTTGGTTGATATAAGGTGTTTTTTTGCCCACAGACGGTTGCCTGACGGTGAACCCGGAGGAGCGGATGGCAATAAGCAATGTGCTGGAGCGGCTAGCGGCGATAGCGGAGTCCAACAATGTCAATCTCAAGCAACCACTCAAATTTGAGCGTAAAAAAGTTGAACAATCTGTGGCCACTAGCTCGCCAGGTAATAAGAAGTCAAGTAAATATTACACTACCATATCGTAAGAGAAACGCCGCGCTCCGTTCACTGTTTGTGATATATTCCAATGGAACGCCTAAGTGTTTGAATTGTTTTCCGCGCGATCACTCCACACACCCGCGGCTCATTCTTATGTTCTGTTGCATTAAAAGACTCGAGCTAAAAATGGTCAAGTATTTTTTGACTTTTTACACTCAAATTTTATTTTTTGTCCACATTATTATTTTGGTTTGATTCCTTAGAATGGTTATTATTAACGAAATGTGAGATATATGATACATTCCAATGTTTATCGACAAAATTGAACGTCATCAAAGGTAAGGCAGTGCTGAATGAATTGTTCTCTGAATGCAATAAGGTAGTATAGCATTTATTTGACTTTACTTTTTATTATAATTAATGAAAATCGATAACTTATGTTGCTTTCAACTTTGCAGACATAATTCTATTTATATTGATCTATTGAATCACGTGTTATTCGTTACATACAGTTAAGAGGCTCCGACAGCTAGTATGTGTGCTTTCTAAGTGCAATAATTAAAGATAAACTAATTACATACATAGTAAATCATTTATAAGCTTTAATTTCATATTTAAGTCTGATCAAAAGACATGAAAAGTATCACAGAGGTAGATCGTAAGGGAGTATTTTAAAGCGAAAGAGATATGTTAGAAATAATTTTATACAAAACAAAAAAATATATATTATCTAGCATTAATCTTGATTATCATTACCAAAAAAGTCAGTGTGCATTTATGAAGTGCATACCTTATAGATTTAGATTATTTGTCGCTAGTTAGAATATATGTAGGAGTTACTGATCTGTGCATACATTCCTGTAATTATGGGGCTAGATGTATCCCACACGCCAATTTCAAACCCCATAATATACTTGTATAGTTAGCCATCGTCACAAATGACGCAAAATAAAACCACCGTTATTCTCTATCCAGGTGTGTAATGTTGTCTTTATGCCATAATTAGCTTTTATTAACTCGATATACAATTTACTAACAAAGGTTATAGTCACGTAAATCATATAGTTTGCACTAACTAGTGGTGGCTTGGGTAACACCTCGCAGGATTCTGGGCCTTATGAAAACAATACTAATACGCGTTTAAGTGTAAATGTAAAAAAAAATCCTTGTCAGCCAATGTGACAGTGATCGCAAACATTTTCTGTTGTATATACGAATTGTAATAAATTACCACAATATGGTGATTTGACTATAAATTTGGTCTCAATATACACATATATTGCGACATCATTCTTATTATAATTATATTGTGCTGATCAATTATACGAAATATGTTTTCGGACATAATGAAATGAATGTTACAATGTGGTACAATAATAGCTTAAATATTATGATATAAAAGATTGTTGAATTATGTAGAAATTGTCTTCAGCATCTTTCAGCGAATGTTTTCACGAAACGTGTTCTATAAAGTTTAGATATGTCATTTATATCATTATTTTTTTTGTTATCCTTTCACTATTTAAATGTTACGACGTGGGAGCTTATAAATGAGAAATAAACGAGTATATTCTTCAGATGCTTAGTGTTTTTATTTCTGAAACATTATTGCAAAGCACGCTCAGATAAAATGTCGACAATCGATGGCTTCATGTGTACAGTCAAAGATGTGGGTAATTATTTATGATGTTACTATATGTGGCTAATATTATTAACAAAAAGTGGTATATCTCATCACTAACATATTTAATTTCCGGAATCGGTATTTGTTCATTCTGTACATAAGCTGAATGCATTAACGGATATCAACTTGTCTAAAAATGGATATGTCATACAAATTTTAATTGTTTATAACTTCTGGAATTTTTAAATATGGTTGATATCTTTTAATCATACTATTCATTGGACAAAAGGCTTGGTATGTTGCACTTAAAACTAGCATAAACGATAATTGGTACTCATCGCAAGTTCACAGGCTCATCAATTTCATTTAGCATATTTTTAACAGAAGTATATTCATTGTATATACAGGTACCCGGATTTCATCGCTCCCTAATATCAAATCACATTGAATAATTAGATCTTGCTTAGTTTAATAATTATTCATTATATTTTTTAATCAGATAACTATATCATATATTATTGTTTTTTATACGCCTAAAATAAATTAGATATAGTAACAAAGTTTTGCAGTTTTTTAATACTAGGATGGTATAATTTTTATTTAACTTACTTTCGTGCTATCATACTACATCCTCATGCCTTCATATTGTATTAGTTATATCGGTGATACATCTTTGAAAAAAATACTCTATTTTTAGAACAATATACACATAATACACTGATTATAGATAACAATAATTACACCAAATTGCACATTTTCTGATCACAAATATTAATATGTTCCTCTCGTCATTCTATTGTAAAATTTCGCCTCTTTTCAATACTGCGGTACTGAAACACTCTTTTTTTATTTAAGCATGACGTACTAACATTTAGTTTGCGTTATTGAATCGATCGATTGATTCAAGAAAGCATTAAAACGCATGTAGTCTTGTTTTATGACTTAGATCCAATGCTTCTTACTGTTATGTTTCAGAGAACATTAATCTTTGCATGTAAGTGTCCCTGCAGAAATCTCGTGCCTTTTTATGAACGAAAATAATTACATGGATTTATAATATCGATTTCTATAGTTAGCAGCAGAACATAAAGTGAGATATCAATTTTAAATTAATCAATTAGGTGGCAGTAATGCAGACAACACGTCTACTAGCTGTGTGATGTGTCGTTAGCGGGTGCTTGACAGGTTAAAGAGAACATGATGCGAGTTATATATTATGTATCTTTAAGGACAGACGACATAGCTGAAATATAATTCCGCGTCGTTACTATATTTACTTGGCTATATGTTGAGCAACATTTTGCACATCAATTATGACCTTGTGACGATTGCAAAAAAATGCTTAGACAGTTAGTGTAATGCTTATTGAAAATAAACTGCTGATATGCTTGATTTTACTACACAAAAGGCACGAGATTTCTTGTAAGCAATGTTTGTAAACTGCAATGCATATCACTTTTCTTTTTTTCATTTTAGGTGTTTTCAACTTTTTCGGGTGCCCAATAGTTTTCTCGTTTAAATGACACCGCGGCGCTAGCATGCACCTCGCGTCGGGAGCCACTCACAACGCTTGTAGGATCCTTGGACTTGCTCGCAATGATGAGTATTCATTGTTTTCATTTATCGTTTAGTATTATTTTTATTGTTATTTAATTTAGGTTAATTATTGTATCTAAACGGTCGTAGCTACGCCATGTTGTCTATTTTTAGAACTGGCTGTTAAATAATTACGAAAAGATATAAAAAAGAATCGCTGTTTGTAAGTTACTGTTTGACAATAAATCTGGCACATCACGATTCACGCGTCGAAAACTATTATTATGCCGCCTTTCAAGAACTTATGGTTGATGCTGACTTAGCACAATTTCTTGATAAACTAATTGTAAGAGAAGTCAAGAGTCAAATTATGATTATGAGAAAATATATTTTTCTTATGTATTTATGATTTATAAACATACATCAAAGTACTTCTCAATTATTCAATGGCGGACAGGGGAAATTTTTAAATACTATCAAATATTAAGTTTTGAAAGGATTTTATCAGAAAGGCAACTTTTGCCAGTTATTCATAATTTCTTTCCAAGATAACCTTCAAAATAATAATGCTTCGATTTTCCCCCTTAAAATGTATACACGCCTTTGTCTCAATAATTTCACTGATTTAACTTCAGTTTAAATTACTGAAATTTTATATAGACTGTATTGTACATTCCGAACGTTGGGGTACAAAGTGTGTTGTTTTTTATAGTATTATACTTAATTTTTAGTTACCATATTGTTGTGTTGTAGAGAGTTTACATTTTAACTACTTTAATGTAGTTTATTTATTTTATTATCAATTTTAGATGTAAAATAAAAGGACAATAAAAACAAGCACAGTATAATTATAAATAAGATTACATTTTGAACAGTATTTTTAAGAACTCAGTATAATGAAGCCAGATTAACAGGCATAATATGATTGAGATACGAAAATGTTGCAATGAGAAATACGTCAAAATTATTTTAAAATACAGAATATAAAAATACCTTTGGATGTTTTTTTCACAGTTGCAATAATTATGCCATAAAGGTTCCATTACTATTAAGTACCACAAATTAACTCCATGGTGCTTTTAAGTTATACATTCCAAGGTATTATAATAATTATAGTAATTACGAAGTTGCCCCAATATAACTTATTACAAAAGGTATTAAATACTTTTATCTAATTAATGTAGTAGCTTACAGATTATATGAAAACGATATACTATAGAGTCTAGATTAAGCGGCCTGTATCTTTTAGCTGACTTTGGAATCTTTCCAATTTAAATTAGAATAGTAAAAACGACAAGCCAAATTACCCAACCTCGTTAAATTAAAAAAAAATGGTTATTTTTCAGTTTTTGAAAATACCTAAAATATTACTAACTTTAATTTATAAGGATTATTTAGTAAAAATCCTTGTACAAGTCTGTCATACTTATTTGTATACAATGTTTTATCTCGCTTCCCCTGACGTTAAATGTCATTGACTGTAAGACACTGTTTAACTATAGTCAACGGGTGAATTCCATTATCGAATTCCAAAAGCATTTTTCAATAATATATTATCTCTTCAAGTAATTGCACTCTCAATTATCAAAACTAAAGCATACAATGGTCTAATTATAATTACAAGTGTTTTAGCGGTTATATTATATGAGTATTATTATATTTTATATATTAGGTATTCTAGTTAATTTGTTTTTAATTTATGGACTTTTATGATTCGCATTTTATATCCCTAAAACATATGTTAATGTTTGTGAGTTTTTTTTTTATATTGTGATATTTCGTGGCAGTAAGATAATTTTGATTTCTTGGAGGAATTTTGTGATTTAGATTCAGTTTATCGATATTGTTGTAAATTAATTTTAAGGGCAGTTACATCACTACGTACAGAAATGTATGAAATTAATCGATTTCTTAAAGCATAGTATTTAGAATATCGTACAAAATAATCGTAACAAATGTCTCCCAACTTATATCAGTATTCAAAGTTAAGATTTTTCTTATCTAAAATAGACTCAATGATAGGAACTTACGGTTAATTTTACATAATTCTGTACTTGAAATCTTTAAACTAGCTAGATGATAGTCGAGCAATATTTTTGTTACTATTAGTGATAAGATGTCAAAATGTAAGATAAATAGATTTTAAAATAAATATTCTTCAAATCAATTGTTAATTTATTTTTGTATAATCTCACCTGGATTAGATACCTTAATATGAAAACTAAAAAAACGAAAAGTAAAATGTGTTAATGGTTGAGTCTTCACTTGACAAGTTGTGATTATAGAATAACTGCGTATCATGTAAAATCGCATCACTACTGATTACCATCAATCAAACGAGCTTAATTGTTTATTAGCATTTTAATTAGTGTTCTTATTCATCGGTATTTTGCTTCTTTCACTTATTTTGACATGAGAAAGAAAGTAGCAAAACAGTTATTATTTAACACATAATTAAAATGATTATAAGCTCTTGCGTTAAACATGTTTAATTAGCTTTCTTTAATATCATTGCTATTAAATCCATATGGCTTCATACCTAAATAATCTTGTTACTTTTCAGCGAACAAGGATCCAGTGTCGACCAGTCAAGAGGTGCCGAACTCGCGACCCCCTGAGCCGGTTCGCCCCCCACCGCCCGCTCGCCCCCCCGCCGCCCCGCAGCAGCCCCCGCCGCCCGTGCCGCAGCCGGCCCTGAACTCCGGCGGACTCTTTTCTTCCATCAAAGGAGGGGCGGGGAGCTTCCTAAAAAATTTGAAGGATACGTCGTCGAAAGTTATGCAGACTGTTCAACAGTAAGTTGTCATCTAGCATTTCTATGGGCAATTATTACTAAATTATTCCATTTTAATATGTTGTAGGTACACACATTACTTTTTGTTATTTCAGGTCAATAGCGAGAACTGATTTGGATATAAGCTACATAACTAGCCGAATTATAGTGATGCCGTATCCGTCAGAGGGGATAGAGAGCGCCTATAAAACTAACCATATTGAGGATGTAAGGGTGGGTACTACAAATATGCTGCTATTTTGGATTTGAGTATATTTTTATTAAAGAAGTGATGGGAGATAATAAATGGTGTCCGTTCCAAGAAACTTAAACTAGAGTCCATATTCCATACTGTTAACACCTATGTGAAGTAAAAAATGACTTCTAAGAAGCCATTACTCTCTTATCACGATGGCAGGAAGAGAAAGTTCTTCTAATAAAATCAGTTAAGTATTTTTGTGTGGGCTCCAGTTTTGAATGAATGAATGAATGAAAACACTATTGTACACCACGTTATACAAAAAACAAATAAATAACAAATAGGTATAACTTTGAATCGCGCGACAATAGGCGGTCTTATCGCTAAATAGCGATCTCTGCCAGACAACCTACACTGATTGTGAGAGATATATGAAGTGAAAAAGGGGGTGTATACATAACAATTTAAAGTTATTAATAAATACTATAAATATACGATATCACTTAATAACTACTTAAAGAAAGATAGTGACTTATCACTTGTTGTCTAAAAACGCATAGTGATGGAGCTTTTTTTTTTATAATGGCATTTGTGTTCACATTTTGCCAATGTCAAGTTTGGTGTATTTTATTATCTGTAGTATGTCGAAGTAAAGCAGTGGCTACCTTACCAAGACTTTATAGAGGAGTTTTGGCGGCAACAAAAAAAACACTTGATTAGCACAATTATTTCAATTCACTTCATTTGAGCTCTTTAATAGAACTATATTGGATAATATACCACCATAATTATGCAATATAACACTGAGTATCACCAAAATAATTAATTAAAACAAGAGCACCTCATGACACTTCCAAGTTCCCGCCAAAACTCCTAGATGAGTGGTTGTCCCCAGGCGTTCCTGGAGAGTCGTCACGGCGGCGGCCACTACAGCGTGTACAGCGCGGCGGGTGGGGCGGGCGGGGCGGGGTCCCTGTGGCGGCGGGCGGCGGACGCGCGCGCGCTGTGGCCCACCCCGCTGCACCGCGCGCCGCTCCTGGCGCCCTACTACGCGCTGCTGCAGCACATGTACCACTACCTCGCCAAGGACGACAGGAATACTGTGGTGATCACGTGTCAGGTACTACCTACTATGAAGCTGAGCGTTTATTATGACTGCCTGGGGCGGTGCTGCGCGCGTAGTAATGCGATCCGCCGATCCGCTCCGCTGCGATATTCTAATGGATTAATTTTTATATTAGTTATACTGCCTCGGTGGCGTAGTATGATATGACTGCAATGCTGAGGTCTTGGGCTCGATTCCCGGGTCGGGCAAAGTGATGTTAGGTTTTAAATTCAGTATCAGCCCGGAGTCTGAAATTTGCGCCCAATATGGCGATAGATTCGCCCCTTATCACATCATATGACGGAATACGCAAGGCGAAAAGTGGATGCACTAGTTACGCCTCTGCCTACCCCTTCGGGGATAAAAGGCGTGAGTGTGTGTGTGTGTGTGTGTGTGTATGTATTAATTATATGAGTTGAAATTTACGTTGCTAGCAGACCAGCCCAGGCTGTTTGATACTATCCATAAGTAGCTGTCAGTAAACAACTTGACCCATCGCTTTTTAACGCGGAGTGATCGACGTATCTATTAGTAGATCAGATAACTTTCCCTCCCGCATCCCGCTCAAGCCCCACTTTTTGCTATAAAATTATTGAAGACTCAATAACTTAAAGTTTAAAGTATATAACAGGTTATACTTACCTTGTAGGACGGCAAGGCGATGTCGTGCATGTTGGTAAGCGGCCTGCTGTTGTACGCGAAGCTGGTCACCGTGCCGGAGGACGCGTTGCAGATATTCGCCGTGAAGCGGTCTCCGATCAACATGCCGCCCAGCATGCTCAGATACCTATATTATCTAAGCAATATTATTAGGTGAGTTTTATGTATGTCGTTTCAGTATCATTATCAGATTAAATCCTAGTACTTTTTTTTAAACTATGTGATTATTATTTTCTTTCAGACCAGAGCCAATTCTGCCACACTTCAGGCCAGTTACTCTGGTATCTATTACTATACAACCTGTGCCGCTGTTTACAAAAGCGAGGTAAATTATATATCTTCCGTGTTAGTAAATTGTTATATAAATATGGGTTTGTAAAAATGTTTATTTTTTAATAAAAGGGATGGTTGTCGGCCGTATATTGAAGTTTATAATGAAGATAGGCTCGTATTGTCGACGCTTCAAGACTATGAAAGATTGCATCTCTATACCATGGCTGAAGGCAAGGTAAGATTTTTTTCATCTTAGTATTTTAATGGATTCTGTGTAGTCTGCAGTGTTCTTTGGCTTTCCTTCAGCCAACTAAAGTAAAGGCGTATCTCAATATTAACCAATCACAGCGCCCGGTTTGCTCCTGTGCCTACACACTGCAAAATTTTCATGCCGAAAGCATTGCACACATGCAGACTTTATCATAGCATTGCTCTATACTTAAGTAAGACCGGGTTTTTTCAACTGTTGTTATGGTAACCCTCGGTGTTATTAAGCTGGACGCGCTCGCGCTCGCCTCGAGTGCTCCGGCGCGGCGTGAGGCGTGACGCGTGACACGTGACGCCTGACACGTGACGCGTGACGCGTGACACGTGACGCCTGACACGTGACGCGTGACGCGTGAGGTGCTGCGACCGCGTCCAGCTTAATAACACCCTGACAAAAAGATTACTACAGCTGAAAAAACGGGGCCTAAGTAAAGTTGTGGAATACGGGCGTAAGAGTCACGCGATAACCTCATCATGATATACAGTAAGTATATTGGAGGAGTTTTGGGGGGGACTTGGAAGTGTCATGAGTTGCTTTTGTTTTAATTCATTATTTTGGTGATACTTAGGGTTATATTGCATAATTATGGTAGTATATTATCCAATATAGTTCTATTGAAAGGCTCAAATGAGGTGAATTGAAATAACTGTGCTAATCAAGTGTTTTTTTGTTGCCGCCAAAACTCCTCGATAAAGTCTTGGTAAGGTAGCCACTGCTTTACTACGACGTATCTACTACTAAGGATTCATCCTCACTTGACATTGGCAAAATTGTCCTAAAGGACTGAGCCATATAGAAAAAAAAAAGTATATTGATAACGTGTGCGTGTGTGTGTGTGTGTGTGTGCGTGTTGCAGGTGGTAGATCTCTCATTATGTAAGAGGCCGTCTGGGTGGCTACCACCGCAATGTCTATTTCTACCGCCAAGCAACAGTGCATGCACTGTTGTGTTTCGGTTTGAAGGACATTGTAGCCAGTATAACTACTGGACATAATGAGACTTTTTTTTTTATTTTGAACTTTTACAAAAGAATAGGAACTTACAATATTGGCAAATGTCCTTCAAAACTATACAAATAGTTTGACTGAAGGATCAGACTTAACATCTTATGTCTCAGGATGACGAGCGCAGTGGAATGCCACACAGTACTTTGTAAGTCAAGGTGCTGGATGGTGTTGCGACTGTTTATGGGTGGTCGTATCGCTTACCATCAGGCGAACGGCATGCTCGTCTCGTCATTCAATGCTATAAAAAAAAAAAAGGTGACGCTGCCGCTGGACACGACGGTGGCGGGCGACGTGTGCGTGTGCGTGTGGCACGCGCGGCAGCAGCTGGGGCGCGCGCTGGCGGTGCCGGTGCTGTCCGTGCACTTCCACACGGGCGCGCTGCGGCGGGACCACCACGCGCTCAAGTTCAACAGGTACCACTTACTTATTTAGTGCCAAAGGAGATGTCCGCTTTTTGTATGGATGCTGGGCCTCAAAATCTAACAAGGCTCAAACTTTACGGATATTAAAAGGGCAAAATATGGAACTTTGATCCATTCAAAAAATATTTTTAGACCCAAATATTCATGAACAACTTTTTTAGAAACGTTCATACTAAGTGTAGTTTTCAAGCCAAACAAAATTACATAAATCTCAAAATCGGAGGTCTTTAAAATTAAACAATTTATTGCAAAAGGTTAGTTTTCAGGAGTTCTATCCAAATATATACAAATTGTCTTGTTTAGAATTCCAGGCCCGTTTTTGGACATGTCCTTTTGCTCGAGGCTTCGCCCGCGTAAAAAATCTCTCCAGCTACAAAAATCCCTTAATCACTTTAGCGATCAAAAGCGCTATTTTTACGTCGTTACATATAATTATTTTAATTAAGCGATTGGTCTATACGTGTGCCAAATTTATCTAAATTACTAATATCGCTATTAAAAAATAGGGAATGATTGAAGTAGGTAGAAAACTTAGGGTTGTATGTATTTTTAATGCCACATCATAAAAAAATATCTGTCCGAAAAATATAAAATATTTTTTTGGGGTGGGCCACCCTGATCAATTAGGGGGATGAAAAATAGATAACAACCTATTCTCAGACCTACCAAGTGTGAATATAAAATTACATCAAAACCGGTTCAGCCTTTTCGGAGGAGTATGGTAACAAACAATGTGACACATTTTTTTAATTTATATAGATAGATAGATATACTTCATTATATTTATTAGGTCAGAAATCGACGGTATCGACGAGACAATACCAGTGAACGACCACTTCTCAGCGAACACTACAGTGGTCATAAGCCTGGTGGTACAGAACGGAGAGCGTAGGAAACCGCGCAGCGATCTCTGGGAAGAGGACCACTCCTTCCCGATACGCACACCCGACGTCCTGTTCTCTACCACATTAGAGAGAGACGAAACTATCGATAACTTTGGTAAGTAGTTTTTTTTATAAATATAGGGAACGTGCACGAACTATAGGTGGCAGCACAAAATCGACACAAGAGCCACATGTAGATAAAAAAGGAACCTGTCAAAGCTATAATTTATTTTTATTATTCTCCTATTATGTCAAAAATGATAATTTATGGGTTCCGGCTGAGTACTGTTGATACCTAGCGCGGCCAGAATAAACTTTTTTTTAGATAGGAGCTAGATATTTTGATGTTATTGAAGCAAAATTAAGAAATTATGTTCCCTTAATTACAGATTTGTTTGTATTGACTATTGTTTTCAAAACATCTTTATTTTTATAAATTACGTAATGAGACATTTCTAAATGCTTTTGGAACTCATAATTATGTGTGTTTTATACAGCTTTTATTATTTTTGTCGATTTTCACATAACCATGGAATGTAAGTATATACTCTAGGTACTATTACTTGGGAACATAATAGAATTCACACCATTTGATTTGTTTATTTTTATGTTTTGGAGTACCCAGATACACAGCAATACATTATCAACAAATTAAATGTTATTTTCATCCATATGAATATTTTACGTCAATGCCATGTATCGATGGGCTGAAAACGATTCAGATTGCGCCACCAAATGGCAGAGCTTACGACGTGCACGTTCCCTATAGTAAAAATATAGGGTGGCTTGAGTGCTCTGAATATAGCCATGAATGTAGAACTAAATATATACTGTAGAGTAGGCAGTTTTGAAATTTGTTATATTACGTAATTATATTTTTTGCTAGTATATTGATATACTTTGGTATCCTCCGTGGGATAAGTATATGAAGGCTGTGAATGGATATTCTGTGGTTCCGATCCCCTCGCAGTTCCTGATACCTTTGACGTAGTACTGGTTTCTAAGCCTGGGGTCATGAATATGCATGCGATAGTTACATCTGTTAAGAATATGTTTATGTATTCTAAAATATATCATAGTAATTTTGTTATATAACGTATGTAATAGAAGTTGTATCGTAATATAAATATGTGTGAAATGTAATATTCTTATATTTATTTATACAGCTAATCTGCGAAAGAACGCCGGGGCAATGCCAAAGACAAGTATGTTGTAGAGAAACATTAGTAGACTACACTGCTAAAAAATCATTGTTTGCATTTGTACCCAATCATTTTTATATTAAAACATCAACCCTCTATAAAAATAATGTAATCCCTCACCAAACATACCTACTTCACACCATCGATTTATTAATGGACCACAGTTTACAAGGGCGTAAGCAGGGGGGGACAGATTCAACATACGTACATTTTTATGTTAAATTATTGGGAGAACGTACATAAAGTTTTCGTCTTGCTCCCCCAGGATCAAAATTTAAGGCCCCCCCCCCTCTGAATTGAAAGAGGGCTACGCCCTTGACAGCTTTGAAAATTTTATGTTTTATCATGGCACTAATGAAATTGTACTTTATCAGCCAGTTTCTTCATGACTTAAAGTAAAAGTAACAGCCGTATAACGTGGCAAAACTCTTCATAATTAAGGCAAAGTAATAGCAAATTTGTCTTAACTTCAATGAAGATTCTGGCTGTAAAATATTATGTTCCCTCCGGCATATTTGTTACAAACTTAAATTTGAATTTGCAGTGACAACTGACTACCCCGTTAAGGAAGTGGAGAAGCCGCGGCCTGTCCGCCCGGCGCCTCCCTCCCCGCAGCCTCCCCACCGCCCCCCGCCGCCGAAGCCTTCACGACCAGCGCGGCAGGAGAGCACGGCAGACTTCCTGAACCTGACCAATAACGAACCGCAGAAGGAAGTCAACCAAGAGAAGAAAGTAAAGAGCGAAGATTCATTCGACTTTTTCGGCATGATGGAGAAGGAAACTACCGATGTCGCCTTTGGAGATTTCCTTAGCAGCAACGTTGCTGAGAATAAGCAGGTATGATTTACAATCATAACCCGAAAACAAAGGAAGAAGCTTATCTAGTGGCATCCACAATTCGAAAACTATTTCAGTTTATTTATTTTTGGCGGCGAAAGATCGTCGCCACTGTAGAGGAACAGATGGTTGCATTCCTTTATGGAAGGGGAAGATTTCCAGTCAGGCAGATGTTGCGTTTGACCGGCCGCGGCCCCTCCGATGGTTCCTAGTCGGAGGTGGTATATATATATTGTGCTTCGCGCAAATGTTGCTATCGCAATCCAGCATTGAGTGTCGCCATCTACCGGTATTATTGGGCGTTAATTTCTGGTTGTCAATACCACTGTGCGTCAGGTGAGTTGCTTGAGTCTTCTAATTGACCACTTAATTCAGTAGTTCCCAGCCATGTTGATAGGTGACGGTGTATGGTAAATATGCCGCCATATATTTACTAACTTTTGATCGCGGCTGCGCCCGCCTGATAGTTTTTCCGGGATAAAATTCCCGCTTTATATATTACCGTGATACGTAGCCTATATCCTTCCCAATGTCTCAAACTATCTCCATACCAAATTTCATCGAAATCAATTCATTAGTTTCAGAGATGTGCAGTTAGAAACAGACAGAGAAGAATTGTAAAACTCGCTGATTATGTTCCAGTGTGTATGATGTAGTCACCCTCTTTCTTTTTTATGACATTTCGTTCAATATACAGACACACCAGGTTCTACTGCTTTATTATAGTATCCATAGATTGCACTTTATACAAATCATGTAAAGGTGGACTTAATACCCTTTCAGTTCCATTGTCCGATAAGTGTTTGCCATATTGGAGCCGTAATCACAATTGTTATAGGTACACCTGTTTATAAATGTACTTTTTATTATATGTTTTCATGACTAAAGATTGTCTTAACATTTTTCAGCCATTCGCATCGGAGTCAATATTTGGAGACTTACCCGCTCCGTCGACTGAGCCGGCGGACGCCAAATGTAACGTCAATTCTAGCGATCCACTCAACTTCGATCCTTTTGGACTGAACGACCCGCTGCCGAAACAAGAACCATTGTTAACTCCACAGCTTATACAAGACGAGGGTATATTGCAGATTTAAGAGCTATTTCTAGATTTTTCAAATATTCGACTACAGTATAGTTATCTGTTGTCATGGTATTTAAGAATCGACGTCATTATAGTTGTTGATATAGTAATTAGTAATGTATGTGAACAAACAGTTCGAGCATAAAAAATATTTACAATTTTAATCGATACGCTTTGATGCCCGACGGATTCTTTGTTATTGAGATAATTAGATTAGTGTAGATTTCCAGATAAAAATATCCGAAATCCCACTATTAGCTCAGCCTGTAGATCATTCCATATTTTAAATGATTCGTTTGAAATCGATTTTTTTAACATAATCATCATTCGAAAATTATTTATTTAGTAAAGTTACACAAAAAATTGCAGGTCGTCCACAAAGTGTACCTCTGGAAAACGCTCAGCCCTCGAAAAAGGACCCGTTTGCGGATCTAGGTCTGCTAGGCGCCAGCATGCCCTCGGGCATACAGAACGTGGCGCCCCCCGCCGCCCCCGCCCCCGCGCCCCCCGCGCCGGGCTGCACGCCGCTCGTGACGCCGCTTGTGACGCCGCTCGTGACGCCGCTCGTGACGCCCCGCGCGTCGCCCTCGCACACGCCCGCGCAGCCACACACACAGCCGCACACACAGCCACACACGCCGGCCCGCTCACCTGCGCATCAACCAGATTATAAGTACGCAATTCCTAACTTGTCATTGCTATTATGTATCACAAATGGGATAAAAATAAATTTTCTTTTATCTATCTTTAGGCTGCGTAAACAAAGTTATGTTACATTAAGTTTGAAACGAGCAAAGTATTTTTACAATTATTAAAATTACACACCGATGCGCTGATTTGCTGCTCGAGATGTGGTATGTGAAGTCTGCCAACCCGCACTACGCCAGGGTGGTGGACTGAGGCCTTAAACCCTCTCAGTTGTAAGAAGGCTCGTGCCCAGCAGTGGGCAATGTATAATACAGGGCTGGTATGGTAAGCTAGAGATACTGGTACTGACATCGTGACCGCGTAGTAATGAACCGAACAGTGACTCCCGTCAAATGATGGGGGTTTTTATACATCCAACTGTCACTCCCATTAATAATTTGATATCTATACTTTTACAATTATTATTTTAAAGTACCCGCTGTAATATTCTTAGAGATCCTTGACAAACAATATGCAAAACGAAATACCATAATAATATTTATTAAAGAACCATGTTAAATAATATACGAAGCTTAAAAAAATATAATGTACATAATTGATTTATTATAGCCGATCTCATTTTGAAACCGCCAAAACTCCGGGTGAGGAGAAGGTAAAGAAGTCGATGGACGTGTTTGGCGACTTGCTTGGCAGTCAGGGGTACGAATTCGCCACCAAGCGTGACACTGGCCCCAAAACCATGAACGCTATGAGGAAAGTAGAGATGGCACGCGACATGGACCCGGAGAAACTGAAGATTCACGAATGGGTACATCCTATATACTTACATATTTTTTTCTTATCCAGATAGTTTTTTTTTAATGCTCTACTGGTGGTAGCTCTCTTATGTAATAGTTCGTCTGGGTGGGTACCACCGCAATGTTTATTTCTACCGCCAAGCAGCAGTGTGCATGCACTGTTGTGTTTCGGTTTGAAGGACATCGTAGCCAGTGTAACTACTGGACATAATGAGACTTAACATGTTATGTCTCAGGATGACGAGAGCAGTGCAATGCCACACAGTGCATTGTAACTCAAGGTGCTGGATGGTGTTGCGACTGTTTATGGGTGGTCGTATCGCTTACCATCAGGCGAACGGCATGTTCGTCTCGTCATTCAATGTAATCAAAAAAAAACTATGCCTTGATACACATCAAGGCATAGGTTTTTTCAAATTGCCACAAAGTGACATTAGAATGCGCAAAATTCTTGATGACAGTAACTGAATATTATCGATAAACTGACCTATCGATAAGTCTTGGCTTGCTATTATTGTTATTTGTTCGTAGACGGAGGGTAAGAAAGCGAACATCCGCGCTCTCCTGTGCTCCCTCCACGCGGTGGTGTGGGAGGAGTGTCGCTGGACGCGGTGCGACATGGCGCAGCTCGTGACGCCGGCCGACGTCAAGCGCAACTACAGGAAAGCGTGTCTCGCCGTGCATCCTGATAAGGTAATCTATACTAATATATAAAGCTGAAGAGTTTGTTTGTTTGTTTGAACGCGCTAATCTCAGAAGCTACCGGACTGATTTTGAAAATTCTTTCACTAATGGGAAGCTACATTACTCCTGAGTGCTATAGGCTACTTTTTATCCCGGAAAAACTTCCACGCGGGCGGAGCCGCGCGCTAATGCTAGTTGATTAATAAATATCAACTAGCTTTTTGTGGCTGCTTCGCCCGCGTGAATCGGTTTTTCGCGATAAAGATCCCGCTATATATTTTCTCGGGATAAAAAGTTGCCTAAAACCTTCCCAGGGTCTTTAACTATCTCCATATCAAATTTCATCGAAATCCGTACGGTATTTTTTAGGAGCGCGCCTATGCATTGTTGCCTCTCTAATTGATTATATTCATATTATTACTAGCTGACCCGGAAAACGTTGTTTTGCCACATAAATACTTTTTAGAGATTATTTTAGTAGAAAAAATATATAATAGATCAGTTACCGACCGGGGTTAAAAGTTATTAAATTACTAATATCGCTACTAAAAAATGGGGGATGATGGAAGAAGGTAGAAAATTTAGGATTGTATGTATTTTTTAATGCCACATCATAAAAAAATCTGTCCGAAAAATAAAAAAATGTTTGGGGTGGGCCACCCTTATCACTTAGGGGGATGAAAAATAGATAACAACCTATTCTCAGACCTACCAAGTGCGAATATAAAATTTCATCAAAATCGGTTCTGCCGTTTCGGAGGAGTATGGTAACAAACACTGTGACACGAAATTTTTATAAATATAGATAGATTAGTAAACAAACCTTTTTAAACAGTTAATGATGATGATTTTGTATTTTCGTTTTTTTCAGCAAATAGGCACGCCCAACGAGAACATAGCGAAGATGATTTTCATGGAGTTGAACAACGCGTGGAGTGACTTCGAAAACGACGCTAAGCAACAGAATCTGTTCCAGTCTTAGTTTTCGTCAGTCCCACATGTTTAATCATAAGAAAACCAGGGCTGCCAGATTTGGCAGCTAAAGAGTATGAACGGTATAAGTTTGGGTATCCTGATTTTATTATCCTGCTTTATCAGTAGGCATGTTCTTAATACAAACATGTATATACATAAGATTTTCCAAGCATTACATTCGAAATACAAAAAGAGACTAAAATAATGTTTTCCTTCAGTTGTCAAGTTGATTACATTTCACGCGATACATGTGAATCCCGTTAAAAATCTTAAACCTGGCATCCCTGAAAAAGTACAATGCTACTTTCTGTAGACTGCAGTCGTATCAAATAAATCAGATCTCAATACAAAACAGTTTGATGACGTTTTCAAATGTAGATGACAATTATAGGAAACAGTTGACTGTTTCTTTTGAATGCTAAGATTTTTCTAAAGGTGTTTTTAGATTTGAGCATTTACTTGTAACACAACATCGAGCATTCGCCGTTTTTACATCGAGCTGCATTGTAAGAGATGTTACAAGTTAATGCTGACTCGCCTTGAGCATTACTTCGAACGCAGCGTCGAGCATTCGCAGGAATGTTACATTACATGAAAATGCTTGTGGAACTGCACCATTCCTAAGAACGTTACATTACATGGTAATGCTCTAGTCTATACGCATCTTCACAAATAGTAACAATAACATAAGGATATATGAATATAATATTATAAGAGGTTTAACCATTTTTTACACAAGGACGGATCTGTAACGTCTGATCTGAGGCAACGGAATGTCGCTTATTAGCTTAAAATGTACTGGCCTAAAATAAAATAAAATTAAAATATGATGAATGGACTCAATATTTAGATAAGTACTCGGATTCGTCCTTGTTGTATTGTCATCGCCGGACTTTGACTTAATCTTCTAGAATTTACTTTTTCAGTCTTCCCGATATGTTAATTCATCTACATCGAGTCATCGTTTTAAATGAATCATTTTATAGTTTTTCACTGAAATGTACTTAGTTTGGTCTTATCGAAATGATTATTGCAAGTATTTTGAGTTTCTCAGAGCACAAAACTCATTTCGTTCTTAAACATTTGTTTTAAGTATATTTGTGATGCATTACTTCAAAATTGAGAGTATATAATTTTTATTTGTAATAAAATATTGTTGAAATGATTGAATAGTGGCAAAGATTTGTATTGCATGAATTATCGCAGGTCAACGTATCAATTAAACACTAGTCACCTATTGTCCCAATTAAGCTTAATTAATATCCAAGTGTACTACAAGGATATGTAGCAATGTCAGAAATTTCACGCTCGATTGTGTATTTGTTAGTTATTTGTGGTAAAAACGCCATATTCACTTTAAATGGAGTCACTAATGAAAATTAAAAGTGATAAGAAGGCGATAAAACAGATCGACATTATAAGTATTATAAATATTTGTAAATCTGATAATTGGTGTAAGTGGTGCGCGTTAATATTGAATATAACTATAGGGAAAATATATTTTCTCTCGTTACTTAATCGTTTTACGTTGTAATTGTAGTTTGTAAGTAATAGTACCGAGCAAAGGGTGTATATTTTAGCTGTTATCACGAACACTGTTCAAAAATGTTAGCAAAATTAACTGAGCTTGTTCATTCAGTATTAAAACTTTTTTCTCTTATAGAAGCTATATAAACTACGCACTTAGCTGCTTTTGTAGTGAGCCAATTAATAAAGTTTGTTCTTTAAATATACAAATATGAATCAATGAAAATTGCTTTTCTATAATTTAGCTCGGAGCATCGATCTAATACTCTATTATATTTAAAATATCGTTACGACTGAAAAATCATTAAATGCTGATAGATGAATGTTCATGGCATTAAAATTTAATATAGATATAATACGTTATTGGGTGGTAATCTTAAGTTTATACATTCCGGGTTCAATAGAAATCAATGAAGATTTCTTGTTAAGTTTCAATTGTATTTTCTGAAACATTGATTACAATATCTCGGGTTTCGTAACCGAGCTGGTTTTACTTTAGCTTAAGTATAAAGGAGAGGTATGATTCAATAATTAGGGACAAAATAATACACGCTTTTTCTTATTAAGTTTATTTTCAATTTCACCTCGTGTAACTTTCTTTAGAGCAGTACATGAATTCATTCCGAACATCCCATAGTAATAAGGTGATAAATAGTCATAGTTGACTAGTCTATCTTGATCCAGTGGAAACAATTATCGATAAAATACCATCCACTTTACTGGTTTGACCTGTAGTTAAATCTTTTAGAAATACATATTCGAAATCCTTACGGTCTCGTCTCGATTTACTTATAGCTTATGCAATTGTTCCTTATAGATATTTTTATATTAAACTTAGAGCCTACAAGTGCATAGTATAAACGTCATAGGTTTGAGTGGGATAAGACCCAAGTGAAATAGTTGTATGTTTTAATATTGTGTATATTTTGCTTAGTTATAGACCATGTATGTCCCAATACATCCAGAAATTTGTTCAAAAATAAAGATTACAGAGAAATACACAAGTTTTATTTTCAAATGGAAATCTGAATAAATATCACTCGACGAGTGGCGAGAGAAATAAAGAGGGAAGTGGGTAGCCACAGTGACTGGGCTATTGGTCAGGCCGATCGCTGCCGACGCTCTTTATTGACGGTTATTGTAACGCGAGTCAAAGGCGCGGAAATACGATCGAGAGTAATCGGTCACACTCGCGTTGAACGCCTTCGCATCGAACGCTCCTGGAGTTTGATTTATAAGTAATTTAACATGACAACACCACTGCCCTTCAATGTGAATGACAAATTAATAAAATGTATTGAATAATTAACTGCAATTTGGAATGAAAAGTTAAAAGAAAAACAAAAGTTTTAAAATATAATACGAAACTATTTAGAACTATATTTAATCACAAGTTGATATGCAAAATTATATTAGAGTCGATAAAAAATGTTTTAAAAGGTAATTTTAAATAATTCGCCAATGTTGTCAGACTGCCTCGGTGGCGTAGTTGTATTACGGTACGACTGCAACGCTGAGGTCTTGAGTTCGATCCCCGGGTCGGTTGAGTTTTTCTATTCGATAGGCTCGTATCACATCATGGGACGGAATAACGGCGAAAAGTGGGTGCACTAGTTGCGCCTCTGCCTACCCCTTCGGAGATAAAAGGCGTGAGTGTGTGATTGAGTGAGTTGTCATTCATTGAAAAGCGAATATCTGAATGCGGAGCAACGCCTTGAATGTCACGAGTGTGGCTGCTAGAGAAATATTTGCGGCAGCGCAAGGACCTGAAGGTTGGCTAGGAGCATAGTCTGGCCGACGCGTCATAAAAAGGGTATTAATAAAAACTTGATATAAAGGTTAGTAGTACTGTCAGAATAAGGAAAGTGTGAAGAAAAGTGTTTTTTACAAACTAGACTGCAGAATTTTCAGAAACTATTGTTTTACGCGTTTTCGTCTTAAGTAAGCAAAAACAGAACTACTTTGACTTCTATTCTGCAACACCCTATAATCTATATCAAAAATATTGCGCTACTGAGCGAATATATATCTTGTAGTTTTATATACAATACGTACATACATATACATCTTATACTAGATCAGTAAGGGATATCGTTTAAAATATATAATTGTATTTATAGAATATCTATTGTGCATTCGCGCTTAACTCTTTATTTTGATTTTTGTACACTTATAATGAACTACATATTATATAGTACTAAACTATAAGTAATCTATACGGTTTTATACGGATATAATAATGATCTGTACAGGAATTTTAAAATTTTAGACGCTATTTAATCCGCTACGCTAGTCTATGCCTTGTATAAGTCTGGTTCATACGCTGTCATTTCATATATAACAAAGAGGCTATATGGTCGTTGATAACAAGGCATAATATATTTTCGTGGCAGCCACTAAATGTTATTCAAATTCATACTCAATGGCATATCAGTTCCTATTTTGTGTCACATACAACTACGAATTTACCGTACCTATGTCTGGGTATGACCTAGGGTTGCCAAATTGAAAAATCTAAATATCAGGAAAAAATTTCAAAATGTCGGCATTTTGGAGTTGACCGTTGTTATCTAGAGAAATGCACTAAAGGCATAATTATCAACAACTTTTGAAATGTTAAGTTCGTTGTGACAATCGGAGAGCTATTCCCATATAAAAAAGATTGCATCATTTAATTTTTTTTATTGAAGTAGAAAATGGTTATAAGTGGTTTATCGGGAGATTTTGTTATTTGTCGGGACAATACATGAAATATCGGGGGAATTCAGAGGATCCCGACCATCTGGCAACCCTGGTCTGGCCGACGTCACACAGTCAAACCAATTCGGTTTACTGGTACACGGATATCCTTAAAACAGCTAATCATAATGCATTATTTCAGCTCTAGACTTCTTAAAAGCTCAAACATCCATAATGCATTATAGGTTAATATCCCACAAAATGGACATTAACCTAATATAAATTCCAAGGTCAGCTGGTTTCCATCTTAACTTCCATACATCCATAGCGTTCCAAGAGTTCCTGCTTCTTTCGTCGTAGAAGTGCTTCCTGAATGTCTTTCTGTGAAGGCACGGCCACATGAGAGGTAACCACTGGCGCCGCCGGCTCTTCGTCTTCTTCTATCCTCTTGTCATCCGGCTAAAAAATGACACATCAGTAAAGTTTATGAATTGTTGACATGAAAATATTAATCTTTTTTTTTTAATCAACCATTTTTGTCCACAAAATTTTGTAGCTTAACCTAGGACAAAGAAATTACCATGCCTTAACTAGAAATCTGGTTTAAGCTGAGTATATTGCTAATGTTCTACAGGTAGTAGTAGGTGAGGTGCCTCGTAACGCCCCTAAAAGCAAATATCGTAGTAATATGAATCACTAGATTCTGCTCCCAGCTTCACCCGCGCAAAAGTGTTTCCAGAATAAAAATAGTAGCCGATGTCCTTCCCAGGATCCCAAACTATCTAAATACCAAATTTTCATCGAAATCGGTTCAGTAGTACCAGAAATTAGCCCCTCAACTCACAAACTTTAACACTTTATAATATTAGTGTAGATTAGGATACTTACATCTTCCGGATAAATGTTTTCTTCTTCTGGTATCGCTTCATCCTTGTTCTTCTTCCATTCTTCCACTGTCCGTGCAATAGCTAGAAAAAGAAATGTTTAATTTTGTAATAACACTAAAGTCCGGCGTCGATTTGAGGGGAAACGAATAGCATTTATTTTGAGCGCAGTGAGTTCAGCTTGACGCGTCGTGACTCGTGGCGCGTTTCTACTTTCTAATGGACGCAGTGTCAAAGTAGATATATAGTAGACACATTTATGCGACTCAATTCTATTCTAATAAAAAAATCGTTTCTCTTCAATATATTACTCTCACACCTTCTTTCTCAGCCTCCTGTTCCAAAGGTAGCAAGAGTCCATCATCGTCATCTCTGTACCCATAATAATCAGCATCGACGTCTCTCATGAGATCAGCGCGTGTACGTCGCGGCGGTGGCGGTGGCTCTTGCTCGAATAGTTCGCGTACACCTAACGACAAAAATTATACATAATGATTTATAACAGATGATGAGGTAAGAAGTGCATGTCTCTTACATGCAAAACTTATTAAGACCTGTAAAATCCTTAATAAGGGCTAAATTTTAATATTTTTTTTAATACGAACACTTTAGTATTTTATGGTTGCTTCTGTAACTCACCCGGCAAATCTTTCGCAGCACCGAAATATTTGTAGCCCCTGTTTCCCGGCACTTCTTTCCCATCCTGGTCCAACATTTTGGGCCCAACGCGAGCATGATCGGGACCTCCGAGCGACTTTATCTGAACTTCCCAGTGACGTTTCTCACGCATCAACTTATTGATTTCATCGTTCAGGTCACGAATGCGGAATTCACCAAGCCCAGCTAAAAATGAGAAGATGCAGTCGTAACTAAACCAATAAAATAAGTAGACAGTAAATACATTTTAAACTATTATATACATTTTAAAATATTTTGGATTTACAATTTCTATACAAACTGTTGCGAAATCAAATTGATTGTACACCGCTGTTGGAGAAAATAAGTTTTAAAGTCCCATTTAAATATCCTAGATATAAAATAAAACCACTTGTTCCACCTTTTCGTAATACAGTCACAGGTGCTAATTCTCCGTTGTGTCGTTTGAGTAAGTTGCTGAATAATTACAGTAATGTGGTAGATGTCAATTTCCAAAGTTTCGCCAACTTTCGTAAGAGCATATTGGAGGATGATGGGGGTACAGGCATTGTTTCTAGTGGTATTCATAATTAATTAGAATTAAGTAGTCCTGATCTTGTTTTCTTTTCTTCTTTTTTACCGTCTTTATTTATATGGGCTTCACACCTATTTTAATTTTTCATATTTTTTGTTGTATTTTAATTATAAGCATATCGTTTGTAACCGTCACTTAGTTTAAAGTTATAACTTATATATAATGCAAGCTGTGTTTACCTGTAAGTTGGTTTGTCATATTTAGATTACACTATAGCTATACTTAATATAACACAATGTAATAATGTGAAAACCGTTGGTGGACCTAATTAAAATAAATAAATAAAAATAAAACATTCAAGATCAATAATTAAAGCAATACAAATGTAACAAAATCTTTATATTCGTAAAATCAATAAGATACAGTAGTTAGTGCAAATAGTTTTCAAGTAATGATAACAATGTCAAAATGCTGTTGTTTTATAAGTTATCGTTTTGGTTTCTTTCCTTTCTTCTTTGATTTCACGGCCTTTGCTTTGCCTTTTTCCTTTTTCTTCGTACTCAATGTTTTTTTTTTAATGTCATCAGAACTACATTGCTGTGAAATATTTGGCTTGTTTTCAATTAGTTTATCATGGGGTGACTTAGGCGTCACTAATTCTATTTCTAAATCTGTCTTTTTGTCTTTAGTCTCCAATTTTTTCCCGATTTTAAGGATGAACACATCCTTCAAAGGATGCATTTCCTTCTCCATGGCGACAGGCACTGGACAGTTTGAAGGTGTGACATTAATTATTTTTCTATCTTTCATATCACATGTTCTATCACATCCATTATACGTATATTTTAAATTTGAGGAATAATTATTATGGGTTTTATCGGGACTGCATAGATCTTGCGGCAATTCAAACTGTATTTGATCCCCTGTATTGTATGGTGTGTCTTCACAAGAACATAGTTCTTGAATTTTATCATACTTGCCAATTCTATCTACTCTGGAACTCTTAGGAACCCTGATTTTCAATTCATTTGCGTTTATCTTAGTAAATATTTCATCATATTTGGGAATGTTATCATGATGGTACTTATAAGGGACTGGTTCATATGAACGTCTAGAAGACATTGGAGATAGTTGCGACATCGGACTTCCACGTCTTGACGGTGAATGGTGATTACACGGCGGTGTTTTTTTTGTAACGCTACTTTCGTCCAGCAATATTTTACCATGAGCATCCATTTCTACTTTATGGCACGAGTACATCGTCATACCATTATCTTTTTTTAAGAGAAAGGATGTCCCCTGCGGTTGTGGTGAAGCACAAAATGTAGTAGTAATTTCCTTGCCCAAAAACGACATCCTTGTCGTTACCTGAATAACTCCTATGGAATCTCGATTATCATCATCGCCACATGACAAGTAATACAAATTTTTGGACAGCGGAGTGGATGTAGTGCACACTATGTTGTCATTTGGTTGCTGTTCTAACCACTTCGTACAGAGTTCTTCACGTAACGCGATAAATTCTTTGGTATAATCCATGCGCGTTTCTCCTATCTTTGTAACACAGCTTGTGCATGGCGGTTGCTTCGTCAGCTGTATAACTATTTCGAACTCCTTGATACTGCATATTTTGTCGTAAGTCATTGCAAACAACGTGGATTTCCCAACGTTTAATTTGCTGAAATTATCTAATTTCCCGTAAGACGGATCGTACAAAACAATAGGCTGTTTTCCTAGGAAAGTCGCTGATATAACCAAATTATTAAAATCAATATCAAAACAATCACATTTCATATGAATCTTGTTTATAATCAATTCTACTAGGAAGAGGTGATAGGGGAAGTTTACGTCTTCTTCCTTTACCGACATCAGGTTTTGTTTAGTCTTTTCAATATCTTTTGTTAAACTTTTTATAGACTGACGCAAGGCGCTAGCTTCATTTGTCAGTGCTCTACTCATATTGGCAATTTTGTCTATATTATCCGTAATGTACGGGGAATTTGGATCAGCTGCATTCTTTACCAAGTTATTAAATGTTTCAGCTAGTTTATTAACATTTTCAGTAATATTTTTTCCTTTCGGCTCAAGTGCCGTAACAGCTTCTACTATCTGTTCTACACCACGACCAGGCTTTGGATTGGGACTTTTTCGTTGAGGTGAACTGGAAAATGAAGTTCTTTTTGCAGATGTTTCACTTTGAAGAGAATTAACAAGTGATGCCTTTGGCTGTGGAAAATTGGATATTCGAGTCGGGCTGCCCGCCGATCGAGGCGAAGGTGTCGATCGATTTGTAGTCAAATTAGGGATTGTAACACTTATAGGTGAGGCGGGTGGTGGTGTAGTGATTTTTGCGGGTGCTGGCATTGGCGAATGATCAATTTGGAATTGTTCTTCATGCGGCTGTGCATCCGGATTGTCAACTGTTTCCAAAACATTTTGGGATCTTATAGTCAAATCTTTTTGTGATATGTTACTTGGCTTTCTGGATGCATTTTGTACTGATGGGATGACTGGAGGTGTAGTTTCTGAGTCTTCCATTATATTTGTTTTATATTATAAAAATATTATGTTTTAAACTATTGACAATAATTTTTACATTCTTATTGAAATTGATAGGCATGGCCATATAGATTAGTTATTTTAACCAGTCAAATCTAGAAACTAGAAACAGTTTAAAATCTTATTTATAGTTAACAATATATTATATTATATGGAAAGTAGATACATACCGTTTTGTATTTGAGCAACTTTTTTGGCAATCTCCCTGACAATTTGAAGGCGCCATTTTTCTGCTTGCTGCAAGTCATTGCATTCCGAAGCAAGATATGGGCGTCGTTCACGCTGGCCGCCGGCTTCCTGCACTTGAGCTGCGCGCCATCGCGCCAATGTGGTCCTAAATGAAGCAATTTTAATATTTTCAAAATATAAAGAGTAATCTGAGTATTAAAATGAAGAGTACATTCATAAACCTTATTATAATGTTCTATGTTGATACACAGCTGTGGACTGTCTTTGCAAAAAATAACAGCACATTACAATATTAAAAGAGATAAACACAAGGATATAAAAATACATACCCCACACCTGCTATCATGTTATATTACCATAATATTTAATAAGGTAATTTTTCATTAAAGAATGAAGCCCGATAGGAGGAATTTTAAGCATGAATTCCTCCTATCCGGACATTGTCATGTAATGTATAATGTTAAAGCTACATGTAAACTGTAGCACATTCGACTTTAATTGACTTATTAAAGTCCTCAAAAAATTATATATTATTACTTACATAGCCTTTTCTGCATTTCTCGCCTGAAAACAATAAATTATTTTGTTTTATAAATTGTGATATTAAAGTACCACTTTAATCCTATCACTTCATTGTATTATAATTAATGGAATATTTGTAAAGATGTTTTGATTTTGGTTCGCATTAAGTGCAAAAACCATTGAATGAATATTAGCATGCAGATAGTGATATATTCATTGTGAAATTTTTATTTTTTTGTAGATTTTGAAAAAGTCAGCATAATAAGAAAACTTAGTGATTACTGAAGAACAAAATTGAAATGTACCTATTATGTAGTATGTTGCATTTTTTTTATGGCATTGAATGACGAGTTGAGCATGCCATTCATGCATACGTGCAAATGTGCAAATACGTGCATATGTGCAGGAAGTGATGTGTTGTTGAAATAAGTATGTAAGTATAACTTGCCAAGAAAGTCCAGAAGCAAAAAAGTAGATTTGTTTACCGAGACAAGGGAACTTAATTTAAAGGACTCGGCAGTGATATTAATCAGCACTCATTTAACAACAATCTATGTTGTGTAGGTTGTTGATTATTTAAACAATACGACATTTGCCAAATTAAATACAGAAAACCATATTCCTATGTTTAACTACAAATTTAAAAATGATAGAGAAGCACACAATAATTTCAGGAACTTAAAAGAAATTATACAAACAAATTTTTTTTTTTTACTAATTGCATTTAGTAGATAGAGTGATAAGGAATGAACTGTGGTCAGCTCTGTCCATGTATGTGGTGGATAGTATAGTGTAGTGGTGTTTGGCCTGATTCAAGCACTGAAGTTTCTTTATGAGAACCCTAGTGCTTGTATCAGGATAAATGGAGCCTACATTGACTGGTTTCACATTAATAAGGGTGTGAGACAGGGATGTGTAGCGTCTCCATGGCTGTTCAAGCTATTCATGGATGGCTGTCTAAAAGATATGAAACAGAGTGCGTACGGGCTGAGAATGAATGGTTTGTCACTCAACTGTCTAGTCTACGCTGATGATCAAGTAATTCTTGTGTCATCGGCGGAGGAGTTACAGAAGTTAGTGACAATTATGGATGATGCTTTTGGAAGAAAAGACATGAAGATGAATGTTAGTAAGACAAAAGTTATGGTGTTTGAAAGGGACGATAGCATGACAGAATGCAATATTTTTATAGGTAATGTCAGGGTACAGCAAGTAAGGGATTTTGTATATTTGGGATGTTTTCACAATTGATGGTAGGTATGACAGTGATATTGAGAGTCGAGTGAGAGCAGGTAATCAGGTGAATGGAGCGTTGCACACCTTTATGGGTAGCCGGAAGGTGTCCAAAAAGGCATGACTAGTCTATAGAGGAGTGTTATTACCAACGCTGATGTACGGTAGTGAAAGCTGGGTATGGCAGAAAAAGCACGAAAGTAAGATTAAAGCAGTGGAAATGAGAGTGTTAAGAAGCATGTGTGGGGTCACTGTATGTGATAGAGTACGGAATACTATGGTGATGGACATGTGTCGAGTGACAAAGGATGTAGTGACCAAAATTAAGAAGGGTATGCAAAGGTAGTTTGGGCATTTGGAAAGGATGGATGATAGGAGAATGGCAAAGAGGATATATAAGGCGATGGAAGGGCCGGCAGGGGTCGACCGCACCGAACCTTCAAATTTCAGATATCTGACATTCTAAGTAAAGGCTAGGTCAAAAGTACCCTGAGCCGCCAGGAGTGCATGAAAAGATCGATGAAGGTAGAGGAAGCGAAAGTAGTGTGCCAGAATCGAGCAAAGTGGCAATCCATAGTCTCTGCCTGCCCCTATGGAACAGAGGCGTGATAGTATAGTATGTATGTATGTGTTTAAAATGTATCATATCACATACAAATAGATAAAATATTATCTTACCATTTTTGTTTATTGTAAAACAAGTTTATTGGTGAATTCCAGCAGTATTCCAGAATAACTAAATCAAAACATAACCTCAAAAATATTACAATTTACAAATGACTGTTGACAATTGAAATTGGACATCAGAGGTTGACATAAGTGACGCAAACACTTGACGTACAAGCTGGGTTATACATCCGTTTTTCTTTTCTGAATTCAGAATTGGAATTCAGAACTAAGAATAAGTGAATTCACTCACGTGTAAAATTTCACCACGATTCTTAATTTTCTCAGATTGATCTGAAAGAATGCCTGAAGAATGATCTGATATTTTACGTAAATTATACATACACACTCATGCCCTTTATCTCCGAAGAGGAAAGCAGAGGCGCAACTAGTGCATCCACTTGAGTGAATAATTATTAATTGGACAATAAGTGGTAATGGACGATAGCCTAGTTGGGAATGGAACGGTCTGCCGAGAGAATGTCCGGAGGTTCAGAACCCAAGGCACACACCTCTGACTTTTCGAAGTTACGTGTATATTGCTTAACAATTATCGTTCGGTTTAACGGTGAGGAAAACATCGTGAGGAATCCTACATACCTGAGAATTCTACATAAAAATCTCGAGGATATGTGAAGTCTGCGAACCCGCACTAGGTCAGCGTAGTGGACTAAGATCTAACCCCTCTCATTAGTAGAAGAGGCCTGTGCTGAGCAGTAGGCAGTATTTAATACAGGACTGTTTGCATTGCATTGCATTGCAATTATTATTTAATTTTCACTGGGATACGCACGTATTCCGTCCCATGATGTGACAGGGGGCGAGCCTATCGCCATATCGGGCACAAATTTCAGACTCCGGGCCAATACTGAAGTAGAAAAAGCCAATATCACTTTGCCCAACCTGGGAACGAACCCGATTACTCAGCATTGCAATCGTACCATAATACAAATACGCCACTGATGCAGTCTATTTATGGAATTTATTATATTATTTTGGTTTCAAAATACTTTGATCCTTTTATTTATGTGTCTATTTAATCTCCCTTCTATATAAGTATTATTTATTTGCAAATAATTCGTGAATATTTCATAAGAAAAACGCTTCTTTTTAATTACTCAGTTTTTTAAACTAAGATTTTAAATTATCCTGTTCGTAAATTTATTTTATCCAAGGTAAAAAAAAAGAAAAAGAGAAGTTCTAAAAGAGTGGTGTAATGTAAATCAAATGCATCTAAATGTGCAGAAATGTTACTATATTAAATACACGTGGAAAATAACACTATCAATCTGTATATACCTTAAACGGTGTTGCTCTGACTGAGGTGAGTGACATACGCGACTTAGGAGTCTTAATTGATAGCAAACTAACTTTGTCGATAACACTAATGTTTGTTCACACCTAAGCAGGGGCTCACAATGCTACTCAACCACTTCCTTTTTTTCTGTAGATTGTATAGTATAACCTTTCATATACGTAAATAAAATAAATTTTGCTTTCACCGCTGTTATGGCGAATGTTGTAAATGCCTGTTATAGGCTTTGAGTGTTTGTTATAGGTGTACATTTATCAGAATATTATGTTATGACAACCCTGTCATAATCAACATTTATTTATACATAAATATACAAAACCATTACAGATCTACTAAAGTGGTGTAAAACATAGAAGTATGATAATTAATACCTCAGTGTGTATAAATGTGTATGCTGTTGGTGTTTTTTAAATAAATAAATAAATAAAGGTTTTTTTATGGTATTGAATGACGAGACGAGCATGCCGTTCGCCTGATGGTAAGCGATACGATCGCCCATAAACAGTAGTAACACCACACAGCACCTTGAGTTACAAAGTACTGTGTGGCATTCCACTGCGCTCGTCATCCTGAGACATAAGATGTTAAGTCTCATTATGCCCAGTAGTTACACTGGCTACTAGGTGATTAAGTAAGTCGAGTAGAAGTGGCAATATTTCTAAATTTAAGAAAGGTGTGCGACAGGCATCCATTTTTAAGATTCTGAATGTCGTTTCTTAATTCAGCATGCCATTCCGTGTGCATAAGCTCGGCCTTAGAGCGCGTTTCAAAAAAAAATCCCGTCATGTTGGCAGGTATGTATACCAGTGTTGATATATCATACAAAATGTGTTTCCTTGAAATTAGGGAAATTTTATGTGTTTACAGTATGACAGTGAAAGTAGTTTTTATAACACTGATGTAAAAATAATGTATGATGGTGATAGTACTTTGAGTATTTAACCAATAAATGCTCTAAGTGGTAGTAGTATGTTTTACTATTTTTATTCATCTTAAAAATCCTCATCTATTAAAGTTAGGATGGTAGAACCAGACCTGCGAGGCGCTGCACAAAAAAAACAGTCTAGCAAAATAAAATTAAAGTATTTTACTCGCACACATTAACTACCGTCAAGTTAACTACATTCATCATAATATTCATTCATTTACCTTAAGAACGTTACCTACTGTACTTATATACTTAGGTCTTTGAAAATTTTTGGGGTATTATATATGAAACGAAGAATTCTTCTGATATTTAATAAAATATGCATTTATTCGCTTGATTGATAGCAAAAATAAATAAGTACTTACCTACGTATTAACATTGGTACCCCAGTGCATGTTTATATTATATGATTTACAGTTAAATTTACACATTACTTCAGTAATGTTATAGGTACCTACTTATATATTCTTTTTTTACTTCTTGTCTCAAGTTACCCTATGGGTTGGGCTACCTTAAATGCACTATTGTGTTTCGGTTTGCAGGACATTTATCGCACTTAAATAGAAAAAAAAACGTAGGTATCAACCAACTAAAACGTTGTAGAATAATAAAAAATAATATTATTGAATTTTTATTTAAGCAAGTATATTACAAACGATTTACAATCGAATTAACTACTTTGAACTTATTTTTGATATGTATTAACAAATTATTAGACAATACAATGATATTAGCAGCTGTATAACATTTTATTTACCTAATAAAAATGTATAGCTAAACGAACAATAATACATTAAACATAGAGACTTATAAATCACCAATTTATATTAATGAGATACGCCATTGGCAATGTGATAAGCGCAAAAATTTACTGACAACAATACGAAGATACACTTTGAGATATACATAGCGAATAAAACATGTATAAAACAACATCTGAAATTATTTATAGAGACTAGGGAAGCTAAAGCTACGTCACTACTAGGTGAAATAATAATTTAGAAAATTCTTATAACGCTACCAGAGCGTCTTGTTGCAGACCGACTACAGTACAAACTAAGCAGATATTAATAAGCCTGTAGTACCTAAAGTGTAGAAGTAATATTTTACATCTTAAATACCTTCTACATCTAATGTGTACCAGACACATAAACTTACTGTCTATCGTACCTACATAACTAACTGATATGCATTTAGCATATAAAAACTTTTTTTAACAACCAATTTTCTACAATGCAAATAACGTTCACATTGCGTACTAAATTGATTAATCAATTTTCCTCGTTTTCTGTTATCTCCGCCTACAAAACACAAAACAGATCCATGCGCGCATCTGATCGTTTAATTCTCCTTCCTAGACAGATTCGTAGCGCCAAAACGCTGAAGAATTTGAACCAAAGCTGCCCTAGGGTCGGTTCTAGCGATCCGTGGCATTTGGATTGGTGTACGAGAACCCTCGGAACGGCTCCTGGTCCATGGAGCGCAGGACTTGCGGCTCGACTGCGGTGAGACGAGGACGTTCGCCTGTGAACGCTCGGTCGAAGTACTGCGTGTCCAGCGGGTGTCTCTGTGGACATTAAAACAATTATAAGAAAATTTTAATCGTGGTAGGTCTCTCCTATGCGAGAGGCCGCCTGAGTCAGTATAACCGCAATGTCTATTTCTACCGCCAAGCAGCACTGTGCATGCAATGTTGTGTTCCGGTTTGAAGGACATTGTAGCCAGTGTAATTACTAGGCATTGTGGGACTTAACATCTAATGTCTCCGAGTGTCGAGCGCTCCAATAGTGTCATGCAATACTTTGTAATTCAAAGTTATGTGCGGCGTTGCTACTGTTTATGGACGGTCGTATCGCTTACCATCAGGTGAGCGGCATGCTCGTCTCGTTTCATTTAAATGCAATAAAGAAAAAAATATCAATATTAATTTACAACTACCTACTACCTTAAAAGAAGCTTATAAAAATCCTGATATTAGGTATCAAAATTTTTTGAAGTACCTATATGTATAATAATATTATCTACGTATTTTCTACACGATTATTAAATAATAAAAACTAAATGATCGCGGTCATAACATGCTCGCGATCAGCGATAAGTTCCTTATTGCGTGTGTGACCAAAATAGTTCGTGGAGAATGTGTATTGTGTGGGTCGTTAGACACTCGAGTCCCTTCTTACAATAACGACACGTCAAATAATAGTTTTGTTTTGACCTTTCATATTTATATTATGATATATTTTTATAGTTAAGTAGGTCCATTATGAATAGTTTGTAATAACCTAGTAGGTACCTACATTTAATTCTAGTTTCATATCAGAATTACTCTCTAGAACCAAAATCACATTAAAACGGACGCAAGTATGAATTCAAAGTATACGTACCACGCGGGGTCTGAATGGCGCTTCCAGATCTCGTCTCTCGAGCCGGTCCCATTGGATCGACTGGAAGAACGCTTGTTCCCTGATATCGCCGTGCATGCACTCCGTGCCGCCCAGCCGCGTGCGCGCGTCTTTATCCAACAACTAAGGCCATTTCAAAACATAACATAAATAATGCAATAATTTTAGAATATAATACAAAGTTGAAACTTATATTTTTACACAATAAAATGACGGGGAAGAGCATAAATAAAAGCAGAGCACAATGCAGTATATTGCAGCATATTGAAATTTAAAGGTAGGGGCGAGTCTCTACCTCCTCAAATTACATGTTGAATAGGTACATATTGTAATGTCCAGTAACCAACGTGCACATATTTTTTAAAAAATAATATTGCTTGTATTAATATGAATAATGAATCGACAATACAGATACCTACTATATTTAAAAAATGTTAAAAAATCAGCAAAATTAGACTTACTCTAGTAAGTACGGTGAGCGATTCTTGCGAGAGGAAGCGCGGGTAAGATGGCATCTCGTTACAGATCGACCAAAACAGCTCGTCTTCGTCACAGCCGCTGAACGGACTTTGTCCAATCAACATCTCGTACAGAAGAACACCGAACGACCACCAGTCCACGGTCTGATTGTACTTCAATCCCTTGATTATCTGAAAACCGAAAATATGCAGCCTAGTTATTTATAACTTGTAAGTGCTGCTGTAGCTGATGTATCAGCTTATATAAGCGCAGTACCTAACTTGTATTTACTTATTATTAGTAGACATTTTTATTTCTCGCTTCTTACTAATCTGCCCCCACTGCTTAGTCTAGTTTAAAATTAAATTCTATGTAGGTACTAAAATATCTAGATTTGTTTACCTCTGGTGCCATGTAATCTGGCGTTCCGCAAAATGTGTCCGCTGTTTTATCCAAATATATTTGTAACTTGCACATTCCGAAGTCAGCTATGCGCACATGACCATCGAAGTCTAATAAAATGTTATCCAATTTTAGGTCTCTGGAACATATAATTTAGCCTCAATATTTATTGTACGTTTATTCTTATAAGATTTTATTACAACTAACTACATTATACAAAACTGAATATAGTGTAATGATTAATAGGTGGTACATAAGTAGGTAGGTACATTAGTCTCCGACGAGGAAAGCGGGGGTGTAACCAGTGCCTACATGATTTTTACTTCTTTCGCACGCGATAAGGTCGACCTTATCGCCATAACGAGCCCATTTTTTTTTTAATTTCAAGTCATATAATTTTTTTGTTGCCTGAATCGGGAATTGAAATCAGGATATCACCGGTTTCACGGTTTACAACTTACCTATAAATGATACCTCTTTTATGCAAAAACTTTAATCCTGACACAATTTCAGCTGCATAGAACCTAGCCCGTGCCTCAGGGAATCTGCCACTTTGTTGAATGTGGAACATCAGATCACCACCGTTCAGGTATTCCATTACGAAGAACAAATGGGACTAAAATAAAACCATGATTATAATTATAGTTTATGGATATGACAGACATAGAAATTATTAAATAAAAAAAAAACTGTTTTTTTATCATCAATGACGATGCAAAGTTAAATCCAGATGAAAGTGGATTAATCAGGCATTGCTTTCATCAACACGTTTAAAATAAACATCTTCACATCTACATTGTAGGCAAATTTAAAGCGTTTATCTGGTATAATGGTGCCAAATTTTAAACCGAACCACAATAATAAACATATCCAATTAATGTCTCAGTTCTTTGAGGCACCACGAGCATGCAACAAAGATTAAATGAGCTCCAGTCTGGGTTATTTTTTTTTTCATTATATTAATATGTCGCTACTTACATCGGTCTGAAACGTGGCGAAAAGATGGCAAAGATAGGGATGGTTGGTGCCAAGTGCCAGCACCTTTCTCTCGATTAGAGTGCACTCAACGTCGTCGTCTTCTAATACCACATCCTTTTTCAAACACTTCACGGCGTAGTAATATTCTGTATCACGAAGCTCAGCTAACAAAACCTGAAGCCAAGATTGAAAAAAGAACAATTGCATTTCAGAAAACCTTAAAAATAATACTAATATAAATAAACAGTAGCAACACGGTTTAATGCTTTGTATAAATTTTGCAGATTATTTTACAATTGGACTAAAAAACAAAACTAAATAGCCTAATACTTTTATTACGGTCAAATCACCAATTTGCGCGGGGCATCTGTTCGAGATATTAACCCGAACGAAGCAGGTAGGTGTAGGTTTGGCGCTTTTTGTGTATTTTTAATAAATCACGCCCATACAAACGTAATGGATAAACAATGTATGCATGTTCTTGTTTAACCCGTTTAAACAGATCACAAATCACTTTAGTAGTCTAGTGGTAGTAGAGTATTAGGTATTGGCAGCTGGTAACTTTCTAGGTAAGACCATCAGTTTGGGCAATGGACATCCATTAAAAAAAAACGTTACATACATACATACATAGTATCACGCCTCTATCCCATAGGGGTAGGCTAAGACCATGGATTGCCACTTTGCTCGATTCTGGCACACCACTTTCGCTTCCTCTACCTTCATCAATCTTTTCATGCACTCACACCGGTTCAGGGTACTTTTGACCTAGCCCTTACCTAGAATGTCAGATATCTGACATTCGAAAGTTCGGTGCGGTCGACCCCTGCCGGCCCTTCCATCCACACTCGCCTTATATATCTTCTTTGAACATAGTTGGTGGTAAGGTAATGGATGTACTTTGTATCTGACTCCTGACTAGATACTAACCACCTTATATGCGGTAAAAAAAACTCGCAATATTGCCATTTTCCGACGACGGGTGTCAGTGAAATTATAAATTGTTTATGGATACAAATTCGAATTTAAGTATGTATGTAGTACATTACCCAGCAGTAAATATCACATACAGGTGTATGTAGCTTAGGTAGCTATCGAAAGAGAATCCGCAAGTCAGCGAAAAAACCAACAAAGGTGTGAGTAATAGAGAGAACACTCTACGAAGCCGAAGGTAATCAATTAGGTAACCCTTTATAGCATATAGTATTATAGGTATATCTTTAATTTCATTCTAATAATACAAAAAGAAAAAAATCTAGCAATATTATGTTATGATAAATGTTCAGGAAACGTTCACGACAACCGTGCGGCAAGAGTTCATTTTATAACTACAATATATATCATGCTTTCTCCGTATTCTTGGCCCAGTCTCAAAGGCAATTAGGACAAGCGTTTCTAAACCAGGAAGACGCAACTAGCTCCCGTGATGCTTCGATCATTTTCAGTACCTATCTATTGGGATACATTAATTATTATCATTAAATCAAAGAGTGATCACTAATTTATAAATATTATTAGACTAGTTATTTTAAGCCAAGCAAAATACACATTAATTGATTTGACAGTTATATTTTTAGAATTTTGAAATAACAAATGACGTTGGACGAAGTCAATGTAATAAAACAATGACTCTTCCCGTTTTCCTTCAACATTTCCGAGCAGTATTGAGAACAAAGTGCTCCAATACGCCTCTATTTCTCAAAAACAAAAACATGTGCATGTACATTATACAGGTCCGTAGATGAAAATAAATTGCGTTGATTTGGCGATGGTTTCAAAAGAAGGCTGACGACACGTGTTTTCTGACGTTCGAGAGGTGGCTAGTGATGTAGGCACCAAAAATAAACTTCGTAAGTCTAGGTACCTAATGATACGACAGCAGGGCAGGTGAACCGCAGCGGCTATTACACGAAGTTGCAGGTGGCAGCTTGCCATATTGCAAAGGGTTAAGGTCAATAAAACAAACTCTTTGTGACGTGAAGAAAAACTCCCTCTATAATCAATTTACTCTAGTATAATATTGTGTTTGTTACTAGAATGCCTGATTAGTAAGTCATTTTGCACAGGTGCTCAAGAACTGAAATGTTATTCGATGGATTTCGCACATTCGGTCGTGTGAGGGGCACTAATACCAACACATCAGTTTCAAAAGTAAACGAGCTGCGAGTTCATTGTACTCGATGCGGGAAATAAAAATATTATCGTTTGACATTTCCAGTCTTTGATGTGACTTGCGTCATCATTCATAGCATCATAGCTATCAAATCGTGATTTCGTAGCGAAGACGAAACCGGCACATTAATTATGTTTTATCGTCACATGTCAAAACAAACGGCTCAGCTGGCTAGTATTCTCTAGCGTAGTCTTACATCACAATAGTTTAAAAGCTCAACAGTATTAATAGACACAATTAAATTAAGCATTTAAGTGCATTTTGTTTAGGCTACAACGTAAAGCTTAGTGAGTGTAATACCTCTTTGTGAAAACGATATCAGAAAGCTATGAATTCTATTTCGACCTAGTTATGATTCTATTTTCGAATTGTTCAGGTAGTAAACTCTATTTTCATTGCAGAGTTTGAAACGTTGACACAGTTTTCATTTGCAACAGACATAAACTAAGAAGCTTTTTTTTCTTTTGTACTAATTGAAACACACCAAGAATTTTAAACATTATGGAAACATGATTTTATTTAATTACATAGACATTAGATACCTATATTATTTACCTGCACATTGTATTTTTAATTTAAATTCGTAGAAAATTTAATATACAAACAAAAATCGAATGCAATGTTCATCCAAATTAGATGTGTCATTTAATAATTTGCAGTTTATTATTTTAATAATAAACTACATGATAACCTCCTCCTTTTGGAAGTCGGTTAAAAATTATGTTAAATAGCGTTAAAAATATGATCTAACTGCTTACGCTAAAAAATAGTCTACTGTTGTTTGTAAGACGTCAAGAACCCGAGGCGTTTATCATTATAATTATATTATGTACTTGTAGACGCGTCTCTCACCAACCAAACACTCATCCCCTCTGCTCGCTGCAAATCATCATATCTTAATTTTTTCTTGGCAATATCCCTTGTTTCAATGTTAGTTTATTTCGGGATTGTGAGTTCGCTTAAATATTCTATTTTACAAATTGTTTCACCTACCATTTCTCTGAATAAATTTGGCACAATGTATTTTTTGCATTTTTATGCATTGTTATAACAAGGCATGCAACTTAATGCTATGAATTGTTGCCATAACGAGATCCCTGTTATAAAAGGAAGTAAAATTGTTCATGTCTTTTACATGAAACAGACCTCCGTTACTTACAATTATGATACAAAGTATAGTGTATTAATGGTCATGCAGATATGTTGTTAGTTTGACACACGACTGGTCAGAGTAAAATGATATTAGGCGTTAAAAATAAAAATTCAATAAGTATTAACAGGCTATCATTTCCAGGATAGAAAAAAAATGTCTTAATAATAAATAAAATACACTTCTATGAGAACTTTCCAGTCTTCAAGGTCAAGAAGAAACAGAAAAATAAACTATAAAAGTCGATTTTAGCTAGAAGAAGTATATAAAAGTCTCACCAAATCACTTTAATGGTTTGGCGTTAAGCATATAAACAGAAATGTTTTAAAATTGTTGTATATAATTTTAAACTATGGGTTATTTTCAGATACCTACCACACAACATGGAAGTATGTTGATAACATATAATGTATATATAAATAATAACATAATATTGTACCTACATTCAATGCAAAGAAAATATTCTAATTCTAATATATTACTTTGTTTCATGTATGAATATTGCCCTAATGTTTTTAAAAATGAAGGTACGTGTTAATTACAAGCACATGTATAAGACATACATACATACGTACTAACGAAGAAGATACACTTAGAAGAAAATTTTACGAACTACGATATGAAAACATAAAAGATAATGGAGATCTTCACGGCTACTTGACTCTACTTAAAATTATCTTCTTCTTACCTTTCCAAAGCTTCCTTTGCCCAAAACTTTAATGAAATGGAAATCTTCAATGGTATACTTTCTGAACCGTGGTATCGACCGCGCCGGGGGAGTAAACCGTCCAGTCTTACGGAAGATGCCGTAAGCTGTAGACTGTTCTGTAAAGTTACAAATATATAATTATAATTGTTAGTAGGTACAACGACTCGTTGTTTACATAAAAATATATATCTTATGTTTAAGATAGTGCTTTGATGATCATGCCAAGTCTATAGAGACAGAAAGAAAAAGTTTGTAATCGTAAATGCAGGCTATATCCATTATTTAAACGTTAATTACTTTGTAAACGTACTTTTTTATATAATATATATAATATTAATTACAGCCATAGATATAGGTTTTTTTAATAAATCAATGATTACAACCACTGAAGTTTATAGTTATGCTAAACTCGTGCGCAATAACTTTGATCGTCTTTTTGCTTCATCATCCTTGCGCGTGTATAAGTAAACTAACAGTACAATTTTACGTTCAACGGTATTTTAAAATATTTAATATTTATTTATTGAACGAAATATAAACAAGAGAACAATTTGTTTGCCTCTATTTTCTGGATAAAAACATAAGTGCTCGTGACGACATTGCATTGGCTTCTTTTAACATATTCATTATTTATGATATCGCACACCTAATTATTCAAGCATATTACTTTTTGCTTTTTATTATTTTAATTTTACATATTGACGTGATTGAAGCGCTATTTTCATGACGTATGTAAACATCCTTTTCCATATTGACACTGAGAATTCATGTCTACTTTTTCACACAAGTAAACTGTAAAAGTAGCTATTTTGGATTTTAGCTAACACAAAAAGCATTTATACTTCCAAGAGTACATAAGTACTACATTTTAATAAACCAAACACTCGAATGTGCGGCTTTATACTTGCGGTGATTTTACTACATAATACGGTTCCCGCGTGTTTACGTATGACCACATTATAAGATGACATAATATGCGTCCAGCATATGTGATATATTCATTCTCTTTCACCTCGTGTGAGATCACGAGCATCGCTAAAAATATTTGCTCAGACAGAGCAATATCAAGGCCGACGCGGTTAAATTTGGTATAATCGGGATCTCTACAAAAAACTTGGTCCATAAACAGTTTCGAAATTTCTATAAATACTTGTAATTTCGACTTCGCGGCACAATAATATGATGTAGACGCTAGAGGTGAGGAAAATGTTAAAGTGGCATTGTTCTAACAATGGCCACTGCAATTATATCACCGATTAATTTCAGTATGCGATGATTTTAATTGTCACTCTGTACATCAATTATATAGTATTTCATGAGCGTCCTAGTTTTATATCTGCATTTAAATGTCACGAAATCGTAAACTAGACGTGTTTAATATTTAGGCGTGGGTCGTGTTTTGCAATATGAAACATTGTGACCATGATTGTGCTCCTCGTTATAATAACTTACGAACTTCATTACTTACGAACACCGCATTTTTTTCTTGCGAGAGCCATTTACTGACAAAGTTTAAATATTCATTATGTAGTTACTCATTACAATTGACATATTTATCTAGTGCATTCAGCTTTTTCCAATGTATTTTCTTAAAAGTAATTATTGAAAAAAAAAATACTTTGGCTTTCCACAATGCACATAACAATTATTGAATGCTGTTGGTGACATCCACCTACAAGTAAATCTGAAGCACGCTCATACAAAATAAAAATTGGCTAATAATACAAAACTTCAAGGAAAACATAGCGCGAAACAAATGTAATTTAAATACTCATGGTCCCACATAATATTATCGTTGGCGTTGTCTGTAGACTAGGTACTCGTAATATATTCCGACATTTTACATTCAAAATGATTACATTACAGTTCATCGCGCTTGTATCACTACGTTTCTCATTTACGCCATCATATATTACCTATATGTTACTTCCCATTGACTCGTAAAATGAAAATTATTTAGCACGTATTCTTCCAGCAATTTTCTGTATGTTTTACTGTTGTACCAATATAACTATAAAGCTAGCAATAAAATTATTAACATGCTGAATGCAGGTTACGAATTATTAAAAAATCATAGATGAACAGGGTACAAGTTATTTATGTACAAAACATAGGACAAAATAGATTTATACAAAGTTAACCGCTTTTAAAACCTAATTATGGGAGAGCAGAATTTTGTGTAAAAATAATTATTTATTTCATTAAACTGATTAATAACTCACAAAGAAAGACATATTAATACTCACGCTTGTACAAGGAGAAAGAGCTTTTAGTAGGTATTCTCATGGATGTTCTGTATAACTTTGATATTAATTCAGACTCCTACGGTAGACGATAAACCTATCACGATTCTAGCACAATATCCAATGTCAGATAATGATTGATATCAGTGTTTTAAAAATAAAGAAAGTAATTTTGATGGGTAGAAACCAAAACCTAACGGGTTTCATAAGTTATGTGTGCTATGTATGTTAGTGCGGATCTATAATTTTACGTAGGTATCTATTTGTGATGAGTTATCTAAAAAAAAAGTGTAAGAAAGGCCATATGAATCGTCTCATCACTAATGTAGCACCTGTTATACCCTCAAAGTTCAGGTGTTTGTAAACATTTGTACGCTTTGTATCTTTCAGCTTTGAATACTAATACTGAAAAATAATAATTTCAAACTGTTTGTTTGATTTATGAATTTCTTAATGCACCGTGTTATTACGTTTTCTTCTTGGAAGATTTTGTTAAACATGTGTTAATTTTAGTACCTACTAGGAAATACGATGCATGTTGGCTTCGTGTCTATCACAAAATAGGCTAAAATAGCCCTTGGTTTATTGAGCCAAATTGTATCTAACTGATCCTGTAGGTACTAGATCCTACAACTCTTAATATCGGTATTTTATTAGGCTAGACGTTACATAGGTTTACAGCAAATTCCAGATCTTTACCGAGGATTATTTACCTAAGATAAAGTCAACTCTACATGCACTCTACATGTACTACGTGTACTTTTATTAATAGGTACAGTCAGCCACATAAGTAACTGAACAAATTCACAATTTCAAATCGCGTTTAAACTTTTGCGTCAGTATCAACATTTGTTTTTTCTTCACTAAAATAAACTTCACAGGGTTAACTTTATTTTAGATAAAGAAAAAAGAATACTTCGACTGGAGTGAACGTGCAGAAGCGTTTTGAAGTTTTTAATTTGTTCAGCTACTTTTGTGGCTGACTGTACATATTTTTATCTATCATATGATTGGCTCCGCACGTTACAAACAAGATGCACTACCTACATGATACCACGCTGACTCTCCGCGAAACAAAGCCGTACGCACAGTTGCGTAGCAATTATAATTTGGAATGATGGTCAAAATGCCACGGGCCCCTGGCTGCAGAGAGCCCCAAAATTTTGAACTTTTGTGTATTGGGATGGGACCAACAAAAGGACGCCGGAAAAAAATTGGAGGAGCTCCATCCGATTAATTTTGCAACGAGCCTTTAGGCGGGTGATGAAGTTACGCGTTCGCATATTATAGCTTCATTAATCTTTATTCACATTTCAATTTTTTATACTGTAGGTATAAACTCTGCTTATTATTTTAAAACTATGTACTTTACTAATTTTAATTAATAAATTGCGTTCGATTATTGCATTGATTACAATAATTTCTTCAATGTCTTCCGGCAGAGTGCTCAAAATCGTGTACTGACAAAGCTTTATACCATTTACCTGTACATACTAATTACTAAGTAACGAATGATTTCGGATGATGCCTATTAAGCTCTATCCTCTACGTGAATCTTAGAATATTAACAAACGGAAGCTATATATTTATTTATTTATAGCCTTTTTATTCCGTTTTCCTTTTTGCATATGCTTTTTTTACATTATCAAATAATTAGTACAATATTTTATCTATACTAATATTTAGAGTTGAAGCGTTTGTTTGTTTGTTTGAACGCGCTAATCTCAGGAACTACTAGACCGATTTTGAAAATTCTTTCATTAATAGGAAACTACATTACTCCTGAGTGCTATAGGCTACTTTTTATCCCGGAAAAACTTTTCCACGCGGGCGGTGCCGCGCGCAATGCTAGTATGTTATATTTGGTGATATTACCAATTTACATAAATAGGATACTAAATATATTACGGTGCTTTATTTTGTGGTACAATTACTTACTCTTATTCTGCTGGAATATTGCGAGCCACGGCAAATTTACGCATGCTCACGCCTTTTATCCCCGAAGGGGTAGGCAGAGGCGCAACTAGTGCACACACTTTTCGCCAAGCGTATTCCGTCCCATGATGTGATAGCGAGCCTATCGCCATATCGGGCACAAATTCCAGACTCCGGGCTGATACTGAATAGAAAATTCCAATATCACTTTGCCCGACCCGGGGATCGAACCCGAGACCTCAGCCTTGCAGTCGTACCGTAATACAACTATGCAACCGAGGCAGTCTCGGCAAATTTAGTGTACACTTATACCATTACCATTCATTATTTTGACACTTGAGAGACTCAAATATGGTTTGACGCTATAAGTAGAAGCAAACTGATTTACTTATTAGTTAAATTGAAAATAAATGTCGGAGCCTTATAACCAGGCAGGTGGTATGCGGAAGCAGAACTAAGTGGAGCAGCTTGCAGTGAGTTCGAAACGCCGAAAGTAAATGCGCTTTCAGATTCTTTATTTTTAGAATATAGCGAACCCAAATTGTAACTTGCCAATTGTGCCGTCGTATATGTTTTTCACGAACTAAAAACCTGTGTCTTGGTAAACAATAAAACAGATATAGCCCGCACCTTGCGTTGTGAAAGTAAACAGAAAATAATGATGTACATATATCAAGGTACTTATTTTTTATAATGAATAATTTGCATATTTATTAAACTTATGAAATATTAACTTAACAATAAAGATGAAATGATAAATGGTAATTTATTATGTAATTTACGCGCGTACCGTAACAATGTGTGTAGGTACTAAAGGTTTAACTGTAAATCAACATGTCTCAAAAATGCTAAGACACAAAGATTTTTTTTACTCGTATTGGTTTAGAAGAGCAAAACATGTTTTTCTTTTTCAATTATTATCATAAAAAACTCTCATCACTACTGTTTGCCGTCACCACTGCGGCACAGGGCGGCTGTGTAAGCAAAAAAGCAAAATAGTGGTAGACGGACAAGTAAATAAAAGCAGTGATATGCAAAATACTAACACATTAGGTAGGTCGTGTTTTAATATACCTAATTTACGTCGATTTTGACCAAGTAGTAAAGACGTTTGTTGTGATTTACATTTAACCCTGAGCCTGTTTTCTCAAAGACAATGTAGAGTCCACACTGAATATTTGTAAAGTACAAGGACCTTCAGTACTCAAATGTCATGTAATAAAAATAAAAATATTGTAAGTATATTCGTATTGAACTCAATCGTAATTTTAGCCTTAGAGAATCGCAGCCCTTAATAATGAGTGGATTACAGAAAGTTAGCAGCAGGAAGCGATAGCAAGAATATTAACTTAATGCCACTTAAATACTAAACTAGAGACAAACGACGATCATGCAGACTACAATGTCATATTAGATAATAATATCATACAAGTTCTCACCAAGCTCCTGCTCTAAGATGTCTGTTGAGTTATTGTTATGGACAGCAACACTAGTTGAGGTCCCAGGAACATCTGCACCTGTGTATGTCACGTAAAATAATCCGCTCTTTGGCCACAACTTGCCTAATGGTTGTTAACTCCGATGAATTATATTAATGATTAGGTACTTATTACTTTTAGCTTTGCGTACTAAACACATAAATAGGATTGGTCAATCCTACCCAAAACGAAATTAAATTGTACGGTTTTTATATGCATTTTCAAAAACATAAAAATCTTAAACTTATTTATTTTGTATTCTTTCATAGTCGAATTTAACACTTACATTTTAAAACATTAAACAAAATCCTGCTTGTGATCAAATCATTAGTTATATGAAACATTAATTTAAAATATAGATCATTCATGTAAAAAAACCGATAGATGGACAAAAACAAAAAACGTCAAGGGACATATACACAAGATGCCAACATGTAATTCAATAACACATAACTCCAAGTGCAAACCGTTAAAAGAATTTATCGTAATTCATAGTGCAGCAACGAATAACGATGTTAAATTTGTTTTATTTGTATATAAATATAATAACAAAATATATGCATATTTTGCAAAAAGACTACAAACTATTGGGAGTTATAAATATGTTAATGTAAACTTTTCTTTTGTATTTTTTTTCAGTAAATATTAACGGCTGCGGATAATTCATTATAATTCCTCAAATGTTATGATACAATGAAAAAAGAAACAATAGCACTCGAGCGTTTTATTATTATAAGTGACGTTAAATTTATATCAAACAAAGAATAGAATATAAATTTCCATGACCCGTAACAAGGAAAATTCAATGCGAAGCAATTTATATGGGAATAAAAATGCGTCGAAACAGTATTTTGTTAAACCTGAGCCAAATTATAATCAATGATCAATCTACCTACTATCGATAGTCACGGGAGTAAAGACTGTCATCAATACCTTGATGCTGATGACCGATTGTAATGAAATATATACGATGACGGCTGGGTGTAGCATTGTATGCATTTCACGCATAAATCTCAATCAATAAGTCGCAAAAGCACGCAGGTACAGGGACAGTGTGCCCACGCGCGAGTAGAAAGATTTAGTAATACCTACTTAGATTGAATTACTGGTCAGGTAACTTGTGAAACAGTGAAATGAAGAAAGTATTTTGTGACTGAATCATTGCAAATTTTGAACGAATTTATACTCGTGCGTATCTTTTTAAAATCGGTAAATATAGACGCATTGTTGACCCCTTCATTTTAAATTCGACAGCATTGGTACTATTAATTCAGCACAGGTGAGCAAATGATTGGCCCCTGTCCAAACAGCCGCATCTTACTCCCACGCTAGAATGCACAACACAACATAAACAAATACGCCGAATACTCTCACAATTTGGTATAATAACTTTAAAATTACGATTTTTAGCAAAAAAAAGCAACGAGAGGTGTCAAGGGACACCCGGATGGAACGAAGTTCCTTTCGATTAATTAGTGAAGGAATTGTAATAAAATTTTATTAATATAACAGAGTATGTATATATATAAATATTTTCCTATTTCCGTTCCAATACATAAGTTTCTAGAGAAAAAAACAAATAAATACGTGTGGCACTCGGAGATTGCCGCGGTAAAGCTATTGCATAGCATTTTTATAACAAATTTTGATTGACTAAACACAAATTCGATCTTACGCTTACCACATAAAGTAGATTTTTAAACGCGAGCAAAGCACGTTTAGTCTTGTTATTGATAAATGTCAGTAACCAAAGTAGAAAAAATCAACAAAATTTCAAAAAAGAATGTTACGTTCGATTCTTTTGTACTCGTGCCGTGCCAACGCTGGGGAAATAGCTTCTACGCAATGTCTTTAAGGTTCATATTACATTAGTAAGAAATGGTTTTAATGACTTTAATAAATAAAATAAATAAAAATATACTCGTTTCAAGAATTATAGCTTCCACGCATTGTATTTAAGGTTCATATTAGTAAGATAATAGCAAAAAGTGTCGTGACAACTTTCCGTCCAGCCCCCTTTCACAACGCGCAATAAGGAACATCGTTCCAAAAATAACGTTTCTTTTATTGAATAAATACAATGTGGATGGATCCTAAATTATTTTGTTATTTCATGGATTTCGAAAGGAAATGGAGAAGTGATTTATAAACAACCGAATTTTTTAAAATGTTCAAACGAAATATATAACGAATGTTTCGTAAAAAATAAATTTCGGCCATTGATTTTAGGCTTTATTTTTAGCGCATCTTCTGACGTATCTAACCGTGACGTTTAATATTTTATAGCTCACATTTGGAATATCATTGGCTCACGTGAAAATATTCATTGATGTGGACATCACTGCAAAGAAATCATACAAATTGTACCCACCTTTTTTAGAGGCAGTGCGAGTGGCTAAAGCTTCTACTAGGAGCCGCTGGTTCACACCGCATAAATTCGCTGTCAATTTTTCACATTTCCGATGGCAGTTTACATCACAGTCTAAAACAAATAACCGCATATCTCGCACCTAAAGCGATTTTTCCTCCTGCGTTGCTTCGATTACTTTTTTTTAGTAATAACATGCGTAGCCATGCACAAGCGATCATGCACGCATTACATGTGATATTAATATAACATTAATTTGGTTGAAATTGTAAGTAGATTGTGACATCGTGTTAACTATTTTCTTTTATATATGCTAACAAGTCCCTTATAATTTACCTTTCCTAATTTGCTGAAATCCTGCAGGCGAAGTCGGTGCAGAAGAATCGAATCCCGAATCGTTAGAGCCGGTGGAAGTCCTGCCATCAGGATTAGCTTCACACTCGAAGAATACTTCTGAGTCTTCGCTTGCGTCGCAATCGTCATCCTCTTCGTCAGAAGTTTCAGTTTCACTTGATGAGTCAGATGATTCTGAGGAATGTATCACTTGAGGGGTTCGCTTTTGGAGAGGGCGTGGAGTCGCGATTAAAGGCCTTAAAGCCGCTTCCTGCTTAACAGGTTTCTTTGCACTAGTCGATTCGGGTGCTTTGACCACAGTTTTTACAGAAGATAGTTTACCCTCTTCTTCTTTTTTTACTGCTGTTTCAACGTAAACGTTGTTTTCTGCTTTCTTCTCTTCTTGCATTTTAAGATCTGATTTGTTTATATCTTCATTTATTGGAATGTTTTCAGATTCTACGTCTACTTGTATTTCAGGAATACCACTGGATATTGAAATATTGGCGTCATTTGAACTTTTGGCTTCAGAACTAGTAACTTCTTCTAAATTACTCTCTTTTAATTCGTTTTGCTCCTGCGTTGTATTTATTAAACCATTGTCTGATAACAACGATGTTTGAACTTTTCCCAAATCTGTCTGACTTTTTTCAATTATTGTGCTAGCCCTAATATCTTGTTCCGTTTTATAAAACGTAGTATTTTGTTTATTTTCTTTAATCCCATCTTGTTCATTAATTTTAGAATCTTTTACTTTAACTTCAATATTATCCTTATTAAGTTCTGTTAGTTTTTGTGAATTCTCTGGCTTTACTGTAATGTTTTTCTTCTCACAAAGTTTGTTTGACGATGATTTTTTAGAAGAATCCTTTTTCTTGCCACTTTTTATTTTCGTGGGAGTCGACTTGGTTTTCGGCTCCAAGTCTTTTATATTAGGCGATTTTTGTTTTTCCGTAAGTTCATTCTTTGTATTTTGTATTAATTTGTCGATACTATCAGGTACGTTTTCAAGAGCAGTTTTTACACCTTGCTTTTCATTCCCGTTATTTATTGTATCTATTATTTGTTTTTCACTGTAATGTTGTTCTTTAGTTGAGTTTTGGTTGTTTACACTCATATCATTTTCAGATTCTTGCATGAAAATGTATGATTCAGAAATAACAGATTTTTCGGTAAAAGGACATGCCAGCTGCACTTCGTCTCCTTTATATGATAATTCTTTCGTATCTGTGATTTTAAAGGCTTCGTCTTTTTGACTTGACTCTATTAATTGTTTATTTTTCAAAGTAAGATCTTTTTCAGGTAGCTCCGTTGTAATCCTATTTTCCAGTACGATTTTTGGCAAAGATTCTTTATTCTCCAAAGTTACTTCCTGCTCATTTTGTAAGCTTGTCTTATTCTTTAATATATTTTCATTTTGAGATGACTCTTTTATTTCGTTATTTACCACAGCATCTTTCGATTCATACAATTCATGAATTCTTTTATTTTTTGAATAATTTTCCTTATTATCCGTTTCCTTGATTTTTATATGGTTGAAAATATCTTTATTTTCGGATAATTGTTTTGCGATATCTATTTGAGTAGAAATTTCTTTTATTTTATAATTATTCAAACCGTCCTCTTTTAAAGAACAATTTTTAATATCCTCATTGATCAAGTCACTACCATCCATTTTTTTCCGTATTGTATTGCATTGTTCATCCGTGTTTATTTCTGTTGTGCTTGATGTTGAACTTGCTAAATTATAATCATTAGTCGATAATATTTTTGCAGCACCACTGTCTTCTTGTAAATCAACTTTAACTTCTTCTGCTTCATTTTCATTAAAAGATTCTTCTTGGGGTAGCCAAATGAAAGGCCGTTTATGTTTTTCTTTTTCCTCCTGTAAAAGTTGCTTCCTTTTAATTAAATAAACAGTTTCTCTTTTTCCTATTTTGTTCCAAAAATTTCCATCTTCCGGTTCGGGAGATGGAAGTTCTGGTTGAAGTTTTTTCTTCGGGGTTTTCTTACTTTTTTGGACTTCCTTAGAATCAATTTGAGTTACGTTTTTCAATGGAGCTACAACTAGCGTCGGTGTTACATCTACCTCGCTACTAAAAGTAATTTCTTTTTTTAAAATGCGCGGTTTTTCTTCTACTATAATATCGTCTATTCTGAATTTTAAAGGACTTTTGGGGGGTGATACTTCTACTGACGCGGTTATTTTTGTTTTTAATTTTGGTTTTGACTTTACAACTGTAGCCTCTGTTTTAATTTCATCAATAGCAGGTAAATTAATATTCAGGGGTTCTTTTGGAAATTCTGTGATAGAATCTAATCTGCAAATACTACCCCCAGACGATGACTTCTTTAAGCTACGTTTTTTTGATAGATTTTTACTATTATTTTCTTGGGCATGTAAGGATTTAAGACTCTCATGCAAAGAACGATCAGATTGAGTTGTTTTTAAAGGGTTGTGTTTATCATTTGATTTCCTTCTCTTAATTGGCCCAAAAGATTCCACGTTATTTTTCGATTCATTTTCAATGCCAACTTTACTAAGATCCAATGGAGCCGTACTCAGATTCTCTTTTCTTATTAAAGAATCGAGAAGCTGCGCTTGTTCCGCTAATATTTCCATGGAGTAACGTCTGTCTGGGGACTTACTTGTACCAGGTAGAGGAGTCACGGGTAAACTTTGGGATACCTCAGTTTCCGCTAGTATATCTACTATAGGCTCTTTTTCAGGAATATCTTCTTTGTTTGTATCTCTAACCATAAATTTTTCTGCAAGCTTTGTCCCTAATGTTTTTTGAATTTTCTTGTCCTTAAAAACTAAATCATCTGAAAACCTATTTCTCCAACCAGTTGATTCCTGGGGTACACTTTTCAGATCTTGGGTTTCTTTTTGTAAAGTCTTTTCATTGTTTTTCGCCGCATCATGGTTCTGTGTCACCTCAGTTGGTTTCCGTGGCGAGTCCCTCTCTTTCCTCCTTATAGTATGGAGCCTTACAACTGTCCTACCGCGTTTTATTGTGCTCCGAGGCACACCTGGCGACGAATCAATACCGGTTTCAGGTTTGCCGTCAACTCTTGGCATGAATGGACTATTTTTTATTTCTTTTTCATTGCGTGGACTCTCTTTTCGCTGTGGATGTAACGTAACAGGACTTTCAGGTTTTTTTCTATAATACTTTTCTCTTGACACATCAATATCCGCAGTATTTATATTAATAGGACGCGAAATATATCCAGAGCTACCGTAACTTCTCTTTGTAATAGGAATCCGTCTTGGACTATTTATTCTTGCAGGACTGGCTGCCGATCTCTCGGAAATAGTGCTGAGCATAGGAGAATAATTTCTGCCGACACCGGAAATCCATCGTGAAGTCAAAGGCGTGCGGGAATAACTGCCGAGCGAGGAGTGGCTGCCGTAGTTACCACCTGAGTTCAAATATGACGCACTGTACGAATTACCGAGAGGTAAAACCGAACTGTTATAACTGTACGGTGAACTTGTGTAATACGGCGAGCCGCTGTAATACATGTTCGAGATATGTTCAGAAAACAGAGGCATGGTTGCGCGATGCGAAACGAGCGCGCGATGTCCACGGAGGGAGACGCGCGCGCAGACTGAGCACTGCGCGTGTCAGGTGCGGCTCCCGCCCACCGCTGCGACCGCCCAAAAACCGCCCGCAGCGTCTACGCCAGGTGATTGATTGATGATGCTCGCCGGATAATAATAGAACCGTGTGACTTTTGTTATGTTGTGACTTCGGAAGGAAGTTTTTCACAGTGATATCTTTCTATTTGTAATTAAGTACTTTTATTACGTTACGTAATGTTTTTTTCAGTCCTATATATGATATTTAAGTTCAAAGTCTCCTAAATAAGCACGAAAAATCTAAAAGATACTGGCTTATCTGATACGGACTAAAGTTTTATACACGTATTCAGTGACAATAAATATTTATAGAAAGGCATTGTCTACGTTCACTACATTAGTGCGAGGTAACGTGTTTTTTTACATGAAATATATTAAGAAGCTTTAAAAATAGACTTCCACCACGCAGTAGTAGTGATAATATGTAAATACAAAGTGCTCGTTATATTAACATGTCGTTTGCTGGATTCCACAGATAATAAATATCTCTTTCATGGCTGTTTATTTGCTAACAGTTTCAAAGAGTGAAAGCTTTAATATACCTGTGCAATGACCAATCATAATACAAAAAATAACACCAAACTGCTAATAGTACTTAGGTATAGGTTTTAAAAATGAGCCTTAGAAATGGTAATGGACATCGACCGTCGTCTTAAGGAACTTATTAATCTATTAATATTTAATACATATTTTAATGGTAATGGACATCGACCGTCGTCTTAAGGAACTTATTAATGTATTAATATTTTATACTATTTAAGTTTGTTAAGGTTTTTTTTATTATGAGCACGACAAAGTGGCCCCACTTCACCTGATGGTAAGTAAACTGCGGTCCAGATAGTGTCGTCTGACGAGAGATAATTACCCCTCACCAGTCGCCATAATTATGTCGGCCTGTTTGAAGCTATACACAGGCTGATACCGCAAAGCGACAATGGGTATGGGTATCGCCATATCGAGCACAAATTCCAGACTCCGGGCTGATACTGAATTTAAAACCTAAAATCACTTTGCCCGACCCGGGCATCGCTTATGCAGCTAGTGAAAGGCTGGTATGTTAGCTAGGCTAGGGCCTGTAGTGTCCTCACAGGTGAGGATCGCGACGCGTTCCTCCCATTATTTTTTAATAAAAATGATCTCTTTTTTATATTCCCTTTCCTGCCAGCCGAGCTGGCTTTTTATTTCATTTTTCATCATTGATTTTACTCCTAATAAAAATGTCGGTAGTTATACAGGGTGACGGGTAATATGATGGATTCCCGTTACGAGCATGTAGATTGGGTCTAAAGCAATCGATTTAGTCCCATGAAGCCCTATCCGAAACTCAATAGTTTTCGAGAAATTTAAGATTTATTTAATTTTAAGATAAAGCACTTTTAAGACCAAATAAAATTCAATAACAAAAAAGTATTGAATGGGAGTGGAGTATTTTGTTGTTTTCTAGTAAATAACATTCTAGCACGTTCACTGTGCATGCCCCATCGATGGGGCATTTTGAGATCCTCATCGTACGTGAATGCACCAACGGTGGGTCATGAGCCCTCGCAAGTTTAAAGGCTTGTAACTCTATGCAAAAAATAGGGTCACCTCAGCCAATCCACGTTTTTGGAAATGTTGTGTCCAAAAGCTCACCACCGACCTCCAGGAGTGTGCGGGACAGCCATCATGCTGAAACCACACGTTCTGCCTTAGTGCCAGCAGGACATCTATTATTAAAGAGAATTTCTCAAGAAATCTGCGTACTTTTCACCGTCTAAGTTATCCGGCAAAAAGTGAGAAGCGATCAAAAGCCCGTTGAGGATGCCCACCCATACTCTGATTGAAAACCTTTTCTGAAACCCTTTTACTTTTTTCCAAGGTTCCCTTGTTGTTTCTGCAGCCAATAATGTGCATTATTTGAGATGCCATCATTATCGAATTTGTACTCGCCGTCCACAAAGCTTGTGCGGATTTTTTGGGACACAAAGTTCTCAAACAGGTGGATAAGCTGAGGTGACCTTATTTTTTGGCCAGGATCTTGATCTCATACACATAGATTTTTATGTCTGGAGGCACATGAAAATTTTGGTGTACGATACTGCATCTGTATGTACACGCGATGAACTGATTTAAGGAATAATTGATGCAGATGAGCAGACAAGTAGTTTATTACTTAGACTTACTAAAAGGTTATTATGCCATAGAATGCGTACTTGTATTAGTAACAAAGGCTCACAAGTCTAGAAAGGTTTGTAAAAATAAAGAGGCTTTAATAAGATGCATACATAACAATTTGTACCAGAGCAGTACTCAAACATTTGTATTTTTTATAACTTCTACAAAGTTAATTGTAATGTTTTATACCTCATTAAAAATAAATAAGCTGGATAGCTGGATAAATAAATAAGTTTTTAACGTGTTTTGTACATTTAGTCACTTGAAGTTTTTCTGAAATATATAACATTTACTAGCTTTTGCCCGCGGCTCCGCCCGCGTGAATGAGTTTTCCCGGTATAAAAGTCCCGCTTAAAATGTAGCTTATATGACACGTTCGTAGATTTACCATAGCAGCGCCATCTATTGATTACTTACTCAACCCAGTCGAAAGGTATCGACATCTGTTAGAATCATTCATAGCAGCGCCATCTATTGATTACTTACTCAACCCAGTCGAAAGGTATCGACATCTGTTAGAATCATTTGGAGTTAAGATAATTGTGACTGTCAAATAATAACAGACAAATAATTAGCAATAAATTAAAATTGCGACTATAATTTGAGATTTAAACTATCCTGTCTCTCAAGTTGGATCGAACTGCACATGGTGTGCGAATTTTATTATAATCGGTTAAGTGGTTTAGGAGTCCATTGAGGACAAACATTGTGACACGAGATTTATATATATTAAGATTGTAAAAAACTTTTTTGAATAAAATACGAAATCTATCTTTTCAAACTTATTGTAGCTTTTAAACTGTCTCGGTGGCGTGGTTGTATTGCGTACACGTTACGAGTACGATTTGCGCGCTGAGGTCCTGGGTTCGAATCCCGGGTGAAGCCAAAAACATTGTGACTGGGTTTTTCCATCTTAATAATTCACTACTATTGAGTTTCGGATAGGGCTTCATGGGACTAAATCGATTGCTTTTGACCCAATCTACATGCTCTTAACGGGAATACGTCATATTACCAGTCACCCTGTATAAGTGACCTTTGGTATTAATAATAATTATTAGGTATAATCAATTTAATGTATTTTGACTTATAATAAGTGCAACTATGTTCGCCTACGTGATGAATAAATTATTTTATTTATTTTAAAATCGAACCCAAGACCTCACCATAGCAGTCATACCCTAATACAACTACGCCACCGAGACAGTTTATTTACATTTAATTAAAGTATATATTATGTGCCATTTTGTTCGATGACTTTCTGCCAACTTGTAGGTATATGGTGCCATTTTTCTGATCAAAAAAACGCAACAAGTACTTTTGGCAGACCTCTCTTCATGTTAACCTGACACTACTTAAAGAATTCTGAAGAGACCGAAACAGGTGGAAATCTGAAGGTGCAAGGTCAGAGCTATATGGTGGATGCATAAACACCTCCCAGCCAAACTCTCTTTATTTTTACTGAGTGGCTAAAGATGTGGTGGTAAAGCATTATGGTGATGAAAGACCACACCCTTTCTATTGATCAATTCCGGCCGCTTTCTCTCAACTCCTTGCTTTAATCTCATTAGTTGTTGACAGTAGAGATCCGAATCGATGGTTCTGCCCGGCGGTAAAAGCTCATAATGAACAATGCCCTTCCAATCCCACCATACACACAGCATTGAACCTTATTGCAAATTAACCCTGGTATTGCCACAGTCACAAATTATTTTGCGGTTTGCTGTGCATTTTTTCCTTTTTTATAATAATTTTTTTAAATGTATCGAATTTCTTCATTACATTCACTCATTTTGACCGAAAGAAAAATAAAAGAAAAAAAAATGAAATTAAAATTTAAATAACCCCCGATACAAAAACCTCTAAAAAGTAAAATAATAAAAGTGTCTTTGTCGTTTAAGTACCTAGTAATATTTTGACCTAGTTCAGTCCTCCGACGCGAGGATGCGTCGGAGGACTGAACTCCGGACTTGTAAAGAGGAAAGATTTGTATGTTTGTAACGAATAAACTCAAAAACTACTTGACCGATTTCAAAAATTCTTTCACCATTAGAATGCTCCATTATCCCTGAGTAACATAGGCCACTTTTATCCCGGGAAAATATAAAGCGGGAATTATATCTCGGAAAAACTTTTTCACGCAGGCGGAGCCGCGAGCAAAATCTAGTTAAGAATATATTAAAATAAGTTTACAAGGATACATATATTTTTAAATTCAGATTCAATTAACCGTAGACTAAGGCTGTCTTTACCGACAAGTAATCAATTACACAAGAAAACGGCATATCTTTTGCATGATTCTTTAGCAGCTTTAGTTTTACGAATATTAAGGGACGGTTTTGTTTAGTCTGAATAAAATTGAATTTTTTATGATTTTCTTGCGTGTACTGTGTTAGGGGTACCTACTAATTTGAATGTTCCAACAATAATTAGCTATCATATTCCAGTATCCCTGATATCTCTCCTCGCCAGTGCGAATATCCTGGTGAAAGCATTCCCTTCGTTCCTCGCTTAGATCATCGAGATTTTCAGGAAAACAGTCCAGATTGCTACGAATTAAGTGAATCTTAACGCTCATGTTGCATTCAAGACGCTGCCACTGTTCAATGTGCTGCATGTAGCCATCAGATTTTCTGTTCCAAAAAATCTCACTACCCAAACAAACTTTTCCCATGCACATTTCTCGATAGCTGTCTCACGTTTGATGAAATTTTTATCATCTATTGATTTCCTATTTTGAGGGCCATCAAACAAAGCTTTAATTTAATGAAATCACTGAATACTATTATCTTCATCATTGGTTTGTTGGCTGCAATCGTCTGGACATTCCGAAGATGTGCACGGTTGCTGTGCTACGATGAGCACTAGTATTTAGGACAGGTCTTATAGCAGATTGTAAGCTGGAATAATATCTACTTAGAGCAACTTTTACGGTTTATTCCTATAATTTACGTAACACAGAAATAATAGTCGTCATGATGATTGGATGACTCACGCCAGATCAGTGGAGCTTTTTACTTGAAAGAGGGTCTTTTTTATTTGTGCATAAACGCAAGGACACAACACAGATTTTACATACCAAACTAGTAGACCATGAATGCTTTTTACGAAGATCTTTTTTCGACACAATCAATCGGAATTCTTTGAACATTTATGCACCATAAATAATACAAAAACAATCAGGATTGTTTAAACACGTCCTTCTCGAGGAAGAAATAATAAAAATTATACAAAAAGAATGTATAATTAGACCGCGGTTGATAAAAAACAATCGATGACTCACGCAAATGTGAGACGGTGCATGTATCTCAAAAAGTACAACTGCTACGACAAATCTGAAAGTAACGATTTTGTTTTTTTGTGCTATATAATATGCTTCGTAATGAGGAATATTGTTGATATCCCCATTCTGCAACACCCTGCATAAATGTAGTCAAGCAAACGTGTCCAAGTGGGTCAAATAAAATAAGACCGCACTATGAGAACTCACAATGCCAGATGACTCGTAGACCTTTAATACCTACAGGAAAGGAATAAAGAAATAGTAGAAGAACAAAAGAATAGGTACTTTCTAGATTCTAAGGCCGTTAAAATAAAAACTTGTATTAAAAATATCTATGAAGAGGTCCATTTGACTTGGAAACAATGAATATAAGCGAACTAAATAATATTCTAAAATGTAGAGCTACTGGTTTCAGCCCGCCCACATGCCCGAAGCTTCCATTAACGATACTGGTTTTATTGTTATGGATATACTCCTCTACTTCCTCGACGATCCATAAAACTAATAGGTAATAATATTATAAATTATAATGTCTCAGAATATACAAACAATGTTTATTCTATGAGAATCTCTAAAAAATTTAAAAGTGATAGAGCTACACTGTAGGCATATCGATGGGACTAGTATCATTGTCTCAAAAATAATCAAGGTAAATTGAGAGGTTGCCGATGCGTTTCGTGACGTGAACATTTTCGTTAACCCAAACACTATCCCTTCCCTAATCGTGGTGAGTTTTCTTTACCGCTAGTAGTAATATTATGATCCTTCTGGTATTGTGTGCAAGGATCACTGAATCAAGCACCAGGTGACTCATTTGCTAGTTTGCCGGTTTTCTCATTAAAACGAAAACATTATTCTCAACATAGGGAACGTGCACAAACGGTGGCAGCACAAAATCGACACAACAGCTACATGTGGATTAGAGGTCGCAAACCGGGATCCCGGATCCCGAAAATACCGGGATACCGGACCAAAAAAAGGACTTATAAATACCGGTATTAATTTTACAACAACCGGGATTTTCGGTATTTTCGAAATTTGTTAAATTTAATTATGAATACATATATGCATACATAATATAGCCTCTGAATGCGTTAGGCAGAGACTTAGGATTGCTACTTTGCACGATTCTGACACACTTCTTTGTTTTGTCTATATTTATGAATCTCCTCATTTATTCTTGCCACTTTAGGGTACTATCCATACTTGCCTTATATAGGTACTATCTAATTCGTCAGCCTTCCATCATCCATTCTCTCCAAATTGCCAAACCACGACAACACACTTGTTTTTTATTTTAGTCATTACATCCCCTTCGACTGCATACAGATCCATCACTACAGTACCTATTCCGCACTCCATCACCCACACATGCTTCTTAACGCTCTTATTTGCAGTGCTTTAACTTTTATGCTCCTTCTCCCACATACAAGAATCGACAATAAATATATCTGTCACTAGTACATTTTTGGACATCTTCCGACTTTTCATAAAGGTGTGTAATGCCCCATTAACCTGCACTCACTTGACAATCAATGCCACTTTCATATTATAGCATAAATCGTAATGAAAATACATACCATATATACAAAATCTCTTACTCGCTGTAACCTATCATGATATTGCACTCTGTCATACTTCGGCCTTTGTCAAATTTGATCAATTGGGCAGTAACCTCCCTCGGGGCCAGTCTTCGACCGAGACGGAATGCTTCTTCACGCCAGAAGAATACTAACGAGAGATGTTTGGCATCCAATTTTTATGGCAGCGTACCGGCAAAGACACAGACCGCCTCGTGGGAGACTGTGCGATAATCACCCATGATTCGCTGCGCTACCAAACGCTGCGTCTTACGCAGAAGAGCGTCGCATCGAGCAGTTAGGCACTCGACCCAGACGGGACAATAGTATAAGGCCATGGAGTCCATGGACTGCACAACTTCAGCGTATAAACCTCGGCAAGGGTTACCGGGAACCAGTCTAACCATGCGTTCTTTCCTGAATACGTTTTAAACAAGCTTGTCGCTATTTAATTACAAATTTAAATGTATAATACCTACAATTTCTTCAAATCCCGGAAATACCGAAAATACCGGTATACCGGGATTCATCTGAGGTCAGTACCGAAAATACCGGTATTGAAAAAGTGGTCCGGTATTGCGATCCCTAATGTGGATAAAAAAAGAAACTTTTCAAACATATAATTTACTAGCTTTTGCCCGCGGCTCCGCCCGCGTGAATGAGTTTTCCCGGTATAAAAGTCCCGCTTAAAATGTAGCTTATATGACACGTTCGTAGATTTACCATAGCAGCGCCATCTATTGATTACTTACTCAATCCAGTCGAAAGGTATCGACATCTGTTAGAATCATTCATAGCAGCGCCATCTATTGATTACTTACTCAACCCAGTCGAAAGGTATCGACATCTGTTAGAATCATTTGGAGTTAAGATAATTGTGACTGTCAAATAATAACAGACAAATAATTAGCAATAAATTAAAATTGCGACTATAATTTGAGATTTAAACTATCCTATCTCTCAAGTTGGATCGAACTGCACATGGTGTGCGAATTTTATTATAATCGGTTAAGTGGTTTAGGAGTCCATTGAGGACAAACATTGTGACACGAGATTTATATATATTAAGATTTTTATATTCTTTTAATATGACAAAAAATATAAAATATGCGTTCCGGCCAAATATTATTGTACCCAGCGTAGCCAAAATATGCTTTTTTTTAGATGGGAGCTAGTTATTTTGATGTTATTGAAGAACAATTAGGAGGTTATTTTATATTTTTTTGTATTGAATATTATCTTGAAAACTTATTCATTGTTATAAATTACGTAATGAGATATTTCTAAATGCTTTTGGAACTCATATTTATGTATGTTTTATATATTTTATTTTATTTTATTTTTTATTTTTGTCGATTTTCACATAACCATGGAATGTGAGTACTTAGGTAGATACTATTCTTGGGAACATAATAGAATTTTACACCATTTGATTATTTTATTTTTTAAGATTTGGAGCATCCAGATACACAGCAATACATCAGCAAATTATATGTTATTTTTCATCCTTTTTACGTCAATGTCAAGTATCGATAGGCTGAACGATTCAGATTGCGCCACCAGATGGCAGAGCTTACGCCGTGCAAATTCCCTATATATTTATAACTCTAATTTTTGGTGGTGGATGTTTGAATATACCTATACATTGAATTGTTCAAAAATAATGATTTTATCATTCCCTATAAATTGCGTTTCTGGCGATTTGTTTGCCTATGTCTTGAGGTCATATTTATATACGTTAAGGGTAGTTTATTATACGGGACCGGCTGAGTGACTCCACTGCGCCTGATGATCAGTGGAGTAATGTCTACATAATATAGTATCGACTTCGACTGACGACAGACATGTCATCCCACAGTCATCCCTCGTCATGTCAGTCGACACAATACGAAACCGGATATACCTAAACAGTATGATCTCGGAACGCGACACTTGCGTGGACCACTATGACGAGTTTACACCTGGTGTACTTACGGTGTTCGCCATTCGGGTGGACACAAATATCAATGGTGTTTTTTTTCTTAACCAATATGAATATTAGAAAATGAGTTATACAATAACATTTATATCAACTCAATTTTTTTGCACAGCTAAGGTATCAAGACGTAAACACACATAGGCATGCAATAATTCGTACACAATTATCACCGTCCAGAGCGTCCACTGATTTAATGATAAACCGCACATGAGTATTTCTCAATACAAGTGTACGTAACGAAATAGTTTTTACGTAAGTATTAAAACGATTTATTCTGTCTCGTCTGTCTTTTTTTTGTTTGTCGTCATACATTCATTCCGTATATTATTTGATAGAACGAATGTATTAAGACAAATACATTATATGCAACAGATTTTTTTAATAATATTTCGTTTAAACTTTCCGTTACGTACACATATTTTGAACAATACTTACATATTAAGTCGGAAACGGATCGCCAAGAGCTGTCTTCATTCATTCTTAGTCGTCTTCGTCTTTCGTGCATGAAATGTTTTACCTACTACAACGCACACTAGTCACAATTCATCATTGGAGCGGGATGATCTCGTCTGGGATAAGGCTTGCGAGCCGCAAGCGTGGTTATATCGGAGATCCCAAGCTCACGGCGCGACGTCGCATCGCCTAGCTTACTTTCTGCCGTCTCTGAGCTTATTTTTGCGTAGTGTCCCCTAACCCCTTCCGCGGCCTGCTCTCTCAATAACTCGTAGCATTCGTTGCATTCGTAGCATGATGCACGAGAAGTCTCTCGTAAATCTTGGCTGGAAGTTTCTTTAAGTTTAGGTAGTTGACTAAATTTTCCTTTAGGTGCCGCCTAGCCGTCAAACATCAGTCGTCTAGTATATGCACAGCGTCAGAAGAGTCGATGCGCCGTGCCGGATGTGTTAATCCGCTCCAGTATGTGCTTGCATGCGATTGAAGCATGGTTAACGACAACGTTATAGATTGGCGAGGCGATGATTGTCCGTTTCCGAGTATAGATTAGTGTATATTTACTTTTAACTTGTCAAAGTAATCATTACATCAAAAATTCACAGTTAGTGTCGATTGCCCTTATGGGCAATTATTTGCACGAGACAAAGTTAGGAAAAAGCCATGAAAAATGAATTAAAACAGTTAGTTTATTACGTTTACTATTATGGATGGACGGCAGTCGCCCATAGCTCTTTTAGCAGCGATTTATTTATTTATGTTCTCCAATAGTACACACATTTCTTACATCACTACAATATATTGACTTGTATCACATTCTGATGTGTGTACCAATTAATAAAGCATACAGCAATCGATGCAGTAGGTAGCATTTTCTCGAGCGCACGACTACATGACTGTATCGACACCTTTTGTTATGTCTCGCTTCTAAATCGCTACAAAAAGTCGCCATCGCCGACCATGCTACAGTTGAAATAATACGAGCAATCAATAATCTTACAACTAAAACTAAAAAAAAAAAAAAACTTAGGTAAACTTATATTTGTTATTATATATATTATAATCGAAATCATTTCACTTTCTGTAGATTTTTATAATACATAAATATAGTAAAATTGCGACAATCACATAGAATCCATATTAAAATTATAAATTATCTCGGTGCGGAATTGAAGCCTCTTGTTTCGCAGTGAGCAACTATACACTTCAACATGGTGAGATAATCAAAATATTTGGCTGTCTCAAATCATCGAAAGTACAATGTCATTAATTATTTTTAAATGTACTTCTTATCAGCGTTAACAATCAGATGAGAGATTTAAGGCATGGTGGAGATTTATAATTTGAAATGATATCTCTAAAATCTTTACCATTTGGTTTAAAATCTGACAAAGTGATTTGGGCAGGAGTATATAGTTACCGTTTGGGCATAAGGCTTTAACTTCCCGTGGCGAGAAATCCTGCCGGTGGACGTCAGCTCTTCAAAGTTAATGAAACATACCTTCACATTTTAGTTCTTGTGTAAAAAAACCATATAGTAGTGCTCCACAGTGATCACAAAACGTCGGCGACATGAACTGATGCGGACGAAACCGATGCGGCACGTCCACTTTGAACCTCTCTCGCAAATACTGAAAAAAGTAACATAGTAGAATTATAATAACCAAAAAAAATAACATGGGTCTCCTTAACCAATTATTTAAGCCAGATAGTACCTATCGTAAAATACTGAATCTCGTGTAAAAATACCTTCACTTTCCATAAACACGAGATTTAACAACATATTTTAGACGCAGTAGCTCTACCACTTAAAAAAACTACATTATGCAAAGTATACCCACGACACCCACGTTTTTTAAATATAATCAGCAGCCAGGTCTATAAATGCAAACAAAATGTCTAGTCACTTAAATGTTAATTCATTATTTTATTGTATAAATATTACTCAACGTAATTTTGTAATTAGTACTTCCATGACAACCGTAGGCATGTAATCACACCATACTTTAAAAAGTAACTTACAACAGTAGCTTCCGAAAAGGCCGATGACCCTGGACATTTTCCCAGTAGTTTGTTGTGGCATCTCTTGTGCACCGCTGTCTGGCAGGCCACACACCTGTAGCCTTGCTTGCCGAAGCCCCACAGAAAGTCCTTGCAAAACGCACAGAACGTGGGCTGTCGGAAGAATTTTGCTACAAACCGGTGACCGTTCACTTCGTGGACTCTGAAAACAAAAAAAAGAATGATCCAAAAACATTTTAAATCCCAGTATCCATAGATCCCTCAGTCTCTATAATAATACTAGCTCGAATGTTTTTTTCAGGAGCGGAGCTCGCGTCGTTCCTTTTTCTGTACTACAAAAATAATGATTCTGCGACTTTAGCGCGACGAAGGTTTCTAAACCACTATAGTTTACATGACTTAATTGAAGTCCCAAGTGCTCAAATGAGAAGCTGTTGCATTCCCTTAAAGCATTGCTTTTCAAATTGGGAGGCGCGCCCCCTTAGGGGGTGACACAACAACAATTTTGTTATTTTATATTTATCAGAAACAGTACCTACTTTTTTCTGGATGAGGCGTACACTATGTTTTCTGTACCTGCCCCTGACATACACAACATTTCTTTATGATCGCTTGAGTAATTAAAGTGTGAAAGCGCAACAAACAAACTCATTTTCATAACATTAGTTAGGATACTAAGTGATTTTCTTGGCTGCCTTTTCCTTATGTCAAAGCGAAGGGGGGCGTGGGCATTACTATTTTAGATAGTAGGATAGCGTTGCCAAAAATACTTTGGGAACCGCTGCCCTAAAGTAACCATTTGGGCTTCACTGGTGGAGCGTGGTGTCATCGGCCGTGTTTGAAACCGCACAGTAAGTAGTAACTGTTAATTAGAAATGATAGGTATGTGGAAATGATCCCGAATTTCTTCATTCCTGCTCTACCAAAGTTACTCCAATCCGCCCGGTTAGCGATGTGCAAGGAGCGAAACGGTTCGCATTTGGAGACTATTATTTTTTCAGACATAATTTTCCATCAAGTATAGTTTAATGCACAATAAACAGATTTTAAACCAACTAAATAGTTATTTTATTATATATTTTTTTAAATGATTACTGTTTACGGGCATCTTGTATTACACGTGCTAAAGTAAATTCCCATAAATAAATAATTTTTCACTGAACAGATTTAAATGCAATTTGGTACGGGATAGACTTGAACCATAAAACAAGATAGACTACTTTGTATTCCGGAAAAGTAAAGTATGTACACAGTGGGATTTTTATCCCTGAAAACATTTATGACGCGGGCGGCGCCGTAAACAACACCTAGTTATTTATAAAACTATACCAAGAAACCCAATCAATGGTTTGCAATCTTGCAATCAGCCCTGTGTTATATACTGCCCACTGCTGAGCACGGGTCTCCTCTACTACTGAGAGGGGTTTAGGCCTTAGTCCACCCAGTGCCGGATTAAGCAAGCGCGGGGCCCGTAGCAAATTCTTTCAAAAAGCCCTTGATCTGGTATGGGTTTTTAAGTATAGAGTGGTAAAAATATAATTCAAAACATTTATTTACTATCTATAGCTTACAATTTTGTGGGTAATGAATAGTGTAGTAAATTACTATAGGCGCTGTTAGGCTCGGACAATTACAAAAAGCCTTCTCAATGGCAATTTCAGGGAATCCCCGGTTAATTTTTCAGTGTTACCAACTTCGATCACAAATAATTTGCATTGGCCGGGTGCCCATTGTACCGACAAGGGATAGGATACCTATCATTAGTTTAAAAAAAACACGCGTGAGACTCTCGCGTCTAGAATTTAAACTTCTTTTGTTCTGGAAATAGTTTATTAAATGCATTGCTTTTTATGCATTTGGTAATGATCCTACTATATCAGGATTACGAAATGTTTATGAAAAATTAAATTGGAGGAAATCTCTCTTGAAGTAATAAAAATTTTTTTTTACTCATAACTTCTATAACTCAATATACTTATATTCTAGAAAATAGATTTTTGGTATATGGTTACTAAATTATACTAAAAATAATGTAGACTGTTAACTTTACAAATCAATAGATAATTTTAACAATTTAAATCGAGCCATTTCAATTCTGCTACACATCCACACTAAGTGTCGGGTAAGAGTGCTTGCATATGCGGCAGACTTTTTATAGATCTGATTATCAGGCCGACTGAAATTCTTCACGTTTATACAAGCAACTTTTTGTAGAACTTGTGCGTTTACTGTATGATATTATTTAAATTATTTACGCCGAGGAAATAATCGGGTACCGAGTGTCTTGTTTTGTGACATCAAAAAAATTCAACGTACCACATCTTAACAAGTTTCACTCAAAAAATTACGCTCAGGCAGAGATGAGTGGGTTTAAACATGCGGGGCCCCCTTTCGCGCGGGGCCCGTAGCAATTGCTACTCTTGCTACGTAGTTAATCCGGCACTGAGTCCACCACGCTGGCCTAGTGCGGGTCGGCCATCAATGGTTTACCAATAATATAATAATAGAAACAAACTCACATATCAAATACTAAAACGGTAAAATCTGTGAAAATGTAACAGACAACCCGCAAATTGCGATTATGTTTTTTTCTTTAGTCTACATCCAAGTAGATACGAAGATATAAAATCTCGAATTTAATAAACTTTACAATTCCACTGTAGAAAAAATATAACATTCGTGTGAGGGAGCAATAGATATAAAAACATACAACGTACATTTCGAGTTGAACACGCTTGATGGAGTGATAACTACATATTTATTCCCGAAAAAACATATTATTTCTGCGTTTTAATATGCCAATGAGAATATACAATATTGTAGGCAGATGTAATGGATGTTTACACCTGCTTCAACAGAAAGTCTTAGTACTATTCGGCGTCAGGCGTGTAATATATTATGATGAAAAGGCAACTTTACACTTATGAGAAGAGGTGAGAAATGATGTTATCAATATATTAGGCAATCTATTGTCTCTAGTAGTTATGCATTGATGATGGATATTAAGTGGAAATGTGTTTACAAATTTGTAATATTGTAGAAAAAAATATTTTAGGTGGGTAGTCCCTAACAAACTCTCCGAAAAAAGCTGGAATCTTCTTATGCAGTCACAAAATATTGATAAACAGAATATGGCAAATAAACAACCTTGTAAAGGAGATGTCCGCTTTTTGTATGGGTGCCGGGCATTGATGTATTAAAAAACCCTAATGCATCAATGGTGCCGGGCCTCAAAATCTAACCAGGCTACATAAATCTCAAAATCGGAGGTCTTTTAAAATAAACGATTTATAATTAAAGGTCAGTTTTTAGGAGCTCTATCCAAATATATATATATATATCTTGGTTAGAATTTCAGGCCCTTTTTTGCTATGTCCTTTGTCGAGTAAATTTTTAAAGCGATGAGTGAAAATATCAGATAGAATTGAAGCATCTTTGCATGATTTTACGTGATGAAATGAATGAAAGAACAACATGTAGTTACAATGTTAGTCCGTATGCAGTTTTATTACACAAAGCTACTGTTTACTATTCACATGTAAAGACAATTCGATAGAGATAGAAAAAATAAGGTTTTCTGGTGAATAAATACGATTAACGGATCATAAAACAGAATTATGCACACATTTATTATTCTGGCCGCTTTATGCCGAGCTGAGTGTCTGTCCCGCGTGCTCACGCGTATTTCCAAGTTTACAGTTTGCTACTGCTCTTGAACTAAATCTCAACCTTCAAGCCAATATTATTTCGTCGAATACAAATGGTTGAGTTTTACGACTGTGTTAAAAAATAGCATCCTCTTTCATAATGCCAATATTCCGTTTGTGATACGAATTTACCATTTCAAATGGTAACATAAATTGAAGTTTAATAACTTTTTTTATTCCTTGAAATTCTATAAACCGTAAGTATTATTAATTTCTTTGTTATTTTTTACGATAACATTTAACGTTAATTATAAAAGCGTTCATGAATAGATGTGAAATGCATAACATACTGTTCATTCTTTCTGCGCTTCCAAGTGTTAGAATATTTCTAGTCTCACTGCTCATCTCTTATTACCTATCTCATCTAGCTAAACTATAAGTGGTGCCCTAAATGTGTTATTAGAGTCATTCAGGGTTCTATAGAGCAGGCTATCATAATTTATTATGCATTTCGTAAAATTCACCTGTAATGGGCAATAACAATATGGTGCTTAAGAGAGACCCGCGCTGATGAAGATGCAGAATATGACGCTGATGTAATTCACATACCGTAGAGCATATACTTACTAACATATTTTGTAAATTGTAACGTCATCAGCCCAGCTGGCGTCGGCATAATTTCAATTGCATTACGCACCATTTCACGAGGAAGCGCAATAAAATATACTCGACCGTAACGCATTATGCCTTAAGCGCAGAACCGAATTAGCCATGACCATCAATAAACTTGGGGGAGCTTTGGTAAATCTTACAGATCCCAAATTCAATTGGTAGTTAGTCTGCCAGATTCAGACATGTTTTTATAAAATTGGAAGTTAGAGCAAATTTGTGGGCCTCCACACGTCAGCGATACAATTACGTTGGCTTCTATGGTGAGTTTTAAATCTTGTGTACGGTGTTCGCTATCCGGGTGGATAAAAATACTAATGCTTTCGACAAACAGCGGACGGGGCCGGACAACGAGGCGACCGACAGTTATATGACACATGGAACCATCACGCTCGATGAAGACTTCCGTAGAGTCGAGCGCCGCCGCTGTTTGTCGAAACCATAAGGTAGGTACTACTAGCATGATACTACATGAAACATAATGAACTCACTTATGATGTTTGATTGCGCCGCGCCGCTGTGTGATGCGCTTGCCGCGCGAACGACGCACGGCACCCTCGCCTCCTTCGCCACAAGTCCCGCCCGGGAGCCACTGGAACCGTCAACATATTTTCAATTAGGTAATATCGCCTTTTTATGGAACGCACATTTATACGGGCACGGTATTAACTATTAAGTGACCCCAAAGCACCTGATGGTACGTAGAGACGGGTCCAAAATATAGAGTATGGACTGCCGAGGAATGATTACGGATTACCCCCGCCAGTATAAACTATTATGTCGACGTGTTTGAAACAGGATATACACAGGCTGATCCCGCAACGCGACACACTTACTTGGGCAACTATGGCGGATTTTACATCTTGGTCGCCATCCGGGCGGATACATAAATATAAACATATAATAAACCTAGCCCTAGCATGACTTTAATATACCAACCTAAGTTCAATATTTTCATGCGCTTTGAACTGATCGTGCGATTTACACATAGATTTGATATGCTATGGTTATTAGTCGTAATCCTAAAATATGAAATTTCAGCGTATGGGCAAGGTGGTATTTATGTTTGTTAGACAATGTCTTACAACGTGGATACAACCGACGTAATTACAATTCATGCATGTCTCGAAATTACTTTCGTAAGATTAATATTGGTTATTAATCTTGTACCAGTCAGGTATGTTCTGTATCTTATGCTATAAATCTCCAGCTCAACTAACATGACTCATAGATACTTAAATCAACGGTCTTGTAGCTCTACGTAAAACTAATAGTTATTATTATAAGTCGAAACATTGAAAAAAAGAATTACGAATGTCAATCCCTATTGCTTTGTCGTTTCTTTTTGTTACACCTGTAATTTCAAGCGCCTAATATCGCGACATAGTTAATAACCATTTTTAGGTTTCATCCAAATAAGTGGGCTATAGGCAAGGAGTATCTACTTATAGACAAGACTTATAGATATGAAAAGAGATATTTCTTTATTTGTCGTTTTTTTTATTGAACTGCGGCATAGCTTATGGCTTGTTATTTCAGTACAGCACTAGATTCCAATTTGTTTACCGAGTTTTAACTACATGAAAAATAACCGTAAATAAGTAAAAAATACCAGCTAAAATTCGAAATAAATGTGTAATCTGTATTAAAAATAATGCTACAGTAGATACGTCCAGTCGAACACTGTGTAAAAAACATTTTAAAACTATAGCGGTTTTGTTTTGACTCTTTCGATGTTCGGCATGTGTAAACATTTGTGATTCATCTGTGCGTATTGTTTGGGTTTTCGAAGCAATTGTGTCAGTCATCACTAATTGACCAATTGCCAACACCGCGCCATTAACTCAGACCAAAGGCGACACTCTTACTTGCAATTGATTCAACATTATCACCAGAAACAAATCAATCGTTTACCTTTATACATTATCTAGGCATACTGGTATTATCTATATCGTTTGGGAGGGCGCCAATCCTGCTAAACCGATGTATCCTGTTAACTAACGAACTGTGGTTTGCCAAAACATTTCGCTCTAATTGGTTTGCAAAGTTCAGCTTGTATGCAATACGCATGCGGCTTCTAATTCGATATAAAGAATAGTCTTTATTAGATACCTAGGTAATAAGTATAAGGTGAAGCGTTAATTAATTTATGACGATCTTAAAATGGGAAATTACAATGAAGTTCTTTTTGAATATATTTTTTTGTTTATAAGGGAAAATAAAATTCAATCGACGAGTTTACTAGTTCGCACATCACATGTATACTTCTGCTGTCAAACTGGCAAGCTTATTTTATTGGTACTAGTGGTGTAAAGAAATTATATAAAACGTTGTAGATATAATAATCTTTTTAAAATAATGTTTTTATTACCTAAAAGTTGGACGTGACAAATCAAATGAATAACTGACGCGACGTTTTTCTTACTGTATAGGTATGGTGCATTATATTTATCAATTATAATTATTACTCTATGATAGGCGCCTCTCGCACGTAGATGCCACGCTAACACGTTCTCATATAAATATGGATAGAAACATTGATATATTTTATATCAATGGGTAGATAAGAATAATAATCTCAAATTTGTCATATTTCTTGAAACCCGTCTAAGTAGATATATCGGATTATTTCCGAAGTTGGCCGATAGGAAGCACATTAGTCAATCGAATACAAAAATACTCTTAAATAAGTAATACCTCGGTCAAGTTTATAATTTGAGCGATGATATTTGAAAACAAAATATACAAATACCCGAATTGAGAACCCCCTCCTTTTTTGGAAATCGGTTAAAATTGATTGGACGGCATGACAAAATTTTCAAAAATTAAATGAGAACACAATCGGTACCTACCTATTTAAAATGTTAATGGGTGTAATTCTATTCAGTTGTGAACAGTACCTAAGAAAGTAAGAAAAGTATATGACCTTTTCTACCGCTAAGCAGCAGTGTGCATGTACTGTTGTGTCTCAGGATGACGAGCGCAGTAGAATGCCACACAGTACTTTGTAACTCAAGGTGCTGGATGGTGGTGCTACTGTTTATAGGTGGTCCTATCGCTTACCATCAGGCGAAAGGCATGCTCGTGTCGTCATTCAAAGCCATAAAAAAAACCTACTTATTTTTTGGAGACCAGTGAATATGATACTAATCATCTAACGTAGGATTTATGTAAACACCCATACCAAACATACAAACTTTAAGTAGGAAGTGTTAAAGTTGGCTGATATATATTGGCGCAAGCTACACATGAAAAATTCTTGTGCTGAATGTAAATAAAAATAATTGGGCGGTGTTTGCCGCTCATCTAACCGCCACGCTCGGTACAAAGCTTCTACATTTAGATTTATTGCGCTTTTACATTTGCAAGAAATACACTCGAAGCCAATATTTGCTTCGAGTTAAACGAGAAACTAGACATACCCGAAACCATGACGACATCGCACGATGTCGTCCGCACGCATCGCCAACTCACACGTCACACGAAAGTGGGCTGAACAAGAGTGCAAATAGGTAAAATATATGAATTCTTAGAAATACAGGTGGCGCCCTTACAGCCGTAGGGACGCAACTAGACGCAACGGTATTTACATGGAAAGCATCTGTACGAGATCTTCGAATTCTCTGGCATGAATCCTGGTGATTACGGCTTTGAAATACATTGTGAATGTCAAATGGCCAAAATCGAGAATACGTTTGTCATGTCACGTGTGTGACGCGCTATGCGATCAGTGATTCATGCGATGTGCACTCGCATCTAATATACAACATTATGTACTAATTTGATGTGCCATTTAGACAGATTTACTGCACCTCAAAGTCGTATTTAATAGAGTTCCTGGTCAGTGTTTACATTTGAGTTTGATATCTTTTCCAAATATTATTTTGATGTCCAAGCAACAATGCGTAATGTATCAGTTCGAATGGATCATAAAATCAATGATACCATCGCTTCCAGTGTCGCAGCAGCGTGGCGTGTGAAATACACACGTATTTTTTTTAAATTGACTCAGATACGAGCACACTGTTCTTTGCACGCACTATCTGCAGGTATATTTCTTTACATAATACTAGAGCGACCCGTCCTGGCTTCGCACACGTAGCAAAGCATAATATTATATACCTACATTTATTTTTCTGTCGTACAAAATATTTATGAATTATAGTATACATAAACCTTCCTCTTGAATCACTCCGTCCATTGGTAAAAAACGTATGAAAATCTGTTGGGTAGTTTTTGAGTCGCGTTCAAGAGATAAACAGATACGATGGGGGGACTTTGTTTTATAATGTGTAGTGGTGTAAGGACATATCCTTAAAAATAAAAAGATAAAAAGTAGCCTGTCCTTCCCTGGATCTCGAACTATATCCATATTTATTCTCTCGCGGTTCCACCCGCAAGAAAATAATTTCCGGGATAAAAGTCGGTAACCTATGTTCTTCCCGGGGTCTCAAAGTAGCTCCATACTTATTTGCTCGCGGTTCCACTCGCTGAAACGATTTTCAGGGCTAAAAGTCCCACTTTATATTTTTATAGGTTCCACTCACGGAAAACTATTTGTGGGGATAAAAGTCTCGGCTTATATTTTTCCGGGATAATAAGTAGCTCATGGTCTTCCCTGGGTCTCAAACTATCTCCATACTTATTTGCTCGAGGTTTCACACGCGAGAAATTATTTTCCGGGATGGATAAAAGTCCCGGTTTGAACTTGTCCGGCATATAAAGTAACCTATGTTACTCATGGATAATGCAGCATTCTAATGGTGAAAGAATTTTTGAAATCGGTCCAGTAGTTTTGAGTTTATTCGTTACAAACATAGAAAAATACAAATCTTTCGTCTTTAAAATATTTATATAGATAAGTTCTTATTCAATATCTTATTTTATTTTATTTTATTATATCTTATACCTAAACATAACACAAACAAAATACTTTAGCGCTTAGTGTGTAGGAAGTATGCTTTTTTTTATGGCATTGAATGACGAGACGAGCATGCCGTTCGCCTGATGGTAAGCGATACGACCACTCATAAACAGTAGCAACACCATCCAGCACCTTGAGTTACAAATTACTGTCTGGCATTCCACTGCGCTCGTCATCCTGAGACATAAGATGTTACGTCTCATTATGTTCAGTAGTTACACTGGCTACAATGTCCTTCAAACCGAAACACAACAGTGCATGCGCACTGCTGCTTGGCGGTAGATGTAGACATTGCGGTGGTACCCACCCAGACGGACTCTTACATATGAGAGATCTACCACCAGTAAATTATTAACATTTACGTACAAAAAGAACCCCAACACGCGGTAGTGGTTCAAATTGTTTGACGGCTGTTACTTGGAGTATAAACTCCAAGTAGGTATACCGTAAACGAAGGAAACAGGTAAGGTTTTATCCTAGTACAGTGTTTTTGTTCGTCAGACTTCCCCTATCTGTTTTGTTGGCCTAATATTAAATGCTCTCTGTAAGCTGTAACTCGCAGCCGTATAAAGAGGGGGGCCGGGTGGACCATGCCCACCCTATAATTGCTTAGTGACCACCCACAGCATTTTGAGGCAGACTATTACCTACTACTATACATTTGGAAAACAAACAAATTTAGTCTAGGGCACAGCCCCCCCTGGAAAAGGGCTGTAGTTTTGCCCAATGCTCATGTAGGAGCAAGCGTTGGAGCGCAACTGAAAACCTGCAAAACAATTGTTTACTTTAACTCATTGCCAGATTAAACAATCAATTATAAATGCTCTTTTTTTAAATTATAGGTACTTCTTTAGGCGCGTTATGAAAAAATGATGAGAGTGAAATGTTAAGATGCGCGCGCTATCATCACATCACTATTCACTGTAACACAAAAGTCACAGGTTGAATGAACTTTATTTTATTTGAAATGTGACGTTCGATTTTTGAAATGTCACCTCTTCCGTGCGGCCAGTGTGAAGTTTTAGTAATGTGAAGCAATAGGGTATTCGACAGATTTTCGTAAAGTACTTCAAAATGTTCTAAAGTCACTAAAGATACGCTTGTTAGGAGTTAGGACTTAGGAATCGGTGAAACTAGCTAGGTTAAATAAAAACGGATTAATTTGATATTCATAATTCATGCACTAATTATTCATTATTAAATTTAGAAAATTATAAACATTAGTATAATAAATAAACAAATTTAATAAAAATTCTTTGACTAAAATAAAAATTGAATATTACATTGAGAAAATAATTAATATTTTAAAAATGAATAATTTATTTAATTTTCAAATTTAAACCGAACTTTATTGACTTGTTTGACTATCCTTTTCCATTCCTTTTATTATTTTATTGTAATTAATTATTTGCAGGCAAATAAAACTATTTTTAATTATGCCAAAGAAGTATAATTTCTCACGCGCGTACATAAGTACACGCACCCACTTTTTTTTAAAACTGATTTATAATTAATCCTTTGTAGGGATGTATTTGTAAATTTAAAACAGTAAATTAAAGCTTCACTTCAAAAAATATTGTAAGTTTAAGTAAGAATTTCGAAATTTTAACAAAATAAAAGAATGTTTAAATTAAATTGAGTGTCCGATAAATCTGCAAATTCGAGTTTCACGAGAAATAAATACTGGCAGGTATTTTAAGACAAGAATATAACAAAAGTTTGGTATCCATTTTTTATTTCCGACTAGCTGTTGCCCGCGGCTCCGCCCGCGTGAATGAGTTTTCCTGGGATAAAAGTCCCGCTTTATATTTTCCCGGGATAAAAAGTAGCCTAAGTTACTCCTTATTACATCAGCTACCTGCCAATAAAAGTCCCGTCAAAATCGGTCCAGCCATTTCAGAGATTAGCCGGAACAAACAGACAGACAGATAGACAGACAGACAGACAAAAATTGTAAAAAATGTTATTTTGGTGTATGTACCGTATATATATTCATATACATGTAGTAAAAAACGGTTATTTTAATATTACAAACAGACACTCCAGTTTTATTTATATGTATAGATAAAACACACGGTTGCGGTGTACGGCTCCGGTTTTATTCCGAAAAATAACTTTCGAGCGAAGGCGGGTGTAAGGCTTGAAGGGTCTCCTAAAGAATGTAATAAAATATTAAACCATAGATAATCGTGTCTCAATAAACAAAATATTTATTTATTTTTATTTATTTATTATTTGGGAAACATACAATATTTTAATTCTTATAAGCTAGGTAAGATAATACATACAGAAATCAATAAAGTTTCCACTTATAGAAAGCTATTATACAGTACAGTAGATGCTATTGGTAAAGCTAAAAGTGATTAAACATTAAAAAAAATATAAATAAAAATATATCAATTATATATAAAAGAAGAAACTAGAAATTACCAATTTAAATATAAACATAAAAACGTAGGTTTTTATGTTTATATTTACACTATAAATATATAAATATAAATTTACACTAACACAAAAATAAATATATTGGTTAATCTTTGGTAATTACTGGTTTGTAGATTTATTATAATAATAGGGTAGTTTCCTATGTTTGATTTCGTACATTATTTTATATACATAACATATTATAATAATACAAAAAAGAAATTATTCTGTGAAATCGCATCGAAATCGGTTGAAAAATAAAGCAGTTATTCATATTTGAAATATTGTTGTGAGCAAAAGTGGGGGCGTAGCGCTCGCGTTATCTCTTTCGCACGCACGCAGCGTTATGGTCGGTGACACTTGGTGACGTCACAGTCTGATATTACTTTTATTTGACAACTTCCCCTTCCACCAAATTTCAAAGCTTTATAACTTACTTATTATTGCGCAAATTTTGAAAATTCTTTTTCTATTAGTTTTTGGATAGCATACATTTTTGATGAATGTATTGAAAAAAAGTAGTCAACTACCCTATACTGTCCAAATTTCCTTTTACTCCGATTCCTGTAAATTCAATATATACGTGTATATGCCTATATACACGTTAGTATTTACAAACAATTACCTCCTTACCAATTGGCGTGCATTTGGCAGTTTAATTAGCTATCCGACATATTGAGTTATGTGACATAAAGACAAATTATGCTCGTTCTCATGCTCATTAATTGTCTTTTGACAAGTCTATTGTTCAACGGGTTAAACAACTTGTCAAACTGAACAATCTTTCCCTCTTGTTTTGTTGTACCTGTTTTCTTATTTCGCATTTATCTAAGTAATTGTTTTTGGCTTAAAAATACCCGAAACTCTACATGATTGAACGAGAATGTTCGCCGTACTAAGATTTATGTACCTAATTGATTACTTATTTTTAATTGTTTAATATTTTATTGATCATAATATGGATCCCATAAGTAATACAGATATATTTTTTTTAATTCAAAGTCGGCAATGAGCTTTGTGGTTGATTTAAGTAGTAAGAACTGAGGAGCATCAAGGTTGTGAATACTGAACACAGCGTGCTAGTGCAATGGTATAAATAGCTGGAATCCAACGTGAGCTTTGATGGTAACGTTTGTAATTTGTACCTATCTACACCTCGTGCGTCACCTTCCATTCAGCTATCACTTTTAATATTTAATATCACTGTATGAATACCTACTATTATTTAATTACCCGTCGTATTAGTGGGGACATCATTTATTTGTTATATTATGTTTATAATAAAAACTAGGTACAAATCTCACAAATAATTATAATTTTGAAAATCTTTTACACTATGTAGAGCCTCTTCTTCCGATTACTAGGTTCCTTCTAATTAATGTATGTGTAAATAATTATAAGAGAAGCTAAGTATTACAATACAAACAGGAGATAAAATACATGATAATTATATTTGAATCATAATTATAATGAATTTAGAGCCCTCATATAGTCTCGCCCGAAACTGTCATAATAAATGGACGGTCAGATCCAGAGGCCGCAGGCAAGATGCCTTTTCTATAATCGTTAACGCTAACGTTATGTATGTATGAGAATGACACATAGCGATACAGTTGTCGATAGGATATATGTCATTCCCATACATTTTTTTCTGTTTTCTGTTAGCTTAAACGATTGTAGGACGGCATCTTGGCTTGGTCCCAGACTGAATTCGTGGGTGGTCATCGCTTTGTGACGATTTTTCTAATAGGGAAAACACATGAACTATAGGTGGCAGCACAAAATCGACACAAGAGCCACATGTGAATAAAAAAAAAATATTTATATATTCTTTTAATGTGACAAAAACGATAAAATATGGGTTCCGGCCGATAATTAGTGATACCCAGTGTGGCCAGAATATATTTTATTCTAGATGGGAGCTAGTTATTTTGATGTTATTGAAGCAAAATTAGGAAGGCTATGTTCCGTTAATTACAGATTTGTTTGTATTGAATATTATCTTCAAAACTTTTTTATTTTAATAAATTACGTATTGAGACATTTCTAAATGCTTTTGGAATTCATACTTATGTACCTATTAATAGGTCCTCACATATGAAATGGGCGTTTTGTATGGGAGAAATACAAATTCGTTTTTTTTTGTAAAATATAATTAATTAATCAAAGTATGCACCATTGTTATCTATTGCTGACAATAGATATCTGCCGTAATCGTTTGGCCAGATTTTAGAAAGCTATAGTGAACGACACCGGCCCTAGTCCACCAAACACTCACAAGTAATTATTTTTTTTGAGACAATTTTCGCTTCGGGCAGAATTTGGCTGGTTCTCTAGGATTCAGCCATTGCGTCGAGCGCTCCCGATTATAGTACAGGATCTACTATTCATCACAGGTAATGATTCGATTTAAAAATCCTTAATTATTGTGTCGGTTGAGCAATGTAACGCAGCATTCGACGCGTGTTTGCTGGTTTGATTCACTGAGTTCATGAGGTACCCACCTTTCAAGCTTTTTTACTTTCCCTATGTGCTTCAAGTGAATTAAAACAATTTTATCACTCACACCGAAGCCTGCAGCTAACTCTGAAGTGGTTTGAGATGGATCCGCTTCCACAATAGCCTTTAATTCCTTATTATCTACCGTCTCCGGTCCCCGGCCGTCCACGGGGCTTGTTCTCAAGGTCGAAATTTTCAGAACGAAAACGTTGGAACCAAAAACGTACCGTGTTTTCTTTTGCGACACCAGCGCCATACACATCCTTAATCCTTCGATTTTCGAACGGTTTGACTGCCTCGGTGGCGTGGTTGTATTGCGTACGCGTTACGAGTACGATTTGCGCGCTGAGGTCCTGGGTTCGAATCCCGGGTCGAGCCAAAAATATTGTGACTGGGTTTTTCCATCTTAAAAATTACTCAGTCGCAGCTCGGAGTCAGGAAGTTGGCGGTGTGATACCCCCGTGCCTCGGAAAGCACGTAAAGCCGTTGGTCCTGCTCCTGATCTCTCTCCGGTCATGTCGGATTGCCGTCTCACCGGACTATGAGAGTGAAGGAATAGCGAGTGCACTTGTGTATTGCGCACACACTTGTGCACTATAATATCTCCTGCGTACCTGGCTGATCTCCGTTGAGATTGGCCGCCGTGGCCGAAACTGGCTTGGAGGATTAATCCTTCGAGTTGTCTCTGCAGCGCTAGTGCCACGGTGGAACTCATACTCGTAAATATATCGATATGATCGATATGTTTTCTATTGTGCGATATGAAAGACGCCAAAGAAAAAGCTAATCGGGAAAAAACAAATAAATGACTGTTTTCGAAACTCAAATGTACCAGTTAAATGCATTTATAAATTTTAATATGGAATTCATAACCAAAAGGGAGATATTTCAGATCAAAGTGGCTAGTACGACAAAACATCAATTTCATATGTAAGGACCTAATATTTGATATATAGCTTTTATTATTTTTGTCGACATTCGCATAATCATGGAATGTAAGTACTTAAGTACTATTCTTGGGAACGCAATAGAATTTTACACGAAAGAAGACTAATTGATTTTGAATATATGTATGCAAACCAATCAGTTACATACTAAATTCACATATTTATTATTCAGTAAATATTTAGAAAATATTTTCATATTGTAAGTTAAGATGTGATGAAAAATCGATTCTAAACTGCGGTGTGTGATCGTAGTACTGCACTCAGGAGTAATGTAGCTTCCTATTGCAATCAGCCCTATATTATATACTGCCCACTGCTGAGCATGGGCCTCCTCTACTACTGAGAGGCGTTAGGCCTTAGTCCACCACGCTGGCCTAGTGCGGGTTGGCAGACTTCACATACCCTCGATGTTTTTCTTCACCGTTAAAGCGAACGATAATTGATAAACAATACACACGTAACTTCGAAAGGTCAGAGGTGTGTGCCTTGTGTTTTGAACCTACGGACATTGTCTCGGCAGACCGTTCCATTCCCAACTAAGCTAGCGTCCACTTTTGATAGTACTAGGTTTGTTTAAATTCATACATAATTGGTATGTACACAATAAGGGCACATGAAATCATACTGAGTGTGTGCCTACGACCTACGTGTATTGTGCGTCATACGATATATAAAGAAAATGCATTTATCTGGAATCGGCATACAGTTATCAGACTCCGGCTGCGTTAATACCCATTCCCATGATAAAAAAAAGTAGCCCAAAGCACTCAGGGGTTACGTAGCTTCCTATCAATGAAAAAAATCGTAAATCAAAATCGGATAAGTCTTTTTATACATCCATTACCTAAAACATATTATAAAAAATCAAAAACAACCACAATTTTCTCTTAATAATAAAGGTTTAGATAGAAAACACAATATAATTGTACTTATTGCGTCCAGACGTGTACCTAAATATTGTTTTTGCATTGGCATTTTAGGTTGTGTAGCATATTAAAGCTAAAAGTACCTACAAATATAGGAAATATTATTAAGAAAAAGAGTTTGAATACAGTCTTCAAAAATATAAAAACTACTCTATAAATTAAAAGCTGCGAGGGAAACCGCATATTCCGGTCAAAATAAATTTTAACTAATAAACCGGCAATGTAGACGCAATATTTCATAATTATCTTGACATTTATGACACAAGTAAAATGTAATTAGGCGTTTATAGGCACGTTAGATAGGAAACTAACTATGTTCAGACGGTAGTCGGGCTTGAGAAGTGATCACTCACGTAGTCGGGTTGGAGTCTATGGGCGGGCGGGCGGACGGGAGCGCGCGCGCGTGGCGCGGGCGAGGTGCGCCGACGCGCCCCCCCGCCCGTGAATATCATCGGCGCACGCGCATCTCCGCAAGCCACCAGCTACCCGCCACCGCCGACGCGCCGCAGCCCTACCCGCGGAGCTGCTCGCCGCGCCTGCTTCTCGCCCGCAAGTTCGGCACCGCCGCCGCGGCTCTCGCGCTCCGTCGGCACGACTCAACGCACTCGCGTATTTATAAACGGAATTCCACGCGCGCTATTTGAGGCCGGATACAACATTTTACACGACTTTCGGCACTTACGTCGTCCGGAGCACTGAAGAGGCGGGTTACGGACTCCTGAATTGTCTGGCGGACTCCGTGTGAGTCACTCGCGCCGCCCGCACCTTGTGGCTACGACTTCAACAGCATAGGCACGGACATACATTGAGATTTTAATAATTGTTTTATTAAGTTTACGAATACCGAGACAAACAAATGGTACGGGTTGACGTGTATCTACGTCGCGCCCATTAACGATTGTTTCTTTATAAATTCCTATAAAAAAAAAACATAAAAAGCGTGACAATGTTTAGGAATGTAGCCGCCCACACTTTCAAAAAATCGACGTGAAAACAGTAAATAGAAGCTTTAGTTTAGTGAACAAATTAATATTACTTATAACTCGTTTCTAATGTTTTTTGTTTCAATGCCTACGCAGCAGACGAGGGCACAACGCGTTAGATGAATTCTAACAAACGTTTAGATGGAAGGACTTCTAATATAACACTGCTTTAGTTCAATGTGCTTGCCAAGACTAGGTAAGACAAAGAATATGACCTACAGAACAAAAGCATTGCTATGTTCATGACCATTACGTCACCTAGTCATAAAGATCTAGCAAATGATTACAGTGATTGAAATCGCGGTCAATTTTACGAGCAATCTCCTGATAGCCAGCACGAACGACCGACACAACATGGGGAATTTTGCGAAAAATAAACATTAAAGAAAATAATATTGATATTTTTTCGGAACTAGAAGTCGGTGTAGGTAATATAAAAGCGATGACGTAAAAACATTAAACAGTAAAACACAATATATGAATACTACACGATGTTTATTGATGACTACAATCTAGAAACTGTAGTAATTCCACAATTTTATAGCCTACAATTATCATATATATCTTCCAAAAATCTATTTTCTGTTCAAAAACGTGAATAACGTATACGATGATTTTAAAACCTGGAACAGAAATTCTTTTGAAGATTATAAAAAAATCAGTGTACATACATAAAAAAAAAATACAAACACACGAATTGATAACCTCCTCCTTTTGGAAGTCGGTTAATAAGTGACAATGCCTAAATGCCTTCGTTTTGTACATCTCTCATGTCCCTCCCGAAATTGAAAGCATTCGTATAAATCATAAAATTCGATTACCTTGCATTTAATATTAATAATGTTGTTGCATAATTTTGAAATTTCACTAAAAGCAACCGCCCACCTGCCGGGTGACGTATACTAAAATCGTATGAGGCCAAGATTACTCACTAGGTATACAATTGTTATTTCATCACATAATAAACTTGCAGGACATCATCATACAGGGTTCAGCTAATTGTTTTGTTAATCTATACTAATATTATAAAGGGAAGGATTTGATTTTTTATTTGTTTATATGTATGTTTGTTTGTAATGGATAAACTCAAAATTTACTGGACCGATTTTAAAAATTCTTTCATCAATATAGCTACATTATCAGCGAGTAACATTGGCTACTTTTTATGCCGGGAAAATACAAAGCGGCACTTTGATCTCGGAAAAACTTAATCAAGCAGGCGGAGACGCGGGCAAATAGCTAGTTTAAAATAAGACCAACGTTTAATTTAATGATCTCAGTTCCCATCCAACACAATCATAATTATTATGTACCAATCTCAGGAACCGTATTAGAATAAACATGTGCAACGATTCTGAAAGTACATCGGCTAAACCGTGATGTGATGGACTTTTCACTACGTATAGGCAGGTAGCTATGGTCAAGTTATTCAATCGGGTACTACATCCGGTACCTACTCTTCCATCAGTAATATTTTATACAATACAATTTAGGACAAGTGAGACTTCGATAGTAATATGCGCAGACTAAAGTGCAGATATAAACAGATAATAAAATACCAACCGTTATGTAGGTGTCCAAAGACATGGGGATGACGTAGGCGGCGCGAGGCGTTATCGGCTGCGAGCAGTAGCACATCATAATTAACAGCTGTCGACGGAAACGAGGACTTACTGCCAACCAATCGCTGCAGTATATAGATTGATTCACCAACTCGCTCTGCGTATACAAACAAAATTAAAGATATCGACCAACAAAGATAGCTACTTACCAGTAGTCGGAAAGGTAGGTAAGGAAGAAAAATACAGGATTTAAGGAGGTTTTACTAGTAGTGTTCTCATCGTACTCCATATTGCCTCGTACTAGGTAAATATAATGACCGAGCTACTCACTAGGTACATCAGAAACAAATTTAAATTCTACCCAAATCTAAATCTCACCACGGAAATTGTTTTACAATGTATACGTAATAAACAGCTTTAAACCAGAAATGTTATCCTGATATTGTACACGCTAGCTGTATGTTTTCCGAATAAATAAAAAATAAAATAAAATTATCAAATACTTACCCCTTTTCAATACATGCAACTTCTCAATATGATAGAGCCTGTTTACCATATTGAGATGACCTACCTAGTGAAATAAGAATGAATTGCCAATTTTTTATGCTATGTTTGTTTTGTTTTATCTATACCTACAGATCCATCGCCCATAACAATAAAATATTACCTCCACTTTAAGCTGTGTTCCAAAATAGCAATAAATAAAGAGTTGTGCTAACATACAACCCAAATACATCGCCATTGACGCAAACTCGGCAGACAAAATGTTCAACTGAAAGAAAATGCTCTTTTAATAATATCAAAATACCTACTTGAACACTAGAGGAAATTAAAAAGAAACTAACTCCAATGATCTTATACACAGTCATACAAATTACCCAAGCCATTACAAAAAATTGGACCGTCATGGCTTCTCCAAATGTAGACTCTACCTCTTTACTAATCCTGCAATTTTAAGACGAGTTAGGCATGATTACATATTACATTAATTAATGGAAGTTCATTTTACAATTTAAAAATCATTTATGGCGTCAGATTCAAAAAAATTACCATGCTATTTGTCGGTAATGCTCCACGCAGTGTGCTAAACGTCGTTGCAATTTAGCTCTTTCTCCAGATTCATCCTTATATGTGATTTGTCTATTTCTCCTGGTTAACTTCACTTCAACATGGATGTTTTCTTTTGATTTAACCAGCAGTTCTAAATCATGCCGGAGCATTCGTATCTGAGTTTTAGCTTGAGCATAGAAGGCGATGATCGTGCAATCCATGGTTACATTACCATATGCTTGCAATGTTATCAATATTGACATGTAAGCGAGAGCTAATTCAAACCTATGAAAAAGGTGACATATTAAAACTACGCTTAAACTGAATAATATAGGTAAATTTTACCAAAATCTAAGTACGTTATTTTGCCCCTTTTATTTGAGATCATATTTTACATGATAATTTTAATAATATGTAGGTATTACCACACATGAAAGCTAATTTAGTACAGTTATAACTACATGACATATTAAGTATGTATACTGGACTCTAATTGAATAATTATATATTGTCAACATTAGGTACCTACTTAAATAGCTAAGTAAACCAATAAAATTGCTTACCGTGGAGATATGGCTGTATCAAAAGGAAAATACGCGGTAAACTCAGCAGTTGCGCCGGAGGCTCTGTTTATAATCGGAAATATAGTCCAAAGGATGCCACATAAGAAAATAGCTATGTGATAGAGCGTTAAAAGTCGCGACATGACCAACGCATTAGCTTTTATTACTCCTGCATGATAACTAGTTCTTGGTGAGAACCGTACCCCTGCAAAATTAATTATTATTTATTAGGAATGAATGTGAACTCTGGTACTTACCTAAATATGCACGTAAGTACTGAGTTATCAAGAACGGTACCATACCATCCCATACCAGCCCTGTATTATATACCTACTGCCCACTGCTGAGCACGGGCCTCCTCTACAACTGAGAGGGTTTAGGCATTAGTCCACCACGCTGGCCTAGTGCGGGTTGGCGGACTTCACATACCTTCGAAATTCAGAGAACTTCTCGGGTATGCAGGTTTCCTCACGATGTTTTCCTTCACCGTTAAAGCAAACGATAATTCACAAAGAATATACATAACTTTTTAGAAAAGTCAGTCAAGAACGGTAAGACAGTGTTAAATGTTATTGGTGTAAACGTGAATTTTGAGAATTGTGTAAAAATCCACTATCTCTCCACGACATAATGTAAAATATCACTGTATATATTAATAATAATTATATATATTAGTATATTTAAATATTATTATATGTGTATTAGGATTTATTTAGTATTATCTTTTTATTTATTCCTTTTCTTGTTGTACCTACACCGCTATCTTTGTGTGATTTTAGATTCTTTCCATACAAAGGTTGCGCGGAAGAGATCGCTTGTAGCGATAAGGCCGCCCATTGTACACCAGAAATTTAAGGAAATTGAATAATTTTTACTTGTTTTTCTATTTTAAAATGGTTATAATAATGGAGCGGTACTCGTACCAGTAACAATCATAGTAACAATTTGGAGATTTTCTTTACTTCAGAGGAAGACAAGACGTCTTAGACAACGTAATTTGTGTCTAAAATTCCTATTTTATGGCATTTTTTTTTTATCGCTTTGAATGACGAGACGAGCATGCCGTTCGCCTGATGGTAAGCGATACGACCACCCATAAACAGTAGCAATACCATCCAGCACCTTGAGTTACAAAGTACTGTGTGACTTTCCACTGCGCTCGTCATCCTGAGACATAAGATGTTAAGTCTCACTATGTCTTGTAGTTACACTGGCTACAATGCCCTTCAAACCGAAACAAAACAGTGCATGCACACTGCTGCTTGGCGGTAGAAATAGACATTGCGGTGGTACCTACACAGACTGACTCTTACATATGAGAGACCTACCACCAGTAGGTATGAATTCTAGAACCTAAGCTGTGAACCTACATATAATCGAATCGGGTTTATTGACGACGTTGTAAGAAGTGGTATTAAAAAATACCTCTTTCAATACCCTATACCTACATACCGTTTATAACGTCTAGTATGCGTTGGATGCGATGTGATCTCGTATTAAAAGCGATTTGTTTCCCGAGTGCATTGAGCGTGGTAAGCAATATGAACAATATGTCTACCATCATATCAATGCTTTTGTGAACCTGTCAAACAAAAATAAGGTAAGCAGATACAATCTGGGGCGAATCTAGGTAGGTATCTACAAATTACTTTGTATAAAATCTTAAGCAAAAGTTGGAATGTGGCAATGTAAGTTGACTATTCGCTCACCATCGTATGGATCGTTCACCGTTGATGAACTAATTTCAGAGGCCAGCATATAAATAATTATTTCTGCTGACGGGTACCAAAGCGGTATGACAATTTCATAAATGCAAAAGGGAGCCAAGACAGTTTGTTAGTACTTAGGTTGTAAGCATTATTTCGATTAGGATACGATGGGACTGACATTCCACCTCTGGATAAAAGTCCCTAAATAAAAATAGAATAAAAAAAACAGTACTTAGGTATATTTTGCTGGTGCATCTCGGGCGTTTTGAAACTTAGATAGGTACTACAAAAAATGTTCATGATTTCTCGTAAAATGATTACCTGAATCACACGGATCAAATGTTGTAAATTATAAGTAATAATTAAGATCCAAACAATAACTCGATACATGTTGTGCAGGGTGAATCTACAATTACCAAACTTAGTGAACACCCTTTTATAATAGCCGGCATTAGCAAGCGCGGTAAAATGGGGTTGCAGTAATTGTAAAGTCAATGAAGAACCTTCCATATTGACCAATAAGCAGACACTGACTTTCCGTTTAAATTCGCTCTAGTCCTATTCGCGACTAATATTATAATGAAATCCTAACTACCTATTCATTATGAAGGGTATAATCATGTAGGTAAACGGTCCTGTTTAATTTTCTAAATATAATAAGTACCTATCACTTCGCACCACCTTGATTTACTGTCGATAATAACATGTGAGATGTTAATTAAAGCGACACGTTGGTATGTGTACCAGTGGGTACATATCATTAAAGGCAATTAAAAAGAAAAACTACCAACACGGAAAGCATATAAGCAGTATTTAATTTTAATCATACTTTATGACCGCAATACTATCGTTTATATTATACATAGGCATCTATATAATAATAATTATGTAAGTACCTATTCAAAATCCCAAAACAAATGACTATCGTGCGATTTTGACCACCTCCACATACTTAGGTAGGTACTTTCTTAAATTATTTCCGTAAAATTCTGATCCTATATCCTAATGTATACAAATCTTTCACCAGTCTTTAACTCACTCTATGTAGTTTTGGTACATCTACCAGTTCAGCGGTGCTCAGCCATTTTTGAAGCGGGCCGCAAAGGCGTATTACTTGTGGTGTCTAAAAACGTTATTAAAATGTAGTTTTATTTATTTTAATTCGATGTATTCACAATTAACTGAATGATTTTATTCCAATATGGTTAGTATACAGCTGAAACGATCTTGGCATTAATTGCTTGTTTTAATGAGATTTTGAAATTCAGATGAATCAAGAACCACTTGGAAAGGCTCCGCGGGCCGTATGCAAAAGTTCGGCGAACCGCAGATTGAGTATCACTGAACTAGGTGGTTGATCTCTCGTATGCGATAGTCCGCTTGAGTAGGTCCCACATAATGTCTATTTCTTCCGCCAAGCAACATTGTACCATTGTTTTTGATTGGTGCTGTTTATGGGTTACGTCGCTAACTATCAGGCGAGCGGCCTGCTCGTCTGTAATAGTTTGTTTAAAAAGAAACAGGGCAATTTTTACGTTGTCTTACATAGAACTTGGGCAGGGATTCCTCCTTGGCTTATTTGGTATGCGTCCCCATTCCAGAGTAAATTGTTAGAAAATCACTAAAAAAGTGCAGGGCGACCATAGAATCGAACCCAGTTCGCTGCCTACCTACGGTGCTAGCTGCCACAATCCAAAGCGATATTGTAATGATATCCTTCCTTACGGCCAGATTCTTCATTGATAGTAACAGTCCAAGGTATCGTTACTTTGGAACATATAATGATAAGATGGTGTGGCAACTCTTATGGCTTTTACTTTAGCTGTTAATTTAACAGTTTATGGTGAAATTGGCTGTTAGAAAGTTTATTCTGAATGGTCGATTTTCGCGATCGATCCAAAGTTGCGAATAGGATCGTTATTAAAATGTGGTTTACGTTAGTAATGTTGTTATAAATACTGCCATTTTGAAAATCTGGTAATTCACCTAGATCTAAAATTATAATGCATTAATATTATTTTTTGAATACTAAGTGAAAAGGAGCTTGTGCAGAAATTATACATAATAAGATTTATTGTAAAATTATTTATTGTTAAAGTCCTATAAGAAAATAAACCACATTGTTAATTTATTTGGTATTCAGCTCTGGCTAAACGTGCTAATCGTTTGCATTCACTTGCAACCTTGGAATGTGATATTAATTTTTTTTTGAGCCATTACACCGCAGCCGCGTTAATTTGTACTAAAAATAAAATTCAAATGCCAGTGCGGTTGCTATAATTATTAAAATGGACTCTCCATTAATAATAATAATCAACAATGTTGCATAATGCTATAATAGTTATTCATAAATATTTATTACTACATACACAATATATTTAGTCGAATTTACATAAGGGTTCAATAAATCCAGAGCCTTCTGTGGGTGCAGAACACGTCCACATGTAGATCACAAGTTCTTGCACTGCTTTTTAAAAAAATTGTATACTATCATTCTGTCAGTATATCTGGGCACGGTCTCTTCGGCGAGGTCTCGGCTTCAACGGGCTCTTTCCTCTTCAATGCTTTAGTATCTCTGTCATCTTTTACGCTATCCATCTCAGCCTGGTTCTCATCAGTCTCTTTTTGTTCAGACTCGGCCTCTAGCCTTTCTTTGACATCAGGATCGTTTTCTTGCGAGTCTTCATCGACGACACTCTCCGGCCTGTCGACACTGTCATCCTCAGTGATACCGTCGTCACATTTGTCAAAACTGTCGTCGTCGACACCTGGCGTCTCGAGCCTGTGCGACGGTTTTTGAGATGTAATTTGTGTGCATGTATTTGATGCCTTCTTTTTGCTTGCCAGCACACGGCTTGTAAGAGCTTTATTTAACTGAGTTATATCCCCTGGAGTGCCCTGGAAAGAAAAAAATATGTATAAATTATTACTTTGTGGACAGGTTGTTGTAAAGACTGCCTTGTTGGCGTAGTTGTATTATGGTACGACTGCAAAGCTGAGGTCTTGGGTTCGATCCCCGGATCAGGTAAAGTGATATTGGGTTTTTCTATTCAGTATCAGCCCAGAGTCTGGAATTTGTGCCCGATATGGCGATAGGCTCGCCCCCTATCACATCATGGGACGGAATATATACAGCGAAAAGTGGGTTCACTAGTTGCGCCTCTGCCCACCCCATCGGGGTAAAGGGCGTGTGTGTGTGTGTATGTGTGTGTTATTATTATTATTATTTATTTAAGAAACACTAACAGCGTACACATTTACACACACTTATTAATTATCATACTTCTATGTTGATTATGACAGGGTTGTCATAACATGTGCCCTGTGGTCCGTGGGCATCTAAAGAATTCCGCCACGGCATTCCCTGCCTGTCGTAAGAGGCGATTAAATAGGGTTGGCGAGAGTCGCGGGGTGAGCAGTGGGGGTCGGCTCGCTCCTATGTAAGCGACGGCGAGATGGACGACAATGCGGGTGATCGGTCTCCTGCAGTCGTAGACGCCAAAGGCGTGCTTTTGAGTTTGAAGACTTCTCAGCCTCCTCATTTAGAGAGGAGCTGCAATGCGGCATAGCGCAGGGTCGGTCCCGTGCAGCTATTTTCGTGCAACAAGATACCCCGGGGCCGTCCCGTAGGCACCGAAGAAGGCCACCGCGGGTTTTGGTTGGTATGCCGGTGTAGGGTGTAAATAGTGTTAGGGACTCGGTCCAATGCTCGCTCGGATGATGCTATACTCCCGAGTGTCGACATTGGGCCGTAAGACTGTGTGAAACCAACATAACCGTTCCACTCACGCCCCAGTGGTGGTAGAGATAACGCGTTTTTCCCCGCAATATAAAAAAAAAGTCTTGTTATAACATTATACCTATTCTGATATGTACACCTATAACAGGCGTTTACAACATTCGCCATAACAGCGGTGAAAGCAAATTTTATTTTATTTTATAAGTTTAGTGTTGTTGTAAAGACAAAACATACTTCCATACCTATAGAGAAATTAAATCAATGTTTTACGTAATAAAACGCTGTAGTATGATTAGTTATCTGATAGTTAAAATTGAATTTAAATAGTTAATAAGTACAAGGAGTTTCAAACAGACCATGATAAGAAACAGTTTGATCTGTTGTTGTGCGTCGGCGGCGGTGATCCGGAGCGACTTGGGCCCGGCCTGCTCGACCACCATGTCGGGCCACAGGTTGGTGTTGAGCACCACCCGCAGCGAGCCCGACACGCGCGCCACCACGCGCGACGCGTCGCCGCTCGCCGCGTCGTTGAGCCGCAGCACGCCGCGTCCTCGCTCGCGCCAGCTGCCCGCCTCCCACGCGAACAGCCGGCACGATATCTGCACAAACACAAACACAATCACACACCATCTGCAACCGACGAGTGACGACATTTTGCACAATACCTAAACACAGATATAAAAACCGAGACCACTGTTGCCGATCATTGACGACGAACATATCGCACCTTTAGAACGAAAACGACATAATCCAAAAAAAAAAGAAAATTGAGTTATCGTCGTAAAATTACTTAAAACGAAGTTCTCAATACAAAAATAGTTTAAAGACAGCCATATTCAAGTGGGAACAGGACAAAACTATTATATCGGTCCCTTTTTTATTATATTTTTATGAAAAAGGGACCAGTTTTAAGTCATTTTATGACGATAACTCAATTTTCGATGTCTTTGAATTGTGTCGTTTTCGTTCTAAAGGTGCGATATAAGACTTTTGCAAAATATTTCATTTAAGTAACTTTTCTGCATTGAGTGTACTTCATCTGTTACAAGTTACACCACGTAAAATATCACGATAACATTAAAATACTTATGTGTAAAGTTTTAAAATTGAATCTAACTACACATAAGATAGGTTAAGTCCACAGAAAAAAGATTAAATACATAGTTAATCATATTCTAAGATTAAACATAATACAATTATTATGTAAACACCAAAACATGATAACAATATTATCATTTTTTATTTATTATTTATCCAAATAGGATCATCAACAGTACATATATTCAACAGTTTCAGTAATACACTTTACTTAGGCTTAATAACTAATACATGCCCCAATTAGAGATGTACACAACATTACTTAAGAAAATTATATATTTAGCTTAACCGCATCTAACACAGGTATACAGAAAAAAATCATAAATTGCGATTAAAAGGAACTTCTACATTTGGTTTTGAAATTATTGAGGGAATCAAAAAAATGTCGATATCTGGCACTTTGGCACAAACTTCATTGTAGGTACAGGAAATCCTACGTATGGGCGAATGGCATCCAATATTTGTTCGGGTTTGTGGTAAGTGGAAAAGTTCAGTTCGCGGCTGCCTGGGAAGCCGGTATGGTACCGATAACCCAAAGCGCTCCAATAGATGCTCACACCGAGAAAACTCATTGACACATCTGTATAAAAATACAAGTTCGTGCTGTTTCCGTCGATTGCGTAAGAAATCATATTAAAGAAAGCAAGTCGATTTTCATAAGGACATCGGTGTGAGATACCTTGTGAGGTAAACGCTAAGTGTCTCGTGAATGCACGTAGTACCGATTCTATGCGCTGCGAATGCACTGAATAAAACGGATTCCACACAACGCTTGCAAATTCTAGAAACTAACATTGTAGAAAGAGATCTGACAGAATGACTAGGTAGTAGGTACCAATATAAGTGTATTGGTAGACATACAGACCTGTAGTACGTTAATCTCCCCTTCTTCTCCTGTAATAGTGCAGTTGCTGGTAGGTGGCGGAGGCCGTGCGTGCGACCGCTCGTACTCTGCCGCGGCCGCAGCCAGCCCCTGACTTCCACTTACTGTGTTTGTACTGCTCATACCCTGTCCAAAAACCAAATCAATTATAAAAATGTATCATTCAAAAAATATTCTATACAGGTGTTCCAAAATTACGATGTCAACAAGGACCCTTTGTCGTCATATCCATTGTCCAGTTATTTTTTAAGAACCTCTTTAAAACCCCATACATAGCATTGCCGCATTTGTCAATAGGCCTAAGAGCAGTCGCGGCATAAGGACGGCAGCAGCCTTTTTTTTTGTTGCCGCAAAATAGGCCCACTCAATGTGTGTTACCAGTGATGACATACAGCTCTGATACGTGGCCCCTGACTATGGGCCGCCTAAGACGGCTCACTGTCTCTCGGCGAGCTATGTAGAGGACAATGATCGGTGTTTCTCTACGCGATCAAATCAGAAATGAGGAGATCCGTAGAAGAACGCAAGTCGCCGACATAGCCCAGCGGATTAGCAAGCTAAAGTGTCAGTGGACAGGGCACATATCTCGTAGAACTGACAACAGATGGGTAGAAAAATTCTTGAGTGGAGAACACGTAATGGCAAGCGCAGCATGGGTCGTCCGCCTACAAGGTGGACAGACGAACTTGTAAAGGTCGCAGGAACCGGCTGGGAGCAGGCTGCTTTTGATAGGTTGGTCTGGAAATCTTTGGGGGAGGCCTATGTTCAGTTTAGCAGTGGACTTCTAAAGGCTGAAGAAGACGAAGAAGAAAATAGGCCCCCCGCAGGCTATATATGTGGGGCGCTCCGCGATACAAACTGAATAGCCTATTATGCGAAAAACTGCTGAGGCAATATTATATAAGGAACGCATGTACAGGGCATAGTGACGATGCTTTTCTATACATAAAGCCTAACCTCCATTATTGATACAGACCTGAGCCGAGCTGTGCTATAACTTCACCGATGTTTTATATAAATACCTAAAGTATATTGTGGAAAAAAACAATAGGCAACAATAAAAGGGTGTGTTTAAATTATATTATGATAAAGAGCAATCAAACTGACCACCCTCCACAGTGAACAAATTATATTCAACATATCCACGACAAATTCAAATTGCTATCAATATTCAGATTAAAATAAACGCACATATCGCGAATCACGATTCGAGATAATGCACTGTTGTTACACTGGTTACAATTGACTTCAGACCGGAACTAATATTGCATATATAGCACTGCAGAAGCAGGAAAATTGGTATATTTATACATAAGAACTTTAGTATACGAGACTTACCTCGAAGGTAATTTTCAAAGAATTCTAGTAATATTCAAAGAAGTATTTACCTGACCATTCTCCTTGACCGATGCAGCGGCGCTAGTGAACAACAATTCTGAGGTGCCATTCGAAGAGGTGTGGTTGCCTGTCGAAGCTTCACCATTATTAACATTCTCCTTTATAACCACCCTTTCGCTCAAACTCTGGCCGAATACGAAACCACTTGATGAAGCACTTGCTGTCGACTGTGGGGGTATCGGCACTTGGTTGCTGGTTCTAGGCGTCACATTAGACCCCAATGGGACAAACTTTGGTACTTTCTCTTCGTCCTTGGCATCTTTAAGTCTATCTTCAGATTTGTCAGTATCTTTACCCACAGATGCCTCCTCAGTATCTGTGACTTTAAGGAATGGGTTGTTGCTGATTGGTATCAGCTGTGGTGGACGCAAGATAGATGCTAGAATTAAAATTTATTCTATTATTAATATTTTAACCCCATTATCACCAATAAATAAATCATAAATAATTACCATATACAATCTAATCTCTAACATTTGCAAAAATGTTAAATGTTTTTATATTAGAAGTAAAGGAAGAAAATTCGCTAAACAGATATGGATTGAAGGAGATGTCCTCTTTTTGTATGTGTTCTATGCCTCAAAATTTAACCAGGCTTAAACTTTATGGATATTAAAGGGGTAAAAATATGGATCTTGGATCCATTAAAAAAATATTTTTAAACTCCTCCATTTAAAACTAACTTTTTTTTAAATGTTCATATATAAGTGTAGTTTTTAAGCAAAATAAAATTACATAAATCTGAAAATCGGAGGACTTATTGGAAAGGCCAATTGGACTATTTAAAAGGCTAGTTTTTGGTAATACTATCGAAATATATTATAGAGTATCTTGATTAAAACTTTAAGCCCGTTTTTGGACATGTCCTTTGGCACAAAGATAGAGACCATGTCCTTGATTATCATTAAAGGCTTGTTTATCTATACTTAAAATTGGAAACATAAAACATCTGAACATTTATTATGTGACATATCAATTTTATTTGCTATCAGAATGTTAGCTAAACCTACATTAAAAACTACAATGTATCATTTAAGAATTCCACAATTCGTTTTTAAAAATAACAAATGTCCTCTGAAGTGAATAGTGTTTCAGTAACCTCTACCAATCCATTAAACTGATACACAATTTTTGTATATTTGTAAAACATAAAATAAACTTTATTACGCCTACAAGCAGTGTATAAAATAACTAGCATTGCGCGCGGCTCCGCCCTCGTGGAAAAGTTTTCCGGGATAAAAAGCCTAGCCTATAGCACTCAGAAGTAATGTAGTTTCCTGTTAGTGAAAGAATTTTCAAAATCGGTCCAGTAGTTCCTGAGATTAGCGCGTTCAAACAAACAAACAAACTCTTCAGCTTTATAATATTAGTATAGATAGCTGTTGCCCGCAGCTCCGCCCGCGTGAAAGGGGATAAAAGTTCTTTCGGGATAAAAGTCCCGCTTTTTATGGAAACTAAAATAAATGTAGCCTAAGTTACTCCTTATTACATCAGCTACCTGCCAATAAAAGTCCCGTCAAAATCGGTCCAGTCATTTCAGAGATTAGCCGGAACAAACAGACAGACAGACAAAAATTGTAAAAAATGTTATTTTGGTGTATCTACCATATATATATTCATATACATGTAGTAAAAAACGGTTATTTCAATATTACAAACAAACACTCCAATTTTGTTTATATGTATAGATGGTAAGTATAGATCAAATCAAATAAATTAATAATCACATGTGCGAACATAGTTGCACTTATGACAGGTCAAGATACATAATAATAATTATTTTAATATAGATATATATCTAGGGACATTTCCAGACATTTAGTGCTAGAAATAAAATTTAAAAACCAAAGCACAATAACTAAAAAAAAACTAGCTCTGGCTGACAGGTAGGGAGAGAAAATATAAACCTATATTATGTGTCTCCAAAAACACACAGCATTGGGATGAAGAAAGCAATCATTTGATTCGGTTAATCTAAAGAGAATGTCAGTTCAATACATACCAGACTGTCAAATCTTGTCTCTTACTCTTTTACACCAGAAGGCGCTGCTCTGCTTTGGCGCGCGATTTTAGCTGTGAACTCATAGCGTCGTTTTGATTCGAACGTATCAGTTCGGTAAAGTTTTTAATTAAAGTAAAACTTTTCAAAACTGGATTTAAAACAGTGTTGAAGTGATAAAAATGTGTTAAAGTGTGTGTTGTACACAGCATTGTATTTATTGGTAAGTTTTGGAGCCATTTAGTAAAGACGACACGCGAAATAGAAGCGCAAACAAAATAGGTACCGGTCAAGAATATGTTGCCTCGGATGGGAAACAAGTCACGACCTGAAGCTTATGCAAAATAGGTACCTGCAGGTCACCAATTTGTTGCCCCGGATGGGGAACAAGTCTAGAACCCAAGCTCATGCATATCGGATAGCATTGAGTGCTTCCTCATCCTTGAAATAAGGAGAGGGCATAGCTTCACTTTTATCTATTAAACGAGTACTTATTGGCGCAGGAACAGGCACAAACATGTGCGTAGGGTTCCGATCCGCGTGTCGAGTGTCGACTCGCTAATGACTCAGGTTTTCGTAAATTATTCGTAAACTAATTTGCTCCAATTACCAAAATTATTTTAATATGTCCCTTCAAAATAAATATGTTACTTACATTGAACAATAATAGGTTTTATAATAGCTCCACATAACCTGTTATTAGGTACACCTATGGTGCCTTGGGACAATCTAGAATATAGTTAATGTGAAAATAAAGACATTCCATTCACCAATATAGAATAAACACAAAGTAAGCATATAAATCCCTTGTGGAAAGCTTAGCTACACCATGTTTTAGCCCTAAATGTCAGTAATGTATTAAGACATTTTTTATAAAATTAAAGGTTATTATTAAATTACTATTAGAATACTATGATTATATGTGGTAATATCTAGTAAAGTAGAACTAGCAATGATGCATATAGAATTGCAGTCCATAAATAAGTATAATCAATGATTAAAGCTCCAAGGCCACCTAAATTAGGCCTAACTTTTTTATTTGTAATTATTAAATAATAATAAAGATAGTTTCTGAGCTATAACAAAGTATGGGACTATTGTGTGCCCGCACATGATCAGATCTTAAACAAACCAATATATCAGATTTTAGAATTACCTTACTGGATGATATACCAACTTTAAAACTGCCCGTGTAATTAATATAGAGGCACTACTGTCTATCTTACAGTAGCTTTGTGGATTTGTCATGTTAAAAGTTTTGTTTCTGCTAGTCTTCTTTTGTCACAATAACACCAATGATTGTCACCAGGTATATCAGGGAACTTCAGATGAGAAGGGTTTTAGCCTTTCAGGGTGGATTAGTAGATATATTAGCCCTCTGCCAATTATTCAAAAATAAAACAGATACTCAATTGCCATTTATTTGCACTCCAGACTTAGACCTCGTCTGAAGTACCTACCTAAGGACCAAGCTATATACCTGAGAATTCTATAAAAAAAAAAAAAAAAAAAAATGTGTGTTGTGAAGTTTGCAAACTAGCGCTAGACCAATCTGGTGGTCAAAGGCCTATAACCTCTCAGTAGCAGAGGAGGTCAATTCCCAGCAGTAGGATAATATATTTTTCATAACTAATATTATTATTAAATTGAATTTTACCTCTGAGAGAGATGTTAAAGACTTTCTCCTATATAGGTACTACTTCTTGAAGGTACATACATTCAAAAAGTAGTCATCAGGCCCCTTTTTATCTAAGCATTGCGGAAGTGCACTCTTTTGTTGGTTACTTATAACGGAGAGATTCTCCAGTTAACCTTCTTTTGAATTGGCCTGTCTTCAACTCCATGTACAATTTGCAGCGATTATGAACTGGGTTGTAGAAACCCTACACTAGAGAGGGACGCAAAGATGTATATGGGAATTATTTTCTCCTGGTTTTTCTCAGAAAAAATCCAAGCAGGCTGCAAAGGTCTCGGAGATGCTTGCAACCTTGAGGTCTTGGGTTTGGTATGTAAATTACCAATTAGAACAATATAACATTTTACAGCAAAATAGCTATAATTTAAATTGGCTTTGGACTTTATTAAGCAGGCATTAACCTTGCAAACCATGCAAGGGTCCAGCGGTGACTGTACTGTGAAATACTGTTGCAAGACACAGTTATTACCTTGAGAATTCACATGGGGAGACCAAATAATGATACTGCCCCACGGAGTACCTCAGGAACTTAAGCGGTGGTTTGATACAGTGGAGAGCAGTACAACTCCACTACGCAAGAGAAAAATAACATAAACTGAGAGCAGCTGCTCAAGAAATGCCCACATAATGTTCTAATGCTTTATGCTTAGTAGTAGTACCAGTAGTGGCCAGTACCTTGTTGCATAAAACCGCAACCAACTCGGACAAAAAAAAAAAAAAAAAAAAATCTGACTTTAACCAATAGTTGTTGTGTTAGTTGTATAAGGTGGCATTCACTCTAAATATGAAATTGACTTCAGTGTTACTTGGTAGGTACCAAGCAGACTAAACAGTAATGCAAATCATCTCTGAAGAGATGGACGCATTATCTGCAATGGCACTTATTACCACCAGCCCCGGAGGCAACTTTTTATTAAAAAAAAAAAAAAAAAAAAAAACAAAGGTGATTGTATTAGACGTGTAGGTCAAGTCAGAATATTTGCCACAAAATATACCACTATTGTACAGGCTTACGTAAACTCAATTTTTTTTTTTAGTATGGGGTGGCAATATTTTTGCCAATGGGGGTTGCCTACCACCCATATAAACTTAAGGGTCCCTGCACATCTAAACTGTGCAGAAAGGATATATAATAGGACCTGAATTGACACAGTGTTCTCTAGCGCCTTGAACAGTAGGCGTAGTGGTAGTAGTAGGTACCTCACTAGTAAGTGAAAGCACTAACTTACCCAATTCAAATAATGAATCTGCGGAAGGTTCTTATTGATTAAACCTCACTAGTAAATGAGAACATTAACCTACATAATTCAAATCATAAACCGGCTAAAGGTTGTTATTGATTAAAACTCACTAGCAAGTGAGAGCATTAACATGCATAATTCTAATCATAAACCTGCGGAAGGTTGTTACGGATTAAACCTCACTAGTAAGTGAGAGCATTAACATGCATAATTCAAATCATAAACCTGCGGAAGGTTGTCACTGATTAAACCTCACTAGTAAGTGAGAGCATTGACATGCATAATTCAAATAATAAAGCTGCAGAATTTCTTTTTGATTGAATCTCTAGTAAAGGAGAGCATTAAAATGCATAATTCTAATCACAATCCTGCGGAAGTTTGTTACTGATTAAACCGCAGTAGTAACTAAGAGCATTAACATGCATAATTCAAATAATGAATCTGCAGAAAGTTCTTTTTGATTGAATCTCACTCATAAGACAGCATTAATCACTATAATTCAAGTAATGAACCTGCTGAAGGTTCTTATTGATTGAACCTGCGGAAGGTTCCTATTGACTGAACCTGCGGAAGGCTATTATTTATTGAACCTGCGGAAGGTTCTTATTTATTGAACCTGCGGAAGGTTCTTATTTATTGAACCTGCGGAAGGTTCTTATTTATTGAACCTGCGGAAGGTTCTTATTGATTGAACTTGCGGAATGTCCTTGACAAAATGTCTCATCAGGCAAAACTTGGGGGTGGAGCATATAGCTGTAGCTGTATATAGGAGAAGAGAAATCAGCTTTTTAAGGAAAATTGGTGTTTCACCACCTTATCCACCTTTAGTGTCCAATTATAAAATTGTTAGTCTAGTGCAATAATAACAAATCAAAAGTCACAGGGTCTAGTCAAGATGTAGCTGGATTTTAATTTGCATACAGTACTATTTTATTGCACAAATTAATTGTGTTAGATTCTTCTGTAACTACTGTAGAAAAAGTTATCAAGGTTCATCCAACAAATCCTAGATATTTTTTAATTTTCTCTAGATCACCTATCATAATTTTCAAACACATGATTTATTATAAATACCATTAGTATGTCATAACTAACTTCAGACTATGTATTTCACAACCTGATTCCTTTTTGGAACTGTTGGGGAAAAGATTGCCACACATGGAAGGCTCAAGCTGGTTCCTGGCCAAAAACGGGGTAAAGAACTAATAGCTGTGCCCAGACTATCAGCTAGTTGCTGAGTAGGCATCTACAGCCCATATTATAAACCCAGCTACTCATGTGAAAGAACTAACTATAGGTCTCATATATAGTGATGGTATAGTTAAAGGACATAAAATATTTTATTTTTTTATACCAGTCATAGAAACTGTTAAATCAGCATCAAAAACCAGAGTGGCTGGCTGGATAGGTTGCATTTTTTTGAAACAAATTACTATTCATGCATTTCTGTGTACCTAGTACTCTATCAAAGGTGGGATCAAGAGCATAGTTAATATGAATATTAAATGGAAGATATTTTGAAAAGAGCTAACTGGAAATCTAAAAGCTTTTTATTAAAAATATCTTGTCAGGATATTTACAGACTCAGTGTTCAAACTGATGTTTTATTGTATGATAATTTTTAAAGTGATTCTATGTATGATTTTTGTTTTTTATAAATTTGGATCTCATTTCTCTTGATACTCTTGTTTTGAGTTCATAAGATACTACTTAACTATAAAGTGTTTAAAATTTTATAACTGATGGTCTGATTTCTTAATATGACAAGTAACTAACAAGAGTTTTTAGTTATTTCAAAGTTTTCCTTTTGTTATTTTGTTTTATGGAGATTTCATAAACAATTCTAGAGGAAAAAATAGTACATTCACAAATCATGTGAATTATTTCTTTTTATATTCACATAGCGTCGATTGTATTACACCAGCAGATATCAAACAGGTCTTCATCCCAATGCTGTGTGTTTTTGGAGACACATAATAGAACTGTTTTGCATTAAAACAAAACAATTATTATGTGTTGAAGAAAACACACAGCATTAGTACAAGGATCTTGCTGGTGATGAAGACTTCTATGAGTTCACAGCTAAAATCGCGCGCCAAAGCAGAGCAGCGCCTTCTGGTGTAAAAGAGTAAGAGACAAGATTTGACAGTCTGGTATGTATTGAACTGACATTCTCTTTAGATTAACCGAATCAAATGATTGCTTTCTTCATCCCAATGCTGTGTGTTTTCTTCAACACATAATAATTGTTTTGTTTTAATGCAAAACAGTTCTATTTTAATACAATAATGAAAAGAACGCGTCACGATCCTAAACAGTGAGGACGATATAGGCCCTAACCTAACTAACCTACCAGCCTTTCACTAGCTACCTAAGCTAGTACATACCAAAGTACATACCAACTATATATAACATAATCAGCAATATAATGACCAAATCTCGCAATCTTGTATAATACCTATCATGTATCTTAGTAATATTATTTGATTGTAATCTGTTTTTTAGTCCAATGAAATAAATAAATAAACATAACAATATTTTATTATATATTTTAACCCGTAAACACCCGCTTATTTATAGCTATAAGCTAATTTCCTTATATTAATGGACACCGGTGTCCATCGCGGGCGTTGAAGGATTACATATAATGTAGTTAATGATGTGTATTACCAAATGGATTATTAGTTTTGCTAGAGCTTGATCCAAAACACGAAGAGCCGAATCCGCCGAGACGCGGCTTCGCCAGCACCACACGTGATTGAGATGAACCATTGCAAAAGTCTTCCACAGGTGGTTTTCCTGATGACAAAAAAAAAGTGTTTATTTAATATAGATTTCTGCTCGTGACTCCGCCCACATGAAATAGTTTTCCTGGGATAAAAATATTTCCCTGGATAAAAAGTAGCCTATAGCACTCAGGAGTAATGTAGCTTCCTATTAGTGAAAGAATTTTCAAAATCGGTACAGTAGTTTTCGAGTTTATCCATTACAAACAAACAATCAAATCTTTCCTCTTTATAATATTAGTATAGAAGGAAGAATATAGATATAAGGCATTATGTATTCACATCTGTATATTTCTGATGAGGAAATGATGGTACATCACCATAAGTAAATAAACAAAAAATTAGAAAAATTAAGTACCTGTTGAAAAATATTGTTTAGAAAATCTAAATCTAAATTATGTATGATAAATATTTAATTTATATCTATATTCAGCAAATTAGTTTGGGTAACTGTCTACTTGTGTTTATATGAAGCACACAATGTTTCACAATTTAATATTCAATATTATGTTTTAATTTAACACATTTAATCTTTTCTGTTTATCTTTTATAATAGTATTATGGCATATATGTTATCTAAATGTAGGTACAATTTTAGTTTGTTAGTTTTTTTAACAGCTTTTAGCACAAGCCTCATATAAAAGTGACACATTCCCTTTCCCATAAAATACTCAAAACATTCCGCAACACTTGTTGATTTCAATCAATAACATAAGAAAATCAAATGTTAAAACTATTGTGTAGTCAAAGACATAAATATATCCATAATTAATAATATCCTTCACATTACCCATAATACCTTTGAAAAGTACTTAATTTTATCTTACAGCATTAATATAACTATATATAGTAAATGCATAGTACTAATTATTGAATTTATAAACATACAAAACCACATTACCATCAAAGGAAATAACTTTCCTTACCTACAGGCCACAATACGTATTATTATTTATCACTTCTGTGATGCATGTAAATAAATCTGTCAGACAAGTGTCTACTGCAACCAGTACCAATGCAAGCTAAGGGGATTTTAACTCTTTTAATATTTCATATATTTTCAATCCATTTTTAAACACTGATTGTTAAAATGTCATGTGTAAATAATCAAGCGATGTTGTTACTGTAACACAGATAAAGGGAATTAAACAAGCTATGGCGAATGCTACGAAATTATCATTTATGAAAATATGCAAAGCTGAAGTGATAGTGATATCAGTTTTATATGTGTAAAGTGAGAAACCCATGATCTCGATCTAAATACAGAGTTACGAATGGAAATAATAATAAAATACGTTGATGATGCAGTACGAGCATAATGCATTATTGTTACCAAACAGCAAACTAGTATTTAAATGTTTTGCTAAATTTGACTAACTTCATAAAACCTCGGTATAGAACTAGAAATTATTCGTTTGAATATGAAAATTCAATACGAAATACGTAAAATTGAAAAAACCATACCTTGCTTTGCGTCTGCCATTGTCGAAGTTTTTTTTTATCTTACTATAGATACTAGCTCCACTAGTGTCAAGTGTGTTTGATAGTTAATGGAAGAAAAATCGACTTCAGCGAGGCGTAGAGCCTTATCAAAATTACTTTTGACCGTACTTATAATACATCCGTTTTTCCCTTAGAGCATTTAGGTTTTTTCGTTGCTGAATTAATTCAGAACGCTCCCAACATCATTAATTCATATCAATCTCAGAATTAGATTCATAGACTCACGAAAAAATTCTGCATGTGAAATCACTCCTGATCCCGTGGGTTCTGGATTCAGATTCAGAAAATCATATCTGAATTGCCGGATGTATAATGACTGTACCTATATTTCCGAAAAATCGTCCTGTCATTGGCTGACTGCTGTCAAACTCAACTGTCATGAAAAAGCGCGGGAACCTTCAAATGAATAAGGGGGCCTGAAATTTTATTTTATTTTTTTATTGAAATAAAGTATAATATCGGTAATTTACAGAAAATAAATAAAATCTACAAATAAGATATAGGATTAATAAATATTTAACACATCCCTTAATGGGAAAGGACCGAACGAAAAGCGGCGGAAAAAGATGACTCGGAGTCCTGTAAAAGGGCGTCGCCAAGGGGGGGCAGGGAGGGGCAGATAGAAAGAAAAGAACATTTATTGGCCACTAGTTGGGTGGTGAGTGGTGAATAAGATAGTAGTACATTTTAGTGTACCTGAGTACTCAGATACTTACTCACTAAATGTGGATGGTATATGTCCCACCACAACAGTGTCAATAGGATCTAGATCAGCATATGCCAACTAGCAATGGTTGGCGCTGATTTTCATCTAGACCCTAGAGCAACGTCAACCAAAAACAAGTACATAAGAGAGCGTGCGTGCGCTCCTGCTTTTGCGAGTGTGTGAGTGTGTGTGTACGTGTAAATGAGTGCATGTGTGTGCAAAAAAATAAAATAAAAATAAAATAAAATAACAAGGATCATCAGCAAAGAGAACTATAGTACCACTGAAAATCATCAGTGTCATTGCCACGTCGATATTTAGTTTATCACTGGACTAATATAAAAGAAATTAAATGTACAAAGATAGTTTATAAATGTTATACGCTTAGATTATAAATACCTACCAATGACTATGATACTACGGAAAACTAATATTATAATAATAAGGACAAGTCGGCGCTTACATTACCCAGTTCTTGTTGGGATTCGAGAAGATATCTGCGAAGACGTGTCCTAAACGTGAAAAGGCTACCAGATTGTCTAATTGGCGGGGGTAAGTTGTTCCAGATTTTGGCAGCGGCGTAACGAAAAGTACCCCTAAAAGCAGCAGTCTTATGCTGCGGAATACTGATCTGCAGTGAGCATTGCCTACGGGAGCCATCCCTGTCACCTGATTTCCACCGGAGTTTATTATATAAGTATGAGGGTTCCTTATATTTGACAATCCCAAAAAGAAGACATGCAAGATGTAATTTGCGACGCAACTTCATTTTTAACAAAGAGTGCTGGTTAATGTACTGTGTGACGTGAGATCTCGGAGGGATAGAGAAACAGAAACGGGTACAGGCATTCTGTACTCTCTGTATAAGCCGATTCGTACGAACCAGCAACCGTGGTCCATAGACAGTGTCTGCACAATTAAGTCTAGACAATACCAACGTTTCGACGAGTTGCACGCGTAATTTGACGGATAAGTATGACCTAATTCTGTACAGGGTTTTCAAGCGATAAAAACAATTCTGAACCAAATTAGCAATACGCCGTTCAAACCTCAATGCGCTGTCCACAAATAGTCCAAGATTACGGGCTTCATGAACTCTTTCTATTGACTGGTTCAGCAATCTCACATCGAATGATACAGGTAATGCATCCAACTGTGCTTTTGTGCCAAATAACATGTACTTCGTCTTATTTGGATTTAGAACTAGGCAATTATGTTCTGACCAATCTACAATCCTTTTCAGATCTTCATTTAAATCAGCCACAGCCTTTTGGAACATACTTGGCTTGAAGGAAATGTAGACTTGGATATCATCTGCATATATATGGTAGCTGCATACATGTAAGCTGCTTACTATATCTGCACAGTACAGATTAAACAAAATAGGACCCAAGATGGAGCCCTGCGGTACACCCCGCTGTACTGTGGTGAGCTGAGATATTCGGGAGCTGCCATCTGCTAGCCGCAGTTCAACATGCTGTTTTCTGTTACTAAGATAGCTGTGAAACCATTTCAAAGTTACGTCATCAAAACCATAATATCGCATCTTAGACAACAACAGGGCGACAATGATACAGTCAAAGGCACGTGAAAAATCTAGCAGAACCATGAGTGTGCTCATACCTCTATCTTGGGCTGCCAGTATATTGTCTGTCACGTCTAGAAGAGCCGTTGTTGTACCTCTCCGCCTTCTAAATCCAGACTGTAGTGTTGGTAAAATCGAATTGTTCTCTAGGTACTGTCAGCTGACGACATACTATCTTTTCGATCACTTTTGACAGACATGGAAGAATGCTAATGGGACGGAGATCAGCCACTGCTGTTGGATTGGGCTTTTTTCCCAAAGATGCCCCCCCCCCCCCAAAATTCTAAAAAAGTTGCCAACATTACATCCAAATCGGACGAGCTGTTTCCAATTTTAGATATTACGATTTATTTACGAGCAATTCTTGTTTGTATATATATATATGTCAGGTAATTCCTTTTTATTAATCCCATTGAGGGTGTCTGAATATATAACGTCGGGTAAGATAAAATAATAATCATGAAAAATACAAGTCGAGATGTCAAACTGGTAGTGGGAGCGACAGTTGGGTGTATAAAAAGGGTGCCTAATCATATGTAGTAAGATATAAGCATATAAGCATATGTAGAAGTCATCGCTCTGATCAAGGCGCTCAAAAGGCGAAAAGCCCCCGGGGGCGACGGGATCCCTACCCGTATGATCAAGATGCTTCCGGAGCATCTAGTCCAAATTCTCACATCCATATATAACGCCGCGTTTCAAAACTGCCTCTTCCCAGAAGTCTGGAAAGAGGCAGTTGTGATAGGTATCCTATAATACAAGCTGGGAACACCCGCATCAGAGCCGTCCTCTTATAGGCCAATCAGCCTGCTTAGTACGCTAGGCAAACTTTACGAGCGGATCGTCCTCGACCGCCTCAAAATAGTCGCCCACAATAACCATCTGATCCCTCCGGAACAGTTTGGTTTTCGCTCTAGGCACAGTTGCGTAAACCAGGTGCTCCGCATCACGGAGCACGTTTACGACAAATTCCAACGCGGCATGCCTACCGGTGCGCTTCTCTTCGATATTGAAAAAGCATTCGACAGGGTGTGGCACAACGGCTTGCTTTTCAAGCTGTACACGCTCAACGTGCCCACTCAGCTCGTGCACATCATACGAGACTTTTTGTCGAATCGCGGCTTCAAATATCGCGTGGAGGGAACTCTCTCTTCCCGACACTCCATCACGGCCGGAGTAACGCAAGGCTCCGCTCTCTCCCCTTTCCTTTTCTCGCTGTACACCAGCGATATCCCTCAACCTAAGAACGCCCATCTGGCGCTCTTCGCGGATGACACCGCAATCTACGCCTCACGTAGAGACCCCGACGATGTGGTGCGCGATTAGCAGGCCGCCGCCGACAAGCTCGGTGAGTGGTTTCGCAAATGGCGAATCACCGTCAACCCCACAAAGAGCCAGGTTATCCTGTTCACTTTGAAAAGGAAAGTCCATGTGCCTCATCATTCAGTCCGCATGTCCAACCAGGTTATCCCCTGGACGGGCAAAGCCAAGTATTTAGGAGTGACCCTTGATCAGAGTTTGACCTTCATCCCACACGTAAATGCGGTACGCGCGCGAGCTGCATTCGCGATGAGTCAACTGCACTGGCTCATAAACAAAAACAGTAAAATGTCCATCCGCAACAAGATTAGGATCTTTACCACGTGTATTAGGCCGATAATGACGTACGCGTCGCCCGTGTTCGCCCATATACCGCCTGCTCGTCTTAAGCGTATGCAGGTATTGCAAAATAAATTTCTCCGACACGCTCTTGGTGCCCCGTGGTACGTTCGCAATCGCAACCTCCACGTGGACGCCAACATGCCGACCATCAGGCATTTTATGCAAACGACCAGCAGACGCTATTTCGATCGGGCGGTAAATCACCCTAGTTCGTTAATCCGCAAAGCGTCTGTTTACACTCCATTCGACCGCGCCAAATGGAGACGGCCGCGTTCAGTTTTAACCGATCCAGAGGACGATATAACTCTGACCATCCGCCGTAAGAACGAGTTCTTGAAACTCATACACTGCACAAGACCGCAGTTCCGTCCTCGCCGTCGAGGACCTCGCCGCGTTCCCCGTCGCCCCCCCGACCCCCTAACAGTTCCGGCCCGCGTGCCGACGAAAGCAACGGATAGGATTAGGTTAAAAACCAATGTTCCCCATTAATCGCTGATGTCTCATCCTCTCCCAGTGGCCGTCCTGAGCCGAGGTCCGTAACCCGTTAGTGGGTTGCCCTCAGCATGGTCACCTAAATTAAAGGGTTGCGAGTGCCAAAAGCGCTCACTCTAAAGTCCGGTGTGGCCAGAAAAGCCGACTCTCGTCAGGCTACTGGCCGTTAGGACCACGTAAAAAAAAAAAATGTAGCAACTAGTTCAGTGCAGTTCGATACTAAGTAGTAACTATGGTGGTTTTCATATCAGTCGGTGCTTAGTAAAGCGGTTACTACGTTAATTCAGGTTATTACTAGGTGAGTCGATTATTGTTGAGAAGTTTGGTTAAGTAATTGTCTCAATTACCATAGTGTTATAATAAGATAATTCGTTTGTGATTTTTATTATGAGTGCCTACGTATACCTATCGGCCGCCGCTGTCTCCGACATATATATATATACATACAAACAAGTAAATCGTATCGTATCGTAAATATATTAGATTTACATGACAATTCGTATACTAATGTACAAATTCATTCACAAATTGGTAACTATTTCCAATAATTCCTTTACTTTTTAAACTTAGAAAAACATCCGGATCTAATCTTACCGATCCCTTAGACGAAATTATAAAAGTTACTACCGGTTATTATATTTATCACAATGACACTTTGCTATGGTGCTGATTACGTAAGTTCTTTAAATTAAAATAGTAATTTATAATAAATTTGGCAATAAGTACAATTTCTGAGTGGCAAAAACACATACAAATATATTATACTGATGGAGTGAAGACTCAAGATAAAGTTTCTATGGCTATCTACGATTTGTCAACCAGAATTGGATATGGATTGAGGCTTCCTAACGCCACGAATATATATATGATGTGGCTTCGGCCTTGTAACTTGAGATAATTATAGACATGGCTTCGGCCTTATAACTTGAAAAAATTGCAGACATGGCTTCGGCCTTATAACTTGAGAAAACTGCAGACATGATTTCGGCCTTATAACTTGACGGAATTGCAGAAATGGTTCAGACATTGCTTCGGTGAGGCTTCGGCCTTATAACTTGAGAAACCTGCAGACGTGACTTCGGCCTTATAGTTTGAGAAAATTGCAGTCATGGGTTCGGCCATATTATTAACAAAACTACACACATGGCTCCGGCCTTTGAATTTTAAAGAAGTCCTTGGACGTGGAATAGAAACAGCAGACTAGGCTGCATGGCTGCGTGCCTTTGCCTTCTCTTTTTACAAAGGAGAAAACAAAACAACTGTCATATAATGCGCTGTTATTCATTTTATGTAGTTTATTTGTCTCTGCATTTTATTAAAATTGGGAACCTAGGATTTTCATTGTAAAGTTAAATGTACAAAATATTAAAATAAAGTAACATTCCATTTTATTATTATGTTTTAAAATAACATTAAACATTCCCTTAAGTTTGAGTGTTGTTCAAATGAAGCAGAACTATATAGCAGTATAGTGTAATCAACCTTTATCATAATATGTGTTAGATCTTCAATGTTTTCGTTTTCTTCTTTGTAGAAAATTATAAGACGACAATGTTCGGAAGTTCTCTATAAATTCTATTAAACATTAATCCTATAAGTGGCTTCAAGAGGTAAGTAGTCAAGTTTTTGGATCATAATCTATTTATATTATTATAAACTTTAGAAACATAAAATTATGAAAATAGCCACAACAAACAAACACGATGTCGCAATAATGTCTATACTTCATATAACAACCTTTAGACACATTATATTTTCATTGGATAGTATGACCAGTGTAAACATCTTAGCAAAATATTAAATATTTCAAACAATAGTTAATTTATTGGTTGTTGACAGTTATTAATGTATAAGCAATATCACTGATGTCAACATCCTTTACAAAATAGAATTGTCTATACTTTAGAACTCATTATATTATAACTCTAATAAAATGTTTTATGTACATTTTACAAAGATATGTACTTAAATATATCATCATGTTTTTGTGAATCTTAGACATATTTAAAATATGGTAATCAACTTGACTCCTTATTGAAGTCAGTGACAACTGTCAGTGTCCATATAACCATTTTCATATCCAAAACTAATATGATATTGATTAATCATCTGTATAAAATTGATTTGTCAATGTAGATCAGCGACCATATAGCCTCTAGACGTCCAATAACAGGCGATTGGTTTCGGAAAACACATCTGACTAATAGATCAGATGTAGTCGTTTAATACCTTTAAGTCAGTCGTGATTACAATTGTGAACTGTAAACACTGCCACATTATCAATTTAATAATTATAATCGCCCCTCGCACAAAACAGTGGTGTTATAAAAACAAACAGATTTTGGGTTTTTCAGAAAAATTGCAATTTCAAAAACAATTTTGGAATGGTTAGGGAATAATTTCGCACGAATTGCTTTATTTATCAGTATAAAAGTACTAGCATTTATGTGATTAAATGCAATATTTATTTTTTGCGCTATCGTACACAAAAATGACAATGTCAATATTTCTTCGTCACTTATAAAAAAAAAAACAACAAAAAAAAACTATTTCCTTTGCCCATTTGAAAAAACAAAACTGAATGAGCGGCTGTTATTGCGACATCGATACTTCATTAACCGATACACAATTCAATGCTTATAAATCAAAATTTGAAAAAAGAAAGTTACGCTCTTTTGTACTCGTGCGGAAATAAATAAAAATGTACTCGTTTTAGCATTATAGCTTCTACGCATTGTATTTAAGGTTCATATTAGTAAGGCATGGTAAAACGTCCTATGCATTTTCAATCAGGGTCACGTGTCCTGACGCCAGTTAAACATTTTATACCCATTCCAAAAAGTGCTCAACGCCGCTAAAAACGTTTTCACTTCAAAAACATGCCTTTTTTGTGAAAGGTTAAAAGATCCAGCTAGTCCTAGGGCTGTATTAATAGATGCAACTCTATTTCACTCTGAAGTGCGATATCAGCTAAGGTGCTCTCAAATTAAGGTCAGCATCTTAAGATAGTTGCTATTTAATAAAACCACAGTAGTCCTTAGACGCCCGCTGTGGACACCGGTGTCCATTAATATAAGGAAATTAGCTTATAGCTATATATAAGCGGGCGTTGACGGGCGGGCGAACACTGATACCCTCTATTTATTTTTATTGAACTAACAAAACATAAATAATTCAAATTATAACAGATGGCGTTACATATATTTTAAATTATTATAATGCTAAACCAATTGAATATTTCGGTTTTAAGATATTCGCCAAAAAATTTAATAATCTAAAATATAAAATGTGTCCAGCAGCTCAAGTGACAAGATGTTATGGATTTTGACAGCTGAGTTTTGTTTATGTAGCCGCGCCGAATCGGCTGAGAACAAGCTCTTTAATGACAGCTTAAGCTTGGTGTATTAAATAGTTCAATACAATAAATGTCTACTTGACATTTTACTCAAAGGTGAGATTGATTTATTAATGTGGGCCTAAGATAATACTGTCTGAATTGAACTTGTTGCATTCTTTGTAATTAGTCATATTGCGGTAGGCCAACTAAATAAAAATAAAACCCCTTTCCTATTAGGTTAGCAATAAATTCATGGACCCTCTAATATTGAGAGAGGAGAAAGGCAGGTGCAACAATGCTCATTGTGCTCTGTACCGTAGCATGACATAGTTGTTAAAAAAATCATTGAAGCAGACCTTGGTCCTCGTCATCTCCCTCTTGAAAAAGTATATTGCACTTAAGAAACTTCCAAACCCAGACTAAACAAACGTTTTTAGTAAGTATTTACTTCTCACATCATGATTAAAATGTTTAATAGTTAAAATACTTTTATTATAATATTACAATATTTATGTTATTAAATGATTAAAGAATAGAGAATGAGATTATTTGTGTATACAGCCGTATACACAAATAATCTCAATATCTATGTTCCGCGAAGGAAATATTTTCATCTCCCTGGTCCGGAGTTCGGTCCTCCGCTGCGAGGACGCTTGGGTCAAAATATTACTAAGTACCTACGGCAAAGACGCTTTTATTATTTTACTTTTTAAATATTTTTTGTTTCGGGTGTTATATAAATTTTAATTTAATTTATGATTCAAACTTTTTAAATTACTATATTCTCCATCATGGGTCTATGATAGTCAACTATCTAAGACCTACTCGTTGAGAACATTCTTATAAGCCCACATACGCTATATCCTAATGTCTATTTCTACCGCCAAGCAGCAGTGTGCATGCACTGTTGTGTTTCGGTTTGAAGGACATTGTAGCCAGTGTGACTACTTAACATCTTATGTCTCAGAATGACGAGCGCAGTGAAATGCCACACAATACTTTGTAACTCTAAGTTCTGGATGATGTTGCTACTGTTTATGGGTTGTTCGTATCGCTTACCATCAGGCGAACGGCATGCTCGTCTTGTCATTCAATGCAAAAAAAAATACAAATATTCGCAATAAGTTCCTAAAGAGTTGGGTATCCCGCAGACTACTAGATGCTGCAGCATCAGCTCAAGGTTAACATATTGTCTTAAAAATATTGCCGAAGTCACAGTACACCAAATATTAAATCAATCGGAGTTGTGAAAGTTGGAAATTATCTGATAATCTTCATACGCCTGAATAAATCTTTATAAATTATAGCTAAGAATCATCTCAATGCTCGATCACATCAGCTTTCAAACAAAAAAACCGCGTCAAAATCGGTCCATTCCTTTGAGAGCTACGATGCCACAGGCAAAAATACAGATACACGGATACACACTACACAGATACACACCCTAAACTTATAACACCCCTCTTTTTTCGGGGGTAAAAAATGTAACTTACCAGTGATAGTTGAAATTATTCTTTGTTTAACGTCGACCCTTGACGGTTTTGCACACTTTAAACACAAACCGACATTTTAGAATAGTATAAATCTGCGTCACAACTTGAGCGAACGCCATGACAGGTCAAAGGGTACTAAGAGCGAGGAAATAATTTAGAGGTGAACAGTTCGCATCTATTTTTTTCGACGCGTTTGAAGCGTTTAGTGTCAATCTAGACATATTATTAATCAAACCTGTTATGATAAAAAAAAAAGATATTCAGGCAGCTAGCAAGCACTGTATACTTAGATCTATTTTAGTAAAATATAGCAGAAGAAAATTAAATCTGCATATTATATTTATATAAATATTATTCTATCTCTGCATTGTGTATCATATGTGCCTATTTTATTCCACACTGCTCGTTGAAGTGTGGGTATTATATTCAACCCTCCGTGACACCCTTTATGATAAAGGCTATGATCATGTTATTCATTTATTAGATTAATTATATTTAAGAATTTTACTTATAGTGAATGATATTTTTAGAAGGATTTTAAAATTTGTATGTAAATTTTTGCTGAGTCACTGTGATCCGATGAGGCTGCGATGACGGCACGGTGGTGCGCGTTGCCTCTATCAAATTTTGTAATCAGTAAGCGCGGGCGCGCCTTACCAGATACACGCAGTATTTTACCGCCAAAATTGTTTTCGTGAAAACTTTCTTAATCACAATATTTTTGCAGTGATAAAAACTAGTGAAGTGTTAAAAATATAGTAAAGAATGCTGTTGTGTGATAGTGTTGTTGTGATTTAGTGAAAGTATTATATTATTAAGTAGTTTCGCAGTTATATTTAGTGTGTATTTTATTTGCATAAATGAAGTTAGATGTGTTGCAAAGTAAGCGATGTGCATTCAGAAATGCAGAAAACGGTCATTCAAACTCTCATACAGGTAAAGGTATTAATTATTCTAAATAAAGTGAATATAGCACGAATATAATTTAGTTAATACGCAAGTCCAGACTATTAGAACGTTATACTACAAAAGCATATTTATCGGGCCAGAACTAATAATATATAAATTTGATACTTTTCAGGGGCAATTCTCACTACCATACGACTTAGTACTGTGACGGAAATATTATGAATGTTGTGAAAAGAATAATTCGGATTTATAAAAATAGGTGCTTGCGACTAACGACTGCAATGCTGAGGTCTCGGGTTCGATCCCCGGGTCGGGCAAAGTGATGTGGGTTTTTCTACTCAGGTTCAGCCTGGAGTCTACAATTTGTGCCCCATGGGCTCATCCCCTATCACATCGTGGGACGGAATACGCACGGCGAAAAGTGGGTGCACTAGTTGCGCCTCTGCCTACCCCTTCGGAGATAAAAGGCATGAGTGTGTGTGTATGTAAATATCGCGTACGACTGACCATTCGTTGTTATGTCGTTTACACTGGGAACAGACAAATGTCCAATATGACATGCCAAGCAGAGGAAGGGACATATTTAGCCCTTTTTTATCGTCATAGTAATATGCTCGCGGCTCCGCCTGTTCATAATAACGTTCCCGGGAAAAAAAGGAACCAATTGCACCCAGGGATATTGTAACTTCCTATTAGTAAAATAATTTTCAGAATCGGTGCAGTAGTTAGGGAGTTAAATTTATTTAAGTAAAAACTGGTCACTTAATTATAATTCCACAAATAATATTCTGTTGACTCCTTGAGTATTATTTCCCAGTGTCAAGATCAATGGTGGGCGCCCATATTAAGGTCATACTTTCTAAGGTCTTTAAGATTCCAAAGAAGCGCAATAGATTTTTATGTTTGTGTTATTTTTTTACACTGCACTGCACAGTACTTATAATAATATTATGATGAATTTTATTTGAGCGATAAATATAACTGTAGATTGTAGAATATAAAACATTATATTTATAAATAATTAATGAATCAAACTTTGTCATAATAATATTATGAACTACAGAATCCGATGTCACCAATAGGATTCTATAACAGTTTGGTACCTCAAAAAGAAAAAAGTATCTATAACCTGCCCTTATGGAATCCATTTCGCAATCGTCTGTGTGCCGAGTCTTTAGATGCTGCTTGAGGTACCTACTTATAAACATCAAGTGTTAAAAGTCTAAGGACGTAAATTTTTAAAATCTTACTTTAGAAAATTTTAATGTCTACGGAAACGACATAAAATAGATAGGTATACTGTTTTACTATGTAGTTCTCAAAGCGTATGTGTTTCATTTGCATTACCTATTTCTAGTAATGCACGAAAGGATTGAAAAGTTGACTAATGTCTTGTGAGTTGTGACACAGGAACAAGAATAAAATTCGAAAATAACCAAAATAAATCATGTAATTTTAACACGTATATGAATAAACGTATACATTATAAACAAATACAATGTAAGTATATTATACCGACGTAATCATACGGGACTCTATTCCGAATATAATTTAAAGCAGACCTGACCAGTTTTTATTGTGAAGTTTTATCACTTTAGAAAGCCAACAGCCAACAGAAACTGCAATTGAAAGAACAAAATATCTATAATATTATGCCGGGTTTAATTTTCCTCTTGAAATATGTCGTGTTATTGTTACGCTTATCGGAATTTTAAAGTAGCCTTATTGTAACAATGTCAACCCATTACATTTTTGCTTTGTCATCTAGATTTATTAACGTGTAACCGCACGAGCTGGAACTGCTCTACGAAGCGACGACGCGGCGCGGCGGCTTTGCACAAATCCACCGCCAAACGTAAACTAATACTAGCTTTAGTTCACGGCTCCGCCCACGACATTTCAGTAAAAATGTCTCTCATTAGTGAAAGAATTTCCAGAATCAAATCAATAAATTCAAAGATAGCGCGTTCCAACAAATAAAAAACTAACTATCTCTTCTGCAATATATAATTATGTAGGCAGTTCATATTTAATTTTTAACCTGTCCGAGTAAATAAAATCGGGTTCAAGTTGAAATAATAATCATGCAAAACGAGATACATTTTTTATTACTGGCAAAGACAGTTGCATAAGTATTCAAAAAAGGTCTCACACCATTTAAAGGAGTTCAGCATTCAATTAATTAATTTGTGTATCAGTCATCCAGTCAGGTAGATAACTAGCAACTAATTACTGAGCTGCTACTGTTCTACTTACTAGTAAGAATGCCAAGTGCATTATTAAGCGGTCAATATGTTAATCCTGTAGTAATGTAGAGCAATCCGTTAGGAGGTCACTCAGGTTAGTGACCAGATGTACACGCGTTTACTAAAATGAGCTTGAATAAAGAATTGAGTCCACGATTTATAAAAAGTGGAGTTTCTTGAGGATTTAACATGTAGTTATTCGAACACTCGATTATGTACCAGTAGCCAATGATTAACAAGGCTGGAGTGGAAGAGAGAACAATATGAAATCGTGCGTTTTCTGAAATATTCGCCCTCGTATATTACTGTCCTGGGACATATGTAAAAAAATATTAAAAATGTAAACAACCCTCGAACCAAAGTCTCCTATAAAGTTAAAAATAAAATGTGTTTGTTTGACCTTTAACTATATAATAAGGACTTAGTAATAATTAGACCCAAGCGTCTTCGCGTCGGGGGACCACAAAAGAAGTATTTTCATGTACCCGGTCCGGAGTTCGGTGCCCCGGCGGGATAGTCGCTTTACTCTTAACCGTTTCATTTCTAATTTACCTACTTATTTATTTCCCTACAAATAAAAGAGCGTATTTTAAACTATTATTTACCTAATAAGTAAATCCTACTATCCTACTATAATATTATAAACTCGAAAGTTTCTAAGTATGGATGTATGTATGTTTGTTACTCTTTCACGCAAAAACTACTGAACGGATTTCGATTAAATTTGGCACACGGGTAGATCATGTCCTGGATTAACACATAGGCTACTTTTTATCCCGGGAAAATATAAAGCGGGACTTTTATCCAAGAAAAACTATTTAACGCGGGAGCCAGGGGCAACAGCTATTTTAATCATAAGAATACGCATGCTCACGCCTTTTATCCCCGAAGGGGTAGGCAGAGGCGCAACTAGTGCACCCACTTTTCGCCAAGCGTATTCCGTCCCATGATGTGATAGGGGGCGAGCCTATCGCCATATCGGGCACAAATTCCAGACTCCGGGCTGATACTGAATAGAAAAATCCAATATCACTGCCCGACCCGGGGATCGAACCCGAGACCTCAGCCTTGCAGTCGTACCGTAATACAACTACGCCACCGAGGCAGTCAGTTATAAGTTATAAAATGACTTATTGAGATTTTATGATTTTATATTTATTGATTTCATTATATGGCGACCAATTTAAAGTTCGTACCTACGTAGTTGACCGTTGCGAATATTTCGTATAGTATCTATCGTAGTCACCGAATAATAATGTGGATTTTTAAACGAATCCATTATTTTTTTACTATTTTCCTCATATTATTGTGCAGCGTAATCTACAAAATTATGTCGTAATCATTAATTTTGATAAATGAATAAAGGTGATGTGCCATACCAACAATAAAAAGAAAAGAATAATCATTACGTGTAATAATAGGAGAATGATATTCACGTGAACGACGATGAAACATTATCGGTATATCCAGGTAGGACCATAGTTCATAACCGTTCCACTCATCCCTCCAGCGGCGGTAGTGATCAAGCGTTTCCTCGGCGCGAAAAATAAATACAAAAATAAGTGATTAATCTTTCAGCATAACGTGAAAGGTAACGAAACAGAAAGTTATACGGTTTGCAAATATATGAATTGAACATAAATCCTCAGTAACTTCTCCGACGAATCATTTCGATAATTGTTAAGGGCGGTACGATCCGTCTTTTCAGACCGATCGCAACGGCGAATCGATGGTTTATGTCCAAATCGTAAACGATTTACTTGATCGAAGACGATATCGTGATCACAACAGATACCAATACATACACACACTCACACACATACACACACACATACACACACACATACACACACAAACTCATGCCCGTTATCCCCGAAGGGGTAAGCAGAGGTGCAACTAGTGCACCCACTTTTCGCCGTGCGTATTCCGTCCCATGATGTGATAGGGGGCGAGCCTATCGCCATATTGGGCACAAATTCCAGACTCCGGGCTGATACTGAGTAGAAAAACCCAATATCACTTTGCCCGACCCGGGGATCGAACCCAAGACCTCAGCATTGCAGTCGTACCGTAGTACAACTACGCCACCGAGGCAGTCCAACCAATACAATCATTAATATCGTAACGATAGATCGAGGGTGTATGGCTCTTTGCGATCAACGACTTGATTTTTGCCTCAGTCAAATCAGTCTGCCTGCCGCGGGCTCCAGTTCTTGCTCTTGTGTTTTGTTTAGTATTTTTGGGTTGCACCAACAAACTATCGTTTTTCTGTAAAATCTTTGGCCTTTATGGCCTGCGAGTACGAAACTGTTATCAGTGGGCTTAGAATGTGACACGAAGACGCAACTCGTAAAACGATGTCGTTTAATTTTGATGTTTGTGATTGATCGAGAGACCAATACGTCAGTCAAATGTTAGTCTCTCAACCAATCCCAATAAGACGAAACGGAGACGTGACGTGTTTTTTTGTCACATTCTAAGCCCACAGTGGACTTAGAATGTGACACGAAGACGCAACTCGTAAAACGATGTCGTTTAATTTTGATGTTTGTGATTGATCGAGAGACCAATACGTCAGTCAAGTGTTAGTCTCTCAACCAATCCCAATAAGACGAAACGGAGACGTGACGTGTTTTTTTGTCACATTCTAAGCCCACAGATCTGTTAAGTATCTACATTCGGCCAGTGAACTTAAATTGATAGATAATCCAAGGTGCCGTTACTTATTTTCCGTAGTGCTCGCGATTTCTCTGAATGAATTATTCGAAGGACATTATGCAGCTCAGGTTAAAATGAATTAAAATTCATGGGAATAAAAAAATGATAACGATTTTGTGTGTTTAAAACTATTGCTCAAAAGTGAAAAGTGGTATAATACTATGTGACTATAATCAATATACTATAAACTGCAAGCAGAAAGCAGAAAGCACAAAGTAAATTGGCAGATAAGAATTTTGACAAATAAACTCTACTCCGATCTCCGCGAGTCTAGTCTAGAAAAAATCTAACAAATATAGAAAAAACAAGACATTGATTGCCTATTTTTAATTTTAAATCAAAGCTGTTTTGCGTAATATAGAAGTAAACATTTTTTTTTTATTACACAGTAGTCGCTATGGATACCGACGAGGATGCTTTGCGCAGCAACATACTGGACGACATGCCGCCGATCAACTGCGACTCTACCCTGGACGGTTCCATGAGCACCGGCTCCAACGACATCGGTGACATGACATTCTGCATGGGCAATTACATCAGCGACTTTATGAGGGTGAGTAACATTTACTGCTTTATACGGTAAACTGACTGCACAGGATGGCAGGCAGTGATGTCCAGATAGGTACTTGGTAGTTTGTGATTGACGAATGATTATCCTGTGCAACACAACAGACACAATTATGCTGGCCTGTTTGCAACCAGATGCTCTGCTTTGCGCAATGGTTAAAAGTTAGATACTAGAGATAATCATTTGCTCGTACATGAGATGCCGAATATCCGGGTCATGCAACTGAGAAAACGTCATAAGTCGTGATACAATAGCAGCGAAAACGTATTTTTCTCAACTTCGTGATAGGGTGTAATTAAAAATCTCGCTAGCTATGCATATCTTAATATATATAAATCTCGTGTCACAAAGTTTGTCCTCAATGGACTCCTAAACCACTTAACCGATTATAATAAAATTCGCACACCATGTGCAGTTCGATCCAACTTGAGAGATAGGATAGTTTAAATCTCAAATTATAGTCGCAATTTTAATTTATTGCTAATTATTTGTCTGTTATTATTTGACAGTCACAATTATCTGTTAACTCCAAATGATTCTAACAGATGTCGATACCTTTCGACTGGGTTGAGTAAGTAATCAATAGATGGCGCTGCTATGGTAAATCTACGAACGTGTCATATAGGGCATTACAAAATACATACAACCCTAAATTTTTAACCCTCTGCGATCAACCCTTATTTTTAATAGCAATTTTAGTAATTTAATAACTTTTCGATTTCGATGAAATTTGGCACACGGGGAGATTATGTCCTGGATTAACCGGGAAAACTCATTCACGCGGGCGGAGCCGCGGGCAAAAGCTATCGTACTATGTAATCGGCGAGATAGTTTTTGATCGGATCGCCTAAACTGCTGAAGCTATTTCAGAAAATAAAACATCTTTGGTTGGTATTTCTTAAATAACCCTAGTAGGGGCCATACAATATACCATAAAAGGCTTCGGAATAGTATTTGGAATGTTACGATAATCAGTGAAAATTATAGTATTAATTAGAAACATTAATGAACATGCGATAAGTCGTCACGGTTGTTTATCTTGTAATTAGATTCTAAAGTAGCTAAGATGAAAATTCACCCGTTTATCGTACTCAATAATATTAATTGGATTCGATAATATTGAAGTTCGGTATCTATGATTAAAATATTGATATAATTATGAATGACATGTCCAATGAGTCATTGAACTTCAAAAGCAGGAAATTGGCACAGTAATTATGTATTAATATGTTTACAATCAACGTGCGTATAAACTGGTGGTAGTCTCTGGTATGCGAGGAGCCGTCTAGGTAGATGCCACCGCAATGTCTATTTCTACCGCCAAGCAGCAGTGTGCATGCACTGTTGTGTTACGGTTGGAAGGACATTGTAGTCAGCGTAATTACTGGGCATTATGAGACTTAACATATTATGTCTCTGGTTGACGGGCGCAGTGGAGTGCCACACCGTACTTTGTAAGTGAAAGTTCTGTATGTTGATACTATTTATTAGCGGTCGTATTGCTTACCATCAGACGAGCGGCATGCCACATCATTCAAATACAAAAAAAAACTGAGAAGAAAACTAATTTAAAACTCAATGATTAAAATTAACAAACAATGAACCCTAATGTAAAATATGTAATAAGGATCAGAATAGTGTGTAGAGAAAAAATATGTTAATGTAACGTCCATACCTTGTTTCGTTTGAAAATGTCGTCTCATGCTGTTTTGGCGTTATGGGTAACGTGACCATGTTTTTTGTCAGAGCGGGACGCTTTCGGAATTTAGGAATAGAAGGAACCTAAGAAGTCGGGGAAATTTTTTTTTCGCATATAGTATGTATAAACTTGTAATAAAATCTCTTTGGCTGTACTTTGTATATATGGCTGGTTTTGATGACATTAATAATAGTTTAAAAAATCTAAATCACGCTTTATAGAAAATCCAATTAAAAATAGAAAATAAATTTTATTAAATTTAAATTAAGAATAGTGTAAATAAAAAAAAATGTATTTCATTGTAAAAAAAAGCGTGCATTGCAAATTCATGTTCGAAGTTTCCGTTACATACACACATACGTACTAACATACGTATGAAGCTAATAAAAAGGTGTTAAAAAGGTTAGGTTCCAAAAAAATAAAAAAATCTGTAAAAAAAAAATTTCAGTTATTTTTTATTTATTTTTCTTTCGGTCAAAATTAGTAAACCTAATGAAGAAATTCGATACATTTTAAAATTTTATTAAAAAAGGTAAACATGTACATCAAACCGTGAAAAAAATCTGTGACGTTTATGGACCTAACACAGTGTCAGTAAGAGTAGCACAAAGTGGGTTTAAGCGTTTTCAATCCGGAAATTTTGATGTCAAAGATGCACCTCGCTCTGGTCGCCCTGTTACGGATAAAGTGTACGCCATTTTTGAAAAAGTGTAGCTGGATCGTCATATCAGTAGTTACGACATAGCTGAAAAACTGAGAATTGACCACAAAACAGTTTTGGCCCATTTGAAAAAAGCTGAATATTTGGGTGCCACACGAGCTCATTGAAAGAAAGCTAATGAACCGTATACTCATTTGAGATTCTCTATTGAGAATGATAACTGGTGATGAAAAAAAAGCGGGACGTTTTCTCTTTGGCTGTGGGCAATAGGACACATTTTGAAATCGGGACTGTCCCGCCCAAAGCGGGACGTTTGGTCACGTTAGTTAGAAATGTTGCTGAATCACGGTGACTACGTAATAAAAGCGTATAATAAAGAACATGTCCAAAAAGGGGCCTAAAAGATATATATTTAGTTAGAAAACTAAGACAGCTTATATATACTTGGATAGAACAGTAGTTCTATCCAAATAAATCCTAAACACTAGCTTTTTACAATAAATCGTTTAATTTTAAATACCTCCGATTTTGAGATTTATGTCATTTTATTTGGTCTAAAAACTACACTTAATATGAATACTTAAAAAAAGTTAATTATGAATGGAGGGGTCTAAAACTATATTTTTAATGGATCGAAGTTCCATATTTTGCCCCTTTAATATCCCAAAAGTTTGAGCCTGGTTAGATTTTAAGGCCCAGCACCCATACAAAAACGGACATCTCCTTTAAAGGTTAATGCATACGTGAGACATCATTTACTCCTTAAATTAGGTAAAATACATCGCAGCAAATTCAATGGTCATGTTAATGTCTCAAGGACGTTTATATTTGTTCTACGTTACTAAAATGGAAATGTACCACAATTTATATTATTTATTTATGACGCAGTAAAACATTATACTGTACTGAGTCATGTTATCTAAATTCAACCTTGATCTAAAATATAGTATTAATCCATTTAAACATTACATCCAGTGCAAATTATATTAATATTATTTTTTTCGATGCATAATAAATATAATTTATCAAATCTCGCTTTTATCTCCGAAGGGGTATGCAGAGGTGCAGCCTTGTGTGTTCTGTCCCATGATGATAGGGGTCAAATGAATTGAATTAGAATAGGTTAATTTCATACGTGTATGGAACCATATTAAAAACTAACTGACCCAGCGAACTTTGTATCGCTTCAGAAACAATGAATGTTGTGTTAACTTATTAGATTTTCATTGAGATTAAATAAATTATCAAAATAAATTAACCTTAACAACTGTACGAAAATCATACACAGAGACGGAGCGAAGCAGAGACTATTGAGCGCGACAGGCCACGATAATGATACAACTCTTTCACCTCTTCCACATTCATAGTTTCTCATCATACATTTTCGGCGATTATGGGCATATACTCCATCCGTACCATCCATATTCGCTCGATAAATACCTTTCGTAACTCGTCTTTCAACCATCCACTCTACGTGCCCAAATTATCTCAGCATAATTCTTTTAAGTTTAGTCACCACATCATCCTTCAATTTATAACGATCTGTTATCATCCTATCCCCATGCGGTAAGAAATAGTGACTTCCAATAATATACTCTATACGGAGAGCATTTACACCACATTACTCGAGTTTCATGCTTCTTGTGCCAAACCAGCATTCACTTCCATACATAGGCGTCAGCAACGGAACAGTATTGCGAATCCCTATTCTGCTACCTTTACCCTGATACAGGCTTTGGAATTCTCATTAAAGAGACTTCAATGCCCTCACCAGGCGGCTCTCAGTACTATACGTTAATGACAACGTTGACTACAGCTTATTCCTCGGCACACGATCACAAGACTTTTCCAAGTGTACGAAAACACAAAAGACTTTTTTGATTTGGCTAAATGTTTCCCCGCCATGTATGTACCTTATGGAAAAGACTTGATCTTGTTCTTCTAAATCGCGGCATTTTAAATAATAGATTTTGTTAGAAAAAATAGTATGTAGAAAATTAATTAAAATGAATTCAAATACAAATACGGTCGAAAACTGAATATTTTTTCCACATTTTTATAGTTATCTGCTTATTCGGAAGGGAAACAAATCCAAAATACCAAAGAACATGATAATCGGTTCGACAGTTCTCGAGTTATAAATAGTGTAACTAACACAACTTTCTTTTATATATAGGTTTTTTTTAATGGCATTGAATGACGAGACGAGCATGCCGTTCGCCTGATGGTAAGCGATACCACCACCCATAAACAGTAGCAACACCATCCAGCACCTTGAGTTACAAAGTACTGTCTGGCATTCCACTGCGCTCGTCATCCTGAGACATAAGATGTTAAGTCTCATTATGTCCAGTAGTTACACTGGCTACAATGTCCTTCAAACCGAAACACAACAGTACATGCAGACTGCTGCTTGGCGGTAGAAATAGGTATTACGGTAGTACTCACCCAGACGGACTCTTACCTACATATGAGAGACCTACCACCAGTGAAGTATAGATAAACAAACATATTATAAAACTTAATCCCTAATAAGATAGCATTATTATATCGTTGCTGAAGTATTTCATGTACATGCGCAATACTACGTCCGTATATTAAGGTCTGATGTTTTAATCACCACTCGTCCGATAAATTGTGCCGATCGGAATAATCCGTAATTTGTCATCTTTCATCTAATAAAAGAAAAAACAAATTAAAAGTAAAAAAAAGAATTAAAAACAAGCTCTTATTTAAATGCTCTAAAAAAATATAATTTTAAATTGAATCAAACTTTGTTTAATACTATGTAGAGATAAAAGCTTGTCGCGAGATTTACATTTGTCAAGATCAAGTTACATAATTATTGTATTATCTACACAAATTTAACTTATTATATTATATAATTACCATAATTACCTTTCGAAGTTTGTTTCATAATTATTAAGAAATTGTGTAATCAAAAAAATTATTTGCCATTTTGATAATAAGCACACGAATTGCACTTTAACCTCTGTCGGTTCCGGAAAAATAGGCAGGTAGCTTCAGCTTCAGGTAAGATGACTATAAAAGAAAATGCAGGACATATTATTACGGTTTTAGTAAGGCATACGCAATAAATTCTATGAATGAAATAATCCAACGATTGATCTATTTGTTGATAGTAAACGATTGAGAACGCAGCTCGCGTGATATTTTGTTATCGTCTGCTTAAGTCAGATATGTATAATATTTAGAATTGATGTAAGGCTTACCTGTATTACGCCAGTGACAGATTTATATTCGTTTGCACATCATTCTTCGTTTGACCTCCGTGGCACGAGTCACGACGGATCATTAGTCTGCTCGATCTTATGAAAAGATACACGTATTGGAACGCGTCTTTTTTATGACAATTAATAAAGATAAGTGGGTTATTAATCTGAGGTTATTAACTATTTCTGCCGCCATGACAGCAAACATTGTGTTAGCACTATTATATATTAAAGGATATATTCGACTGCCTCGGTGGCGTAGTTGTATTATGGTACGACTGCAAATCTGAGGTCTCGGGTTCGATCCCCGGGTCGGGCATAGTTTTATTGGGTTTTTCTATTCAGTATCAGTCCGGAGTCTGGCATTTTTGCCCGATATGGCGATAGGCTCGCCCCCTATCACACCATGGGACGGAATACGCACGGCGAAAAGTGGGTTCACCTGTTGCGCCTCTGCCTACCGCTTCGGGGATAAAGGCCGGAGTGTGTGTGTGTGTGTGTGTGTGTGTATGAATATCACACATTAATATATATTAAGCTATATAATGTAAAAAGCGGCGTAAAAAACTTTTTCCGGGATAAAAATATTATCCCGGGATAAAAAGTAGCCTATAGCACTCAGGAGTAATGTAGCTTTCTAGTAGTGAAAGAATTTTCAAAATCGGTTCAGTAGTTCCTGAGATTAGTGCGTTCAACCAAACAAACAAACAAACTGTGCAGCTTTATAATATCAGTATAGATAAATATAGATTTAGGGAGTCGAGCGCCATGCAGTTGCAGTGGCACACTTTTTTTATAATTCATAGGTCGGCTGGTGTCGCTACTGTTTATGAGAGTAGTAACGATTATCATCAGGTGAGCGGCTTACTCGTTTCGTCATACAATTGTAGATGTAAAAACCTACAATGACGTCACGCAAGGCGTTAACTGATGTGCTAAATAAACCATGATAGACAGTGTCAGTTCAATCGTAACAGTAAGTCGCCAAACTTTAACGGCTTTGTTTCTTTTTATATAGGCTGTCACAAAAATAATGCATGTTTTAAAAGTTCGTCGATTTCAGAATTTGTTGATTGAATTTCGGCATATATTTTAAAATTTTATTGAGGCAGTTGTATACCAAAAAAAAGTGGACGATAGCGTAGTTGGGAATGGAACGGTCTGCCGAGACAATGTCCGGAGGTTCAAAACCCAAGGCACATAATTCTGACTTTTCGAAGTTACGTGTGTATTGTTTATCAATAATCGTTCGCTATAACGGTGAAGGAAAACACCGTGAGGAAATCTACATACCTGAGAATTCTCCATAAGAATTTCGAGGGTATGTGAAGTCTGCCAACCCGCACTAGGCCAGCGTGGTGGTCTAAGGCCTAACCTCTCTCAGTAGTAGAGGAGGCCCGTGCTCAGCAGTGGGCATTATATAATACAGGGCTGGTATGATGATGATGATGATACCATTGTGTGAGGGGTGAGAATAAAAGTAAGTATAGTAGAGCGATTTATAAAATGCATTAAATTTCAATTAAATATAACTAAATATTCTACATCGGATGAACTTTACCTTTTCTGGCCCGTGTTAGTCGTATTAAAATAGAAAATTTTCCCCAGCGTGTCTCACAAAGCCAAAACTGATTCTGCCTGATTAAATCGATTGCCCACACAGTATTTATTAACGAGATAGATCGCTTGAAGTATTACCCTGGCAGATAGGAAAGATAATGCGAGCAGAGGACTTTAGTTAAATACTCTAAACTGATAATTGTTGTTTTAGTTTACATTAAATATCTACACAGTTTTCGCAATGAAAATGAATCGTTTTTAGCCGACTTCAAAGAAAGGAGGCGGTTATTAATTCGACGAGTTCCCTTCTTATTAATATTTGTTACCTCAGAACTCAACTGCTAATCGATTTAATTTTTTTTTATTTGTAAAATTCTCGATTGGTCCCATACATTATTTTTTCAAAATAGTTTCTGTACTTTGGTTTTTAAATCAAAATAACTGGAAATAGTATGTCGTGTAAGTAAATGAAATTGCGAATTTAGTTTTTTTGCTTTAGGTTTTCTTGGGTCTATATCATACGTCATATAGCATCACGCCTATTTACCTTTTCTGGGGTAGGTATAGGCGTAATACCTCAGCGCGATAGTCGCAACGCCTTCAAAGACCGCTAAAAACTGAAAAATAATTTAACGTTACCTATATACTGAATCAGTATATAGGTAACGTACCCCCAAATTGGTAATCAGTATTACTAATTACCAATTTTGGAGTAAACTAATGAAGTATGAATCGCCCAAACGAAAAATGTTTATTTTTTTGCGAACGGACTCTAAGACGGGTCTACCTATTGTACCTAATATTTCACTACCTGAGTATACCAACTTGCACTTGGCCTGGTAAATAAAACTTATCCTTAGTACTTGACAGCGAATAATCTTATAATCACGTCAATTTGATGTATTCCTATAGTATCTAACCTAGAATTTACCTGTACAATTATAAACAAACCTATTATGTGTTTCTCTTCAACAGATGATGTTCACGATGAGATCTCACCACATGTTGACCGACGTAGTCTTAGAAGTTGGGAACGAGCTATTCCACGTACACAAAGTAGTGCTGGCGGCGGGAAGTCCTTATTTTAAGGTAAGATTATAATTTTTTTATCTATGCAGTCATTGTAGATTTCTGTTAAGCAGTTTGAAATATAGTCAATAACTTAATTTTAAGTCCCGTTGTAATTGCTATTCATTTTAATGAACCCAAATGTTTGTCAAAGATCTTGAATTAAACATATTTTTGTTTTATAATAAATTTGCTGGTCCATCACGCCAAATATTTAGAAATATTTGCAAGCCGGCACACATAAACATGATTGACTAATTCAAAACAACTTTTAAAAACAACCTTTAAAATACATTTGAATATTGCAAATCATGCTACGACATAAAATATGCATGAATATTTACGCAGCCGCGGCTTCGCTGATTGTGCTTGAGCATTGTCTCTACTCTCTATCATTGGAGTGTAACCAAAAGCAATAATAATATATTCTGTACGCACTAAGACCAATGATTTTTTAAAAGTAAAGATACGTCATATTCTAACAAATCAAATGAAATAAATGTTCCGCACGCACACATTTTTGATTTTGACATGTCGATTGAAAGAGTTGACACTTGACATATTAACCCAGTACGAATAAAAAGACAGCTAGTATAAATTGACATTTTCGTGTCACGTATAAAACTCTCTCAATAGGGTACTTTCGAGTCTTCAGATTGCGATTGCTAAAGACATATCTATATTTTTTTAATATCATTCACTAAGGCTCTTCTTATACCTTGCTTGCTTTAATACTTACTATATCTCGATTTATAATTTAGTATAAATACACTGCGCTACAAAATTTGAACCGCCTCTACTATTTCTACTAACTACTTAAGTAATGAAGCATGACTCGTTTATTGTTTAAAATAACGTTAAGTGAGGTTTTTCCAAGGCTATGCAAAGAAAAGCAACGTTATAAACCATATGCATGAATGAGTTACGTTCCGTAAATATTCATTCATTCCTCAAATATTGTGGCGCAGCGCGGCGCACGGCCTCGTCTCCCGAGTCTCAAGAGTCAAGACGCGTGAGAATGTGGTTGAGCTTGTTCGAACAAAGTATACAGATTCACAGACATTTTAAACATGTTGTTTATCTGTAATTTGTATTCATTATGTTTTGATAAAATTATCATAATTGTCTATAACGTTTTATGGGTTGGCTTTGAATAAATAAGTCATATAATAATTAATAAGAGGCCTAACTATTGAACTTTGTATGTATATTCCTGATATTACTTAATACCTGTGACGGAGACATGTCTTATATGGGTCAAAAGTCTTTGTGTATGTTGGATAAGTATACATATTTAACTTTTTATTGTTTTACTGTTATAGGTAGTACATAATGGTTACTAAGAACTGTGCACTATTAATCATACTAGTTATATATTGATAAACTACAGCAGATTGCATATATGCTACACCTTTTTATAATTTTGCTACAGAACAATTACTGATTAAAATGTAGTCAAATAAACGTTGTACTTAATTTTTTTTGTTAATTTATTCTTGTCCATGGTTCCAAATCCTTCAGACGCATACTTGTTTCTTTTTTATTCTCTGTAGTATGTCGAAGTAAAGCAGTGGCTACCTTACCCGAGACGTTATCGAGGAGTTTTGGCGGCAACAAAAAAAACACTTCATTAGCACAGTTATTTCAATTCACTTCATTTGAGCCCTTTAATAGAATTATAGTGGGTAATATACCACCATAAATATGCAATATAAAGCTAAGTATCACCAAAATAACGAATTAAAACAAGAGCACCTCATGACACTTCCAAGTTCCCGCAAAAACTCCCACGTTATACTTAAAATGATCATGTATTACCTGCTTAAAAATATTTTAATTAAGTACAATTGATTGTAATTTATTTTTCTTTGCAATATATTTTAAACAAGAAATAGCAAAAAAAAACAAACTTTTTAAGTTCTTTTAAATGATAAACCAAAAAATATAAGGAAAATGCTAAAATACAAATTAATACCAAAAGACTTATAAGCCTTAACAAAGCAATACATTGGGTGTGGTACATTCTGTTTTGAAGTACTTACACACAGATTTAGAATATTGTTATTTGTACACGTGTTGCTATGCATGGAAAATGCAAGTCATGCTCGGCAAATCGTCTGTACGTAAACAACTACGCAGATACTTACAGGATAAAATTTATTGAATTCGTATTAAAATGAATTTACCCTCGCCTTATACTAGTATTCAATTTATTGTATACTTAATGTTTATGTAATATTTTTATTGTAATAAATATCGGAAATTATAATAATAACAAAACCCAATAATATTATAAAATACAATGGAACAAGAAAACACGTGATATTGGTTACCTCATAACGGAAAACATTTAGCTTCAACTATAAAAATAATCATTTTCTTACATAAAACCATAAAACGTGCAACCGTGTGATTGAGACCTAGACAATAAGCAAACAATAGTTTATATTATTTGATAATATATATTTTCTCTGTTTATTATTCTTTTGTCTTTCTAGATTAAATTGATTTATTGCTCTTTGTTGTTAACCGACGAAAAAAACGCGTTTACGTGTATATTTTTTTTATGTACGACCTAAACTTTTTACAGAGTAGCCCGATTTTAATAATTATTTTTTTATTGGATAGGGTATACCTCGAAATTAGTCCCATGTAAATTTGGAAAAAAATCTACCCTATGGGTGTGAAAAAGGGGTGATTTATTGTTTAATCACAGATTTTAATGCTGAGTTGTGTATTCAAAAAAATAAGCTTGTTAGTTTATAGCCACAAAAAATGATAAAGTAAAAACTTTTTAACAAAAAAAATAAACTGTCGATAAACTGAAAAGCAAAAAATTTTTTTGGCAGTTTATTTTTTTTGTTAAAAAGTTTTTATTTGTTATTTATGTTTTGAGAGGTTCTGTGGCGTACATTGCATAGTCAACAAGATATAAAGCACGAAACTGCGGCGGGTTCGATGCCCGGACCGACAAATATTTTGTAATTGTTAGATATTTCATTTTCGGGTATAGGTATTGAAAACCTCTTTTAATTCCGATATCCTCGTTAGTATTCTATTACCTAAAGAGTTGCGCCTTGATCCTGGATGTGAGGTCAGGAATAAGATGTGACTACAGAGTGTTTTATTTGAGCCTGTATTTATTTCTTCTTCTTTCATTTGATCTTATCAAATTTCATTGTGGGTGCAACAAATGTTTGTTCGCATGTTGCAGAAAAAATCTTTACAATCTCTCTGAAGACCTAATATCGAAAAAATTGTGCTAGAAAATCCCACATTATGTATTGATATTGATCATACTAGGAATCGTATCCGGTACGTCCCGAACCTTGGCATAATATAATGCTGGATCTAAATAATAAGGCCATAAAGGAGATTTCCGCTTTTAGTATGGGTGCTGGGCCTCAAAATCTAACCAGGCTCAAACTTTCCGAATATTAAAGGGGAAAAATACGGATCTTAGATCCATTAAAAAAATATTTTTAGACCCTTCCATTTATAACTAACTTTTTAACGACGTCCATTTTACGTGTAGTTTTTAAGCAAAATAAAATTACATAAATCTCAAAATCGGAGGACTTTAAAATTATACGATTTATTGCAAAGGCCTAGTTTTTGGGAGTACTATCCAAATACATACAGGGTCATTTTTACATTGCGTTAATAAATGAAACCACATACTCGTCTTTGCCTCTGCTAACATTATGCCAAAAATCATCCATGAGAAATGAATATTTTCACCAAAAAACTCAATTTTACTTTCCTCATTTTTTCATCATTTTGTAGTTTATTGCGAATATAGTGTGTGCGTGAGTGAACTTCTGACTGAAAGTTTCATGTTGCCGCAAGACGAATCCCCTTAGAGTAGAAGTAGTGGCATCAGGGCGTGTTGATTTATAGTTACTTTTTATTGATATTTATTTGGTTCGAAACTTACCCTTTTCTATTTTACATCTATGGTTAAAATTAATTAAAGGAAAGTGTTATTTCCAAGGAGATAAGTATGTGGTTTCATTTAGTAACGCAATGTCAAAATGACCCTGTATAAAGTATGTTGGTTAGAATTTTGAGCCCGTTTTTGGACATGTCCTTTATTGACTGCATTTACTGGATTTTTTTGCGACTTAACCATTAAAATTATTTGTATAGGATGATGGTAATGATCTGGAAACGAAAACAACATTACTGTGGCAAAGGACAGTTCATCATCATCAGCCACATGATGTCCACTGCTGAACATAGGCCTCCCCTAAAGATTTCCAGACGGACCTGTTGAAAGAGCCCTGCATCCAGCGTGTCCCTGCGACCTTTATCAAGTCGTCCGTCCTGTAGGTGGACCGCCAATTTAGGGTTATTCAAATGTTTATATTTTGTTTAATGTTTTAAAAGTGTAACACGATTTCATTGTTGAAAAATAATTAAATTTTGGCACTAAGATTACATAATTTTCGTGCAAAATATCGTTTATAATGTAATCTCATGGAAGATTTGCATGTTAAGGCATACAACATTCAACCAATTCAAGAAATGAAACGTGGTGACCATGTAAAGCAAAGAGAATTAATTTGTTCGTTTAAAAAAACAAGTCGATTTCCAATTTCTCAAGATAATTTAACGGATATGTTATTTCATATTTAAACCCCATACCGTATACTTTAGGAAACAACACAAAAAAGTCAATTCACAAAAATTTTTACTTTGATTTCTACTAAATTACTCCTTGTGTGAATTTGGGACATTCTATATTATATTTCTAAAAGCATGATCGTACTATAATATTATAAATGCGAAAGTTTGTATGTTTGTTAGAAGTAAACGCGGACACCACTAAACGGATGTGGATGAAATTTGGCACACGGGTAGGTCGTGTCCTGGCTTAACATATAGGTTACTTTTTACCCCTGTAATTTGCTCCATGAGAAATAATGGATAATTTTAATCTGATTCATGAAGTAGATGGCGCTGGCGTCGTACTGTGTTTTAGGGACTTTTGTAGCGGGAAAAGCTTTTCACGCAGGCAAAGCCGCGAGCATCACCTAGTGCTGTAATATGTACCTAATTATAATATAATCATCATTTCAACAGGGTAGTTTCCTATGTTTGATTTTGTACATTATTTTATATGTTACGAACAATAATACGAAAAAGAAATCCTTCTGTGAAATCAGCATCGAAATTGGTTAAAAAATAAAGCAGTTATTCAAATTTGAAATATTGTTGTGAGCAAAAGTGGGGGCGTGGTGGGGATATCGCGCGATCTCTTTCACACGCACGCAGCGTTATGGCGGGTGACACCCGATGACGTCATAGTCTGATATTAGGTACCTACTGTTATTTGACAATTACCCCTTCCACCAAATTTCAAATCTTTATAACTTATTTTTGCGACAATTTAGAAAATTGTTTTTCCGTTTGATTTTGGATGGCATAAATTTTTCATAAATGTATTTTAAAAAGTCGTCTATTACTCTATTATCATGTTGCATTATTGATATATCGTCAGGCGATGTTCACGAGCGGTCTGAAGGAGAGCGAGATGTCGCGCGTGCGGCTGCAAGGGGTTTGCCCCTCAGCGATGGCGTGGCTCGTCTACTTCATGTACACGGGCAAGATCCGCATCACCGAGGTCACCGTCTGCCAGCTGCTGCCCGCCGCCACCATGTTCCAGGTGTGTCTCGTTTATTGGTTATACTATTTTAATGAATTATACATAAATGAAATGTTTAACTTTCGATGAGTCACAAAACAATTTACGTAAAGATCACTGCACTCGCAACTCCTCGCAATTTAGTATCGGAGTACAGTTATTACCTCTCAACGTAATAAAAGATATTCATCCTTATGCGCAATAGATTTAGTATCGACTGTCGTCAAATCATTAACGTAATTCATAAAATCAGGTGCTGAAAGGATAATCATTTGAATACATATAAACAACACAATAAAACACTTCGAATCGAAGTCCATTTTAACCGACTTCAAAAAAGGAGGTCCTGTATTCGACTCTTATGTGTGTATGTGAGTTTGTATGGCCGCGATTTTCTCAAAACTACTGATCCGATTTGGATGGGGTTTTCCTTATTCAAATGTATATTTTTCAGGGAAGGTTTTAGTATATAATTTATTAGGATCTGATGAAGATCTTCGGAGATAGACAATGGAACTCTTCAATAACAAACAGCAGATGACCCGCGAATGCTGCAGTCGTATATCTGTGATGTATTGTTTACATAATTCTACAATTAACTAGCAAAAAAGCAATAAATAAAAACTATATAACAAAAAATAAAACCGACTTCATAACCACTACAAACCACTATTTAGAGTCGGTGCCTAATTTACTGAATCGATTTTGAAAATTCTTTCACTAATAGGAAGCTACATTACTCCTGAGTGCTATAGGCTACTTTTATCCCGGAAATACTTTTTCACGCGGGCGGGACTGCGAGAAATACTATTAATAAAATTTCATGCTGGTTACAATAGACAGCTGTAACATTTGGTTGCAAAATTGTTTTAATCCGTTACGAAATATGATTGACCATTTTAAGACACTACACAAGATGATTTGTAGACATAGTGTATTGTATTAGATACATGTTACGGCGCCATATTGATTTCTGAAAGTACTTTAGTCGTGAAGTCACCGTGACTGTGAGTTTTTCGGTAATAAAAACAAGTAAATTTAATGTAAGCTAAATAATGGTGAACTAGCTTAGGATAGCGATACATATATTTAATAAAAATCATGATTAAAAATTCAAATTCTTATTTTAACATTCATAACAAATAAGGCATCAAATCATCAGCCATCACCATCAGCCTAGTTGGGAATGAAACGGTCTGCCGAGACAATGTCCGGAGGTTCAAAACCCAAGGCAAAAACCTCTGACTTCTCAAAGTTACATGTGTATTGTTATCAATTATCGTTCGCTTTAACGGTGAAGGAAAACATCGTGAGGAAACCTGCATAACCTGAGAAGTTCTCTGAATTTCGAAGGTATGTGAAGTCGCCAACCTGCACTAGGCCAGCGTGGTGGACTAAGGCCTAACCGCTCTCAGTACTAGAGGAGGCCCGTGCTCAGCAGTGGGCAGTATACAGGGCTGATTGCATTGCATTGCAAGGCATCAAAACTAGTCAAGTTGTTAGAACAAAGATATTTTCGCAAAATATAGATATTAAGAAAAAGGTCATATTTTATTGTTGTTTATTTAAATCCAATTATAATATACTTGGGATGCAAAACGACCAGCAAGAATTCACGTCAAACTGAACTTGCTAGTAATCTATCGAACCAGTAGGTCTTGTGATTTTTACACTATCTCGTGTGGAATTACGTCTGTAGTCTGTACTCTGTATGCTATGACTTGTTTATAGTTCAACGGATGAATATAGACATCGTTATTACGTATGCTATAATACGCGAATTTGTTGCCAAACAAGATAAGATAGACGATGACAAGCAGTTTTTAGCCATACGGTTTTGCATATAAAGCCACTTATTACGTTGTCTTGAGTAACCTCTAAAGCTTTGAAAATTTATAAGTACCTACCAACCAGCTGGCAAAATAATTTTAACGTTCTCGTCTTTGGGGCCGAACCACAGTACAGCCGAACTGTCGACTGATTTAAAATTTTCTCGCCATGACTCGTTACAGAATGTAATACACCGACTATATTATAAAGATCCTGGTTTTAACCAAATATTTTTTGTGTCCTATTATTCTTGCAATCGACATTTTAGCAGTACTTACGTTAATAGGTGGGAATGTTGATTTTTTAATGATAAATTTATATTATGTATTAGTTATTCTTTTCTTTGTAATTATTTTTTATGCCACGATTAGGAACACGAGCGCATATCTTGTAGGCTGTAGCAACGAAACCTTATCTGCAAAGAACATCAATATAAGCCCTGCGCCACATTGCGTTCAAAAACAAGGCAGATATAATATTGGTGCTTTTTTTTTTTTTTTTTTTTGTTATGGACATTACGGTCAGTAGCCTGACGCGAGTCGGCTTTTCTGACCACACCGGACTTTCGGGCGAACGCTTTAGACGCTCCAACCCTTTATATTTAAACGACCACGCTGAGGGCACCCCCTAAGTGGGGTACGAGCCTCGGCTCAGGGCAGTCGTTGGAAGATGATTGAGACATCAGCGATTAGGGGATTTTAGCGGTGTAATACACCAATCTATCCATTGTTTTCATCGGCACGCGGGCCGGAACTGCTAACTGGGTCGGGACATCGGGGGACACGGCGAGGTCCTCGACGGCGAGGACGGTACAGCGGTCTTGAGGAGTGTGAGAGTTTCAATAACTCGTGCTTTCTTTGGATGGCCAGAGTGATGGCATCATCTGGATCGGTCAGGACTGAACGGGGACGTCTCCATTTCGCGCGGTCAAATGGAGTATAAATGGATGAGTTTCGGATGAGCGGATTATGATGATTAACCGCGCGATCGAAGTAGCGCCTGCTAAGCGTCTGAATAAAGTGCCTGATGGTCGGCATGTCGGTGTCCACGTGGAGGTTGCGATTACGCACGTACCACGGGGCATCGAGTATTTGTCGTAGAAATTTATTCTGGACAACCTGCAGGCGCTCAATCCGACCGGGTGGTATGTGAGCGAACGCGGGTGCTGCGTATGTCATGATCGGCCTAATACATGTCGTAAAGATACGTATCTTGTTGCGGATAGAGAGCTTACTCTTTTTGTTAACGAGCCAGTGGAGCTGACTTTTCGCGAATGCGGCTCGCGCGCGTACCGCATTAACATGTGGGATGAAGGACAGATTCCGATCAAGGATCACTCCTAAATATTTGACTGTATTGGTCCATGGGATGGACTGCGAGAACATTGTGACAGTAGCGTTAGGCACTGGGGGTGCAATCCTACTCCTAGTGAAAAGGATGGCCTGGCTTTTGGTGGGATTAATGGTGATTCGCCATTTGCTGAACCACTCGCCGAGTTTGTCGGCAGCGTTCTGCAAAAGGCGAATCAACTGTGTTTTATCTCTACGTGATGCGTAGATAGCAGTATCGTCAGCGAAGAGTGCCAGATTGGTATTCTTCGGCTTTGGAATATCGCTAGTGTAAAGCGAGAAAAGAAATGGGGATAGTGCGGAGCCTTGCGGGACTCCGGCTGTGATGGGGTGTCGGGAAGACAAGGTTCCCTCCACTCGATAACGAAAGCCGCGATTCGACAAGAAATCTCGTATGATGTGTACGAGCTGAGTGGGCACGTTGAGAGTGTACAGCTTGAAAAGCAAGCCGTTGTGCCACACTTTGTCGAACGCTTTCTCTACATCGAAAAATAGGGCACCGGTAGGCATTTTTAGGTAGAATTTAGAGTGGATGTGCTCCGTGATGCGGAGGATTTGGTGAAGACAGCTATGCCTAGACCGGAAGCCAAACTGCTCCGCGGGGATCAGGTTGTTTTGATGGGCGACTATTTTGAGACGATCGAGGACGATTCGCTCATATACCTTTCCCATAGTGCTGAGTAGACTGATGGGTCGGTAAGAAGAGGGTTCGGACGCGGGTTTACCCGGTTTGTGGATGCCAATCACAACCGCCTCTTTCCATTCTTGTGGAAAGAGGCAGTTGCGAAAGGCTGCGTCATAAATGGCGGTGAGGGTCTTGACTAGATGCTCAGGGAGCATTTTGAGGACGCGATTAGAAATGCCGTCGCCCCCGGGGGCTTTGCGTTTTTTGAGTGCCTTGATCAGATCGATGACCTCTTCGACCGTCACCGGTGCGAGAGGGTCGGGCGGAGGGTCGACTTCCGGGTCGACGGGAACCGGTCGCAAGATCGGCGGCAGCGGGGCCGAATTCATTTGTTCGACGTAGGTGTCAACCGCAACAAGATGGTCTTGGTCTACAGGAACGGACGCGAGGGAGCATTGAGACTCCAGGCTGTCGGCCAGCAATTCGGCTTTTTCGCTATCGTCAAAAGCCGGTCGTTGGTTAGTGCGATTGAGGGGAGGCATGGATGCCAGGTCGTTTCTCCTGAAGGAGCGACACAATTTCCAGAAAGCCTGGTGTGTCGGTTCCAGTTCGGATAGATGGTTTTCCCATCTCGAATTGACGACCTCCTGAATGCGACGTCTAACCTCACGTTGGAGGTAGCGCGCTAGACGTCGTCGATCCGGGGTGGGATCCGTGGAACATAGCCTAAGGGCGGCGTTTCGCCTCCTCACGACACACCGCACTGCCTCAGGGATTAACTGCTTGGTTCAGCCGCCGGCACCTCCCTGGAGCTTTCACTCATGGCGTTGCGCAGGTGGTTAGCGAAGGAGCGAATCGCGATTGTCGTTTCTTCAGGAGTAACGATATCAGCAGGGATCGCGGAGAGATCAGGCGATGAGGTGTCCGAGAGCTTGGCGCCTGGGAGGCGCCAATCCGTTTCCACCTTCATCGGGGTATTGGGACCTGTGTCATTTGGACCGTTTTGAGGGACGAGATCTAGGATCACAGGTCTGTGGTCGGAGTCTAACTCTTGTAGCACCTGCACAGAACGCACGCGAAGGCATACGTTCTTAACAAGTGCTATGTCGAGAATGTCAGGTCTGTGGTAGTCATCTATGAAGCTAAAGTGGGTGGGCTCAGAGGGAGCTATGATGTCAAAAGCGGTGCGGTCAATTATACCCTCTAGAACGCTGCCTCTCGAGTTTGTCGAGTTGCAGTTCCAGAGAGTATTCTTGGCATTGAGGTCACCCGCCAGAAGGACGGATTCCCCCATGCCTAAGAGTAGTTCTATGTCAGAGGAGAGAAGCTCCTTTGAGGGTGAGAGATAAGCCGATATGATGGTGATCGGCGAATGACCTGTCATTGCTAGCCTGCAGACCGAAGCCTCAATATTTCTTAAGCCTACAGGGGGATCTAGAGGTATACAGTGCAGGGACCTTTTATAATAAACGAGGGTGCCACCTTTGGGGCCTGAAGTCCTATCATTGCGTACGAGGCCGTAATTGGGAAGATTCGGATTGCGTCGATGAGGTTTGAGGAACGTTTCCTGTAGCAGAAAAACGTCCAAATGGTTGTCGCGGACGAAATGAGAAAGTTCGGTACGCTGACCATCGATACCGTTAATGTTGAAGAACCCCGCTCTTAAGGAACGGGGTTTAATCCGCGATGAGGGAGTGATAGTATTATTAGCCATTTATAGGCCCAAAAAGTGCGGTCAGCTGATGCTGACGGATTTGAATTTGGACTTGTGTAATCTCCTCAAGGAGATTTTCGTCCGGGTAACCTAGTGCCTGAGCTCGACTGATAAGGTCGGTGAGGATGCTTATGAGGCGAATTGCACCGGCTGAAGTAAGGGCGCTGACCGCGCGATTTGCGTGAGACGCAGGGGATGAGTTGGCCGAGGGGGCCACCGTCATCTGAGCCTGGGGTTTCGGTGTGCTCTTAGTCTTGTCTACCTTTGAAGAGGTAGCCTTGGAAGCCGTAGGAGCAGAAGTGGAGGCAACTGCGGGAGCAGGTACCGAGGATGGGGATGAGGTGGTAGGAACGGCCGGGGAGGCGAGAGTGGCTTCGCTTTGGGCCTGAGTGGCAGGTTTGGTGCTGCGCAATGGCGGAAACCATGCGTTTTGCACTGGCGTAGGCGCTAGCCTAATAGTGGCCTGAGGGGCCTGGAGGGCTTTAGAAGCCGCAGGGGCCCGTGAGGTGGAGCCTCTCGGTCCCCTGGGGGATTTTTTTGGGGCGACTGAGCACCCCCGGTAGTTGGCCGGATGGCCCGACTGGCGGCAGTTTGTACACGAAGGCGGCTCCGTGCACAGCGTCCTGTCTTTCGGACGAGAGCAGTCAGCGGTGCCGTGTTCTCCAAGGCACTTGACGCAGCGCGCTGGGAGACGGCAGTTACGGGAGGAGTGGCCGTATTTTTGACAGTTGTGACACTGTCCTATCTCTCCCTTTTTGTGAGGGGACTCTATGCGAAATCCGCCGAGACCGCAGATATCGCGGATCTCATAAAGACGTTTGACGTCAGTGGGGGACGCTAATATAGCGAGAACCATATCGTACATGGAGCCGGGGGAGTTAGCCCGGGAAGATCGGTGCATACGATGCACCTCTACGGCATTAATGCCTTTTTCTAGAAGGCCGTCCTTGACCTCTTGGGTCGTCATCTGCAGCGGAATGCCGCGGATCACGTAACGGTACCGACGTTCGTCGGCAAGGGCGTGGGTATAATAATAGAATTCCCTGGAATCCAGGAAACGAGTAAGCGACCTATGGTCGTTGATGGTGGAGCATTGAAGAGCCCACAGCTGTTTTTTTGTGTGCCACTCGTTGTGGGATAGCTTGACGGCCGCATTGTGGAACGCGTGCAGCATCATGGGGATGGTGGTGTTTGGGGGAAGCTGCACAAAAATGCGTGCTGGCTTCTTCCCTTTGCCAGGCTGAGATGGCGTCGGTTGGCGCAGTGAGCGCAGAAGGCGCAGTGGGCGCGGTAGGCGCTGAGAGCGCGGAGAGCGTTGAAGGCGCCGGAGCGTTGGTGCTCCTTTGTTTCTTCCTCCCGCGCTTCACAGTCGAGAAACCATCGTCGTCTTGTTCCGAAGACGAGGTTTCCGCCTGCGAATCCCGGGAGGAGGATGGTATCGGTCGCTTAACCGCGGTGGTTGGAGTTTCGGGGATTTGGGGCGTGCCAGGGTCAGTGTCCATTGCGGACCCGACCATCCCGGAGCCCTCCGCGGGCTCAGGCGCTTGACCAGCGTCAGAGCTCACAGAGTACTCCGTCACGGCCGGCTCCACAGAGGACTCCATTACCTCCCTCATAAGGCAGATCAGGGACTTGCGGAACTCTCTATCGGAGTGGAGTCGATCCACTATCGAGTCCATCATGGGGTCCCTGTCCATGATGGCCTTGATGGTGGGGACCTCAGTTGGTAATTCTATAGGCCTGGAGTCAGCCATGTTTGCGGCTGATTCCAAGCCTACAGTATTTATGAGGAGGGCCGCGTGTGTGTTCACTACCCGGGTGCGTTCCGCCTGGGAAAGAACACACAAGAAACCAGGCGGCTATCGCACAAACGTTCGATCGCGGATCGCGGAAAAGTGGTATACGCGGAAACTAATTCCCCGGGTGGGTGTGCCCGAGGGTGAGTGAGTGTGTGGCCCTCCTCGCCGGGTATAGGCGAGGGGGGGTGAACTTAAAATAGGTGTGCCCTAAGCTTGTATACCCTTCGCCAATCTTATTGTGCGAAGGGTCCCTATCAAGCCGTGTACCGTAAGCGGTATTGATCCGGAGACCGCACGCTCAACCGATACACGGGATGGATTTTTGGATGGGCAGGGTGTTGGGAGGGTGATATGCGGCGAAAACTGTGGTGTGTCTCCACAGCTTTCTAATTCGCACCCGTCCGGCTTTGCTTCAGCCCTAATGGGGCGCAGCGCGTGGCCGGGTCACCGCTAGCTCAGCTTGTTATCACCGTTAGGTTTACCACTGAGCTAGCCCTGAAGGGGCAAATAAATACTTTTGAAAAGTTAGGCGAAACCCTGTCCTAAAAAGGACGCGGTGTAACCCGAAAAGGGTGTTCAGGTAGCAATAGAACAATAGTCCTATTGTTACCTGTTGCCCTTGGCGTGCAGCGCGGGGGCTGCGGACCGTCCGAGCAGGTACTCGGAAGGAGCAACGTGTGTCGCAGCTGGGGCGCTACGACAACAACAATACGTCCGTCCGAGACGACTGCTCAGAGCGGAGTGAATATTGGTGCATAAGTAGGTGGCGCAGGGTATATATTGTTGTTCTTTCCATAATCCGATTGTCTGTTTTGGTCAGGTAGGGGCGATTTCTGTGTTTGATTTCGTACGTTTTTAAAAAGAAAAGCCTTCCTGAAAACGGCCTTGAAATAGGTTAGAAATAATATGTAAACTCAAATAATTCAGTGATTTGGATTGGGCACGTGGTGAGATTATCTGAAATCTCGCTCCCTCACGTCTGCTCAGTGCTCCGTCATATCCGGTGATGTCACGCCATAGTATGTATTTCTTTGTGTTATTTGATAATAACTTATTACACTAGATTTCATACGCTTATACGTTTTTTTTATCATTCGGCGTAATTAGTTAATTATTTGCTACATTTTTCTTGGTATCATTTTCTAATAGGTATTAAAAACAGTAATTATCCACCGTATTGTTGCACATGCAGAGCTGACTTCAATTCGGACTGACATACGGACTTCTACGTTATATTATTTAAGAACGCATTACTAAAGTACTAACTGACCGCCTGCGTACTGCCATACGCATAAGACCTTTCAGAGGAGTGATATTGTGCATAGAAGCTCAAGGCTTCCTTGCACATAATATGAATGAATGAATGAATGAATGAATGAAAACACTTTATTGGACACCACGTTATAAAAAAAATTACATAACAAATAAGCATATGCATTAAGACTTAAGTTAGCCTATGAACACTTAGTGCTTATGTTCGAGGAAGTCTTGCATCGCTGCTCTCATTTTCGCCCGATGAGGTAATAGGAGACGAGCCTATCAACAAATCAAACATAAAATTTACCACATCTGATTGCCCATCTTATGACTTTACTAGTGGTAGGTCTCTCATTATGTAAGAGGCCGTCTGGGTGGGTACCACCGCAATGTCTATTTCTACCGCCAAGCAACAGTGCATGCACTGTTGTGTTTCGGTTTGAAGGACATTGTAGCCAGTATAACTACTGGACATAATGAGACTTAACATCTTATGTCTCAGAATGACGAGCGCAGTGGAATGCCACACAGTACTTTGTAAGTCAAGGTGCTGGATGGTGTTGCTACTGTTTATGGGTGGTCGTATCGCTTACCATCAGGCGAACGGCATGCTCGCCTCGTCATTCTATGCTATAAAATAAAAAAAAAAGTTCGGAACCTCACAATTGTATGTAGGTATAGGTTTAGTAGACCTATGAGACATTCTAAAAACTTATGACGCAATTATATTTGTGCATATTAATTTTAATGTGTTTTCAGACGTAGTCCGAAGCGTAGTTTGGATAAATATTTTATATTTATAAATCCACCTACGCAAGTTTTGATATGAAATCATTTGAATATAAACATACATGATACTGCTGAATTGTTATCAATCAAAAATAATTATACCTAACAGGAATTTCCAAATCTTGTATTAGATAAGTTTTGTGTTACAATATTAACGTGAAATATCCGTTATATTAGTAAATTACGCTCATTTTAGTGGTTTGCCGACAGATATCGAACGTGATCGACGCGTGCTGTGCGTTTCTGGAGCGGCAGTTGGATCCTTCGAACGCGATCGGCATAGCCAACTTCGCGGAACAGCATGGCTGCGTCGAACTCAAAAAGAAAGCCAACCAGTTCATCGAAAGGCATTTTACACAGGTGGGTCATAAGAATGACATTTTTTCTCAATTCTTGATTTTTTTCATGTTTTGCATGCAATTACTCACTCTACGCCTCGTGACTTGTGAGTGACCCTTATGTCTAGTAGTATTAAGAACTATTGTAAAATGGCTCATTCAATCTTCATTATAATAGTAATTATATAATTTCTAAGGATCGTAACAAGCTGGTTCGATGCATGTTGTTTAGTATCATTATTTCTGAAAAAGTTAACTATAGGAAGTTTGGCTTGTATAGGTATTTATTTATGTAATATTAATTCTGCCCCGACGACAGGCGGTAGGTCATAAATCGAATCTGGGTATGATTATATGCTAAAAACCGAAATGCATAACCGTCACATATCTATACTTAATATTATAAAGCTATAGAGTTTGTTTTTGGTTGGGTTGAACTCGCTAATCTCAGGAACTACTGAACCGATTTTGAAAATTCTTTCACTAATAGGAAACTACATTACTCCTGAGTGCTATAGGCTACCCGGGAAAGTATTTTTATCCCGGAAAAACTTTTCACCCGGGCAATCTGATTCTATTAGTAGATGGCGCTACTGGCGTCGTATTGTGTTTTAGGGACTTTTGTAGCGCGTATGGCTTTTCACGCGGGCGAAGCCGCGAGCAACACCTAATGAAAAATAAAACGTAATATAGGTTTTAAAAGATCGAGCCATAAGAATAACGCATACTTACCTTATATTGTAACAGGTGAGTCAACATTTATAGACCTCGTTAAAAATATGTTTGACCAAAAAATATATGAGGTACGTGTACTTAATTATTATAAATATTTTGAAATACCACTAGCGGTCGTTTCCAATAAACGATTCCAATCTTAATCTTCGATCCTATTCCAAGAATAAACCAATCAAAATATTAAAAGTCATTTGTAAGCATGTCTAATTACACCATTCCATAATTAACTAACAAAAAAACAAATAAAAACATTTTAGCAAAAAATAAAACCGACTTCAAAACTACTACAAATCAAAAAATAATTTATTTTTGTATACGTATATTTAGAGTCGGTGCCGTTTTATTGAAAACGTAAGTAATAAAATTGAAATAAATTTGGATATTACTGTTACAGGTTTGTCAAGAAGAGGAATTTCTGCAACTAACGGCACGGGAAATCATATCTTTAATACGAAAAGATGAACTTAACGTCAGGGAAGAGAGGGAAGTGTATAACGCTGTTTTAAACTGGGTAAGTTGAAAACATTTCCCTTTTTAAAAGGTCGCAATGTATGATAATTGTGTAGAGTCTTTTTTTTTATGGCATTGAAGGACGAGACGAGCTAGCCGTTCGCCTGATGGTAAGCGATACGACCACCCATAAACAGTAGCAACACCATCCAGCACCTTGACTTACAAAGTACTGTGTGGCATTCCACTGCGCTCGTCATCCTGAGACATAAGATGTTAAGTCTCACTATGTCCTGTAGTTACACTGGCTACGATGTCCTTCAAACCGAAACACAACAGTACATGCACACTGCTGCTTGGCGGTAGAAATAGACATTGCGGTGGTACCCACCCAGACGGTCTTTTACATATGAGAGACCTACCACCAGTGAACACGTCGTCACTAATATGTTATAATTTGGTGTTTGTTATTTGGCTTATCTACTTGGTATATCTCACTCAGATTGTGTTGAGTCATTGAACACGTACGAACTAACCGTCACGTAGGTCATATTCAGCTGTACATTATTCTTTTATTAAATTAGCGCCTATCGGGATTTATATGGTTAAATAATTGAACGCAATAAAGCTAGACTACTGTTTGTGTCTCTACAATACTCTTAACCCTTATTGGCAAGGTTTCGTGACAAAATTGCGACATACTAAAGTAAAAAACATTTTGTTTTTTATGAAAGCTACTAACATGAACGTCCGCATTCACACAATCGGATGACATGCATTAATAAGCGATCATTGCGAATTAAAAAAGAGAAATAAGAGGTGATATCACTGAGTACATCTTTGATTCTGAGACTTAAAAAAATATTTTATCAACGTTTAGTGAATTAATCTATTCTCATATCAGTTATATGTCTTGGAACATAAACGGTATGAGTAAGGAGTATTCTATAATTGCTGAAAGAATACACGTAATAAAGTAGTCAATCTCTTTTTTTTGTAATTTCTAAGTATACAATTAATTTACTTCAACTCCGTTTACGGTGTTTATATGAAAAGTGGTAACGTTGAAACGATTTTGCGTTTACGATAAAATTGCGTCCAAAAATTGCTATTTGGCTGTCTGATAAGCTTTAACCGATAGGCATTTCACAAGTATTGGGCAATCATGCCGATGCGACGTTTGCAAAAAAATTATCAAATCGTTCATATTGATAAAAGTAAAGTCCTCGTCCGTCACAGCTGGTCAATGTCAAGTTTACTGATAGCAGACGCGCTGCAACCTTCCAATGTAATCGGTTATTAGCTGTCTTATGTTGACTTGAATATTAAATTAATACATTCCTAAAATGTTTCTGATACATCTGGCAGGTAAAATACCTTTATTTTGACTAAATTCGACGTCCATGTCTGGCTAACTTCGTATTAGTGCGGTAACTTTACAGAGAGGACTACGTCAGGCGAACGACCATTCGTATAACCTTTTTTTTATTGCATTGAATGAAGAGACGAGCATGCCGTTTCGTCTGATGGTAAGCGATACGACCACCCATAAACAGTAACAACACCATCCAGCACCTTGAGTTACAAAGTACTGTGTTGCAGTCCACTGCGCTCGTCATCCTGAGACATAAGTCTCATTATGTCCAGTAGTTACATTGATCAAGATAACAAGATAGGCTTGACTATATTCTACATAACGTTTAAAGACCTCGTTGAAAGATTCAGGCATGATCGCATGATGATGTGTAGATTATACAGGGTCTTTTTATTAATATTTATTTTGTTCGAAACTTACACTTTTTTATTTTACATCTATGGTTAAAATAACTTAACGGAACGCGTTATTTTCGACGAGATAAGTATGTGATTTCATTAATTAACGCAATGTCAAAATTACCCTGTATAAACTCTTCTGGCTGACCATCCTGTCCATCACCCGCACGCAAGGAACATACCTAATACATACCATAATCTTTATCTTACATTATCTTTGTCTTACCTTTCACTCGAATGCTTCTACTTCACATTCATGTGTTATTTTTAGTACAAATATAATAAATAATTCCACAAACAAAAAAAAACAACGGGTTGCACTCCCGGAGTGCCGGCAGAAGTGAAAACTTGAACATTAACGTTGTGCATTTTTGAATATTTTGCAATGGTTAGGGGATAATTTCGCACGAATTGCTTTATTTATCAATATAAAAGTACTAGCATTTATGTGGTTAAATACAATATTTATTTACTGCGCTATCGTACACAAAAATGACAACCTCCGTCTTACAAATTTTCGATCAAGTCACGTGTCCTGACGCGAGTTTAACATTTTATACCCATCCCAAGAAAAGTGCTCAAAGCCGCTAAAGAAGTTTTCACTTCAAAAAAATAGGTTCCAGTCGCAACTGATACAAGCATAATGATAGGTGCTAAAGTTTGTGTATCGCATATTTAATGAAATAATTTGGCTTGTTATCTTATCTTACCATTGAACTAACAAGATGACTGGTACTTCCAGTATCAATATTATTATGTATCTATAATCTATATTAAAATTATTTTTATCGAGGTTTGACGTTCTTGTAACACGCCAAAATAGTCATTTACCGAAGTGAAAAGCTACATTATAAATCTATAAATATAAAAGAAAGTTGTGGTAGTTACACCATTTATAACTTGAGAACGGCCGAAACGATTATCGGGTTTTTTGATTTTTATCCGGATTTGTATCCGTTCCGAATAGCAGCATAACTATAAAAATATGGAAGAAGTTCACGATCAAGGAAACTATGAAGATAATTCATTTTCTCATACATTTTATTTGTAATTTTTGAAAAATGAACATGGCGTTGTGTTTTTTTTTTTTTTTTTTTTTTTCTCTTTGGCAAGGCGCGGTTTGCGCATCTGCCAGTGTCAACGTTTTTGGAAGTTACATATTATATAATATTGTTTCTTTGTTATCCTCAGTAGTAGTAGTACTATGTAGAAGTAAAGCAGTGGCTACCTTACCAAGACTTTATCGAGGAGTTTTGGCGGCAACAAAACAAACACTTGACTAGCACAGTTATTTCAATTCACTTCATTTGAGCCCTTTAATAGAACTATATTGGATAATATACCACCATAATTATGCAATATAACACTAAGTATCACCAAAATAATGAATTAAAACAAGAGCACCTCATGACACTTCCAAGTTCCCGCCAAAACTCCCGTTGTGTTTTTTATCCTTTGACAGCTGCTTCAGTGACGCAGTCCCTGTGGCAGTCGCAAAGAGTATATTGTAATGTCATGTTACCTCCTTTCATTGCATACCGTTGCGCCAGTTATAGTAGGGACAAACTAATATGGCCGGTATGACATGACACGGTTTTGAATGTTTTGGGTAGACGTTCCCACAGAGTTATCGCTTCGGGAAAAAAATTGAATTGTCATACCGGCCAGCTTAGTTTGTCCGAACTATAGCATCTTTTTTCAGTTTTCACCAATTTGTAATCAGTTTTCGACCGTGTTTGTATTTGAATTACTTTTAATGCTTGCTTTTAATTGCTCTTCATACGATTGTTTCGGAAATTCGTCAGTGAAAAGTGATTTGTTGTGAGTGAAGAGTTGAGTTCCAACTCTTAATTTGATAAGAATTGAGATTAGCCATATCGTTTAAACGATAATTTTCGTATACTCAGAAAAGTATTTTGGACTGTGTGTTTGATTTACCTAGTCTTTTCCATAAGGTACATGGCGGAGAAACATTTGGCCAAACCAAAAAGTCTTTTGTGCCTTCGTAAACTTGAAAAAGGCCTATGACCGTGTGCCGAGGAATAATGACTTGGTTAGCTACTTTCCTATTAATGTGACATATAAAGGAAGTATTGAAGACAATGCGAATTGTCTGGCATTATTATTTACACCATTGTTTCCTTTGCAAAATATCACAAAACCCTGGTAACATCATACTATAAACGTCATAAATAAGAACAAACATGTGTTGCATGATTAGTTTAAAAATAAATACGAACGATTGTGCTATGAAAATAGGTATTAATATGCGTACAAATACATTATGTGCACTAATATACATTATGTGCACTAATATACATTATGTGCACTAATATACATTGTAGAGGCTGATATCATCCAGGCGTTGTATTGCGTACAGGTGAAGCACGACGAGGATCGAAGGCATTCGCGCATGGAACATATCCTGCAGGCGGTGCGCTGCCAGTACCTCACGCCGAGCTTCCTCAAGGAGCAGATGAGCACCTGCGCTGTGCTCAAGAAGGTGCCCGCCTGCAGGGAATATTTAGCTAAAATTTTCAAGGTAAGACTCTTAATATTTATGAAAGGTATCTCAAAAAAATCTACTCAAGCGTTTACAAGTCAATATTGTTGCACATTTATTATAATTCGCTACTAGATGGAGCTGCAATGAAATAACACGCTATGTAATACCGTGCACCGGATTACCATGAAAATTATTTACATAAGTCAGATATATCCCGAGAATGAACATTTACATAGGCACATGTAAGTTAAATATAGATTCAACTAAAAAAATGATGTTATAAATATAATAAATTTATCTTGACAATGAAGTCCATCGCGAGCAGATTTATTCATAAAGTAAAATTAATGAAGAAACATATAACAATGCCTCCACGTTTATCTAAAATGTGTAAACATGTCTAAACATGTAATGATTAGTGCATGAGGAGCGCTTCGTCTGCGCCTGCGCTTATCAACTGTCAGTATCTTATAAAAAAGATTACTAATGAATGTTTATTATTTATTGCTGCTCTATATAATCACTACTCATGTTTTGAACTTATGAAGACATTTGGCATACTTTTTATTAACTAGGGTTATCTTGTTTCTTCTTAAAAACGTGAAATTTTTTTTGAGTCATCGTCGGCTATATGCGCATGTATACTACTGTTAAAGTACTTTTTAAATCCGTAGCATTCGTTGTCATAAATACGGCATGTAGTGTGCGTTAGACTCGCTACTCTAGAGAATAGCTTATGGTGCGTTAGACCACCAATAATGATGTACTAATTAGCGTTAATACTTTTGCCAAACTACAAGGATGAATGTAATGAAATAAAAAAAATTGAGGGGAGTTTTGGCGGGTACTTGGAAGTATCATGAGGTGCTCTTGTTTTAGTTCATTGTTTTGGTGATACTTAGTGTTATGTTGCATAATTATGGTGGTATATTATCCAATATAGTTCTATTGAAGGGCTCAAATGAGGTGAATTGAAATAACTGTGCTAATCAAGTGTTTTTTAGTTGCCGCCAAAACTACTCGATAAATCTTGGTAAGGTAGCCACTGCTTTACTACGACGTATCTACTACTAAGGATTCATTCTCACTTGACATTGGCAAAATTGTCCTAAAGGACACAGCCAGACAGGTAAAAAAAAAAATTTTTTTTGAAGCACTGTACGGGTTGTAACTCAATAGACTGTACAATTGAAGCAGGTTGATAGAGAATCTCAATGTGCGCGGATTTAACCCTTATGTATGGTAAAAATAATTGTGTCGACTAGCGCGGAATAATCATGTAACTGGTGGTAGGTCTCTCATATGTAAGAGTCCGTCTGGGTGGGTACCACCGCAATGTCTATTTCTACCGCCAAGCAGCAGTGTGCATGCACTGTTGTGTTTCGGTTTGAAGGAAATCGATGCCAGTGTAACTACTGGATATAATGAGACTTAACATCTCAAGATGTCTCAAGATGACGAGCGCAGTGGAATGCCACACAGTACTTTGTAACTCAAGGTGCTGTATGGTGTTGCTACTGTTTATGGGTGGTCGTATCGCTTACTATCAGGCGAAAGGCATGCTCGTCTCGTCATTCAATGCAATAAAAAAAATGATTCGTCAATCGACATTATACCTGGACCATACTCCGCTTACCTTCAAGTGCAGTGAGGACACTTTGCCGAGATCGTATAAAAAACCTGACATATTATATTTCATTATCACTTTCGTCAGTAAATGACTCTGGACATCTAATCACAATGACAAACAGTTTCTTGGCTCTTATAACTTGTTAGTTTACTTGTAAAATACGTCGCAAAACAAATTCCCCGATTCCATAATCTCAACCTACAAAAGTAATGAGTAAACTCATTACTTTAAACTAAAAATTAACTACTTAAATATTACTTTTGAATGAAGTTAGTTTCACCATGAATTCACTTTAATGATCTATGAATATTTAAGTCTCTGGCAACAATAACGGCCACACCGTTTCGCACTAGGTTCAGCCCAGCCATCACTTTCCCTAGCTCATATCCGTCCTATTATGTGATAGACTTCCTCCGTGGCGTATTTGTATTGCGTAAGCGTTACGAGTACGATTTGCGCGCTGAGGTCCTGGGTTCGAATCCCGGGTCGGGCCAAAAAAGTTGTGACTGGGTTTTTACATCTTAAAAATTACTCAGTCGCCATTCAGAGTCAGGAAGTTGGCGGTGTGATACCCCCGTGCCTCGGAAAGCACGTAAAGCCGTTGATCCTGCGCCTCACCTCTCTCCGGTCATGTCGGATTGCCGTCTCACCGGACTATGAGAGTGAAGGAATAGCGAGTGCACCTGTGTATTGCGCACACACTTGTGCACTATAATATCTCCTGCGTACCTGGCTGATATCTATTGAGATTGACCGCCGTGGCCGAAATCTGCTAGGAAGGTATTATTATGTGATAGGGTCAAACTATGTTTAGGTACAACAGTAAACAATAAAAGCAAAAGTAAAATGATAACCACTTATCATTAATCTATACTAATATTATAAAGCTGAAGAGTTTGTTTGTTTGAACGCGCTAATCTCAGGAACTACTGGACCGATTTTGAAAATTCTTTCACTAATAGGAAGCTACATTACTCCTGAGTGCTATAGGCTACTTTTTATCCCGGAAAACTTTTCCACGCGGGCGGAGCCACGCGCAAAAGCTATAGTATATATACAGCTGAAATTGTGGTGGAATATCTGTATCCACCCGGATAGCGACCACTGTACAAATGTGTAAATATCGCCATAGTGACTCACGTAAGTGTGTCACGTTTCGGAATTAAATTGTGTATATTCGGTTTCAAACAGACCGACATAATAGGGAATTTTATTCGTTTTTTATTAAAATTTATCAAAATTGTACGTAATTTAAAATTTAACACAAAGCACGCTCAAAATCTGTTGAAAAATCATCAAAATATAATCTTTTGAAATCTGATGGAAGGGCTATATGTCGGAAAACGAAAATGAGACGCAATGAAATCTAGTAACGTCATCAGGCATTGCAATGCGTGCGAAAGAACCTATCTATAATCCCCACTACGTGCGCGTAGTATTGCAATATAAATAACCAAACAGTTCGGTAATTCATATTTCTGCCGCACCATTAAGCTGTGGAACAATTTGCCCGCGTACGTGTTACCTCCTTCCTACAACTTAGGGTCCTTCAAACGGAGCGTGAAGAAACATTTATGCAGGCCGGCATAACTGTGCCGACCGACCAGGGATGTTTATCTCTTGCCGGTCGACATTATTTTGGGCTTCACTTCATTTACCATCAGGTGCAGTGAAGAAGTAATTTTATGACGATAACCCAATTTTCGATTTTTTTGAATTGCGTCGTTTTCGTCCTAAAGGTGCGATATTTTAAATATGAATTACTGGCCCATTTCTTTATCAATTTTATTGCTGATAAAATAAAATACACTATTGTGTCGAGTGGCGATGAGTAAACATATATCGTCAGTTGTCACTATCTAGACCCTACGCCATTTAACATCGGGTTTCGTGAGATCACTTCGCAGTTTCCGTAAAAAAATCTTTATTCCGTTGTTTCAGGATCTCACTTTACATAAGAAGCCAGTGGTGAAGGAGCGTCGGCCGAACACTCCCCGCATCATATACGTGGCTGGCGGGTACTTCAGGCATTCGATCGACGTGTTCGAGGCGTTCAACCTGGACGACAACTGCTGGGCCTCGCTGCCGAGGCTCACGGTGCCGAGATCAGGCCTGGGTGCTGCGTTTCTCAAGGTATAATATCGGGTATTCAGCTTTTTTAATGCAATTGAATGACGAGACGAGCATGCCGCTCGTGGTAAGCGATACGACTGCCCATAAATGTGACCATTTGCTAGCGTTTCCAACCACAAAATGCATTTCAATGCATGTATTATATGTTTCTATCATACAGCACGCGGCCTGAGGAAGGATGATAAAACGGTCAATGGTTTAAATGCGGTTTATAGGCATAAAATCCGCGCAAGACTAGAACCAAACTATATGTCTATAGTTATATTATAAAGAGGAAAGATTTGTTTGTTTGTTTGCACTGAATATGCTCCGGAACTACTGGACCGATTTGAAAAATTCTTTCACCAATATAAAGCTACATTATCGGCGAGTAACTTAGGCTACTTTTTATCCCGGGGAAATGTAAAGCGGGACTTTTATCCCGGAAAAACTCATTCACCCGGGCGGAGCCGCGAGCAGAAGTCTAATCTTTCAAATATTTATCCCCAAATCGACCTCAATTGTTATATACCACCTGTTATTTCAAAATCAGTGTACTTACTTTTAAGCTTAATGGAATATCGAAATAATAGTCATCATGGTTTGCACATTACTTTACATAAATTTTCCACAATACAAGTTAATGTTAAGCTTAACATTAATATTATTTAAGATATGACTTCACGCCCGAATGTCATTTATTTGGAGCACGGGCGTAGCTATACCTTTCACATGAGGGGGTCCTACGATATAAACATTTTAGTGGTGTGGGTTCTTGAATAATTTCTTCTATTTATCAATGGATAGATAATGATTACGCAGTTTAGTCAGTATTCATAATATCTAGCCATTTATAATCACTATTCAATCACATTGTCACGTATATGGGACGAAACCAAATCTAGACATTTGCACATAATATGTCGTGGACCTTAACAGTGTCAAGAATCGAGAGGAAAACAATGAGCGGGCAAACATTATTTAATTTCAAAAAACATCTTGGCAAGCGTGAAATCAATCGTATTAATTTGACAAAAAAAAATCCCTTTGCCCCACATTGAGATATCAATTGCGAACATTTAGGATTTGTTTCACATGTTTCAAGTAATTTTTATTTGACAGTTATAGTATTAAACTACTAATGTAGATAGTACCTATTTTATTAACATTTACTTGGACGCATAGATTAGAGTGTCGCTTTTGTATTTGGTTGGCTTATACATTTATGTGACTAGTAGTATTTAACAGCAAGCGGTGATATCGGCCCTTAATATAGTTAAAATATCAGCAACCTTATAGCTCCCTATAATATCTTAATCTTTACTAGTGACGGTAGACTAACCGCCGCGCCGATTTAAATAAACTGTGCCAATCTCAGTTCGATCGATCGCTCAAATTGACCAATCAGAATAAGTTTTTATAATACATACAAATGATTTATTTTGATTGGTGTATTCTCGTGTACGGATTAAAGATTAAGATTGGGATGGTATATTGAAAGCGGCGATAGCCTACTTGGGAGTGGAAGGGGCTGCTGAGACGAATGTCCGCAGGTTCAAAACCCAAGGGCATGCACCTCTGACTTTTCTAAAAAGTCATGTATGTATTATCGCTCGCTTTAACGGTGGAGGAAAACATCGTGAGGAAATCTGCATATCTGAGAAGTTCTCTATAGGAATTTCGAAGGTATGTAAAGTCTGCCAACCCGCACTAGGCCAGCTTGGTGGATTAAGACCTAAACCCTCTCAGTAGTAGAGGACGCCCGTGCTCAGCAGTGGGCAGTATATAATATAACGCTGGTATGGTATTGAAATCAGCCGTTGTGGTCCTGGGTTTTATTCAGACAATACCTTTTACAGGTTTATCTACGAGGTCGAAAAGGGAGACCCATCATATCATTTATTAACACTTGTTCCTTCATTCGGTTGCTATGGCCTTATCAATTTAATTTCCTGTTAGTGCCCTTGAATGATTTTCTAATAACCATTCTATTGCACTTTTAAAACTGCTGAATACGAATGACGCACATAAATATACATTTATATCCACGAAATACCTTTCGCTTTGCACAGTCATTACAGACAAGGAATATGCAAACAACTGATAACCAATGTGTGCGATGTGCTTTGCCATAGCCGATCGTTCGCGTTTATCGAGTAAAAATATTTGTACAACAAAACCAGTTTGATGCACATCAAATTAATTTTGACATAGTGACATCAAAACATTAAAACTTATACAAACGGTATCGCTTATGTGGGAAATGGTTGTTTTTATTCTCAAATAGTAGTGGAATATATTATTGAGACAAGATATTAATATTCTTGTAGATAAATGTAATCTAAAAATATAAATTAATTACTCATAAACACCTGGAACATAAAGGACATGTCAAAAACGGACCTAAAATTCTAACCAAGACAGTTTACATACATTTGGATAGAACTCTTAAAAGGTAGCCTTTTACAATAATTCCTTTAATTTTAAAGACCTCCCATTTTGAGATTTATGTAATTTTAATTTGCTTAAACGACACTTAATATGAACGTTTTTAAAAAAGTTAGTTATGTATGAAGGCGCCTAAAAATATATTTTTTATGGATCCAAGTTCCATATTTTGCCCCTTTAACATCCATAAAGTTTGAGCCTGGTCAGATTTTGAGACCCAGCATACAAAATGCGGACATCTCACTTCCATATACCGACTGACAATGAGTTCATGACTGTCCCTACTCAATTAAGGTCGCCGACTGAACTTGACTTTATCATTACGACGACTACTTTATAATTGCTCATACATTATTTAATATTCGATTTCAACATACATATTAAAAAAAAAACGAAACATGCCGACTACTAGTACGACTCCACGAAATCCAACCCAGAACCTCATGGTTCACAGCGTACATACAATGCACCGCTACTTGACAAATTACGCAATACTATTTTGCAGTATTAAAATTCTCATGTTTTTCTTGTTGCAGGGTTTGTTTTACGCGGTGGGCGGTCGCAACACGTCCCCTGGCTCATCATACGACAGCGACTGGGTGGACGTGTACAACCCTGCCACGGAACACTGGCGCCCCTGCAGCCCCATGTCCACCCCCAGACATAGGGTAAATACACACACACACACACACACACACACACACACACACACACACACACACGCCTTTTATCCACGAAGGGGCAGATACAGACGCAACTAATGCACTCACTTTTCGCCGTGAGTATTCCGTCCCATGATGATGATAGGGGACAAGCCTATCGCCATATCGGGCACAAATTCCAGACTCCGGACTGATACTGAACAGAAAAATCCATATCACTTTGCCCGACCCGGGAATCGAACCCGAGACCTCAGCATTCCAGTCGTACCGTAATACAACTACGCTACCGAGGCAGTCAGGCATAGGGTAAATATCATTATAAAACAAAGAATTCGTACACAGACAATATAAATATGAGATGCTCAGTTACCCCAATATTTTATGGCGCACCGCAGAAACTATAATATATTTGAATGAACTCTTAAAAAAATTAAATCCCTCACAAAAACATCTGAGCAAAATTACACGTTGAGGCAATATTTTTTTCTCTATTTTATAAGCTTGTTGCCTTTGATTAATAATATATCTAGATATAGTGACGCGCTACAGTGAAACTAAAACAAACAGGCCGGCTTCGCTTAAGCTAGTGTGCGTGACAGCTGTGTCATACGCTATCGCTGCATCATTCTGCTTATCCTTGTGTGCGCTTATAATGATACCAGTTATTGCATGCTGCCTATTACAACGGGGAGAAAATTAAATCCATGAAATACAAAAAAAATAATTCACTCGAAACTAGACAATTATTTCTCTGATTATAATTATGAAATTACTGTAATAATAACAACAAAGATTTTGTTAAAGGAGATGTCCGCTTTTTGTATGGATGCAGGGCCTCAAAATCCAACCAGGCTCAAACTTTATGGATGTTAAAGGGGCAAAAATGTGGATGATGGATCCATTAAAAAATATTTTTAGACCCAACATTTATAACTAACTTTTTCAATAACGTTCATTTTAAGTGGAGTTGTTAGGCAAAATGAAGTTACACAAATCTCAAAAACGACTAAAATTGTACGATTAATTGTAAAAGGCTAGTTTTTCGGAATTCTATCCAAATATATAACTATCTTGGTTAGAATTTTACGCCCATTTTTGGGCATGTCCTTTACATACTTAATTCCATTAATTAATATTAGAAACGTGAAAGTGTCTTAAAGATTGATGAATGTTTGTTACTCCTTCACGTAAAAATTATTGAACGAATTTGAAATTTGGCATGGAGGTGGCATTTTGGCACGTAACAACGTGAGCGAACGTCATGGCAGCTCGAAGCGTACTAAGCGCGGGGAATTGATTTAGAGTTGAACTATTCGCCTCTATTTATTTCGACGCGTTTGAAGCGTTCATTATCAATCTAGGCATTTTAATAATCAAAGCTTGTTGCTAGTCCACTAGAGGACAAAATTCCTTCTTTATAGTTGGCTTTATCGACCTAAACCTTATCTTACCAAATATGATTTTCGTAAGAAGCCACGTGGGCATTAATTCAATTACCATTAATAAAATTTATTTCATACCAATTCTCCCAATAAAATGTAATACAATGTATACAAAACAGGTAGGAGTCGCGGTTATGGATGGGTTCCTGTACGCAGTGGGTGGTTCGGCGGGCTCCGAGTATCATAAGTCGGTTGAATGGTAAGTCATTATGATATCAACATATTTTATTGCCTGCAAACACAAGTTTTTTATGAACTAAAAGTTAGCAGCTGTGAAAATAAATTGCTTGTGTTTTATCATTAAATATACAGATACTATAGTAATCAGATTTAGATTAGATATGCATCTTATTAATAATTGTGATAAGCATGCGAGCAATGTACATTATTGTGACGTCAGACACAAACTACATCGAACTTGTATTGTGGTAAAAGTTGATTGTCATACATTATTTGTTTATAAATATAATTTATTTGCTGCAACAGGGTGTGTAGGGGATAGGGATGCCTATCGTCGCCACATTCACGTATCCGTCGAAGAGGAAGATTCAGCTAAAGTCTGGAAATTCCTCAGGTCACTAGGAATTGGCAAATCTCGAATGATTCAGTTCCAATCAATATTGATATTATCTCACTAAATCAACATTTTTCTTCTAGTTATATTGATACTTCAATTAAGAATTAATCTCATTTCCTCGCCAATTCTTAGTCATGCTCCTTTTGTCTTTAATCGATTTATCGCTCGTAATGTTAAAGACAGCATACTTATTATTACATCAAAGGCTTTCGGTGTTGATAGCATTAGTCGGAATATGGTACCTACCCACACTCGATATTATTTTCCCTATAATCTGTGATCTCCTAAACCATTCAATCCTCCATTCAAAATGGAGTTTTCCCTTCCTGCTGGAAAAACGCTCAAACTGTTCCCCTCCCAGAAAAACCGAATCCTCATAATTTTTCCGAATATCGTCCCATATACATTCTCCCTTTCCTTTCTAAAGTTCTTGAGCGTCTCGTCCATTCGCAAATTAGTTCCTACCTTAATAAACATTCTCTTCTAAATCCTTTCCAATCTGGGTTTCGTCCGGGTCACAGTACAGTGACTGCTCTCGTTAAGATCACCGACGATATCCGCCACGGTATGGAAAAGGGGTAGCTCACTGTGCTAACTTTACTCGACTTCAGCAATGCCATCCTATGGTTGTATGGAATAGATCGCTTTTAGCGATAAGACCGCCTATTGTTACACTAGTTTATAAGTATATCTGTTTTTTTTCTTTTACTTGGTTGGTGTTCAATAGAGAGTTATCTATCTATAATTTATAATGAAAGCAAAAGATTGGATAGTATATTACCTAATATTCTTTGAAAACTATAGCGATCACGCCGTTCGTATATACATTATGCCCGGTTAAAAAGATGAGATATACTCTCGATAGACAGGTCAATAGACATACTGAGTAATCTTCCTGACGCTACGAATTATAATTTTTATTAAATTGGTTCTAAATTAAAAATATTTCACTCTCCAATCTCGATCAGAAGACGGAAAAAGGTCAAATATAATTTTAAAGATGACTAATGGTATAAATAACGTGTATCGCAGTTACGACCCGGAACACGACGTCTGGACGTCAGTGGCGGCCATGAGCAGCGCGAGGCTCGGCGTGGGTGTCGCGGTGGTGAACCGGCTGCTGTACGCCGTGGGCGGGTTCGACGGGGCGCGACGCATCGCCTCCGTGGAGTGCTACCACCCGGAGAACAACTGCTGGACCGAGGTGTCGCCCATGCACGTCGCCAGGAGCGGGGCCGGTGAGTTTCACTTGGAATTTTATTTTATTTTGGCATTGGTCAAATAGAGCCAAAAATAATGATTAATTATGGTATAATGTGGCAGGTGTGGCGGCCATGAACCAATTCATCTACGTGGTGGGCGGGTACGACGGGTCGCAGCAGCTGTCGTCGGTGGAGCGCTACGACACGGAGCGCGACGCGTGGGAACACGTGGCGCCCGTGCACATCGCACGCTCCGCCCTCTCGCTCACCGTGCTCGACAACAAGCTCTACGCGCTAGGTAACTACTCACGCAGCAGTTTAACCACTACTACTTCTTGTTCTTAATCTAAAAACATGCATTCCATCTTAATAATAGCCTGAATGTGTATTGCATCAGAAACCATAATTAACACTTTCGCTGCTGCACCAAAACAATGAACTGCCCACCAGTGCGGCTGCTTAGCACTGGCGTTTGGCGGCGCGACCGGAGAGAGCGAGACAGTCTATTTTTCAACATAACAGTTGTGTGCTAGCCGCACACGCGTCTCGCCCGTTATTACGCGTAATTCGTGTGCGCCGCAGCGAAAGTGTTAACCGGTCATTATTCGCTTGGCCAGATTCGGCCATGACGTCACCTGTCAATTAAGCGGACATCGTTTTTACGCAACGGCGCATAAGGTTCTAGTTAAAAAAAACTGACAGCTGTGAAACTACCGAATAGTGATTTGTTAAGAGCAATAATGTTTGGCAGGCGGTTACGACGGCACGTCGTTCCTGGACATAGTGGAGGTGTACGAGCCGGCCACGAACACGTGGTCGCAAGGCTCGCCGCTGACGTCGGTGCGGTCGGGCCACGCGGCGGCCGTGTGCTACCAGCACGTGACGGCGCCGGAGCACTGCGACGCGCCGCCCGCCGTCATCAAGAAGCTCGGCAAGCGGCCTGCCGCCCTGCCCTCTGCTTCCACCTCGTTCTACGCGACGGCGTCCGCCCCGGCCGCGCCTGTCGCTTCTTCTTCGCGCGACGACATCCCAATGGCCAATAACATCATACGAACTTTAGCCAACACTCCGAACTCTTCCAACTGCGGCGTATAGTTGTGACTGTTTGTACATAGTGTGTGACTGTCGTTTTGCTGTGGTTGACACCGATCACTCACCGTAGATGTTATCCCCTCAATGTTCTAGTGGCAGTGTACTTGGGCTGTGAAAGCGTTGAGGTCGAAGGTTCTATGACCAGTTCGGGGAATATTTTTTCGTGATATGGTAAAAATTCGGATTCATGAGACAAATTAAGCTGTGATTCCGTAGAACGCTGCAGACGGCAGACAGCAAGTGCCGCCGGACGTCACTTGCAGTCGTATAGATTCCGAAGTCGACAGCAAATGCTGTCGGACGTCACTTGCCGTCGTATAAAAAGTCCTGGATAAAAGTTCCGCTACACATTTTCCCGCGATAAAAAGTAGTCTAAAACCTTCCCAGGGTCTGTAACTATCTCCATACCAAATTTCATCGAAATCTGCTCTCTGGTAGTTTTTCGAGTTTATCGCGTACAATTCTTTTTACCCCCTTAGGGGTTGAATTTCGCCAAATTCCGTCTTAGTGACCACCTACGTCCTAAAATGAACCCCCATGCAAAATTTAAGACTCGTAGAACTTGTAGTTTCTGATTTCGTGATGAGTGAGTGAGTGAGTTAGTGAACTTTCGCTTTTATATATATAGATAGACTTGAAGAAGGCTCTTATAAAACTTTGATAAAAACACACTAGTGAAAACTCACACTCGCTTTCTTCGTCTGTCAACACGTCCATAATGTAAAACTGCAACGGCAGTATTGTGTTTGTTCGGGAGTGCAGTCTGCCGCTACGCGTCAAAACAAGTGACGGCCTGCCGCGCGTCATTTGCCGTTGCGGCACATGCTATTGCCGTCTGCCGCTGCAGTCTGCCGTCTGCCGCGTTCTGCGGAATCACAGCTTTAAACTCGGGGAATCGAGCTAAGTTAGTTGTATTATGGTCATCCTATTCTGGGAGATAGGAGTGATCTTATAATTTAAATGTATTAATAAAAGCCTGTTCAAATATATGTGATATTCATACAGCTATGGGAAGGAAAATACTACGCAATATTACTTTTTCTTCATAAACTTCACATATGATAGTAACCTCAACCTCAACATTAATAAATAATGTAGTTTCAACATTTTTGGGGAAGGGAAAACAGCTTCTTTACACAAACTCTCATTATTTACTAAAATTAGTTAGTAATAAAACCACTGCATAGAAAATGATTAATATTTGTTTTGAGATCTGTACCCCTAGGTGTAATAATTGCGAGGTAGTATTTGTTAAATGAAATATAACTTAAGTAAAATTTATATGGGAATTTTAACAGCGCCCCGTGAGCATATTTGAAATCAAAAAATTTACAGCATGAACATTGGGCACATGTAAACTTCGAATAGTAAATGATGTAGCTATAGTAACATTAAACTCAAAATGTATAGGAATCTGTAGCAGAAATCTCTTTTCTGACATATTATAGTATTGTCACTAATCTTCCTAATCGCCTATGCCCGTCATACACCACAACGATTTATCGGAGCGGTTTGTCTGTGCAGTCCGTTTGCGCAGTTTTATCGGACGCGACGCCGTATCGTGTTTATGTGTATGAGCCCTAACACCACTGAACCTCCATATTGTGCATGCGCACGCGCGCATTTATGTATGTGTATATGTATAGAGTAAATAACAACTTAACTTATATGGTGCGACATCATAGAAGATTGTCCGTGGCGTCATATGAGTCATAAGCCAATTGCAGAGGTTCACTATTTCCTATATGTCATAGAATATATGAAGGCACAGGCAAATAACAGGGAATGTCACAAATTTGTATATTTTTTATTATTATTTTTATAGAATCATATCTTTGTCTATGGTATTTTGAATTCCAAACATTAGAATTTAAAAAAGTTAACAGATGGCGCCAAAAATGCAGTTTTGTTTATGGCCAAAACGAAAAGAACTGGGAATTTCCATAAAAATAATACTAGTCTCTCTCTCTCTTGTCCTAATAAAAATAATATGCTTTTAAACGTTCAAATAGTTTTCCTCAAAATTCATTAATTAGGACATTCCCTGTTATATGCCTGTGCCCTTTATATATTAAGTACTTTATCCATGTTATATATATATATTTGCTTTACTTTCCAGCGATAAGAACTTCGTGAATATTTGAACAGTCTTTTATAAAGGTCGAAGATGGCTTAATGAGACCATTATGACGTTTGCACATGACGGATTGAATAGATTATCAAATATAGCTTAGTGGGCAGTCTATTAAAATCTATCACAATTTAGTAGATCGTCTGTTGTGTTATAAGTCGTCCACACTACAATAATGCTTTCTTGGAATATGAATATAATACTTTATTTTAAAATATATTGCCCCAACTAGTCATAATAATTGATCTGACGACCTAAAAAAAATCGCATCCTCAATTCACGTTGCAATCGGTTCTACATTAATATGACATTATCTTTTCATTTACCATGAAAAAAATACATGGTTGGTCGCGTCACTTAGCTTAGACTAGGATCTGCTAAATTTAATACTGCCCTATCTTTAATATTTCTAAGGAATTTGAATACCTAAATAAAGGACGCTTTATCTGGGTATTACAATTCCTCTGAATAAATTGAAAATTTAGAATCAAAATGTCAATGGTCGCAAGAGACTCGTTTTATTTCCTACCTACCATTTAGTTGAATTTTAATATAAAATACATTTATCAATACAATAACAAATTGAAACATTTTCCCTGAAAACGATTCTATTAGTTATGTACTGTAATATCGCTATCAAGCATATGGGATATATTAAAATTCCTGTAAAAGAAAAAATAATTATCGTTTTCGTGTCTTCATAAATTTCAGAAGTTAAATTTATGAAGACATGCTCTGGAGACGCACTTACGTAGTCGTCTTAAAATATTATCTACTGCCAGTTTTTTGTAAATATGGAGTCATGCGCCATATGCAATTTTATATTTATTTATAGACGTATACAGCTGATGTTGTTTTGTATGTTTATTTTAAGTATTGTGTAATAAAACATTTATCGTGTACAAATGGCCATTTCGTAATAAAATAAACGAATAATATTCCTTTCTTGTATAGTGTAAGTTGGTATTGTTACATACAATAATGTAAATATAATATAGGATTAATTATAAGGAAAATAAAGACTGTTATGGGTATTTAATCTGTATTTTCATTAAACATAAAATCATAATTCTCGATGATAACGATGATGTTGGCCGCGTGTAAAAACTATATTACATGCAATGGGTGGTGTGCGGATAAGAGGAAGATATTTCGTATACAAGCGTAGCTACACTAACGTACAAAAAAAACCTCACCACGCAGCAGTATGCTCTAGTTGTTTGTCGGCTATTATGTACAAATCTTGAGACATTCTTAGAAAACAAAAAAATAATACACCAGTACGAAAAGTAACGTGTGCGTCAAATAATAATTTCAAATCATCTTAATTCTCATAAATTTCCATCTCTACAATGCAACGAATTTATAGCCAGTTAGGAAAACAAAATTATAGAGGATTCATAAATAATTCATTTCTAATGACTATGATTGTTTGTTGCCTTCACCACCATCTTCTAGACAAGTAACTGTGACCGCTTTAGTGTAAATCATATTGTATTTGTATTTTATTCTTTTTTAATGCCTCAGATAGATGAGTAAAATTAAATAAATTCATGAAACATTGGCTAAAGAACAAAACATAACATAGAACGCAAAATATATTTTTACACTACTTGTATAAATTAAAGAATACATTATATTAAAAGTACAAGTCCGAGACGAGCCGCAGACTGCAGCTGCTGGCGGTACTGCGGCCTGCAGTTGCATTCAACCGCATTGTTGCCTGTCTATTCCGAGATGGACTGCAAACTGCCCCCCTATTCTCTATGACAGTGTTAACTCGTAATGTGGCCGCGTTACGTTAACTTCGTGTAATTAGCGTTAAATGGTATTCTGTATGCCAATTTCTATAGTGACAAACGGGATGAATTACGTTACGCGCTTGTTACTTGCGGTGAAAACAACTTGTGTCATAGAGAATACGGGGGCTGGATATGTCGCGGCTGCAGGCCTCAGTCGTTATCTTAGGGTCTTTCATTACTTCAGATACATTAGCAATTCAACAAAATTTTGTTGTTATGACATACAAAGCCCGTATAATAATTTAGACGCATTATTTTAACCAACTTCGAACTGACATGTCATCTGATAACTCTTTCGAAATTAATAAAGTTAAGAAGTATCACTCACTCTCTTGCATTTGTTGTATATTCCGATATGAATAAAGTGGATGTGTTGGAATAATTTTCATAGAAACCAGTAGTGTCGCTTGCAGCGTGCGCCCTGCGGCTCGTCTCGAACTTTTACCTTTATACTAAAAGGCGTTACCATGTCATAATTACCGTATATAAAAAAATATGACCACACATTTTCCTTAACAAAGACATTTCACATAAATATGGACTGCTCAGACCTTTGACAATGTTTTTTCTTGACGTTATTTGGCTTAAGGTTACAGGTACAACTAACATAAAACTGAGTATTATCAATCAAGTATAGATTTTATGAACAAGGTATGTACAAGAAAACAATATCATTTTTTATGAACATCTAATATGTAGTTAATTTGCAGTCTTAACTATCCTTCTGTTTAAAAACTTTTTTCTTTTTACAAATATTCTTACATCAGGTAAGTCTTCATTTGGTGGCTCCATTTTATTGTTTCTGTTGGATACTAAGGTATCAGCACAATCAGCATTTGTTAATGTACTGTTTGAAGGACAAGTCGGCTCTGGTAGTTTTGAATCTATTTGGTTCACTTGTTTATAGGGTGTGGAGGTTGCCAAAGCTTTAATAAGTACATTTTGAGTTTTATGTGTTGCATTGTCTTGGTCCTGTTCAATATCATCAGAAAGTAGTTCTTCAGCATTCACAAGTGATTCTGCTCTTGATTCCGTATTAATTTCATCAGGTTGAATACCCGTTGAAATGATTATGGTTGTCACAACATCATTTTCCTTATTAATATTTTGTAATATCATATTATCGTGGATAGTGTTAATTACTGATTCGTTTGATACTTTTGTACCATAATGTTTTACTTCTGAAGGGCATTTGCTTATGTCGTTTATTTTAGAATCTAACTCTACATGTATTTTATCATCATTTACTGCACTGATGTTCACATTGTCAATACTTTTTGATTTTGTTGTCTTAACTTCTATGTTTTGCTCTAAGTCTGTTGCATCTTGCGCATCTTCGAATATTGGCATGTAAATGGCTGTATTCTGGGATGAACTTGGTGCATGTGGAACAGGGATACCTAAATCAGCTGGTGTTATCAAACTATTGCTGTCACCAAAAAGTTCATTAAATTTTGATGTTACTTCTTTTGGTTTTTCTTTTTTGTCTTTCTTTACCTTGGATTTCTTTTCAACAGTCTTTACATGTTCTGAATCGTTGGATTTGTGCGTCTTCTTTTTACTTTTCTGTTTCTTGCTATATTCAGTGTGATCTTCCTCATTACCACAAAATGGTAACAATTTATCTTCTTGAAATTTCTTATCTTTGTTACTTGGTTCATTCTCTGAGAGCTTATCTATATTATTTGGATCTAATTGGTTTGTTTGAGTAGTAGAAACTGTTGAATTTTTTTTTTCAGGGATATTATCATCTAATAGTTTCTGCAATTCTGTATTATCACTAGTCTCATCGCTTAATTCTAAATCTCCTTCAACTATTTCTCTATTTGAAAGAACTCTCCGACAATCATGGTCTTCTATACTATTTTTTAAAACGCGGGTTTTGTGGCCATTTTTGAAATCATTATTTATTATTTTAACATGTTTTTCTACATTTTTCAGTGGTAATCTACTGCTATCACTTTGAGAATATTGTTTATCATTCATATTATCACCAATTGCATACAAAGCATCAATTACTTCCAAAGATCTTTCTTTAATAACTGTGTTTGATTTCTTTTCTTGGTGACTTTTTTTAATGTTATGAATTTTATAATTAGCAAGATAGTCTTGTTTTGTTTTTTCTACACTTAATTTATCTTTAATCCCACAACTAGGTTTGTTAATAACATCAGGATAAACCTCAGTTAGATTTTCTTTCATTACATGTTCATTTTGAATAGGTTGCGAATCAATACCTACCTCTCCTGTATTTATCTGTGGCGTGGTATTTACCTCCTCAAAATCCGAATACAAATCTTTACTTAATTGTTCTTCCGTTGGTGGCTGAGTTAAGGCATAAGGCATAGATGCTGTTTGTAAATTCCATTTTACCTTGTCAACAGGTTTCAAATCAACCTTTCTCCCAACTGTTGTAGATAATCTTTCTGAGCCATTGTCGTTACTTAAAATATACTTACTTGTTGCTAATCTAGGATCATCCAGTGGAGTTTCTGCTGTATCCATAATTACTGCAAAAATGAAAAAATCAATAATGGTCTTACAATTAAATCAATTAGAATTTATTTTATAACTAGATTTTATAATTACCTTACCCTTAGGTTCAGTGGGAATTTCATTGTATATATGATCGGGAGACTGGCAAGATATGTATTGGTCTTGTAACCTTTCAAATGTTTCAGTAAGTTCTTGATGTTCCACTATTCCTTTATCATTCCACATCACATCTTCTTTCTCCCTACCATAGTAAGAAGGTTTTGGCCTTTTTGAATATGGTTCTTCGTATTCATATGGGATTTTATGTTTAGCAACATATCTTTCTGAGCCATGCATGTATCTATCAGATTCATTATAATTTTTTTCATGATGTGCTTGATACTCTTTGTATGAATTATGGTGAAATCTATCTGGACTTTCTTGTGTTCTAATTCTATAAAAATCAGGTTGTTGATAATTTTCTTCATAATAATCTCTTGAGGACTTCTTATTATATCTTTCAGGACTATATCTTTTGTGTTGTTGAGAGGTATCATATTTATCTCTGATTCTGTGCTTGTAACTGTCATTTTTGTAATTACTGCCTCTATATATGTCTCTTGAAGTCTTATGGTAACCAAAGATCCTCTCATCCCTACTAGATGATCTTGATGATTTGCTACTGTGTCTATCATAGTCAAACTTTAAAAATGATCTTCTGTCTTCTTTATCCTTAGTAAAGCCATCTAGTTGTGAATCCCTATCAATGCTATCAACTTTTTCAACTCCTTCAACACTGCAATATAACAAGTACTGAATACGCAGGCAATATAGGAAACATAATTACAAATTAATAACAATATATTTTATAACATATAAGTGATACTAGCGGCTCCGCCCGCGTGAATAAGTTTTTCCGGGATAAAAAGAAGCCTATAGCACTCAGGAGTAATGTGGCTTCCTATTAGTGAAAGAATTTTCGAAATCGGTTTTAGTAGTTCCTGAGATTAGCGCGTTCAAACAAACAAACAAACTCTTCAGCTTTATAATATTAGTACAGATAGTATAGATTACCTTGTAGCTGGTATGGACTTGCGGCGATTTTTAATATCCATGGGTTTTAATTGTACACTGTTATGAATATTTTCATATTTAATATTTTCCTTAATGTGACTACTCACATAATTGCAAGATTCTGTGTTTGGTTCAACTTTATTATTATTTTTGGGTTTATGTATTGTAATCTCCATAGTGTCTCTATTAACTTTATCACTTGAAGATGTTGGATGTTCTTGTGATCTAAAAATTAAAGCAATCTTATTTGATCAATTATTCCTACACTAGTATTGCTCGCGGCTCCGCCTGCGTGAAAAAGTTTTTCCGACATATAAATATTTTTCTGGCATAAAAAGATTTTCCCGGGATAAAAAGTAGCTCATAGCACTCAGGAGTAATGTAGCTTCCTATTAATGAAAGAATTTTTAAAGTCGGTTTAGTAGTTCCTGAGATTAGCGCGTCAACCAAACAAACTCCAGCTTTATATTAGTATAGATTTCATAGGGTTATCGAGCCCTAATAAGGTTTAAATTTAAGAAAGAGGCTTTTATACATGAATAGGGTAGTTGACTACTTTTTATAATACATTTATCAAAAGTGTATGCCATTCAAAATCTAAACGCAAAAATAATTTTCAAAATTGGGGCAATAATTAGTAAGTTATAAAACATTGAAATTTGGTGGAAGGGGTAGTTGTCAAATAACAGTAATGTTATACTGTGACGTCACCGAAAGTCACCGGCCATAACGCTGCGTGCGTGCGAAAGAGTTAGCGCGATATCCCCTCCACGTCCCCACTTTTGCTCACAACAACATTTCTAATATAAATAACTGTTTTATTTTTCAAACAATTTTGATGCTGATTTTACAAAAGAATTTCTTTTTCGTATTATTTTTAGTTACATATAAAATAATTTACAAAATAAAACATAGGAAACTACCCTATTGTTCTATTAAAACTTGGTATTGTTACCAATAAGGCCAGTAATACAAAAAATATTTTTAAATGGCCACTACAAAGTACCACCAGAACAAAATTATTTCTGATTAATTTCAACAATTATAATTCATCATGAATCCTCCAAATAATATTTTAATGATTAATTCGATTTCAATATCATGAATTCTCATAATATTATATACAATGTATTATTATAGTAAGTACCTTTTATTTCCAAAATCAGACTCATTATTATGGTCATATTGCATTTTATCTTCTTTGGCTTCCTGAAAAATTTTTTTGTTCACAGGTCCATTACCTTTCTTCCTATCAATATTTTTATTATAACTAGGCATATTCTTTTTTATATGCAAAACACTTTTGTTACCAGTTTTTAGCGCTGCAAGGACCAACATATCTTTTCTGGGAAAAAAACATGAATAAATTTATTTACCAGCTAATTAAGCATAACAAATTTTATAGAAAAGGTACATAATAAACAAATCCAGAACTAAAACACAAAATATTATCATAAAAGCACTCACTCCATATTCATGTTGGTTATAATCTGTGTCTTCCTTTCTATCTCCGACCTGGCCGTTTTCAGCAATGATGAGTAGTTGTGCTCAAGCTTCTTGAACTCAGACGACAACAAGTCAAAATCCTGCAAAATATTCTACAATCTCACTCCGTATCTGCCCACTGTTAAGTCCACCTTACATATATGTGTTATTAAATATCATCAAGGAACCATAAATAAAAATATCTAGATTTGCAGCAAACAGTATTCAGCCGGGTTGTAATGGAAGAAATTGACAGGGAAACTAGAGTTTGTTTCTTCTTCAAAGTACAGTTAAAACCGGTTATAGCGATATTGAAGGGACCAACTAATCTGGACGCTACATCTGAGAGTCATTATAACTGATGTCGATATAAGAGGTTTCTACTGTACTTACTCACTCCTACACGTTAAAAAGGTGTAAACTACTACCTAAAAATACAGAAAGACTATATATCTGACTGCACCATAATCTGCCACTTCTAAATTTTAATTAGAATAATTGAAGCAGTGACTATATAGCCCCTAAACACCTAATGCCCAATATTTTTCTTGAAATGATTTCTGTCAACTACCTGAAGTTTGAGGAAGCAGGGTACTGCATTACGATTGACCATGTCAACGTCATTATGTTTTACGTAGCCATAGAAACACTATTTTTATTGGGCGCCTCACTTCTCTTGTAATGCTAAACAACTAAGCAATAGAGATCGAGAAAAATGCACTTAGCTCAGAAAAAAATGCAAATATAATTTGACAGTAACGGGCTTCAATGCTAAAATTTTAAATACATAATGAGCAATATAAGATGAATTTCGATAATTTTTTTAAATTAATTGTTAACAAAAATATGATAAGTAATGCTATTTTCCTGAAAATCCAAAGTCTGTTTGTTTTTATACCACTGTTTTGTGCAAGGGGCGATAATAATATATATTAAATCGATAATATGGCATTGTTTACGGCTCACTGTTGTGGTCGCAATTGACTAGAAGATATTCAACAACAAGCTACATCTTATCTATTAGTCAGATGTGTTTTTTGAAACCGATCACCAGTTATTCGAAGTCTAGAGGCCATATAGTCCCTGAATTGAATTGACATAGACATTTGTTTGCTAATTTGTATAATACTGAAATTCATTATATTTGACTACTTTAATGATTTTAACAAAACAACAACTATCCAAATATTCTACTCAATACTAAGTATTCAGCCAAATAGTACCTAGATATTCAGCTAAATGATAAACAGAGCCAATTAGGCCATGTACAAAATTAAAGCTCAATATTCATAGCAAATCTAAAAATAATGCTTAAATCACATCTGTCAATTACACAAAATGCAATAGAGGTCTTTGAAGAGTGGACAAATAGTTGTTTACATTCAGTTTTTCCATTCCTTACTATGGTGTGGGTAGTCCATAATGCAATGCAAGCAAAGAATTCACTTTATAAATTTGTGGACCAGACAATATGAAGTAAATAGCTTAAATAGTGGAAGTAGCCCTAACATTATTTTACAACAGCTATGATTAATTTGTTTTCTGCTTACTAATACGACAAACACTCAATATATTAAGTATATGCGTAAAAGTATTTGTGTGGTAAACTTTAGTCTATCAAGAACAAGCAATCTAGCGCTTACTTTTTGGAGCTTCTCCATCGTACCAGCATAATCTTCAAGCTTCATTTTCAAGTGGATATTTTCGCTCTTCAACTTAAAAAATAGTAAACCATATTAATAAACGGATTCTGTCTAAGTTATTGTGTGATAATAATCGATATTTAAATAATATAAATGCAATTATTATAGAAAATAAAAACAATATAAATTATGACACTTGACAGAGCATTTTGGCGCTAAATTGTAGTACTTACCTCTTCAAGAGCATTCACTTCATTATAGTTTTCTAAATTTCCATATAAATCTTCCATTGTGAATATATTATCCCCTTACAGTCTTAATTTCAATTTGGATTTATTATTGTCGTTAGACATAACATCCTCCACAGTTGAAGCACTATTCATAAACCTACAGCCGACTACTAGATCAAGTATTGAAGGTTCAAGAATTATTCATCCAAATCCCAACCCAACGCAAGGGGTTGCCATATTTCAGTCGTTGAATTACCCGACCAATAACCTCAAAATACCCGTTTCTTGCCGCCAACGATCAGCAGAATAAAATCGGGTATTTTGTTTAGGAACTTCCTGATTTAAAAATATAAAATAGAAGAAAGTATTAAATGTTTTAAAAAAAGTAATTGTAATCAGTTCTTCATTAATTTCATTTCAATTATTGATGTTAGGCAATAAAAATAAAACGTTTAAAATCAACCAGTAGCCAAGTACTAGCGCAAATTGATTAATTTCCGCACTTTACACTTAGCGATGTGGGAATTCCGGGCAATTGACAAATGCTTTTATTGTTTGTTTAAACAGCTTGGTAACTCAGTCGTTTTGGCTGTATACAAGGCCGGATTAGCCTTAAGGCAAATTAGGCAACAGACTAGGGGCTGAGTATTGGCCAGGGGCCCTTCGTCTCAAGCAACAAAAAAGAACAACGCGATGTTAATTTTTTAAAATTACAAATGAAATGTATGAGAAAATGAATTTCCTTCATAATTTCCTTGATCATGAACATATTCCATATTTTTATAGTTATTCTGCTATTCAGCACGGATACAAATCCAAAAAATCAAAGAAAATTATAATCGGTTCGGTCGTTCTCGAATTATAAATGGTGTAACTAACACAACTCTCTTTTATATATGTAGATAATAGATATTTCAATACGTTTTGGAACATGTTACGTTATAAAAAAAAGATATACTTATTTTTTGCAGTCCGTTAATTATTTTATGGTAGCAAAAAATATATTTTAGGAAGTCAGGAAAGGGATAAGGAACCCCAGGGGGGCAATGCTTAGGAGCCCCGACATTCTTAATCTGGCCCTGGCCGTACCCTATACAAGATTTCTTCCTTGAAAGCGATAATCGTGCCAGCTAAACTAAAATACCCGGTTCTACCCGTTTGAAGAAAATACCCGTAAAAATTACCAGACATCAAAAAAGTGCTTAAAATTACCCGTTTTTCGGGTAATTACCCGCCAATTGGCAACATTGCCAACGCGACGACCATAATCCATAGTACTCAGTAGACTGTAGAGTGATCAGCAAAGACAAACTAGATGATGATGGTGATCAGAGATTTTTCTTGAGTTTATTTGTCTCTGGTTTTGTCATCATAGTTGTCATCAAAGAGAATAATAATATATAGGGAAGTTGTCATGTAGACAGAACTTGACATTTTATTAGTATTTCCAATTACGATTATGCTTTTTTCCTTGGTTTCTAGATGTAAAGTCAGTAGGTAATAGATTGCACTCAGGGACCTGAAAAATATATAAGAACATAATAATAAATCCATGGGCGCACTATTGTGATAACTTTAAACTATGACCAGGATAACATCGATAAAGCATGTACAGTTGCACTCACACGACACTATGATGCGTGATTGCGCCTAATCTCTACTCCATCATCATCATCAGCCAGATGATGTCCACTGCTGAACATAGGCCTCCCCTAAAGATTTCCAGACGGACCATCTACTCCATCCCTAACATAAAATATAATTACATCGAAACAAGGAGTATATTAAGTATTTCCAATTAAAAAATAATCGAGAATGATGGCTTGTATTGTTTAAGTAAGGTTTACAAAAAACGACCTAATTTTTTTCTTATAATAAAAATTCTAATTTTAATTCACGTCCACAAAATACAGTGCCCCAAGGCACCAAAAAAGGTAAACTGAACTCTGGACCGGGGACATGAAAATACTTCATAATTTTTTTCTTAAAAGCTATACATAACATAAACGTTTTCAAAAATGTTTTTTATAAATGGAGGGTGCTAAATATATTTTTTTAAGGGATTCTTAGATCCATATTTTTGCTCTTTATCATCCATCCGTCAACGCCCGCTTATATATAGCTATAAGCTAATTTCCTTATATAAATGGACACCGATGTCCACCACGGGCGTTGACGGGTTAAGGAAAAAATGATCTTAACGCGTACGTCTATCAGCACAATGTCACTTATCAAGAAATTAGACTGAATATTTACTGTTAAGCCTGGTTTGATTTTGAGGCCCAGCACCTATACAAAAAGCGGAAATCATCCTCTTATTTTACACATTTGCCGCCCCCCTAAAAAGTGCCACCCGGGGGGGGGGCATAATATACAGCAATATTTTGATTGAAAGAAAACAATTAGTTCCGCCATTTTAGATTCGTTTCTTTAATGGAACGAGTACCTACTAACGAAAAGAACGGTCAACGGCTGATTCAGTTAAACTATCCCAACCGCTAAAGTAACCACGCATTAATGGTAAGATTAAACCCAAAGAGTATTATAATACATTGGGATAAAACCAATCAAAATAATTCATCTGTAAGCAAGTCAAACTTGTTTATAGGTAAATTTTCGCTATGGGTTTTGAAATCAATACCTATGGGAGGTATTGATTTCAAAATTGTTTATAGAAATCGGTCGTAACTATGTCGACCATGGTCGTAGACCAGCTGGAATGGACGCGCAATGTGCTTATTACGTAAACAAAAATTACTGTCACTTTCGTTGTCTACTACTACATTAAAAATACAATACGCATAGTCAAATCGTATTGTTAGTAAAGTCAATGAAGCATTTTACTCGAAAGTCTTCAGGAACAGCTCCGATTTTGATGTTTTTTTTAAATGGCTGTTTTTTTTATATTTATTGAAATCATAAATCTTCGAAGTGGGGAAATATTTCTAAAAAACGAAATTTATTACGAGTCTATCCGGCTGTTCTATCCAACCGATTCGCGTATTCTTTTTTTTTTTAATGAACAAATGATAACAAATCTGTACATGACCTATGTACAGATTTGTTATCAAGCATTAGAAAACACCTGACTTTTTCCCTTCTCAAGTTACACACAAACGCGATTTCCTCCTGTACACTTCTTATGTTTTCATAGTTAATCTAATGTAAAGAGAATTTTCATAATATAAATTCAATTTCAAAGATGGATATTAAATGCGAATATTAACGGAGAGTACCTAAGTCAAATAACAATATTTCAAATATAATTAACTGCTTTATTTTTCAACCAATTTTGATGCTGACTTCACAGAAGAATTTCTTTTTCGTGTTATTTTCTGTTACATATAAAATTATTTATAAAATCAAACATAGGCAACTACCCTATTGAAGTACTTCGTTCGTTTTGGTCCAAGAGCACTTGCTGAAATGGGCTCTTTCTCTGATCTCAGGAACTACTGAACCGATTTTGAAAATTCTTTCACTAATAGGAAGCTACATTACTCCTTAGTGCTACAGGCTACTTTTATCCCAAGAAAATATTTTTATCCCGGAAAAACTATTTCACGCGGGCGGAGCCGCGAGCAATACTAGTCAGAGTATAAATAAGTATTTTTAATGAAACGGTTAAACTACAGAGTTAATTGGCAATATGACTAATTTATAGTTTATACAATTGGGTAATAAACTTCAATTCGGATTTAACCTAATTTCCCTGTACCCTGTACGTTTTACCCTAAAATAATGCAGAAGCTCTAAAACTGGAAACACTGCTCCTTATTTTATTTTTAGTGATGTATAAATATCGACATGATGTAAATGAAATTGTCATTTGTTAGTTAAAACGAATAACGATTCTATATTACAAAACGCAATGAGAGGTGTCAAGGGACACCCGGATGGAACGAAGTGCCTTTCGATTAATTAGTGAAGGAATTGTAATAAAATTTTATTTATATAACAGAGTGTGTATATATATAAATATATAAATATTTTCCTATTTCCATTCCAATACATAAGTTTCTAGAAAAAAAACAAATAAATACGTGTGGCACTCGGAGACAGCCGCGGTAAAGCTATTGCATAGCATTTTTATCACAAATTTTGATTGACTAAACACAAATTCGATTTTACGCTTACCACATAAAGTAGATTTTTAAACGCGAGCAAAGCACGTTTAGTCTTGTTATTGATAAATGTCAGTAACCAAAGTAGAATAAATCAACAAAATTTGAAAAAAGAATGTTACGTTCGATTCTTTTGTACTCGTGCCGTGCCAACGCTGGGGAAATAGCTTCTACGCAATGTATTTAAGGTTCATATTAGATTAGTAAGAAATGGTTTTAATGACTTAAATAAAATAAATAAAAATATACTCGTTTCAAGAATTTTAGCTTCTACGCATTGTATTTAAGGTTCATATTAGTAAGATAATAGCAAAAAGTGTCTTGACAACTTTTCCGCCCAGCCCCCTTTCACAACGCGCAATAAGGAACTTCGTTCCAAAAACATAAACATTTTCATAAGAATGACATGATTTTTATTACAGTCTTTAAGTGAAGATACTTATAGGCAGACAACGATAAATTACCTTATGGTATTGTAATGCGTCTGACAACTTTAAATTACTCATTGTACGAATTACATAAACCTTAAACTGAACATGCATAGTTTTATACAATTTGGTATTTTAGATTTGATAATTTTATATTCCAAGATAGTGTAGCGAGGTCAGACAAGTGACAAAACCTAAATAATGAACAGTGGATAGTGACCAACTATAGAACTAGTTTTATAGATATAGAGTGATCAATTTTATGCAGATACTAGCTTTTGCCCGAGGCTCCGCCCGCATGATAAACTTTTTACCGGGATAATACCTATCTCTGTTGGACCTTCTGCTGACTACACGCCCAGCAGGGTACCGAGTGGTGGTCAGCGCTCCACAACGTTCCTCCCTTCCGTTCCTTCCTTCGTTCAAAGCTACTCCATTTGGAAAAGACAGGACGCACTGCCGCGACTACCCTGAGCCCCGCTGACGGGGCCTCCAGCCTGAGACGCCACTCCTCCACGGTGGCACGCCGTAGGGAGGCTCTCATGGCCTCCACCTCCTTCAGGGCTGGCCCGCCCGCTGAACGCCTGTTCTCGCAAATGAATGACAACGGAGAGGGATTTGGCGTCCATATCCTTAGGCAGGAAACCGGCCAATAAGCAAGCCGTATCACACGAAACCTTACGGTACGCCCTGATCGCCCACTGCGCCAAAGCTCTCTGTGGAGTGCACATGAGGGCAATGCAACTGCCGTTCAAGGAGTCCGCCCAAACGGGGCTGCCATAGAAGGCCATGGACCAGACGACTCCGTAATACAATCTCCGCTAAGGGATGCTAGGACCTTCCAGGTTGGGCAGCAGGCTGGAAAGAGCGCCCGCTGCCAGTTTCGTCGCCGGGACAGTTTCGTCCCCAATTACTTGAAATGGGTGCGGAATTGCCATCGACTATCCAAAAGTAGATTCAAATATTTCATACTATTGCCGGTAGGAATCCGCACGCCCCCCTCCTCCCAACAATCATCTGGGCACCGGCCGGTGGTCCCCTCCGAGGCCCGTGAAAACAAATCGCCCACATCCACCAAGATTGCGGCAACCTGGAGAGAGGTAATCTAAACCTGGCTAAGTTCAACCCCACTAAGACATAGGTGTTCACCACGAAGAAGGAACCTTTTGTTACATATGGCATCACAGTTTAAAGGAGTTTCCTTGTAGTTCTCCGATAGCCTTAAGATCCTTGGAGAGATCCTTAAGATGGCTGGGGCAGCCCAAGTACAAATTACTTCCACATGACGCCTTACATAGGCGTACCTGCCGGTGGCTCGACTGCCCTTCCTCGGAGGAAAATTCATCCATTCCACCTGGAAACGCTCTCTGCCAGCAATGTGCGTTTTCAAAGATTGTTTTTACCACGTAGGTACGTGTTCACTCTGGAATGAACTTCGTCCTACGGTGTTTCCTCAGCCCTATGAAAAAGGATAAGTCTATCCTTCTTTAAACGAGCTTAACAACAAAAAATACTGTAGTCAGCAGCTTAGCTGTGCCCCTGGTAATGCTGACGTCCATGGGTGACTGTAACCACCTACCATTAGGTGGGCCGTTAGTTCGTCTACCTTTGAAGGCAATAAATTAAAGACAAAAGTCATTCAAAAACTATATTCTTTCTTATGGTAGCTTACTTCGTATTAAATTTCATCAAAATCGGTTCTAAATAGCCGTGTTAGCCGTGAAAGCGTAACAGACAGATAAACAGAGTTACTTTCGCATTTATAATACTAGTTTTGGTTGTAGCTCTGCCCGCGTGAAAAAAATAGTTTATTCGAAATAAAAGTCCTGCTATATACTTTCCCGAGATAAAAATGTCTCTGTGTCAAATTTTATTTAGATCCGTTCATCCATCCTGGTGTGATTGAGTAAATAACATTCATCTAAATTTTGGCAATTATAATAAAGCAGCGAGACCAAAAAAGCCTGTTTCCTAATAGGCCCACCATCCACATTTTCAATTATTTTTTGTGTTTTACTATAAAAACATCCTACGTTATTTTTTTAGATCTTTTATTATTTTTCATAACATGTAGTGATATGTTGCAATTTAACCATACGTTTTCATTTATATTACTTCATGGAACGATTTTATAAAGATTTTAATAAATGTGGATAAAAAGATCAGCGTCGTAAATTAATTTAATGTATCTATATTATCAAGTCAATCGATATAAAATATGTTTTGATATTAAGTTAATTAGTATTGAATTAGTTGTTGTAGCTCACAGTTTCAATCGTGTGAACTGTGAAGGTACCTTTTCTGGTATTAAAATCCACCTTGTGTTCTCCCGGGATATAAATAAATTATACTTTATTCTTAGATATTGCCTATTTATGTGTCAAATTTAATCTAAATCCGTACAGCGGTTCTACATTTCCTTCTAATAAAAAAACTCTGAAATATTAGTATAACTAAAGAATAAAAACATCGATACTCATTAGTCTCATTATTTAGGCAGGCCGTACACGATTTGACGGTCGCTTAAACTGCTGATTTTGCAACACGGCAAATCGATACCAATTTCATCGTTTTGTGAAAGGCCTTCGAGTACAGAACAATCCATACAGCATCCATTGCATATTATATTATGGCCTGTTAGATAAGTCTTAAGTCTTGCCTACCTGCAACATTATTTCAAATCGATTTAAACGCATAAAATAGCTACACTTATATCGATACACTGGTTATGCATATCGATATCGGATATTTCATTACATCACTAGTCTACTGTCTATTATTCGTTGCTAGTTGCTGGCCGCTGTACAGTGCATTTTGTTCAACCGCCTGACTCTTAGCTCGGTCGTTGTAGACGTTTTAATTGTTTTAGTGTTTTTTTTTATTGGCCTTCGTTAGATTATAATTGTTTATTATAATATAGTACTTAATGTTACCAACTATGTTGATGTGTATTAACGGGTCAGTTGTCTTGGTTTATGTGCACTAGTGCAACAGGCGATAAAAGTGGTAAAGGGTCCCTGTAAACACAAGGGAACTTCAACGATAACAAGATGCCTACAGATTCAGAGTGCGAGTGCGACATGGTGTCCAAGGAATGGTTGCTGGCTAAGTTGCGTTCGGACGAAAGAGACACTGTGTTGATAGATTGTCGTGGCTCCAATGAGTATACCTTGTCTCATATCCGTTCTGCAGTAAATTTTTCCATACCAAGCATAATGCTGCGACGTTTGGCCGCTGGAAAGATTGAGCTGGCATCGACCGTCCAATGTAAAGAGCTTAAGGCGCGGATAACTCATTGTCGGACCCGAGGCATATTCGTGTTATACGGTGACGGACCTCCTAGAGACCCTGATTCCGTCCACGGGATCCTGCTGAAGAGGCTCAAGCAGGACGGCGTACAGGTCGTCTGTCTCGAAGGTAATTACTGTTTTCTTTTTTAGTCAAAATTAATTTACAACTTTTCTACAGTCTGCCAAATTATTAATAATATAAAAAATAAAAGAAGGAAAAACGATCCACAGAAATATATATTCTATGCAATATTTTTCAAATTATACATTTTAACTCATTTTATAGTTGAATAAGAAAACTAAAGTGGAATTAGTTTAAATTAGATAAATAAAAAATGATAGTATCATGTGCTGAATATCCATTTTAAGTTTACATTATAAGAATAAAAGTGATACTACATGGCCTTGACAAACTTGTTGATTAGAGAGTGTTTAATGAATAATGATTTTACATACAAGATCAATGTGTTCATAAGATCTGTATCTGCTAACCAGCCAGGTACATCACCTGCAGGTAGGAAAGGAAAAGCTCTAAATATATTGGTAGTTTTCCCAATTTCCCTGTATCAATAGTATAAAAAATTCAGGAAATATGTATTAGGCTTTTTAGATATATATTTGGATTTTCAAATGGGCCAAGTTTATATCCAGTAATAAAACATAGTTAAACTGGAAAATTTTGTACTAAATATTTGCATAAAGCTATTTTAAAGCCAATATTCTAAAACAATAGAAATTAATACTCATTAAAATGTAACACTTTATTCAAGGATTTGGTGAATTGAAAAAAAAAGTGCTTAAAAACATAGCAAGTCATAAAATATTATACCATACCATTGATTCAAATTAAACCATCAATGCCTGCGGCGGACGCCGGCGTCTTGCTACATGGGCAACCACGTATATATCTATATAAGCTGGTGTTGACATGTTAATAAGACATTACATGATTGTATTATATAGTGTAATGTTTGATAATGTTCACTTTTAAATTATCATTGAATTCTCAAATATATCGTAAACTTTGATTATGTAGTCGATTTTTCCTTCTTAGTTCACTTTTTCAATAGGATTAATAAAATAATTAGTCTTCGAATATAGATTTCCAATAAATAAAATTTAAAAAAGTGTAATTTATAGTCACTTATTAGCCTTGACATATTCTCTATTCTATCTATATTTCAATATAGATAGATGAGTGTAATAGAATGTTTTTTTTTAATACATCTTTCAGCAGTCGACTGAATATCTACCCTCGATTACTTTATTATTTTATTTGTATAGCCCAAGCTGTGTTTATACTTATATTATAAACTAGTATTGCACGTGGCTCCGCCTGCGTGAAAAGTTTTTCCAGGATAAAAAGTAGCCTATAGCACTCAGGAGTAATATAGCTTCCTATTAGTGAAAGAATTCTCAAAATCGGTCCAGTATATCCTGAGATTAGCGCGTTCAAACAAAGAAACTCTTTAGGTTTATATATTAGTATAGATGTGATAGTAATTCTGTCAGTCTATCTAGACAGATAGACTGACAGAATTACTAAGCATTATAGACATTATGCTTTCACAGTTGAACCACTGAATCGATTTCTAGCTAGCTAGTAATAGTGTCGACTTTGGGTTCAGCGCTACTATAATATGTATGCGCATTATTTTTTTGTCAGATCAATTTATCTATTTATTGTTTTTTTATTATATAAGCAATTTCTTGCTTCCCACCTGTATTTATATTAATAATGAAGTTCCCAGACAATAATAGTATTTTGGTATATTATTTTCTAATTTAAAAAAAGTCCCAAGAGCATCCCATCATTAATAGGGAAAAAATGGAGAGCGCAGCTTGAAATCAATAACTAGATTTGTGTTAAAACTCATACATCATAGTTGTTGGCATCCAAACACGTTGCGAATAAAGCATCGAATATAATGAATAGTTACATGATATTCCCACGAATGTGTTCATTCAGTAAATGATTACCTAAGATATACGCGTAATACCGGTTGCGGCGCGCCGTCCATCTCGTCCCGCAACGACCCACTGACAAAAAACATTAACATAATAGGTAACTAAGTAATTCGAAAGCTAATCATGTCGGCAGTGTTATTATTGAAGTTTTTTTAGTTCACTTCCTCTTGCCGTAAAGACATGAGAGGGGCCAGGATGGGAGAAAACGCCAGGGGCTAGAATACGTGTGAGGTTAATGCAATCATTTAAGATATTTAGCTGAAGAGACTAAATACGAGTAACGTATTGTTGTTACGATAAATTATTAGTTATGTACGAAAACACAGTCTCTGGGCCTCTCTATTTTAGAAATGTTTCAATTTAATATAATTTTAAGATAAAAAATAGCAAACATACACCACGCCTTTATTCCCGATTATTAGGCTTCTTTTCATGCCGGGAAAATATTATATAGGAAATCTTTTGTCCCAGAAAAACTGACACGCGAGCAGAGCCGCGAGTAAAAGCCGGCTTATTATATTAACTCATATTGTGTAAATTACTTGTTTACATTGCTTTAATTTATATTAAAAATAATTTAGCTTAATCTCCAATACCATCCAATAAAGGAACAAAAAATATAGGGAATGTAATGCGATAAAATACCGTACAGGAAATTTTAGTAATAAAATATGATGAACACGAGAGCAATTATTATTTCCCGCTATTGAGTTTTGTTGGTTGCTAAAACCAGTCATATCGGAAATAAATACATATTTGGAATGTCATTCAAATTACGTGCTGGATTATTCGTTACGTTTTCCTGTGCGGTTAGTTTTCTTTATAGTCAGGTGTAATAATTATTATGTTTTTTTTTTAATTCTCTTGATGTATTATTATGGCAGCTCGCATCACACTATAGATATTATTTGTAGCTACAACAATGGTTATAGTTAATGTAAATGATTTCTTCTAAACATTCTATATAAAATATATTTAAAGACGGAGAATGCTTTTTAATAGTCAAATTGAAATAAGTATGCTCTGCTAATCTTCATCCCTACTAATTTCTTAAGGAAAATATTTTGTAATGAGAAATTTATATATTACTAATCGGATTAAAAGAGTCTGCCGTGTGAAGCTGTCGTATTGCGTAATCAACTGCGGTCTTATAGCATAACTAAGTATAACAACTTCTACTTCCATACACATTTAAAAAATCCACATTCGATATTTAATACATCCGTTCAATAAGATAATTAACCTTTTCAGATATTTATTATAATTTTTATTGGAAACTAGGTGACTCGGTGAACTTCGTACCGCCATTTTTTTTCCAGTCGCGGACTAAGGAAATGTAGCACTTTCGATAAAGTCAAATCAGTTGGATTCTCAATAATTCCAAATACCTATTGACGCGTTTGATGTATCGAAAGACCCGTCAAATTAAAAATTACCGGAAATGTTACACGTTACGAACTTCCCTCAAGTTGTGATGTGATGCAAGGATGCAAGTGATATGTGGTGAGGTTTTAGACTGTACAATCTTAATTTTTTTTGTGTATTATCTTCAAATACACGTAGGTAAGTATAATAATATTATTTAATTAGAATCGCGCGTTCAACGAAAAAATAAATAAATGTGAAACATTACTAAAGCAGATACAAACTTTCTCCTGACAATAACGAACACAACAAAAAAAGAATTATCAAATTTGGTACAGTCGTTTTAGAGTTATGCGCTTACATACATTTTGAGGATCAATTTTTATATATATAGATAATTATATTTTATAATAACCTGAATCCTGACATCGAATCCTGATCAAATTAAACAAAAACATTTAATATAGAAATTCTTAATTCAAATATCGTCAATTACCGGCACAGCGGAATTTTAATACTTTGAAATAGACGGTCACACCCTTGTGCATTTCAAATGGAGTGATAAAAATTTGTTTGTTACACATGTGGTTGGTTGGCACTCGGCAGCCGGCATGCATCGTCGGATTGGTTCGTTTAATAGGTGCGCGAGGGCTAAGACCGGTGCCGGAGGTCGCCAGTCGGAGCATCCGTTCCTCACAAACGTGGGAGAGGAAGTCGACTACTTATTGTGCTCCTCAATGCGAGACACAGATTAAATCGCTGTCGCTCCGTCCCTGCATTATACGTAACGTAGACTGTTTAGACGCGGCTGATAGAAATGTAGATCGTATTAAAAAAATAGCATAATCATGACTCGTAAGCGTAATAATAGATTTTTTTTATCTTAGATTTTTTTCAATATATGAATAAGACACGTAAATTAGCGTTCCGACAATTTTTGTATTCCCGAAGTAGCATCAAAAATACAAGCAAAATCTGTAATTTTAGTTTAACATCATTAAGTATCTAATTAGTTAATTACTGTTCAATATCTAATACTCTGCCATATTCAGATTATTATATATATTGTAGACCCACAACCGGAGTATGCCAAAGCACTATGTTAGTTTGGATCGACTGGACGAATCGATATAGTATTTCTCTCTTCTGTAGACTGGACGGTGCAGTGGAATTCTACACACATCCGTGTTTCTAAACATGTTTATTTATAATATAATTTACACAGGGCAACATCACTAAAAGAAATTCAAACGGAGTGTAATAATTTAACCAACACACATATAAACACAAAATGGATGATCAAAGCACACCGGATGCGTCTATGGTCCGGTCTTCGTGCGACGGAAGAGCGTCGCAATTTTATTAATAAGTTCCCGTTTCATTCACGTCCTGCCAATTTCAATTGCCTATATTATGGATAATAATAAACAGATCTATTAGCAGGTTGTGCTTACATTTATTACGAGACCTAAATTACTTTTTTGTCTAACATAGCGCAATAAAGATTTTGAGAAACTTTGTAAGTACAATAGGAAAGAATTTTATGACACCGTGTCATGACTCATGACTTTTATGCACTATATGCAGTATGTATTTCAATTAAACAGTAGTACATAAAATCTTTTCAGAAAAAAAATATTCTTGTTGGTCTGTGGGCTTAGAATGTCTCCAAAAACACTCATAAGTCGATGCCGTTTAATTTTGATGTTTTCGATTGATCGAGAGACCAATACGTCAGTCACGTGTTTGTCTCTCAGCCAATCCTAATAAAACAAAACGGAGTCGTGTCGTGTTTTTTGCCACATTCTAAGCACACAGATTCCTTAATACCTATTGCAATTTATTCATAATATTTTGACTATCTCGTACATATCGTGCATTGTTGCCAATTATAATGATACACGACATTAGTGTCCGACCGGAGGTCGATTTTTGGCCGTAGCTGAAGGTTTAAAATGTAAGAAACCTAAAGTTTAATATTGGCTATAAGCTAATCGTTTTAAATATTATAAATGATTATGAAACTTTAAAATCGAAGGTTTATATTGACTGTATATACGTATACCATAGTAGAAAGGTAATCTTAATCTAGAGATGATAAAAATTGCCTTGCAGTATGTCAAAAATAATAACGTTTTGAAATAGTGAATTGAACATTCATCTATTATTAACTAGCTTTTGACCCGCAGCTCCGCCCGCGTGAATAAGTTTTCCCGGGATAAAAGTCCCGATCTATATTTTACCGGGATAAAAAGTAGCCTATGTATTAATCCAGGACTTGATTTACCCATGTGCCAAGTTTCATTGAAATCCGTTCAGTAGTTTTTGCGTGAAAGAGTAACAACCATACATACATCCATACATACATTCTTACAAACATTCGCGATTATAATATTAGTACGATTAAAATTTATTTATTTTGTTAGCTTCGGTCGGGCACTATTTATATATAACATAAACTATTAATTTAATTATCGAATCCTTATTTCAAAAGAATTATGCCATTCAGAAAACCAAAATACTGCCTCGGTGGCGTAGTTGTATTAAGGTACGACTGCAATGCTGAGGTCTCGGGTTCGATTCCCGGGTCGGGCAAAGTGATATTGGGTATTTTTTCTATTCAGTATCAGCCCGGAGTCTGGAATTTGTGCCCGATATGACGATAGGCTCGCCCCCTATCACATCATGGGACGGAATAAAAATGGCGAAAAGTGGGTGCATTAGTTGCGCCTCTGCCTACCCCTTCGGGGATAAAAGGCGTGAGTATGCGTAGAAAACCAAAATATTTCACAATTATAGCGGGGCACCAGCGCGGCGCGGCGCGGCGTGGTCCAGTACAAACATGATTGATCGATAACCAATAAATAGTACCTAAACAAGCCCATTATGACGTTCTTAGTATGGGCCGGTGCGATCATAAAATAAATGGCACGTGCTTACGGACAGCAGGATGTATGCGGCCTACTATGAATGTAAACCTCACGGCATTTATAATGGCAGCGGATATCGCATCTGGCAACGCTGATGTGCTAGCCCATAGAGGAAAACGAAATGACCGAGGAAGTGGACTCTCGTAAAATTGGATCGCATCGGTTGCATCGCGAGCGCGCGGGAACAATTATGGACGCGTCAACTCTGTGACTAACTTCTGGCGGAATTTTCCTAGTCTTAGCCAGATGCAAGTTGCAACTTTGCAATAATATAGACGCAATACTTAGCTGCCACGTACAACGAAATTAATATTTGCGGATTGCACTGTATGCCATAAGTATTCATGATATTAAATTCGTTTTATATGAGAATGCTCACTGCTACCAAAATAAATAGTAAATACAAAGCTAATTGGGTCCGTCAAAAAATAAATATAACAAAAAATGATATTTAATTCCATTTTGATTCTTAAATTGGCTAGCCAGTGCAAAGTCATAAGATTTAAATATCTCATTAAATGAATCGTCGAGAATCCCATAGCGTGAAAAGTTAATATGAAGTCGGCCGTTTTTGGAATTAACCGTGTGTGAAGCGACGGTAACAGCGACTTTGTATAATTACAGGCCACCTATGGTCCGCCGCCGCTGCGAGCCAACCGTCCAACACACAGAGATGGCCAACTATAAGCTAAAAACATAAAGGCACGTGTTATGTTCGTGCTATTTTTCATAGTAATTTTCTAAAACAATTTGTGCATGTATACAACCTGGAGATATATTTCTGTTATATAAAGTTTTTTACTTTATTTCTTTGCACTGAATGAGGTACTATTAAATAAACTGTAAAATGGTTCATGATATCTGGTTTTAAACGCTATCACATGAATGTGTAAACGCTGAATGGGCAATTGTGTGATCATAATATTCGTGACATTGACATTGATAGTAACTTTAGATTATAAATGGTTGGAAACATTTTAGTTTCAAAAGTGATTAAGCATGTATGTTATACAATCAAGCGGCTATTTGACCTCAATTTTTGTTTATAGTAAACTAGCTTTTGCACGCGGCTTCAAAAAATTTCAAATGCAAATTTTATCGAAATCCGTTTGGTAGTTTTTGAGTTTATCGCGTACAGTGGCGGCGGGCGACTTTGTTTTATTACGATGTAAAGGAAGGAAGGAACGATTTATATTATTATCTAAATATAGACAGCAACATTCAGCAGATAACAGACCTATTTAAAAATGACGGGTGTCGGGTCCACGGAATCTTAATTCATGAATACTCATTTGTATTGGTATTCAAGATTCGTTTAGATATTTAATTATTGACATATGCAAATCATGAATGATACTATCATTCTGCCATTGTTTGGTTTGCAACACTGGCTCATTTCATTGACGTACTGTTCTGTTCATTTCCAGGAGCTATTAAGTATTTCAGTAAGCATTTTTTGTACTCCTTCTCTTTACAACACAGCATGAATTAGATCTTATGATAATATCAAATCACAATGTGGCCTGACCGCTGTTTTCAATTAAGTATGACAAATGACAATCGCATTTTACGAAAAAACAAATTACCTATCGGAATGAGTTTTTTTTAATTCTTTTAAATGACTTATTTTGATTTGGGAATTTGTTTATCAAAGTAGTGTTATTGGTAACCTAAGGTCTAATTTTACCATGCTCTGTAAGTTACTTTAACGGCCTGTTAACTATCTTAACAGACTGATAAGATTTCTGAGTGTCCTACCATGCCCATATCCCTAACTGGGCGTTCTTTTATGGAACGCGCGATACTTTAACATTCGAGTTAATTTTAATGCTCGAGTAACTAACGCCCGTTTAATAAAAAAAATGGACCTAAACAAATCAAGAAACTAACAAACAGAAAGGAATTTACTAGTTGCGGTTCCGTTGTGAAAATTATCCAAGCAACAGCTCTATACTTGATCTAAAAGCTAGAACAACCACATCAGTCCTTCGACCGGACTCTGGACTTATCTCAATTTGTCACATTTCGTAATTTTTTTTATCGCTGTTTAGAACCAAGAAAATCACACTTATTTCAATAGTCATACTCATAAGTCTCGTTTTACTTTTTATTGAAGTTTTCGACGCCTTTTTACAATAACGTTTATTTAAGTAGCGATAATTTCAGTACAACCAGAGTGACATTTGGTCTGTATACTTTTTTTTCGTGTAGTCTTCTCGGGCAGTGCACAGTACCCTTTCAAGGGTTGCGAGCGCCTAAAGCGTTCACCCGAAAGTCCGGTGTGGCCAGAAAAGCCCACTCGCGTCAGACTACTGGCCGGTAGGTTCATTAAAAAAAAATGTAGTCTTCGCCCTCCGCTGAGTCCTCTTCACAGTTCGCTCGGCCATAGTAGCCGCCGTTACACCGCATCGTAAACACTGGCTAGCGAGAAGCGACTCCTGCGGTCACATTCATAACATTGGCATTGACAAATATATTTTTTGTAGCGTTGATTTAACTACGGAATGGTTGATTCCGCTCCGAGTATTGTATTCAGATTTTATTTGCACAGTGTCGTCGCGGTACAGCGATTATTATGTATAAAAAGTTGGTTGCGCCGTGAAGTCACGATGAGGTCGCCCAATTGTGAATAAAATATTTTGTGTGTTCTGTTTTTTTTAACTAGATATCTGTTAATGTCAATAATGGGACTCAAAAGGGAAACTTTTTGTTTTTATCTGGTTCCCTCGACATAATGTAATAATTTCTATGACGAGCAAAGTGTGTTCCGCAAATTTTTAGGGGTTAGCGACACCTGTGGGTTCTCCACGAAATATTATCAATGAAGAATGGAAATAAATCCATACAAACAAACAAAAAATGAGTGCGCCGCCAAAGAATTAGTTTTCCAAAAGGCTTCCTTGGCCAAAAAAGTTACATAATGGCTGGTATAAATGATTGTTATATTTTAACTCACAATACTGAAAACAAATTTTATTTGAAAAAATAATATAAAATGTTGCTTTGGGCGGCCGGTTTTCTCAAATCTGAGTAACTGTATCTCAGTGAAAAGCCTTAGTGTTTACACCCTTAACATCATAAACTTGCGTTAAAATTCACACGCTAGTCACATGCTGACTGAGTTGTCTCTCAACACCAGTATTATAATCTTTATTAAGAAAATAATAAATTATGGTGTTTCCTTCGTTTTATATTGGTAACGTCGCGGCGATACGAAGGACGGGGAGCAGTCGATGTAGCGGCGTTGATATGGTTATCAGTGAAATTATCTGCCGTCCGCTGGCGCCATGTTCATTATCGCCTTGAAATCGAGCCGCCGCTCAATTACAGCAACATGTACCCGGTACTGACCGCTGCGTACAGCACTACGCCGGCCCCGTCAACGTGATATGTATGACGTGCAATTATCATAACATGCACTAAATGCTGTACAGAATGTTGGTTTAATTTGAACATGTCTCATAAGAATATACAATTGAGTTCTACAGGCTCGGTGACGTAATATCTGAAGGTGTGATTGAAGTAAGGGAAAATGAAAAGTACCTCATTCGCAATTCGCATTTGGAAGTAATTAATAGAAATGTCGCCTACAACGAACATAATCCTTGATTTCGTCCGCATTCATTATAAAGCGTAGGTCGGTCTTTACCAGTAAGCGCTTTGATGACTTGTAAGTGTGCCCATGTATGTAAATCATATCAAAACGCAAGTTGTTGTTCCTTTAATGTTACAATGGCTTTACAATAAACTTTCCTTCCGTCTACAAAATCTATTTTAAACTCGCTGTTAGAATACACAGAGATGCCGATCCAGTCGATTCTGAGAAATTGAATCGATTCGAAATCCAGTGACGTCAATACGCCGGATTCCCGGAACATGTCTGAACATTATTTTATTTATTACTGTTTTATATAACCATTGTTTCCTTAACACGAATACCCAAAATTAAGATTTACACGTAATCTGGCGCAGGTGGCTAAAAATACCAGGTGTGTATGTACGGTAAAAATAGGATTATTTGCCCACAAAGTATGATACGATTGTTGAAAATATCTGGCGGTTGCACGCGGCTCGCCTCCGGCCGCAGAGCCGCGGAGTTACGCAGCCGCTGAGCCGTTCCAATGTACCATTTTATTGATGGGAGTTTAAGACGAAGAGTCAATAGAGGCCCATGTGCAATCATATTATTTATAAGTCGCCCACCGACATTACTAAATTGGTTCAAATTGTCACAACAGGCTTGATTAAACTCTATTTGTGAACACATGACATGTCGCCAATAACGTCGTTTCGTTTTCGCTACATTATTTTATTGAAACAATTAAGTAGATAAATAAATTCGTAATATGTAGCAGCTTGTTCGCAGTTACTACATTATGTACCTGTACATTGTGCATATTAAGATTTCATTTGTATTCTAATTGGGTTATTGTCTCATTGTAAGAGTGGTATCGCATTGCGTCAGATCTCAACTATAACACAGATGTACCCGCGTGGAGCGCGCGCTCGCGGATTGTCTCGCGGATGACGAAGCCTGTAAAAACATGGGCTGCTTTCGGCCCTCTGTGTTGACTTGATGTTGGCTGAAATTTTACCTTGTACCTGTCGCCTGCATACGTGTGCATAATTAAGATTTTAAGCTAGCAAGGCCTGTTTGAATCGCACAAGGTTAATTGGTAAACGGTGCGAGAAGGACGCAGGCGGGAGCCGACCCCCGTCTGCACCTGCCCGCTGCCACCTACGCGCACACAGCCCGCCCTCGGACGACAGCCTCTGACTACCAAGTACCGACATAATACATCATTATGTACATTGTATACAAACCAATACTCTATAATAATTGTTCCCTATTATGCCACTCGTTAAATATGGAATCATATAATGAAAAGTATACGTATTCTAGCCAAATAAGATCAACATTAATAACAAAGCATACTACAGCCTTCACAAAAAATATTGACCCTACACACCTTTGCAGTACGTGTTGGTTCCAGCAGTGATGTACGACTGCCGAGTGCCGACTAGAAACGCATGCTAACGTATTAGCGTATCGAAAAGGCATGCGAACCTCATTCATGATTTTCGTTTCGACCTCGGCGTGGCGGTACATTTCAATATTTTAAATGTATCGTAACTATATTTAAGTATGGACGACTCGGTGGATGTATACGGACAACCGTGGGCGGCTGGAGTGGGTGACAAGCGTGTGCGAAGCGATCACGTTTATTCCAAGGTGGGCGTAACGGGCTGAAAGACTGGATTCACGCTGCGAGGACGGATTTTATGGAGTCCTTGCTACCGAGGACGCTATGTCGGCGGTGCGCGGGGGAGGGTCGGCCAAGGGTAGGCGTTGTGTGTGCGGGGCGGGCGGGGGCTACGGCGGGTTCATTGAGTGCGGCGGATGAATGGGTCGCGATGAGTCACCGATCGATGCGGCGCCCCCGGCCCCGCTCGCTCGCGGGGCGCTAGCGGCGCGGCTGCGTGCTGCGACCACCCGACGCGGCCCGCGGCCCGCCAAACGGCGCTCGCTACAAACATCACTTTATACCTGTTCTTTCTTTATATTATTATCAACAATGAAGTTAATCATACCGTTACACATTACAAAAGTTTGTTAAAGTAAAGCAGGTTTAAAAAGTGGTGTTTACATATTATAGATACTTACATTTATAAGACCTTGACCTTGTATAACGAAAGGCACAAAGCGAGCCAGAAGAAGATTCCCACCCGATCTATTATAATTTCTAGTAGAATAAGAATCCGCTTTGATAAAATAGGTATCCAAATAGAATGTTGATAACCATAACTTATTAGCATTATAATATTTTATGACTTAAGTACCTTAACTTATCAAAGTGACCTACACAAAGTTAGAATCACTTGCCTTTAACACTTTGCACATATTCTATATTCAACGCCTTGTGAGAACATTATTAATATAATCTTGTTTAGATATTAACGACATTCCAGGACCGCCCGGTTACAGTTAATTATAATTCAATGATATTTTTTATGACTACTTACTATGACGTTAATACTCCCTCATTGGCAGCTCACTGATTGGCACTAAGCGTTATTAAGCCATCCGTAATGGCGGCCATTAAAACTTGAATATTAATTATTTATTACGAAGTGGCTGACAATAAATAGGTAGGTCACGGCTACTGTAAGATGAACCAATAGGCAACATGCCAGGGATTCTAAGTAAACGAAGTTCCATTTATCATTGATTAAAAATCTAAATCATATCATTGGGATGGTCCTAATACGGGTTTGATACTAGAAAATGATTTTTAAAACTATAATCTATTGTCAAAGTTAATTGACTCAAGATGTATTGACTGTTGGCAACAACTGGCCCGAATAAAATACCTACTGAATTCTGAACCTGAACTGAATCAGAACTAACATACGTATTACCGAGATTTGTATGGGGGCAAATACGATATTATGAATAAAAAATAAGTATACGGTAACTCTACTATATTTCAGACTCAAAATCTGGATCTACACAATCTAATAATTAGAATCTTCAAATATTCGATTTGCTCCGTTCCACTGGCATGTTCCACAGCCAATGTCCAGCCCTGCTCTGTTTGTAATTTGTATAACTGATGACATCGGCTGTATAGAGTGTATAATAGGTGTGTAATTAGCCGGTTGCCAGTAGGTATCGACGGTAGGATGCGATGGACATAATGGGAGCGGAATTAGCATCACAATGGCGCGGGGCACGGACAACGGCGGCAGGAAGCGATGCGCTCGCGCCGGAAGCCGTCTGCCTGCTGCCCGTTGTCTGTTTCCTACGCGTCAGCGCTGAAAGCCACCGGCTGCTGACCTGTATCCCAACCGCTTATACGCTTCTACTGATCACTAGATTGCAGTACTCGAATCAAAGACGAGCCGCATCGTCAAGCATACCTAAGACTCAAGCTCGCATTTCATACATATTGTTTAGAATAGTTTAAGTAGTACGAGGACGTATTTCAAACATGTTACGAGTTTATTGGGCTACAAAGTCTCTATCCGTCTTATTACAAAAAGATAGCTTAGTACTGGGTTTAAACCAAGACTAAAAAGTCTTGGTTTGTTACGGTATTAAAGTTAGTTCTCGGACTAAAATTCATTCTTATTACAAATCCGAGACTAGCCGAGGATTATCTAGTACCGAAGATAGTCCCTGGTTCAATTAGTATCCACAGATTATTAGCAAAAAATTACAGTTTCATTCACTCGGCGATTGATGCACCGTTCCTTTTAACATAAGTTTGTGTGAAGAGAAAGCCAAAATGTTTAATAAAATGTGATTTTGACGATGGTGATGATGCTAAATATTATAATATATAATATCTTGTCATTTAAATATATTTTATATCTGAATAATTTAAAATTGCGTGAATTTTGTGTTACTGTCGACTTGTTTATTTAGCTAGCGTACAACGGAATGAAGTGTGCGGTGCGCGTATTTGGATATTATTGAAATGTTTACATTTCGGTTTATTTATGATTCTTTTGAATAGCAGTTCAAATAACATAAAGAAACGTTGTTCTTTTATTATAATTATTTAGGCACGGCAACAGCGTCACAAGTGCAATAGTTTTTGTTGTGAAAACATGTGCGTAACGTATACGATAGTTATTCCAGTTGAAAATGGAGCAATCAAAGAAAAAAAGGGTGAAAATTTGACTTTTGATGTAAAGGTTAGTCCAAATCAATTGTATTATTAATAAACAGTGTAATAACATTACATAATAATAGTGAAACTACATTTATAGCGAAAATCTTCATCACTTAATTAAAAATGATTCACGCGACTACGGGGTCTATTAAACCGCTGGTTTGTTTCCAACACTTCCAAATCCATTAAATCAATGAAATTTATGTCCATTTTTATATTTTTGTTGATATTTGATTATCTTAAAACGTAATTGCGACTTGATATTCAACGTTTCGAGGTTAGTACTGGAGTTAAACTAGGGCTCAGGGAGGTTTAACTTTAGTACCATAGATAATCCTCGGACTAGCGAAAAACTCTGTTTTGTAATAACTTTTATTTTAATACATAGTTTAAACCTGGTACTAAACACGGTACTAAAGTTAAACTTCGTTTTGGAATAAGGCGGTATGTGTATACAGCCCGATTTGTTTTGGAAGTCAAAACTCAAAACGGATTCGAGGCTTGTTTTCAAATCGTACGCCGACGCGGTCAGCGTCTAAAATGTGTAGGTATAATCAAAGTATGTAACATAAAGCAAATCAAATACTGGTAAGAACACAGTGCGTTGACAAAAACATAATATTATGTTATCAAAAATCTATATACATATCGAAACATTCTAATTGCCGATCGTCCTTGATCCAGGATATAGATCTGTCAATAAATTATGCCTCGCACCTAAAATGCCGATACATTGCCGAAACACCCACGTCGACGTGCGTGTCTCAAATGGCAATAAAATGGCTTGTTGTGTGAGTTGATTGTTATTTATTTTTCGTTGCGTCAAACGATGTCGTTGCGAAATGCCACGAAGAAATGTGGAGGTTCAAAGTGCGTCTAACCACCACGCTTCAGTCCCAAAATCCTGATGATCTTTAATAAAATCGGCACTGGGTAATAGAATTATCCTGATTACTATCGTCCGTGTGTTATCGTGACTAAAGTATATTGACCGGCCTTGTTGTTACAAAAATGTTAATAAATATTTGCCCAGGTATCAATTATTATGTTTATTGTGTTTGGTGTGATTCCGTGACTTAATGTATATCATGACGTGATTCCGTGACAACAATAACTAGGTATAGTGCCACCATACACAAGTACGGTTGTATTAGAAGGATAGAAACAAGTCTCAAATCCAAATAAGGAATTAATTGGAAAGCGGGTGGACACTTGTTTACATTTCTGTGACTAGGCTAGCGAATGACACTTACACATATTCATTATCTGCCTACAATCTACGGGTTTAAACAGCGGGGCGCGTCACTGAATGGAAAAATATCAATGAGTCTGTAACGATGAATGAACGAAACCATGTTAAAATTGAATTAGCAACTCCGCCTACCAGCGTTTGCTTTGTCGGTTATCACATATCTAATTATAATTACTATATGTACGAACATGTATCACGGCACATGCAGCTCATATGAGTGTTTTTTTTACTTCACGCGTGACTCGCGAATCATTGCGTTTGGTTATTTCATATTTGGTATTGACGTGTCTTTACTAATCTAATTAGGTTTTCTTTAATCATAATATTTATAGATTTTGCAAAAGTATCCTGAACTGACTGGATTACGGAACATTAAATTATTTTATATTTTAGATATCATCGTATTTACGATATTTTATATGCTAATTAATTCTAAACAGGAAGCTGTGTTTATGATTATTATAGCTACATGTGACGATATTACGAGCTGAGATAATGATATCTGTTCTCAGGTGACTTTGGCGAGTTCCGTCGATCGTATCCGGAATGGTGCAGCGAGGCTGGGGCGCAGCATGTACCACACCTGCCTCTGATGGGATTACGGTCTGTATTTCCTGCACAATAACAAACATTTCGCTATGAATATAATGTATCGTCGGTTCACTATCACTAATATTAGATTAGCGAAGTGCGACTATCAATTTTCAATGTATTATCGTTGTCAACTTTCGTCATAATTTTCTTTGTTAGTTTAGTTTAGTTTTTTTACAATAAATTTTTTTTTTCTTATTTACACTATTCTTAATTCAAATTTATTAAAATTTAATTTCTACTTTTTAGTTGGATTTTCTATAAAGCGCGTTTTTTTTGTTCTTTTTAAACTATTTTTTGTTCTTAGTATTATTTAAAAAGTACGGGGCCCGTAAATACCTAATGATTGAGAGAGTATCAGATAATTCAACTGCAACAACTATTATTATACTTAATTGTACTGCGTACTTGTAAGTCAATCAAAATGAATATTTTATATGATTAAAATATCAGATAGACAGTGTCATTGGTAATTTCTGCTTGTCGATTTGAGTGTGTGAACAAGGAAAGTTGAAGAAACACGCCGTGGGAATAAGATTTCTTGCGCGTGAGAGATTTTCTTTAATCATTAGGCGTACGCGGAAAAATTGCGACAGTTGTACGATTCCGACATTATTAGTAATTACACTCGTTTCAATCGCTTGTCAGTTGCCAGTCATCGACTATCATTCCGGTACAAGGGACAGTTCTATCTCCATTTGCCTGACCATTAATGTCCTATCTCTATTTGATAAAACCTTAAAATAATTTATTTAAATCAACATTTTAACGTATACGTGTTGAAAGCATAAATGCTTTAAAAATTAATGAACAAACCTTTCTGTTTTTGTTCCGTTTTTTCTGCACTAAACCATTAAAAAGCCGGTTTGTGAAACTAAATCCAACGTCGCGATCTTAGCCTTAAAAAGGCAGTTATTGTTAATTTGTTTAGTTTCATCAATTGGATTATTTGCCATATAACGGATGAATTCGATTCCCAAGTTCTCCGTATTAAATGCTTCGCGATTAAGCTTTAGGCGGAGGCTGTTTTTTGTACTCAAATAATATATTTTGATACGTATATTATGGCGAAACGTGGATTTATATATGAAAACACCTGAACTTTGATCAAAGCGTGGGCCGCCCGCTCCAACCAGATCCAATCGAATAAATAAACGAATTCTCAGTATCAGTGGTGATGACAGAGGAGATTAGTCATCACTCGGCGCGGCAGGTTCTGCACGCTGACTTCTTTGTTTCCTCCACCAACCGTTTACCGCAGCAGCTATATTAATTATTAGCATTGCTCGCGGCTGCGCCCGCGTGAAAATGTTTTTCCGGGATAAAAATATTTTCCCGGGATAAAAAGTAGCCTATGTGTTAATCCAGGATATGATCTACCCGTGTGCCAAATTTCATCGAAATCCGTTCAGTAGTTTTTGAGTTTATTCGTTACAAACATACTTACATACAAATCTTTCCACTTTATAATATTAGTATAGATAGCTGTTGCCCGCGGCTCCGCCCGCGTGAATGAGTTTTCCCGGGATAAAAGTCCCGCTTTATATTTTCCCGGGATAAAAAGTAGCCTAAGTTACTCCTTATTACATCAGCTACCTGCCAATAAAAGTCCCGTCAAAATAGGTCCAGCCATTTCAGAGATTAGCCGGAACAGACAGACAGAAAGATAATTTTTTTAATAAATGTTATTTTGGTGTATGTACCGTATATATATTCATATACATGTAGTAAAAAACGGTTATTTCAATATTACAAACAGACACTCCAGTTTTATTTATATGTATAGATTAGTATTGCTCGCGGATCCGGCCGTGTGTAAAAGTTTTTCCGGGATAAAATATTTTCCCGGGACAAAAAGTAGCCAATAGCACTCAGGAGTAACGTAGCTTCCTATTAGTGACAGAATTTTCAAAATCCGTTCAGAAGTTCCTGAGATTAGCACGTTCAACCAAACAAACTCTTAAGCTTTATAATATCCTACTAATATTATAAACGCGAAAGTTTGTAAGTATGGATATCTGGATGTATGGATGTTTGTTACTCTTTCACGCAAAAACTACTGAACGGATTTCGATGAAATTTGGCACACGGGTAGATCATGTCCTGGATTAACTACTTGGATTGCTACTTTTAATCCCGGGAAAATATAAAGCGGGACTTTATCCCGGAAAAACTTTTGAATGCGGGTGGAGTCGCGGGCAAAAGCTAGTTAGTGTATATAGATTGTGGGGTCGGTGAGTGCGTTTTGCACGTGCTAAAACGCTTGATGGCCGCCGCCTGTCGGCCGCATCACCCATCACATACTTATACCCTTCATTTGTACCTACAGCACATTTGTTGAGCCGGGATCTTCGTTTAGTACCATTATGTTTAACGCGCTCATTTGCATGTCGTGGCTAAGTATAATTCATACCTACCGATGACACGACGAACAATACACATAAATAGTACACGTCTTGTTAAGGAAAAATTCCAATATTGTATCGTATAATATATGATTCACAATATCCGTGTGCCACCGTTTCAATGACCGACATCAACATAACGAGAAGGTTACGAATGTACGTTCTGCGCGTCCGGTAATAGAGCTGTAGACGGTACGTTCGCTGCACCGCTTGACTCTTCCGTCTCATAACTTTCCACGGATTACGTCACCTTGAACGTAGTGGATTGTAATCGACACGCAAAAAGAGTTTGGTTGATAAACTCATTCATCATTATGATGTCGGTTGTCTCAGCTGAGCCGTGCCGGTGTGAGCTGCAAGGCTGTGTGCGTGGAGTCCACGCTAGTCGGCACTCGACACACACTCACCTGAACACGTAATTGGTGTATTGCAATAGAAACGGTGAGACTTAGCGTTACGCTGAATGGAACGCGCCCCATTCATGCGACGGCGCGCGGTGGCGCGAATGCGGTACATGCGGTCTGCGCGCCGCAGCCCGCACCGCTCACTATTCAACTTTATTTCTTGCATAACAATAAATATTCGATAGACACGGACTACGCGGCGCGGCTTAATGAATACCGCAATGAATGAGTGCTCGTTAACCTGCGCTTATGAACGAACAGCGCCGCCACCTGTAAGTAATCTGTTAGGTATCTACTTGACATTTGTGTAGATTGAACGGTAACTTCATGTCGGGAATCTCATGAAATCACTACCTCGAGTTGCGTAAAATCTATTAAGTAACATTCGAAACATCGTCTTGACTACTACCGATGAAACGTTGATGCAGATTACTGTCATCGCCCAGACAACTATATCGCTGTTGGGTTGGGTTGGTGTCGCTCAGTTTTTTTCGGCGCTTTGTGGCTACTGTTCGGTCCGATAGCAGTAGTAAGGGATTCACCGATACTGGAGCAGGTTCGAGGGCCGGTCCGCGGCGCTCCGGCGGCTGATGGCCGACGTTTTCGATTGCTCCAGATTCGGCCCGAATAAATCCGCGGATTACTTTAATACCTACCGCGAATAAATTTGATACCTACCGCGGATTAATTTGATACCTACCGCGGATTAACTTGATACCTACCGCGGATTAATTTGATATCGACCGCGGATTACTTTGATAACACCCGCGAATAAAAATTATATCGTCCGCGGAATCCGTTTCATATCACCCGCGAGGTAGGTATGAACCACGAATTTGTTCATGGTCTACGGTTCCCTTAAGCTTGTACTTTTTCCCTGTTCGTTGTGCTTTTAACTTTCTACTTTCTATCGGCGATCCTTTTTTTTATTTGAAGGATGCAAAGGTCTTTGTCGCGTATTTCTATTAACTCGTGTTTCTACGCAAAAGCCGTTTAAAATTACTTAATAGTTATCCTTTACGCATTACGAGCATTGTTTATGATAGATAAAGCAACATTTTCCCTGTTTCGTTGTGTTATTGACTTTCTACTTTCTATCGACGACCCTTTTTTATTTGAAGGATGCAAAGGTCTTTGTCTCGTATTTCTATTAACTCGTGTTTCTACTTAAAAGCCGTTTAAAATTACTTAATAGTCGCCCTTTACGCATTACGGGCATTGTTTATTATAGATAAAGCAATCGTTACAATACACCATACCTTTCTCAAATTCTAGGTAAAACCCTTTGGGTCTTCTCATTGTCATAATAATTACGGTTCCCATTATTCACATTACCTGATATTACGTATTCAACGGAACATTTAAGGTGAAAGTCGAAACATGTTGGATCTTGTCTGCAAGGAAACAATACTCCCTCTCCATATAAAAGACCGACTCAAAATCACATGGTATCGTATTCCACTCTGTGCTCTGCTCGAAGTGTGATCTCCAGTTGTGTGTAACAGTGAAGTGATAGTAAAATTGTGAAATAGTTAAATAGTGAAAGTGTTATAAAAATGAATGTAAGTACCTTTATATACTTTGATCTAAAAGTGTTGTAACCAGATGTATCATTAATTGTTTATGCCATGTGTTGTCCACCAGGTTAATACATTTTAGCTATCTTTGATGTCTTATTAATTTATCATTGTTACTAATGTGTACATGTATACTTCGCATACCTATAAGTATTTATCATACAGTACTTACTTAACCGATAATTAAAACAGTTTCATTTCATTTTGTTACAGTTTTCTGAAAATACTTTCAAAAACTACTATTATGCTGAAGAAATCGACGAACCTAGTGATGAAGAAGGTACACTCGCCTTTAAAGTCAAAAAAGCGATATTAGCAAATAAAAGACCGATCGAATGCAACAGCATTGATGAGTTCTTCGAAAAACCAAAAAAGAAGAAGACAACAACAAGAAAGTCATCCAGTGTTGGTCGATCGACGAGCGGGGGTGTTTCATACATCCGATCAAACAGCGATGACAACAGTTCTGCATCACATCTCATAAAAATTGAGGTGTATGAAGTGAATAAAATAAAAAACATCGCACCGACGGAACATTGGAAACACGCTGATGTGCGAGTTAAATATTACGCGGAAAACGACAGTGATAAGAACTTGCAAAGTGTCAAGGACACTATATACAATATAACCAAACAGTTGGCTAGTAAGGACGATTGTGTGAAATATTTTATAGACACAGACAAATGAACAAAAGTGCCAGTGCGTGTCAATGTTTTAATATCATAACTTTAATCATATGCTTTGTACTACTATTATTGAAATAAGAAACTATTATTGTATTAACTGTACTTAAGAATCTACCTGTTTAAATTTAACTTACATTGTATTGTATTTAAACTTTGTACTCTTTTAAGTTACATACTTAATAGATTAATTTGTTTTTGATTCTAGAACTCTTTGTGAATTGTGTTATTGCTAAGTATTATTGTAAATAGTTATAAGTCTTTTTAGTGTTTTTTCATGCTCATGCTTACGATTGTAAAGTTATTGGGAACATTCATAAATTGTTTGGAAGAATTATAAGTATTGTATGGGGTTATTAATCTTCAATAAAGAAAAATCATTCATTCATTTTCACATTTCATTTATTCACCTCAAAACATGATTTAAATAAACCATTTAAAAACACATCATTGCATATTGTATTATCACTAAATAATACTTGAAAATCTTTGAGACTCTTACCATAGTATTTATAATACAGATACATTAAACAGTACTCTCCACAAACTATAGTAAAGTCATTTTGAATTCGACTTGTATTGTAATTCCACATTCTAGAATTTCTCGCTAAAAACATTCGGTGGTATCCTTGAGGTGGTCGACCGTATGAATCAAAGTACTGTCCAAAACCATTCTTATCTATGTGTATGGCGACCCAGTGAGAACCTGGTTTGTTATCAGAGTCTAAGTTGCTAACTACGTATGTAGGAGTTACCACATATATTGGTAGACGATTGGCTGCATATACATTATATTCAATACTTGGATCAATTTTCTTTAAGTAATTCTGTATTTCTATTGTATTCATTTTTATTCACCGTATCGCTGCAGAATCTTATCAGGTCGAATGATAAAGTGGTAATGTCTCATATAAGGTTAACAAGACACTATTATGGTACTTATCAGCCAAGTTGACTCTTGTTGTGGGGTTGCAAGGATTATAGTTAAACAAAGAACTTAATATTTTATGAATTCGTTTTATTGGTAACTTAAATCTAACAACAAATCTGAATTACATTATTCACGCTTAATCTAATCTTAAACAGTTAATTTTGTGTTCTTAACTACTATAATCTACTGAAATATTGCGGTTTTTATCTATTTCAATAACATTATCAAACTCCGCATAAACAATGCAATTAATAGTTTGTGATAAAGCTGTTTCAAAACGCACTTCTAATCTCACACTACCATGCTTTACAAGATTCCAATGACTTGCAGAGTTTGCTGATAAATCAGGTGTCAAATCAAACGCTAACATACAATACCCTTCAGCGTATTGTTCTCGGGATATCCCATTACCTTCATTGAGAAAGTGTATACCTGTTCCAGAAAACAATGTATGATATACTGAAGTAAAAATTTTGTTCTCAAATGAGGGTTGTAAAGCCTTTGATGGTATTTGTTGACCGTCTATATATAAACTAAAAGTATTGATGTCGTAATTTTGAAAGTTAAATGGGTTCTTAGTGAGGTTTCCATTGAAAGCAGCGTTATTTACAAATCCCACTATACACCTTTTAGGTAATTGTCCTAAGAAAATGTTATCTAGAGTTTTTCCTTGAACACCTGATGGTATTGTTAAAACTTTAACTTCAGCTCGAGTAATGGGGTATTTAGCTGTGGTAGAAGCTAAGACCTTTTGATGAGCAAGTAACACGCTGGGATTGATTCGTGCTCTACGAATAATCAAAGATGCATCCGTAATAGATACCTTTAATTTAAGGTCACCTGTAGAGGCCATGAGATTGAAATTTTCTCTAGAACGAATTAACTTAACACATATATCAACACCATTGATTAAAAATTTTTCTTGATTGAATAAATCACCATGTAAGTGACCAATCATTTCCATTTCTTTACTTTCACTAGCTAATTCTTGCCTCTTAGTAAATCCTTTATTAGTATCATCGGTGGAATCCATTTTTCCAGCTGTATCTTCATACCATAAACCACAGGTGAGGTGTGATTTTTTTGCTGCAGGAGCATAGTTCAATAAGTTTTCTATATACGCACGATAAGCATATGTGTTATTGGGTGGTGATACAAGTTTTTGATTTAAGTAGACATCAAGTTGACTGAAGAGTGAGTGCAACCAATTATTCACCGGAGCAACGACTGTAGATGCGGTTAGTTTGGTGTTATCTTGATTTACTATTTTCGCTTTCAAGTGAAGTAACGTATGAGATAAATCTATGTAGTCATCTCCTGCTCCAGGAATTTGAAATTCTATAGGACCATCATCGGCAAGAGATGAAATTGGTTTATAATGGATCCAAATTCCACTTTCAATGCTAGTTTGAGTTGACGGCAATGCAAACAAATCCAATTCGGACTTTATACATTCACAGGAATGACTATGTAAAAAAGACATTTTGATTAATTGTTAGAAAATATGTCCTTGATTTGTTTTTGAGTAATTTTTGATTTTTTTAGAGCTTTCACTTTCGCGGTCAACGACGGACTGACTCCAGGTAGACGTTTTCGTTTTGTTATATATCCGGATCCAGACATATTGATTTTATCTATTTTTTCATCAGCCTTGCGTTTCAAGTTGGAACCAACTTCTTTAAGACGTGCTTTTATTGAATCTTCCATTGGTCGCGCACTAACCATATCTGTCAATAGACCAACACCAGCGCTCAATGCCTCTTTACCAACAGCTCGAACACCGCTAGATAATAATGGTAAAACTGACCTAAACAATCCCCCAAGAAAACTACCAATTCCATGTCCTTTTTGATAAGGCGCCCCTTTATATACCACCCCTATACCTGAACCAGCCTGATGAGAATAATAGCGTTGATAAGGACATATCATGTTGGAGCGTTCAAAATGCATTATAATTTTTTAAAATGTAGTTTAACACACACCGTTCCAAATTGAAATGGTATCTTTTGTCCGGTGCTTGACCTTATATCTATTTCAATGGTATCGAATTCTCTTCGCATTACCGATAAGTAATGAGGAGGTGAAAATACATGCATTTTATTGGCACCATAGATGTATTTTGAAGGATCTAATGGTATTACTCTCAGAAGAGGTGTCATTACATCACCTACAATTTGAGGTTCAACTATATCACAGTAAACGAATAGTTGAGATGGTAACCCTAAATGTAAATTAGCTGGACATTTAGCTAAATTCTTTTCAACAAGGTTTCTGTTTGGTTCAAATCCCAACTGTAAGCCTAGTTTAGGAGATAATGTTACAGATTTTATTGATTCGTCTAACACAGAAACAGAAACAAATTTAGATATATTATCGTAGCGGAATTTGATTTTTTCTCTTATATTATTTAATGCTGATAAAATATGGTTAATATTATCATAGTTTGTGGCAGGTATGTGAGTCTTATAATAAACTGTAGATAGTTTGTCTTCATTGGGCATTTTCATGATTTTTGTTATGTAAATAACATTCTCATGATCTTGAACAGTAAACATGGTGCATGGATATTGGAATTCAACGATTCCTACACACCATTCTCCTTCCAATATTATGGGTTTGGGTAATTTTGTTGAAAAAATTGATGTTTTGTTCTCAGGAAAATATTCCATTGAACTATTGCTAAGTAAAGTTAAATAAAAATCTTTAATCATATTTTTTTTAAACTGGAAGCTAAAATCCAACTATTAAATTTGTTTGGATAACCTTTCCACTTAACTAACACTTGTTGTCTGCTGCCAGAGTAACGAGAGCGAATTATTTTATCAATCTTGTGTTCAATGGTGGGGTCATAAATGACCTTTTGTAATTCTCGTTCATAAAACGTTCCTACTATCTCCTCACCATCTAAATCTTTTATAGTATAAACGGGCCACGGAGTACGTTCTATTATAGAAGAAATCACAAATATTTCATCGCTCCAATTAGATTCATAACCTTTTTGGAATACATGTTTATATTTAGTTATTCTGACATGGTCACCGACATGAAACATAGGTAGTATAGTTTTTGATGATTTTTCAGATTTTTCATATAAATTACTCCAAACTGTCATTATATTATTAGAATTAACATCTGAAGGACACATTTTAATACTAGAATGGAAACTATGATTGTAAGAGTGTATCAAATTCTGCAAAATATCAATATATTTATGTGTATTCTTGTGTGTAAAATAGCGCCACATCTTCATTTTTAGCGTTCTTTGAAATCTTTCTACAATGCTTGCTTTGATGTCTGGATTATTTGTCGTATAGTAATTTATGTTTTTTGTTTTAAAGTATCTTTGAACATCTTTCGATACAAATTCAGTGCCTTTATCAGATTGAATGTGAGTGGGTGTAGTATTAGCTTCATTAAATATACTGTCGAAACACTTTTTTACGGTTTCTGAATTTTTCTTTTTCAAGGGTCTAGCATATGCATATTTACTAAAAACATCAATAACACAAAGAATGTAGTTGAAACCTTTATTATCTTTAGAATAAGTCCGCATGTCGCTTAAGTCAGCTTGCCAAAGTTCATTGAGATTAGAGAGAACGTATTTGTTCCGAGGGAATTTTCTATGTACTGGTTTGTGGAGTGTATACGTAGATTGGGATTGCAACCAGTTTTTAACTTCTTCCTTTTTCATTTTACCTTTCATAGCTTTTGATAATTTGTCGATATTGCTATATCCAGCTGGGTGTGATACATCATAATAAATTTGATCTAATTCTAATAAGGGGTCCATTTTTCCCAATCAATCTTTTTCTTAATTTTATTTGCGTGTTTATCTTCGCTCGTTGGCGTCAAATATACCTCTGTGTTTTGTGGCGGTTGTTCTTCGATGGCGTTTTGAAGTCGAGCTATGTACTCACGTCTTTTTGGATTGCCAATATATGTTAAAGGTACTTTTAAATCCTTTAACGCTTTAGCAAATTTTTCCCAACCAGGTGGGTCGTTGTTTTTTAATGGTCGCAGTGTATCGCTTACTAAATCGATAATGTTACTGTTAGGAATCACTTCATTATCTACAATCACTGTGCCAGCATCATTCCAATAAATTTTGTTTTTATTTAGTGACACCGAATTCAATAACAACTCACCTTTTTTTACATATGTTTTTGGTATTAAATTTAAAATTTGTTTTGTTGAGTAGGAAGGTTTTTTTTCGAGTGTAAAACTTTCTTGTTGCTTCTCTTCATCACTCAGTGTCTGACTGACAACTACATCTTTATTCTTGATATCATTATTTATATTAAAAAATTTCCAGCTTTCAGATGTGGGTTTAATGTTATCGTCATTTGAAGTTATTATAGGGAGTTCAATGGGACGACGATCTTCTTCCATAAAGTGAAGATATCTTTGTAAAATTTGTAAGTATAATTTACACTTTTTTCGATCATCCATATTACTGTCGAGTATTTTTTCCATTTCACTATCTAAACGAGAGGTAGGATTTTCATTTCTTTTTTGATTTAACTTATCTATTAAGCTTGGATCAACTAACAACATTTTTTTGGCGTGTTCCATTTTTAAACTAGTCCACTTATCAATCCACTCAAAATAGAACCCAATATAATCGGAAGAAATGCACCACCTTTTTGAACTATAATATTCTTTCTTATTTTATTTGTACTTTTACGTACCAATTTTCGTAGTAGATTTTTATACTTTTTTAGTTTACTCTTTGATTTTTCTTCAAGTTTTATATTTCCTTGTAAAACGTTATGAATACATTCACATATAAAATTAATTTCGTTTTCGTTACAGACTTTTAAAAGAGCTTGTTGATGTTTTGGTTTAAGTTTATAAAGAGCATTTAATAAGTGTTCATGCGTCTTTAAGCGTCGATCCATCATTTGTAAATGACGGGTATTGGTTGGTTCTTGACATATTTAAACTCTTTTGTGGGAATGTACACTGTAGAATGACCATCAGATGGATATATCTTTGATTTAATTCGACACATGTCAAAAGTGTCTTGTTTTAGATCTATCATCAAATAGCCATGTGCTTCTTTTGTAGCATCTCTGTAAGCATCTTCTATGAATTTGCTATTTTCTGGTGATACTTGTCGTGCTAACTAACGTATTTGAGTTTTATCACGTGGGTTTTTAAAATAAATTATGTAGTTTGAATTCAAAGAAATGTCTCTTTGTCCTTTACCTTGATGAAATAAATTTTGAGTAATGTAAAATACACTCAAGTTCCTATGATGACTACCTTTGGTAAATATGTCAACAATGCGACCATCAGATTCCCTCATGAGATCATCGATAATAATAAGGTTAGCTTCCTTTCCATCAAACATATTCAAATCTGGTATACCCTGATAATAGTTTACATTTGGTAAATTATATAAGGGCTGCATTTCATCAAAACACCAAGTAATTTGATGAAAATTTGTGTTGCACACCTCATTAATATGTTTAATAAAGTTTGTTACAAAATTAGACTTTCCACATCCACTTGGACCTGCAACTATGGCAGTAAAAGGATGATAAAAATGAAACATTTTTAAATGCACGTGTGAACTCGAAAAGCGTTTCGGAATGAATAAAACTAGAAGTTACGATTGAATGTATTATATTTGATTTTGTTTTATATACAAAGATTACATACACAAATACTTTGAAAAATGATCACATACAGTTCATAGCTGTTTTGAAAAATATTACAGTAAGAAAATTATTATAAAATAAAGTTAAATCAGGTATAACAAATAACTAACTACATACATTAAAATTTACATCTAATTTTTCATGATATTATACAAAACAGTTGTCATAGTAAAAAAATAAAGAAAAAAGATAGTACATAATAAAGACAGAACTTTAAGTTATTAAAAACCACAATTAAAACACACACACACATTAACATACATATTTTCGTTGTACAGAAATCGTTGATAAAATCAAATGTCCTTTATTTTATAATGACCCCATGCAAGAGTATCTGTTGAATTTTCTATTAAATAACGTTTTGTGTCATTATGTGATAAAGATATTTTATAAATTTTTTGTGTATATATAGCATGTTTAATTGATTTAAATCTTATCATTTCACTGTATTGCATTTTCTTTTCATATAAACATGATTTATAATCGGTAAGACAAAATTTTTTTGTTACACTTTTGTTAATCCCTTTTGCTTTACATATACATTTATTCTGCACATCCATTGCATACATTTTAGAGCGAAGACCTACAAACTCTTTAAGAATTTTACCGTTATTTTCGTCTTTAAAAAAACCTAACCGTTTTTTATTCAATAATGGTAAACCATATTGATTATTTGGTGGATAGTCGGACGTATCAAAGTAGTTGACTAAATCAAGTTTTATATCAGCATAATAATTTTGCGTAAATATTTGATATATTAAGCTATCGGTATCAGTATATAGTAACTTAATATTATCTTGATATTTCATTTTCATATAATCGTAATGGAAATCGTATAGTAATGTTTTAGATATATCTAAAATACAAAAACCGAGGTAAATTGGTTTATTATATAAAACGTTAGTTTTATTTAATTGTATTGCAACTAAGCTCTCTGAGAATATAGATAAACTATGGAATTCTGGTCTTGCTATCAAAGATTGAGCACCTTGAGTTTTGCCACGATTTAACCAATGATTAATTAATTTGACATTAACTCGTTTTCTTACATTTTCCATTGTTTTACCAAAAACAGAATTATTCATAAGTTTAAAAAAATCTTTCTCAAAATCTGAAGTGGCTAATGAACGCATATGAGTATTCAAGTCTATGTAACTTTTCAACCACGCGGATTGTTCAAATTTTAAAATTCTATGTACTTTAACCAATCGGAGACCATTTTTTAAACATTGCTTAAGGTTTCTATAATGAATGACGTAATTTTTTTTATTTTTTAAATTTGGGATCAGTTTCCTGTCTTTGCTGTTTCCTAAACATACGTTTTCTGGACAAAATGGAAAATCTGAATGAAAATCATGTAAATTTTTTGAATATTCTAAATCTACTTCCAAAATTAAACCATGTTTGGCATCATCGGCTATATTAAAATCTGTATTTATATCGACCCATTCAAATTTGCCTGTTGGGAGACATTGGGACATAGCCCAACCATAAAGGTTATTTGCGTCTAAGTACATCAAAAATGAAGATGGTTTATCTGAATCGTATTCCGACATAAACATGTTATTTGCCACTGCATGTCTATTGCTGCATTGTGATATACCCCCCCGAATATTATTCGCTATAAACGTAACCTTGTCGATATCTGTTAAAAGTTCCAAATTTATTTTGGTAAAATTTAACATAGCATCCCAACTTAAACCAGGTGCTGTATAATAGTGGGCAGGATCTAAACCGTATGTTTTAAGACAGACATCCCTAAAGTTTTCAAATATATCTGCTAACAACAATACATCTGTTTTTAAATACAGGTCTGAATATTCACCCATGTTTTTACAATTAAAATGATTCCACACGTCTTGAGCATGATGGTATTCACTTTCTGTAATGTGACTATCATTTAAAGAACTATAAAATTGATCGCGAGTGGGAAGAGAAGTTATTTTTAAAGAATCAAATGTCGTCATGTATTCGTATGGATAAACACCTTTTCTTATTAAACGTTTAAAATCTTCTTCACATGGATATTTTAATTTGAGTTCACGAAATTGTTCAAGTAATAAGTTCTGAGCTAATTTGTTAAGGCTACTTGACATAAATTTAAAAGAATCAAGAAATCGTAATTTTATAACTCTGTTATTGATTTGTAAAACTTTAGAAAAAGAAATATATTTTTCCTTGTTCTCAGGAATAAGTTCAATGTCACCTTTCTCGAAATCAAGACCATGCACTATGAAATGAGCGTCATAATTACTTAAATTATGTAAAAACACTGGCACAAAATTAGGAGCTTTGTATTTCTGAGAGCATACTCTATGAGCTACACCTTCATATGCACCAGTATGCCAATTATAAGATATTGTTCTATCCACGTTTAATTTAGTAGCACAAATGTAACAAGACTCACTTTGATTGATATTTATTTTATTTTCTTCAGTTAACGGTAATGGTGATTTGACAAAAGAATTCTTTTTACAAATATTTTCTAAATCTGCGTAAATGAATTGCATAAATTTTAGCGCACAATCTTGCCCTGTATAAGACCTATATACTGAAAGATTATCATCATAAGAACATTTAACATAATACCCAAAACTATACGTTTCATGTTTTTGAATATTAACAGTTGATGATTGATTTGGATTGTTAGAACAACTCTCTATTGGTTTTAAAAATGCTTCAAAGTCAGCATACACAACGAATGGAACTCTTAATTTACGTTCATAGTTGTTAAATGAAATGTGGTTTGATGGTATTAATTCATTAAACCAGTTTCTTTTTCTATCGTTTTCCGATGGTAAATTTGTGCACACATTGAAACAGTCATTTTCTTGGTGTCGTTTTAAATTATCTAATGACGTGAAATTTAATAAACACCCATCACAAATATGAACTGCATGTTCAGAAGTCGATAACTGTTTAGATAATAATCTCGAGAGGTTTTTAATATAACAGAAATGACCTTTAGAACCTTGAGATATATACAATAAGTTTAAGTGAGTATTTTTACGGTGTTTCGTAAAGTGTAATGGACCCACAACTTTATTTGATTTGCTTATTGAATCATATTGTAATCCAAAAACATTAATACTTATACTATTTAATTTTTCAAACTTATGGATGTCATTAATTTTTATAGGAAACGATAGGTTATCAAATTTTAGTTTGTTTTTGTGTATTACATAAGATGATACCCTATTGGAACTATGAGTAGCTGGAAATAATCCTGACAAAACTGCCCAACGAAAGCATTCGTGATCGTTATTTTGAACATTGATTACAGCTTTCTTATGTTTTATATCTAACGGTAGGTCTATGTATGAAGATCCACGCAATGGGTTAAATTTGTTGACATTCATATCCAAGTGATTTATTTTAACTAAACTCCATCCACTACCTTTTTTTTGGAAATTGGTCATTTTGTTTGTTATTTCGGTAATTATAGATGAGAAAATAATATCTTTGTCATCACCTTGACAAACAAGATAGTTTGAAATTTGAAAATCAAAAACATTGTGTAGATTTTTTGTTTCTTGTGTGAAATCCGCATTGAGAATAAAATTAACTTTTACAACAGAATATTCTAAGATAGATCGTTCTAGTAATGTATAAATTATTTTTTTAATATTTTGTAAAAATAATTCAGGTGATTCAAGCTGTGTATCAGAAACTAAACTAGATTTCACTCGATATGTAATAATTCTATTACCGAAAGCACTATCAATGAATTGAACATTAGGTAGATTATTATCTCTTCTAATTAAATTATTTTTATGTTTATTGCTCTTATAGTGACTGGTCATATATTTTTTTGATACATATATGTGACACTCTGGACATTCAATTTTATCATTATGCTGTTCTGTACTTACATTTAAAATGTTATCCAGCGACGATGTAGATGTCGAAGGAGCTTCAAGATGAATATTTTTTCTTCTCTTTAATGGATCCTCTTCAAACAATTCAGTTGGCGCTAATCTTTTCCTGCTGCCTTCTCCATTCTGCATAGATCTGATGGATAAGAAAACTGTTAAAAAAATGTTATCTCACGAAATAAATATGCTACTATGTTTCTATTATTTAAATAGATACTAACATTATTTGTTATTTACACTGCAAACAATATGCTTTCATTGATAATACACCATCAATATCATCCTCATCGGAATGAGTTTGTTTTGAGATTTTATGTCCACTACATGGTGTATAATAAGGAGAAATATCAGGATCTCCCAACATTGATTCTGGCAAAACATTTAATATATACCAAAACCGTATGAAACGATGATATTTATGTAAAATTATCTTTTTATCGAAACTTGCAATCTCACTCTGAGATAAACTAGAAATATCAAGTGAGTGGTACATTTTGGTTGCACTTCAATGTTAAAAATATAAACGGAAGAAACAAGTTGAATGATTGTGCAAGATGTTCGAACCATTATAAATACTTTAAGTGTATCCCCTCTTCATGGATTCCCAAAACATGTTGCAACTAGTCTTAAAATAATAAAAAATGTTTTACTCACGTTTCAACTTGTCTTTGTTCCATTTTATCACAGAGCTCGTACAGTTCTTTGTCGTATTGCGATGACATCAGATCTATTGATTCGATGTTTTCGAGAAGTGCGACGAGTTCCATGTTGTATAAATCACAGCTTGTATCCATGGTAAGGAATGTCTCAGTATTTTTAAAAGTTATTTCAACGCTTATATACTACCCAAAACAACGTAATTACATTCTAAGCTATCCACTTTTTTCCAAACAATTTATGAATGTTCCCAATAACTTTACAATCGTAAGCATGAGCATGAAAAAACACTAAAAAGACTTATAACTATTTACAATAATACTTAGCAATAACACAATTCACAAAGAGTTCTAGAATCAAAAACAAATTAATCTATTAAGTATGTAACTTAAAAGAGTACAAAGTTTAAATACAATACAATGTAAGTTAAATTTAAACAGGTAGATTCTTAAGTACAGTTAATACAATAATAGCTTCTTATTTCAATAATAGTAGTACAAAGCATATGATTAAAGTTATGATATTAAAACATTGACACGCACTGGCACTTTTGTTCATTTGTCTGTGTCTATAAAATATTTCACACAATCGTCCTTACTAGCCAACTGTTTGGTTATATTGTATATAGTGTCCTTGACACTTTGCAAGTTCTTATCACTGTCGTTTTCCGCGTAATATTTAACTCGCACATCAGCGTGTTTCCAATGTTCCGTCGGTGCGATGTTTTTTATTTTATTCACTTCATACACCTCAATTTTTATGAGATGTGATGCAGAACTGTTGTCATCGCTGTTTGATCGGATGTATGAAACACCCCCGCTCGTCGATCGACCAACACTGGATGACTTTCTTGTTGTTGTCTTCTTCTTTTTTGGTTTTTCGAAGAACTCATCAATGCTGTTGCATTCGATCGGTCTTTTATTTGCTAATATCGCTTTTTTGACTTTAAAGGCGAGTGTACCTTCTTCATCACTAGGTTCGTCGATTTCTTCAGCATAATAGTAGTTTTTGAAAGTATTTTCAGAAAACTGTAACAAAATGAAATGAAACTGTTTTAATTATCGGTTAAGTAAGTACTGTATGATAAATACTTATAGGTATGCGAAGTATACATGTACACATTAGTAACAATGATAAATTAATAAGACATCAAAGATAGCTAAAATGTATTAACCTGGTGGACAACACATGGCATAAACAATTAATGATACATCTGGTTACAACACTTTTAGATCAAAGTATATAAAGGTACTTACATTCATTTTTATAACACTTTCACTATTTAACTATTTCACAATTTTACTATCACTTCACTGTTACACACAACTGGAGATCACACTTCGAGCAGAGCACAGAGTGGAATACGATACCATGTGATTTTGAGTCGGTCTTTTATATGGAGAGGGAGTATTGTTTCCTTGCAGACAAGATCCAACATGTTTCGACTTTCACCTTAAATGTTCCGTTGAATACGTAATATCAGGTAATGTGAATAATGGGAACCGTAATTATTATGACAATGAGAAGACCCAAAGGGTTTTACCTAGAATTTGAGAAAGGTATGGTGTATTGTAACGATTGCTTTATCTATAATAAACAATGCCCGTAATGCGTAAAGGGCGACTATTAAGTAATTTTAAACGGCTTTTAAGTAGAAACACGAGTTAATAGAAATACGAGACAAAGACCTTTGCATCCTTCAAATAAAAAAGGGTCGTCGATAGAAAGTAGAAAGTCAATAACACAACGAAACAGGGAAAATGTTGCTTTATCTATCATAAACAATGCTCGTAATGCGTAAAGGATAACTATTAAGTAATTTTAAACGGCTTTTGCGTAGAAACACGAGTTAATAGAAATACGCGACAAAGACCTTTGCATCCTTCAAATAAAAAAAAGGATCGCCGATAGAAAGTAGAAAGTTAAAAGCACAACGAACAGGGAAAAAGTACAAGCTTAAGGGAACCGTAGACCATGAACAAATTCGTGGTTCATACCTACCTCGCGGGTGATATGAAACGGATTCCGCGGACGATATAATTTTTATTCGCGGGTGTTATCAAAGTAATCCGCGGTCGATATCAAATTAATCCGCGGTAGGTATCAAGTTAATCCGCGGTAGGTATCAAATTAATCCGCGGTAGGTATCAAATTTATTCGCGGTAGGTATTAAAGTAATCCGCGGATTTATTCGCGGTTTCCGCGGGCCGAATCTGGAGCAATCGAAAACGTCGGCCACCAGCCGCCGGAGCGCCGCGGACCGGCCCTCGAACCTGCTCCAGTATCGGTGAATCCCTTACTACTGATAGCTGTTATTTATTTGCTTCAATTTTTTTTTATTAATACTCACCAGATATCGCTTGGAGCGTATTGGGCCGTTGGGACGTTATCTGTCATTTCCCTGGGGTCAGTGTCACTACTAATCAAGTTATCGCGAGGACAGGGAGATTTACACACACACTCACGCCTTTTATCCCCGAAGATAAGGCAGAGGCGCAACTAGTGCACCCACTTTTCGCCGTGCGTATGACGTCCTATGACGTGATAGGTGGCGAGCCTATCCCCATATTGGGCACAAATTCCAGACTTCGGGCTGATACTGAATAGAAAAATCCAGTGTCACTTTACTCGACCCGGGGATCGAACCCGAGACCCCAGCATTGCAGTCGTACCGTAATACAACTACGCCACCGAGTCAGTAAGGAGATTCAATTTTAAAGTATTGAAATTATTCGATTCGTATTTATGAACTATGTAATAATTAAAACAATTTATTTTTGTACACACACATAAAAACACCAAAAACATTTATTAAAAAACAAAAACACAGTTAACAATATTAAGTATACCATGGATTTGTTGCAATATGTGTGCTAGAAGGGTTACCAGCTTAGTATACGCTGTTCAACAGCCCTGATTTATAGCTGTACCCTATTGTTACATAGCACAACAAATCTTTACAAATGTACTCAATTAATAGGTTGCGTACCACACTACTTGTCGGCTAAATAATGCTTCAGGTTAAAAAGTGACAATGTCACGCCGCTTTAATGTGGCGGCGTTCTGGTGGCATAAAACATTCTGGTTACTAATAATCATTAATCATTACGATGCCAAGCTAATATAATACATAGCTTAACTTATTAAGACAAAGGGCTGGTTTTTCAAACGACAGATAAAATTTATTTGTAGGATAAACAATTTATAATGACACTTGTATGCATAAGTTGTAAAATTTTGTCACTTTTATATTCAGTCAGGCTTGAATTTAATTAATGAATAAGTTATGTTTGACGATTGAAAAATCAGCCCTAAATAATTTTGCGACGTGGTATCTCGTGCCGCCATGATATGTATGCACTGTGCCTTAACCCTAACGAGGTATCGGGTAACCATATAAAATACACACAGTCTAAGTATGATTGGCTTCGTTATAATAACACAATATATAATTGATACAGGTTTCACACGTCCATTCGCCAATAGGAAAACTGGAGGATAAAATCAACCATAGTTAAATCGCGTTTATCGACCCACGCGTTTTCCATTTATATTACATCGTCTACAAATAATAACCTTAAGTAATGGCTCCAGAAGGTCACATTGCAGGTAGCTATCGTGTTCGTGAATGTTTTCGGAAAAACGCCGACACCGTAGTGTGCGCCGCGCGCCCACGTGTACTGTTATGACAACGCCCTTTCGAGTTTCGAGGAGTAGTACCGAAATGTTCTATAAATAGCCGCGTACGATTTATGGCGTAAATGTAATCACGCCTACGCGCAATGATCGCGCCCAGTCACTCCGTACCTACTGCCTAAAAGCCCCTACAAATATACTATGCGATGTTAGTGCGCGGACAGGTATATAGAGTTGTTTTTCGCTAACCGACAGCGCTAATAGTGTACATCTGGGACAACTTTACATTAGGATTGCCATTTGCTTGGTTTTTTTGAAATGTGTGTTAGAATTTTACCTTTCAGGACTTCATAAAAGCCTAGATCAATCAATAAACATTATAATTAAGATGTGTCGTATTCCATATTTTATAATGAAGGCAAAATAATGGTGTTGCTTTAATTGCCGGAACTTGTTATTTTCGCCTAAATGTAGAAGCTAAACGAATAGGTTAAATTGATTTCTCGATTTTGCAACACTACGCGGTGTGTGCTGGCGAAATTCCTGTATTACACTTGACTACGTGTGATTACTAATTACCTTAACCTCAGATCATACTAGCTGAATCAGGTGTTAATGAGTTCAATATGCTCGGATTCGCTTTCATCTTGTCTACTAATGAGGATAACGGATACTCTTTGAAGGAATCTGTATTCATATGTAAATTTAACACAAAAGAAACTGCATCTTCTTTATTTAAACAACCTATTTGCTTCGTGTGTGTAACCACCAGCCGCGATTATGGACTTAATCGGGAAATCTTGAAGCGTAGTTTTGCTTAACCAGCCGATTGTGATAATACTCATGCTCGCCGTCCAGTAAACAGTACTATTGTCCTGCATGATAACCTGCAGTAAACATTATGCAATGTTTATATTAGGACACGGTTGGTCACGCAAGCTGGGTTACAATGGTTGCTATACAGACTGACGTCAGCGTGACGTCACAGGTTGTAAGGCAGACATGGCCATGGTGTGACGACTTCGCCGGTGACGTGCTCTAAAGTCTCGTAGACGGCAGGACGAGAGTTCCATTCATTATTATGGCAAAAATGTTTCAAAACAGACGTGTTTCCTAAATTCTATAATTGATTAAGTTTGTGAATTGTGACGTTTTGTTTGATTTAGTACTGTAAAGATATTAGGTTTTTACCTATGAAATTGCCGTTTAGTATACAGAAAGTTAGTATTTTTTTTTATAAATATTTTTTATTTCAATCAATCGAAATATGCAACAATGCTATCGATGCATCTCTGCCAGCGCAGTGGTAATTTTTCAATGGCTTTCTTGAAGATGTCATGTATATGGGAGCCTACAAACTCTTCAAAGGCACTTTATACTGTCTTGAATATTAGACAGAAATCCTACAACAGACGGTCTCTAAGCTACAAGAGTTAGGGTTGGAAGTTTTGCGTCATCCACCGTAGGTACTCACCAGGTGTTGCGCCGACAAACTTCTACTTTTCCCAAAATATTTATAAAAATATGACTAACTTTCTGTATACTAAACGGCAATTTCATATGTAAAGACCTAATATAATCTAAACATAACTAAGTAATTAATACGAACCACGACCGGTGCCGGCAGATACATTACGATGTACGGTGCGTATTTCCATATTCTAACAGACTTCAAGAGAAAGTAATCCAAGGTTTCCGTTTACAGTATAACAGATATCAAATTCCTTGAATGATTGTAACATATTTTACCAATTACCCTTTAGAGAAAGTTTTTATTTCATGAATATTACGTGTTTCCATATAATATTGTCCAATATCCCGTAGACGTCGTGTCTGCAGTTTTTATCAAGCTGAAATAAGGTACTTATTCGTCTTGAATTGTTGATCCGGCACTTAGTTGATTGATGCGTCACTTCGTTGACTCCTGTCCGTTGGAACGAAAGTACTGGTCGGTGGTCATGCTTGTCCTATCTGAATCACGCACGCCTCAGGCGATGCCGCGATGTTGCGTCTTTATATAGTTTCGTTTTTGTTTTAGAGATGCTTTAAGGTCGAACAAGAACTTTGAAATAATGTTTCGCTGCTTCAGCGTACAAACAAGTCGAGGTAACAGGCACGCTAGATGAATTAAAAGCCAGGCGTAGTCCAGTAATCAGCATCGGCGCGGGCGTCACATTGCACAGATACATGCACAAGCTTACTTCATGCTAATTCATGTGTTAAATTGACGATTTATTAATTACATGTCCGATAACGTTATGCGAGTACATACGTCATTTGAATCCGCGTTTGATTTGCGATTCGTTGTGTTGAGTTAAATTAATGCGGATATCAAAGCGGATTCAATATTTACTCATTGATAAAACAAATTATCTCTTTTATTATAAATGTCACGAAGGGTAACGAAAATTGTCATTTCATGTATCGCATCTGTATTGTACATACAATATAATTATAATTAGTTTTTCATTACATGATATACAATGTAAATAAAGGTGAATCTACTGTGTAACGTAATTTGTGTAAAAAGTCAAAGCTCTCATGTAAATACAGGTAGTTTCACAATGACTTGTGGTTAACACGTGAAAAACTTTATTTTGATATAACCGGTTTAAACTAAACTAGGTCCAGATAGGTGTTTGCAAATGGATCCGTTTTTTTTCGTAGCAAAAGTGAATTGTTATTCCCTTCCAACATGAGCGACTGAGGGGTTATGTTAACAGGGTCACACTCACCGTATTTACGACCGGGCACTAAAACGTCGAGGCATCGCTGGGCCAAATCAACCACTAAACAATAGATACAGTATTAAACCGGTATATGAATCAAAACCTTACGGTGGCCTTCTTCGGCGCATTAGGGACGGCAGCTGGTACACTAGGTGAGAGCCGTTCAGATGACAACTATAACCGTTGCACGGTGTCACAAACCCGCCAGTGCCCATTGCCACGAACGCCAACGGCAGCATGAGCCCAACCACCCACACGGCCGGGAATTGGTTAGAACCAACGCGACGCGAAACCGGCTGCCGTCGGATAAAGGTGGATCCACTCTTTTCTACACCGGTTACAACAAAACGTATAATAATTATTATCTCAGTCAGTAATTTTGTTTTCTTTTTTAATGTCTGACAGGAAGTCGCATGCGTTTTATCTATACTAATCTATACTATTATATAAAGCTGAAGAGTTTGTTTGTTTGTTTGAACGCGATAATCTCAGGAACTACTGGACCGATTTTGAAAATTCTTTCATTAATAGGAAGCTACATTACTCCTGAGTGCTATAGGCTATACTTTTTATCCCGGAAAAACTTTTCCACGCGGGCGGAGCCGCGCGCAATGCTAGTAGTTGATAAATGCTGGTTTTACAGTCAGGTTGTCGAGGTCATAGGTCCTGGATTCCTATAATGAAGATGGTGACGTCACCCGCCGCCATCGTGACGTCACCACGCCAGCGTTCATTCACCAAACTATATTCGTCGGTCACGGCCAGTATGGCACTTGAAACTTTTACTTGTACCGATGCCGTTTATATAATTATGGATCGGGTTGTAGTGACAAAACGAATGCAATGCTAGTTTCAATAGTGCGTGGTTATAAGGGTATTCAATTAAAGGTGTTTTTATTTAATATACTATTGTCTGGTTGTTATTTGTAGTTATTAAGTAACATAGTTAAGTATGAGAAAGATTTTTTGACATAATTTAAAATCGATACAAATCAATTAAATTTACTTAGAAGAATGTTCTGCTTCATACTGCTTTAAAATATATCACCCGTTGTACGTTCTCTTTATTTAAGTATAACTGTTATTGCGTGATGTTTCATATTATTAAATTGTCTATTAGAGGCAATCTATTCGGAGAATAAATCTACTCTTATATTATGTATGAAATAGTTAAAGACTCTGCTACTACATTTTATTTGGCTACATACCACATTCATATTAAACCGATAAATAATAATCAGTTTAATATTAATGTGGCTTATTTATCCGGATAGACGATATTATCTTTTGTAGATGATTTGTCCGATATGGCGATAGGCTCGCCACCTATCACATCATAGGACAGAATACGCACGGCGAAAAGTGGGTGCACTAGTTGCGCCTCTGCCTACCCCTTCGGGGATACAAGGCGTGAGTATGCGTAGATGATTTGTTTACAGTATTACTCACGGCAAAATGTACAAATTGCGTTCAAAACTGGTAATGTAAATAAGGTCTATTATATATATATAATGCGATATCACAATAGCCGGTCGTATACCTGCTGCCTACGCTTATTAACATTTATGTACTGGTCCGATTAGTTCACAATTACGTTCATTGAATAAATGTTGCGCTGCTTTACTACGAATGTATTACGAGTCACACAGATTTGTCAATACAATTATCTTTTATACCATCTATGGATGATTCGGCAGTAATCGTCAAATTAAAGAACGTTAATGAATACGTCAATACCTTGAGAATACGCGCTCACAGTATTGAAATAAACGCAAAAGTCGTCATTGTTTTTAACTGACAACGTTATTACTCGTATTAGAAACGGCCGGTCCCCTTTGTCCGGATGACTCGGCAGTCGGCTCGTTAAAACTCCTGCCAGGATGGGAACGAGCGGGTCGAGCATTAAAAAACAGTCCCTTGCAGGCGGTCATTGGCAGCGAGTGGGTCGAGCCGCATTCCTGTGCGCCGGCGCACGCACTCGCACGCCCACACGCACCGCTCGCCGCTCACCGCTCGCCGCCACCGAGCGCTCCGAGAGCACCGACTGAGGAGTCGCAGCTCGGTGCTTCAGCGATGCTCGACACCCGTATATATTAGACTCGTTCATTAATAACACGATCGGCGGTGTCGCGACTTCCGGCGCTTGCACCCGTTGTGCTCATTCAAATAAGAATGGTATTCGCGCGCCGGTCGCCTGCGCACCACCGCACCGCCTCCCCGCCGCCCTCGCGTACACAATGCAATACCAGCAGTGTATGCGCATTCAAATGAACCTCTCGATTATTATTTTACGGTTGAGTCACATTCTTCCTCCACGAACAGTTTGTTACGCGGCCATTCTTACCGCTTGCGTAACGCCGCGCGGCCAAGGAGCAAGTGGCCGAGGTCCGATCTCCCGCATATAGGCAAATCGAAGTAAACAATGTCGTTGCCATTATCAGATATATCAGAATGGCAAGTAGCGTGGGTGAGCTCCCCTGAATGGACGCGTCGGATGGTCGTCGCCCACGCGTGGCACTAGCGCGGCCCACGCCGGCCACGTCCCCACCTACTACGGGCCTAATGTGTCAGTACTCGGAAGGTCTGCCGCCTGCCGCTCGCCGCCTGCGTGCTCATTACTTACCGCTCACTGCCGCCCACCCCTTATCAATTGCAACTAATTATCTTAATGACCACTCACATGGCGCAGATCTCATTTGTTTTGTATGACTTGGTCGCTGATATTCTCAAAGCCAAGTCCAATGTGATAACTCAATAGGAATCAGAGATGATCTTGTGATTAACTGATTCTATTAAAATCAAGGCGTGAGTTTATGTATGTATGTATGTAAAATCAATATGTCAGTACTAAGCACTAGTGTTTATGATGGATTAGTATTAGGAGACATGAGACGTCTTCCTTGGTCGCCTTAACAACTATTTAATAAGATTGTGTCAATGAATAAGCTTTGATTAATTATATACCTAGATAGAGTGACGCGATACAATGAAACTAAAACAAATAGGCCAACTTTTCTTAAGCTAGTATGCGTGACAGCTGTGTCATACGCTATCGCTGCATCATTTTGCGTATCCTTGAGTGTGCGCATAATGATACCAGTTATTACATGGTTTCTATTAAAACGGGGAGATAATTATATCCATGAAAAACAACAAAAAATAATTCACTCGAACTCATTTAGCGGGCAACAGTTGGCCTCTATTTTTTTCGACGCGTGTGAATCGTTCAGTGTCTATCTAGGTATATAATGAATCAAAGTGAATAAGATAGGAATTTCGTAGTAAGTTTGGGAGAGCGAATGAGTTCGTAGAAGCCTGATGACACTGCGACCAAGAGATGCCGCCTTATTTATTTTATGTTATTTAAACGGCAAACTGAATGGTGGCGCGTGTGCTGAGGGGGCGACTTTGGAAGAGTGTACCGTGGGAAGAGACGTGTCGAGGCCACAGGAGTTGGTTTTGGGGATGAGGCGCTCGGCGGCGCGGCGGGGTGGGGGATGGGGCGCTTTGAGTAAGGACGACGCGGCGCGTGGGCGGCCATTGAGCCGCGGGGGCAGGTGAATGGTGCGCCCGCCGCCCCCGGCTCTCCTACCCCATTGAGCGCGCTCCGGCGGGCGCGGATCGATCGCCGCCTCCGCGCGCGCCCTCCAACAACGCTGCCAACATAACGCGCGCCCTTTATTGTGAGATTTTATTTATCACGGTTTGCGATAGTGGATTTCCCATTATAAGAAATGAAATACCACGGACCATTTAAGCGCTAGAATTTCAGACAGCTAACACCGAAGACTATGACCCTCTTATAGTCTGTCTCGATGGTTATTAAAATTTAATATTAATGAATTGTAATCGCGTTGCGATTATTGTGACCATGAGACCATAGTACTCGCTGGCTGATGATTAATACATAAATGCAGTAGTTGCGTGTCTGTCTCGAGTATTCTTTATAATGTGGCGCGTTATTCACTACTGACGGTTGTAAAGACAGATGACGGTTTTATGATTAATAATTATTATTGAGTAATCAGCACGCACACCGCACTCGCATTCTGCAAATACTGGAATCGGAAATTATACTCACTGGCTTAGTAATCAGCCGAAACATGTTCATGGAACGTTTTGTTACTATGCGAGTTTATCTTTATACCTTCAATAGTTGTTGGTGTAAGGTCTTCGTAGAATGGAATTGAACATATTTTCGGCAGAAACTAGACTTATTAACTACAATGGAACTGTAGAAATGGATGGTTGATGAGATTCCACTAACTTTTTCCTCTGGTTTGTGCCTTTGACTAATCCTAAGCAACCAAAACCACCAAACCAAATAGTTCTCTGTGAATCTTGTGTAGATCTGCATTGATGAATTAGGCTTTCACGGTTGCTCCGTGTTACATTAAATACCAAGGTCACTCTAGGTTTTTACACCCTTTGCTTAAACTAATCTAAGTGTCTGTGACACATCAATATGGTGCGACGTCCGTTACATTAACGCTTTGGTGCTGATTAAGCAAAATGTTGGAAAAAAGCACCAGTTTATTAATATTAAACACGTCCCTTAGAAACAAACTGTAGGGTTTTTATTTTACTTATGCTTTCAATATTGCTTCGTAACATATGTTGAATTATTTCCAAACAACAAGCGTTATGAAACTAATCGGAAACTTCTGAGAAATTTAAAATGTTGGCACTGAACTTGTAAGCTACCTGAAAAACAGATGTCTTTGTTCGACTATGAAATTATTTTTGCCAACGCAGGCAAAAATAGGTAGTAGTACTTAAAAGCTCTGGCTTTGTTAGAATTTCCAAATAATTTATACTGATACTCACTTATCATGTATTTATAGTTATTCTGTTTTGGTATAAGGTGTATTATCTTTTCGTTATTTCATATATTAATTATGTCATTTAATATAGAGAACGTATTTTCCTGAATATGTATTATATTATTTTAATAATTTAACAGTAATGATGAACTTAATTTTTAATATAATTTCCCGCTATATTATTTTCTTTTCTCTCTTATTTCTTCAATCATTACTTTTTGCTGATAATGGACACTTCATACACATACACATAACGACCTACAAGAGATTATAAGCGGCGGATGTGAGGCAATTTGCGCGAGGTGTTTTGTGGACGGCTCACAAAAGTTCTTAACTACTGGTATTTGTGACGCGTGATAATGCTCCGTCGTGACTGTTGGATGGGACGTGTCGAAGACAGCTTGCTTGAAACTTGTGTTACATGCCCCAACGCAATTCATTGGACTAAAACATTATAATGAGGCTATCTAATTTTATACTTATAAGAGTCAACCTGAGTCGACACAAAGTATTCTTTTTCTTGTACGATATAAACACCACATTACTCTCGTAAACACACAAATTAAACTGTACGATTAGTATACAGACTTCATTCAGGAAAGTTTTATTTCGGAGAAGCTAGTGCGCAATAATTACGCCGCTCCTATATCTATAAATACCATGAAATCGAAGATTTTTTATGTCTGTTCAATGTTTATTATATAAAATATAAAAAAAAATAGAAACTCTGGAACACGCGAAGAAAACATAGGAAAACGGCTTTAAATTATTTTCTGTGTCTGTTTGCTCAAATTTTCGTTGGCCTATCACGCCAAAGTAATCATAGGATTCAAAATCTAAAAACTGAAAAAACTAAAATTATTTTGTGGCACTGGGTAAGTCGGGTACAGATAGGCACAAGGGGGAGACGAACGTGTCATGGAGAGGTGTATCGGGAGAGTTATAACAGACTGAGATAGATCTAAGTCAATGCAAACGAAGTTGTGGGCACAGCTACTACTAGATTAAGTGACGCTCAAGTTGATGGCATCAGACTAATGATGTACCGTTATTAATTTCAGATCTCTACGCATATCAGGGTCGGGGTGCGAGGAGGCGCTGTCGTCGGGCTCGTCGTCGGAGTGCGAGGAGGTGCACGGGCACGCGCCGCAGGAGTTCCCCATCGAGATCCTGCCCAACCTGTACCTCGGCAACTCCACCAACAGCGAGGACTGCGACGCGCTCGCCAGACATAACATTAAGGTACCACATGCCAAACACTCGATATTAATGCTTTTTTTATCAAAGTCCAACAGGAGCGAACAAACAAGTGGTTCAACATTGGTAGGTCGTAGGCTGAATACATATTTTTTTACCGGAAATGCACTATAGGGACCCAAGTCCTTGCAGATTGAATTAAGAGCCAGATGGCGGCATCATTAACCTTTTAGAAGTTACCTATACTTTCTGCCGCACTGGGAATTGTTAAAGGAAAATTAAAAACAAATGATTTATATGGAAAAATATTCGTGTTTATCCAAAGAACAATAACTATTATTTCTATACCAGGAATACAATGAGTAATATCAAGGTACAAAGTGCTTTAAATGAATATCGTTTTCATGATATTTATAACAATATGAATTCTATCGTTACCTACGTTCATTATATTGTTTACAGCTTGTATATTGACGCTGGGGGTTTCCGAGGGCAAATAATAATATTCATGTCGCGGAAGCTGCTGAAATACTTCAAGTTATTTAATTAAAATTTAATGTGACTATTTGTTTTGCAAAATATGGTCCAGTTTGGGGTCAAAATCCCACGCAGATGCTTAGTTTCTGTTTATTTTTACTTATTATTAATAATGTTTGGACAGTACGTGTTGAACGTGACGCCGGACCTGCCCAACACGTTCGAGGCGGAGGGCTGCGGCATCAACTACCTGAAGATCCCCATCGCCGACCACTGGAGCCAGAACCTCGCCGTGCACTTCCCGCAGGCTATACGGTTTATTGGTGAGCAACATGTCATGTTTATTAATATATGCACCTTACGTGTTAAGTTTGAAAATATGTATTACAATAAAATAAAGATTACTTATTATTTGTTTTTAAAGTTATCGTATATTAATCCAGTCTTTGCTGTCAATTCTTTCAAAGCTTTAGAATTTGTTGTAGTGTTTATTTAATATGGTGGGCAAAATTGAATTATTTTTTTTACAAAATCATTGTCCAATTTTATAATTTCATGAAGGTACCAACTTGGTATAGGGGCAATAATATTAAAAACCATAGCTTCGCCATTATCAAGGCATATACTGGCTGCCTTTTATGTTTGTACTGTTTTAAATACATCATGTCTTTCACACATGCCAATGTAGTAGAATGTAAACGAATGTGTATGTGTGCGTGCGGAACACTTTTTTCTAGTATCTATGAATTTTGAATATATTTGTATGAGGCTAGTATATATAATGAAACTGCTGTAACTAAATGTAGGCCAACCTGGATTCTGCTTCCGGCTAAGTCAATCCACTTAATAATGTAATGCTTGATATGACGACTGTGTGAGTGGTGACATCATTGTTATTAACGGTATCAAGGAGAGTAATGACGCTCCCGGCAGCGTGCGGCCGGCATACGTCGGTTATTAGTCACTGCGCTCCCTCGTCAGTCCTCGGTCAGATGTGGACGGTTTGCCCGTGAGATGAGTTAATATGCCGCATGACGTGGCCAATGGCCGTAGTGTAATGGTATTTACATAAACTCGTTCCTTATAACCAATTATGACTAAAAATAATGGTATGTTTTAACTTAACGCTTCGTTGTTCTGTTTGTGGTTCGGTAAAATTTGGTTTGAATTTTTGAATTATTTTTTACATACTTTTGTTGCTGAAACTCATTATTGAAACAAATAAATAATGCCACTATATATTTAATTTTTGAACCCATATACATGATTTATAAATATAATATTTTATCTAAAGTGTTAATTGGCAAATGACAGCAGCAAGTTACACAATAAATGCGCATTAAGTATTTAGTTGTAATTGTTATAATAAATGTAAATGTGGTGTTCCAGAGGAGGCGATGTCGGCGCGGTGCGGCGTGCTGGTGCACTGCGTGGCGGGCGTGTCGCGCTCCGTGACGGTGACGCTCGCGTACCTCATGCAGCGGCACCGCCTGTGTCTGCGCGACGCCTTCGAGCTCGTGCGCAGCCGCAAGACCGACATCGCGCCCAACTTCCACTTCATGCGACAGCTGCACTCCTTCGAGCAAGACCTCGGCCTGCACGAGCACAGCGCCAGCCTGAGTAAGGTCTGCACTTCTACCACCTCACCCGCCTCACCCGCCTGACCCCCGACTGACCCCCGAAACCGATGCCAAACCACGCCCCACTAACACGATGCTATAACACCTACTCGCCTGTTTACCAACGCTTTTGCGCTACACACACTTACCGTGTCTCCGTCCAGTCCGTCGCTTCAACCGTACTTTAGTTTACCCAGTCTCATTTTGGGAAATATAATTTTATATTTTACTTTTTGCCAAATATATACACTGTGTCTGTCACTGCTGCATTTGCCTACTTGTTTAGACGTAAATACTTTTCTCACCGTGAGATGTGCAGATAGATATATCTTAGGGGTATTACGTATATATTATTTGCTATCCGCATTCATAGATTATGCAAAGCTTAATAGAGTCTGGTGTGGGTTCGTTATGTGTTTTAGTTGAACGTGTAATTTTCCATTGTGCAGGTGCTGGAGGAGTTGGGCGTGCGTGAGCTGCAGGCGCCGGACTCGGGCGTGCCGAGCGCGGGCGGCGGGGGCGGAGGGGGCGGAGGCGGCGGGAGCGCGGGGCGGGCGGCGCGGGCGGCGGGGGCGGGCGGGGCGCGCGCGGCGCCGTGCGGGTGCGCGCCGCCGGCGGGCGTGTCGCCGGACTCGGGCATCGAGTTCGACCGCTGGAGCGCGCCGCGCGACACGCCGCAATGACAGTTCTTCACACCGCCGCACGCGCAGCACCACCACCATCACCATCACCACCACCAGCCGCCGCCCGCCTGAGCGCCTGAACACCACCACATAGTTATTACTCGAGCGTTACATTAGTGGCTCCGAATGTATATTGTTGTCAGCGATGTTTAGTAATGTCGAGTGGCCGCGTCGGAACTAGTACAAATTACGTATGTTTCTGTATTCCCTGGTTGTTGTGTCGGCGGCCCCGCCTCGATGACGCGCCGGTTCGACGTCCCGATGTGTGTAGTGATTCGTCTGAAAACATGTTTTGTAAAGAAATATAATTATAGTCGTCGACGCACGCTGCGAACGTCTTTTTACACACTTGAAAGTATAGGATTTTTAGTGGTGCACTTACATGTTATCAATCAACTGTTTAGTGCCACAACTTGCATGATTATATATATTTATTAGAAGTAAGTGAAAATTATTAGAATATATGATACATTATATTATTATGTACTTTACACTTTGTTGAGTCGAATTTTATAAGTTTGATATGTTTGTGTTGTGTTAGGACACGGTTACAAGATTGTAAATGCATTCCCGAATATATCTTCCATTAAGCTATGCATTTTGTGTCCATTAGAAGTTATTTAAAGACTTATTATGGAAATATTTTATTATTATTTTGCCTGACCTCACTCGTTTCGCACACGTTTGTGTTGCCCGCGTATGTTTTCCTCCGTGAGGATGTCGTGTCTCCAGTCAGATCTAATTTCCTTTATGGCATAGATAATTATTACAAACACTTCATTTAAATGTGCAGTATTTTTTTGCTCGAGTCGGCAATAACGTTGTTATACGATAACACAAGTTTTTAACTGAAATATTATATTTTTTCATAGATTATTCTATTGATATGGGGCTTCTGATAATTCTTCCATTGTTGTTGATATATGATATTGTATTTGTATGAGCGCGCGCGAGTGTGCGTGCGATATGTAGTTAATTTTAATACATCACACATAAATATATTTACAATTTGTAATATAAGATACACTGACCACTGACACGATAATATTATTCATTGTTGAACGATATTCACATTGATACTTTATTTTTACAACTAAAACTTAATATATGTAGAAAGAAACGTTTTTATACATTGAGAAAATGCTGGTTTATTTTTCTATTGAACTTGGCGATTTGTCGTACATATTAGGAACACCCGCGCGGGTGCAAGCGCGTGGTGTAGTGGTCAGTATCTATTTGTACGTGATTTATTAATAGAAATTAGGTTCTATTGCAAAGGTTCGTTTAAAGGAGTTTTGATGCGACTATTTTTGTATGAACTATAGTACATTGTAACTAGATACATAGAACTGGGACATGTGGAGTACTATGTACTGTGTGTTGCATTGTTTATCACGAACCCCGCCTCGCAGACGGGCCAAGCCAGTCGTTACGTGATATGTTGTGTACTGTAAATTTCCATTGGCATTTATTTACTAGCTAAAGTTTGTTTACAGAGTGAAATCACTCTGTTCTCTTTATTGTTTAATGACAATGAATTTTATCAATTTTAGTACATACCATCTCACTGAACAAACATTTTCTAAAATATGTTCCCATGATGTAGGAGTATGAGGTGTAATTAGTTATGTATGTACAATTAAATTATTTAATAAGTATAATAATATGCCAACTGATAACTTGTCACCAGTGATATAGTTAAGTCCCAGTTCCCATGTTTTATAGGAACATGTACTGTTCAGTGAGCTGGTACAAATGAGTAGCAAGCTTTAAAATTAAGTACGTTAATTATGAATAACGAGTAGTGAATTGTTACAAATGTAAATTTGTTATAGAATAAGATTAATTGACATTCACCTTCCTCGAATTGAATACGACTCATTTTACATGAACAAGATTATTTTCTCGATAGTTATTATTTGTGTTGTTGCGATCGTCAGTACACATTTATGTGATTCGATTTCCGCATTGGTAGTTTGTACGAATACGGCGAAAAATATTGATATAATATTATGTTAATTTAATGCAAAGATGTATATCCAAATTAACTATAGAAGAATAGGTATTTAGTACATTTATATGCACTTTGTATGTCGTTGCCATGTATTTTTTATTATTATTGTGTCAAAATATAATTAATTCTGCATGAGTCACAAATATATTGGTGAACTCATTGCAATAACATTCGACTATAGTTAAATTTGGTACAAATCGCTTCGGCGACTTGCATTTAAAATCTAAGTTGTACTGCTGACAGCAGTTCTGTATTCCAATGAATGTTTCTATGTAGTGCACAAAATAGCCAGGTGTTAAATCCAAGCAACCTGCCGCTTATACCGGACTGTGGATTCCACATAATAAATTGTATATAATATTATGTAATGGTTTTGTTGTTGTAACACAAAAAAGCATGTTAATTGACGAAGTTAATAAGTTTTAGATATCTTTTTAGTGCTTTTTCCTAAAGGTACCTAAAGCCAACATGGCGCACGTAATATTAACCTCGAAACAAATATAAACACTGTTAATTGAACATGACTTTTATTTTTTTCACTCAAAAGTGACAATACTACTTTAGGAGTTATATTTCATGTAAATTTGCAAACCATCAACAATTTATTGTTTATTACAATTAAACTTTTCATTATATGCCTGAACATCTTGGTTAATCCTGGTTAAGCATCACATAAATCTGGGGCGGAGTTTCGGGGACAGTACAACTTTCATTCCCTCTACCTCTAACCTCTAGCTACGCCCATGCCGGTCAAATGACAACTCAACTCGCAGACCACAGTTCACATTTCTGACCAATCGCGCGCGCACGTGTAGTGGCGTTTTATTGTTTGTACTTGGATTATCGGTTCGTGAGTTATTTTTGGTTAAGAGGTGTTGCATCACTATGCAACACCTCATAACCAAAAAGAACTAAAACTAAAAACAAACTAAAATTGAGGCTAATTTTATTATATTTGTTCGGTTAGACACAAAGTCAGCTACTATCATTTCTAATATCTCACGTTATGCCTAATATTTGCTATTGGGTTTACTTAATATTTATTGTGTTAATATACAATATTATTATAAATGAGATCCAAATTTCATAAAACCGAAATTATTATAGCGAAGTTTTTCCGTCATGTAAACTCCCAAGTGCCTGAGACGATGTGCGTTTCAGATTACCACTTTATACAAAATACAGTGAAAGTTCCATTTAACACCACTCGATTTAACAACAAACTCGTTAAACACCGAAATTACTTAACTTTGGTTGGTTTACCTCGTTATCATACCAATGAGACGGATGATCCTGAACCTTCACTTAGCGTTAAACAATCACTCGATGCAGTGAAATTATAATTAGATAAAATACATTTGGTGTAACCAAGTTGATCTCACAGTACCCAAATATAATATGAATAAAATACTTAAAAAAAAACAATTAAAATACTGGAGCAGAATGGAAAGGAAGAAAGAAATTATAATTAATTTAAATAATAATGATTTTTCCTCTCTAGCAACCAATAACGCCTTAAAATACACAATCCCATAGATTTTATTAGTAAGATCTAACCCCTGATTTAGATACTTGTCGAGTCAATGATATTATGTTTGAAATAACATTCTGAGTACAGACGAATAGTCACGAATACAAATGTGTAAACAGTTTATTCCGGTGTGTTCGTTACTCAAAATTCATAGTCATAATTATTCGCCAAGTTATTCGCTAATAGTTCAAATGAGGTATTACGTATATCATGCTAATCACGATAAGAGGTAGGGGCGTGATATTTACATGAACTGGCATGCCACTGATCGCCACAAATGAATATTATTTATACCAGCCCTGTATTATATACTGTCCCACTGCTGAGCACGGGCCTCCTCTACAGCTGAGAGGGTTTAGGCCTTAGTCCATCACGCTGGCCTAGTGCGGGTTGGTAGGCTTCACAAACCTTCAAAATCTTATACGAGAACGTCTCAGGTATGCAGGTTTCCTCACGATGTTTTCACCTTTAAAGCAAGCGATAATTCACAAAGAATACACACATAACTTTGGAAAAGCCAGAGGTGCGTGCCCTTGGGGTTTGAACCTGCGGACATTCGACTCGGCAGTCCGTTCCACTCCCAACTAGGCTATCGCCGCTTATGAATACGGGAATTACTTAGGCAGAAATAAAAATAGCATGTGGATCGTTAATTTATTTATTTTCAAATAGATGAAATACAATAGCTAATATTAAAACACTATACCGATTTAACTTCTAAACTTTATAGACTGGAACCGTTTGCTGTTCTAGTGTAGCTATTATTAATTATGTACATAAAATAATTGATTCTCAATCTACAAATAAATCTCGATATCTCTTGCTAATTGACTATCGTTGGGTGAATACTGAGAATTTATATAAATCAATTCTCAGGGACTAAGCTAATGTCACCTTTAAATAGGCCGCGCAAACCTAGTTAATATTATGTAAACTCTCGATATAATCTTTAAATAAACATTTACATATACAAACAGGTGTACAAAAAATCTTAATTTAATATAAAGGTTGTACTAACTACATATTATATACATTAAATTGGTGCTGTGATATATTAATGATGAAATAGTAGCAACCGATAAGCGCGCAGCACTCGCTCGCGGTGGCGCCACACGCGCGGCGAACGCGGACGCACGCCCCGCCGTGTAGCGTCGCCATTACGAACACACGAGTGGTCACTGATACTACATCAATATTGGGCTCATCACCGATTGTGACCAATTAGCTATGTAGTGTAGCTGCCGTAGCGAAATAAGTTCCTCAAATTCTCTCATACTGGTACATTTTCTATAAAAGTACACGATTTTGGCACAAATATGTGCTTACAACGTACATAAGTAACTTAGGTAATATATTTACAATAAAGGCTTCACAATGATTTATTGCTTTTTGTTGTTTCGGTCATGTTTGCAGTTTGCACGATATGCGTAATGAGTATACAATATAACAGCCGTGTCACACACGACGTACAACAATATAAGGCTCGAAAGGAATGCTTTATCGATAAAGAAAATAGAATATTCATATTCTTTGGAATGTAACGAAGATTTATAACTGACAAAGATGAATAGTTTCGGACATAATATATTTTTGATATTTCTTTAAAACACTACTAAGGTACACACACAGAAGGCACCCACCGATTTATTTTTTATATTGGTCCTCCTCGAGAATAATCCTCTATCGTGATACAAAATATTTATTTAATTACTATATCATATACTGTTACAATGGCACGTAAGTTCTAACACAAAATTTACGTCCACAATTTAAATGTGCCACGAAATTCACCACATTTCCTCTGTATAATATAATTATAATAATATATTGTAATCTCCAATAAATTTTGACATTTTATAAAATGCTCCGATAACTTCATTGCACTAGCTGCTAAGGCGAAATGGTGTAAACATTATTCAAAATTAATTTATATTCATAAAAATATTGTCGTCTGACTGTCTACGAATATCTACGACTCGTAAATTGGTGCTATGTTTAGACAAAGGTATTCAGTGGACCCATACTTATCCAAATGATTCGCAGTCGACACATACACTTACAGCATTGAAAAATTCGTGTCAAATTACTTCTGACCTTTTGGCATACAAAATGGAACGTACATACCAGGTGTAAATTAACTAATTTAATACTGAAATATAAAATGTTACATTCATTTACGATTGCCACGTGGTTATATAACGATTTTGCTAAAACTAGTAAGTAGATAATGCATAATCTGCTCCTCAGTGGACCGCATCAATGTCCCGCTGCGCGCGTGATATTTTTACCTGAAAAAGAACGTCTGTTGAGAATAAATAACAATGTTTACTATACATGTTTTAAGTACACTGAATATTTACCGAATCTAACAGGCTCTTTAAAAGGAACTCTACATAAAAGTTACATTTTTACCATTTTCCATTTTCCATCAGGTCTAAATGGCTCATGCCCGATTTCTGAATCTCCCAGTTAAACTTTCAATAACTATTAATCCATTAAAGTTAAACTTAAGATAAAGTCGGTTGACTTTCACTGTGTTTCTGAACATATAATGAAGCATTCGATAACTATGAAGCCGACAACCAGTTCCTTATTTTGCTACTAGATGGCTCTTTTTTAGCAGTTGACACTAAAATGGATTTTATTACAAAAACTCGTTACTAATAATTATTTTATATACAAAAATAACTTATTTTAACATAGATCAACGCCTAAACATTATTTTAATTTTATTTTGAGGTAATTTGTTATTTGTCTCTGGCTGATGAATGACATCATTGCCGAATTAATAAAAAAAGGCAAACATTTCAACAAAATGTCTTATGTCATGCTAGCATTAGTTTGCTAATTTGTGTTTTATGTCGTTTTATTTAGAATTTGAGAATTTATAACACTACTGAAACTGTTGTGATTGGCGATATCAATTATGTTCCTCTATATTGTAAATAATATCTAACAAGCTGCCGCCGTTTGTGACAAAATGACACGTCAAATAGTTATGGAATAGACAAACGGCAAAAATTGGCCAGTTAAGTTAAAGTAAGTTTAAGCTGAGTTTATCTTGCAGTGCGTGGTTCAGAAACGCAATTTCATGGGTTATCGAACCAATAGCGCTAACGGATAGATAAACTGCCGTCAATAGTACTTCAGAAACCAGCCATCAGTGGGCTTAGAATGTGACAAAAAAACACGTCACGTCTCCGTTTCGTCTTATTGGGATTGGTTGAGAGACTGACGTATTGGTTTCTCGATCAATCACAAACATCAAAATTAAACGACATCGTTTTACGAGTTGCGTCTTTGTGTCACATTCTAAGCCCACAGGTCTCATTGTTAAGATATATAAATTAATTTGCGTGTTTCAGACGTTTTCGTGTAATTCTATTTGTGAAAAATGCATCAATGTGCACAAATATTAATATTTTTTGAAAATGATATATAAATGTCTATTTTTAAATACTACATTAGACATTTATATGAGTGTGATAGGATAAGAAACGCAATATTTGGCGGCATGATGTGATGACTGCGGGATTGTGTGTGTGTGTGTGTGTGTGTGTGTACGTGTAGCGTATATACAGAGTGCGTCGTTACCTTGTCTTTGGGCGTGGTGGCCTCGCCGGACTCGAGCGCGAACATCTTCATCTTCTCCTTGAAGGAGAGGTGCTCGGGCACGGGCGCGGCGCTGGCGCGGGCGCGCTGCTCGGCGAGGCGGCGCGTGCGCGGGTCCCTGTCGGCATCGCGCACACGTTACGCAAATGTCACTTGTGGCTAAGGGCTCATACACATGAACACGATACGCCGAATCGTGTTTATGTGTATGAGCCCTAAAGCCTCATTTATATCGACCAATATTCTAGTCTCGCATGTGTGATTATTGGAAGGACATAAAAACGTTGCTCCGTCTAAACATGCGAAATGGCGACGCAAATCTCGCCCGCGTCGGCAGGCAAAATTTGCGTCGCCTAGTCAATAATCGTATACGTGTTTTTTGACAGGTAGTCTAAACAATATGTCTCATATGTTCGAGAAAAAATGTCATCGTGTATTCAATCGCAGTAAGGGAGTTTATCGAGCGATTATTGTATGGCATAATCGGCGAGTTTTTAGTTGTTGCCTGCGTCTAACAGTATGATGCGATAATCTCCTGACGATTAGTTCTAATAATAATATTGTACGATTCTCTTCTCAAAACAATTGCTCCATCTAAGTGAGGCTTACCCACTGGAAACTTTCATTTAACACAGACATAATAAACACAATCCACTCGCAATATTGAGATGCGAGTCTAACCGATAACGGTGGCACATTATCGGTTATCAGTAATTACCGAAAGACTATCGAACGTAACATGAAAGTTAAACCCGCAGCCCTGTAATAACTTAATCGAGGATATCTCTAATGTTAATATATTACAGTAAATCCGGTTTAAAATTTGAAAAATAAGTTTTTGTGCCTACATAATACCACAGCAGTTTAGCCTTTTGAGTCTGAATCCATATTTTATTGCGTGACGCTTTACGCTACTGCGCTCGATTATTTTACCTGTAAACTTCTTGCGCGCCGATGACTCCGGGCGTGTGCGTGACGGGTCCCGACGGCGACACGGGCGTCGTCGGTGACACCGGGCTCGCTAGCATATTCTCGGCTTCCTCTAAGAAACGCTGTAACAACACGTGTTCATTTATTATAATAGCTTTTGCTCGCGGCGTCACCCGCGTTAATGGGTTCTTGTGGGATAAAAAGCCTATGCCTTTCCCAAGATCTCGAAACTATCTCCCTACCTGTGATATTGTAAACTACTCCTTATTCTATAAAATGTCATGTGTGCATTGAGCCTTATCGTGAGTGCCAATATGACAACACTCAACTCGTAGAATTATAAGCTTCTTGCGTAGAATGGTTGCAATGATTGTTCAATTTGTGTCTTGTCATATAATTATATAAAGTGATTAACATTTGATTACGAAGCCCATCGATGTCTATTATTATAAAAAACATCACAATACCAAATTTCATAGAAATCAGTTTAGTAGTTTCGGAGATGTGCGCTAACAAACAAACAGAAAAACAGACGTCCGGGCAGATAGAAAAGAATTTAAAAAATCGGTGATATGTGTTCTATTACTCTTCTTTAGTCGTTCCCCTTACTTTTAATGTTATGTATAGATTTATTCATTGAATGTATAATATAGTACGATTAATAATGATATTTTTACATCGAAAACGTTGACATAATATATTGCAATCTGGTAGAGCTAAAGTGAGAATGAGTGAGTAAGTGAGAAGGCTGAGGATACTGTGAATAAGTAGTTACATCAGGATCCTCTCTGGGCGGAGTGTCATGCAGCGGCGGCGGGGAGGAGGTGGGCGGTGCGGGGGGCGCGGGCGGTGCGGGCGGGGAGGGCTGCGGCGCCCCCCCGACACTCTGCGCGCGCTCGTGGAACGACACGCGCTTGTCGCGGCTCGTGTTCACTGGGGACCTGGGGAGGGAAGTAATATCATTATAATAGTTTTAATTTCGGATAAACACTTGATAATCAGTATAATGATCAATCATACCATTATATGTAAAAAAATCAAGTGGTGAGCTGTTATTTTTCAGTAAAGCCAATATAGTTTGGCAGGTACTAACTGTGGCGGCGGCGCAGAGTCGATGGGCGTGCGGTCGGTGCGCGGCGGCGACAGCGCGCGCGCTCGCTCCGCCATCACCGCGAACGACGAGCCGCGCGCGGGCGGCGCCGGCGCACACGGGCCCCCCGCGCCACCCGCACCCACACCCGCGCCTCCCGCACCCGCGCCACCCGCGGTGCTGCCGCTGCCAGCCGAGCTGATGCTGAGTCCGGACATGGCTGTGCTCATTTCCGACATGCGGCTACTCTCTTCATATGTCTGTGTGCAAATATTAATCGTTTTCATTATAACAATAGGAAGTCAAGGTACCATTTTTTTAATATATATACAATAATAACTATAATTTAATAATATCTAGGAATATTACCGTTTCGTGAACGTATCCGTTGGTGATCTCGGAGCGCGTGTTAGTCTTGAGTATTGACTTGGGTGGGTGCGGGGAGGAGACGGTCGCGAGTGGCGCATGTGCGGGGCCGGGCGCGGGGGGAGCGCGCTCGGTCTCACTGCGCGGCGACGGCGAGCGACGCTCCTCTTCTATGCCGTCCTCTGCGGCACCGCCTTCCTCCTGCACATTTAATACATTGAATTCTCTATAAAGAAAAATTGCATAACACATGATTATAATATGCGAATTTTGCGTAATCGAAACTTATTTACTTATTGTAAAACCAATAGCCAAATACAACTATATTAAGGTGACAAAAAAAGGATCGAATGGCCATTTAAAGGTTTTCACGAGTAGATGACAGAGTACTATATAGAAGTGTATACAAATAAATAGGTAAGCGTAAAATAATATAATGTAGGTCGTGACTCTATCGAGCTAAGCAGACACACTATCAAACTACCTTGTAAAGAAAGAAAGGCTAACACCCGTATTCTAAGACGTTTCCTCGAAAATTCCTCGACTCCACTCAACCTCACTGGAGGTAATTTGTATTCTTAGGTGAAAAATATCTCCTCCACTCAACGTCCCTCAAGATTTTTCATTTCTCGAGGTAAGGAATCAACTATCAAACTCAAGGTACCTCGCGACGTACCTTAAGGAAGACTCGAGTAAAGATTGTCGCTTTGTATACAGTGTTACAATCGATATTTTTTCGTGTGTTAAAAATGGATTTCCAACGGTTCTTGCAATACTTGCAAGTACGTTAGGTTTATCTGTATATCATTAACGTATTTAATGACGTAATTCCTTGATCCTCAAGAATAGTTCAAATTTTAACTAAGAATACCATTTCCTAGGATTCCTTGAATTAATCCTCAAGGTAACCTTGAGTGAGATAAGGTTGAGGAAGTTTCCAGGAAACTTCTTAGAATACGGGTGTTAGCAATCGTTATAAAATATAGTATATTTTGTTTATGTAGAGCGATCGCAGTACCTGTTCGTGCATGGTGGCGCGCAGCTCGAACTCTCTCTCGAGCTGCAGCGAGCGCAGCTGCTGGCTCTGCATGGCGGTGCGCGCGCCGCCCAGCGACACCAGGTGCGCAATCGTCGCGTCCCTGCAACGCATACACGTCTCACACTTACATCAAGTGATGAGCCTTGTCTAATACAACGCATATATCGGCATGATCTTTCAAGGTGCTGTTACAAAAAATTATTTCAGCGTTAACGGCCAGGTTTTGTTTCACATTCATGATTTTATTTCGTACGCACATTGAGATTTCGAATACCTCTGACGCTATAAGCGATAGAGATTACTTACGTAGTAATTTATATAGTTTTATACGAAAATGTACCTCCTAAGCCGTGCGGCGGCCCGCATGGCCTCGACCTGCCGCTCGCGCTCCTCGCGCTGCCAGGGGTTGTGCGCGGGCGCGGGCCGGCCCACCGCGCCTGCCCCCGCGCCCCCTGCGCCCCCCGCGCCCCCCACGCCCCCCGCACCACCCGCGCCCCCCGCCAGGTACATCGACACCGCCGGCGGCTCCAGCGCGCTCGCCACGTACCGCTCTATACACAAACAATATTATTATTACACACAATGTCTGAACATCGACCAGGATACTGGCGGTAAAAATATGTGTGACTCCCGGATAACAATAAACACGTCATAGTATCCCACGTAAATATGTCGCGTTCCAACAGACTATGTATATCTTATTTTAAATACACCGGCACAATACCGTCGACTGCCAAAAAATAATAATCTCTCGTCAGTCGTTTCTATCCGGACCCTATTCCACTGACCGTCAGGTGCAGTGGGGGTCACTTAGCCGTGACCGTATAAAAACGGCGTTGACTGTACCTTGGTATGGCTTTAAACGTCAACATTTCAAGCAAGTGTGGCGTATTATGACACATATATATTATTAGAGCCATAATCTGGAGTACCGATCTCTCCGCACCGCATGTGACAGAAACGAATGGAGAAAGCTCGTTCGATAGAAAATGATACAGAAGGGGGGTCGCGACCCTCAGTACTGAGGAACACGACACAAGAAGAAGAATCTGGAATAATCTTAGGTAAAATTCTGCAGGTGTTTACCGTCATCCAGTTGCACGGAGCTGGTCGACTGTGGCGGAGATGACGCGAGCGTCGGATGCATTTGCTCCTCCATTTCCATGTCCGTTCGTCGGATAGTCTGTAAGTAAATAGTTAAAATAGTATAATTATTAAAATCTAATACATTTTTATATGGCTTACGAATGAACGATTTGTGTCTGTAAGAAATCTAACCAAGGTTGTGTCTCTTTGGCTCTAAAATTTAAGTAATTAATTGAGATAACACATGATTTGCTTTTTGAAGGGGTCATTCTAATAAATGTTTAAAACGTGTCATCAATATTTTTTTGACAGTAGTTATGCCGCCCTGACGTCGGTTTCGATGCTTCCATTTCACCCGGTCTAGAGCATCCTTTTCAGTCAGACTTATTACCCCCTTACCTACATAAACAATATAGGGTTTTGGTATAGTTAGCAATACTTGCCTGCGGTTTAGGAGCGACAGGCGGCTGAGACCTTTGCGGTGATGGCGGGCCTGGTGGGTGCCAATCGTACCTGCGACAAAAGAATATACTTTACATAAAAATTTTAGGGTCAACGAAGACAGTTAATTCGAAATATAGAAAAATCTTAACATAAGACTTAGGTAGTTAATTTAAGTTTAAGTTTAAACAAAGGTGGGTGTGGTGGGCTCTGAGACCCTCACCGTGATTTGTTTCATTTTTACATAGTATATCAGCCGTGTTCGAAGTAACATAAGATTGAGTATTTGATTGAGCTTTTGCGCTCGGCTCCGTCCGCGTGGAAAAGTTTTTCCGGGAAAAAAGTAGCCTATAGCACTCAGGAATAATGTAACTTCCTATTATAGTTCGGACAAACTAAGCTGGCCGGTATGACATTTTTTTTTTTCCCGACGCGATAACTCTGTGAGAACGTCTACCCATCTACTTGACATTGGCGAAATCACCGACAAATAATTGGTGGAAGCCATAAATTAAAAGAAGAAGAAGAAGAAGAACGTCTACCCAAAAAATTCAAAACCGTGTCATGTCATACCGGCCATACTAGTTTGTCCCTACTATAGTGAAAGAATTTTCAAAATCGGTCCAGTAGTTCCTGAGATTACCGCGTTCAAACAAATAAACTCTTCAGCTTTATAATATTAGTATAGATTGCTACAGATTTTTTTCTTCAGCACCAGTTCATCCTAGAGCTAGACTAAACCTAACAGAACAGCATTTTGTCTACTGGATCGTAGTAATGGTAAGTTTCGATTGAAATGTATTATCGCAGTTATGTTGGTGAGATTCGTTGGGTGAAAAACAGCAGTACCTTGGTGGCTGTACGTGCTGGTATATCTGCTGATGCGAGTGCGGCGGCGCATGCGGCGAGCCCGCTGGCTGCAGCTGTTGCTGCAACTGTTGGTGTTGTTGCAATTGTTGCTGCATCTGTTGCTGTTGTTGTTGCAGCTGCTGGTGTTGTTGCTGCAACTGCTGGTGTTGTTGATGTTGGTGTTGCTGCATTTGCGGATGCTGGTGCGGTTGGTGCTGAAATTGTGATGTCTGCGCTCCTTGCGTTTGCGGCTGCGGTTGTTGATGTTGTTGCCCTGTTGGCATTAACGTTATAGTTAAAAACTAACTGTACCGAGACACACATACAAATGACACAGTACACTATACTTTCATGAATGTACTAAAACATTTTGATAAGGAGTAATAAGCATAATATAATGTAAATGGTGATATTGACCGTATGCATGGTGGTTGTACTGCGGGTGGTGGTGCGGCAGCAGCGCGGGCGGGCGGTGGGGCTGGTGGGGTTGGTGCGGCTGGTGGGACTGGTGCCGGCGCGCCGCCTCCTCCGACATCTCCGCCAGCTTGGCGGCGCGCGCGCTCATCGCGCTAGACTGTGACGCTTGCGACACCTGCCGAGTCAGATCATCATTATGTTCATTTTGATTTGGATTTCTGTTGACCACATTTTCACTCACGCCTTTTACCGCAAAACGTATGGACGGAGGTGCAACTAGTGCACTTACAGTTTGCAATGTGTATTCAGTCTTATAATATGATGGCGGAGGTACCTAATGCCATACCGGGCATAAATTCTAGACTCAGCGACCTGAGCTCATATTGAGCAAAAGAGCTCTATATCAACTCTGCTCGATTCGGGCACAACTACCCGTCAAGTAAGATTCTTGTGTAAAGTATTATACATACCTGGTGTGAGGGTGAATCCGGGAGTTGCTCCTGCGTGGCGGCAGAGAAGTGCGCCGACTGGGGTCGGTTACTGCCCGTCGAGCTGCGTAGAGATGACCATCTGGAACGTACATACTCATTTTAACAATGGAACAATGAAGCTAATATGACTCGTGAACATTTTAATTGCATAATACGATTGCCTTCTGTGGCGTATCAAGTAACCGGTTATCACACACCCATTAACGTGCTAGTCCCAAAATGAATATAGGATTGAATTTAGTGTCGTAGTCTCGTGAAACAAGAGACTCCTTTTCGTTTAATAAATATTTTATAATTGCGGTTCACCCTGGCATTCATCGTTGCAATTCGTCCATCGTAGGGTATCTGTTATTTGACAAGATGAAGAAGCATAAGTTCGATATTGCCACAAGGGGCCTTCGGCGTTTGTTACCTATCCTGCAGCGCGTGATGCTGCGAGTGCACAGCGGAGAGGTTCTGGTAGAAGCCGTCGTGGTGCGGCGGCGTGGACAGGTTGTGGCTGCTCCGCGACTTGCTGGGCCAAGCGCTCGGAGAGCCCGCCGCGCCGGGACTCATCGACGTGCTGGCAGTTCACACGCATACAAGCGATTACTTTACCAACCATTACTAGAGTATGTGGACCTATCAATATTGGGATCAAATATAATCATATGGTGTAACTAGGTGATGCTCGCGGCTCCGCCCACGTGATAAAGCTTTTCCGGGATAAAAAGTAGCCTGTATCACTCAGGAGTAATGGAACTTCATATTAGTGAAAGAATTTTCAAAATCGGTTCCGTAGTTCCTGATATTAGCGCGTTCAACCAAACAAACTCATCAGCTTTATAATATTAGTATAGATATTGTAATATTATTTTATAACAAGGATTTATTAATAAAAATTCATTAGGTTCCCGTGTCCTTAAAAGTTTGTTACCAAGATATTGTGAAAGGAGGCTCTTCTGATATTGTATGGAAAATAACTAAACTCGAGACTTTAACTCGAGATTTAGGAAAAATAATAATATAACCTCTGGGAGATATAACAAAATGTTGTTAACGATTGAGGCGTAGGCACCTATGTTTGTGCAAATATTGGTACATACGTGTGCGGCATGGGGACCGGTGGTGAGGCGGCGTGGTGCAGCGCGGGCGTGCTCTTGCTGGGCTTCACGGGCTCGGCCGCCAGCCGCGACGGCAGGTCGCGCTCCGACGCGCGCCGCACCGCCCCGCCACCCGCGCCGCCACCCGCGCCTGTTGCACCGCCACCCCCGCCCGCTGCCGACACAACACACAACTAAATATATCACGACCCACTACACTATAATAACTCAATTCATATTTATTCTACTGTAACCCTGTAAAATATAAGCGTGCTCCTGTAAAAAAAAAACATCTATAGAGAATTAAAATGCAGCGAAAACAAAATTTCAGCATTGTGTCCTTGCAAATAAAATATAACAATATTATACGTGAACATAACTGTGCGGAACTCGACGAAACTTTATTAAAACGAAATAAGAAGTACATAATAATAACGCATGCTGTAACGAAAAAAAATAGTGTCGAGAAATTATACGTGTGGATGCTGGAAAAAAATCGTGGGACGGCTAGAACACACCTATTATCATGCTTGGAGTGGAGCCTTACGAGGTGTGAGCGAGGCCGAGGTGGAGACGGCGGGGCTCGGCGCGAGACTCGGCGCGAGGCTCGGCGCGGGGCTGCGGCGCGCCGGCCGCACGTCGGGCCAGCTCAGCGCCAGTGCGCCGCCGCACTCCGTCGCCGCCACACACACGTCGCCCGACGACGATGCGCGTGTCCCCAGACGCGGCACCACCGGTGGAGAATGATCTTTATTCAATCTGTATAATATACTCTCGCTTCGTACCAAAGATTCTTTGCTTCTTTTTGTCTGATCCGAGTTCACACTGGACTGGTTCGATTTTAGTCGTATATTATCAAGCGTGATCTTTCTCGGTTTTTTATCTACGATTTCGTTAAAAATATATCCGTTGTGCGTGCCCTCGGTATGTTCTTCGGACGGTAAATTGGGTAGCTCAAACTCGTTTCCTTGCGCCAGCGTGTCCTCGCTGCCTCGCGACCCATATCTAGACCAGTCCTCTAGCTGGATGAGGATACTTTTCACTTCATCGTCGGACATTTTTGCACCTTTCGATTCAGTCGTTTCGGTTTTTTCCGTCTCGTATTGTATGTCTGCCAAACTGACACTCATAGGTATCGAGTCAGTGATTTTGCTTGGTTTCCTACCGCACGTGCTAAGGTTGGGACTGGATTGACAGTTTCGTTTGTAAACTTTGACACTATACGTGAGATTGATAGCATTGAAGTGTTTAGTCAAAGCTTTCACTTTACCGAATGCCGGTCGAAACTCATCCGGTGATTTCCATGATTTCCTATCGGCACTGTCCAATATCTTTTTTGCGCCCATTTCCACTGGCTTTTGGACGAGAGCTTTAGTTTCGGGTTTATCATCCGTCGTGTCATCGAAGGACTGAGATGTCGAGTATGTGGACGGAATCTCTGTATCCTCGGATTTGCTTGAATAAGATTTAGACATAGTAAATAATGATCTTCGGAGACGGCACTGAACGTCTTCTAATTTTTTACCTTCCCGAGCGATATCCAATTTGACGTCGAGTCTGTGGGCTACTGGTAATGTGCATAATGGTTTCAGTTTCGGATCTAAAGCGGATGAAAGAGTTTGGCATATCGCATCGGCAGTTTCCGGCTTGTTATCGTCCGGCCTGTCAAGTGATAGTGACGGCAAAATTCTTCTTATTTTAGGCGTACCGATGTTTTCTGGAATTCCGTCGTTTTCAAATATGACCGGCTCGGAGTTGGGCTCATCGATGAAGGGTATCGGCTGCGTCTCCGGCTGCGGCGTTCGGCAACACTCGCACGCGCTGACGCACTCGTCGACAGCGGTGCAGCGGCGGCGGAACGCGTCCCCGTCTGTGGCGCGCAGGTTGAACAGGTCGAGCGTGAGCCTGGTGTCGATGGGCCTCATCTGCGGCGGCAGGCCCGCGTCGCTGTCGCCGCTGCCCTCGTACTGCGCGGGCGGAGTGGGCGGAGTGGGCGGCGAGGGGGGTGCGGCCGGTGTGGGCGCATGCGTGTCCTCCGCCAGAGTGTCGCTGCTGGGATTCCTTTCGTCAAAGTCTTCGCACGTGAACGTAAACACCGGTATCGGTCGCGGCGGTTGACCGCTCTTCAGCTCGACCGGACAGCCCGGCGTGTCGGGCGACAAGTCTTCTCGTAATTGATCGTTCTCTCTGTCTAAAGTTATTATTAATCTGGGAATGGAGCCGTGGTACTGTGGCGTGAAGTCTTCGCTGTCATCCGTACTGGACTCGGTGGACTCATCCCTCAAAAGTTGGCATCGATAATTACACGGACGACGGCCATATCCTGTAACGCGAAGTACCTTTTTAAATGTTTAACCGCTATTTATAACCCAAACAGCTAATCTCGCTATTATAAACTGTAAAACCAGAACAAAAAAGAACTTAAGACTCTTGTAGCAGAAGAACACAATAGAACCAAATCGAACGCAAACTGAACACGAAGAAAACAAAGAAGCCTTTAAAACAAAAATAAAAACATAATAACAACACCAGTAGATCCCGCATCGATTATAATCAAGAAGAAATGGAACGTCGAAACGTTCGGGATGTAAGGGTGTTCCGTATAGAGAGAGATGAGAATTGCCTGCAGTGGCGAGCTCAGTGAGTGGCGAGGTGGGCTTCAGCAGCGCGGGGTGCGGGTTGATGAACGTGCCCGAGTTGCGGCGCGCGCGGTCCTCGTACTGCACCTCCCCGTCTGACGTCACATCCACGTATGCCAAACAATAAAACTCAAACATATTGTAAACGTTCATAAGACACTGAAAGTATGCAGATTTTAATTCATACCCAAATTCAATAGTATCATTTCGCAGTTTTAAAACAGACTCAATGTTTCAACAAAGTTGTGAACAAACATACCTTGTCGTTGATTATAAGCGGGTTGATGCAGCAGAGTAGCTAATCCGTGAAGCATGGCGCCTTGTTTTGCCACTTCTAACGTGACAGTAGGTCCGGTCCTCACGAGGTATTCTGCTGCCTAAAATGACAAAGATATATTTCAACGACACATTTACGGAGCTTTAGTCTTTTAATTGGAAAGTTTAACTATAAGAATTTTTTGACTTGTAGTAATACGGATCACGGGTGTGTAGTTTCTAGCGATAAATCACCTTTTCTTGTGTGATGCCGACGAGTGACTGTCCATCGACCGACAGAAGTTGATCGCCGGCTGCCAGCCGCCCGTCCGCCGCGGCCGCTCCGCCGGGCACTACCGACTTGATGTAAATACCTAGCTTGCTCTGTCCCGCACCCTGTTAAACAGTCATAAAGATAATTATTCACATGGTTGTTGACTGCCTCGGTGGCGTAGTTGTATTACGGAACGACTGCAATGCTGAGGTCTCGCGTTCGATCCCCGGGTCAGGCAAAATAATATTGGATTTTTTTATTCAGTATCAGTCCGGAGACTGGAATTGATGTCCGATATAGCAATAGGCTCGCCTCCTATCACATCATGGGACGGAGTACACACGACGAAAACTGGGTGTACTAGTTGCGCCTCTGCCTACCGCTTCGGGGATAACAGGCGTGAATATGCGTATGATTATTGAAAGTGATTAATAAAGGCGTTGCAGATGTGGTAGTCGTTGTAGTAGTATAAGTGGCGGCCGGCGGGTACCTTGGCGGCGACGATGCTGAGCCCCATGCCGTTGGAGTTCTTGTGTAGATGCACGATGGAGAGCGGCGGCGCGGGCGGGGCGCGCGGGCGCGGCGCGGCGGGCGGCGGCATGTACACCGTCCAGGCGCCCGGCGCGTGCGTCTGCAGCGCCAGCCGGCACAGCCCGCCGCGCTGCAGCGGCGCCACGAACTCCGCCAGCCCCGGCGGCACGCCGCGCACCACCTCCGCGCTGAACCCGTCCGCCGGGATCAGCAGCCCCGCGCCCAGCCACCAACGCTCCTCGGCTTCGATCTATAATAACAACATATATTTTTTAATCAGGGCGTTATGAACAATTGGTTTACATTGAACATTTATTTTGATGTATGTACTGTGTAGTCCGCACCTCTCGTCCGTCGGCGCGGCACAGCTCGTCGGCGAGCGCGTGCGCATGCGCCACCGCGGCGTCGAGCACGTCGGGCGGCACGAGCGGCGCCAGTAGCGCGCGCACCTGCGCCGAGTTCAGCTTGAAGCACGTCGCCAGCGCCGCGCACACCTCCTCGCCAGTCCGGTACTCGCCTTGTATCAGCCGCGCTACACATACACATCGATATGTTGCTATATTTTATATTATATAGTATACACAGTATATACATTTTATGTATTTATTCCACAAGTTCTAATGTGTACAATTTTAAATATAATCATAATGTAAGTGAAGTGTGGTGGTGATGGTGGTGGTGGTGGGTACTGACCGGCCTGGTGCGTGCGCGCGAGGTGGCAGTCGGCGGCGAGCTCGAGCCCCTGCCGCTCGGCCCAGGAGGCGAGCTGCGCCAGCCGCGCGGACAGCGCCGCGCCCCACCGCGCGCTCACCGACCCCGGCTCCGATATCAGCTGAACACATAACCATTCACCATTTCAAATTTGCAATTCATTCAGTCACTAGATCCTTTATCAACTAATCTAACAACATGTAAATGAACCACTTCATTTAAACAAACGAGAAACCTAAAAATCGATAAATAATTTAGAACCATTTTGATTGCAAAACGTTTAAAATATAACCTTATTGAAACAGAACGCGTTGATGTAGTGGAATAGATGCGAGAAGAGTTGTATGGTGAGCGCGGCGTTGACGCGACACCGGCGCAGCAGCACCATAGCGGCGGCCAGCGCCTGCACGGTGGGCGTGGTGGCGTCGTTGGCGTCGCCCGCTGCCGCTCCCGCTCCCGCCCCCGCCCCCGCGCCCGCGCCGCCGCCGCTCGTCAGCGTGTCGAGCGCACGGGACAACTCGTTTTGGAAGCATGACACTAGATTGCTAAAAATATTTTTTGTGTGAATTCGTAGAAGTAACACAATTATTATAATAACTAGATCATACTGAGAAAGTCAGTAATCCAATCTGGTAACTCATAAGATGAAGGCAATAAAATATTTGATAAAATCAACTAGTCTATAGTAGGGACAAACTAATATGGCCGGTATGACATGACACAGTTTTGAATTTTTTGGGTAGACGTTCTCACAGAGTTATCGCTTCGGGAAAAAAAATGAATTGTCATACCGGCCAGCTTAGTTTGTCCGAACTATAGTTCTAACGGTCTCTAAATGGATGTTTACCTGAATGCGTTTTGCACTGTCATCAGCAAAACCTCTTGCGCCTGTGTCGAAAACGAGGATATGTGACGGTCGAATTTAAGGAAATGTAGCAGTTCACTCGCGTTCGCCATCCAAAACGCCTGCGCCGCCGAGTCTTTTGCACGCTCCTGAAAAGTTAATATTTAGGGTTCATTCATGTTAAGGTTCTGTATAAGATCAGAAACTATTAATTAGTTAATATATTTTTATATATAATTGCGCGCGGCTCCGCCCGCGGGAAAAGTTTTCCCGGGATAAAAAGTACCCTATAACACTCAGGAGTAATGTAGCTTCCTATTAGTGAAAAAAAAATCCAAATTGGTCCAGTAGTTCCTGAGATTAGCGCGTTCAAACAAACAAACTCTTCAGCTTTATGTATTAGTATAGATAAATGTTTTTCAAATTTACTTACTAAGTTTACAGAACAAATATGTAAGTTATCACGGACCAAAATAGTTGCATTACGTTAATAACGTATTTATTTAATGACCTGCACGGTGGCGTGTATGAGCGTGGCGACGTGGTGCAGGAACGCGGTGAGCTTGTGCGCGCGCTCGTTGGGCGTCAGCTCCGGCCGGTAGTGCGTCGACGCGCGGTATCTGCAAATAGACACATCACTCACGCGTCAACGCCAAACTGCATCCTCTTCAAAATTTACTACACAGATGTTTGGACAGTGAACAGTTTTCTTATATGAATTACCTATGCTTATTTTACAGATTATAATACATTGTAAAAATTCTTAGCGTAAAATATACTATCATTATTGTGTGTATACAAAGCACTTTCTTAAAAAAAAAAGTGTGTGTACTTATGTACACGCGTTAGAAGTTATACTTCTTTGACGTAACAAGATAAAAATCTTTTTAAATAACGCGCCAAAAGAAGTATAACTTCAATATCTTTCGCCTTATTCTACGTTCAAAATTCAAAACTAAAATGTTGGCTATAGCTAACTTCAGGGTGTCGGTTTTTCGTGACGGTGTGCGCGCCGATCGTAAAAATTTACTCTCATCATTTTTCCCTAACGCGCCAAAGAAGTATAACTTCAAAAAAGATATATAAGCTTTTAATTTAGTGTACGTACCTTGCACACAAGTATAACGTGTAAACGGGGGCTAGTTTGAAGGCGGGCGCGTGCGGGTCGAGCCTGGTGATGACGGCGGACAGGAACTGAGCCTGTCCCGCTTCTGGGAACTCCAGCACCGCCGGCAGGATCGCCTCCTGCGCCGGCCGCCCCACCATCCTGTACGATACAGGGTGAACATTCAAATCCGTATTCCCTTGTGCCTGGTGTTCAGTAGCCTCGCAAACCCCACGTTATTTTTTATTCAGCTGTGATGCCAGTCCATCTAAATCCCCAGCACCATGATATTAGATAATTTAGGGCTAGTCGTGTTTTAACCAAAATATAATGTTATGTTAATTATCAGTATCACACTTCAAACAAAGTTAATTACCATACTATAACTCTATGTGAGATATTGTTACCACAAATAAGACACTGATTTATAAAGTGTTTGATTATAAATAACAAACCAAATGTGCATAGAAAAATATCTAAAAAATTACCTTTTCCGACAAAGCAGAACAAAAATAACAAAGATAATCAACAGCTAAGCGCGGTCGCGGTGGCGTTTAATATGAAGCTTTACGTCTGAACGTGGACGGTACCTGTTGTCGTGTCCCGAGCCGCCGCTCTTGGCGCTACAGATGCTCTTAGTCTCAACGTTTCCATCTAAATCAAACGTGGTCTCGTAGTTGTCTTTGTATTGTGAGGTGGGCGTGCGTGTTGTGTTCACGCTCGGCTCTTGCTCATTGTACACGGAGCCGGACATCTCGTCTTTAGCGTAATCGTCCTTGGAGTCGCTCAGATGCTGCGACATCATGAGCGACTCGTTGTCCAGTTTAAGCGTGTTGTTGTTGTATGGCGTGGTGTCGGCGGCGTGTCGCGCGTCGTGCCGCGCGTCGTGCCCGTCGCGGTAGTAGGTGTCGTGCGAGACGGGGCTCATGGTGCGCATGTAGTCGGTGTCGCCGGTGGTGTTCGCGTTCGCGTCGAGCGCGTCGGGCCGTGACGCGACCGACGCGGGCGACATCGCGCCGCTGTTCTCGCCGGCGGACGTCGGCGAGCTAGCGTGAGGGTAACGTACACAAGCGGATGTTCGTGAGCCAGTGACAGAAACATGCAAAAGAAAACAACGACAGATGATAAACAAATAAAGGTGATTAGAGAAGCGACGGTTTCGGTGACGGTCACGTTACAATTAGTCCAAAATAAAACTATAGATGCAATAACACAATGTTGCAGGTGTACACAAACGATAATTTAGAAAAATGCTAATTGAGTTGAACTAAATCGAATAAAGGGTACAACTAATCACAACATATGAACATATAATGTGTAGTAAGAGTGAGAGTGAACACTCACCGATCGTATATGGAGCCGGAGCCGAAGTGCTGCGACTGCGCGAGATTCCTGTTGATAATGTTCTCCTGCGCCGGGTCCACGAAACGGAACGTCGACACGCGACCGAACTTGAGCAGGCAGCCGTGCTTGGGGACACACACAAGTTAAATTAACTTCTGCAAACATATTGCATAGACCGCAGTAAGTGAGCGGACACGGCAACTTTCTATTGCGGTTAATTTACTGTTCAAACCTAATATAAATAACAACATTAATAGAACTTCTTTAAAAGTACTAAACCAAAAATATGTTAAAATTAGTGCCATAATTATGTCTTTATTATTTTAGAAACCGTATTCGTAATACGTCTCGTTACTGCACGTACAAATATTAGACAGTAGACACTGCTGAAAGAAAGAATCAATGACTTCGGCTCCCTGATCCCTCCTTTACAAGTCCCTATTTCAAATTATTTAAATGATTTGTAGTTGTGAGCGATTCTTTTGTCAGTTGTGATAGTAAAAAACGAATAATCTTTACCGTATACCTACTTAACATTTTCGTTGCGAAGTTAGCAAAGTTGCCACCGAAACTAGTGCTCGGTGTACCTATCTAATACTACGTTGAGAATATAACCCGTGACATGGAGCAGAATTCTAATAGGGATGGATTAATCAAACGCGGCAATAATAATTATGTCCCAAAGGTAACGTTATTGTGTATTCATGTGTATATTATAAACATTTTGAAATGAATAAGCCTTTATTTATTCCCAAAGGGGTAGGCAGAGTTGCTACCATGACACACACTTTTCGCCATGTGTTCCGTCCCATGATGTGATAGGGGGCGAGCCTATCGCCATATCGGGCACAAATTCCAGACTCCGGGCTGATACTGAATAGAAAAACCCATCACTTTGCACGACCCGGGGATTCGAGCCCAGGACCTTAGAGCGGTGGTCTTACCGCGCACGTTATACGAATACGCAACCGAGGCAGTCTGTTAAATAATTTCTACACTCTATAAAATGTTCTGTCTAATTTTTCACAGTAACCATTAGAATCAAACTCAATATTTTATCAGCTACTTTTTTACGACTGACTTCAATAGAGTTCTCAATACAAAGACGCACGAACAAAGAAGCATTACGACACTGAAATATTTATGTATTTTTCCAACGCTAGAACATTTTTATCAATAAACTGTACATGCAACTTAATTTAAATACAAAAAAATATAGCGGGCATAAATCCTTTATATTAATAAATATGCTACGTTATCCAGGCGAGCGTTCCCGCAGCGAGTTTCGCGCTTCTTCAACGATTTTATGTTAAATACATAAAACACATTGAAATAGCTGCTGGCACGTACGAAATACCAGCAACATATTAGACGGATATGACACTGCGAATATCATACATCATAGTCGTTTTTATTATTTATTTTTTGGCGTCGGCACCGCTGACGTTCCCGAGGATACACGGGTGGTTATTTTTGCCTGGATGGAATAAAGTTGATTTAATAAAGAAATTAGTGCTGCTACGGGCGGTAAGCAATATTTTCTTCTGCCACCAAATATATTGGAAAAGCACAACCAAGCGTTTGAGTGTTTGGATGAGTATGTAATGTATATGTGGTGACTGGTACATGTTGTAACATTAAGACATCTAGGTGTAATAAAAGGCGCATATCACACAAGATAAAAGCGTAATAATTCATTTCCACCTAAAATTCATTTAATGAGGAAAATTCCAATGAAGAAATGTGTATAACCTTCGGCTATATCTCACCGTCTCTTGAAAATTCTACGTTCGTTACAGTTCCTCGAGAATTTCATATTGAATTTAATATAAAATAAAATAATTCCGCTAGCTCGAGAAACTTGAGAAACTCCTGAAATTTAATTATTCATCCTTTCATCTTTGTCAAGTTTTAGGTGAATACGAATTAATTCAGAAATATTAATCAGATTTTAAGTCATTTTGATTGCGTGTGTATATTTAGCTAAGAGTTATTAACAAAATGAGTACGTATAGCGTATTTTAGAACGTCTACTGTCGAAAACAATAAGCGTAGTTGTTGCGTATTTGTGTTTGTCGAAATTTGTTTTTAACGAATGTTTTAATTGCTCTTGACAAAGTTTCTGTGTACAAAAATTACATTACTGTAATAAGCTTTAGCTTAAAAAAGCTTATAAATTCTCGAAACTAATTTCTAATAATAAAACTAACTAAAATATAAAGTCACCTTCCACGACACATTTACAAATTAACATATAAAATTATCTTTACTTTGTAACAACTCCCAAAGTGCGTTAAAAGCTAAAACTAATAACTGAGAAATTGAATAATATATTTTCCCGCAAAATAAATATATTCAACGCACATTCCCAAATTAAGTAACAAAATTAATTATATGCTTACTAAACTAAAATACTAGCATACATCAGCCCCTACGGACATAGAAAAGTTTTAGTATGGACGTACGAGGGTATAATAAAGTTCGTTACAAACGAAACAAAAAGTACATTTGCACGCGCTAAAACAGGATAACAAGGCACTTTTTGGCTGTCGTTTTGACGCACACGGAATAAATAACAAGGCAAAAGCCTCTCTATCACAGGATTTAAAAAAAAAAAGTTTTTACATCCTTCTTTTTAATAAATACATTTTAAAAATAAACGAACATTTGCATATGAAAGTTAGAGGACCCGACGGCACGGCGCGGCGAGCTGTCAGCTTGGCTTTTTCCCTGACAGAGTAATATTCCCATGATTCCTATCAAGAAGAACATGTCTGAACACGTGGCCTCGCAGTTCTAGCTGTTTATCATTTATGTCAACCACACTACAAGACTAAAGCACTTGTTTTATAGACAACAAGACTTTGCTCGCGGCTCCGCCCGCTTGAATGATATATTATATTTTCCGGAATAAAACTACCGCTTTATATTTTCCCGTGATAAAAAGTAGCCTATGTGTTAATCCAGGACATGATCTACCCGTGTGCCAAATTTCATCGAAATCCGTTCAGTAGTTTTTGCGTGAAAGAGTAACAAAAATTCCATACATCCATTCTTACAAACTTTCGCGTTTATAATATTAGTAGGACAATTACTCACTTTATTAAACGAGTAAGATAGTCACTATCTGTTTACAGCTACAACTAATTCTATTCTTATCATCAAAACTTTCGACTTAACTGGATTAAAACCACTAGAGCTACTTGTTTCGGTAATGTTGATATTTGCAAACTGTTTATGTTCTTTGACTAAAACTCCATCCGGCTTCGCGTCAAATCCGAGAGAAGTTGGAGAAGGAATTTATAAAGTTCGGTAATCGTGATTTAATCGTGATCTAATGTAGGATATTATATAAGATTGTGTTTACTATAATATTTAGGGCTCGTTCCCTTTCTAATTATGGGACACACAAGGTGCAAAGTGGGTGCCTTGGTTGCACCTCTGCCTACCCCTTCGAGGATAAGGCGTGATGCGTGTTAAGTATTTACAAAAAAAACTTTCACATTTAATAAAACAATCAACTCGGGAAAACTTTGCTGAAAGTAAAATATGGTAGCAATGAATTTGTGCTATGAGCTTTGATTAATTATATACCTAGATAGACATTGAACGTTTCAAAAGCGTCGAAAAAAATAAAGGCCAACAGTTGCCCACTAAATGAGTTCGAGTGAATTAATTTTTGTTGTTTTTCATGGATATCATTTTCTCCCCGTTTTAATAGAAACCATGTAATAACTGGTATCATTATGCGCGCACACAAGGATACGAAGAATGATGCAGCGATAGCGTATGACACAGCTGTCACGCGTAGTAGCTTAAGAAAAGTTGGCCTGTTTGTTTTAGTTTCATTGTAGCGCGTCACTCTATCTAGGTATATAATTAATCAAAGCCTATGAGTTGGTAGATAATGTTTAAAAACGGTTATGTCCTCGTTAGCAGTTTTCTAATTAGGCAGTAGCTGCTGTGATTAATAAAATAGTATAGAGTATAGATATGCCGTTTCCAAACAAATCAAACGAAAAAAGTGTTACGCACACATCATTCACTCATTCTCGACATTGATGTGTCATGTGAAAAAGTTGACTTATTTAAACCAGTACGAACAAAAAAGACAGCGAGTATTTATAATTTACGCGTAGTGGAAGCAATTGTGACAATTATGCCAATTTCGAGGTCACAGATTGCTGGTTCTATTGGCATATATATACCTCTTAGTTACGATAAGTATACATTGATTACCTGTCATATTATATTTGGAATTTATTTCAACAAATAAGATAATGCTTTTTTAACTAAAACAGACTAATGTTATTTGGGTGTTTGTAAACTACATAATGGTAACTTTCTACGCCTTTCTTAGTGCAACTGGTTTGAATATGTGCCTAGAAACGCATGTGTCTAAAGTCTAAGTGTGTGAGCTGTATTTAACAGTTATATAGAATTAGAATAAATAATTCAACTTTGTTACGATATAAATCGTTATTTTCCTTAGCGATCGGCAAGCCACCCATGATTTTTCTTCCATACTCATTAACTCAGTTGCTGAAGTCCATACAAATCCATTGGGTAGTAACGCGGTAGTACAACTGACCTGTAACCGCTGCGTGTGCATGACCCGCTGCCCGTTGACGTAGACGTGCGCGTCCGCGTGCAGAGGCGTGACGGTGTACCCGCCGCCCTCCGCCGGCGCGACCACGCAGTGCCGCGGCTGGATCGACGGCCCGTACAGCTGCAGCGCTGTGCCATTGCCGGAACCCACCTTAGATACAATACATACGTTTTAAAATCCTTTCTCTACATAATTACTTTGCTGCTCTACTTATACATACATATATTCACACGTATAAGCTGATTTAGAACAGACTTCAAAGATTCTGTGATTGCGCATATTTTTCAATCGGAGCCAATTCGGATGTTACGATATAAGAAATCACCAATAAGCCGTAGTATATCAAGGTGACGTTAGGAAGGTAAGCCTGAGCTCGGGATCCCAATTTACTCGGGACAAGTACATTTCTCAGTTGTCTATACTCTATTCTACTTGAAAATTGTTGGTACAAACATTTCGTCTGGAACCTAAATCGTCTTAGATAATGCTGCTTTTATTACTTTTCCAAGCCTTAATGTACGTTTAGTGATAAAGTTTTTCACAGAAAGCTCTAGGAAAAGTTAATAATGTACTCCGGATAATTAGGAACCCACAAAGTTACAACTAAGAATTCACTTTGTTTATATTACGATACTAAAGACGTCAAAGAATCTGCAGGTGGCTTCCAAATATAATTACATACTACTTTACATCTCGCTCGATACAAATTATTTAGCTCCGCGGCTTGATAAAGTCGCGGAGAAGTAGCTAACTAGACAATGTTTATTTAATTTATTTCAAAGCGTAACATTCACTCTTCGTTGGTTCTTAGTTTCCTAGTTATTAAGTTTAAATTTATTTAAAAACTAGCTGACCCGGTGAATTCCGTACCGCTATTTTTTTTCCAGTCGCGGACTAAGGAAATGTAGCTCTTCCGGTAAATTCTAATCAGTTCCATTATCAATAATTCCATATATTGACACATTTAATGCATCGAAAGTGATTAACCCGTCAAACTAACAATTACCGGAAATGTTACACGTTACGTACTTAATAACAATAAATGAGACAAAATCTTCCGTTTACAATACGACTATATTATAATGAAATAACATTACAATTAAAAAATTCGACCATAAGTATTGTAATACCTGATCGATATTATGACGCCACTGGTGGCATTTTCTTATCAATAACAATAAATAAAACGACGATAAACCTCTTTACACACATCAAAACACACGAAACACCCTTTTGCTGTTGTTTATATATAGCGTCCCCGTACACGGAATGATTCTGCCAATGTTGAATTGTATATGAAAAACTGAACAACTGAACGCCAATCTTTCAAACGTTAATCGATCAATGTTTTGTCAATATATTGAAGATCTCTCACAGTCTTCTATCTCATTCACTCACTCACTTTTCATATGAGATAAAAAAAATATGTTCAATTTTCTATTGTAAATTTTCTTTTATACAAACCTTGTAATAATGCACACAAAAAAAAGAATTATCCAATTTTGTGCAGTCGTTATAGAGTTACGCGCTTACATACATTTCGAAGATTCATTTTTATATATATATATATTTATTCCGTAGACGAATCGAGAGATAAAACGAGTAAGACTTATGTTGTTTTTTTTATTATATGTAGCATAAAGCGAACCAAACACAAAATAGACATGCAAGTCGAAATAGACGTACAAGTATTAACATAGTTGTCAAGAAATAGCGTCGTTGGGTTTTTATACCATTTGAAAAATTCTATTAAATACAGCTAAGTATTTAGTTAAAAAAGCTATAAAATATCACATACTCCAAACAGATACGACATTCAGCAGCATAAAATATGATTCTAATACCCCTGAACATCTCATAAGGTCGTTATACGTCATATATTATTATAATGTATAGATGATTGCGGTGTCATATACAAAATGTTGTTTCTTGTTAGTCAAAGTTATAAACTGACGGGCTTTAAGGTATAGTGTCTCTCATCTCAACTAATACAACTTGAAACTTCATTACGATCTTGTAAATTGTTGTTGCATATTCAGATATTTTATATTATTTATCTAATTAAGGTCAACATTGTTTGTACGAATAACATTTTATTATCGTTAAATTGTGATACTCCTTTTTTTAATATTTTGTTTTCAATATTCACATATAATATTTTAAAATTTGCCGCTCGTAAGTTGCTTTGACCGCGACATCAAAAAATTATAGATAAACATTGTCCGCGAACGGTGCTACTGACTTATTTATACTTGTATGAACGAACGTCCACGGAAACCAAATGTTCGTTAAATTAATAATGCGAAAGGCTGGCAGGAAGTCAAACATGCATTAACGTAAGTAATTTAATTAGCTTCGCTGCCGGCACCGTGAACTTACTGCATTCGGTTAATAAGTGCATTATGGGTAAATAAATATAAAATGCAAATAGAAGCTGTCTCGTGGCTGTGATAAAATGGTTGCTCGGGCTTTATAGCGATGGTGGTCTCAGACCCAATACGCGTTAATCAATCGAAAAGCGTAATTTTTTTTTAAAGAGTGGCGTAACATGTACATGAACATAATTACACAATTATTTTCAGTCGGAAGTATAGCCAACGCAAGATTACTAGCATTTAGGCTGACACATAATCCAACGTTCATCTACATAAGCATTATCATTTTGTTAAGCTTCTCATTGAGGCTATACGAGTTAATATTCAACAGATTGAAAGTTAATAGTCATGTCCTTTTATAATCATTACAATAAAACGCCACAACAACGATATTGAATAATTAAAAAAGGCTTTTGTCGACGTCGTATCGATCGTAAATCTAACACCTGGCATGCGTCTCACACACAATTGAAAATGAAAATAATTACGATTGCAAGCCCTGTGGGTAAAAAAACCGCATGGGCATTTATTAATAAACCAATCTCACCTTTGAGTAGGATCTTAAGTAAACATTTAAGATACTAAAATATAATAAAAAGAAACTTGAGCTATTATTTGAACGCCTATTGTCAACTAATTAGCACCGTTTAATTGAAAATTAAACTCAGCTTTCAAAATCAAAAATTTGACGTGACTGCTACTAGCATCAGGCTGTCAAGTAATGTTGTTGATATAGAATAATTATGTTTATAGCGACGATATTAAGATGCTGATTTTAACTTGACAGCGTATTAGTTGTTTTCGTTGTTCAGAGCAAAACTTAGTTAGATCTATTAATAAGGCTCTTAGACTAGCTTCGGCTCGCGGCTCTACCAGCGTAAGTCTGTCCCCGGAATAAAAAGTAGTCTAAAGCAGTCACCATGAATGTCGCTTCCTATAAGTAAAAGAATTTTCAGAATCGAAGCAGTAGTGCCGAACATAAGAAAGTTCAGCAAACAAACAAAATCTATAGATTGTGGATATAGGTACAAATATTTCCCGATTAAATATTTTTTTGAAAATATTCTGCAGAGAATTGTAGACACAACAGTTATTTTCACTTCAAGCTTCTAAATAATAAGCCATATCTGTGACCTTAATTCCCACAATAATTCTAAGATCCTTGAGTTGTATCGTAGTAATATGATTTATTAAGTTATATATACTTACATTGTATAAATGCACCATATTATACACAGAGGCAGGAACATAAATGATTTTAAAATGTAAAGAGATTACCACTTTTAAGTCTTGGCACGGGATTCTCGCGAAAGATTGATGGAACAACCCACACTACGACATTTCGGCTGACCAATTTAAGTGTCACATCGCTCAGTTGATGTTTTATTCAAGTAAAAACATCCGACGCTTTCGAGAGACACTGAGTATTATATTATACTGTATGTTAAACTATCCATTACTTCGCTAGCGTAAAATACCTACCGTTCAAAGGCCGACTGTACTTGTCCATAATAAAAGGGAGCTTATATGTTAATCTAGTACAGTCAGCAGCATAAGTATGTGTACAAAATCAAAATTTCAAATCTCTTATATACGCGTTAAGTTAAATGAAATAATTTTTTTCTTCGTTTGAAGTAAAGTAAATACCTTTTATTTTATTATTGCGAAGAGAAAAAAAAGATTAGTAAGATCACAAAAGTATGTAGGCAATTTGAAATTTTGAATTTGTTCATCTACTTATGCTGCTGACTGTACAAGACCTTTCTATGTACTAAAGTTCATCTAAATCTATTTCACGATTTCTGCGATTACTTCTAACATCCAAACATCTCAATTGTTCGCATTTATAACATTAGTCAAATAAAATTTTATCGAAAACAGTATTTATTTGCTAATTTGTCGGCAAGAGTACTGCAAGCCTATAGTATGGTAGTAGTTTAAAATTTATTTACATAATAATAATTTAAGCAACCATAGATATTATGAAAAAAAAATGCTACAAAAGATCCATGAATTATGTGGTAACATAAATAAGAGCATATTTTATGTATGTATATTATAGAATCGTGGGAATTATAGTTTGTATCCGATAGAAAGCAAATAATATTGATAATAATTTATTCCAGTGTAAAGCTCATAAATTAGACGCTAATTAATACACTCCACATCAGTTTTTTGCTTGTTTAGAATAATTTAATAAGAAAGCGCGCTGTGCGACCGTGCCACTGACATTAAAGACAGTGACAGTTGAAGCTTAATTTCAACTTTTGCAGACCCAGTTGATTTGTAGTACATTAAAATAAATATTTTTCAATTATTAAATACATATTATGAATTAACCATATATCAAAATTACCCGATATCGTTAACACGGTTACAAATTAGAAATTGCTTAAAAACCTCATGTAATTAATTACTAAATCGTTTTAGAGTCAAATATAGTAACTGACGTCTTCGTAAGCGTACTAACTGGTTGTATTACGTGCGCGATACGACTTCCGCTCTAAGGTCTCGGGTTCAAATTGCACGTCGTGCATCGATACGGTATTGGGTTTTTCTGCTCAATATTAGCTTGAAGTGTGGAATTAGTGCACGATATGGCGAAAAGCTCGCCCTCTATTACATCATGGGACACATGGCGCAAAGTGGGTGCACTAGTAGCGCCCCAGCCTACCCCCCGCCTACCACTGTGTATATATAGTAACTTTCGTACTTGGCGCCTAGCGGGCACTCATTCGAAACTCTATGATAGAATTTAACCGTAAGTACATAATTTATATGCTTATTGAGTTGAAAATCTGATCACCGCTGATCTGAGTCCGCCTATATACATTGGTATATCAAGTGAATAAATAAATAAATAAATTTGCGACTATTCCGAAACTATTCAGGTGGATTGCGCGTATTGCAATTTGTGCGCGATATGGCGATAGCAGTCTCATATTAGAAAATGAATCGAAAAAAAACAAGGCTTAGTTCGAAATTTGGATGCACTAATTACCTTTTTAGAGAACGTCCGTGAATCAGATCCAAAAAATGGGGGCAATCATCGAACAGTCTTCTCAATGCATACCGACTGCCATAGACACGCTGGTCTTAAAGTAAATGGATATACACGTGCTCTGTCTGGTTTATTGAACAGGACTCTAGCTATGATATTAATGACGTGTTTTTACGGTTAACACTACGAGCGCAAACGTAATTAGTCCCATTGTAGACTCTAGTTCACGCACCCCATCATTACGACTACTCAACGCTTGGTCTCAAGCCATAATCGTCTCAATACTGCTACTGCCTGCCTTTATCTCACTCCTAATGTGCGGCCGGCGCAACACGCTTTTCAAAGCCTGGTGCTAAATATATTTGGTTTAGTCTTCAAGACCGGCTGCCTGCCTAGCATGAACCTCACTACGTGATACAGCCTTAATTGTGCTGGAAAAAATTACAAAATAAGAATCCAAGACCTCCAGGTCCACAGCCCATATTAAAGGCTGCCACTAAACGAAGGAAACTCCAAAAATAGACCGTAAAAACACCAATGACCCATGTGGTCTATGCATAGATTATTAACCAATTATTCATATAATTAATGTAAATGGCCACTAGGAAACCTCAGCTAGCTTCTTAGATTAAAAAGGTCCGTTTTTTAGACGAAAAGGATTTAATAGGAACACTGTAAATGGTGGTCGTGTCAACGGGTCTCTATTGTATATGGACATCTGGGTCCCCCATAGCGCTCGTCGTCTAAGTTAAGAATGCTAAAATATGCTGTGGGACGGTCTTTGTAAAACGAATTATTTTATTCGTAGAACACAGTGGCAACGACCGTTTCGCGGCTAAATGATTTAATTTAAATCAACTTCATATTACTGTCATAAACTTCTTCCTTCGCAGTCACATTTTCAAACACCGGTCGCGATTTGTGTCAAACACTTAACCGAATCAATATGCCACAGGACAGTTGGCAAACTCCGAAGTAATAGAAAAGTACTTGTATACTCAGATATTCGCAGACTTCGGCTGCACAAAAACGTCATGACAAAGCCCGCACGGCCCGATATGCATCGCATTTGTACCGAACGCTGTAATTACTTCTCGGTCTATCATTCGTGGGATCAATTCGGTTCCTCCCTGTAAGGCTTACTTACACCGTAAGCCCTCATGAGTAATGAGTATAGATTTATATACCTCTATATTTCTACTGGTATCTATGGTAACGAGAAAAAAAACGAAGAAAGAATTGTAAGGTTTTTATACTGCATTGAAAATTGACAATGTAAGTAAATACGAAAAGGCATAAAACGCGACATAACTCTTTATAATTAACCTTATTATCAATTCTCTTCGCATACAGCGTATTTAAGTTATTTATAGTGTAAGAAATTATAACGAAATTGTCATCAAATTCAGTTGGTACGAGTTCATTACAATGACAATACAATTACAAAGGACAATGGAAACAGTTCAAAGAGTTAAAGTGCTAATGTACCCAACCGAAAGGTTCTATTAGGAAAAGGTAATATTTTATTTTTTGTAAGAATCAGGTGCTCTAAATGATGTACTACAGATACAGAGTACATAGATACACCTTTAGGACACGTATGACAACTGTAACTAAATAAAATGCTAGTATACCTCGATGACGTCGTTGATCCGGACCCTGCGTCCGTTCTCGAGCGCCGAGGCGTCAGGCGCCACCTCGAGCAGCATGGGCTCGCTGCCGGGCCGGCCGCCGGTGCCCACGCCGGAGCCAGCCTTCTTCTTTCTGCGCCGAGGCTGCGCGTCTGCCGGCCGCCGCCGCACGTGAAACATTATGGAGCCTGAAATAACATTCTCATTTTAGTAAACTTATCGCGCTTAGTTGATTAGTATGCGCATATTTTAAATTCGTTCAAGTTTTGAATAGTGAGTTGTTTCAATTGCTTTTGAAAACAGTTTTTATATAATCTATAATATGGGTAATCTTTTCTATATTTAATTACCTCAAACTAAACAGAACGGCCAAACTTTTAAAGTCGAAGAAAACGCACCTACTGAAAAGTTTTAAACACGTTTACGTGGTTTCAAAACAACATTGTTACGTTTTCAGTGGAAAATTTCGTTGTCGATTCAAACTGACACTCGAGCGGAATGACGCGACGTTGGCCCGCCGCGCCGCGCCGCCGCCCGCCCCTGGGACCCGTGAAGCGTTTAACGTGCTAACTTTACATTTGAAGATTCAAGTCCGACTATAACACGCAGAAGGTTTGTACCGTCTTAAAACTTTTCAACCATCGAGTAGTTTTTAATAGATGGAAAAAGTCTTTTTCGCATATAGTATGTATAAACTTTTACTAAAATCTCTTTGGCTGTACTATTTGTATCTGGTTGGTTTTGGTAATATTAAAAAGATTGCAATGCAATGCAAATTGACCGCGTCAATATCTGCCATCCTTATTAAATTCATTGAAGAACTGAGAAGATAGAAAAAGATTTTAATTTGAATATTTTATTTTGGTTTTGAATAATCTTAGTTAACAGTGTTCACAAACGCTGTCAGAGGCATAACACGCTCACTTCTCATAATTTGGTTGGTGATATAGGTAGAGCAACAAAATCTCGTTTTTGAAGAGATTGATCACAGGTGATGAAAAATGGATCACGTACGACAAGAACGTATGAAAAAGGTTGTGGTCAAAGGTCGGTCAGACTTCACAGACTGTGGCAAAACCTGGGGTTTACTCGCAATAAGTTGATGCTGTGTGTATGGTGGGATTGGAAGGGCATTGCTCATTATGAGCTTTTACCGCCGGGCAGAACCATCGATTCGGATCTGCCAACAACTAATGAGATTAAAGCAAGAAGTTGAGAGAAAGCGGCCGAAATTGATCAATAGAAAGGATGTGGTCTTTCATCACGATAACGCTAGACCACACACATCTTTTGCCACTCAGCAAAAATTAAGGGAGTTTGGCTGGGAGGTGTTAATGCATCCACCATATAGCCCTGATCGCACCTTCAGATTTCCACCTGTTTCGGTGTCTTCAGAATTCTTTCGGCAGTGTGAGGTAAACATCAAGAGAGGACTGCCAAAACTACTGTCGCGTTTTTTTTATCAGGAGTTCCAAAATTTCTTCGGCAACGGGATCATGGCACTACCTACAAGATGGCAGAAAATCATCTAACAAAATGGCACATATGTATATACCTTTGAGTATTGGTGTTAAAAGCTCTAAGGTATATACTGTAATTAAAATATATAAATAAACTTTGAAAAAAGTAGTCGTGAGTTTTCATATAAAATGCGATTAAACTTTTTCTCCAACCTAATATTTTGGTCGCTCAACAATAAATTTGCGGAAACATCTTTATAACTACAATGCTTGAGATTTAACGAGAGACATCACGAGGCAATTAAACCTAAACATAAAAGCTGCGACAAGACTTTAAAGTCAATACCATATTCGTTGTGATAATAAATCTATCCCTGTGTATGGTGCATTAATAATACTCAATACAGCGATACGATAATGAAAAGGGGCCGAAATTTAGTGGATCATAAAATTTGACGTAAACCATATGAGACATATTTTACCTATATACGAACAAAATAATAATAATGGAGTTAATTTCCACATCGATTATGTAAGTAATTATTAAATGTACCTACATATAATACATTATTGTACGTATGCCTTGTGGTTATTTATTGGCTTAGCCACATTTCATAGAAAAAATGTTCCATTATTAATATATCACGAAATGCTTGCCCTAAACTTATTTGGCATATTTTGGGGTGACTTTTTTGAACATCGTACATCCTTTCCTATTCCTAACCTTTAAAGCCGGCGGCGCGTCTATTAATTCTTCTGAGACTGTGGGAGTTTATAAGTGGTTAGGATCAGTAAACATCAGGTGACTACCTAGAACGTTTGCCGATTATTACTATAATAACAATACGATCCAGCCAACTATGTACTTAGCTGAATCGTCACGGTTTAGTTACGTAATTAACTTTAGTTTGAGCACACCCAGACAACGCGAAACTGGTGTAAATCAAATTTTGAAACACGAGTAGATAGACTTTGTAGGTAGACAATAAAAGCCGTAGCGGGGGATCGGCGACGGATTGGGGTCAGGCCACTTACTCTGTTTAAATCAACGATAAAACGGTGTAACACAATTTGAGAATGACGACGTGAACGATGCTCTCCGTAAAGTTGTGCATTGGTTTAATTTAAACAACTTATTATTAAATGCTAAAAAAACAAAATGCATTAAATTTACTATGCCCAATGTAAAAATAGTAAAAACCAATGTACAAATAAATGGTGAAGAGTTGGATCCTGTTGCGTCTACTACCTTTTTGGGCATCACACTAGACGCGAAACTCCAGTGGGGACCGCATATAGCAAAGTTAGCAGGTAGACTAAGTTCAGCGGCTTATGCAGTCAGAAAAATAAGGCGTCTGACTGATGTAGAAACGGCAAGAATTGTTTATTTCAGTTATTTTCAAAGCATTTTGTCGTATGGGATTCTTCTTTGGGGAAATGCAGCAGATATTAATTCAGTATTTGTGTTACAAAAGAGAGCTATTAGAGCTATTTATTGTCTTGGACCCCGTGTTTCTCTTAGAGAAAAGTTTAAAGAGATAAACATTCTTACCGTAATATCGCAATACATTTATGAAAATCTATTGTATATGAGGAAAAATATCGCACATTTTGATCAAATATGCGATATTCATAATATAAATACTAGGAATAAACATAAATATGTGATACATGCTACTCGTCTCCATAAAATTAGTAATACTTTTGTTGGTCAATGTGTACGCTTCTTCAATAAACTTCCTAAGCATATTGTAAAACTACCAATAAAAAAATTTAAAATCACTATAAAAGACCGCCTCTGTAAAAAAGCTTACTATCGTATTTGCGATTATCTGGAGGATACAAATGCTTGGGATTAAGTTGCTCGGATTCACTCATGTTTTATAATTTGATTGTTTATATGTTATATATTGTTTTGTTTTTTTTTTTTTTTTTTGACATAAGTAATAATTGAATTTATATTGTTACTTGCAATTTGTAAAATTAATATATAAAAAATATAACAATAAAAGACCTACGCTGAGTTTCTTGGTGCTTCTTCTCAGGTCAGTGGGCTTTTCCGAAGCACTGGTAGAATCCTTTAGATGATAAAATATTGTAAAAAAACGACGTGTAAAAGTGCCCTTAGGGGCCTAATTACTGAATAAACGATTTGAATTTGAATTTGAATTTGAAGAACATTTCAGGGATACGTTTAGTGTGGTGTATATGTGAGTGCACTCGAAGAGGTGAGCGAAGAGCGGCGGCGTGAGAGCCGGGGGGCCAGGCCCTCCTCGAGCCCGCCTCTAGTGTCAACATCATTAGCGTCTACATTGTCGCACCGCTCTACTGGAGCCACGAGAGCTACTAGCCGGGTACAAATTTCCCTTGGAAACACAACAACGTCTTATTTGTTACCACTAAGTCTAGTTACGTGACACCCGCTTCCTAGAATACTACCTCACAACCCAAAAAATATCCTTAAATACTTCATTCTGTTTTAGTAAGTTTGTTGTTTATTAGTCTTTTACTTGAAATGGGTCGTCGAAAGTCGCTCATAATGCTTAATAACTGTGAGTTATTATATCAACGAACTTTGAGCTGGCTCAATCTTGACATGATTCGCGTTGCGCCAAAGAGTATCAATCATAATGCGACCAAAGCCACCTTCGAACATTTATCTACTTAATAGGCACCTACGTAATACGTATATAAAAGCTTACAGAATATCACATTGATATATATTCGTAGCGCACTCAACAAACAAATTGCACTTTATGTATGTAGTAATTCTTACAGGGCACAAATTTTCTTTATCTTCGCTTGAATAAAGTTCGACGCGTCGACTTGTACTGTAGCTTATTTAATGATTCAACTAAGGCTATATAATGCACCAAGTTCAGCAGTAGTAAAATCAATAAGTCAGAGGCGAGAAACTATTGATATTAACTATTGACTGCCTCGGTGGCGGAGTTGTATTAAGTAAGGTACGACTGCAGTGCTGAGGTCTCAGGTTTGATCCCCGGGTCGGGCAAAATGATATTGGGATTTACTACTCAGTATCAGCCGGGAGTCTGGAAATGTATTCGGGAAATGGCAATAGGCTCGCCCCGTATTACATGGGACCTAACATAGCTGGCGAAATTTGGATGTGTTCAACGGCGTCGCCAAGGGGGGGCAGCTACCCTCTCCCCCCCCTAGAAATTTTAAAAAAGTTGCCAAAGTTTTATTTAGTGTACAGTCAAGACCTCGTGAAGCTTTACACGTTGGACTCTGTACCGTTATTATAACAATCGCTGTAGATGTAAGGCACGTACTACAAGTGAAAATCTTTATGTGCTCTTGCCTTTATCTACAATTCATACTTTTCTCATGTTCTCCATACCAACTTGCCCCCCTGGACCATCGGCTGGCGACTATCTTGGATGTTATACACATCTACCTACCCCCGAAAAGGGAAAAAGGCGTGATGCTATGTATGTTATGAGAAACTATTGATTGACTTTCCAGTTTTTAACGATTGCGTTTGACCGGTTCAATTTCAATCATCGAGATTTCACTGCGATAATTTTTCATTAGAATATTAACTGACTATACTGTTCAACACAATGTCACAACTCACAGCTATTGTAGCGTATAACCCGTTCTCTATTAAAATGATTTACATAAAATGTGGACTGTATACCGGCCGACATACATAATAATTAGGTCCGACGTGCTATAAAACCTTCTGGGACTCACATAACGGAAATCAATATTCCAAACCAGCAGCAGAAACTGTAGACTGCGAAATGTGAATTATTAAAAAAAACATTTCTAGTTAAACTTTACTTTCGGTGAATCAAGTGGATATTCAAAGAAACGCGGTTTTAACTTTCGAAGGGATCTTTTCCCTCGGACAATTACGTACGGCGCCGCAAACATTTTTGACACACTGCTCGACACTTGTAAATACAAACACCACGTATATTCAACATCCACTATTGAGTAATAATTAACGATATTTCCCCACGTGTGTGTAAGTAAACGCGGGTCTGTCACGCACAGTCGTCGAGAAAATTACCGAGAACTATTTCCTTTTTATCGTTCCGCAGCCGTGAACTAAAAGATCTGCTGAATAGCATAGCTTTTGATGTCTGAATTTTTGCAAGCCATCGCCCATCGGACAATAGTCGCGCGTCACATACGTAAGTTCAAACCGACGGTCTAATTGTAACTGAACTAAGTGCCACACCAGTACGACGTGACGTCGCCGGTGCCACCGACCGGACAACCATGACCAATGCAATACAGGTTAAGGACTAGTTGTCAGTTTTATCCAGTTTAGCGGTCAAATGTCACCACGGAATTCGCATTTGTATGGGAATTGCGGACGTTGTGGCTTCTTATTTGACAGCTGCTTGTGTGTCACGTTTATAACACATACCTACTTAAAAAGAACATATTTGAAACTTTGTTGCAAAGCTAAACGAGTTTAAGTTACGGATATTTGTACATTGGAATAATCAGAATTGTATTTGTCAAAGTAAGAATACATGATAGATGATACGCTAAACGTGTGATGAATGTGGACGTCAAGCGTTATGTCACCAGTCACTACTCACTACCCGTCAATGGAAATCGCTACTGTCGATGCCAAATGCCGTTCTGGTACGACTCAACGCTCAAATTTTAATTGATAATAAACTAGACGGAGCTTCTCATTGAGTACAAACATATAATGCATATAATATTTAATTTTACACATATAATACACAAAACATATAATATTTAATTTCTAGCCGCATATCTGACTTTCATCAATCAGTTATTCTGAGAAATGTAAATACATTTTCAATTTCATAAAAAAATTGCATAGATAAGTTTACCATTTCATAAAAGCTTTCCGCAATGCAGTTACTTGAAGTTATTAACGTTTGACTGTTTAATTTTCGGACCATAAAACCTTCGTGTGTTTAAAACTGAACTTTGTCGCATATGAATTCCATAATATTATACTCTTAAGCTTAGCTTACATAAAATATATAAATGCAATATATTCTTCTTTAACAGATATCTCCTCGCTACTCCCTCAGGCATCGTTTATGGCGGGGAGCCATATTAAGCAACCGTCGCTTTGTCTGGTGGACAATTTATGAGCGGAGAAGATTGTCTCCAGCTTTGCATCAGATTTATTGACCACAGAAGAGGAATCTAGTTGAGTGCACTCCCACTCTCTCCGACGCGTCTTTGCCGGAAATATCGCCAAATAGAGGCATCAGATCCCCGATCATAGCCGTGTCTAGTGCCATTATCGAGAGGCAATAATATTATTGCGGTTGAAACATAAAGTGTAATGCGAGATGCCGATGGTAATATACGAGTGGCTCCAATAAAGTAGATAATAACTAACAAGTACACGTAGTATGAAGCAAACAAGGCATACCAACACTGTGGCATATACTATCACATGTGCAGGATATCGTCGGGGATAGTGCAAAACCGCGTAACTAGCACTGTATTTACCAATGCTAGTTACGATATGCTGCGTTTATATGAATCTTACTGTTATTTAACAGAATTTTATCATTCTTATTGTTGATCATTTAGAAACTTTAGATGAACAAACACATTCTGAACATTACGATTTACGTTCGTAATATCTATGAATAGTTAACTAAAGCACAACGCAAACGGTCCGTGACGGAGTCGTCGTTGGGCGGCGCTCGGCAGCATCAGCCGCGCACGGCAGACGGCTGTTATCATGCGTGTCCCTCTATGCGTGACTGCTCGGGCATTCAGTCGTGCCTCGACTTATTGCGTCTGCTTAACGAAATTGGTGTACATAATCCAACTTTCATAAATTTTGACCAATTCCTTTGTGGCGGCATAATTAACAACACCGCCAGCTATCAACATGGCTGGGAACTACTTAATTAAAGTTGTCAACTAGATGACCCGACACTCATCCATCGGACATCGAAGTGGTATCGACGATTAACAGATGGCAATACACGCTCCTGAACTGCGGTAGCAATATTCGCGCGAAGCGAAGTATATATACCACCTCCGAGTAGGAACCACCGGAGGGGCCGCGGACGGTCAAGCGCAACATCTGCTTGACTGGGAATTTTCCCCTTCCATAGAGGAACGCATCCATATGTTCCTCTACAGCGGCGACGCCCTTTCGCCGCTAAACCTTTTTCAATTTTAGCCCATTGCTCATGTAACATCAGGAAAAAATTAAGGTTGACTGAAACCTACAAGGTTTAACTTAAGTAACAAACGCCTAATCGATACACTAGATTTAGAAAGAAGATGAATATGACAATTGGAACGAAGTTCCTTATCGCGCGTTGTCAAAGGGGGCTAGACGGATAAAATTCTCACGAAAAGTTGTCACGACACTTTTTACTATTATCTTACTAATATGAACCTTAAATACAATGCGTAGAAGCTATAATTCTTGAAACGAGTATATATTTATTTATTTTATTTATTAAAGTCATTAAAACCATTTCTTACTAATCTAATATGAACCTTAAATACATTGCGTAGAAGCTATTTCCCCAGCGTTGGCACGGCACGAGTACAAAAGAATCGAACGTAACATTCTTTTTTCAAATTTTGATTTATTCTACTTTGATTGCATTTCTGACATTTATCAATAACAAGACTAAACGTGCGTTGCTCGCGTTTAAAAATCTACTTTATGTGGTAAGCGTAAGATCGAATTTGTGTTTAGTCAATCAAAATTTGTGATAAAAATGCTATGCAATAGCTTTACCGCGGCAGTCTCCGAGTGCCACACGTATTTATTTGTTTTTTTTGTCTAGAAACTTATGTATTGGAACGGAAATAGGAAAATATTTATATATATACACACTCTGTTATATAAATAAAATTTTATTACAATTCCTTCACTAATTAATCGAAAGGAACTTCGTTCCATCCGGGTGTCCCTTGACACTTCTAATTTTTTTTACATTAAATCATATATTATGATTAATGCACAAATCAACCAATAAATTATTTCCAACTACATGCTGGTAATCACGCTACGAACTATTATTATACTTATTACTATTACTTTATTCATCAATTATCAATACTTGTTTATACTGACGTTCCGTAAGCATAATTTCGTACAAGGTAACCTCCTATGTTAAGTAAACAAATAAATTCAATGTAAATGGGACAGAACCTCATAGTACAATAATTGACAATGTACGCCACGTTGCGGACGCGCAATAACGAATCGTAAATAGTATATTTGCCACGTCCAATATGGAAGACGTAAATTAATCGTCTTTAAATAGCAGTCAATGATCAAGGAAGTTTATAATCAATTTTGATTCTCTCGAGAGATATTTCTTAGACTGGAACTCGTATGGACTGATAAAGATAATTGTAATATATTTTTTTATGTGTTACTCAAATTTAAACAGCAATCAATTAATTGTATATGCAAGTGAAAAGAAAACACATCGGTATTTTCAAAAATGACAAGATGAGCTTTAACGAGTTTTTAGACGGAGATGGTATAATAATAATAATAATAACCCGCAGGGGCGGCTTTGTGGCGAGCCGACGGTGAGTGGCGACACCGCGTACCCCGATTCCGTGGGGGCTAAATGAGACCCCCTGACCCTTGGCTTGCCTTAACTGGCCGGCTAGGGATGGAAATCGCAAGAGCTAAAACCTGAAGCTCCAGGGTGGAAGTGCTCAAGCTGCGTAATAGCGAAGAAACCCGCTCCGGGACGCGTTAGCGACCCGCGATGGTGAAATCGGTGCACACCTCTCGACACCCTTTAGCCACCCACACCGATGTTGCGTCCTTGGCATGCGCCGCTTTTGGGATGCCCATCTAGTGGGGGGCAAGTCACCGTCTGCCTTGAATACAAATGATTGAGACATTTTACTTGGCAGGCGTCCCGTTGTCTCAATCAATAGCCCAGCAACCAGTCCAGCTAGATCCCATCCATAGACCCAATTAATTCCCATCTGCTCTGCAATAGTCCTTACACCTTGCAGGCGCTGTCTTTGGTTGTATTTCTCCCATAAATGCAGACAGAGATAGTACCTGCATGGTGTACATATCCCAACTATATTAAAGTATCTTTAAGGGGCCTCTACGTGTTGGATCTGTATCCCCACGCAAGCCTTCCAAAAGGACCGGCCTTCGTGCCGTGATATTCCACAGGAAAGATACAATAATAATAATAATATATAATATAACGACAAATGGAGCAAAATAACGACGAGATGGTACCCAAGAGAAGGAAAAAGGAAGAGAGGCAGACCGCAGAAAAGGTGGGATGACGACATCAGAAGAGTGGCAGGCGTGACGTGGAACAGAGTGGCTCAGGAAAGGTCAGAATGGAAAAGGTTGGAGGAGGCCTTTGCCGATTGGCAAACAGATCTGCAGTATATAGAGAAATACCAGATACTAGTTTAAGTTTTAATATTATACTATTAGTGTAAGTTGATCTGAATAAAAGGCTATATTATAGATGGTATAATAATAAAGGTAAAAAAATCTTTCATTAGATTTCTAATCTAATGAGTGGTTTCATTGCTGTGTTACTCCAGGGAATATTGAAGCAAACAGACAAAAAATAAGTTTTTGGATATTGAGAAAGTAAACTCTTTTACGTTCTGTTACTTATTTCTTCGCGTCTTCCATGTATATTTTACCAAAAAATATGTAATATGTAAAGACAGAAAACAACAATTTTATTATATTTATGGATGTACGAAGTTTATCAAGCGATTTCAGTTTGTTTCCCGTGTTTCCATTCTGCCAACTGTTATTTTAAACGAAAGCCAACAAATGAATTGAAATAAACATTTCAGTTATGATCATTGTTGTCCTACAGAGCTGTCCTCACATAATATACGTATAAATCAAGGGTTGCGATTGCCTAAAGCGTTCACCCGAAAGTCCGGTGTGGCCAGAAAAGCCGACTCGCATCAGGCTACTGGTCGGTAGTTCCATTCAATAAAAAAAACGACTTATCTAATTAAAAACTATATTTTGCTCGCGACTCCACTCACGTGAAAAACCTTTCCCAGAATCACATAGTAAATATTTCGGCGTAAAAAGTAGCCTATATTAACACTGGAAACAATATATTGTGTGCCTTATTTTATCCGAACCCCGAAAATGGTATCTGCGGATATAATATATATCACATACTTTAGGATTTAAAATGTTAAGTAATCATGAATCAGTAAAAGATTATAATAATTGAGTCAGGTGCTTACCAGGAAATAAATAAATCAATGATCTATTTGTTTTGGTTTCCCTTGATGGAAACCAGATATACGTAATTAAACCGTGTGATAAGCGGTCAGCAGCTTTGGACATCTGCAACATTACCGGAGCAGGTATTATTAGTAAAGCATTGTATTGCACATTGAATTTAAAGATATGTATGTTCGTGTATTCTGTGCTTTAGAAAAAAACACGTATGTACCTAGTAGATTCACTACAAGTTCAGTTTTATTGACTGAAATTCACAAAGATGAGAATTGTTTTGTGAATAACAATGTAAAAACAAAACCATCATCAACGTCTGTGACATATTGTTACGAGTTATCTTTAAAGTTTTGTTAAGCTAAACAGATATTGTGTTTGTCCTTTTTTTATTTATTCGATCGCATTGATTTGTTCATTTACTATTTAGTCCTTAAAAATGATTCTTTATTCATAGGACCATACAATATTCCCGAGTATTATAATTTATATAAGGCTACTTCTTACCCAAAATCCGACTTATTTACCTATACGAAGAAAGCTGCTACAAAGGCTAGTTCTGCAAATGAATTGTTGATTTTAGGAAATGTTAGTTCTTACTTTTTCTACTTCAGGGCAGAGTGCATTCCATTGTTGTGTGATCGATAAGTAGCATTTCTAACAAAATATTTAGCTAGTTCTACTAGATATTCTTCAATCATTAAACTCCATCATGACTTGCTACATACATTTTACACAACTCGTTCCACTGAAACGTCACTCAACGCTACATAGGGTTATATCCGCCTATATCTATAGACCCGAAGGGTTCATGGAAAACCTCATTTTCGGAAAGGTCATAACACAATCCTTTTTAGCTTTCCCTGCCACTTTGATCGGAAAATGGAACGAAAAGTTATTCAAACAAAAAAACATACTACATAACTGCCATTTCAAAACCAAACATTTTCATAAGTTAGCCTAAAAGTTTTTGGGTAAAACATTTTGAAAGGCGTCTCAACTTTAAATAATTGCCTAACTATAGTACATTGAAGATTTTAGCGGACTGTACGATTAAAAAAGGCCAACGTTATATCAGCAATTATTTCATTTGATGTATTATTTACAATATTTTCATTGGACAATAATATAAACTTAAGGAGTTAATAAAATGAAGTACAAACTACAATATAAATACAGATTGTATTTAAGGGTTGTTCAAAATATTATAATAATAAATGTATCTTTAAGGGGCCTCTACGTGTTGGATGCATATCCCCACGCAAACCTTCCAAAAGGATCGGTCTTCCTGCCGTGAATTCCCGCAGGAAAGATACGACATAATAATAATAAAAAACCTTCATATTAGATTTAACTCAACCTTATATTTAAAATTAAAAATATTATATTTTAAATTACAATCTTTATTGTGGTTAAGTATTTGCACTATATATTTGTGTTACCGTAGTCCAAAAACAATGCAAACTAACTTTCCTTGGCAACAAGTTCTAAACACGGTCATACGAGAGCCGCTAGTATCAAATCATACGTACGAAGTTAAAGCGAAGTAACCCACAACTCTCACTAAACAAAGCTAACGCTATGAAGTGTGTCTACCGCGCAGTTTACCCCGAGGTGAAGAATTTATGTGGTACCTTAAGCCGATACAACATTCAGGTCAACATGTTTATAATATCGACGTGTGGTAGACATATGAACGTACAAACACACCGATAACATCGGACAGGAGGTGGGTGCAGCAGGCGGCAGCTACCGAGTACCGACGACAGGCACGCAATGTCGCCAATGTGCGTTCCACGAACGACGAACCTTGGCCACATCTAACAATGAACCCTGTGAGCGGACAGCTTAGTGTTGCTATTCACCGCGTACATCGGGGATTGTACTATTATAGCATTCTTGTTTACCAATGAATCGTTGGAAATAGGCTAAACATTCATAATGTCAGAACATCAAGGATGCATTAACGTCGCGTATTTATAATTTTCATCTAAGCATTATGGCTCACTGCAAAATAAAGTCACAATTTCTCATTCCATTAATATCACAATATCCACGACAAAACAAAAATATATCTTTAAATGAGGCAACGTTAATGAAAACATACGGTAACGTTGCCCATTCGCCGAGAGGAAAAATACGTTAACTACCTATGTCGTGGTTCGTGGGACGTAATTAATAACCTCATAAATTTAGAAACTTTGCTATCTGTTCAAACTCTAAAATACACATTCGTACAAGTCGAAGTCGGACGTAATTTTATTTGTTCAAATCAAATAGTACCCAACTGACCAATTTCACAGAAAGTTCACAATCTAAACACTCTAGCACAGTACGTTACGACCTGACCTTATAAAGGACGGACGTGTCTTGATTACAAATTACTTACTTTCTTAAACACCGATGACTTTCTTGGGGGAAAACTACTGCAAATTTAATATAAATAATGATAATATTATTATGGTGTGCCCACTGACTAATGAACAGGGAAAGTAAACTTTCAGCGAATAAATAGAAAATTATATTTTCGCCCCGTGATGTTTCTTCATGTAGTTAGGTAATGTTTACATGTTTTTCCATGTTGACAGGAGTAGACAATGCTTATGGATTTATAGTTATGCTCTTGTTAGAATAAGGAAACCCTAAGGCTATTTAAAGATACCGAATTAAGTTTTACTATTCAATATTCGATAGTCATTTATTGCTGTTAAAATCCATTCCGTCAATAAGTAATAGACAACTTTTTTTTATACATTTGTCAAAATATATGCCATGCAAAAACTAACGGTTATTTTTTAATTGGCGTTGTAATGAATAAATTACAAAGTTTTGAAATTTGGTAGAAGGGTTAATTGTCAAATAACAGTAATATCAGACTGTGACGTCACCGAATGTCACCGGCCATAACGCTGTGTGCATGCGAAAGAGATGGTGCAATATCCCCACCAGGCCACCACTTTTGCTTACGACAATATTTCAAATATGAATAACTGTTTTAATTTTCAACCAATTTTAAAGCTGATTTCACAGAAGAATTTCTTTTTCGTAGTATTTTCTGTTACATATAAAATATTGTACAAAATTGAATATAGGAAACTACCCTTTTACAGATAGCGGAACTGCCCAACAGTATCTGACCATCGATGTAGTACGTTAACTTAGTTTTCACAAATTAATATTCTACGATATCATTACGTTCTACTTAAAATTTCATGCAGTTTTAATATTTTTCTAAAGGAACATACAAATGGACATAATGCGTTATTGAAAAAAAAATCAACAGCAAAGAAATACGAGAAGTACGTCAATAGGCAGAGTGGAAAGTTGCATTGAAGTTGCATGCATTGTTGTCGTTTCCATTCAAAATATATGAGACGTGGTAGAGGGTGGTGCAAAATAAATAAAACTGCATAATATAACATTAATTCTGTAAGATGTCTGCTGCCTGTCTGTCTGTTGGAGTATAGCAATATTACCATAAATTTGAATTGCAACTCTCATAACCTTTGATTTTCGGATTCGCAAAGAAGAAATTGTACTCTTCGAGAGCATTCGCTAGCTTTATATTGTATTAATTAAATCACAATATTATGCTACGATCGCTTCAGATCTCATTTGCATTGTAACCGTGAATGCAGTTAAGAATTTTATTAGAAACCGATGCGAATTATTACCAAACGGATATACCTCGTAACTAGATTGTCGGACTCTAAGCAACATCACAAAACATTATCTTTAAGCCGTTTTCATCGCTCAATAAAAATCATATTCAAACAAACTAATTTCCAGATCAATGAAGAGACTGCAACCGCACATTGACCGACGCCAGGTGAATGAAATAGTGGGCGATGTTCTATCGCAATCTTTATTCAATAATTGATTTGTTTACGACTTCCAACAACTTTTCTACTTCTATAAATAGTCTGAACGGACAAGCGTTCAAGTATACACTTTGTAATATTATTTGGTTAAACTCTTTATTTCATTAAGTTTTAACTACATTGCCTAAGTCAGTATTACAAGAAAGATATTTACTTACACATGAAAACATTTTTTACCTACTTCCAAAAGGAGGAGGTTATGATATCTACAATGATAATCACAACTCCGCTATTTTACATCGGACTTTAGCACTCGTTATAAATGTGAAAACATAGCACGTATTTATAACTGTGCTCTGTCTAGGTTGTTAAGTAAGGAGTCTAGCGTAGTAGATAATATTGTGATAATAACGTCCCTACTAGCTAGTTCCCCTTGATTTTGAAGGCAGTGGAGGATTCCCGCTTGCCGCTAGCTGCCGCGCCACGCTTGACTGGTGGTAGGTCTCTCATATGTAAGAGTCCGTCTGGGTGGGTACCACCGCAATGTCAATTTCTACCGCCAAGCAGCACAGTGCATACACTATTGTATTTCGGTTTAAAAAACATTGTAGCCAGTTTAACTACTGGACATAATGAGACTTAACATCTTATGTCTCAGGATGACGAGCGCAGTGGAATGCCACACAGTACTTTGTAACTCAAGGTGCTGGATGTTGTTGCTACTGTTTATGGGTGGTGGTATCGCTTACCATCAGGCAAACGGCATGCTAGTCTTGTCATTCATTGCAATAAAAAAAAAACGCTACCTTACTCCGCTCTTTTGTTGAAAAAAAAAAATATTGTCACATACAACATAACTCAATCAATCTATGACCATACTATCATAAATGCGTTGATCGCCTGCATCGAATGACAACAGAATACGAAATAGCAATGCATATTACAACTTGTCTTTGTTAATTTTTAAACTAACGAGCGCGTTACGATGAATTATTTATTATATATACAATGTTCCGACATATCGAAAACGGCGAAGGGCAGCGTACTTATGTAGCAGCGGATAATCCCGTGCGCTTTGGTATTCCACCATAGTAGCACGAGATTAACAATTCATATTCATACTCCCATATAGAGAATAAAATATACATGTTTGTGGAAATATTCTTGAATCTTTTTCATTTTAAAATGTACGAAATAGGTTTTTATCGACAAACTAAATTGAATTTGATTTCTATCATAGTTAATTTACATCGGGGTATAGAAATGCAAATCATTATGACGTCTTTCAGCTAAAACAATAATTTAAATGACCTTTGGTTGGAGCTGCCTTCGTTTGGGTATTTGGCAATACCTACAAATTATTTCCCATTGTTATAGAAATTTTAATGCCGTTTAAATTTTTAATGCCCACTAATTTAAATTATTATTTTTGCCAACTACGTAAATTCGCAAAATCAAGAGTTTAGATCTATAGTGCAAATGGTTTAAATTGCGATTGCCCTTATGAAAGTCAGTGTTGTGAGAAAATCTTCCAGACAACACTATGTCTCTCTATCTAGATATACTTCGTCACTTGTCCCAAATTATTATTTTTACGTTTTTCATATAATAAGTAACTGTGCTTATTTTATACTTTGTAGCACGAATAACTCAGAGCACAGATACACCATCCCAGCGAACTGAGCGTGGGACGTGCCCCATCAAATGGAGCGTCGACCCCTGGGCCCTAAGGCAATCGCTCGGATATCCTAGGTTCAGTCAAATATTGTAACAACAATAAGACAAATTACGTTTACATTGCATTACTAAATGAAACCACATATTCGTCTTTACCTCTTCTAACATCTTGCCAAAAATCATCCATGAATAACGAATATTATTGCCAAAAATCCCGGTTGTAGTTTTCATATTTTTTGATCATTTCGTAGTTTAGTGTGAATATAGGGTGTGCGAAAGTGTATTTCTGAATTGAAGTATAATGTTGCCGCTGCGACGAATTATCTTAGAGCAGTAGTAGTGGCATTAGGTCGTGTAAACTTGAAGTTACATTTTATTGATATTTATTTTGTTCAAAACTTGCACTTTTTTATTTTACGTCTATGGTTAAAATAACTTAATGGAAAGCGTTATTTTTGACGAGATAAGTATGTGATTTAATTTATTAACGCAATGTCAAAATGACCCTGTATACATCTTAAATTAACCACACAACCTATTTGAACTGATGAAGCATATAAGGCATTATATGGTGCCAACTTACGAATATACGGAACTTCCATACGTGCAGACTGCAGATCTTACAACATGAAATAAATCTCTCCTTCTCCATTTTAATATCTATACTAATATATAAAGCTGAAGAGTTTGTTTGTTTGAACGCGCTAATCTCAGGAAGCTACATTACTCCTGAGTGCTATAGGCTACTTTTTATCCCGGAAAAACTGTTCCACGCGGGCGGAGCCGCGCGCAATGCTAGTGTATGTATATAATCCCATATCGAGTATTATTTTAAACTTGCACAAGCCTGGGACCCGGTAATACATCTAATTAAATTGGGCCCCAAAAGACCTGCTGCCAGACCTCAAGACATTGTGAGCTCTTACTGCGTAGACCCGACCGCAAACAATGACTAACATTTTTAAATTGTATAATTGTAAATTGAAGGTAGCTTTGTAACACTAACTTTTCGGACCACCAACACCTCAGTCCGCCCCGTGACCACGAAGTGCTGCAAAGCCTTCGAAACGTCGGGAGAAAATAAAATAAAAAACCGCGATAAAATCCGTTATAATAGTTTAATTTCAATAAGTATAGATTTCAAAAATCTTATAATATATCCTTAAAGAATATATAATTCACTTATTTGCAACACTAAATAAAACTACCAAAGAAGAACGAGCCTATACGTATAGTGTGAAAAATATTAACCATTTTATTATATTATGTAGATATTTGTTCGCTAATTGCGAGGCGCGTTAACATGTGGGCTAGATTGCCCACAACGGTGTACCTTATTAATTATTGTATCCGAGCGGCCGTGGATTCGGCACTCATTACGAAGCCTACTAGGTCTGCCCTGTTTTGGTTTACCAGGATTTAATTGGCATGCATAAGATAGACAAGCAATAGAATATGACTGTCCAAAAAAGGAGAATATTGTTTATTTTCTGATTGTATGTAAGCATGTTAGGTTATTGCTTTGACGGTCTCACAAAGGGGGTAAGTAACAATAGGTAAATGGCATCACAAAAGCTAATAAGCCGGACATTAGTGACATGACACACAGAGACATGGTTGCCAAACAACTGTTAGTCCGTTAGTTTGTCCTCGGATAAGATTCCCTTTTGGCGCAATCCGGTGTGTGTCATTAAGATTTTTTTCTAAAGCTTGTGTTATATGCTGGTTCCGTCGGGTACTATAGTCAATTACTAATAAAAGGGATCGAAACCATCGTCGATAGCGTTGGCCTCAAAGAGGGTTTCTAAATTTTAAATAACTACAAAGTGATGTAAATGTATATATAAAGAACTTTTATGTTAAACTTCATCTTTAAAACAAGCGATTATAATTAATAATGAATACACAGATAACTTCAATATGTCAGTGATGCGCGCCATGCGGACTGAAATCGAATCCCCAAGAGGGCATCAATCTAAATTCTAAAGAATTCAAATCAAAATTCATTCACCTTACCTAAATTTTCTCAATTGTAAAACTGAATTATTTCATAAAATTCTGCACAAAAGTTAACTTAATTACACAAAGTGACACCAAATTACGGTCTAAAGTCGAACACGAAATTACATTATCGGCTGAAGAAACGCGCTTCTGTGGACTTCAAATAAGACAAATTACTATTGAGAAGGATTAGGCTACGAGTAGCGTTATTTGATTTAAGGCATTATTGCTTTGATCAACAGCCGGTGTTCACATTAGGCATTTAAAAATATTGGAATAAGAATACGAAAATAAAATAATCACATTTAAAACGACGTGATATTTGCAGTCCAGTCACCTGAAAAATGCAAAGGTAGCGTCGAGAATTCGCCGTAAGTCTGAGGTTAATGATGAACTAACAAATTTATTGTAAAAATAAAAAAAAACTAATTGGGTTGAGTTCACTGATTTTACACAATGATGTGTTCTTTCTCTTTATCAAGAAGCCCACAAAAATATCAGAGAGAAGTTTGGAGATTCTTGTTGTTTGCAAAGGTTTTTATGTTCGAAATTATAAACACGTCCAACATAATATTCGTACATGCGTACACATTCACGGTTTAATGTGGCTACAGAGACTTAACACATAGGAGCAACATTAATGTACTTGCCTACGTGACGTGTTCTTGTGATAAATAAAGGTTGTAGACATTCATGAGAAAAAACACACATACCTACGTATTCGCAAGTAATAAAATAGCGGTCAGTGTGCTCCAGAAGAGTTTGTGCCGGCCTAAACATACTATCCATCTTTGGATCCTATATCCTCTTTTAGGTTACTGGGGCAGGTGTGATGAACATGAACGTGCAGTGACATTTGCCAAGGCAGACGAAGAGTAAAAAATACTTACACAATTTATAGTACGTAGTGCTAACCAAGAGAGGCTTAAGAGTCCTTTGATGTAGAGCACTATCTACTTTTTTTATGGAGTGCTTTTATACGCTCAAGTTAATTATGCTAAGGCTTAATATATATTCGGATTATATAAAATGAAAGAAGAAAGTATTTTTCCTGTTCTTTTTTAGGTTGAAGGGTTTGACGTTATTATCGGTATTTCCAATTCGACGTCATAAGTATCAATGTAACAAAATAAGAAGTATAATTAAACACACCCTACTTTACGGTAGGAGAAAGAGAGTAATGAGTTCCCGAAACTCCTAATGACTGCATGAAACGAAACAGCAAAGGTTCACGTAGGATTTTCGTGAGACCACTACTATGTCGTTTGAGCCGGCACATTTAATCTGTAAACACAACCGGCAATCTTATTTTATTATCTGGCAGTGTGTCTATACTGTACACATATGCCCAATATTTAGAGAACTTGGGTTGTAACCACACAATAGGTCCCGGCGGTAACAGTACTGTAATTTTACTTATCCTTGAGTATACGATACGATACCCACGGATTGCGTATAAATAAGACTCCGTTGCGTGTCAGTGCCAGCATGTCCAACTCTTAAATAACTCTACATTTTGACCCTAATTTGCAGTAGCCGTAGATTTTCAGAGAATGCTATAGGGGATATCATAACCAAAACTCTCGATGAACGTGCCCTACTTGCTTTTGGCCAGTTTATTTATTAACTTTAAAAAATTATTGACCGCAATAGAACTTCGATCACGTTCATAGGAAATATATGCAACAACGTTTTATTTTTTATTTTTTTATTCTACAGACTATGGGAGGCTGTAGCCACAGCTTTATAGTTCAATCAACTGAGAGCTAGCAGTATAAATTGCGATTACCATAGTCACAACATGGTCGACTTTAACTGGAAAATTATGTCCAATACGGCAATAGGTTCGCCCCATAACACGTGACACGGATATAACCTCGAGTCTGAACGAATTGTAGATGAAGTAGGTGTGCCTCCGCTTAGTATTTACCCCTTCGGGTATGAAAGATGTGAATGACCGAGTACCGATTGTTGGTAAACAGAAGCAGATTATAAAAATAGTGCGTTAGGCCCACATCCCACCGACTATTGTCTATAAGACAAGCATAGGACTATGACCTAATTCTCCTCTACTTTCGTCGCCCGCAGGCCATTAGTGAGACATGTAGGTCGATCATAACCTGACATCCAATAACAATATCTCTCAACGGACATTTTTAATAATCAGTACATAGTTGATATTAAATGAACAATTTGTAGAGTAGAATAATAAATTCTTAACCTTCGCACCTGAGATGATGGCTCACCCTCTACGGTAGAGGTGATGCCAACTTTTATTTTTATATATTAAAAAGCACGTCTGTGACCTACATCGACGTTATACTCCAAAGGTAGTGGTTGTGCGCTTTATATTCTAATCCACTGAGCAGAAAACATGATCTGGCTCAAAATACGTGCAGGAAACAAAACGTGCCACTATATACGCGCAAACCTCACTTTAGAAAGTAAAACTACTTTTATTTGATCACATAACCGGATTGATAACGAAATGCATGTCTGCTGATTGACTCGCACATAATGCTCCAGTCTTTTGTTACTACATTGTGAATGATAGCGTGCAAACCAATAGTCAAGAAAAAAGCCAAATGCGAGTGTGTTAACTCATTAAGACATTGATCGAATGTACAAGCGAACGTTCATAAATATATAATGGGGAAAGATCTGTTCCCTGGCGTCTTGTTTCGAAGGGAACGTTTGACCAAACCGGCCGTTTTTCAGGGCACGTAAGGGACAGCCATTTGTCTTCAGTAACAACTTGTTTAAGGGATTGCTCTCACAGTGTGAGATAATGGTAAAGGTCAAATTACTCGTAGAGACACCACTTTATGAGACGGCTATAAAAAGTGCTCTTTATCGCGACATTCTCGGCGAAATAAAACTGGTTCACAGCGAGACATAAGAAATATACTTAACCTTTTATTGGTGACAACATAAAATGTGTAGAAAGTTCAGCATTTCCGTATGGCACGAAAGCGATTAATGAACAGCCGTGAGCCGACATTCGACAATAACAAAACAAGTTTCAAACTTACTGCGGCGTTAACGAATTTCTCTCACATATCCATAGTAGAACTGCGAACAAACTAAAACTCTATTCAAGTTTCGTATAACTTAAGACTTTCAAGGACAATATTATGCATATCGATTCCGCGAACAAACGGACATCGAACCGCGAAACGAGTTAAAAATACCGATACCGGGCAGTGGACCGGCATCTGCGGGCACACCGGTCGGACTACTCGGTCGCGCCACATGCGTTTGTTTACTATCGCGCCTGATCGCGGCGGCGGCCGGCCGCGGCGGTGCAGCCCCGAGCACTCGCTCCAGCCGCGCTCGCTGCCAGCTTTGCAGAAAAACTTGTCGGTGCAAACTTACGCCGGATGCCCCAATCCATAGCGGAGGCGCGCGACTCATGCGGCGCGCGGCGCGGCGTCAGCGAGCCGACTGCCGCGTCCTGCGCCCGCACGGACCCGCTCGTGTATTTCCATTGTAAACCGCGCCGAACATTGTCCAAGCACCGAGGAACCTTTCCTCGCACGCAGTGCACTCTCACACCAATGGCTCAATGTAGAGCTAACTTTACGGTGCATTGGTGCAACTGGTCACTATGCATTCTATGTTCTCTATATCAACGCTATAGCTTGGCCAATTTAATCTGCTAACAATCAAAACAGTCTCAAACGTGCATTTAGTGAATTTTATTTATCTTACTATGGCATTTATGATTGTACTATTTTCTAAATCCACTAATGGTTCAGTTTAGTCTGTGACCGTAGAGTCCCGTGAGACAATTTTGCGGGTCTCTTTGATGATTGAAAAAGCGTTATCGGACAATTCGTTACGACCTACTTATTTCCCCTTCAGAATTAGATTTCATTTAATGAAAACTTTATAAAGATCAATCTAAAAAGGTACTCAATTTGAAACAGCACCTACTCTCCTAAAATAATTTATTTAGCCTGTCTTATGCGAGATCATCCTAATCAAAATTTCAAACTTCCATACAAATTGAAATATGTTTTAGACTTTGTTACAACTTTACAAAGCTGAGTACAACATTCTGAACATAATTGTATAGCTTATACTATTATAATCAACGATAACTGCTATGTTTCAATACAAAGAATATTAAAAGATTGAATGACAAATTGAAGCAGGTACATATTGGACTCAAAAAGGCCGTGAAGTCGATTAAATCCGGTGAAGATTCACTCGACAGATTCACATAGATATGAATACAGAAAGAAAAACTACGACCCTATGCTGAAGAGATTTTTCAATCGTAAATTTTAAAACGAGCAGTAAACGCAATACAGTCTGAAATAGGGGATTATCTTATGTTTGATTTTGTACATTATTCTATATGTAATGGTAAATGGTACGAAAACGATCTCTTTTTGCGAAAACTGCATTAAAATTGGTTAAGAAATGAGGCAGTAATTTGTATTTAAAATATTGCCATGGGCAGCACTGGGTGCGTAACCGTGCGTAAGTAGTGGGGATATCGCTTCATCACTTTCTTTCGCACACGTTGTAATTCTCGATGACGTCACATGTGGTTATTGCGCGTCTTTTCTGTTTCTTGACATTTACCCTTCTAACGAAATTTAAAAAACTTATAACTTGTTAAATTTTACCGGATTTTAATAATTATTTCTAGGTTCGAATTTATATGACGAAAATAATTGAAAAAAGTTAGGAACAAAAATCCGGTACCCTATTGGACTTTATAAGAAAAAATTGCACGTAGAGAGCGCGCGTATCAAAAACGCGCGTCTTCAACTATGAGGATAGGCATTAATAGGTGACTGTATGAATTATAATGAGATTATTGTTAAGATGAGTCTTATCGTATTGGAGTACATTTTTTAATGAAAAAACCTTTACAATTTACATGAATATGTTTATTTTAAAATATTTTTTGAAAATAACATGTACATTTTGCTATAAAGCGCGTTCTACTTAAAAACAGAAATATCATTTTAAGGGTGGGTTTTCATGTAAGATATACGGGGTACCTAAGCTGTCCGAGAGTGTGTAGTGAGGCTGTTAAATCGGGACATTTTTCCATTAGCCTAGAGCTGTGTTAAGCGAGGCCGTGGAAATGAAGTGATACTATTGGTGGACATATTCTTAGCTCCCCAGTATACCTCGTCATCCGCTTACCACCAGGCGAGTGGCTTGTTCATTTCGTCATTCATAAAATGAAAAAAAAAAAGGTTTCGAATTTCATAATACGTTGCCTCTAAGCTGTAATCTGTATGTTGGATAAACCTACTATTGACTATTTGACTAAAAAGAACGGTAACCAGACTCAAAAGTTTAGCTAAAGTCCTTTTGTATCAAAATTTCGTAACGACCCAAACCTTGTAACCCGTAATATTGGGTGTAACACACTGAATTCAAAATGACTGATATTGAAATCCTTCACCGACCTGCTTTTATTGGTCGTCTATCGTAATTGATGTTGTACCTTATGGTGCTACAACGCGCAACGGAATCTCACTTTTATCTATCTTATCTTACTAATATTATAAATGCGAAAGCTTGTGAAATTGTTTGGACGTTTGTTACAAGTAAACTCAGAAACAGCTGAACGGATTTGGATGAAATTTGGCACACGGGTAGACCATGTCTTGGGTTAACACATAGGCTTTTTATTCCGGTATTTTGCTGCCTTGGGAAATAATGGGACTTTTTAAATAGATGACGCTGGCGTTTTACACTTGGTGGTATACGTCGCTACAGTGTTTTAGGGTATATTGTACCGGGAAAGGCTTTTCACGAAAATAAATTATTTTAATTTGTAAAACAATAACTTAAAAGTAAAAATCAACAGAACACGTAAAAAAATACTTTCCCAATAGTTTTCCGTTTAATCCCTCTGTTTCATTTAAGTTACAGGTTCTTATTAGTTTATAAGACAGAACGCGTTTCTGAATTCCGAATCCGTCACTTGATCGACCTATATCCGTCGAATAGGCTCAAACCACCCTCCAATTACAAAGAGGGATTGTCATTGAGTATCTACATCGAATCAATAACAGCATCGTGGATGATTTACCAAACAGCAATTGCTAAAATGCAAAATACGGATATAAAAAATATGTACCAGTTAATGTATTTACTACGCGATCGAATCAGAAATGAGGAGATCCGCAGAAGAACGAAAGTCATTAGCAAGCTGAAGTGGCAGTGGGCAGGGCACATAGTTCGAAGAACTGACGGCAGATGGGACAAAAAAGTTCTCGAGTGGAGACCACGTACTGGCAAGCGCAGCGTCGGCCGTCCACCTGCAAGGTGGACAAACGACTTGATAAAGGTCGCAGGAACACGCTGGATGCAGGCCGCTTTTGACAGGTCCGTCTGGAAATCTTTGGGGGAGGACTATGTTCAGCAGTGGACGTCATGTGGCTAATGATGATGATGATGATGATGAATGTATTTACTTACAGAAACATATACAAAAACCAACAGTCAAGTGATTAATAAAATAAAAATATGCATGGTAATGGACAACTAATTACTGGACATTCCATGAAAAGTAATGTCATAAAGTAGCTGCATAAAATATCACATCTATTAATCTACTAAAAGGCAACAAACAATTTGTATGATCGCGATATAACAAGCTAGTTAAAGCTGGGTATGGAACTTGAAACGTAATGATGTACTTACACGCCCCAATAAGCACGTCAGTCTAATCAGCCTACAGAATCAAACGAAATGCCGTAAACGACAGCGTAGAGCAAGTTCATTCATGATTATAACAACGCACGTGATCTCAACTTGATGTGGGAACGGAAAGTCTTAAAAATTATATATTCTAAACATCGTACACCCAAATAAGGCAACTAGATAATACTCTCTTAAATCGCTCGTCAGTGTAAATACGAATTAAATATCAAAATGTGAGTTCGAGGCCATCTTATACATCAAATTAGTTCAGAATTAACTATGTTTGTAGAGTAGAAATTACGTGTGGCACAAAAGGTATCATAATAAGGGATTTTCATAATCTTAATATATATAAATCTCGTGTCACAATGTTTGTCCTCAATGGACTCCTAAACCACTTAACCGATTATAATAAAATTCGCACACCATGTGCAGTTCGATCCAACTTGAGAGATAGGATAGTTTAAATCTCAAATTATAGTCGCAATTTTAATTTATTGCTAATTATTTGTCTGTTATTATTTGACAGTCACAATTATCTGTTAACTCCAAATGATTCTAACAGATGTCGATACCTTTCGACTGGGTTGAGTAAGTAATCAATAGATGGCGCTGCTATGGTAAATCTACGAACGTGTCATATAAGCTACATTTTAAGCGGGACTTTTATACCGGGAAAACTCATTCACGCGGGCGGAGCCGCGGGCAAAAGCTAGTTAATTATAATCTTGAGTTCATAATGGTATCCTCTCAGGGATGATGTTTAAAAAACCCTTAGTGCTACTCTAAATAGTATTATATTAAATTTATAATCGATAAAATTCAAATTATAAAATGTATAACGAATAATGACACCCCACTGAATATCATGAGGCCTAGTAATCAAATATTATACAACACTATAAAAATTCAATTCAAAACTATACGTACTGCTCTCAAAAGCGTTGGCATGAAGTTGTGAGAGATAAGACCCAATAGAATTGACTCGAGAAAAGCGCGCAAATCGAACAATGCAGATTGTCAGGAAACATAAATGTAGCTACGGTTCTGAAACTATGCCTTTAAAACTTACATTTTAACTCAAATGGACAAAGGAAAAATGGGTAAATGCTATAAAAATATAAATTATACGACTGCACAAAAGAAATTTCACCATGGAGCTTTTTCTAGTATTTAATTCATTTTACGTAGATAATTTGAAGCAACCGTTTTTTTTTTACATATTATATTTATGTAGCGACCAGTAAAAAGTAAACAGACATATTTTCAGAAATCGCATAGAAAATAAATATTTTTTGGCAATATCAAGTTTCGAGATTCTTTCAAAATGAATAACACAGTTGTTATTTCAGTGGGTAATTAACTGTGGCAAGGAAGGTTAATAATTATGGTAAAGAAACAGTTGTTAATTTCTCATTAAAAAAGCTTAGGTCAATTTATTACAATAAACATAATGTTCGCAAGTATTTATAAGAAAGGACAGGTCCAAAAACGGGCCTAAAATTCTAATCAAGACAGTTTATATATATTTGGATAGAACTCTTAAAAACTAGCCTTTTACAATAAATCGTTTAATTTTAAAGACCTCCGATTTTGAGATTTGTGTAATTTTATTTTGCTCAAAAACTACACTTAGTATGAAAGTTTAAAAAAAAGTTAATTATGAATGGAGGGGTCTAAAAAAATTTTTGTAATGGATCCAAGTTCCATATTTTGGCTTTTTAATATCCCTAAAGTTTGAGCCTGGTTAGATTTTGAGGCCCAACACTCATACAAAACACGGAAATCTCCCTTGAACTAACTTTTAATTAAACCCTTTCAGTAAATACCAGCGCCAGATCTAGGAAAGGAGGTGTTCCTGAAGGGCTCAAAGCTCTTCCAAAGCATCTAGGTCGGCTGGAAATGCTTTAAGAAATATAATAATAATAAGCAAGCATAATACAGAATTGCGCCAAGTATTCGTATCGAGTAAGTTAACGTTTTTGTAGTATAATATATATTCGACAAAGAAGAGATTCGTACTGTCGATTCTCAAACATTTTCAGTTTAATGTTACCATAGTTACACTATTTACTATTCGATTTTTACAAGCGCCCAATGTCCAAGCTGCCGTATATACTTACTAGTTCCAAATACTCTCACGGGTCGCTGATCAAAGGACTTGTCCAAAAACGGGCCTGAAATTCTAAACAAGACAGTTTCTATATATTTGGATAGAACTCCTGAAAACTAGCCTTTTGCAATAAATCGTTTAATTTTAAAGACCTCCGATTTCGAGATTTATGTAATTTTGTTTGGCTTGAAAACTACACTTACTATGAACGTTTTAAAAAAAGTTAGTTATGAACGGAGGGGTCTAAAAATATTTTTTTAATGGATTCAAGCTCCATATTTTGCCCCTTTAATATCCCTAACGTTTGAGCCTGTTTAGATTTTGAGGCCCAGCACCCATACAAAAAGCGGACATCTCCTTTGAATCTGTTAATCCGTTAATAAAATCCGAAATCCTGGATCCGTTACTGAAGAATGCTAATTAGCACAGTTTATAAATATTTATCTTCCCGTCTAATGACGTTGTTAAAGAAAGGCTCTCATACTTATACTCACGCCTTTTTATCTCCGGAGGGGTAGGCAGAGGCGCAACTAGTGCACCCACTTTTCGCCGTGCGTATTCCGTCCCATGATGTGATAGGGGGCGAGCCTATCGCCATATCCGGCACAAATTCCAGACTCCAGGCTGACATTGAATAGAAAAATCCAATATAACTTTGCCCGACCCGGGGATCGAACCCGAGACCTCAGCATTACAGTCGTACCGTAATACAACTACGAAAAACTACTTAATGAAAGGCCGTTTGTATAAATTGTATAAAGATGTATATATTTAGGTAAAACCAAATTCAAGTATGTAACATATTTTCGCTGCAACGAAGATCACAAATTCTAAAGTACCACATGAACTTTAATTTTAGTATGTTTACTGAAAATCAATAACCAACGAAATCGGCCAAGAAGGGTCATAGCCGTGTCCGTATAAAAAAAAACAATCCATAAAATAACTTCAATGTAGCCAAGAAATAGACCTTAATATGCAATGAGCATTGATTATGTGTATCTTTAATATAAATCTACGAAGTAAAGGCAAGGTGGGATAAATATGTAGGAGAAAATTTATTTTGCCTATAATTGGCTTTTGCCGTAGCAACAGTGATATTACATAAACGTTGTACAAGGAACCACGGCGAATGTAAGGACAATGTGATTAAAATTCACAACCGTTCGCCATAATGTTCGATTAAGGGACGTGAAGGTATTGCATTAACATATTTGCTACTAATGTTGATTGTTTCACGGACTTATTTATAAACAGCCATGACTACACTTTGTGTAATGTGTTTAATTATAAATTAGAAACGTATGTGCAAATATGGAATAGGTGGCCTGTATAGTTCATTTGAAAAAGTATTTATATGCAACCAATTATATTAAACTACATGAAAATAAAAGCAATTCGAAAACTAGTGTTAACACGATAATAAATACCGGCGACCCAAATTACATGAAATGCAATGGAATGATATCTAACACCAAACTGAACTTCAAACTACAAATCAGTGCATGAAATTGCATTGCTCTCGTCACTCTGATATAGTAGACGTTAATATTTACACTGAAAACAATGTCCTTTAAATCCGGTTGCAGACCAAGAACTAAGCAAGTAAGTTAAGCTTAGCTCGTATAGGAGACAAAATTACACATGGAACATATCCTTATGTACATAGTTTGCGATCTGCACACAAGTTTGAACATAATATATTAGGATCCATGAATTATATTAGGATCCTCTTGGTATAGGAACTTTATAAAGTCCACCCCATTAGAAAAGTTTAATTACCAGTGAAGTCATTTCGCCGAATCCTTAATAATAATAAATAGTAAAATACGCATCGACTTAAACTAAAAACTAAAATTCCGTAAAAATTAAAAGTAAAACAAAACTAATTTACAAAGAGTTCTAAAATTATATAGAGCGGACATTGGGAAAATTGTCATACAAAAATTTTGAGCCTGTTCGTCAGTAACTCAATCTACCGTGAAATAACAAAATCCCTAAAATTCATTAGAACATACTTTGACATGGTCGTAATGCCTATATTGGCATATTTCCTACCAAAATATTTTTTTCTTTATAAATTTTAAGCATACCGAGACGTCTTGTTACACGGACATGTCAGATAAGACAGCGACTTATTACCAATTGGTAATAACTTTGGACGAAAAATTTGGTCCTGATGTCCGGTCTATAACTATACTGTTTAATGTCTTTGCTAATTTATAACTAGGTTAAAATTTGATCACATCGCAGTATTCATTACGTATGAGACGGAGAAAAAATTAGAAAAAATGAAAAATCGGGAACTGTTTTAGAACCGAATTAAGTAGCCTAGACAGAAAAGAGAAATATGACAAAAATTTGAAACGAAAGTACGGAAAAAGTCAATGATTAAAAAAAAATACAATTTTACATTTCACTCTGACATGCCATGACAAATTAAATGCGGCAAATAGGACGAATAGTATTCCGGCCTTTTTATTTAAAAAAACCAATACGCTCACGAAACTCCGTGTGAGATACAAAATGACTTATTTAGTTCAAAACATATTATTATAACGTAAAAGAATCACTTACTGCGAGTCATGTTCATCAACGCGAGCGGGCACTCGTCGTCCTCCAGTATGTACTCCGAATTGTCCGACTTGTCCTCCTGCAAACGCACGAATCCATTAACACTGCAACGTCGGAACACGCTAGTCTCCACTAGGATTGTATTAGGGGTAATGTTATTACAACTATATTGGATAGTATCGGAGAGATCGGATATAACGCTCGACGCGACCGCGGCACATTCACTTTTTATTCGCAGGGTATTATTGACTACATCGATAGAGGTCAAAGGTAATTTTATATGTACGATAGGGACATGCAGGCAAGTAGATGTAGGCTAAGAATTGGTACCTTTTCCCTTAATTATAATGTAATTGAAACTCAAAAAATGTACTTTAATAGTATCATTAAACATGTTTCTTTTTCTACACTCCATAAAACATTATAATGTTCATCTCATCATCATACTTTAGGGTAACTTATCGGTCAACAATGATGGAAAGTTATAATTTCTTGATCTATAATTGGCATATTGCTCATGATGTAGTCGTTGCAGTATAACATGGGTATCGCTGCTAGTATTCAATTCTTGTACTTAGGTCAAAGGTATGATAAAAGTAGTTTCGTTAAAGGTCGGTAACACGCTGTTCACATCGTCATGGTGGGTGTTCAGACGGTAGATTTAACTCCTATCATCAGGCAACCCAATTGCTCATTTGCCGCCCTCGCTATAAAGAAGTCTTTGAATAGCACAGTAGATGTTATCTACGATTAACATAGCTTCACGCCAAATTCCGTTTTGAGAGGCAGGCAGCGGTGTTATCACCCCCACATTTCACCAGCTATATTAAGGCATTTAAGGACGTCACCAAGGGGGAGCAGGGAGGGGCAGCTGCACCCCCCCCTATAAATTTAAAAAAAGTTGCCAAAAGCCAATCATTTATTGTATGGTCAAGAACTCGTGAAGCTTTACACGTTCGAACTCTGTACCGTTATTATTACAATCGCTGTATATGTAAGGCTCGTACTACAAGGGAAAAGCTTCATGTCCTTTCGACTTAATTCTTACATTTCTCATTCTCTATATGAACTGCCGCCCCCCATCCCCTCGGAGGGGGGCATCGGCTGGCGAAGCTCTTGGTGCCATGTAATATTAAACCTATTGCCATTTATAAAGCATAATAATAAGCTCCAAGTTAATACTGAGCAGGAAGTCAAAATTAACTGACCTTGGGATCGAATCTGAGACCTCAACACGGAAATCATACCGCAAAACAACTACGCCACCACAAATTTCAAAACCAGTAACAAAGAGCCGTGTACCTGAACGATACAGTACTGTTGCGGGTCCTGGTGCGCCATGCCGTACTTGTCGAGCGTGTCGCGCAGCACCGTCGCTGCCGTGTCGTTCACGGACAACAGAAGCGTGATGTACGACACGTCCGGACGGAGGATGCCGCCATATATTCTTAACGTGCCACCTAAAACAATCACAAATGCATAAAAAACATACACAATCGATTTAATAATCATTTTTAGTTTACATAGAGCTGGGGAGAAGAGTTGCTGTTCTATTCACTAGACAAGAGGTGGTGCTTATTTCGAATTCAATGAGAGTAAGTGTCGCCAAATCCATATTATTAAGTCAATAACAATTTCAAGTTACATACATACATACCATCACGCCACCGTCCCATAGGGGTAGGCAGAGAAAGCTATGGATTGCCACTTTGCTCGATTCTGGACACTACTTTCGCTACCTTCCTCAATCTTTTCATGGGAGTTTTGGCGGGAACTTAGAAGTGTCATGAGGTGCTCTTTTTTTAATTCATTATTTTGGTGATACTTAGTGTTATATTGGATAATTATGGTGGTATATTATCCAATATAGTTCTAATAAAGAGCTCAAATGAAGTGAATTGAAATAATCGTGCTAATCAAGTGTTTTTTGTTGCCGCCAAAACTCCTCGATAAATTCTTGGTAAGGTAGCCACTGCTTTACTTCGACATACTACAGATAATAAAAAAAGACAACCCAAACTTGACATTGGCAAAATGTGAACACAAGTGCCATAAAAAAAAACTTCATGCACTCCCGCCGGTTCATGTATTTTATTTCAAGTCACAGGCATTAAAACCATAGACATATAGAGTAGCCGAAGTTTTCCCTGTTCAGCTTTGAAGTAACGCGGATTACGGATAGAAAAGTGTGAGAAACATAAAGCAACCAATTGTCATAGTGGTTCTTTTAATACTTCGGGTTGGCTTACGCCATAGGCTTGCACGAGCGCAGAGTTTTATACTATGGGAACATCTTATGAAGAAATCAACCACACAGGTATTTTGTATCGTTCTAAATAGTAGTTACGAGTCATTTCTCGATCGTGAGTAAATAAATTTGTATTATATTTAAAAAAATCAGTATCAATGGGTGAATAGTACCCCTAACACGCAAAAGTTTACGCATTATCGTATAGTATTCGTATCGAGTAAGTTAACGCATTTTATATTCGTTAGACAATACCATACGTCAAAAAAGAGACACTGGCTGCCATTTTCCATACATTTTGACACATGCTTGTCTATGATTACTCGATTTACTATTCGAAGATTACACGCGCGTAATGTTCACGCTGTCGTATTTTAGTTCCAAATACGCTCACCGCGGCGCTGTTCCAATTTCTATACAAATATTTACTTAGTCGAAACCATTACGTTAACTATACGATAGCACGTAAACTCGTGCTAAGGGTACAAACCTCTCCGCAAATACTTGATTGTCTTACATAAGTGGACGATAGCCTAGTTGGGAATGGAACGGTCTGCCGAAACAATGTCCGGAGGTTCAAAACCCAAGGCATACACCTCTGACTTTTCGAAGGTACGTGTGTATTGTTTATCAATTATCGTGCGCTTTAACGGTGAAGGAAAACATCGTGAGGAAACCTACATACTTGAGAATTCTCCATAAGAATTTCGAGGGTATGTGAAGTCTACCAACCCGCACTAGGCCAGCGTGGTGGACTAAGGCATAACCCCTCTCGGTTGTAGAGGAGGCTCGTGCTCAGCAGTGGGCAGTATATAATACAGGGCTGATTGCATTGCATTGTCTTACATAAGGTTATATAGCGTAAACGAGGCCCTAACCACATCAATCAACCTTTCGATGAAGCCGAGATTACAATAAATAATAATGTTAATACGTAATATTATGTTTGTTAGGTTGGAGGTTAATTAACTTATGTCTAAAGCGGCGCTTAGATTAGCAAGAAAATTTGCAGAAGTCATCTTCCGCAAGCTATTTTTCCCGTGCAAACAGTCACGGAAAGCTGACTTCTGAAAATTTTAGGCTTGCGCAAGTCGCCTTTGTATAGACTTATTAAAATACTGGCTTTTGGCCGCGGCTTCGCCCGAACTAAAGAGTGTTTCCTGGATAAAAGTCCCGCTATACATTTTCCCGGGATAAAAAGTAAAGTAAAACCCTCCCAGGGTCTCGAACTATCTCCATACCAAAATTTCATCGCAATTCGTTCGGTAGTTTTTGAGTTTATTGCGTAATATACGATACAAACTTTGCCAGCCCTTTTTATCCCTTTAGGGGTTGAATTTGGCAAAATCCCGTCTTAGCGAGCACCTACGTCCTAAAAAGAACCCCCATGCAAAAATTGAGACTCCTGGCACTTGTAGCTTCTGAGATTTCGTGATGAATGAGTGAGCTTTTATATATATATAGATTAAAATATTGCCGCTAGTGTAAACGCGACTGGAAGTTCTTGCGCAATATATTCCTGCGAGAACTTGCTAATCTAATCACGGCATTATGACGGTATATATCGTAATTCCGAGTTTTCTTTGTCGGAAAATTACGATGATATCAGCAATACTAATGTCTAAAAATATTATAAACATTAGTATTGCTAATAATATAAAACAGTTCTATTACCTACTATGGTTCATTCTACTTATATGAAAATTTTGATGATGTTCGCATGTTAAGAAATTTGTATGTTTGTTAGAAGTATAACGCTGTATATTTGGCGCCCAAATAAACAGGATATAAATGTCATTTAGTATCCGGAATAAGCTTACTATTTATCCGGAAAATTAGACATTTATTCCGGAAAAAGACTTTTACGTAAGCGGAGCTATGAGAAGGGACTATTGTAGAATAAGATTCTAAAGTAGAATGAAGTTTATTCGTCGAAACATAACAGCTCAAGACTACACGTTGGTCATAGTACAAACCCATCGAGGGGCGATTGTTAGTACCTGTGTCAGGACCTCCGTCCTTAGATTTGAACTGCTGCAACTTACGGCCGAGCTTTTGTTGGCGACGGCGGCGCATCACCGCCTCCGGGTTACTGATGCTGCGCATGAACGACGTCTCTGGCAGTTCTGTGCAAAACAAAGCAACTTTAGAAAAAATTGCAAATAAATTCATAGAATAAAAATCAACAATACTGCCGCTACAATAACACAATTAACTATACGTTAAATATAGAACTTAAATATATAAAAAAAAAATCTTTCTCTCATTTTCTCGCTATGTCATTTACACTTTGCATCTGATTTAGTATGTTGTATAAAATAACGATAAATAACTGTGTCTTTAGCAGGATATTTTAAAATTTGACAAGTACAGTTGTGATAAATAAAACATAATATAAAACATACTGTAGCTTTTGAAATTCGCTAATCATTGTGAACATTAAATTACTTTCATACATTATTGTTTGTTTTCTTAATATATCTTAAAACTATTTTCTCTACATTCTGAAAAAAAATTCTATCATGTCATGTCAGTATCACAAAATATAAGAATGGTCAGCATATTATGAATAATTTTATGTCAGTTTTTATTATTAACCTATATCTTAAATTTACGTAAAAAACACGGTACCGGTGTAAAGTTTTTCGGCGACGGGTCTATTTTCGTCGTTGGTGTCCGATTTCAGTCTGGATAATTTCTCTTTCTTTTTCAATTCTTTCTTTTCTCTTTTCGATAGTTTTCTCTTGAAATTTTGGTCACCCTTATCACTCACTGATGATAGGGGAACCTGTAGTAAAAATAACTCATATTAGAACACGTATCACTTCTATGTGACAGCAAAATATTGACACCAAAAAATTTTTGCATTTGCAAATTTTGTACTGATAAATATCTTAAATTATGGGCTCGATTCTCATGTAAACGTAGAAGCCCACCCTTATTTGGCGAGATGCAACTTGAACCCAACCCTTATCTTGGCAGACGAAACATAAAGACGAATCACAATCTTATTGCTTTTACCATTCAAAGCGACAAGGTATGGCCTTTGTTTGTCAACCTACTGCGCTTATGTGCAGTACATCTATATTGTCAGATATCCGAAAATAATACGGACCTAAGCGATTTTGTCCTTGTCACGCTGAACAATTCCTTTTGTGTTTGTCGTGATAAAGTAAAATGGCAATCTTGATAAGTCTAGGGACGATTAATATTACGGAAGTAATAACGTCCTGGGTTCTATGCCCAGTAGGACCAATCTTTGGTCAAATTTTAAGATTTAACAAAACATTTTTGTTTAAACAAACCGGACTGAAAGTTGACGCTAAGTGCCAAAAATGTTATTAGTCATTTGTTGAGTCTTTGCACATTGAGCTTAACACCGTAGATTCGTGTATTTCATTCCAAGTTGGTACAATCAAGATTAGAAATGTAGGAATCCTACAGTAAGATTCTTAATACTTACGACACTTCAGATTTAAATTAATGTCCAACATGACGATAAATTCACCAAGACCAAGGCTGCACTTTCCTTTACCTACTCGCAAGCGGTAGGAGTACCTACTTATTAGGCACATAGTATGTAGAGTTAAGTAGATGCTTACCTTATTAAACTTTTTAGAGTTACGAGTACCTACGCATTGCGGGTACATACTACATAGTATTTAAAATTAGTAAGGTACCTACCATAGGCCCATAGCAGTAGAGGCGTTCAGTTCTGTAATTAGCGTGGTGGCAGCGGTGCTCAGGCACAGGCGCAGAAATAACCACATCAGGACCAAGTTTTGGGTCATGAACGCAGCAATCACAGCTCGCACAGAGCACATAAAAGGCTAGTTATGAACCTGGAGTCGTATTACGCGTACCTCGTTGTTGCCAAGGCACTTGAGCAGGAAGCGCCCCTCGCGGTCGTCTGCGTGCCAGTTGAGCTGCACCAGGAGCGGCTTCTCGTGGGGTTCGAGGCGGCGCTCGTCGTCGGGCCCGTGCGTCTCCCACAGCGAGTACGAACCCAGCGACAGCATGCGCATGTCCGGACGGAATTTCTCGATCAGAGTTTCTGTACAGTAAAACACTAAAATTAATATTTATTTTAATCAATGCCATTCGGCCTAGTTTCACGTTTCCTGTTTATATTCGATGCAGAATTATTAAATTATCCAGATAAAACATGAACCTTTTTTATACGAGATGATGATAAACTTTATGTCCAAAGTTTCGCGACTGCATCGGGTTTACTATCTTATATAAAATCGCTCTTAAAATAATATCAGTAATTAGTAACTTTGTTTGTGTTTCTTTATACTTCTAAATGACTAGACGAGCTAACCACAAGCACGATGGTAAGGGACACAATACCCAAAAAACAGCACGAATACTACAATACACAATACATTCATAAAATTAAAAAGCGCTGTTTGGCACTGGACTTAGCTCTCGGTCTTCAACTGCAACATAGCTAGTGTAATTTCTGGGCTTTAGAAGATTTGCCTTAGTGTGATAAATAAAATGCAGTGCGTGTATAAGTTATTGCAAATGTCATACTCATTTCGTTATTCAGCTGTATATCTGCTTTGTACTGCGATGTGAAACAAAAATATATTGTAATAACCATATGGTTGGTTAGCCCTCATTTCTTCAACCGGAAACATCACGGGAATGAATAAATATAATTTCATAAAATATCTCACACGTTCACTTCTCATAGTAAATGGACGATATACATTCGTAAATGTGGGTTAGCAATGTTTACATTTCGTCATATCTGGTTATCGGTGGCGAATATTGTTAACTACTCCCTATTCTATAAAATGTCATGTGTGCACTGAGCCTTATAGTGAGTGCCAATATGCCAACACTCAACATAGAGAATGGCTGCGATGATTGTTCAATTTGTGTATTGTCTTAAAATTAATTAAGTGTTTAATATATGATTACAAAGCCCATCAATGTCTATTATTATAAAAACGCATACGCATACTCACGCCTTTTATCCCCGAAGGGGTAGGCAGAGGCGCAACTAGTGTACCCTCTTTTCGCCGTGTGTATTCCGTCCCGTGATGTGATAGGGGGCGAGCCTATCGCCATATCGGGCACAAATTCGAGACTCCGAGCTGATACTGATTAGAAAAATCAAATATCACTTTGCCCGACCCGGGGATCGAACTCGAGACCTCAGCATTGCAGTCGTAGGTACCGTAATACAACTAAGTCACCGAGGCAGTCAGTTATTAGAAAAACATCACACAAATTATCCAGTACTATACCATCATACCAGCCCTGTATTATATACTGCCCACTGCTGAGCACGGGCCTCCTCTACAACTGAGAGGGTTAAGGCCTTAGTCCACCACGCTGGCCTAGTGCGGGTTGGCGGACTTCACATACCTTCGAAATTCAAACAACTTCTCAGGTATGCAGGTTTCCTCACGATGTTTTCCTTAACCGTTAAAGCGAGCGATAATTCACAAAGAATACACACATAACTTTTTAGAAAAGTCAGAGGTGTGTGCCTTGGGTTTTGAACCTGCGGACATTCGTCTCGGCAGTCCGTTCCACTCCCAACTAGGCTATCGCCGCTTATTATCGCCAATTATCCAGTACGCCGGTCATTAATTGATACTAGACCGCACTAGACTTGGACTGCACGCATGCATTATAACTACAAACCTCCCCTGACCAATATAGACCAAGGTCCACAATGACAAAAGGGAAGTACACCACAAGGACATGCATTTATTTTTTTAACGAAAGCGGTATATACATATTACATACATACCAATAATTCGTTTTCTTGTGAGTTAAAATTGCTATATTATAGCATTAGTTCAATGTTGACTTATACCGCGCAACGTAGAAAATATTCATCTTTATACATAAAGCGAATCATTTATTAGTCACAATAATATCGAATGAGTAACATCCTACTACTAAGGATGTAGTCATTCTAAACGGCTCAGAAATACAAAGCATGAACATAATCTGTAAATAAATGCATACGTACTACGTAGTAAAAAAATCGTAGTTTTTTCATGGGCATTACTATCGATGCATCCGTATAAATAATTTATTGGCGCCTTGAAACCAACAATGCAAAGCCTAAGCAGACTGGCAGTTGACCAATGAGATGATGCAATTTAAATCCATTTATATGAAGTACTAGGTTTTATTTGCGGCTCCACCCGCGCAAAGGTTGGATATGAGGGAGTCTAGTTTTTTTATCGACGAAAACAATTAAATTAAGTTCTACAGTCGCGTAAATTGTTTTTTCTTCGCTTTTATAATTGCAACGTATATATTTCATAGAATCATACATTTATATTTTCATTCGCTCATTGACTAATACATGACAGCCTTGGGGTAGACTTCATTTAAATTTGACGTCGAAAAATCTCCCGGATATTTAGAAAATTCAACTATTTGCATATTCGCCTCCTAATAAATGAAATGAAGTTAAGAAGTTAGTTTAGATTATAATTTTTTCGTTATTTACCGTCTCCTTTCATCTCGTATTTTATACCTTAAAATTTATTTAAAAAGTTGAGTCTTAAGGGCTCCATATACGGTACGATCCGTCGTTTCAGACCGATCGCAACGACGAATCGATGGTGTATGTCCAAATCGTAAACGATTTACTTGATCAAAGAAGATATCGTGATCGCAATAGTAACCAGTACAATCATGAATATCGTAACGATAGATCGAAGGTGTATAGCTCTTTGCGATCGACGATTCGATTTTTGCCTCAGTCTCAGTCTGCCTAACGCGGGCTCCAATATGAATGATCACCGATCGCAACGACCAATCGCTTCGATCAATCGTTTCGTGTGTTGAGCGGTATTTTGACGCGATGGATCGTCACAATTGTCTTCAGATCCATCGTAACGACGGATCGTACTGTATATGGGGCCCTTTATCTCGATTATATTTAACGCATGTCCATTCTCGGGGTGTATGAAATAGTAAAAGTATATAAAATGATTCCAATTTCATCGATATCAGTTCCTCAGTTTATAAAATCCTATACAAACATGCGTTTTGTTTTTGCAATCTATAATGATTAATTTGAGACAATAATATACCTTAAATACAAATAATCTGAACAGTTCTTCGTGTTTTGAAACTGTATCGGGAAAGAGAATTGATTTTGACAAACGTTTGTACGACTTTTGCACTTGGTATTCAATCAAAGCGCTGGTACAATAATTTTTCAAAATCAATTCTCTTTGCCCATACAGTTTCAAAAAATGGAGAACTATTAACATTATTCTGATTTTACTATTATACTTATTGTGCTCTGTAAAAATAATCTTCCAAAGAACATATTGTAAGAGCTGATGTGGAGACACTTTTATCTGCGACATCATTAAGAGAGCTAAATGATTTCGCGCGCTAACCTATGACATCGCTAACTGTGGCGTCGGAGGCGACACGGATACACTTCGTTGCTATCTTCTGACCCAAATCTTGGAAGTAGAACCGCATCACACCGTGGAACTCCAAATTCTGCAAATAATGCACATTATTACTTAATAAATAGTAGCCTTTATGATCGCAAAAAAATATAGACATATTTTTTTTTGTCATTACATCCTCGGTGAGCTGCCTATGATTGCAAATCTAAATAACTAGTCTACGTCTGCTTAAAATCTACACTAAACTCGAAACTCCTTAATCATTTAGGTATACCTATTACTCATATAGGTTCGTATCTTATAATTTTATAGCAAAAATTTGGAATTACTTTTAAATATCTTTAATCGTTTAACTCCTTACTATTATGAACGGTAAATTTATTTCTGGCATAACGTACGTGTAAATACAGAAAGAACGTGTCTATTTCAAAAATAACGCTGGTATTTCCGTCGTATCCTGGCGAGTTATTTGCAAACAGAAATCGGTTACGCGATACAAATGGCAATAACTAATGTTTATACCACGTCCGCGTAAGTAAACGTAAAGCGATTTCAAATGCTACTTTGACAAACATGTTTTTTATTATGTCCGCTGGTGTGTACTAACTAGTTTAAACATGTTAATATTAATGCAGAGCTCTTTGTTAGAACGAATTATTGTGCAGGTTAGCGTTAGCAGAGTTCAGCGTATTGCAAGTGTTGTGTATTTAAATAAGCATCAAGTAGCAAGCATGCGAGAACAATTGCCTAGTGCGACGAACGCTGAAAGCGTGAAGAGCCGACATCTAGACAGACGACCTATTAGCTCACTCGCTCCCATTGTGCGACAAATAAGGTACGGAATAAAAGGCAATAAATAACAAATAACCGGAAACAAATTTATCTCGCTGGTCCTATGGTTGATAACGTACATTGCCAACGTTTTGTTATCAACGCAAATATTTATCGAGGGAACAAGCTCGCGTGCGTCACGATTCAAAATGTCGTGCATTGATACACTTTTTGTCTTCCCCTTTGTCTACGATGAGACTATCGGCTTTTTTCCGTTGCTTTATTACACATTATAACTGTTAAATTGCTATATAATTAACCATTATTTAAACTTTGCTTATTATACTGTTGTATTGATTTTTTTTAATATGTAAAATATTTTCATGATCTATTTAGGCCCGCTTGCGCGCGATACTCGGGTTAAATAAGCAAATACAGAGTTTGTAAACTCGAGGTTAGATAATTAAATTTTAACTCTCGTTGCGCCTTGCACGCCTAAAATTAATACTGGGTTAACAAACCTGACATTTCTTCTTTTTTAGCTGTCAACATTGAAATATGTATTCGTTTCTATTGTAATCCGACTAAAGGTAAATGAATAAACAAAAAACTAAACTTTTATGTCTATATCTTTTACACAACAGTACAATGTATATTAGGCTTTCCTTTATGTGCTTCAGTTTATGACAGTTAATGACGTTTTATTTTAATCGTATTATTTCGTGTCACTCAACTTCTGTGGTTCTGTGTATGTTTAAAAAGTGTTGAAATAATTTATTTTTAAAGAAACTGATAAAAAACTGCATTTACTTGCCGTTAATTTCAAACCTAGTGATAATATGCTTCTTTGTGATATAGTAGCGAAATTAAAAAAATGTGACTGATGTAGCTATGCAAGTAAAGTACTATGCAATGGTATTCACACCACAAAACATTTTAGTAACAAGTAACTAATGACAAATAAATATATTAATCCGTATATGTGTACAGTCTATTGCTCCTGAAACAGATGGAAAGGAAGATATTTGATAAAAAATCATTAGATAATTACAAAATAATATCTAATAGATTACTTATATTGGTACCCAAAAATATATATAAAATTATGTAACTCACATATTATTGTGTGAGTACTGCAATTTATATTTCATTTTGGTTAGTTAATAGAGCACGCTTACTTTTTTGAGGCGAAATTTCTATGATACACTTTGTCCCTTTGTGAATTATAATAATCTGACCGTTCTTCGACCCTTCTGTCATAGAAGCTTGAACTAATATACTCTATAGTTCTTCGACATCATCAGAGAATAAAGAATCATTGGTCATTTCAATATTTTAACTAAACACATCACAAAATAGAATATTATACAGCGGAATATAGCCCCAATGCTAGCGACTAACCCAGTGTTAGCGACTTAACCCACCCGCATCGGTGGGTTAAATATTTAGAAATAAACCCTAGGTTTACTCCTAACTTTTGATAGCGCAAGGCAAATTATTTATTTTCGGACTCGTTTACCCGGCGACGAGGACCAAGAGCGGCTGCTTCACGGCCTCTACAAAGAGGCCAAAAGAGCGCTGCGAGTAGCAATAATGAGGGCAAAGTCAGCGGCGCAAAAAGAATTCCGAAGTACTCTCGACAGCGACCCGTGGGGGCGCCCGTATCGTATAGCGATGAAGAGGTACCGTCCATGGGCGCCTCCGCTGACGCAGAGTCTTCGAGGCGAGCTGGTGGAAGAAGTCGTCGCGACTTTGTTCCCCACTACCGAGGATGTCACTCCCCCGCCAATGGCGTCACACGTCGTCATCGTAACGAGTGCGTCATCGCCATTGTCGCAGGGTTCGGCAAGGGAAATACCGGAGGTTTCGCCCGCAGAACTTAGGGCGGTAGTGCTTCGGCAGCGGAGTAAAAACTCTGCCCCAGGTCTTGACGGCATACCCGGTCGTGCGTGGGTTTTAGCTGTCGAGCACCTGGGTACGAGGCTCCGCGGCCTCTTCTCCGCGTGCATTCAGCAGGGCCTTTTTCCATCTCAGTGGAAAACTGGGAAGTTGGTCCTGCTCAAAAAGGAGGGTCGACCCGCAGAGTCACCATCGGCCTACCGGCCTATCGTGCTGCTCGACGAGGTCTGCAAACTTTTCGAGCGGATTATACACGCTCGCCTCGTCGAGCACCTCGAGAGGGTCGGGCCGGACTTGGAAGACTGCCAGTACGGTTTTCGGCATGGCCGATCTACGATCCATGCGATTTTGCGGGTCAAGGCACAAGCGGAGGATGCAATTACCCGGGGTGAAGTGGTTGTGGCGGTGTCTCTAGACATCGCCAACGCGTTTAATACCCTGCCCTGGGCGTGCATACTCGAAGCACTGCGGTACCACGAGGTGCCACCATACCTTCAGCGTCTGGTCCGATCGTACCTGTCTGACAGGTACATAGTGTACCCGGGCGCTGTTGGGTGGCACCGAAGAGCAATGGCCTGCGGTGTTCCACAGGGTTCAGTCCTGGGCCCTCTCCTGTGGAACATCGGTTACAATTGGGTGCTCCGTGGACCCAACCCTCAAGGCGTCGCTGTTGTCTGCTACGCGGACGACACCCTGGTGACAGCGACGGCTAGGACCTTCCAGGAGGCTGCCGTGCTCGCCTCATCTGGTACGGAGCAGATGGTGACCAGGATTCGGCGGATGGGACTCTCAGTGGCCCTGAACAAAACGGAGGCCCTTTATTTCTACGGGCCCCGGAAGAGGCCACCTTCGGAGGCCCATATCTTAGTGGAGGGGGTGCGGATTCCCATCGGCTCCACAATGAAGTATTTGGGCTTGGTCTTGCACAGCCGGTGGGACTTCCGTGCCCACTTTGAGATGCTTTCGCCGAAACTGGTGCGTGCAGCAGGCGCACTCGGACGCCTGCTGCCAAACTTGGAAGGTCCCGGTAACCCTTGCCGAACTTTATACGCGGGAGTTGTGCGGTCTATGGCCTTATACGGTTGTCCCGTCTGGGCCAGGTCCCTGAATGCTCGATGCGTCGCTCTACTGCGCAAGCCGCAGCGTTTAGTGGCGCAGCGACTCATTAGGGGCTACCGCACGGTCTCCCATGAGGCGGCCTGCGTCTTGGCCGGTATTCTGCGATGGGATCTCGATGCCAAATACCTCTCTTCAGTATTCTTCTGGCGTGAGGAGGCATCCCGTCTCGGGCGAAGACTGGCTCCGAGGGAGGTCACGGCCCAATTGGCCTCCATCCGCAGCGTCGCCGTGGAGGAGTGGCATACCAGGCTGGAGAGCCCGAGTGCGGGCTTGAGGACCGTCGCGGCAGTGCGACCTGTCTTCTTTAGTTGGCTTGACAGGCGCCACGGTGCGCCGACATTCCGTCTGACGCAGGTGCTGACGGGCCACGGGTGTTTCGGCTCATTTCTGTGTCGGATTGGAAAGGAGGAGTCCGCCGTGTGCCACCATTGTGGCAACGGCCGCGAGGACACGGTCCAACACACTCTCGAGGAGTGCCCAGCCTGGGATCTACAACGCAGCGCTCTTAGAGCAGTCGTCGGAGGAGACCTCTCGCTGCCGGCCGTGGTGTCTGCTATGGTCGGCGGCTGGAGGTCATGGCGAGCGATGGCCTCCTTCTGCGAGTGCGTCATCTCGCGGAAGGAAAGCGCCGAGCGGGATCGTGAGCAGAACGATCCCGCCCGCAGCCAGAGGAGACGAAGGAGGCGCCGGGTGGACGACTGACCGGCGCCTCATGCCCTGTGGTCCGGGGGGCATCTAGAGAATTCCGCCACGGCATCCCCTGCCTGTCGTAAGAGGCGACTAAATGGGGTTAGGGAGATTCGCGAGGCGAGCAGTGGGGGGCTGCTCGCCTGACTACCTCAATTTAAGCGAACCCGAGGTGGACGGCAATGCGGGTGGTCGGTCTCCTGCAGTCGTAGACGCCAAAAGCGTGCATTAGAGTTCGGGGGCTTCTTAGCCTCCTCATTCAGAGAGGGGCCGCAATGCGGCATCGCGCAGGGGCGGTTTCGTGCAGCTATCTTCGTGCAATAAGATAACCCGGAGCCGTCCCGTAAGTGCCGACGAAGGCCACCGCGGGTTTTGGTTGGTATGCCGGTGTAGGGTGTATATAGTGTTAGGGACTCGGTTCAATGCTCGCTCGGATGAAGCTATACTCCCGAGTATCGACATTGGGCCGTAAGACCGTGTGAAACCAACATAACCGTTCCACTCACCCCCCGGTGGTGGTAGCGATAACGCGTTTTTTCCCCGCGATAAAAAAAAAAAAAAAAAAAAAAAAAAAGGCAAATTATTTATTTAACCCTGAGTTAGCAGTTAACTCTGAGGTTATTAAGTTAACCCAGAAACGTGCAAATGGCCCTTAGAGAACTACACATTAGAACGCAACTACTAAGAATGTAAAATTTTCTTTATATTAAGAAAAGTTTAAACTGTAAATAATTTATTTGCTCAGTTTTGTCTAGCAAATTTTTCAGAACACCAAACCTAATAACCGTTAGTAAAGATCGGTGAATATCACAGAACGAAGCATTTACAATAAGTAAAATATCTTTTTATCCCCTAGAATAAATACATTTACCCGTACCCCCTAAAAAGTATCAGAAATCAGGGATCATTCCAATTACCTATATCGTATTTATAGCTGTGTCTAGCCCATCTGGGAAAAGGCCGTGAATGTACAGAAATAATAAACAATGAGCAAGCTTTATACACAAGCGTCGTATAATGGAGCATTGTTACGATGAATCTCATGTTATCCATTCACATTGTGGTCTACTAATTTCAATTCCTCTAACAAGTCTTTAGATTAACAAATAATATTCTACTCTATTATCGGACCACTCGCCGCCTGCGATAACGTGATAATAGCTTTCATTTAGTTTAATAGAGGAGCGCAAACCCAATTAATCTTAGGATAAAAGAAATTGAAGGAGATGGCGCAAATTATACTTTTAAATAAAATAGAGCCGACCCTGCTTTTAACGCTTTAAGCCTCATTTAGAAGGATCAATTATTGATAGAAATCACGGAAAGTACAAAGAAGCAACGTTTGTAAGATTGTTGCGGGTCATCTCTGGACCTACTGAACCAATTCTAAGAACTGTTTCACTAGTAGAGAGCTACATTATCTCTAAGTAACGAGCTACATTTTTTTCTGATTTGATTACTTTTATTTCGTGAAAAGTATACCTTGCGGACAGCGCGAACAAAGGTTAGTAAACTTAGTTTAAGAATCATTCCATAGACAGCCTAGCTTAGAACCTAAATTTTCTAAATGCAATTGTATAAAATAACTGTAGTGTACGTACTTCATTGGGCTCGCTGAGTGCAAACAGGTCGAGACGATTGGCGTTCCACTGTTGTATCATGTTCCGGAGCGCCTCGCGCTCCAGCATGCGCTTGTCCGCCGCGTCCATCTTGTCAGTTGTCACCACATCAACTCACACTGGAAAGTTTATTAACACACATGTGAAAACTGATGACTCTCACCTCATCATAATTTTTATCAGTGGTTATGATATATTTTAAAGCACAATATTTTGTTTGTCCCATAAATAAACAAGAGTAAGATTCTATCTAAAAGTTACAAGCACTATAATTGAAAACAACTTAAAAATTAAGAATGTGTAAATTGTATCTTATAATAAAACGTGTAAAGTTACATAATAATTAGGACATGCTGCGTTATAATTATCAATAGGGTCTCTACTCCCTACGGAAAGAAAGTCGAGTGTGTCCGGTAATCGGTTACAATAGCTATTAAATAATTCCGTAAGGTATCGTACCGTAACGTTAAATCAAATTAATTCATTAACAACATAAAATAAATCAATGAATTTATTGTTAATTGTAATTTTATCATTAATTGGCTGGTTTGTTTTTCCTTAACCGCAATGATATTTATATTGTGTGGAGCGTTATGACTACAAATAAACTTCCCCCATGCGATAACTGACTTTATAAATATAACGATTGTGTGATTTGTAGTAATCGAATAGGGAAAAACTGAATGCCATTCATAATAATATGTAGGAAGTCTGAACTCTGATCAAGTTAAAATTCACATACAAATGGATGAATGTGGAGACGATTAAATTGCTACAGCACACTATAATTTGTCTAACAAACCAGTGACTTCAAATGAAATTTCCCTTATCAGGCTGAATTCTCTTAAAATACAAGCAAATTTTTGGGCACAAATAGCCTTAGAGATCTTTCTGAAAACCCCGGTATAAATCGTAAACCTATCTAATATTTCAAAAAATCAAAATCTATTGTTCATGTTTTCCCTCCGAAAATTTACTACGATAACGCAACGTTAAACATATGACTATTCACAACGTTGATAAAACCGCGTCTAAAAATTAGGTTCCCAATACGTACAAGATCCCAATTTAAGCTAATCGTATGATGTCTATAATTATAATCATTAAGTTGATTGATATTTGACAACATGACGAACTCCATTACACGAATGATATGTTTAAGTTTAAAATATATTTTATATTCTTGTTCTGAATTAGCGATGTCTTAATGATGCTAAAGGCTGAAGTATCCTAGATCAAACTACTCTGTTTTAAAAAAGTAGAGCCAAGCTATAAGCAGATCGGTCTACAAGATGAATTGCCTAGCATGTCCTGGATGCTATCACTGTAGGGCAAGACGATACTCCACGTCCCGATAGTATATATTTTTACTATCAATACAATGTTATTACAAATATAAAGGCCGTTCATAACATATGTACTATCAAAGATAAAAGCTTTGAAGGTGTTCAATAGTCAATGCATAGTCATAGTAGTGACATGTAAGTGTACAATACAATGGTCGTAGTAATAGCGTTCTTCCGATCGGTTGTCGTTTTATTGCTGTTTTGATTGATGGAACTATAATGTACTAGCGTACGCTCATTTTGTATGTTATTCTCTTTTTACCTATTTGATACTCATTAGGACTCATTTCGAAGATTTCTTTATATAATAAATAGGGTTTCTGTATATCAAACACGGCGCAAATATTTGCATTTTATATTGTACATTTACGCTACGCTTTTTGTTAGGTATGCTATTAACAGCAAAATGACTAATGCCCAATCGCATTTCATAACAGTATCGTATATAGATTAAGAATTATCCCATTTCATAAATACCGTCTTTTTAACTTAGATAACGCGACCAAATGAGAGTACTCGTTAGGTGGGTATGGCACTCTGATAATACATAGATAGTACATGTTAATTTTTTATGTCTTTTATCATACAATATTTAATTACTTATGTTTAAATGAGATATTATAACTTGATGTAAATCACACAAAGCTAAAGACTTATAAAAACTTTAAACGTAATAAATAACCTTAAATATCGTGAGACATTCTTCTACGATATTCTTAAATTCTGTTTTTGACGCGAAGGAAATTAATAGTCGTATTTCCTTAGTTAAATTGGCGCAACATACGGCATGTCGGAAGCAATGTGATTAATGGCATACAATGTTCATATCTCAAGCTCATGAGAAAAAACAATCTAGAGACCATAATATCGCATAATATCAGGTCACGTGGTCTAAATAATTACGTATCCTAGACTTAGAAATATTTTTATAGCCAAGAGCCAGTCAGTCAGCAATTGTATTAGCAAATGGTAAGTGATAATGCCACTCATGAAAATATGATGAAGTGAATGAGAACTGAGATAACACAAAGCCATATCCTGATATTGGGACTATTAAATTAAAATTAAAACATAGTGCAGGACTAATTGCTGTATACTACGAGCCAGTGACATCCGATTTAAAATTTAATTTAAGTTTCCGATCTCCATGCGATTCATTGGAATACTTAACACATTAGTAATTGATAATTTTTTTTTTTTCTGGTAAAAACTTAAAGTTATTATGTACAACAAAAAAGACTTGAATAGTATTTATATTGGCAACAACTTTTCTTTCTTTCATATTGTAATTTTATGCACAATATTCAAAAAGGACATTGATAAGTGATAACACCGTTTAATTTAACTAATGAGAAATAAGAATTGAACAATGCTGTTAAAGTGGGCGGTTACTGGCGTGGATGGTGTGCGGCCTGCGCGGGCGCATCACCTACATACAGCGCAGTAGGTATTTATAACGTAAACATATGGCCCGACGGCCGGTAATCAAACATCCCACCGCCGATCATCGATATTAATTAAATCACTACCAAAAGGTTATATATACTTACGCAGGCGTTAGAATTTTTAATACGTTTAAAGCATGCTTTCTTATGGGCTTAAATGATTAGGGAAATAAGATAACTAAATATTTAATTCCGGCTTAAATAATCAGTGTTAATTGATCTGTATAATAATTATGAATGTAGCTTTTTATTTTCCATTAAGGATAGACCGGCTTGATGGGCTGTTGTCATTAGTATACTATATCTGAAAAAATCAATTTCTAAGCCACCACGCATCCGCGCTTCATCTGATATTGTGAGCATTAATTTATAGCAATTACCACTTATTATGAGATGAACTAGTCACTAGTATCAAGTACCAACATTCCTAAATATCTAATCCATACTAATATTATAAATGCAAAAGTAACTCTGTCTGTCTGTTACGGTTTCACGGCTGAACCAGTGTACTGATTTAGATGAAATTTGATATGGAAATAGTTTGAGACCCCGGGAAGAACATAGGCTACTTTTTACCCGGGAAAATATTTTCACGCAGGCGGAGCGAGCAAAAGCTTGGATTTACGATAATATTTGTATGTGTAGCTTGCTAAAATACTGTATAAACTAAGAAAAATTTAATAATATAAATTATAGCGTAAAAGGTGACTATTAAAAACAATTTTATAAAACTAAAGGTGATGGGAGTATTAACAACTGACAGTATAACGGAAGGCAAACGTTTACCTACTTATACATCCTCTATCCCATAGTGATCATAAACAATGTAAGACGGAATACCTTTGCAAATAATCTAGTAACTACGAGTATTCGAGCTCAAGGCTTGCAAGGGATTGTTTAGGGCTTCCTCAAAGAACGCAGAAATACGCAGCTACGTGCTATAATTACATAAATACAAGAAAAACACAATGATAACTTATAATATTTGCAGAACTGTAAGACAATATATTTGACGACTACGAAAGTTGAGATTTTTATTAATAACTACCAAATTAATTAAAAAACAATAACTAGGTCAGAACTCAGAATTAACATCGCCGCAATTTTTAACAAAAGTTGCTTAAAAAATAATTAAGTAAACCCTTAATTCCAACCGTACACGGGTCAATGAAAGGAAAAAGTTTGAACGCAATCTGTTTATTTTTACATGACTTTCCAAAACTGGAATTCGATCCAATACGTACCGCATCGTTGCCCAAGTAGACGCTATTTATTTGCATTACACAAAAACTCCATCATTGCCATTTCGAAATACTAGAACCAATTTAGCACACCAGCTTACTGTTGCCAAATTTAAATTCGATTCAATAATAAATGCTGTGCTCCAGGATCCATAAATCTTATAAACCTACTTAAGATGAGTGGCGGCTGTTCTGAGTCTCTGTTAAATTCTGTGTGATTATCCATACTAAGTTTGTAACACACTTGGACTACAACATAGCTGTTTGAGCTGGTATCGATGCACTTTTTTTTTTTTTTTTGTGTTTTAGTGATTTGGTAACATGTTCCTATTCCATTTCGGTTTGAATCGGAACACGGTTTATTAGTGTAACTTGTCAGAAACCGAAACAGGCGTCAGTGTTGTTATGGTTGGAGTCGCTTCCGCTATTCGACTAGCTGCAGCTCATGAACTGCTGCTACACTTGTGCATGAAACGAGGAACGCGAACCGTTCAAAACACGGATCGTTGACTCGTAAAAATAAACACGCATCGGTAACCGTGGGCAACGCATTTTTATAGCCGAGAAATATGGTGCTTGCTTTTTACAATTTTCAGGCGGCTTCCACGGCAGAGATTCAGTTGTGAGATTTGGGACGGTCGATTAGGTAGAGCGATAGTATTTTCTATTTTACACAAACTCGCTGCTGACCCAAATAACTACAGCACAATATTAACAGTTATAAATATTATTACGTCATCACGCACGTGGCACGTCACGCCTGTTATGATTTTTTTATATACTTTTTAATATACCTATATAGGTATTCGAAACCGTATTAAGCGATTCATACAAAGGGTTTCTTGCATTTATGTTTTCTCATCATGATTGTTTTAGAATCCACAAAGGTGCTTGTCAATAGTGGCGGAACTTCACGCTTGGACGCCGACCTTGTCCCTTCCTGCGAGACCGGCAAAATGGGCAAACACGCAGGCTAGACCATGGTGGAACACAATGGATATCGAATTTAGAGGGTACATTGTATTTTTAGTCTATGTATATGCCAATTATAATAGCCGCATTATTATTTGACTGGCAAGCTCCTTTAAACAATGACATTTCAATAATTTTTTACAAACACACTTGAATGCCAAGATGTTGCGCGTGTATCAAATATTAGTAAAAGTATGTTATCTAAACCATTATAATTATTCAAAGAACTTAGTCTATTTAAATAAAAGTATACAAATAAAGTTATGTTTCTGATATATAAGATCACGATTTCACGATTCACGATAGCAAGGCAAAAATCTAAAGTTCTATATAATTTTTTCATTTAAAAACAAATATTTTACAACATAGGTACCACTTAAAACATTTAATGCATGTTTCTTTACACATCATTACCATCAAACAGGTTAATTCCGTCACAATAAAGCGTGGGAATGCGGGGTGTTAAAAAATGAAAAGTGGATGCAAAAACTATGGGCTCGCCCGACCCCTGTGGCAGGTTCATACGGGCGGAACAAGTGAAGTGGCCACATCGGCGAAAATGCCAATGAAGGGGTTTTATTAATTCCACTTGTGAACCCTATATTTTGTTCAAACAATATTGTTACAATTTAAATAACAATGGTATAAAAATGATCACATGTATTATGCATACTGCAATTACAAAACTTTGTATTTGTACAATTTAAAATTAGTTTATTATTAAGGAAACAGCATAAAAATTGGGTAAGATATGAGGCAGTAATTTGATAAGAGTAAGAAACGAAAATGATTCAAATACCATCTTAAGAATAAGTACGCACATCTTACAATGATTTTCTCATGACATCACTAACTCTCTGTTACTGTCGTGCTAAACTTTTTACTTCAATTGATGCAAATCTATGAACTCACCTTTTAAGTTTATACTTTCGAGTTTAGGGTATTATAAAGAGCGCCAGTGTTTTTTTGATATGATATATATATTTGTTATTCGTCTGCTGGTATTGTTATATATATTATTAGCGCGTTCAAACAAACAAACAAACTCTTCAGCTTTATATATTAGTATAGATATTGTAACGAACAGGCGCAACACAAACTAATATCGAATACAAATACAATATATAAAATACAATACAAAATAATACCACCGCAATGTCTATTTCTACCGCCAAGCAACAGTGTGCATGCACTGTTGTGTTTCGGTTTGAAGGACATTGTAGCCAGTATAACTACTGGACATAATGAGACTTAACATCTTATGCCTCAGGATGACGAGCGCAGTGGAATGCCACACAGTACTTTGTAAATCAAGATGCTGGATGGTGTTGCTACTGTTTATGGGTGGTCATATCGCTTACCATCAGGCGAACGGCATGCTCGACTCGTCATTCAATGCAATAAAAAAAATAAAAAAAAAACCGAACCAAATGCAGATTTGTTACCAAATTTTTTACACGCTTATTTTGTGGTACACTAAAATAAACGTACATACATTTGAAATTGTTATGATTCCCGACAACATGCAACGCATTTAAGATACATCCGCGTACACAAATAACTAGTTGTGGGAATCTTAGAATTGCGCCCCCGCGATTAGCTTTATAGTCTTCATTATCGTGGCAAAAGGCTAGCGAACTTGTCCCCCCTGTGAACACTCTCATGTGTATTATGTAAGCGACTGTACTGTTATGAATTGTCACGCTAGAAAACTACAATCGTCAGCGAAATGCAAGCACATCTTGGCATCACATAATGGGCCCCGCTTCGAATGCACTCGTCACCTTATCTCAAAACGGCAAAACATTCCAAAACCGGCTTTTGTGTTGACGCTGCTGCCTTCTCGAACATGAGGTTTTGATTGTCAACTATTTGAAATAACTGTTAGCGATCAGGTTACGTTTAATTTAATATTATGCATTACATTTAACACTTAACTATGCAACTACGGTCCTTAGCCATTCATAAGGTCGCATGTTGTATCAATAATTGGAATGGCCTGAAGTATCAAACATGACTCATTCACAAGGAACGCGAGACTCGCGACCAAGCCGCTTAAGCTCCACCCTGAGAACCTCTTTATTTTAAATAGGCAATACACATCATTTGCGATTGGCTATGAAATATTTTGAAATTATCGACGATTTTTTGCATAATTTTTAACATTTTATGTGTAATCAGCGCAATATAATAAAAATGAAATATTTCACAATTCTTGGTAGGACAACTGAACCTGTTGCAAAATATTATTTTGTCATTGAACACGTCGCCATTAAGAATATGTGCACCTGTTCGAGGCACGTTCTGTCCTTATAAACTCGACGTGGCTTAATTCTAGGATCGGATTACAAGCGACACATTGCTCGCAAGTTATCATATGACTGTGTCTCACCGACATGACAGCTCGGAATCTGTATCAAATATTGCTTTGTACGATTGGAAAGGAAGATTTAATATCACCCGAAGCGATATTAACTAACATGCGATTTGAGTAGTATATTGCCGAAGTGATAGTAGGGCAGTTGTGGTTAGTGTGTCAAAGAGAGGAAGGTAACGCTGGCAAGCCGCCGGCTGGCCAGCCGCGGGTGCCACGTATCCCGGCTCGAGCTCTGACAGAGTGAAAAGTGTGACGCCACAGTCTTCATTGGCATTTGCGCTCAAACAAATGACCGTGACCGGACAACGCGTTCACTCTCGACTAAAACGGGACCGCGCAGCACGCGATTACATCGTATTTCTTACTGGGGCAGACAAAAACTAGCGACTCATCGTCTGGTAGAAAGGGGAAATAGCATCGAGGTGCACTATACATTGATATTCAGTTGTAGTATATATGAGTGCGGGTGCGTACTAACAACGATCGGAGCCTGGCACGGAATGTCCCATGTAATAAGGACGGTTCCACTTTGCCTCGTTCTTCAGCTGTGAGGTCGACACGAAATGTCACATTGCCCTAATTGTGCATTCCTTGCCTCCTGTTATCCTATTATTATATACATAATACATAGTAGTGTCTACTTTGTGCACCCAAACAACTAAGTTCACGATGTACAGTCAGCAGCATAAGACGCTGAACAAATTCAAAATAACAAATTACCTACATACTTTTGTGTTCTTACTAAATTTTTTTTCTCTTCACAAAAATAAAATAAATGAGATTTATTTTACTTCAAACGAAGAAAAAAATTTTCAGCTTAACTTAACGCGTATATAGGCGATTTGAAACTTTGATTTTGTTCAGCTACTTATGCTGCTGACTGTACTTAAAACGACGATATTGCTGAAGTAATAACTATGTGCGTAAATTAATCTTGGGCAATAATGAAAAAGTTAAACCGAACGGAATAAAAAGATAATCTCGAACAATACCAGTATTGCAGCATCGATGTTCAGACAACACGAGATTCCATTACAGGCTATTGTTTACTAAATCAGTTTTGCAAGTTATTTTGTAGGTGAATAGTAAGTAATTTGAGAATATTTTCGGTATGAAGTTCGTAAGACTTCCGGTGGAACATAATAATTCACTCAATAGAGAAATCTTAAAACAACATATTTCCTCGGTAAACATAAAGCGAGACTTTTATCCCGGTAAAACTTTTTCACACGGGCGGAGCCGCGAGCAAAAGCGTATGTAATAAGTATGTGACGCAAAACGTCCATGCAAGTTTGCGATTCTACTAGGAAAAGGAATATTTAACTCCCGATTTAATAAATCATTAACCATTGCTATATAATGGAGCGTTCAGATTTCCACCTGGTTTCAGGATCTACTAGAAATTCTAGAATCTATACCCCAAACCAAAATCTAATCTAACTGCATCATTACGCAGTTAGATACGACTCCAAAGATTTATTCATCTATACTATAATATATAAAGCTGAAGAGTTTGTTTGTTTGTTTGAACGCGCTAATCTCAGGAACTACTGGACCGATTTGGAAAATTCTTTCACTAATAGGAAGCTACATTACTCCTGAGTGCTATAGGCTACTTTTTATCCCGGAAAAACTTATCCACGCGGGCGGAGTAACCCATAAGCAAAACATAAGTAAATTTTTAATCTTATAGTGGTATTTGGAGTCGGTGCAATTTTTGTTAAAAAGATGTTATACATTTGACAGTCATATCATTAACATCTAAGAAAAAAACATACTAACGCTTTACAACGCAGAAGCTCCGAAATGTCGACTAAAATTGAAACACAGAGAGTATAACAACCAAGTACTTAATACGCAAGAATAATAAAAGTAAATACAAAAATACTACGCCGCTACGCTACATCTCATTCATACGCATTTGCACGTTCTCAGAGTTTCTCTAAACAAATATTTGGTATTATGTAAAGCACCGGTTAGAGAGTGTATAAAGCGGTCACCAAGTGTGCGGCTGCGTGCGCCAAGCGCGTTCCACTTGCAGCCTAATTCAATTAGAAGCAATCGGCTCCGGTGACGACACCTTCTGCGCCTACTCTATCACACTAAATTTTTTCCCACTTGTATGACCATCAGGCACATACTGATTATAATTTAATTAACAATTATTCATCTATGATACATATTTTATTATATAACCGATACGATTAAACCACGATAATAACGGTGCTTTCACGATAGATTGTTTTGTCACTTTCTTCTTTAGGTAAAATAGTTTGAGAAACATGAACTGATTAGATTAATCTCTGATAGCACGTTTATCGGTCATATTCTCCACTACCGCAGTGACACTTTCACAACCGCGTCTAATGTGCGACCTCCACATGATCACTTCCACGTTGGTAAAGATGTATGAGCGAAAAATGATTGCTTGAGCATCAGAGACGCAAGCGGCACTCGTCCACTCGGAAGTCGTAATGTGACACTTTGCCTCCAACTTCTGCAACGGATGTAAACCAACCTTTCACTTAAAAATGTAAGATTATCGAAACCTTTTCAAACTATATATAGTATTGAGTAAAACTTGGCGAATTTAGAAATACTATTAATTTAATTACAAAAATATATAACGCTAAAGTTATTTGTGCCCGATATGGCGATAGGCTCGCCCCCTATCACATCATGGGATGGAATACGCACGGCGAAAGGTGGATGCATTAGTTGCGCCTCTGCGTACCCCTTCGGATAATAAAGGTAGTAATTAATATGCATATACTACTTTTTAACTAAATGCCGGTGAGTATGCCGCGTCTGTCGAATAAAGTTACTCCTAAAAGAACGGTTAAATAAAGATATTCCTTTTTTTAAGTCGGTTTAAAACCGTATTATAAATAGATTAAAGCACACGAGCTCGGAAGTTGAACGCTAAGTATCAACTTCGCTAGGCAGCTATTGTGGATACGAGCTTCCTTACGCGGCGCTCGCGAGAGCGTAACCCCCGTCGTATTAAATGCAATGTGATACGAAGGAAAATACGAAAATATAAAAACCGGTTGGTTAAAGTAGTTATGTGACGTTTACACATAGAAGGAAACGTGAAAGTAATGGCCGAGTAGAAAACTGGATGTTACATTTCTGACCGACATAAATCTGATAGACGGTATATAATCAGCAACCTACATGTAAGAAGTGGCTTAATAAATATACACGCATTCTCAAGCTTAAAAGACCTTCAACACTACGTACACACGGACATAATACGTGCCGCATAGGTCTGTTAAAGGGCTATCATCCGGTCCATAGATGTTTAACAAGTTCCTAGTCCATAGAGAGAGAAGGTTGCGCCGCAAGCACTGCGCTACGTTAATACAGCGGCCACTTGTGGTGAAACCATCGTGAGAAAGTAAAAAGACGCAATCACCGAGAGAAAAGCATACTGAGACGGACGCGGAGCGAGGCACAGGCAGCACCTTAATAGAGTACTTAAAAATTCAGGACGTCGGCCACCGCTTTGACCCAGTGAAGACATTTAGCATTGCTGTTAACGTTGTTTGTACATCGCCTGTATAGTGGGTTGTGTACACTCATCATTAATTGAGACATACGAAAGCTGCCAAAACGTGTTCTGAATCAGATTTTCAATAAACTGGATCTCTCGGTGCATCGTGGATGTAAAATGCTGTGAACAGTAAACGTATAGAAATTACTTTTGGACCTGCAAAGTCAGATCCTGTTTTTTATACCTACTGAATGTCTCTAAGAAGTTGCTTCTGACTAACAAATAAAAGCGCACCTGGAATCAATGACGTTAAAATCTAATCTTTTGTTCAAATTTCAGTTCACTAGATAAAAGTTTCCCTACCAAATATACATTTACATCTCCTTAGTTTTTCAACCGATTAATTTATGACGACGTCACTTATTTTTGTACTTGGTAAATGATAAGTAATTATCTGTTCTATGGTATTTGGTCGCATGGTAGTTACTAAGACATGTATCAAGGTTGACTCAACAGTCAACAAACACATACACGAATTAAAAATCTCATAAATATTCAACAGTAGCGATATATGTAGGTTATTGTGACACCTCAAGCTGAATTCATCAGGATCCAATATCGAAACATAAAATGCCATTGAAGAGGTGCAATATGCAACGCCAATGTAGCTCAAATGAAAAAAGTTTGCTCGAAAATGCAACGTCACGAGAGGCTCTATAAAAATTATTAACTGAAAGTATTACCGACTATTGTGTTGCGAGTTGCGACTCACGGTACTGACTACTGAGTCAACCAACACCAAGCTCGCGCCGCTGCATGCATTTGTGACTCACTGAGGCAACGACCGGTAGTTCCGAACGAATCGCAATCTAAGCAGATAAAACTTAATTCATTATGGTGCGAAACGGGTGGCAACTGGCATAGTTGAGCTTACCGCCTCGAAACTTTTGTAACGCATAACAAATCTAGGTAATTCAATGAAGAAACATTTTCACAGCTTACGTTGCACAAGTGGCCAGACCGTTACATCCACTATTCAGTAAAAAGTTAACATTATCATTCATGCCGTATATTTATACTTTATTCTTAATACGTGTGGGCGTTCGACACGAGTATTCGATCATGACTTCATAAAGTCCTTTTAAAGGTAATTGGTATGGAGGGTCCGTATGCCTCATAGTGAGTACGAGTTACACGAGTGTGGCAGGCGCGCAAACGCAATAGATCGTAGACGCATCGATGTACGATGGCACGTGTCACGACTCACACAATAAACCGTCTGTCAGCTTCGCATGATGACTTCAATAGTGAGCCACGAGTATGACAAAGCTCCAAACGTTCTAGAAATATTAGTTTCATTTTGTTTTTTTTTGGTAATTTGATTCAATTAAAACGGTATTCTCGTAGGTCTCGGTATTATATAATTAATCAAAGCTTTTTATATACAATTATAATATCTCCTGCGTGATTATATTGTGTATGTGTGTATGATTTATATTATGTGTTCAAGCGCACTTGCGGGTAAGCCGCACGAGCGATAATGCTGTTATGCTGCTGCTATAAAGGTGAAGGTTCCAGTTGAAAACCAACATCAGGCTCACCCTTTCTGACATTTATGTTGAACTGGAACCTTTTCAGCAGTATCATAGGATGCACATTGCCTGAAGCTTAGCTTTATTTTTTCCCCTTATTGTTTGTACCTTGTTTATAAATGTTTATGTGCACCTGGGTATATTGTACTATACCTATCACCTGCGGCTCCACCTGCAAGAAAAAGTTTTTCCGGGAGGAAAGCCTTGTTTTATGTTTCCCAGGATAAAAAATTGCCTATAGCACTCAGGAGTTATGTAACTTCCTATTAGTGAAAGAAATTTCAAAATCAGTTCAGTAGTTACAAATCTACAAACAACTCACAAACTTTTCTTCTTTATAATCCTACTAATATTAAAAACACGAAAGTTTGTAAGAATGTCAGGATGTATGTTACTCTTTCACTCAAAAACTACTGAATGGCTTTCGATGAAACTAACATTATAAACGCGAAAGTTTGTAAGAATGTATGGAATATGGATATATTTTTGTTACTCTTTCACGCAAATACTACTGAATGGATTTCAATGAAATTTGGCACACTGGTAGATCATGTCCTGGATTAACACATAGGCTACTTTTTATACCGGGAAAACTCAATCACGCGGGCGGAGCCGTGGGCAAAAGCTCCTATTAGTATAGATTGATTGATAAATGTTAATGTTATTATTCAGTAGTGTCTCCTGCATGTGTTTTGCTATATACAATATGCAAAAACCTGTAGTACACAAAACATTCATTATTTGTTCTACACATTTTCATTCTGCATGTCGGTTGTCACATTGATGATGTGTGCGTTAATAACTTGAGCTATGCTGACGATATGGTGCTATTGAGTGCATCCATCTGTGGTTTGCGAAAGTTGCTGAATACCTGTGAGGAGTATGCTTATGGTCATGGTCTAAAATATAATGTGACTAAAAGTCAGTATATGGTCTTTGAGACAGCTAGTGCTAAATGCCCGAAAAGTATAGCACTGGTCCACCTTTATGGTGTGTCCTTAAACAGGGTATCTCAGTTTAAATATTTAGGGCATATAGTCACGGCAGGTCTTGACGACAATGCTGACATAGAACGGGAGCGAAGGGCGTTGTCGAAAAGAGCTAACATGCTGGCCTGCAGGTATGCAAGGTGTTCTACTGAGGTTAAGATCACGCTGTTTCGGGCTTACTGTACCTCATTATACACATGCAGTTTGTGGACTATCTACATGCATGTAAATTACAACGCGCTTCATGTCCAATTTAATAATGCATTCAGGGCAGTGTTGGGACTGCACCGCTTCTGCAGCGCCTCGGGTATGTTTGCTGCGGCGCGCACTGATTGCTTTTACGCGATTATGCGAAAAAGGTGTGCGTCTCTGGTGGGCAGGATTCGGGTCAGTCCGAACACTGTCCTTAAAATGATAGCGGATAAACCAGATTGCTTTTATGTCCGGCACTGTTGTGACCAACATGTACCATATAGTGCCGGATAAAAGTTTGTATTTAGTATATAGTATTTTAAGTAATGTCTTTAATATTATAAAATGTCTGTTATGGGTCCTTTGTTACCTGATATAAACAAATAAATAAAAATTGACAGTTTCATGCTGTTGGAATACTTTCGTACTGAAAAAATATGTCTACTCATCAACTTTAACTCTGTGCGGTTGATTGGGGGCAGAGTGCTGGCAATATAGTCACTTTTGACATCAAACAACACTTCCAACACGGAAAGAGCTGCCAGCAAAACCAAATGTTAAATTCTATCTAAATGTCAAATAAATTAAAATTAATTGATTCTAACCTGTGCTCTACCTATATATAATGTTTATAACTGATGCATCCAACTTGTAATAAATTGGAATAGAAGGCCAATAGAGACTGCATTGAGATGAATTATGTGATGATATAACAAGCATCAGAGGTCATTGTAGTCTCATAATCAATTATTAACAAGTAGTTTTTAATTATTTCCATTATAGCATAAGACAGGAAATGATCAAGTGGATCTCATGCTTGTTTTTTCTTATGGTATAGTAAAGTGCATACTGACCATAGACACCCAAAATATGGTGGAATCATGGATGCACCAAGATTCCACTATATTTTGGTGTTTCCTTAATAGATAATAATACAGATTGTGACAGATAGAGTATGTTTGGGCATCTGGAATTCTCCCTCACTAGAGGAAAGAGAGAAAAGCAATAACAAACTTTGACTACAAGTTTGCTGTAAGACAATGCACACATAAATGTGAATGTTTTACCTACTGATTCTTATTATTATTATAAATATAAAAGTAATTATTTCCATCCATCTATTACACTTTTACAGGTACACCACTGAAACAATTTTAATGTAAATTGGTAAAGGGTAGCCTTGAACCATAAGAAAGGACATGGGCAACTTATTATACCAGAAAAATAAATAGCATGAACTTCATACTGCATTAACTTTTTTATTTCAGAAAGCCATGTATTCTCTAGCATGGCAGCAAGGCCTAGTACTCCATAAACAATTTTGTTTATTACTAACTTTGTTGCAAGAAGAAAATTGTTTATAGCATTATGTTGGACCGCCAATAAATGGATTTTTATCATCATAATAATGTACATGTGTGTATAATAAAATAACATTCATATGTGACTAATACCCATTTCAAATCTTATTTATTCCAGATGGAACTTAATGAATAATAAAAATATTTTAAACTATTATAGACCAAAATCCGATTCCCCTATAAATTATTACTTACTTTTGATTTACTAAAGATAATATAGTGCTTCAGTAGAAAATTTACTTGAAAAACTATTTTGTTATCACACAAATACCAATATGACAGCGTTGTGTATTGTGTATGTGCACAACTACACAAGGTAAGGTAATCGCATAGATAACGTAACCTGGTCATTAGCGTGCATGTTTTGGAATTTAAGAACATTACAGTGTAAGGTTTACATACCTGGAGATACCTTCCGATCGCCAATCCCATAAAATTTGGTCATATTATTCGAAGACAAGATATGTGCGCGAAACAACCACTTCACAAAACTTTGAAATCGGTTAAAAACTTTTCAAGGCACTACGCGAACATCAGTCATTATTGTTAATCACATTTTAAATATCAACCAAAAGTTATGGAACAATCACTAAGTGTTATTTGTCACACTTAAATTCCGTTAAATACTAAAAAATAGAAAATATTTTATAAAAAAAAACGATTTTTTTAACGAACACAGCACAGACACACGTATGACGCTTGACTGACTGCAAAGAGCATTATAATACTACGGAAATAGAGAACCTACTTGTACCTTTTTTATGCCAATCGACAAATGTCAAATAACGGCGCGTTTGCAGGACTAAACGCTAGATGCCACTGGTGATGTTTTATCGCTACAAAAATCCTGCAGGTGGCACCACAATATATTGTTTAATATTTTAGTTTAGTGATTGTTAAATATACTGCAAAATAAGGGTTCTAAAAGTACATAACAAGACGGTAAGGTTAATTCTCAAGAATATTGTTTCACAAATATTTCAATATCCGTCGTTGCAACGTAATCTTTTAGACCCTTATTTAACAGTATACAACAATCACCAATCACTTATTATTCATATCATGATAGTTATAGGGTGGCTAACTAGAAAAACCTTAATAATCACAGTATGGATTTATTACAATAAGATTTAAGCACGTACTTAGTAATAAATATTGTACAAAACTTACCATCACAATAACTACATCCATTATTATAAAATTACATTTTAAAAATTAAAACGTCATAATAATAGGCCTTTATATTTTCGTGTTGACCATTAAAGATTCAAAATTTTGTCTCATAATGTAATTATGTAGCTATAGATATTGTATCAATATAACTTAACATTGAATAGTTAGTTACTAGCTATAATAATCTATACTAATATTATGAAGAGGAAAGATTTGTATTTTTGTATGTGTGTAACGAATAACTCAAAAACTACTGGACCGATTTTAACAGTTCTTTCACCAATATAAAGCTACATGAGGTATCAGCGAGTAACATACGCTATTTTTTATCCCGGAAAAACTTATTCAACCGGGTGGAGCCGCGAGCAATAATTATATAAAGTAGTAAGTAATATACTTAATATGCAATTTGGCTCATGGATGATCAAGTGTTTAATCAATTCTAATAACAGTAATACATTTACAGTTTTATACTTTTGATTTATATTTTTATACATTTAGTTATTAGAATTAATGCAGACACCCTAACAGGGTATTTAGAGCTATATTGTTGAATAAATGATTATTAATAACTAATACATTCAATCTTCTTAAAACAAACCTATCTCGATCATTAAAACTACAATGAATAATCAAGTGAGAACGTTAAAATAATTGCACTTTCTTTTGATATATTAGATACGTATGAACATTATTTACCACTGCAAAAAAACCGCTAAAACTAACCGATTTCGAACACTTTTGTTATATTAAAACTAATTGTATTATACATTTGAATAAGGACAAATTTTTCAGACTACTTTTATGATTCAGGATACCTACAAATAGTAGGAATAAGAATAATAATTTCATATTTTACTCGTATTGCAACGAAACTATTATTTAATTTATTATGGAAATAAAATACAAATTGAACATTTTTAACAATAAGTAATAATAATTCATTTTGAGTCTTCGTTTCACTGTCACTGATTATCGCAAATGGACGAAACATAGTTTACAATAAAAATAGCTTATTCCATAAATATCTAATATCGGCATATGTAATTCTGCATAATTATTTTAATCGTAATAATATGACTGTAATAAATATAAGGTTGAATTTAGTTAGAGCGTCACGCAAACACTGAATATAATCACCATTAATGCTTTGAGAGGTTAATAGGTGCCTATATTAAAACTAAATTACATACATACATACAGGGCATAACGCGTTTTTCCCTTTTCAGGAGTAGGCAGAGGTGTATCACACCTAAATTTCGCCAGCTATATTAGGTCCCATGTGATAGGGCGGATCTATTGCCATTTACTGGGCACATTTCCAGACTCCGGACTGATACTGAGTAGAAAAACCCAATATCACTTTGCCAGACTTGGGAATCGAACCCGTGACCCCAGCACTGCAGTCGTTCCGTAATACAACTACGCCATCGAGGCAGTCACATAAAAACAAATAAATAACAATATTCAACTAAATTAATAGAAAAGAAAAACAACTCTTTAAAAAGTAGTTATTAGACACGACATAATATAATATATGCAGTCATATAAAAAAAAATTAATAGATGTGTGAGTAGATTGTGCCTAAAAGAGGACTTAACTGCTATTAAAAATTGCCTCACGATGTAGTATTCCATAAAAAACTACAAAAAACATAACAAATCGAGTACAGCTACCTACAATACATGCTTGCATAATCTTACAAATTGAAAAAAAAACAAGTTAAGACGATTTTATGAGGCATAAATATTATATTTGTCCTTATTGACTGAAAAAGTCTTTAAAATGCTATATCCTTCTATGCAAATTATACTAACTGCCTATTGATATCAAGAACAATATTTTGCTTAGGTAAATCGAATTAATCCATGAAACAAACCCCATGACCCTTAAAACTTTGACTCAATGAAAAAGATCGATTTCACAGTCCCAATGTATCCACAGAAAAAGGAACTACAAATATTAACAAAATACTTATTCTAACGTGCGCTGATTTATAATAATTTGATGTAAAAAATCATTTAATGCATCTAACACATTAATTTAACAATAAATTATAAGACAGATTATAAATATTATTAAGAACTGCTTGAAACAGGTCTATGAAGCTTAGCATTAAACATAAAACAGCCCAATATGCATGCGTTGCTAATTGCCATAAAAATATATAACAGAATAGTTTGTAATCTAAAGTAAATATTCACAGAAAAAAAGTAGCATTCGAACAATTATCATATTAAAAGCTTAATAATTTCGCCGTTATATACATAATTTTACCTTTTTAATAAATTGCATTGATGAAATAATTAATACTAAAGTTCGAATTCCAACAGACAATAAATACGAAATTAATTATAGTATCAAATAGGTAAAGCGCGGGTAAGTTATACAAAAAAAGGCACTTGGAACATAAATTTATAAAAGTATTAAATAAAAGACAAATCACCTGAACCACGGTAATAGCGAATCGGATCGAGATCATCCATTTAGGCCCTGTGTGTGAAGTCTGATGTTGTTTTGTACAAAGATTGCATTTTTTTTGTGGAGTTATGTTGAAAGTCGTCTTTAGGTATCACTAAATTAAGTTATGCAACGAAACTATTGGGTTTACAGTGATCATACTTTTAAGACCTTTATGCTATTAGTATAATAGTGAGCCTGTCTAGTCGCCATGTCAATAGCTGAGATATTGTTAGTCTAAGGTCAATAGATTGTAAACTTAGAGCATAAAAGGGAGAAATTTAAATGATTATTTTGGATTCTAACTAAATTCAATACCTTTTTTTAATAAGATGTTCCGCTGCTAGCCTTAATGAATTTGGAGGGTTAATTCTCATGATTGCAAGTAGTGTCTTTGAACAGGTTATACAAAAACCTGCGAATTTGTTATTTTAAAGCCGTTCAAAGTTCGAAGTTTACATCTAATGACATGGCGATAAGAAAGGCTATTTATTATATAAAGGTCTTAAAAGTATAACCACTGTAGACGCAATAGTTTAGCTGCAATTACTAAGTTTAGTGATAAAGACAACTGTCAATAAAATTTTCAAAAAAAAATGCATACATCATATACACTAAGCCTAAATAGATGCATATTGCGTTCCCAGCTACTATTAGGTGCTATAGTTGGTGTCGTCTTTTATGTTACACCCTATAAGAAAAAGCAGATACAAAAGGCAAGAAAATATTATTATTGCTATAGGAACAATTTTACGACAAAGATGTCTTCCACGAATAAGACGTCAGTGAAAAGAGTAACACTTGCACTTGATACTTAATTTATTTGTTTCGTTCAAATCAAAGCTGTTTGCCCCTATGGAGATTTTTAAAGTACCTTTGAATTTCAACTTAGTTCAAATAAACAGATTGGTTAATAAAAATTGGCATAGTATTTTTTTTTAGGTAATTAAGTTTGTCTACACATAACAAAAAAAAATATAGTAAAGCTAAGTATTGGGCACGGCAGACGTTGTCCTGACACAGAAAACATTCTACCTAGATCGCATTTATGTAAAATACCTTTCATCTCTTTAAATCTGACCACAGCGCCACTTATCGGGTCAAAATTATACTATCTTTCAAGCTGAATTGACCAACCAAACGCACTCAAAAAATGGTCCAGGGATTAACTTTTGAGTCGTTCTCACAATTGTAGGCGGACCGCTAGGTAACGCCGCGTAAAGGCGGTTGTAGAAGGCGATGTGGCACTTCTCAGTTCTCGGCCATGGAACCCACAATATTACTTTTTTGTGTTAGGCACACTTTGGATTACCTAAGTATTTATTTACACAATTAATAAAAAAAACCATCTCCTTCATTGAATTGCGAGAGAGTAAAAGAAATTAATAATATTAATTGTAAAATATTAATAAACAACAAGTAACAAAATCCGAATACTCAGTTACAAATTTAATAAAATAATAAAGATACATCATTAATTTGACTTACGAAGTATTTTATCGCATAATTGTATATGTTATCACCATCAAGGTGTAAAGTAATACAGGTGGGAACTTAAATAATATTTTCTTCTATGGATCTTATATTTTCCTTGTCCACAGCTTCTGAAAAAAACATTGGATAATTTTAGTATAAATATAGGTTTCTGAGCAAAACAAAATATTATTAGTTAATCATGATATTTTATTGTGTGAGGGACTATTTCACCTGTCGTTATTGTTGAAGGCAAAAGCATAAGGATACGACAGAGATTCGTACATAGAAGCTTAAGTAATGGCACCCACAATATTTAATTCCCCGTTAGTAACGTGAGCTAAAACGTAGAGCAAAAGTTTATTAAGGCAGGGGAAATGTCTAGGTGTCGGAAACTGTAGGTATTTTTGTGTCTTACCTCATAGCAAACCGTCATCAACCACGGTCATGGAGTACCAGTCGCTCGCCACATCCTCATAGATGACCCTCTTAACCTCCTTATCATACTGCGGGTGCAGGATTCTGGGTGACCTGGCGCGGAGTTCCACCGGTACGTCGTAGCACGTGCACATGCAGCAAGCAGGGAATCTGAACCAGTCGGCGAATATGCCGCGACACACGTTGTGAGGGTCGTAAGCTAGGAGCCGGTGAAGACGGTACTGCTGCTCACGTCTGGAACGGTCAATTGGTCTCTTTACACATTGTGAATAGAAAATGTTGGTGATAAGTCACAAAGCTGTCGTGTAAAATCATTCTTATGTACCTATGGGGATAGAGGACATTGTTGCCACTGTAACTGTGTAATGGGCATTACTTATAAGCATTTATGGCCTTAGAATTATGAGCGAATATCAATGCCATGGATGAGATGTTATTATTAAGAAAGACCTTGTGTAAAACTTTTAAAATGAAAGAAATGGGAGCTATTAGTAAATTCTTGGGTATTGAAGTTAAACAGGATTTGATTAAAGGGGTAACAACTACTTCACAAAGGGAATACCTTGAAAAATTGTTAAAATCATATATGTCCGATTGTAAGCCATTGTCATTACCTATTGATAAAATCTTTAATTTTCAGGAGTTAAAAAGGGATTACTCTGAAAGTGTTGAGATTGAGAGTAAATGTAGAAAATTAATAGTGTAGCATATAATATGTGCAGCTACAAGTGAGGCTTGTTGGTTAAGAGATATACTATTAACATTTGAGTTTAAAGTGATTATAAATTTATATGAAGATAACCAGTCTACTATTAAAATTGCATTTATGGTCAGTGGTAATTCTAGAATTAAACATTTAGAAATTAAACAGTCATTTGTAAAAGAGAAATTAGAGAGAGGTTATATTGGTTTACATTATATTAATACCGGTGAGCAAGTAGCAGATATTTTCACTAAGGCATTGGGTGGAACTATATTTAGAAAGCTTAGGGATTTAGCCTTTGAGGGGTGATGTGTCAATTATGTTAAAAATAAAATAAAAAATAAAGGGTGTAATTAAGGGGTGGTAACTTTGATCATTTCTCTGTACCGATGTAAACCAATGTGTGAGGATACATTATAAGTGTTATAAGTAAAATGTGTTTATCTGCTGCCTAATATACACCTACGCAATAATAATTATCAAAGTACTATCACACTGATGAGTGTTGGAAACCGGCCTTTTCCTCTAAAATACATATATCACCCTATTTATCCCCAAAGCGATAGGGAGGGTTGCAGAGGTGCAAGCAGAACACTCACTTTTAATACCATGTGTGTTCCATCTTATGGTGTAATAGTAGGTGAGCCTATGGCTATCTCGGGTACAAATTCCCGACTCCGGGCTGACAGTGAGTAGAAAAACTCAATATCACTGCCCGACCCGGGATTCGAACCCAGGATCTGAAAGCAGTGGTCGTAACGTAGATGCTATATAACTACGCCAACAAGGTAATCCACTCCTCGACAAGGCACAAACACCTTTGTACACCACGCTGAACTAGTGTGGGTGCGCAGACTTAATATACCTCCTAAATTTGTTTTGATTTTTTTTTAAGAATGTAGATTTCCTCACGAAGTTGTTTAACAGCGAAGAACATAGCTAATTTAATTGTCACCAGTTTTCAGCAAATCTTCAAACTCTTATTTACTTACCGTCAACAACACAGCCAAAATAACATGATTTGTGTTGAATTTTGGTAATTTTTTCAATTATTTAATCCAAGTCGCGAGCAAACCGAAATCCGTATGGAAAGCCAAATGCATCCGTAAAACAATCAAAGCGATACCAAGTCCGAGCCAGGGGTCAAACAAAATCACAAGAAGAAGAAGTGCAGAAGTCCGAAAATCAAGCCAAGTCGTTAAGAAATAATCATAAATCAAGAAATTACTTAGTTCGCTGAAATCACACAAACCGCCACAAATCGCAAACAATCGCAAAGAGAAATTTAAAATATGGCAAAACGTCATAATTATTATATTTTCGTTATTCGGTTGCCAATGGCAATGCCAATTGCCAATGGCAACCGAATAACGAAAATATAATAATTATGACGTTTGAATTCATCCATATCGTTCAGAAATTGGGTTCAGTTCAGTTATAATATGATTTTTGTAGATTTCTAAACGTAGTTACAGTCTCTTTTGATCTAACTAGACATCTAGCGCCACCAATCGTGTAGACCTCGAAAACTACACTTTAAATTGAAAACGAAATCAGAAAGAGATAGAGATAGTTAAGGAGTGACACGACCCTGACTGACTGACAATAATTACTCAGGGCTGCCAGTAAATATTTTCATTTCTGTTTTTCTAAATAACTTGATAATGTTGCCATCGTAGTACATAATTCCATGATCAAGGAGCAATATAATACTACGGAAAAGTTAAATACTCAAAGACTGAAAATGATGTTGCCCATGGAGGTAGGAACTAGGAAGAACATCACGCATCGTAGACAGAGGATAAGTCTACGATGGCGTGATGTTGGCAGCAATGTAGTGTTGCTACATCACACAAAATGTGTTACCCTGAAATAAAGGTTTTTTGAAGTTATACTTCTTCTGGCGCGTTAAGGAAAAATGATGAGGAGTAAATTTTTACGATACGCGCACACCGTCACGAAAAACCGACACCCTGATGTTAGCTATAGTCAAAATTTTAGTTTTGAATTTTGAACGTAGAATACGGCAAAAGATAATTTTTTTAAAAAGATTTTATCTTGAAACGCCAAAGAAGTATAACTGTTTTTTGGTATGGGAACATGTGTTTTTTAGTAACAAAACTAATATTTTCAAAACAAATTTTAAAATATACAGGTTGTCCCATAAATGGTACGACAAACTTAAAGGGAAGATAGCTTGAATGGTGCTCTACCAGACATGAAAAGATGACCTCTATAAAAGAGTCACCATTTTTTAAATATTAAGGATTTTGTTCTTTTCGAGAAAAATCCCATTATTTGACCTTTGTTTTGTTGCTGTACGTGCAAATAATCAGATATTTTCTTAATTTTTCTGCCGTAGACTCGGGAGTAGTGGGTCTATCATGACCCATAATCATTTTATTGAATATCATTGTAAAACCATGCAAAAATTAATACTTTCTCTCATAATTTATTTTACGAAAATTATTTTACACTGCTTTGGACTTCGGTGATGAAAAATAAATGTATTGCTGTTACTGCACATGGCATAAAAAACTTCCTTGTTTAATAGAGATTTCAAAAAGATACAATACTTACACAATTACAATATTTTTGTGCCAAAGGTGCTGATGCACGCATGAAACGCATTTTCAGAATACAATTAAAACAGCACTTTTTCACCCCCGACGGAAAAAGAGGGGCGTTATAAGTTTAAGGTATGTATCTGTATGTCGGTCTGTGGCATCGTAGCTCCGAAACGAATGGACCGATTTCGAAGCGGTTTTTAGGTTTGTTTGAAAGTTTATGTGGTCGGGATGGTTCTTAGCTATAATTTGAAGAGTTTATTCAGGCGTTTGAAGATAATCAGCTCATTTCCTACAATCACAAGTCTGATTGTTTTGAAATTTGGTGTACTTTTACTTCAGTAATATTATCAAGACATGGCAACCTTAAGCTAATGCTGTAGCAATTAAATCGATTTGATATTTTAAAAGTGGGTGATATACGCTCAATATATTGATTTAACCTCTCTCTCTCTCTTCCCGACTATTCATCCCACATGATGATGGGGTCAGCCTTCTTCACCTTTCTCTTCCACTTCGCCCTATCGATGACGTCGTCATCGGAAACATTGCATGCCGCCATGTCGCGTTGCAACACATTTGTCCAGCCCCCCGAGGCAATTCTTGTGCTTTGGGTCTTCACACCCAATGCACGCCCATGCGCGGGGGAACATTAGTCGCGGGCCGAGGCACACAGTCAGTGTGTATACCTCTTGGTTGCATAACACATTGAGGCCTAAAAGGGCCCGCGAACATTTCCTGGCACCCTTTTCCTTTCCGCCCATCCTGAGAACCTTTCTCCACTCCCCACCTTTCCTTCCATCATCCTTTTCCGCTTCCTTCCCAGGCCCCTGCAGTCGTCAAGCCAGGGGACTCCAGTATCCCATTCGCAGGTTTCCCCCGGTGTTGACTGCAGGATCGCCTACCGAAAAAAAAACACATTTGTCCATGTAGTTTTTGGTCTCCCTCTTGGTCTTTTTCCGGGAATGGACAGTTCCAGTACCTGGTTGCCAACGTAATCAGGTGGTCTTCTTTTGACATGTCCATACCACCTCAGCCTGTTTTCTTGCAGCTTGTCCGCGATATTTCGTACTCCGAGACTACCGCGCACATACTCGTTTCGGATCTTATCCATCTTTGTGATGCCACACATCCATCTCAACATCTTCATTTCAGCAACACTGATGGCATGAACATGCCCCTGTGTGACGGCCCAAGTCTCACTACCGTACATGAGGACAGGCCTTATGATGGTCTTATAGACAAGCCCTTTAAGTTTAACCGGCATCTTTTTGTCACAAGTGATCCCTGTAACTTCTCGCCACTTGAGCCATGCTGCTGCTATTCGGTGCTGAATGTTGTGTTCTAGGTCTCCTGAACTATGCGTCATGTTTCCCAGGTATTTATACTGACCACATTTGGTGATAAGTTGACCATCAATACTGATAGGTTGGTCGTCAGAACATGGATCATTAAAAGCCATAAACTGGGTTTTTGCAACACTCAGCACCAAACCACCCGATTGGAGCTGTAGCTTCCAAGCTGTGAGTGCTTCTTGTAGAAGTAACCTGCTCTCTGCGCATACAACAATATCATCGGCATAGATGAACGTCCATGTTGCTTTAGCCTGCGCTTCTTCAGTGAGCGAATCCAGGACCAGGCTGAATAAAAACGGGCTTAGGACTGAGCCCTGATGGACGCCTTCAGTAACCGGGATGGATCCTGTGTTACCTACAACCGTCCTTACCAGTGATTTTGCGTCTTTGTACATGTCGGCTATGATGTTAATATATTTTTCGGGGGCATTTTTCTTTCGTAAACTCCACCAGATCGTGTCTCTTGGAACACGATCGAACGCCTTTTCCATGTCTAAAAACGCAATATATAAGGAACGATTATTAGACCGGTGTTTTTCAGTGATCATGCTGAGCGCAAACATAGGATCGATTGTGGAAACCCCTGGTACAAATCCGTAGTGGTTTTTTGAGAGCGAGCACTCTGATCTTAGTCGGCTGTCGATGACTCGTTCATAGAGTTTCATCGTATGACACATTAGCTTTATACCACGATAGTTACTGCATTCAAACTTACCACCCTTGCCCTTGTGTATTGGCACTATTGTGCTCAACCGCCATGCTTGGGGCATCTTTGAGGATACCATCATGTCGTTAAATAACTTGGTAAGTATGACTATGCCCTTATCGCCGAGGTATTTCCACACCTCGATGGGAATACCATCAGGTCCCACAGCTTTCTTATTGGACATCTTCTGAAGTGCTTTTTTGATCTCCGTGGGGTGTATAGGCGGAAATGAGTCCGGCATTCGCTGCTAAGCCGGGAAGTTGGATGTTAACCGCTTTGGTGTTGAGAAGCTTATCGTAGTATGTTTGCCAAGTTGCAATTATATCTCTGTCCTTATACTGAAGCTCTCCAGAAGCATTCTTGATGGTTTTGCATCGAGTTGGATCCCTGGAACTCTGAGAGCGTTGTCTAGCGAGCTTGTAAATTTGCTTTTGGCCTCCCTTAGTTTCTAGCGATTTATACAGTTCCCCTTGAGAGTGCGCCTTTTCGATTGCAATAATTTTCTTAGTTTCCTTCTTAACTCTCTTATACTCCTCTTTGTCTTCTTTAGTTTGAGTGGACTGCCAGTTTTTAAAGGCATTCTTTTTTTTGTGCACTGCGTCTTGCACGTTTTGAGTCCACCACCAAGTTTCTTTATTGATTTTCTTGTTACCTTTTGTGCGACCTAAGATATTATTTGCAACCTTGCATATGGATTTTTGTATATGCTCCCAGTTAGTGTCTAAATCCGAATTATTGTCATATTTGAGATCTACAAGCAGTTGACAGAACTCTTTAGCCTTTTCACCTTTTAAGTTCCACCATTTGGTGAGTTCCGGAGCTCTGACAGGTGTTTCTTTCGGCTTTTTCTGGTAGATCATATCCATAACGACGATACGGTGTTGGGTAATGGCGCACTCTCCAGGTATAACCTTGCAGTTTTTGACGCGTCCGATATGTGGTCGGTTCAGCAGAATATAATCAATCTGGGAAGCGGTGTTGCCGCTCTTATAAGTGACTAGGTGTTCAGTCTTTTTTGTAAAGAATGAGTTTACAATGGCTAAATCAAAGGCAGCTGCAGTTGACAGAATTGTTTTCCCCGGGACGTTCAAAGTACCAAATGCATGTCCTCCGTGAATCCTATTAAAAACGCCATTACTACCTCCTATGTGACCATTAAGATCACCTCCCACTATAGTGATTTCATTAGTGGGTATTTGGTGCAACACAAGTTCCAAAGCCGACCAGAAGTCGTCTTTATCGCCTTGACTACAGTTGACCTGGGGAGCGTAAGCAGAAATGACATTCACTGTCTCACTTTCGATTTGCACCTTGAGCGTCATAAGTCTATCACTTACACGATTTATCTCTAAGATGTTTTCGATATAGTCTTGGCTAACAACAATACCTACACCATTTCTGCCACCCTTAGATCCATTGTACATTAATTTATATCCTTCACCGATATCGCGGGCCTTGGCTCCAGTCCATCTCGTCTCTTGCAGACACGTAAAATCCACCCTTCTACGTTTAAAAAGACATGCAAGTTCCTTCGTCTTTCCAGTTAGAGAACCTACATTTAATGTGGCGAAGCGGACTTTCTGGTTACATTTAGGGACTGACGTCTTTAGCCGAGCCCGTCCATGACTCGGTAGCCCTAGCATACTATTCGCAGAGGTAGGGCGATGTATCTGCGCGTCGTTTCGCGGCGACGCCCTATCCGTTTTCCTCGTAGCATAATGTAACCTTTCCATTTTTCAATCAGAATCGTGGCGAGAATGGGTTAATTAACATTGTACCGATTGCCATCTGACGTACAAAACCTGTCCTTTTGGATCAGGGAAACCCTGGACCTAGGTTTTCAGTCCAAGTACAGTGATATAGACCTGCACACTTGTGTTTTAGAAACTCTTTTTGAGGGGATTTAATTCCTCAAGGCTTGTTATTGCCTAAAATCAGGTTACTTAACCGCCGCCTGTGGCTCGGCGTTGCTGCTCATTTAGCACCACCCGGAGGACACGTGTAGGGAGGACCTAAGGTGGTATATCCTACGGACGCGAGACAGCATTATCCTCCTCAATATATTGATTTAACCATGTTATTTTTATCCATAATTTATTTTATATTTCAAATAACACAATTTAAAATGAACACACTATATTAAAATGGTATCTTTATAATCAAAACGATTAATCATAAGTATTTGTATAATAATGATCCAGCTCTATGACCTTTACGTTCCGTTCTCATATCACCCATAGTTTCCAATATATTAAGAATATTATTTCATAACTCTAAACCAAAATGGACTTTTTAATTTTAAGTGTATAGTATTGGAATTAACAAAGACAATTATTATTATTTTTAAGTTGGTTGCCTCATAGAATATAATTTATTGCATATTGATGAATAAAACAGTTTTTGCCAAGAATGGATTGTTTCGCTGCTGTCAGAGCTCTTCGTAAAATAACCGAACTCCGAAGTATAGCTATATAGTTTCCAACAAATAGTTCTTACTTTCTAAGATGTACGGTGCAAAACTACAAATCGTTATGTCACGAATTTACACTATTAAATTAATCTGCAACTTACGGAAGTAAATCAAACACTATAAGCATAATTGATGAGTGGGAAGATTTTTAGCAGCTAAACCACTGACCTCTATTATACTAGTACGCGTACTAGTATAATAGACGTCAGTGAGCTAAACAAACTTTAGTATGTTTATCTACTAAACCATTATTACTTAACTACATTTATAGATTTAGGAAAATATATTGATAAATAAAACAAGACGAATATTTTTAGCATATAACACATTGTATCATTACACTGGCTATTTATTTATTGTTATTGTTCGATGTTGTACAATTATAGTTTATTATTTTTAATATGTTTTTTTTTTTCAAGGAAATACATTAATCCTCTGGTAACCCTACTTTTTAAATTGAAATGGCGGCAATACGAGATTTACATACATTTTAAAGGAATAAGTGGGGTTTCTTTACGTTTTTCACACTCACACAAGTTCTCCACTTTCAACGCCGTCCTTCTTTCACCATTTCTTAATGTTTCCGACACAGAATTTGATAAAATTAAAAAAATCAGCATAGTTGTCTTCATCTCAGAACGGTAAAATAAAATGAAATGCACTCTACAATGACAAGTGACGCACCCAAGAAGCTTTGTTGGGTATAAGCTTCTTGGACGCACCCAATAAAAATAGTGTTCCTATGGCTACGTAAATCGTAATAATGTTGGTAGGCCCAATCCTATTGAAGTATCAAGTACCCCCGCTTCCTCGAGCCTCAGAATTCATATTTTAAAGAAAAAATAGTTTAAAAAAACTAAAAAACACGCTTTCATAGAAAATCCAACTAAAAAAAAGAAAATCAATTTTAATAAATAAGAAAAAAATGCCTCGGTGGCGTAGCCGCGTAGTTGTATTACGGTACGACTGCAATGCTGAGGTCTCGAGTTCGATCCCCGGGTCGGGCAATTTTCTAATCAGCTCGGAGTCTGGAATTTGTGCCCGATATGGCGATAGGCACCCTATCACATCATGGGACGGAATACGCACGGCGAAATGTGGGTGCACTAGTTGCGTCTCTGCCTACCCCTCCGGGCATAAAAGGCGTGAGTATGCGTAGTACGCGTAAGAAAAAAAATTATTTTATTGTAAAAAAAGCGTGGGGTGCTTTTTAAGATATTATCAAAATGATAATCCGTCTACTCATATTTGTCAATAAAATATTTATAACTATTGACACCATGCTAGACATGGGCGCCGCGCCATGCCGCCGCCGTTTACGCGCGACGTGGATTTTGAAAAAACATTTTTCTCGTAAAATTTTAATTATAATTATTGTTTGACTTGGGTTATTTAAAGTTTATAACAGAAAACGACTATTAGCGTAAACGATTGCACTACTAAAACGTCTGAGCACCGAGGACGGGTCTCCAGCCTGAGACCACATCCTCCATGGCAGCTCCGTCGAAAGAAGCCCGTTTGGCTTCCATTTAGGAGCCGGACGCTGCTCGTGTGTGGAAGCTTCCTCGAGCCAGTGGAAGGTGGCTGGAGGGCTTTGGGGTCCAGATCCCAGGCTGGTATCTAACCAACACGTAAGTCACGTAGGTACAAGAGCGTGTGGTACGCCCTTATCGTCTGCGTCCGTCTGATGACCTGGCATCGCTAACCAGACTTTATGTCACGGAGTTATGTGGTCCATGATCCTTTACAGCGGTCCCGTTTCGGCCGAAACCTTGGACCTCCGAATCGCTCTGCAATGCTCTCCAACAGAATCAACAGCAGACGATAAGGGCGTACCATACGCTCTTGTACGTGACGTTTTAGTAGTGCACCCTTATTTAAACAAGGTGCGAAGCAACGATGGTCCAACTTTCGACTGACAAATGTGTTCATCGGAGAACATTGTTTCGGAGAGTATCTGTGGCAGATCGTAGGTCATGTCTTTTCGTTGTGATAACTGCCCAACGGCGGTGTCTTACGGTCAGGTGCATGTGATCGTGTTTTGCTAGTTCATGGTTGACAGGCGGAGGTTATAGACTCCTGGTGGACAACTGACCGGTGTCTCCTGACCTGTGAATTGGGGGTGTTGAGGGAAGTCCACTACAGCATCCGCGGTCTGTCGTAAAAGGCGACTAATAGGGGCTATCGGGCGACCGTCCACTCAGCCTCTAAGGTTGCAATATAGGGGAAGTGGGGGAATGGCGAACACCTAAGAGAGAATTGAAATAACACAGCAGAATAATGACGAATGTTTTATCATACTTTTTGAGAAAGATAAACTATCTGAGTAACAATTTAAAGAATCAAAATGGATATTTTTTGTATAAAATATAAAATTTTAAGCGAAAAACAAAACCATTGCTGTTCGTGTTTACCCGACGTGCGTCGGGTAATTGCGAACTAACTAATAATCTGTAATCAGTCTTCAATTTGTGAAATGTTATATCTAGGACATTTGGGAAATCCTATCCTATATATTTTTTTTTATGTAGGCGATCCTGAAGTCAGCACCGGGGGAAACCTGCGAAAGGGATACTGGAGTCCCCCGGCTTGACGACTGCAGGGGCCTGGGAAGGAAGTGGAAAAGGATGATGGAAGGAATGGTGGGGAATGGAGAAAGGTTCTCAGGATGGGTGGAAAGGAAAAGGGTGCCAGGAAATGTTCGCGGGCCCTTATAGGCCTCAATGTGTTATACAACCAAGAGGTATACACACTGAACTGTGTGCCTTGGCCCGCGACCAATGTCCCCCCCGCGCATGGGCGTGCATTGGGTGTGAAGACCCAGCGCACAAGAATTGCCTCGGGGGGGGGCTATCCTATCTATTAGGTACGATAGAAATCACATTTATAGCGTGCTTACGTCGATTGCTTCAGGTCTTCTCAATGATATTCTAGGATGCCTTTTCATAAAATTATAATACCAGTCTTTTCCAGCTAGCTTATGCATTTTGTCAAAGTTATGAGGCAGTTTATTACGCTCTGCAAATTGGAAAGCTATTTCGCGAACCTGCTTGATCGTTAATCCATAAAATAATTTACTACATTTCAAAATCTAGTCATCGAGTTCCAACTCCTGTGCTTCAGTAAATAATGGTTTTCTTCCAGTTTTCGGCACTCTTATATCTTAATATTTTAAGTCTTATAACTCCCATTAATTACGTTGACTACAATGTCCTTAAAACAGGAACACAATAGTGCATGTATACTACAGCTTGGCGGCAAAAATAGACATATCGGTCAAACTACAAACTTATAACTTGGCAGTATAGTCTTAGAGACCTTAGCTGCTTCAGAATGGAACAAATAAAAAAAACGTTAGCTACTAGCTCAGCAAGTTGAAACTTTTATCTGCACGCAGAATAAACTGCAAGTTCTCGCGCAAGTTGCACAAATGGTGTTTACACATGCGACTTGCCAGAAGTCCTGCAAGCTTCAAAATGTGGCAGAAGTCAGCTTGCCGTGACTGTTTACACGGTAAAAATAGCTTGCGCAACATAACTTCTGCAAGTTTTATTGCTAATCTAAACCCCGCTGATGACTTGAAAAAACATGTTGTTAAATAAATATTGCCGCTAGTGTAAACGCTTCTGAAAGTTATTGCGCAACATATTGCTGAGAGAACTTGCTAGTCTAAACTCAGCATAAGAGTAGCCAGTTTAGTTGTAATTCTACATACATACAAGTGAAGCTAATATAAAGCGTGTAAAAACGGTTATTTCAATATTACAAACAGACACTCCAATTTTATTTATATGTACAGAAGAGGCCGTATACATTTTTTAACTATTTCAGTCAACTTTTCATCGTGATTATTCAAAAAATAAACTGATCTCATCGGAAAGACTATTTCAACACTAATAAAATAAACGAGCCACATTTTTCATATCTTTCTTTAATTTCAGTCTATCCACCAAGTTCCAACGTCTGTTTCAGAAATATTGTTGTACGGAGACTGAAACATGTTACTTTTTTTAATCAAAATCGTGTTTTGAACTTACGAAAGTTACTGTTTATTGGTATAAAAGTCGCCTTAATTATGAAAGAGACAATTTCTGTATTTTCAATGTAAAATCATACAAAATGAAAGTTTCCCTACGTTAACACATCATAGATATACGATTGCAGCATTCTGGAGTCATTTGCTGTTATTTATTGAAGAGTTTCATTGTCTATCTCCGAAGATCTTGATCAGATCCTAAGACATTATGTACTAAAACCTTCCCTGAAAAATATACATTTGAATAACGAAATCCCCATCCAAATCGGATTAGTAGTTTTTGTGAAAATCGCGGACATACGAACTTACATGCATACGTACATACGGGTCGAATACAGAACCTGCTTTTTTGAAGTCGGTTATATAAAAAAAGAGGTTTCCTAACGCACACAGCAGTGTTGCCGTATTAGCGCATTTCGCGCTAGATCTAGTGCTTTTTAAGGGTCTTTAGCGCTTTTTATATGATAAGTACGCGCAAAAAAAATCTGGTGCAAACTGGCGCTTTTTGGAGACGGATTTAGCGCTTTTTTAATATGAGTGTAGTGATTTACACTGCTCACGCTAGCACCCCCCCCCCCCCCCCCACGAAAAATAAAGTAAAAAATTCTTTAGCGCTATTTAGCAAGATTTAGTGCGTTTTTGAAAGCGCTTTTTTTTCGTCAAACGGCAACACTGCGCCCGAACGCAGTGTTGATAACATGGAGTCGAAAATAATATAACGGATTGTTCGCTATTCAATAACATCGCATTAAATATTTTGAAAAATAGAAGGTATTAAATTTATTACTTATGTTTTAGGATCTCTTTTTTTCTTTATTCCAAAATGCAAGCTAAAATTACCTGTTAGGTATACAAGTCTATAAACCATACACAAGTTGCCGAGGCCCAGAGTTCTAAAAAGTAATGAATGTTTTTGATAAGGCCATAATCTTAAATGGTATGACTGCAGCTTAGAACATAATATTGATTTTATAATAATATTATACATCAATTAATTATAACAGAAAATATATGTTTTAAGATGATTCGTGATTATGTTCATCGAGTTCCAAGATTATATCGTGCAGGCATTGGGAAAACCGTCATACAAAAGCTTTGAGCCTGTAACTCAATCCACCGTGTAATAGCAAAACACCTATGTGAAATACTTTAAAACTTATTTTAAAACAAACTTTGACATGATGCTAATGCGCAAATTGGCATATTTCTTTCCAAAATTCAAGCAAACTGAGACATCTTGCCACACAAAAGTGTCAGCTAAAACAGCGACTTATTACTAATTGGTAATAACTTATGAATGAAAAATTTGGTCCCGACGTCCGATCTATATTTATACAGTTTAATGTTTTTGATTGGAAGTAAATGGATTCAAATTTTATGTAAAAATAAAAGAATATTTTCTTAGTGAATTTATTTATACTTTGTCCTAAATTGTACATTCATGCACATACACACAGTAAAAGTCAATAAAAACAATACTTTTATCAGTCTGCCAAATTTAATAAAGTTTAATACAAAATGGCACTACTCATACCACTACAAGAACTAGCTTTATGGAACATTAAACTATTATTTTTGATTCCAAGATATGTAAACTAAAAAATATTGTTAAAGACATCAGAGGGAACAAATAAAATTATAATAAAAAATGAACATATTATTTATTATAGAAAATAATACTTGACTTTAATGTCAATCAATAAATCTAAAAATTGTATCATATCTTATAATAAATCAGGAGATTACAAAATACCTATTTGTATAGAATCTACAAAAAAAAGTTCTTATGAATTATTCCTTAAAGTTGTACGTTCTAAGGAGAGCCAAGTCAGCCCAAATTTAGTCATGCAAGACATTATTTATCCATTTTAGATATATTTTAAGTAAATGCATTTTGATCACACATTATATTTTGATTCTATTATAAGCATTTGTGTATCTTGCATGATTAAACTTTGGATGGACAATCTCAGTTAAAGAGTTTTGTGCTGTCAAGATAACCCCAATGTGATTTTACAAAAAAATCTTACCAACATTTACAATCATGTAAACATCTACAACAAAATGAAAATATTGTAAGTAACATACACAATGAGAGTTATCATGACAAACAAATTACACTAAAGTGAGTGTTTTAAGTCTAGAAACACTTTATTGGTCTTCAGAGCCTTCATCCTCCTCATAGTCATCTTGTTCTTCTTCAGTGGAGGCAGCATCTTTTTTGGGTGGCGGAGCATCCTTGCGTGGTCGGCCACGTCCCCTTCCTTCTGATCCACCCTGGAAATACACAAGTCATTATTAAATCCTGCAACTGTACAATATATGTATACGTTATAATGTTCGTTTTACATACCTTTCCCTTGCCAATAGCCTTTTTTTTCGATCCTTTAGGCCTTCCTCTGCCTCTTTTAGCTACCGGCGCCTGTTCATCATCTGATGATTTTGCAGATTCTTTGGGCTTACCGGCTGCTGTTGGTCTCCCTCTTTTCTTGACTTCTTTTGCATCCTATTGTCAAAATTAACATAAAAAAGCAATCAAATTAGCTTAAAAACCAATTTTAAGAAATAAATAATAAATATAATCTCACCGATTGGGTTCCATTTGACTTTGGCCTACCGCGTCCTTTCTTCTCCACTGTCGTAGATCCGTCATCAGACATTTCAATCAAATAAGATTCCTAAACAGGCGAAACCTGAAAACTAAATAATAATATTTAATTACCACACGCTCCATAATTTAATGAAACTTTCTAAACATCGGTGTGAATATATGGACGCGAAATTGATTACACTTTTAATGCTTATAATAGCAACTCTTAAGTTTATGACAATCTTAATGCAGTAATGTTTAATATACACAAAACAAACGAATAAGATGTCAACAACCGGATGAACACACTGTAAAAATTAATTAAATAAAGACTCCATCGCGTTTGTCATTAGGACTTAGATTAGTTACACTAGAGAGATTTTCGAGACACATAAATGTATTTTCGAAGAAACCGAATTGTATAGTATAACAGTTCTTACAATAAACGGCGAAATTATTTTACTAACGCCAGTCGCCAAGCCGCTAATAATGGAGTCGGACTTACATGGATTTAGAAATTAAGAACTGGTGGGAACCAATAAGAAAAATAACACTAAATATTTTTTTATACACTGTAGAATATTTTTAACATTGTGAAAAAAGAAAATTGTACTTTTACTCCATTATACCACAAAAATACTTACTTGATACTTACAAAACTGTTTACAGCAAACGTTAGCTCAATGGGCCAAAGAGAATTTATGGCGGGCGGGCAGCAAATCAACGTTTAGATGGCGTCTATGTAGAGGGCGCTAAGGTATACGAAAAAAAAATATTTATAAGAATTTCTGCTGAGTATGACAGGAGGCATTTGAAAATGTTACTATATTATTATATTACCTTTCTTCAATTTTTTTATTGTAGTGCTATACTTTATTAGGAACGTGTACATTGGTGCCAAATTCCCAAAGTGAAATATGAAGATGCTCACAGGAAAAATAATCCACACAATATTGTCCTTTTTAAATGACTTCCAAAAGAAAAAGGTTCTCAATTTATCTGTTTTGTAAAGTAAAGGTTTTTTCTAACTTTACCGTGATTTTTGAAAACGATTTAATTTTTGATGAAAGTTAATTTATTCAAATAGGTAGGTAGTTATCATTGCCCCTTCTTAGCCTAGTAATTATCAGAGACATTTTCTAGTCTGTCTTGACCCGTCATATTTAAAGCTTTTTTTTTTTGATTGGCCCTACTGGCCAGTAACCTGACGCGAGTCGGCTTTTCTGGCCACACCGGACTTTCGGGTGAACGCTTTAGGCGCTCGCAACCCTTGATTTAAGTAACCATGCTGAGGGCAACCCACTAACAGGTTACGAACCTCGGCTCAGGACGGTCACTGGGAGAGGATGAGAGATCAACGATTAGTGGGGAAGGTTGGTGTTTAACTAATTATGAGCCAATGCAGTTGGCTCATCGCGAATGCGGCTCGCGCGCGTACCGCATTTACGTGTGGGATGAAGGTCAACTTCTGATCAAGGGTTTTTTTTTTTTTTTTTTTTTTTTTTTTTTTTTTTTTATCGCGGGGAAAAAACGCTTTATCGCTACCACCACTGGGGGGTGAGTGGAACGGTTATGTTGGTTTCACACAGTCTTACGGCCCAATGTCGATACTCGGGAGTATAGCATCATCCGAGCGAGCATTGGACCGAGTCCCTAACACTATGTACACCCTACACCGGCATACCAACCAAAACCCGCGGTGGCCTTCTTCGGCGCCTACGGGACGGCCCCGGGGTATCTCGTTGCACAAAGATAGCTGCACAGGACCGCCCCAGCGCGATGCCGCATTGCGGCCCCTCTCTAAATGAGGAGGCTGAGAAGCCTCCAAACTCTAAAGCACGCCTTCGGCGTTTACGACTGCGGGAGACCGACTACGCGCATTGTCGTCCACCTCGGAGTCGCTTACTGAAGTAGTTGAGTGAACAGACCCCCACTGCTCACCCCGCGACTATCGCCAACCCCATTTAGTCGCCTCTTACGACAGGCAGGGGATGCCGTGGCGGAATTCTTTAGATGCCCCCGAACCACAGGGCATCTGATCAAGGGTCACTCCTAAATATTTGGCTTTGTCCGTCCAGGGGATTACCTGGTTGGTCATGCGGACTGAGTTGTGACGTTGTGAGGCACATGGACTCTCCTTTTCAAAGTGAATATGATAGCCTGGCTCTTTGTGGGATTGACGGTGATTCGCCATTTGTGGAACCACTCGCCGAGCTTGTCGGCGGCGGCTTGCAAAGTGCGCACCACATTGTCGGGGTCTCTACGTGAGGCGTAGATTGCGATATCATCGGCAAAGAGCGCCAGATGGGCGTTTTTCGGTTTAGGGATATCGCAGGTGTACAGCGAGAACAGAAAAGGTGAGAGGGCGGAGCCTTGCGGGACTCCAGCCGTGATGGAGTGACGGGAAGAGAGAGTACCCTCCACACGATATTTGAAACCGCGATTCGACAAAAAATCTCGTATGATGTGCACGAGTTGAGTGGGCACGTTGAGAGTGTACAGCTTGTAAAGCAAGCCGTTGTGCCACACCCTGTCGAATGCTTTTTCAATATCGAAGAAGAGAGCACCGGTGGGCATGCTTATCTTGAATTTGTCGTAAACGTGCTCCGTGATGCGGAGCACCTGATTTACGCAACTGTGCCTAGCACGAAAACCAAACTGTTCCGGAGGGATCAGATTGTTGTTGTGAGCGACTATTTTGAGGCGGTCGAGGACGATCCGCTCGTAAATTTTGCCCAAAGTACTGAGCAGACTGATTGGCCTATAAGAAGACGGTTCGGATGCGGGTTTCCCCGGCTCATGGATGCCTATTACAATTTACAACTGCCTCCTTCCAGACCTCTGGGAAATGGCAGTTTTGAAAAGCAGCATTGAATATCGCGGTGAGCGTTAGGACCAGATGCTCCGGAAGCATCTTAATCATACGGGTAGGGATCCTGTCGCCCCCGGGGGCTTTTCGTCTTTTGAGCGCCTTGATCAGAGCGGTGACTTCTACTATCGTCACCGGTGCAAGTGGATCGGGCGGCGGCGGGTCGACGACGTTGGCGGTATCGGTATCGTTTATCGGTCGCGAAATCGAGTTCGGCGGTAGCCGGACCGCGTTCCTACTTTCGACGAGTGAATTAACCGCAACAAGATGTTCGTGGTCTATAGGTATTGTTGAGAGGGAACATTGAGACTCCAGACTGTCGGCCAACAGTTCCGCTTTCTTGTCGTCGTCAAACGCCGGGCGTTGATTCGGACGATTGAGCGGAGGCATAGAGGTCACATCGTTTCTCCTAAAGGAACGACACGGCTGCCAAAAGGCCTGGTGTGTCGGGTCGAGTTCGTCTAAGCGAGTTTCCCACCTCGAATCGACGACCTCTTTTATGCGACGTCTAACCTCACGTTGAAGGAAGCGCGCAAGACGTCGTCGTTCCGGGGTGAGGCTCGTCGCGCAAGCTCTGAGAATAGCGTTACGCCTCCTCACCACCCACCGCACGTCGTCGGGGATTTGCCATTGACTATGAACAGTCTCTGGCACCTTCTCGGAGCTTTCGTTCAAGACGTTTTGAAGGTGATCGACAGTAGAACTATAGTGAGTTGGTTCCGAAGGAACCAGGATACTCATATCTACTATGTCAAGACAATGCTCCAGAGCGGTACCTCTCCCCTTGGTCGAGTTGCAGACCCAGACAGTGTTCTTGGCATTGAGGTCTCCCGCCAGAATGACGGAATCCCCCATTTCAAATAACGTAGTTAGCTCATTGGAGTGAAGCTCCTTTGAGGGCGAGAGATAGGCCGATATGATGGTGATTGGCGGGGTATTTAAAGCGTTTTATAATATACCTACACATTTATTAATAAAAAAATATTGTGTATTTTTATGTTTTCAACTATAATTGTTTTCAATATTTTACATTAGATTTTACGATAAGCAATTTGAATAACATACTGCATAGATTATTATAACAATGATTAATAGCGATATGTTCATCTTTGGCAAAAACTAAACGCACCAATGACAGTAGGGTAGAGGCATTTCACGCCTATAGTCCGTCCAACCCCAAAGAGAATATAACCACTACGTTAATCCAACCCTAAGAGCTGGTTAAATACTCAAAGGTCCAACCATTTATTTAACTTTTGACAGTTCTGTTTCTAATGAATTGGGGATATATTAATGCGTTACCGATTCGATTTCTCGTAACAATCGATTTAATTTATGAAGAAGTTTTGATCGATTAAACACATTGAAATGTTATTTTTGCTCAACATTTTTTATTGTTTCATAAACATGCCTAAGCGTTTAAATGTGTATATATTCTGTGGGTATATTCTATATCAAATATAACTTTTGTCAATATTTAACTTTAATAGGTTATTTTATTGGTTATCATATACTTACGCATGTATAAAAAGATAATTTTTAATTTACATTGCCACATTTTATTTTTCAATGAAAAAGTTTTGAATTATATTTGTTCCACAATCAGTGGGCTTAACGAATTTCGATCGATAATTAATATCGGAGCAAGTCGCTTCACTATGGAAAAGAAAAAATGGCGTCCATAAAGTAGTCAATTATTTAGTTTTCCATTTCCATTGATGTATTGCAAAGCAAGAGAATTATCATGTATTGTTTTAATACATCAATGTCCATTTCTTGTCAATAATTACAAAAATTCATAGGCGTGTATATGTCAAAAGTTAAATTAATGGTTGGACGAATTATAGTTACGAATTAACTATTAAGAGAAGCTTCGAGTTTTGGCGGGAACTTGGAAGTGTCGTGAGGTGCTCTTGTTTTAATTCATTATTTCAGTGATATTTAGTGTTATATTACATAATTAAGGTGGTATATTATCCAATATAGTTCTATGAAAGAGCTCAAATGAAGTGAATTGAAATAATTGTGCTAATCAAGTGTTTTTTTTGTTGCTGCCAATACTCCTCGATAAAGTCTTGGTAAGGTAGCCACTGCTTTACTTCGACATACTACAGATAATAAAATAGACAAACCAAACTTGACATTGGCAAAATGTGAATTGTGAACACAAATGCCATGTAGTTGTAACTCTGCCCCATCTGTTTATAATTTTTATTATATTGTTAAAATAAAAATAAAAAACATCAATATGAGGCAGCCAAAAGAACCAAGCCAAGAAGATTGCTGCAACAGTGGTTGCAATCCATGCATATTTGATGTATATGAAAGGCATTTGAAAATATATAAGAAATACTTGGAAGATGGTGAAAACTTTTCAGAACCTATCAATGAAAATGCTATATCCCAGCTTGAATATTCTGCTTTTATTGTAATGGATAATGTAAGTTGGTGTGAATCTCATAATCTACTTACATTTAAAAAAAAAGTTGAGGATGGTAAAAAATTAAAGTGGAGACCTGGCCAGCACTTTCTTTTTAAATTTAATGATAAGTATAATGGGTGTACAAGGGCTTATACGCCTGTCAATGTAAACACGAGCACAAGTGGTAATTTTGATTTTGCAGTAATTATTAAAAGATATGAAAGTGGGCTTGTATCTAAGTATCTCTGTTGTTTGATTAAAGGTGATGAAACATTGTGGAGAGGACCATATGGAAATTATGAAATTACTAAAAATAAATTCTCTAGAATAATTATGTTAGCTCAAGGGACAGGGATAACTCCATTTATATCTATCATAGAAGAATTATTAAATGATGAAGATAATATGACAAAAATTTTATTAATATACTGTAGTCATAGTATTGATACTATTTTATTTCGAGATGAATTGTATAATTTGAAATCATATTGGAATTTTTCATATGAGGTGTTTGTTAGTAATGTTAGTGATGAATTTGTTAAGTATAAGTATGGGGAACCAATAAAAAACTTTAAATTAACATATGAAATTTTAGATCAGTATAAACCATTGCCTCAGCAAGACCAATTTCTCCTATGTGGCTCTCAACAATTTATGGAAAAATATAAATTATGGTTATTAGGAAGAAAAATTGCACATGAAGATATTTTATTGTTTTAAATCAAGAAGAATAATGCCTTTGTGGCATAGTTGTATTACGGTACAACTGCAGTGCTGAGGTCTCTGATTCGATCCCCAGGCAAAGTGGCGACAGGCTTGCCCCAAGAATATGTATATCACATTATGGGATGGAATACGCATGACGAATAGTGGGTGCATCAGTTGCGCCTCTTCCTACCTTTTCAGGGCTAAAAGGCGTTAGTGGGTGTATGTGTATAAAGAAGAAATGTGCACATAGTTAACAAGTGGTAGTGAGGGTTTTTTTTTGAGGAAATGTCATGGCATCCACAATAAAAATATTAAAAAATATTTTTGTCTTACAAATGTATTTTTATTTTTATGGAAACTGCAATTAGATATGCAACAGTATAGATATAGACCGGACATCAGGCCCAAATTGTTCGTCCAAGTTTTTTTTTTGTAGGTGATCCTGCAGTCTACACCGGGGAAACCTGCGAATGGGATACTGCAGTCCCCCGGCTTGACGACTGCAGGGGTCTAGGAGGGGATTGGAGGAGGAATATGGAAGGGAAGGTGGGGGAAGGGAGGAAGGTTCCCAGGATGGGCGGAAAGAGAGGGTGCCAGGAAATGTTCGCGGGCACTTTTAGGCCTCAATGTGTTATCCAACCAAGAGGTACTGAACTGTGTGCCTCGGCCCGCGACTAATGTCCCCCCGCGCATGGCCGTGCATTGGGTGTGAAGACCCAGCGCACAAGAATTGCCTCAGGGGGCGTCCAAAAGTTATTACCTACCAATTGGTAATAAGCAGCTGTCTTATCTGACACATTTATGTTTCAGTAGTATTATAATTCTCTTTGCATCTATGGGACAAGACGTCTCGGTATGCGCTTTGTAAAGAAAACAATATTTTGGAAGGATATATGCCAATTTGCACATTACGATCATGTCAAAGTATGTTTCTGAAATCGGCGCCACACATACTACATAGCAACAATATTTTCACACTTATTTGAACACTTGTTTGAAAACATGTGTGGCACGGGTATTTGCGTCTTTGTGCAAAGTTTGTTTATATATTTGACTATTTGCCATTCGATATCAGTTTTTCGACCACACATCAAAGTAGGATGGTGCGTATTTACGCGAAATACTTCCAAGACTTGAAAGTAGTTTACTTGCGTCAGCCCTCCGGCGTCATCGTCCGCAAATGCAATTATGGTTCTTATTTTAATGCAGCAAGTGAACAATTTTCTATGCAAGTATTAAAGTGTTAAAAGTATTTTATTTGTTAACGCGATTGTGCCCCTTATTCGTACTTGCACATGATCAATATCCTATGCAGTGAGAAAATACTTGAAAGTCTTTTGGTTTTCGACTATCCAAGTGCTATAAGTATTGTTAGAAACAGAAGCCATTTTGATTTAAATAAAAACGATTTATTTCTGTTTTTACATTAACACATTTATCACTGGTTTTACATAAACACATTTAACAGAAATACTTTTACAAAGATATCAGCAACTAACCGACCAGCATGAAAGTCAATGATCGACTTACTGAACTGCTACTAAGACTCAGCACGAATGAGCAGAATGAGTCTGAATGAGCCGGAATGAGAATGCACATCGATACGGCAGCCTTTTTATACACCCAACTGACACTTCCACTATTAGTTTGACATTTCGACTGATTTTCATATCTGGTTAGCACGCTACAAATACCGTTACAAAACTTTTATCCTAATACGGCCTCTCCTGACTGGAGGACGTCCTCGTTCTCCCATGTTTCGATCTCTTCTGCAGATCTGAAAGTGCCAGGTACAGGCTCCGTCATCCTCTCGTCAGCAGGCTCTCCGCTGGGCACGGCGGATCGCTCAGGCGTGGACTCCGAATTATCATCATTGCTATCTGCGCCTGAGAACATAAACAACATCTTAATTAGAAACACTGAAAATAAATCTTCAGCGCTTTATATCATCTTACACAGTGAACCATAAGTACTATAGTTCACACAAACACCGGAGAGGAAGCGCTACGTTAGCTATCTCCGTTAACGAGAAACATAGGCACTACGTTAGCTTATTTCTCACACACACCAGAGAGGAAGCACTACGTTAGCTATCTCCATTAACGAGAAACATAGGCACTTCGTTAGCTTATTTCTCACACACATGTCATATGCACGACGTTAGCGTAACATGAAAAATCTACATATGTATGACATAGGCACGACGTTAGCTTATCATACACATGCATGTTCACCACACACCAGAGAGGAAGCACTAAGTTAGCTATCTCCGTTAATCGAGAAACATAGGCACTACGTTAGCTTATTTCTCACACACATGTCATAGGCACGACATTAGCGTAACATGAAAAATCTACATATGTATGACATAGGCACGACGTTAGCTTATCATACACATGCATGTTCACCACACACCAGAGAGGAAGCACTACGTTAGCTATCTCCGTTAACGAGAAACATAGGCACTACGTTAGCTTATTTCTCACACACATGTCATAGGCACGACGTTAGCGTAACATGAAAAATCTACATATGTATGACATAGGCACGACGTTAGCTTATCATACACATGCATGTTCACCACACACCAGAGAGGAAGCACTACGTTAGCTATCTCCGTTAATCGAGAAACATAGGCACTACGTTAGCTTATTTCTCACACACATGTCATAGGCACGACGTTAGCGTAACATGAAAAATCTACATATGTATGACATAGGCACGACGTTAGCTTATCATACACATGCATGTTCACCCTCGAAGTATACAACGCACGTCTCAGGAGTCCACTCCCCGTGCCACGGTACCATAAACTCGGCCGCAGCTTGCGTTGATTTGCCATAGGAGCCTGCCAGCAGTTTTAGCTCATATCGGCCATGGGAAAGCGCTTTGACCACACGATAAGGCCTGCGCATGCCGGAGTCGAGCTTGCCAGTCGCCTGTGCCTGATATCCGTGCCACTGTAAGCATAGTGGAGCGAGTCATTCCGCTCCGCGCCGCAGCGCCAGGAGCGCGCAGTTCAGCAGCGCACCGCATCACGTACAACCTACCGGACCGAAGTCCACACGCACACAGTGCGTCTACCGGACCAAGGTCTGCACGCCTAACCACTTTGCGTCTGCCGGACAGAGTCCGTGTACGTTTACAAAGCAACGCCATAATCAGACCAAGGTCCGTGAGCACATTAAAAATGTGCCAGCCGGACAGAGTCCGTGAAGGCCCCGGGCCCAAAACCAGACTAAGGTCTGCACACATTAGAAAATGTGTCAGCTGGATCAAGGTCTGCACACATAACCACTTTGTGTCTGCCAGACAGAGTCCGTGTACGTTTTACAAAGAAACGCTCTAATCAGACCAAGATCCGCCACGCACTAAAAAGTGCCAGCCGGACAGAGTCCGTGGAGGCCTCGGGCCCAAAACTAGACTAAAGTTATCACACATTACAAAATGTGTCAGCTGGATCAAGGTCTGCACGCATAACCACTTTGTGTCTGCCGGACAGAGTCCGTGTACGTTTACAAAGAAACTCTCGAATCAGACCAAGATCCGCTACTCCGCAAGGACCAGAGCGCGCTGATCCGCAGCGCATAGAGCGTACCGTTCCGCAGCGCACAGACCGCATCGTCCGCAGCGCACAGAGCGCATCGTCCGCAGCGCACAGAGCGCATCGTCCGCAGCGCACAGAGCGCATCGTCCGCAGCGCATAGAGCGCACCGTTCTGAAGCGCATAGGGCGCACCGTCCGCAGCGCATAGAGGGCACCGTTCCGCAGCGCATAGGGCTCACCGTTCTGAAGCGCATAGGGCGCACCGTTCTGAAACGCATAGGGCCCACCGTTCTGAAGCGCATATGGCGCACCGTTCCGCAGCGCATAGAGCGCACCGTACCGTTGCATGCCGCCTGGAGCATGCCTCCGCACGCCTAACATGTACCCTGAAGTAACATTCAGGCAAAAGCTTATGACTCACGAAAGCAAGCGTGCACTCGAGCTTTCACGAGCAACCACCTAATCAAAAATAATTTTGAACAAATTCATTTTAACAAAAATTAACAAAAGGTGTATTCCGACTGCTTGAATTCCGGACTTCAATCATCCACAATACACCGATCATGTTTTGTAGTCCGTATAGCAAAAGGTCAAGAGGACTGGTCCAGAGTCACTTACAAAGGTTACACATGGCCTTCGCTACTTACAATAATTTACACATGACTTTCACCACGCGTAGACTTCAAAACAGTTTACATACCACGGCTAGAGTGTCTGCCAGGCCATAGCCTGATATGCATTAAAAATGCATCTGCCAGGCCAACGCCTGTTAACCGCTACTCCGCAAGGACCAGAGCGCGCCGATCCGCACTCTTGCAGCCACGAGCGTGACATTCCGCACTCGTACAGCCTGGAGTGAGTCGTAGCGCGCTGCTCCGCATTGCGAAGATAGGGCACATACACTGCATGAATATCCAATTCCTGCAAACATAAGAACCACAACAGCAAAAACACCGTTCGGCCTTTTCTGACCTTAAATAAAATCTGGCGTTTAAACTTTCTGAACAGCCATCTCATTGCTACAACAAGCAAATCCACCTGCGAAGTGGTTTGGGCAGAATCTCCAGTCACCACCACGTGGTAAAACGAGATCCCAACATTTACGAAGATTATGGAGAAATAAAGGAAACCATAACCCTCAAGCAGGGATTACGGGTAATACGATACCAAATATCCTCTATCATTGCAGCAATCGTCAAATCCACCAAAGGATCCCACAGAGGCTCCTCAGTAGTCACTCTTTACGGGGTCTTCTAACGCTGAAAACATTGAGTAAGTACCCCCCCCACAAGGATCTTCAGTCCCTGCAATCAAAAATATCACAGCGGCATCAATCATTCACTCTATCCTGGCCTTCAATCAAATATCACATCAAACTTTGACCAGGAGTTCGGTAGTCATCTTAATATGAGGACAACCTAAAAAGTATCGCATAACACGCTCTTAATCCAAAATTGTAAACAGTGCAGTGCTACGATCCGATACTTTGACCTAGGAAGGCCAGCAATCCTTCGGACCGAACACTATACACTTAGATCGCTTTTATTAACCAAGGCCATGTACAATCATAGTTTACCACAACGGGTATTTTTCTCAAAGTCCTTAAGTTTAGGGACGACTCTGTTCCAATAATAACCACGAATTGCTCATTAATCAATGTCTGTACATGCCCTGTTAAACAAGATATCAATATTTGTAAAGGTTACCAAGAAATAAAAGAAACCAGAACCCTCAAACAAGGGTTATGGGTCATACGATACCAGACTTCGTCTACCGCTGCAGTAAGCATTATATCTGTCGTCACAGATAGCTACACGTGATATGTGATGCAGCAGTTAGCATCAACCGGTACTACACAACCGTGCAGTCACGTTGCCCGGGACACCAACTACGACGCACCATACAGCAGCACATCTACCGGAACGCTTGAGCACCAACAGGAACGTTTGAACACCAATAGGAGCGTTTGAACACCAACAAGAACGTTTGAACGCCAACAGGAACGTTTGCACACCAATAGGAACATTTGCACACCAACAGGAACGTTTGAACGCCAACAGGAACGTTTGCACACCAATAGGAACGTTTGCACACCAACAGGAACGTTTGAACACCAACAGTTTGATCGCGGTACACAAACAGTTTGATCACGGTACACACGCAGATCCTTGTTCATTTGAAGCGGTATGCACATGACTTCAGAAATGAACATGCTATGGCTATGTTTCACACTTGTCCACTTTTATTCACGTTGTAGTCTAATCCTTATTCCAACATTACTCAGCGCAATTTCTTTTTTTCACGTAAATTGCGGGTAGTCAAATATCTCCATCGTACGATGTATTCCACATAGCGTACATATGTAGTGAGCACAATCTATTTCTGTGGGCATTGATTGTTTATCCCACTTCTGATGTTAGAAACAGAAGCCATTTTGATTTAAATAAAAACGATTTATTTCTGTTTTTACATTAACACATTTATCACTGGTTTTACATAAACACATTTAACAGAAATACTTTTACAAAGATATCAGCAACTAACCGACCAGCATGAAAGTCAATGATCGACTTACTGAACTGCTACTAAGACTCAGCACGAATGAGCAGAATGAGTCTGAATGAGCCGGAATGAGAATGCACATCGATACGGCAGCCTTTTTATACACCCAACTGACACTTCCACTATTAGTTTGACATTTCGACTGATTTTCATATCTGGTTAGCACGCTACAAATACCGTTACAAAACTTTTATCCTAATAGTATTTTATTTATAAACGCGACTGTGCTCTTTATGTATACTCAAACATGTATCAGTTTCCTGTACAGAAACAAAATACTTAGTACTCATAGCATCGAAGTCTTAGAAGTTTTTATTTGTGAACGCTAAATTGTGTTCCTTAGAAAAGCCGAAGATAGGGGGGCATGGAGACGGCTCGTCATCGATTCCATCAAAATATTTCAGGACGGACACGACCTTCAGTGATGAAGACTACGATTAAGAAAGAAAAAAGATTGTGTTCTTTATTTGTATCGAAACACGGATTAATTTCCTATCCAGAAAGAAAAAACTTTGAAGTATTTCGAACCCTGGTTTTTGGCGCTGGTTTTTTTTAGTCGGACGTACTTGTAAGCCCATTTTCACGATTTTGCAAGTACGACCCATGCCTAGTTCAAAGATAAAATGTGTGCGTAGCCTGCGGACTGCCACACTTGCGCAAAGTTCAGTTCAAAGAGAATTATAATACTACTGAAAGTTCAGTTGTTTGTATATTCTCTTTGGTTGTTTGTTTATCACCGAGCGGAACGGCCGTTTTGTTTATTCGCAAGATGGACTGGAGCAACGAAAGGGTACTTTTAACTTTAATTTATTGAGTTGCTTGAAGGAGAATCGTGTATATGGAACCCTAACAGTAAAAACCTTAAAAATAGAAATTTAGTCAATGACGCCTGAACCAGAATAACCACATTGCTTGTTATACTTCTGTGAGAATCTCAGAATAAATAGAGAATAACAAGTAAATTTGACATTGGCAGAATTGTCGACATCGGCACAAATTGCCATTATTAAAAAATTAAAAAAAACAAGTAAATTGCCATTACTTTATTCCATAGAGGAATTTTTAAAAAAATACTGTTAACACAATGCAGAGAATGTAAAGGAGTCTACGAAAACAATTTAGTTTATTTTTTTGCACGTGTAATAAATAATTTCATAAGTATACCGCGTCCACAAAATCGCGGTCCATCGTGTTTGTTGTCTCTTTGAATACTGTCACAGCCTACTTAGAGATACTACGTATAATACTGTGAATTGTGATCAAATGTGTTTGCAAAGCATGTGTGGTAGGTGCAGGAAAAACTTTGTGCAAAAGTGTGGCAGTCTGTCAAAGTCTTTGTTCAAAATTCAAATATTTATCTGTGTCTGGCGCCCGCATAATGCATTTAACAATAGGTGTTTTGCTGGGTAGATTGAGTTACTGACGAACAGGCTCAAAATTTTTGTATGAATATTTTCCCAATATCCGCTCTATAGGAAATCGTAATATGACTTCATAGTCATTATATAGTATAGCCTAATTGTAAAGTAGCCTATTGACAGTGTTGCCAGATGTATGACGGTTGAAGTCGCCGAAAAATCATTATGAAGTCGCCTCAAGTCGCCGCACCGTATATGGAGAGGCGAAGGACCAAAAAAAAAAACCCCCCCCAGACCCCGACGCGAAGAGCTAAAAAAAAAAGGTCCCCAGTTCCAATTTCTGTCATGTTTTGTACTCTCAAAGCTAAAAATATCCTCAAATCCGACAAAAAAAGGTTTATAACAAAAATTTTCCAAAGTAGCCCAAATTGGCGACTGAGTGCCATTCGCGTAGCCTAAATGGCGAAAAGTCGCCTAATCTGGCAACACTGCCTATTGATGACAATAAGCTATTTTACAATTTTTACCCGACTGCGAAAGAAAGAGGGTTATGTTTTCGAGTGTATGTATGTATGTATATTTCTTTGGCACGCCCTAGAGCCTAAACAGCTTGTCGTATTTTTATGTGAGTGGGTTGGTTGGTGGTGGAGTGGTTTGGTGAGTATTGTAAGTGGGATTGTTTTCGCTCATTCTTTAAAATTCTTATCCACTAAATTTGAAAATTAAATTAACGTTGTACATTTTTGAATATTTTGGAATGGTTAGGGAATAATTTCGCACGAATTGCTTTATTTATCAGTATAAAAGTACTAGCATTTATGTGGTTAAGGGGCTATGTCGAAAAAATATCGGACGGTGATGGGCGTGGCTTAGCGTATTTCCAGTGCGAGGCGCCCCGCCGACCCGCTGCGACAGATCGCGCGCCTCGTCGGCGTCGTCGCACCGCCATCGCATTAGGTCGTTGCGCTCAAGCCCGCGAAAAGATCGTCATTCCAAATGCAAATACACAGCTGCGTTATAAATATTATAGTTAAAATTTCCAATAAATTCTATGTTTTATAACTTATAAAACATATAATTTTCAAAATTCAAAATGGCGGCCACTTTTTTCAATTCTGACATTGGATTAGTCTTATGTAACCAAAGTTATAGCCAGATATCGATTTTGAGGTCGATTGGCCTTAAAACAAAGAAATTCAAAATGGCGGCCACTTAATTCAATTCTGACATTGGATCAGTCTTTTGTAACCAAAGTTATACCCAGAAATCGATTTTGAGGTCGATTGGCCTTAAAACAAAGAAATTCAAAATGGCGGCCACTTAATTCAATTCTGACGTTGGATCAGTCTTTTGTAACCAAAGTTATACCCAGAAATCGATTTTGAGGTCGATTGGCCTTAAAACAAAGTAATTCAAAATGGCGGCCACTTAATTAAATTCTGACGTTGGATCAGTCTTTTGTAACCAAAGTTATACCCAGAAATCGATTTTGAGGTCGATTGGCCTTAAAACAAAGAAATTCAAAATGGCGGCCGTGTATACCAATTCTAACATTGGCTCTGAATATTTTAGTGACTATTGATCCATAATAAATAAATAAATAATATAAAAATTCATACTAAAATAATTTTATGGTGTAAAAATTTGAACAGCCTTTGCACCCAAAATCCGAATTTTTCAAATGTATGACCGGCACGCAAGCGTCATTTACGCAAAATTGGCCCAGCATGGCATTCCAGGTATTACGCGTCCCTAGCTCTGGATTACGAAATATAAATAATAATACAAAAAAACCCAATGTCAATTTTGTTTTCGTTCAGGGATTCGAACCCGGGACAGGGAGCGCGGTAGTCGTACCGATCACGCATTATAACTAAAGTAGGTCTCCGAAAAGAAATAATTGACAAAGGTGAAAGGATGTAATAATTACGCTTGCTACCTATCTCATAGATCTAATAGAGCCTATAATTTTATATTGACACACGGACGTGAGCTGGATATACTGTAAAATAGAATTTGAAGGGCACTTTCAAATTTGCCGCGCGGGTCACGGCGGCAGCGCGGCCGCATCCCTATACCAAACGGGTAATTTGAACTTTGAAGGCGCCCAAAAATGTCGAGCGCACGTCCGTCGTCAGTAAAGATTTCGGGCGACTGAAGTCGGCACGGGCCACTCCCATGACAGTGATGGCGTATTTAGCCGTCGCGGATGAGAGGAAGAGACGGGAGGCGCACTCGTATGCCGAAATGAAATGGCGTAAGCGCCAAACCAATTTTCTTTTAATTGTGATTATACTATTCAATTTAGTTTGATTGCGTCTTTTTGTGACCTTAGAAAATATTGAGTTCTTGTATTTAAATCAAGTTACGAATGTATATATTACACCATTTAGAGATAAAGCGTGTTTAAAGAAAATATCAGAGGTAACTTTGGATTTTTTTTCTATCGAGAAAATTTGTAGTAATTGTGTTTTGGCTTTCGAAAATCATTGAGTTATATGTTCAATTTACACATACCCAAAAATCAAACTTCCGATCTTAGTACTTTACGAGAAATTTGAATTTAAATAACCTTAAATTTTTCGACATAGCCTCTTAAATACAATATTTATTTATTGCGCTATCGTCATTGATGTATTAAAAAAACCAAGATGCACAGTTTCTTGCAAATAACACATCAATAAATGTCGTCGATAAGTCAAACTAAAATAACCTCCTCCTTTTGGAAGTCGGTTACAAAGAAACAAACAATTACAAATTTTGATTGACTAAACACTAATTCGATCTTACGCCTACCACATAAAGTAGATTTTTAAACGCGAGCAACGCACGTTTAGTCTGGTTTTTGACAACCAAAGTAGAATAAATCAAAATTTTAAAAAAGAATGTAACGTTCGATTCGTTTGTACTCGTGCCATGCCAACGCTAGGGAAATAGCTTCTACGCAATGTATTTAAGGTTCATATTAGATTAGTAAGGGATGGTTTTAATGACGTTAATAAATAAATGGTAGCGTTAAACGTTTAACGCAACCTTGTTGTGGAAGTCGCATTAGAAGTTTCACTTCAAAAATTATATTTTCAAAATACATCGAGTGTGGTATCAGAATAAAGATTTTTTTTACTATGATTACGAATATATATATAACTTATATGTTTTATTGGAGTTTGTTATAGGAAATGCTAATAAATCACATCACACTTCACACTAACAATATAAATGCGAAGTTTGTGTTAGTTTGTTACTTCTTCACGGTAAAACGGATTGACGGGTTTGGCTGAAATTTGGCACACGGGTACTTTATAATCTGGATTAATACATAAGATACTTTTTATCCCGGTATTCTCGCGGGAACGGGTAAAACAGGATTAAACCAATTTCCTAAAGGTGCTTGAAAACTAAAAATATGGAAATAAAAAAAAGGTATTAAAAAAAACATAAAACCCGACTGCGTCAATATCTGCCATTTTTATTAAATTCATTGAAGAACTGCAAAGATAGAAACAAGATTTAAATTTGAATATTTTATTTTGGTTTTGACTAATTTTAGTTGACAGTGTTCATAAACGCTGTCGGAGGCATAACACGCTAACTTCTCATAATTTCGTTGGTGATATACTTAGGTATGGCAAGAAAATATGAGTTTACCTCGATACAGTGGGGTTACTCCTGACACGTTCGAATCGTAAATCAAATCGAGTTTGATTCGGTTTCAAGCGTTTTGGTACTCCCGAAATCTACACTAGCGCACGATCGAGCCGTGCCTCAAATTGGAACTTACTTGGATCAAAAAAATCCGTTAGTATCGAGAAATGCTTACTCTCCACTCGTTCGTACGATCGTGAATCGAGTTGTCAATTTGACTTTATCTGTCAAATTCTACGATTGCTAAATAGGTGCCGTGTTCGGTTCAATTGAAGTTGTTTTGTGTTTTGGTGAGAATTTTTAAAAATATCTGTGCAATTATGACTAGTCTTCAATAATTTTTTAATGTTTTTAAAGAAGCTAACCGTATTGACAATCGAAGAAGAAGAAATTTGCTTAGGATGGGCCGTTTTACTAATCGGGCAATTAATATGGATTTCGATGAGTTTCGAAGTTTGCATAACTGCCCATCCCTTATTATTATTGCTGAAGACATGGAGACAGGCATTGCAGACAATGTCATACATGCCTCATCATCATCTCGAAATGATGAGCTACGACGTAGGCAAAATGCACGGCAACGTCTTGTTCAAAGTCCGTGGAGGAGTAGGTACAATAGGCGAAGCTGACTTATTGTTTGATTTTTTTTAATTTAGTTGTTTCTTAGTTTTTTATAAAATAATAATATACATGTTAAGACAACAATCTACTTTTTCCTTTTATCTCATTAAGCCCTGTTACATATTTTTTATGAAATGCAGTCTAATCTCGACCACTAGGTGAAGTCTAGTTCTTATTATATTCATATCATAACCATTATAATCATTCTGATTTACAAATCATATTATGTTCAAACTTTATTTAAATGCTGATACTGAAAAGAATATTTTTTTTTGTTTTTGTTTTCACTTATAATAAAACCATTTTTGAGTCTAGAACTTGCCTGTAACTTTTTTTTGGAAACTGATATCAATTTATTTTTATCTTTACACACACACACATACTCACGCCTTTTATCTCCGAAGTGGTAGGCAGAGGCGCTACTACTAATGCACCCACTTTTCATCGTACGTATTCCGTCACATGATGTGACAGGGGGCGAGCCTATCGCCATATTGGGCACAAATTCCAGACTCCAGGCTATACAAACAATATCAACACCATCCAGCACTTTGAGTTACAAAGTACTGTGCGGTATTCCACTGCACTCGTCACCCTGAGACATAAGATGTTAAGTCTCATTATGTCCAGTAGTTACACTGGCTACAATGTCCTTCAAACCGAAACACAACAGTGCATGCGCACTGCTGCTTGGCGCTAGAAATAGACATTGCGGTGGTACCCACCCAGACGGGCTCTTACATATGAGAGACCAGTAAATTATTACTTTACTTATTTTAACCATATAAAAATTAAAATAATTTTCTAAGCTTGAAAATGGTTTTGTTATAAGTGAAAACAATAAATAATCCAATTAATGCCAGTTTTGACCTCAAACTCCTGTTACAAGATTCTAAATCTTAACCAAAAACTGTATTTTGAGTTTCCCGCTACGACTTATATAGTTTTGACGTGACGCTGACAATGTCAGATATTTTGATAGTTCATAGCATAGACTAAATAGATTTGGGCAACTCAATTTATCTTTGGTTGCTGAATTAATACAAAAAACTCAATAAACAACGTAATAATTGCTTATATTTATATAAATATGTATGTAACAACAACTGGAGCATCGTTTTATAAGTAAAATAAATTAAATATAAATTATTGTATTGAAATTCTCCATAGAACATAGCCACATAAATATGACGTGATCTACAGGATACAGCTATAATCTGTGAACAAATACTCGATCGACGAGTTAATAACGGCCGTTTTTGATCAGCTAGTCGATCGACGTCGGGAGTGCGCATTTCAAGTTCAAATCGAGATCGAATCGAGTTCGAATCCAGAAACAATCGAATAATCGAATCAGTGGGGTTACTCCTGACACGTTCGAATCGTAAATCAAATCGAGTTTGATTCGGTTTCAAGCGTTTTGGTACTCCCGAAATCTACACTAGCGCACGATCGAGCCGTGCTTCAAATTGGAACGTACTTGGATCAAAAAAATCCGTTAGGATCGAGAAATGCTTACTCTCCACTCGTTCGTACGATCGTGAATCGAGTTGTCAATTGGACTTTATCTGTCAAATTCTACGATTGCTAAATAGGTGCCGTGTACGGTTCAAGTGAAGTTGTTTTGTGTTTTGGTGAGAATTTTTAAAAATATCTGTGCAGTTATGGCTAGATTTCAATCATTTTTTAATGTTCTTAAAGAAGCTAACCGTATTGACAATCGAAGAAGAAGAAATTTGCTTAGGATGGGCCGTTTTACTAATCGGGTAATTAATATGGATTGCGTAGAGTTTCGAAGTTTGCATAACTGCCCATCCCTTATTATTATTGCTGAAGACATGGAGACAGGCATTGCAGACAATGTCATACATGCCTCATCATTATCTCGAAATGATGAGCTACGACGTAGGCAAAATGCACGGCAACGTCTTGTTCAAAGTCTGTGGAGGAGTAGATACAATAGGCGAAGCTGACTTATTGTTTGATTTTTTTAAATTTAGTTGTTTCTTAGTTTGTTATAAAATAATAATATACATGTTAAGACAAAAATCTACTTTTTCCTTTTATCTCATTAAGCCCTGTTACATATTTTTTATGAAATGCAGTCTAATCTTGACCTCTGGGTGAAGTCTAGTTCTTATTATATTCATATCATAACCATTATAATCATTCTGATTTACAAATCATATTATGTTCAAACTTTATTTAAATGCTGATACTGAAAAGAATACATTTTTTTTGCTTTTGTTTTCACTTATAATAAAAACATTTTTGAGCCTAGAACTTGCCTGTAACATTTTTTTGGAAACTGATATCAATTTATTTTTATCTTTACACACACACATACTCACGCCTTTTATCTCCGAAGTGGTAGGCAGAGGCGCTATTACTAATGCACCCAATTTTCATCGTGCGTATTCCGTCACATGATGTGACAGGGAGCGAGCCTATCGCCATATCGGGCACAAATTCCAGACTCCAGGCTATAAACAATATCAAGACTATCCAGCACTTTGAGTTACAAAGTACTGTGTGGCATTCCACTGCACTCGTCATCCTGAGACATAAGATGTTAAGTCTCATTATGTCCAGTAGTTACACTGGCTACAATGTCCTTCAAACCGAAACACAACAGTGCATGGGCACTGCTGCTTGACGCTAGAAATAGACATTGCGGTGGTACCCACCCAGATGGACTCTTACATATGAGAGACCAGTAAATTATTACTTTACTTATTTTAACCATATAAAAATAAAAATAATTCGATATCAGTTTCCGAAAAAAAAAAATTTTCTAAGCTTGAAAATGGTTTTGTTATAAGTGAAAACAATAAATAATCCAATTAATGCCAGTTTTGACCTCAAACTCCTGTTACAAGATTCTAAATCTTAACCAAAAACTGTATTTTGAGTTTCCCGCTACGACTTATATAGTTGTGACGTGACGCTGACAATGTCAGATATTTTGATAGTTCATAGCATAGACTAAATAGATTTGGGCAACTCAATTTATCTTTGGTTGCTGAATTATTACAAAAAACTCAATAAACAACGTAATCATTTCTTATATTTATATAAATATGTATGTAACAATAACTGGAGCATCGTTTTATAAGTAAAATAAATTAAATATAAATTATTGTAATGAAATTCTCCATAGAACATAGCCACATAAATATGACGTGATCTACAGGATACAGCTATAATCTGTGAACAAATACTCGATCGACGAGTTGATAACGGCCGTTTTTGATCAGCTAGTCGATCGACGTCGGGAGTGCGCATTTCAAGTTCGAATCGAGATCGAATCGAGTTCGAATCCAGGAACAATCGAACAATCGAATCAGTTTCAGGAGTTACCCCACAGTTTCAGGAGTTACCCCACTGGATTATCTTATAGGCTACTTTATATCTCGGGAATTTGCTACGTTGGGAAGAAAATCTTTTTTAATATTTTTTATCATGTCGGTGGCGCTTGCGTCGCGTCGTTTTGTGTTTTAGTGACTTTTGTAGCGGAAAAGCCTTTTCACGCTGGCGAAACCGCGAGCAGCATCAAGTAATATATAGCTATAGTGTCGTGGCATTGAGTGTTGGTAGTGTGCACGGTGCACGTCGGTTGTCGACAGATTGTGTCGCGTCAGGTTTTAATAATTAATATTACGTTTCCACCCTAAATTAAGGGCTTAAGTTATGTAAAACTCGATTTTATGCCCACTTTGAAAATTTCAAATAATTATATTCAGGAAATAAGTATTATTACCCTTTGGTCTAGTGATTTCTCGTGCTTTTTTTTGTTATATACAATACCGTGTATAAAAGCATAATTCATATCAGCCAAAATCCTCCCAAAGTATGTATTTTATATCGCTCACATTACGATCTCCGTGTTATTTATTTGATTTTACTATACAATGACTTAATAATTACCTTTATTTAAAAAAAAAATGTTTTCTAATTATTTTAAATATCGTTATATATAACAAAATATTTAATTACTTCTCAAAATACCTACTCAAACAACAGTTTATAGTAATAGACACATTTGCTCCAACGCGCAGCCAGGCGTTTTCAGCCACTAATGTCGACGTCATATTATTATGTAGAATGTGTATATGTACTAACAATTATAAAATATTCTAAAATGCTATGTAAGTTTTATTATAAATAGAAAATCTAAAATTAAAATAAATTACCCTGTGATTTGAACCTCGTCTAATTTATATTCAGTGCCTTAGCCTTACACACTAAAGGGTTTTGGTCGCGTGCCGGGAGCGTACATACCACAGGTACATACAGTTCTTCTTTCGCTATTTTTCGCGTGGCAATGTATGCAAGATCTTGACGAAGGTAATATTAGAATTGAGAAAAGTGGCCGCCATTTTGAATTTCTTATTTTTAAAGCCAATCGACCTCAAAATCGATATCTTGGTACAATTTTTGGTTGCCAAAGACTGATCCAATGTCAGAATTGAAATAAGTGGCCGCCGTTTTGAATTTCTTTGTTTTAAGGCCAATCGACCTCAAAATCGATATCTGGGTATAATTTGGATTACCAAAGCCTTATCCAATGTCAGAAATGAAAAATGTGGCCGCCATTTTGAATAACTTTGTTTTAAAGTCAATCGACCTCAAATTCGATATCTGGGTATAATTTTGGATACCACAGACGGATCCAACGTCAGAATTGAAAAATGTGGCCACCTCTTTGAAATTCTTTGTTTTAAGGCCAATTCACGTCAAAACCTATATCTGGGTATAACTTTGGTTACCAAAGACTGATCCAATGTCAGAATTGAAGAAAGTGGGCGCCATTTTGAATTTCGTCATTTTTAGGCCAATTGATCTCGTAATCGATATCTGGGTATAAATTTTGTTACCAAAGCCTGATTGAATGTCAGAATTGAAAAAAGTGGCCGCCATTTTGAATTTCTTTGAAAAACAAAGAAATTCAAAATGGTGGAGAATTTTATTAATTTCATAACATTCGATCAAGATTGTGCATCCAATGGCAAGTAAAAAAAAAATGAACCTAAAATGAGTCTTATTTTTAGAAGAAAGAACAACTGTAGATGTCCATTTTTATACATTTTTCAGAAAATGGCCCGACCGCATATTGTATTATAATATTATACGCTCCCTGTTTCGAACGTTTCAACGAACTTTCACCTTTATATAAAAAATATTATAGCTATTACAAACCCAATATCAGTGTGGCTGACCCGGGGGATCGAACAAGAGACGTCAGCACTGCAGTCGTACCGTAATACAGTTACTACGCCGTCGAGGCGCCAAAATATCTAATATTTTGACAACCACGAATAATATAAACGCACAACACCGTGTAGCTACGCCTACTGCCATCTAGTGAGCGTTATAGTACAACTGTACGCCCTGAACCAAGAAGCTTATACCCCCCTCAACGCCCAAGGGCATTCGTGGCACTTAAAGTCTTAAGTCGTTCATTTCATTTTCATTCATTCATTATAGCAAATTATAAAAATTTACATATTTTTTTTTTCATTGGTATTCTTTTGTCTAATATCCATTTTATGTAATGGCAACTCCAACTTGCTTCCAGTGTTGCCAGATTAGGCGACTTTTCGCCATTTAGGCTACCTCGGAGGGTGTCGGGGCGACCAAAAATTGTGAATGGCGACTGGTCGCCGTTTAGGCTACGCGAATGGCACTCAGGCGCCAATTTGGGCTACTTTGGAAAATTTGTGTTATAAACCTTGTTTTTGTCGGATTGGAGGATATTTTTAGCTTTGAGAGTACAAAACATGACAGAAATTGGAATTGAGGGACTTTTTTTTTTTAGCTCTTCGCGTCGGCGGCTGGGAGGTTTTTTTTTTTTTGCTCCTTCGCCTCTAAATATACGGTGCGGCGACTTGGGGCGACTTCATAATGATTTTTCGGCGACTTCATCCGTCAAACATCTGGCAACACTGCTTGCTTCGTTTATGGATTTTTTCGCGCCGGCGCGAAACGTGTTTGACTACTAGCTTCCCTTGTATTTCGTTCGTGTAAATTGAATTTTATGAAACATGGTTCCGGCTATTTAAAGGGCTGCAGTACCTTTTATTTTAATAGACCAAAATGTACTATATTATGAACATAATTATGTAATACACTGTACAGTAACTTAAACAGCTAAAACAGGTGATAGATATGTGCGTGGTGTAAGGCTGTGCCGAATAATAATTTACAGAAGTGCGTTCGATAAAAATGGGTTCTATCGTTTTGAAAAGTTTGTCTATCCTTCTGGGATTGTTTTTCATATTTGTTGGAATAACAAAACTAACGCCGATAATATCGAAGGAGTTGCATAAAGATCTGGTGAGTAGCTGAGTAGGTACATTATCATATAAGGTAAAACATGGTTTTGCACAGACAAAATAAAAGGTCGCTTGGTGCATTGAGATTTTTGTAGCAGAGCGATCAATGTGGCTTGCTATTTTGGTATTTGGCGTGCCGCCTAATACCACCAGTGACCAGTGAGTTGTCTCATTGCGACACGCAGCGTAAAACTGTAGATTCGTTTCGAGCTCCTTTTTAAATTATGATAATTCAATAATTGTCATGGCGCGATTTTTTGACAATATGTACAATCACTACATATGTGTGTTAACTATAAATATTAGAACTACCGATTATCAAATCGAATGGGCATTCTTCATTCGTCTCGAACATCGAATCGTTATTTACCTTTGAAAAATTAATATTTTTTTGGCTGCATGTAGTCATTTATGTGTATACTTTTGCAATCAAAGTCTTATTACATAATTGTTTGTCATCCCAAATAAAATAAAATAAAACGATGTATAAATGCATTGACGTATAAGGTAGTACATATATGTATAGGGTCATTCGGCCTAAAAGTACGCACTTTTTTTTCTATCGTCTACACAGTCAAATATATAGTGTCTTGAAAAACGTTTTAACACTCTATGTAAAGTAAATTTATTCTACTTTCATTATTTAATGAGTTTTTGTACATTGCTTCATTGTTTTTTTTGCAATAAATGTTTAAGTGCATCGGGAGAAATTCGTACTATTGACCCGTTATGTGGGTAAAACTACGCAGAGTGTTTCATATTTTTTTTCTGTATAAGGTCTAAAAATCTTTACAAATAATATTCAACTTAATTGCAGCTTAAAGAAGAAAAAACCGTGCGATCATTGTAATGAAGTTATAAAAGGGTGCGTACTTTTAGCCTTGTACGCTTACCCAAACAGGGAATATTTTAAACAATCACACGTTAGTTGAGACGCATTTATTTTCTAGGACAGAATTAATAACTAAAATAAATACTATAATAATCATGTGAACTTAACATAATTAGCGGACTTTTCTAAACTGATGCACCGCCTAGCCATACACTTTTTTCCCAGCACAAAATTTTGGTAACTAATCAAAAAAATCACGTTGATCACCGTTTTTCGCTAAACAAGTGAGGCTTGGTAAAATAGCTTGAGGGTCTGACATCGCCCCTGCCGCGCCCCTGATCCGGCTGAAAAAGTGTCTGAGCCCCTCAATAGGTTCCGAGATATTGACCATGCGAACTTTTACCCACAGCGTGCTGTTGCCCCGAATGACCCTATCGATGTGTAAATGTTAGGTTTTGTTCTGTTTTGCGTGTTTCCCAAATATTTAAATATTTAGATGTTTAAATTGAAGGGCAAAATGCAACTTATTGATGTAAATGCCAGTCTAAAAGGTTGGTTACTGGGTAGTTTAAATTATGTGGGTAGTTAGATGCATTTAAACAATGATGCCTATTCGTCGAAACATCTATTTGCTATTTTCTACCATAAGACACTGAGCTGTCTTTACCATATTGGGCGCCGCGCCGGGGTGAAAAATCACCCTTTCCACCAAAAACTATGACTTTTTATAATTAATAGGAGATGCTCGCGGCTCCGCCATCGTGAAAACCTTTTTTCCGGGATAAAAAGTAGCCTATAGCACTCAGAATTAATGTAGCATCTTATTAATGGAAGAAATTTCAAAATCGGTTCAGTAGTTTCTGAGATTAGCACGTTCAACCAAACAAACTCTTCAGCTTTATAATATTACCTACTAGCGACACGTCCCAGCTTCGCTTTGGTAGCAGAACATAATATGCTTTCATTTTTTTCTGCTATAGTAACTGTTTTAGCGCGCTTCATTTTCTAGAATAAAAGTCCCGCTATATATTTTCCCGGGATAAAAAGCAGTCTATAGGGTCTAGGGTAGGACCCTGGGTCTCAAACGATCTCCATACTTACTTTCTCGCGGTTCCAATCGCAGAAAACGATTTTCCTAAATAAATCCCGGCATGTTATTCCGGGATAAAATGTAGCCTATGTTTTTCCCTGGGTCTCAAACTATCTTGCATGCTTATTTTTTCGAGGTTCCCCTCGCCAAAAACGATGTTCCGGTTTTCGGAAAAAAATCCCGGTAAACTTCTTTCAAAAAATACATACATATATGTATTAACTTTTTTTTTTTTTTTTTTTAGTCTTTGACCTGTGTAAAGTTAACACCTATCTGTGTCAGCTGTAATTTATAAACTATTTTAATAATACTTTCTCGCAACTTAATATAAAACAAGTCATGAACTTAACATCCAAGTGACTAGGACAGTGTTTTGTGATAACCATAAGAACTAAATACATTACTATAGACAATTAATGAGCAATAATTTGTGCTCAAGTAACAATTTTGTGTTGAGTTGGACGGTATTCAGTGATTAGCCAGTGTCAGCAATCAACACGCATAGCCGAGCGACTGTCACGGTTTGGTTTAACGCTAAAGTGTCATATTCGCGTGCGCTCACACTTCACGATCCACGACCGCTCTGTGCGCCATTGACTAAGTAACGCAGACTAGCCACACATACAGAGTCGCCGCACTTTGCTTCTCAGAGGACAAGTTGAAGCGTCGCTTCGTCGATGTATTCTGATTTTGTTTTTGGTCGATTATAACTATGACCTGTAAAGCGTGCAATTTTTTACTAGAGACCAACAGCTACTTACACTGTAGATTGTGTAATCATGAATATCATTATAAGTGCTTGAACATTAAATGTGATCAATTTGCTGCGTTGAGTGATGAATATCTTGCTTCATGGGTATGCCCTGCTTGCAACAATGTTACGAGACGCCATAAATCTAATTGTAATACGCCGGTTCGGCAGCATCTGGTTCCGGAGGCTGACGAGTCAACCAATATGTCCCTGGATAATTCCGACCTTTGTGTAATAGGCACGAGTACCTCTAGTGGTAAAAGATCCAAGTCTGGGCCATTATCAGAGCACATCACGATGGAGAAAATTGGACATATGATGGATCTCAAGCTAAAGGAATCTCTGAATGGCTTCATGGCAAGTTTCCGTAATATGATACAAGACGATCTGAAAGCTATGGTAAAGCATGAAATGTCCAACGCTGTCGAGCAGCTCAGATCTGATTTTAAAAGCTCGACAGCTTTCATTCGCAATGAACAAGCTGGGATCAAAGCTGACCAAGCTAGTCTTAAATCTAAAATAGACGATCAATCATCTATTATCAACAAGCTTGAAAATGAGACCCAGCAACTAAGAGAAACTGTGCGAAAGTTGGATTTTCGTGTCTCGGCCATTGATAAAATGGCACGAAGCCACAACATTGAGATTCAGGCAGTTCCCGAAACTCGTAATGAAGACGTCGTTGCTTGCTTCAAGAAACTCACCGAGTTGCTCGATATCGAGATTGATGAAACCTCTCTGCGTTCGTGTCGACGAGTTGCTAAAATGGATCCTTCCTCCAATCGGCCACGTAATATTATTGTTACACTCTCATCACCTCGTCAGAGGGACATGATCCTATCGGCTACTCATCGCTTTAATAAGAAGCATCCAAATGACCCGTTGAACTCCCATCATTTGGGGATTCTTGGCGACGCGAACCGAATATATGTAGTGGAACATCTGTGTCCTGAGACCAAAATGTTATTTGCCAATGCTCGTAAGACTGCTAAATCATGTAACTTTAAGTATGTGTGGGTTAGGTATGGACGGGTGTATGTACGTAAGGATGACAATACCAACGCAATTTTTATAAAAAATATTGAGACCCTAAAAAAACTCCTGCCTTAACCACTGTAATTTTTTTTTTTTTCTTTTTTTCTCTTCTCTAGTTTCTTGCATTAATTATAATTTTAGTAACTAAGAAATCTCTCATTTGTTGCTATTAGCGTCCTTATGGATATTTATTACCAAAACGTAAATAGAATAAGATCTAAAACACATGAAGTGTACCTTAACATTTTAAATAGTAATTATGATGTTATATGTCTAACCGAAACCAATTTTAATGACAGTGTGTATAATGATGAAATTTTTGATGCCAGATTTAATGTGTTTAGAAGGGATCGACATACCACTTCTATAAATAAAAAGGAGGGTGGAGGTGTAGTTCTTGCAATCAAAAAATGTTTTAATGTGGTACGTCAGGTTTCTTGGGAGAGTAATCTTGAAGATATATGGATTAGCATAATGCCAGATTCTGACAACGGTGGAATTATTAATTTCTGTCTTTGCTACTTACCCCCTGACTTATCGGGTCAATATCTGGAAGATTTTTATACAAACTGTCAGAACATAATATTACACGCTGATTCTCGCAGTCAATTCTTGTTCGTTGGTGATTTCAACACTCCAGATATCACATGGACGAAGGCTTCAGATTATCTTCATGCTATGCCCTCCTCGGCTAGCGACGTTAAGTCTAATCTACTACTAGATTTTTCAAATTTATGTAATTTATCTCAGTTTAATACTATACCTAATTTCAATAGTCGGTGTCTTGATTTAGTATTCTCTACAATTGATAACATTGATGTTAAGGAAGTTTCCCCCATCAGCCGCTTAGACAAACATCACCCCGCTTTAAACTTTACCATTGCATTTCCTAGGCGGTTAACATATTGTGCGCCCAAACAGTGTAAGCGGCCTAACTTCTATAAATGCAATTATGTCAAAATTAATGAAGAATTAAGACAAACTGACTGGACCTTAATGCTTTCTTCTACAGATATTGATGTTAACGTATCTGTTTTATATAATCACCTTAACAGACTTATCCGTGACAATACCTCTATGACTACCCATGGCTCGGACGGCTCGCCTATCTGGTATACTCCAGCACTAAAACGCTGTATAGCAGAAAAACTGAAATACCACAAAATGTTCAAAAAATATAAAAATCCCCGAGATTATGACACCTTTGCACTTTTACGCACTCGCAGTAAGAAATTAATTAGCCAATGTTATAGCCAATATCTTTCAATTGTAGAAAAGTCCCTTTCTTCAAATATCAAATGTTTCTGGAGTTACATCAATAATAAAAAATCCTTAAATAATTCTATCCCTTTAAATATGAAATACGGTAAACTTAACGCGTCAGACCACATAGGAATTTGCGAGCTTTTTTCTAAATATTTTAGCTCAGTATTTGAAAGCGACAGCAATGCTACTAATGAGCCTCTTCCGGTTTGCAATAATAATTATTATAATTCCAGCACATTGCACAACATCACTGTCACTCCTCAAATTATACTACAAAAAATAAAAAAACTCGACTCGTTTAAAGGGCCCGGTCCGGATGGTCTACCTCCTTTTTTTGTTAAAAAGTGCGCCGATGAACTTACTATTCCTTTAAACATAATATTCAATCAATCTTTGAAACTCGGAGTTTTTCCTTCTTACTGGAAAAAAGCACATGTTGTGCCAATTCTTAAAAATGGCAATGCGTCGCATTGCGAAAATTATAGGCCTATAAGTATTCTCTCGTGTTTTGCTAAGCTTTTCGAATCAGTTATTTACGATGTCATATATTATCATGTAAAGCCCCAATTATCTCCAAATCAACACGGTTTTGTTAAGGATAGGTCCACTATAAGTAATCTTTTAGAATATAAAAATTACCTATGTAATGCCTTTGCAAGGAATGTGCAAGTAGACTCTGTTTACACAGATTTTTCAAAGGCTTTCGATAAAGTGAATCATTATATTCTCTGCCTTAAATTGAAAGCATTTGGAATACATGGTTCTCTATTACGGTGGGTCGAATCATATCTCAACATGAGAAGCCAACTTGTTTCACTAAAGGGGGCAGTGTCATCTCCTGTAATCATCACGTCCGGAGTACCACCATTTAGGTCCCTTATTCTTTATTATCTTCATTAATGATCTCATTTTACGCCTGCGATGTCCTTGTTTATTGTATGCTGACGATTTAAAGGTATTTAATGGAATTACTTGTGTTCGAGATGCTATTGCTTTGCAACGTGACCTCGATCTTATCTACGAGTGGTGCTCGGCAAACCATATGCTTTTAAATGTCACGAAATGTTTTTGTATATCTTTCACTCGCAAATTAAACAAGGTAACTTTTGATTATAAAATTCAGGATCACAGTCTAGATCGCAGAACTACTGCTAAAGACCTTGGCATCTTATTTGATGACACCCTATCTTTTCGGAACCACTACGACTACATCATTAGTCGGGGCTCTAAAATTCTAGGTTTTGTTGCTCGCGTAACTAAACCTTTCAAACATCCCCGTAGTCTTATTTACCTTTTTGAAACCTTAGTTCGAACCATATTAGAGTACGGCGCTGTGATTTGGTCTCCTTTTTATCAATTGCATATTGACCGCGTTGAGCGTGTCCAACGAAACTGCTTAAAAATATTATGCTTCCGTTACAATCTTCACCGTGAATTAAAATCCTATGAAGATAGATTAACTCATTTCAATATGTCATCGTTAGAATCGAGACGGAAAATTAGCGACTTCGTTTATCTCTTTAAAATAATGCATTCGAGAATTGATTCTTCTTCTTTACTATCTTATTTAAATATTAATACTAATCTAAGATGTCGCAAGCCCAATACTTTCTCCCTTAAAGTTTATCGTAATAATACTTCATTCTATAATCCCATTATACGTATGTGTAGACAATACAACGAGTTAAGCAAAGATAATCCTAATTTAGACTTATTTAACAATAATTTCAACTCTTACAAACGACAAATTCACCATATCCTTAAAGATTCCCCTTAAGATATCTCATAAGCATCATATAATACGGTATATTTCAATGTAACTTTTTATCCTATTTACATCTTATGTAACTACCTATTCAACTTTGCAATGTGTAACTTTACTTATTAGGTAATTACTTTCTAGAACACATGTTTTGGGTTATAATTATTGTCCAGCAATTTGTTTTATATATTATGTTTGAAGCATAGTTGATTGTAACCTGTTTTGTGTTTAATAAATAAATAAATAAATAAATAAATAAATAATGTATGATAATAATAGAAAAGAATAAGAAAACTTTATTTTTTTATGGTAGCTAAACCTTACGATTTTTGCATAATAATTTCAGTCAGCTACAGTAAATTTTCTATGCGGCGAAACCAATAGTTATCAAGCAGAGTTAGACCAATGCGGCTTAAAAAATCTTGAGTTACATGAGCGTGATGTGCATGCAGGTGCGTTACCGTAATCAAGCCGCCAAGTGTCAATGCGTGAGTTTGGTCGGAGGTTTTTTAGAGACATAATCAATTGAGGTAAACAAATCTCAGTGTACCATTTTGCAGTAACAGTCTTCTGTTCATCAAGAGCTATTCTCTTAATTATACCCCATTTTCCAAAGAAGACTACGACCATTATCTTTTTTATGGATCGAGACTGACAGTCGTCGGCTGTTCCTCATGTTCAAAGATCCATACCTTGTTTTTGGATTTAGATTTAGACGTTAGGAGATTGTCCACCAGCGAACATAACATGCATTTTTTTACACCTTTTCTTACCGCTTATGAAATTACATTTGCGTCGCTATTAAAACAGGGCACCACAACGTACAAACCTTTCTAACTTGAAGTTATATGTCTTTTTACCGCAAGTAGTTTCTTAATTGCGACTGTTTTCTGAGGACACTGTTCCAACATGCCGCCCGGATTGAGCATCGTCGGGCAAGCTAAATTCTCCCCTTTAGAACTGTTTATACCACCGAAACACTGAGCTCCCGTAGCTCAGTGGTGCTATCTCATGAAATAATTTTTTTAATTCACTGACACAATCATCAGCGCTCAAACCTCGCTTGTAACTATAGAACATAATTGCTCGAAAATCGTGACGCGTTAAGATCTTAAATTAATTAAAAATTCACTAATAATATTGTTGTAAGGTGTTTTTGTTTGTTAGTTGCTACTTTTTTCTAATAAGGTGTGTTATTATCGGTAACGGGTTGACTCTTATACTTTGGATAGTTTACCGATATCAACTAAACTTTCCTAGTGCTCTACTTATATGACCGGCCGTAGGGCAGGGCGAAAAAAATGTGCTCGATGGTACTTTTCTGGCGACCCTTCTGTTAGGTCGCAATTGAAATAGTATTATTATTTGCTCCCTGCGCTCGAGTGCCACGCATCCTCTTCACCCCTGGGTAAAGACGGCCCTGATAACATAGTCCCATAAACGACTTCTTACCGACTATAGTTGCTGCAGTGGGAAAATACAAATTAGAATTTAATTTCGGATTTAGTTCTGGTGAACGTCGAGATTCCAGAATTGCAGCATCTGCGTGAATAATGTTAAAAAAAGGAAAAAGGTGGATATGTTATTTGTCAACTGAAGTTAATGAGTTTCTCAAAACAGTAATTCAAAAAAACCACAAGGGCAGAACATCATTTGAGCGGCTGAAGGGTTTCAGTTTCTACTGTCCAGTAACTAGATTTTAAATGGCGATCAGTCTTGAACCTTGGACCTGGAGGTGACTGCATACCACTGCCTACATTTCACATCTATCCATCGAGCATGAACACCCGCAAATTTATTCTAACGGGCTAATAGAGCCAAACTAAAGAGGCTTGTGAGCTGTTTAAAATAATAAACTTAATAGTTAGGCACCTATTATCGTTATTTAGAAGTAATGCCATTTATTGAATTTATATTCGGCACTACATCAATCTAGAATCTATAACTAAGTATAGATAATGCCATCCACGATGACGCGCCCCATTAGTATCCCTAATCGCTTACAGTCAAAGTGTGCTACTTTCCGCTTGTGTGTTTAGTTCGGAATTTAATATTTAAATACGTGTTATCAAAGTCCACTTAACCCGCGAAAATCCCGTTCAAAAACTGTTAGCGCGCGTCATAGTGGATGAAATTGTCTATACCTAAAGTTAAGTATATTAATACACAAAACAAAAATAATTTATTACACAACTTATTTAGTATTGTTTACATATATAAGTAAACTATATTGTGCAAAGATGCTTGGCGATGTGCTTTACCCACATAAAGTCTAATAATAAAATTAATATTTTAAATTTTTCATTTCAGAGGAAAGAATATGTGCGATACGCAAAAGTGTTTCCAATGTCAGAGCTTTTAGACTTCAAGTTGCCGTCGAAGTGGTATAGGCGGGCCGTGGGCGGGCTAGAAATTCTATTCGGGTTTGCGTTAGCAGTTATACCGAATCGTAAGTAAATGTTGGCATGTTAATATTTTATATTACCTGTGCATTTTCCCGTGATTTCTTCCACAAGAAACCTATACAGAGTGTTTTTTTTAACTGGGACAGTATGAGGAAAACCGAAACCATAAGAGATACAGGGAAACTGTCTTAGGAGCCATTTGTTCTTTTTTTGTGAAAACAATTTTGGCATTTTATTTTATAGTCAAGCATGAGTTTCCATAAAAAAGGATGAAATTGATACAATAATTTGTTATGTGGTTTGACTCAGTTTTATGTAAGGATAATTTGCTTGTAAAGGAAGAAAAAAATCAGAGCAGCAGAAGTTAGTGAAATTCAATAAACGTTTTTAATTAAAATATGTTAACTTAATAAAACTAAAACTATTACTAAACTATAACTATACTATAACTCTACTGTACTCACGTTATTAAAACTAACGTAAAAGATGTTCAAAATGGCCTCCATCATGCTGTTTGCCGGTACGGGCACGTTTCAGGACACGTCTAGTGGCCTTAGGCCAATTTACAGTTAGTCTGTATTTTGAACTCTGTGGCACCTTTCAAAAATTATTCGTGCTTAGGTAGTAAGTTGGTAGGCAAAACAAATCGCTCAAGTACGTAAAGGTAAATTTATTTTTGTTTGGAAATGAATATAATAAGTCCCTACTACCTCGAAGAAACATCTAGGTATTCTATGAACTTGAAGAGTTTAAAAACTAATATATCTAGGTACTGTTGATCGTAGCAACATCTGTCACTCGCAGTAATTTATGTTGCTCAGACCAATAACTAAAGTTGCTTTAGATATTGGTCTGAGTTATGTTGTAATCAAAGAGTTCTAAGATTATATAGAGCGGACATTGGGAAAATTGTCGTACAAAAATTTTGAGCCTGTTCGTCAGTAACTCAATCTACCGTGAAATAACAAAATCCCTATGTAAACTTCATTAGAACATACTTTGACATGGTCGTAATGCGTATATTGGCATATTTCCTTCCAAAATATTGTTTTCTTTACAAAATTTAAGCATCTTGTTACACGGACATGTCAGATAAGACAGCGACTTATTACCAATTGGTAATAACTTTGGACGAAAAATTTGGTCTTGATGTCCGGTCTATAATTATACTGTTTAATGTCTTTTGTTGTTATAAAACAGTCCGTGCAAAACGTTATGTACTAACTCGCGTGTCAGTATAAAACCACACAATACATGTTGCTAATGGATGGATTGAGCTCGTGCCCATCGTACTGAAATGTCAGCGGTGCCGATCGATATCTGGCAAACATCAATAAAAACCATTTCAACTATCGGCGATTTCTAACATTTTGCTATTAAAAACATTCTAGTTTGATTGATCGTTGTTTTATATTCGTTTCAATGCCACGCATCCAGCATTTTTTTATTATGATCTGATGGATTAAAAATATAAAACTCGTGAAATGTAACTTAATGATGTTATTTTAGCTTATTGGATACAATGATATGCAATAGTTTAACTTGTCATGTTTTTTATCAATGGCTAACATACATACACACGCCCTTTATCCCCGAAGGGATAGGCAGAGGCGCAACTAGTGCACCCACTTTTCGCCGTGCGTATTCCGTCCCATGATGTGATAGGGGGCGAGCCTATCGCCATATGAGGCACAAATTCCAGACTGATTCCGGGCTGATACTGATAAGATAAATCCAATATCACTTTTCCCGACCCGGAGATCGAACCCGACACGTCAGCATTGCAATCGTACCGTAATACAACTACGTCACCGTACACCGTGGCAGTCAATCAATATATGTATCAATGGCTAACTGGTCATATATATACTTTGAAACCACACGAGATTCTTCAACGCTGAACATTCATGATTGTGAATTTAGTAAGTAAGTAAAGATCATAAAAACTCAGGTGTGAGTCACACTTGAGCTGTTACCTTTAACGGCGGCGTACTTACTCTGAAAGTGATAAGAATCTTAATTCTATCGTCAAATTTGTGCTGTTTTTTGCAGCCTAATAAAGCATATACCTACGTAAGTTTTAGTGGTTTAAATTTTTACCTGAGAAGACTACAGGCTTGCCATCTACTAAGTTCTTCATGAGAATCTTCGAGTCGAGCTGTGGACGTATTTACTTCATTATTTTACCATCTCTTTCGGGATTAAAAAACAGCACATATTTAAACTAATTTATAGAAAAAATACATCCTTACCTAAATAAACATATTCGACAGGCACTAGCGCCGACTCCAAAAAGAACTCATCTTTCATATTACGTTGCATACCTATTACGTGTTGCGTTATAATTTTGTTCATGTGAATTGCGTTACATTATACCTACATACGCATATTTACAATGAGACTTTAGTTAGGTACTAATGACTAGTTTACTGTAATGCTAGTTGGTAATTTTGTTCATTATAGTCAACGAATACATAAAATAGTCAATCTTCGGAAGTTCTCAAGAACAACTCCAATATTGATTTTTTTTAAATCGTTGTTTTTTATATATTTTAAATCAGAAACGTTTTGAGTGTGCGCATAATTTTTTATATTGTATACGAGTTTTTTTTTGATGCCAATCGATCATGTTGCTGTATAAGAGTCCAACTCGCACTAGTCCGGTTTTTTTATTATTAATATTTGTTTTGTAATTGAAACGCATATTGATAGTCAAGTTGAATGTTAACGCCTAACTTTCCTCCAACTCAATCAATTTAAGTACACATGTAAGCTCAACTAAAAGAGCACATTCTAACGAGTGTTTTTAGACCAAAATGAACTGCATACCTCAATTAAAACCGGAGATATCCTACTAATATTATAAACGTGAAAGGTTGTAAGAAAGTATGTTTGTTACTCTTTCACGCAAAAACTACTGAACGGATTTCGATGAAATTTGGTACACGGGTAGATCATGTCCTGGACTATCACATAGGCTACTTTTTATCCCGGGAAAATATAAAGCGGTGTTTTTATCCCGGAAAAACTTGAACGTGAGCGGAGCCGCGGGCAAAAGCTAGTAAACAAATAAATCTATAAAAAACTAAGAAATGTACGCGATGAAATCGCGTTTAAGCATAACTTGAAAGACGTAAGGTAATTTTTGATGATTGATGACAAATCTGTCATCATTAGCTATCATTAGAAAAAAAAGTATATAGGTGGTATAGATTGGCCGGACGAACAAGTAATAGATTTCATAAATTTTCTTAAATATACTCCAACGCAAACAATTTAAATTGGGAATAAAGTCAAATGAAAGAGCCTGTTTCAGCGAGTGTTCTTAGACCAAAATGAACCACGTACCTCTATCTATTAAAACCGAAAATATAGAGAAAACTATGAAAACATAAGCATTGTACAGGAGGGAATCGCGTTTCTGTGTAACTTGAGAAGAGAATTAGTTAGATGATTTTTAATGCTTGATGGCAAATTTGTACATCAAGACCTTTCATTAAAAAAAAAATATCCAATCGGTTGGATAGAATAGCCGGACGGACTCGCAATAGATTTTTTTAAATATATTGAACTATTTCCCCGCTTCAAATGGTTTCTGATTTTAAATAATATTAAAAAAACATTCAGAATCGCAGCTGTCCTGAGTACTTCCAAGTAAAATGCTTCATTGGCTCCACTAAAAAGAATGATCGCATCTTGATGTAGGATTCCAATGCATTATCAGACCAGGAATGTAATCAAGATGGCTTCGAATTTCCATGGGCCGTCGTAACCAATATATGAGTTGTTCCATTTTCTATGTAAAAAATACGCTCTAATACACATTTCAAAACAGTAAGTAAATCAAATAGTAATAGGTAATTCCACAAAAATACATTAAATCGGACAGGCACACGTATGCCGAGAGACGATTTTCAATGTCAGTGTCGTTTATTTCCAGATAAACTAAAGAATGCGGCGAACGTAGGGCTGGTGCTGCTGATGATCTTGGCGGCGTACTCGCACGTGATGGTGGGCGATCCGTTCGACCGCTGCGCACCCGCCCTCGTGTTTTTCTTTATGCTCAGTGGAAGATTCGTTGTATGGTATGAATTTTAATTTGATTATTGCAATCCAAACAAGACTATAGACGGCGTACCTTTCGGTTCCATTAAGTTGTGCCGACCTGTGCTTATTCTTGAAATGTGATTTGGATTTCTTGAATACAATACACCGGAAGCAACAATTTGTTACCCCAACAGCTAGGACCTACCTCTTTCAGTTATGTATAGATACTTACCTTCAGCATTAATTATATTATCAACTTTGACAGTCTTTGATCAATATATTAACAATCTGTGTTCGGACTGACCCAGTTTATTTTGAAGCTGTAAGCTTATTAGTAGATTAATTACGAGAGATACGTGTTCGTGCTGAATGTCATTTACCGATAGGTTAGTCATCAATAGAAATCTTTGTTGGCAACATATATTGAAAACACCTGTGTCGACCACTCTACAATATTGGCTGTAGATGAACATTGATAATTTCTTAGCCATTATCAACATTTTATTGTTGCGTCGTATTCATAATTTAGGAATGATAATATTAAGCATTAATGATAGGTACAGCGTGGTGGACTAAGGCCTAAACCCTCTCAGTGGTAGAGGAGACCCGTGTTGAGCAGTGGACAGTATATAATACAGGGCTGGTATATGGTACCTACCATAGTGAACCTTACACTATTGAAATTTAAATTATGTACGCAAACCCCGTTCAGATAAGACAGTCAATGAAGATGAGTGTCTAGGTCATAAATCAGGCATACGGCTAGTGTCGAACTGTGTATAATTGACTTATATAGGCATTCTTAGATTAAGTTCAAAAAGGACATGAATTAATATCTGTGATCGAAATTTTATTAGGTACCTACATAAATCAAAAGATTTTTGTTGTGACACCATGTCGCATTTAAAATATTAGTAAGACAACAAACTTTTAAGACTTAAAATTAATCTGATAAAGTGTCATTCATAGTCTGTGGAACATAATAATATAGAATGTTCCGATTATAGGCATTGGCGTAGCTATGTCGTTTTCCAGAAGGGTTAGTGTCCTAGACTTAAAAAATAAAATGACATCTGTGTACATACCGATATGAAAAATAATTTTAATTAAATTTAATTAACTTCTCTAGAATATATGGTTCTTAAAATAGCAATAACATATGATTGAATAATTGCAAAATATTGTTCGTTTTAAAAAAATATTGTAGTAGTAGGCTGCCCCAAAATCCTCGGGGTGGGCACCACGCAATTCTGGGGTAGGCACGGCCCCCATCCTATATATTACGAGGTTTACGTCATCTTCATTTTATAGGAACCATTAGTTGTAAATCATTATGTAAATAGGTATACACTTATCAATAAACTTAATCCCAGAATTTAGACAGCTTTACTAACTTGAACATTATTTGAAAAACTTTGCGTCAGTCGTGAATTATTATAATTATTTAAAAAAACTATTATTGCGTTCAATATTTCTCTATTAATCTACGTACACGATGAGCCCACACCGATTTGTTGCATTTATCTATCATGAGCTAAAACAGCTGTTTTGTCTCAAACGAAACACTGTTTACTTAGCGTGGGAAAGTTTATTTTTTATAATGTTCATGGAAATGCCAATCTTGTAATCGGATATTCCAACTATACAGATAAATATTTTATTTGGAGCCCGGCTAGAAGCCCGTGGGCAGATATGATTGACGTCAATGCTCCAAGTCAAAATTAGCTGCAACTGCTTCGGCTTATGATGACATGATATTGTTATAAAACATAATATAGCGTGTTAGGAGAAGATGAGATGTTTGTTCCGCCCAGCGTGAACATAAAGCAGTCGTTAAACATCTTCAATCGGTTTATGAAACCGCGAAAACCGTCAATGTGTGGTTTGAGAGTAGAAAATCGTAAACTGCACTTCTCATCGGTTAGACCTTAAGGTAGTAGCACGGGCACCTTGGTCAAATTTTATGTCACGTAAACATCAGTTACAAAATAAAATTAGTGCTATCGTACAGCGGAGCATCGCGCTGGCAAAGCGCCAGGGAATCTGCTATGACGAGCGCCGTCGTGTCGCGTACATATATAATACGAGTTTCAGATGATTTCAGAGTCGAACTGTTTAAACTGTTACCGTATGTCAAAAGTCACAGTCCAATATCGAAAATAACCCTATTATAAATGTTAGTTTCCAAAGATAATAAGACTGCCTCGGTGGCGTAGTTGTATTACGGTACGATTGCAATGCTGACGTGTCGGGTTCAATCCCCGGATCGGGAAAAGTGATATTGGATTTTTCTAATCAGTATCAGCTTGGTGTCTGGAATTTGTGCCCAATAAGGCGATAGGCTCGCCGCCTATCACATCTTGGGACGGAATACGCAAGACGAAAAGTGGGTGCACTATTTTAGCCTCTGCCTAACCCTTTGGGGATAAAAGGCGTGAGTACGTGTAAAGATGTCTTAAAGTTTTTAGTGAAACACGCATAAAACGTTGAATTGATTTCAATGAAATTTAGAACGATTGCCTTTTGGCAATGATGGACCAAGCCTTGGTTATAACATAAAGGTAACTTTTTATCTCGGAGCATTATTCAGAAGAGCTTTTATTTCGGAAAAATATATTCACGTCGGCGGAAACTCGATCAAAAGCTAGTATTCTACAAATGGCACTATACCAAAATTTAAGTCGGGTATTGATTTTAAGGAATGTTAAACTGCATTCCTTAAACTCAAGGTAAACCATAAAACTTTTATGTGTTCGTTATAATACCTTGGCTGGTTACCAATGAGCGTTAATTACACTAGTATACCTACACAATACTTATTTTTCGCAAATTCCCAGGCCAAATATACAGGATACAGTACACTACAATTTATTAAATGTATCCCTTCCTAGCCGATTTCGGCCACGGCGGCCTATCGCAACGGAGATCAGCCAGGTACGCAGGAGTTATTATAGTGCACAAGTTTGTGCGCAAAACACAAGTGCACTCGCTATTCCTTCACTGTCATAGTTCGGTGAGACGGCAATCCGACATGACCGGAGAGAGATTAGGCGCAGGACCAACGGCTTTACGTGCTTTCCGAGGCACGGGGTATCACACTGACATCTTCCTGACTCCGAGCTAAGTAATTTTTAAGATGGAAAAACCCAGTCACTACGTTTTTGGCTCGACCCAGGATTCGAACCCAGGATCTCAGCGCGCAAATTGGACACGTAACGCGTACGCAATACAACTTCGCCACCGAGGCAGTCATTTAGTTCGATTTATGGAATAAGATAGTCGGGGCAGGTATTTCTTGCTCATATTTCTATCCGCATGCGGAATCAGTACCATTGTAAAATCTGTGGAGGTTTTAGAGAAAATAGTACAATCGGAAAATGGAAAAATAAGATATTTATACGATTTTTTTTTAAATCGAAAGATACAGAAATATAAATGATCGCATAAGACTTTTACGTAGGCTCTGTTTTGATTCTAAAGATCAGTGACCTTTCACCATTAATTTAACCGCGAAAAAAGCGTATCTATAGTCGTAAAATCGAATTATTATTTGGTACTCATTGTTGCTTGGAATCGTTTCGTATCGACCTCGAATGATGCAAGAAACGCATCCATCAAGCATATAAATCTTATAGCGGTCACAAACACCGCGACATATTGATGGACTTTAATGTTCGTTCAAATCGCACTGAGAAATTGGGACATGTGTGTCGCAACACTGATATCTCTTAGTATCTGCAAACGAAACAAAGTATTTATATTTTTGTTATTTACTTTAGGTATCAAACCGCTCGCCGGGAAGAACTAGAGAAAGCTGCAGCCACGCAGAATGGGAACGGCCTCAAGAGGGAATGAGTGAATACGTTGCAGATGTCTGATGACCGAGAGAACGACAAACAAGTTTTAATTTGTATACTTAAACACAATTGATATGAGCAATGGCCTGCCTCTACAAACCCGTGGATCGCAACATTGTTTTTCTTAACCAGTTCTGGTCTACATAAAAACGCTGTGATTGTGCTAGTCAAAACAAAGATTCAGGCAGACAAGTATTTGTAATTTATTTATATATGTGTAGATCAGTACACTGGTGCTGGTGGATATTATTAACGATGCAAAGCTAGACCACCTGGCTGTTTAAATTTAGCCCGCGATCGCGACTTACGGCCATTCCCAATATTTAATTTATAGGTCACGATACACGATGGATAGCTGCACTTTCTTCGAACATCACTTAGTTTCTATCTACGAGTGGAGGCTGCGATTATTTTTAATTTACTATAATATGTTTGGTACAGAGTGATAGATAAGTATCAAATCTATCTCAGCCTTCGTTTATGATGTATTTATATGCAAGCTGTTAAAAATATTGGGAAACCTAAACTTTATTTTAAGGGTTGTTTATTTTTAATAAGTAAGCTATTGAAGCCTTTTCGTTAGACAGCAAAGAAGAATAATCGCTGATATCAAGAATAGGTGGTACCGCCTATCGTCAGTAAAATGTAAGATTGATAAAATTGTCTATCTGAGTGAAAGAAAACCATGATAAATAGAATAATGGGAACGGCCTTTTGTTTGTAAACTGGTCAATGCTCCTCAGTTAGGGTCTTAGCGTACGTAACGTGGTTTTTCTCGTGCCGGGCGGGACGGGTCACGGCACAAATTTTAATTGGTAATTACATAGATTAAATAAAATACTAGGTAAAAGAATACTGCAGTAACAAAATCAATACATATAATAAAATTACAGATTTCCGTGTTTGTACATAAAATATTTAAAACTACTAGGAAGACCCGAGATATAGATAACATAACGTAAATAATAATAAATATACGTAAACACAGAAAGGACATCACTGGAAAAAGTATCAGCAAGACCGAAATAAAAAAGTAAATTTCAGTAGAAAAATACATGACCAACTTTTCCCGGTTGAACGTATGTTTTAAAACAGTGCGTGTCACGTTCCGCCCCGTCTGGGGTTTCATCAGGTTACATAGGGCGGTATTAAGAAATCAATCTCACTTTTGAGTAAAATCTCAAGTAGACATTTAATGTATTGAACTATTTAAAACCAAGCTTAAGCTCTCATTTAAGAGCCTGTTCTCAGCTGAGCAAGCGCTGTTACACAAACAAAACTTAGCTGTCAAAATCTGTCATATTCTCAGCGACTAACGCACAGAATAATGTGGACTAACGGCTCATACACATAAACACGACACGGCATCGCGCCGTCCCACGACGCGATGCCGTGTCGTGTTTATGTGTATGAGCCGTCAGCTGATATAGCACTTCAGAGCGATGAAGTTACATTTATGAATACCGCCCATAGACTGCTACCCTTAATGTATACTTAATTTGTACCTTAAAGTGATATTAATTTAAGCGATACATGCTAAGCTCATTTTGTATGTCGTGTGAGTGTTTGTTTAGGGTCGAGAGTACTGCCACTTGTAATGGTAATTTTAGGGAATATTTATTGCACGATATAGATTAACAAGCACTTGATAATGGATATTGTTTGCTCAATCATAGACATAAACGTCATCGCTTCTTATTAGATTTAATTAAAGTTTTGGATACAACAACTTTGTATCCATTGCCAATTTGTAGTAAAACAAAATAAATTTAGGCTTGTAATTAATACTTCGGCTATTTATACATAGGTACGATTGGATTAATTCTATTATTAAAATGACATCTATAATAAAGTAATTTCTAATTAATTCGAGTAGGTATGTGTGTGATGTGACGTATTCCAGCGTGTGAAAGTAAAGTAATAAATTTTAAAAATATTTGTTTGTTTTATTTACATACCATGTTTTTACTGCTGAAAATAATTTGCGGTTAGCTGTAAGGTGGCTGAAAGCAGCACGGTTTATTTAGATGATGCTGTTTTATTTAAAGCGCATAGCTAGCGTAGTTTAGCGTCGTGCCAAAAAATGTAAAATTTGGTTTTACAAACATGCTAGTTCAATCTTATATTATAGGTATCTAAGCTGTATAGTCGCTGGTACCTATCTATATTTTTCAAACGTATCTAACGAAATCCAATAGTTAGTAAAACTTCGGGTAACAATTTTTTTGCGATGGTGAGTAGGAACCTAATCAACGTATTATTTTCACATTGTGGCGATAAACAGTCTGCTCTGTGGATTAGGTTTGGTCTTCTTCTTCTTCTTCTTTTAAAAATGGGTCCACCGTGTCATCGGTTAAAGGTTTGGTCTCTTCTGCACTTACATTATACGAGTCACGAAATGAACGACAGACTGACAGAGACGGTGGCAGGTGGTGGCAGGCCCATAGACCAAAGATGTTATGGAGTTTAGTTCCTGACCGACCCAGATGATGCCATCACTCTGGCCATCCAAAGAAAGGACGAGTTATTGAAACTCTTACACTCCTCAAGACCGCTGTACCGTCCTCGCCGCGTCCTCCGGTGTCCCGACCCAGTTGCAGTTCCGGTCCGAATGCCGATGAAAGCAATGGATAGATTGGTGTATTACACCGCTAAAATAGCCTAATCGCTGATGTCTCAATCATCTTCCAACGACCACCCTGAGCCGAGGCTCTTACCCCACTTAGGGGGTGCCCTCAGCGTGGTCGTTTAAATGTAAAGGGTTGGAGCGCCTAAAGCGTTCGCCTGAAAGTCCGGTGTGATCACAAAAGCCGACTCGCGTCAGGCTACTGACTGAAAGCCATGCAAAAAAAAGAGTTCAGTAACCGTAACCGAAACTATGGGATATCTGAAAAATAAATCTATCCGTAACCGAATCTGATATTAAAGTTTCGAATAATTTCGGATAGGTGCAAAGTCTAAATGAGACACGTTTTTGTTTTTGCTCGGCCGAGCTGACAACTAGCCGCGCGTGTCCCTTGCATTCATAACTAGTTATTTATTGTGGGATTACATAAAAATTTTTTTTGCAATTTGCTCAGTTTTAAAACTGTCGAGTTCAATATAAACACAATTGCTCTCTCATCTCTGAGGCTGAGCAGTAGCAATATCAATATGTTTTCCTTGTAAGTAATAAAATTCAATAAAAAACAGAAAGGGACGTTAAGCAGTGCGCTTTGTTATTTAGGACCGTAGACAAAATGGCTTTCTATATTCGATAAGTCTATCATTCTCATAATAAATTTGTTGTTTCTATTAGGCTAAACAATTATTGTAGTAAGGCATTTTCTCTACGGCCCTAGGGGTATAAAACAATCCCATGAACGCATAAATTATGTATCGATTAAACGATTTATTAAAAACACTTATTTTTATAAGCAATGATTTATTTTCAGGATTAACAAAAATATTAACATACATAAACAGTAAATTATTATTTTAACAGCATTTTAATTAAAATCAATTAGTCTGTACATTTAAATTAAGAAATTACTTGACCAAATTGTCCTCAAAGCTCGTCCTATTGCTTTCGGAATTATTTTAAATTTCACGATTACAGCCAAGCTCTTTTGGGAACTATACTGTACTTGTCTGACTTGACTGTCTCCCAGCGATGAATAACCTTATCACGTGTATATTACAAATAATGAGCGATTTCCATGCAGTGGCGGCGTAGCATAGGTTGGCACCCGGGGCGGTTTTCCATCTAGCACCCCCCACCCCCAAACGAAATATGATAATAAACACTAAATTGAATGTTGTAATTCCTTTTCCCATGCAGTGCTCTTTCAATTTTCCTTGGCCATACAAGTGAGTTGAAGTTGTCACCCCCTGGTGCTTCCATGTAATCTACCCATATGACGGATTTCCCCGTTTTGAAGGGAAAATCCGTCTAGGGGCCAAGTTTTAAAAAAAGTGGTCTATCTTGATTCTAAAGTTAGCTAAATTAAATATCATATATGTATATTATAAAAGATCAATAAATTCTTAAGTGCGTTAAACCTTCACATAGGTAAAAAGACAAAATGTTATTGAAATATGGGCCAACCAATGTGAGGTATTCAAAAACTATGCCTCAATTAGCCCCCCTGACCTTATTTCCTTTTATAAAATACTAGCTTTTGCTCGCTGTTGAAAAAGTTTTTCCGGGATAAATCCTGCTTTATATTTTCCCGGGATAAAAAGTAGCCTATGTCCTTTCTCAGGCTCTAGACTATCTGTGTACTAAATTTCATTTAAATCGGTTCAGTAGTTTTGGCGTGAAAGCGCGACAGACAGACAGAGTTACTTTCGCATTTATAATATTAAGTAAGGATTTAAATATACTGGATTTTCTTGGCTACGCTTGTTATAATAAATATCTAAGATGAAGTCTCTTAACGACTTTATTGTTACAAATGCTTTTTAACTGAAACTTTATGACAGTATTAGGGATGGGCACTACAAAATAATATTTTTGAAAACAGTAAATTTTTCGATTTCAGAAGCTCACATAAGTAGTCTAAGATTGACTACACAATATAATGCTGTAAATTTCATCCATTGGTGGTAATGTCGTATATGCGCATTAATATACGTTCATATAAGATATAGATTTAATTTTATATAAGCTATGATCCAATTAATCTGATATTTCAAGCAGGATCCCGTCCAGTCTGAAGCAACTCTAAGGCACTCCTCAGATTATTGATAGCTGTTTTAACATCGTCATAATTGAGAGCACTTCCAGCCCACTTGCAATACTTCTGGGCCTTTGCTATTTGATCCGGCGTGAGTTGTGGTAGATTCAACGAGCTGTCACCGTAGAGTGTTGAAGGCTGCGGAGACTGCGGTTGCTGTGACGGATCGTAAGGCACAAAACCACCTGGATTAGGATCGGGCGTGTACGGGACGGGTGGCAACTGGGAAGCAGCTCTCATAGCAGCATTTGGGTCTGGCAAAGAATTGTTGAAACTGCTAGGCGGCACAACTGGAAGTGTCGCTGGTGGAGTAGAGAACCCTGGAGCTTGAGGGACGTTCGCTGAAGCAGCTTGATCATCACTTGAGGCACCTCCTTCACTTTGTTCTCCTTCTTCAGACTGCATTGGGCCTATCAAGTATGTAACATGTCACTCTTTAAAAAAAAACAACTTTAAAATGAAACCCCGAGATATTATTTTCCACAATATGTTTACTGATTTTTTGAATACTTAAATTAAATGCTATTTAATAAAAAATATTTTAAACCTGTAAGATATACAGATAGGTTAGTTACGATATCTACCTGGGACTGGTGTTTCTCCGTTTTTTAAGCAGTTGTGAATATACGCCGCCTTCCATTTGGCATATTTCCTATTTTGAGCAGCCTCATCTGTTAATTCGCCGAATGTTGTCAGAACATCGTAAATCATACCCGCAGTGTAAAAAGCTTTCACTATATTCCTGAAAGCAACAATTTCTTTGTGTCTTAAAAATTATCTTAAAAAGGTTGTGTTTATTTATAGACTGCCTAATGGAAAACAATGTGATAGGAGAATAAGGCCCATATTCGCAAACATTACTTGGCTAAGTATAGAGCAATGCCTTGAAAATAAGTCTGTTCTCCTGGGAAAACAAGTAGCCTATGTCCTTCCTATGGTCTCAAACTATCTACATACATATGTATTATTATTTTTCCAAGTACAGGGTCTTATAATAGGTGGCATCAATAGATAAAGAGGTGGAGTTGCTTGTGCATCAATCTATACTTAATATTATAAAGCTGAAGAGTTTGTTTGTTTGGTTGACCGCTCTAAACTGAAATAAAAGCTGAATTGTCATACCAGCACTTTTCACACATAACGGCCTGACCTTCAACAGGCTAAGTGCGCAAAAAGGAGCCCCTCAACAGAACCAGTACTTTTATATTGTCCCACCATAACAAGATAAAAATCTTTTAAAACAGAGTGTAAAAATGAACTGGCTGCATAGTCCCATACATAAAAAATATTCAATAAAAATTAACAAATACTCACTTGCTATAATTCTGTTCTCGATCTTGTTTGTCAGCAAATAAAAATAATCTCAAGGCATAGTTTTCAAGATGAGCCTGTGCTGCCACCTCAATTGTTATGGCTTCATTATCCGTATGGGTTTTTTTCACTTCTTCCAACCAGTCCATTAAAGCTGCAAACCATAAAGAATAGTAAATAGTTGATAATATGACTGCTTATGTAACTTATATAACCTATTTAACAATATACATATAGTACTGGTGGTAGGTCTCTCATTATGTAAGAGGCCGTCTGGGTGGGTACCACCGCAATGTCTATTTCTACCGCCAAGCAACAGTGTGCATGCACTGTTGTGTTTCGGTTTGAAGGACATTGTAGCCAGTATAACTACTGGACATAATGAGACTTAACATCTTATGTCTCAGGGTGACGAGCGCAGTGGAATGCCACACAGTACTTTGTTAGTCAAGGTGCTGGATGGTGTTGCTACTGTTTATGGGTGGTCGTATCGCTTACCATCAGGCGAACGGCATGCTCGTCTCGTCATTAAATGCAATAAAAAAAAAAAAAAAAAAAAAAAAAAGTAAAACAAATGACGTATTAATAAATATTTACCCACACAGAAGTCTGTGCAGTCATTAATAAACAGTCGCCACACAATTGGTATTTCATGCCTTTTATTCACAAATATCTATTTGACTGGGCTTCTAGAATTTCCTAATCATATTGAGGGGTGAAAGGCTATTTGGCTTAAGCAACATTTTTGAAGTTATACTTCTTTTGGCGCGTTACAGAAAAATGATGAGAGTAAATTTTAACGATGCGCGTGCACACCGTCACTAAAAACCGACACCCTGAAGTTAGCTATAGTCAACATTTTAGTTTTGAACGCAGAATAAGGTGAAAGATATTGAAGTTATACTTCTTTTGTCACATTGTTTTAAAAGATTTTTATCTTGTTACGCCAAAGAAGTATAACTTCTAACGCGTGTACATAACTTTTTTTTTTATAAAGTTATATATATATGTCAACTACCGCCTCATTGCTCTAATCAGTCATGCCAGCAAAATTCTGCTGCACATCCTAAATGAACGGCTGAAAGCTTACCTGACACGAGAAATCGCGCAAGAGCAAGCTGGGTTTGTGAAGGGAAAGGGAACCCGGGAACAGATTCTACTAGTTCGTCAAATCATCGAGAAGGCTCGAGAATTCAATAAGCCAACTTACATATGCTTTGTTGACTTCTCAAAGGCGTTTGACTCTGTGAAATGGCCAATATTGTGGAAGACGCTTCTAGAAATGGGCACACCAAAACATCTTGTGCACCTTCTCAGGGGTCTCTACGAAGAAGGAACTGCTTCGGTACGAACGGATGACCTTCTTTCACATAGCTTTCATCCCAGCGCGGGCGTCCGCCAAGGATGTATCATATCGCCGCTCTTATTCAACATCTACACAGAACTTGCGATGCGTATTACTCTCGAAGACTGGACCGATGGCGTTGCGATTGGTGGTTACAAAATCGCAAATCTTCGCTACGCCGATGATACAACCTTGTTTGCGACTAGCAAAAGCCACATGGAAGAACTACTGCTCAAGATGGAACGCGTAAGTCTTACATTTGGATTGAAGATTAATCGGAGTAAGACCAAGGTTATGATTGTGGACCGCGCTAATGTCAATGCACCAGGAGTAACACAAATTGCGAATTGCGACGTAGTTCAGTCGTATGTTTACTTGGGTGCTTTGATATCAAACAATGGTGGTAGCGTGGACGAAGTGAAACGACGCATGGCGATGGCTAGAGGGGCAATGGACAAACTAAAGAAAATATGGAGGAATCGTAACATAACAAAGGCCACTAAGATCAGGCTCGTTAGGGCACTTATATTCCCCATATTTCTGTACGCAGCTGAAACATGGACGTTACGCGAACTGGAAAAGAAAAAGGTGGATGCTCTAGAGATGTGGTGCTGGAGAAGAATGCTTGGGATATCATGGACTGAATTCCGCACAAACCTTTCCATTCTCCAAGAACTCGGCATCAAGCAGCGTTTATCCGAGTTAGTACAGTCCCGTATACTAACATTTTTCGGTCATATCTCGCGGCGGAATAATGACTCCATAGAGCGTCTAGTCGTTCAGGGCAGAGTGGAAGGAAATAGACCTCGTGGTAGGTCACCAATGAGGTGGACCGACCAAATAAAATCAGCAGTAGGAGGCCCTGTACACGAATGTACCCGATTGTCGTCTAACAGAGACAGATGGAGAGATATCGTGCGGCGAGCTACATCATCGTTTGAACACAAATAATAGTGACCACGACCGTTCTGTCAAGAGCGAAGCGAAGAAGAAGAAATATATATGTAGAATAAGAAAAAGATACTGATTCCAAATATATATAGCTTATCCCAAAAAAAATACACTTAAGCCAAATAGCCTTTCACCCCTCAATATGTATTTTATAATCTCTGATTGGTAATGTTAATTTTCTCTTTCTCAATGGTAGCCCGGCTATAAAAAGAGGATGAATACTTATTTATTTGCACTATTAGGGTCGTATTAGAGCATATTGAGATGTATTCATTTCAAGGACCATATCTTAAATAGCAAAAAAGTATAATCATATATTTATCTTACCCATCAAAACTTTTGTTTCTTCTGGAGTTTTTTTGCTAGTGAGCTTAAGTCCCACCTGTAATGCGTGAAGTCTGCACCAATAAGCCACAACTGGATCTCTAGCGTCATGTTCCGTAGCTGTCTTCAAATAATGCTGTATACTTTTCAAACTCGGTGGACACTCAGGGATATTTGCCATTGCTAATTACTGCAATACGTAATTTTAGGTATTAGTTATTTCGGGTCGATAACTTGACATGACAAGAAACAGATTTTATGGCCGAAAAAAGTTACCTTTAACGAAATTCGTTTAAACAATGTTGAAGGAATATATCCTTAGAATTATTTGAGTGGATGAGTAATTCCGTAAAATATAAATATATTCACACAGTATCAACAAATGCCAGATTTGAGATTTGAGTAGTGATGCGCAAAGAGTATTATATGCATTGGGTGATGCGCAGAGACAAATAAACTGTGATGCGACTCGAGTGAAAAAATATTGACTCGAGACCATATATTCAAGTTACTCTATGCTCGAGACCATTTGCACTTTTTTTTTATTGCCTTGAATGACGAGACGAGCATGCCGTTCGCCTGATGGTAAGCGATACGGTCACCCATAAACAGTAGCAACACCATGCAGCATCTTGAGTTACAAAGTACTGTATGGGATTCCACTGCGGTCGTCATCCTGAGACATTAGATGTTAAGTCTCATTATATCCAGTTACACTGGCTACAATTTCCTTCAAACCGAAGTACAACAGTGCATGTACACTGCTGCTTGGCGGTAGAAATAGACATTGCAGTGGTACCCATCCAGACGGACTCTTACATATGAGAGACCTACCACCAGTGGCCGAGTCAACTCGGCGCTAGTGATGCGACTCGAGTCGTGTTTTTACTCGAGTGAATCGAGTGAGTTTGCGAAACTCGTACTCGAGGGAAAAAATATTGACTCAAGTCAATTTGCACTCGAGTTGCCGAGTCAACTCGGCGCACCGAGTAGACTCTCGCTGAACCTTACTTCACTAGTGAATTGTCAAGTGTCAACGTCACAAACGTCAGTGCTGCCTATTTAGGTAAATATTTATAATTTTAATACTCGACGAGTAGCGAGGGAAGTGAGCAGGGACGTAGTGTAGCTGGGGTAACGCATTTTTTCGAAAATGTAGCATGAAATTCAATTTACTTTGCTACTACTTTACTTTATATACTATACAATTTACTTTACTAATTTAGGGTTAAATTCTCATAACCGCGTCGAGTTTTATTTCGGTATAGTAGTGAGCATAACATAACTTTTTATTTTTAGCATTTTTTTTGTTAAATTTAGCATTTTTCTGAATGGTTGATAACGAAACGCCGACGTTAATCGTTATCAGTTATCTGTATTCCAAGCGTAGCTTCTAAAGTAATCTGAATTAATAAAGGTTTTAAAAACTGCTATAAAAATCTCACTCGAGTTGCATGGCGTCAAAATACAAAATATTTAACTCGAGTGACTCGAAAACTTGAGTACAACTCGAGTAATGTACTGAAATTACTCGAGTGACTCGAGTCATAAAATCCTATTCGAGTCGCATAACTACTCGGCGCACCGAGTAGCCTTGGTGACCGCTAGAAAATGCTAGAAGTCGCTAATTCTCTCGACACTGTCTACGTCGCGAACGTTATTACTACCAATTTAACATTTTATGGCTAATTCAGCATTTTTCATGTGATAGAGCCTTAGAGCATTTAGTTGGTGACATCCCTCTGTGTTTACTATAAAACTTTGAGTATTCCAAATGCTCAAAGCTATAATAGGATCAAGGATAGGATCTATGAATATTATGTACTAACACTAGGTAGTATTAACTAGTATTTAGCAAATAGCAACATTTCACTCAAACGTCATTTTGTCAGTTCAGAATTTGGAGTAAGCTGATGGATATTGGGCAATATCAAAGAGTATACTGTATAATATATACCATACTACGGAAAGGCAATATTATTTTCTTTTTGAATGTTACATAGTGTTATGAGACGTGACTAAAATCCAGTAAAAGTTTCATTTTCATAAATACGTAAAATATGTAATGATTGTTATGTGACGTTCAAATATATTTTATTAGTATGTTTTCAATACAATTTGCTTTGTCGTTTGCGAGCATGAAAACAGTTTGTACAATATAAATATTACGTACATGTCGTTGTTATTCGAATTGTGTGAGAGCACGATGCCTGTTCAACAAATAAATGTGAAGAACTCGTCTGATATAGAAAGTTGGGAATGGGGCGGAGGAGGCGGCAGAGAGACGATCCGAGCTGGTTCTGGAAGCAGTCAGACCTCGTGCAGTAACTCTAGCGGAGACATCTGCCGAATATGTCACTGTGAGAGCGAAGCTCACAATCCTTTGCTTGCACCATGTTACTGTTCAGGTGAGCTGTTTATTTGTATTTATTTTGTCGGAAATGTAACTGATTCATTTCCACTAACATAATTTCGTACATATTGTTATATTATGCGTCTTATTTTTGTAGTCTCGGCAAAGTAGGCTATGAATTCTATAATTTTAGCCATTAATCTTGTTAGGCAATGAAAACTTGAGTAGGATTTGTTAAAAAAACGAGTAAATTGCCTTGAACTACTATTAGTTTTTGTGGCATGTTAGTGAGGTTCTAACTAAGCGGAAGTCATAAACTATTAAATATGTTCTTGCGCCACCTGACATTATCCCCCTTTATCCATGGTGGTTTAATGTTGCATACTTTTATGCATGTTGTAAAAACAATGTGGCTTTGTTTTGACCATGAGGCCTGGACCTGGTTTTTACTGTATAGCCTGGACTCCAGTGCCACCTATTAAAAAAAAACAGACAAAATATAATTGTTATTTCCTATGGAAGTAAATTACCGGGATAAAAAGCCTATGTATTAATCCAGCACATGGTTTATCCATACAAGCCAAATTTCATCCAAATCCATTCAGCTGTTGCTGTGTTGTCTTAGAAGAAATGTTCAAACATTTTCACAAACTTTCGCATTTATGATATCTATACTAATATATAAAGCTGAAGAGTTTGTTTGTTTGTTTGTTTGAACGCCCTATCTCAGGAACTACTGGACCGATTTTAAAAATTCTTTCACTAATAGAAAGCTACATTACTCCTGAGTGCTATAGGCTACTTTTTATCTCGGAAAACTTTCCACGTGGGCGGAGCCGCGTGCAATGCTAGTTAGTAAGATAAGAAGTAAGATTTCTGTGCTCATGTTATACAATATTATTGCATGGTATTGTACATATTCTGTCAGATTTTTTCTTTCCAAAAAAAAAAATCTGACAGAATAAGAACAACAACAAAGAAGCATACCAAACTAAAGGATGTTACAATAACAGTCAGAAAACTAAAGTGGAAATGGGCTGGACACATAATTAGAGGAAACGACAAATGGAGTAAGACCGTCAATCATTGGTATCTTAACAGTGGGACAAGGAAACGAGGCAGACCATCCAAACGCTGGGCTGATGAGATCAAAGCAGTTGCAGGCAACTTGTGGACTAGAACTGCTAGGAATAGAATCTTATGGAGACAGTTGGGAGAGGCCTTTGCCAAAGGGCAAACAGATACGTCATAGTGCTAAATATTAGTTTAAGTAATTTGTAAAAAAAAAAAAAAAAAATCTGATTAAAGGCCAATAATAATAAATAATAATAAATTGTACATATTATGTGACACATTAAATTTTCTTTTTAAACTACACCTGTTCACTGACATTTGATCCACATGCAATTTTTACTTATTTTAAGTGTATATTAATAAATACTTTTAATAGCTTTGCATATAAGTATATGCAAGAGACGGACAACAAAGTGATCCAAGGTGATATAAGGGTTCCATTCGAACCCTAAAAAGGTCCTGCAACTAACCACCCTGGCTTTCCGCTCACCGTAGGGGAGCCCTTGTATAGCCCGAGGCTCTGGGACCCAATTGCTTGCCCCGTTCGCCCCTGCCCCGATTGTGCCAAGTATAAAAAATAATTATAATAATGATTTTTGTAGTTTAAACTCGGTAATTATTTTTACCAAAATAAGACCATGTAATTTATCACGCATATCATACTTACATTATATATATTTATATTGTACATATTCACGGTTTTCAGACTTTTTCCTTTACATATGCTGTGAGATCTTGCTTCTTGCCAAATTACACGATTCTAGGTCAACAGGAAGTACTCTATAAGTTTTAATTCCCTTGCGAAATCGCAAAATATGCGAAAATATGCGATATATACATATTTTTTGATCGCGTCGACTTAAAATTTTGATTCTTTCACAGCTGAAAGACACCTTAGACTCTAGTATTTGATATAAACTTCAATTTAATATCTTTTCGTGTTCCTGAGAAAAAGGGTCTTGACAGGAGACAGACTGACAAGAAAGTGATCCTATAGGGGTTTCTTTTTCCTCTTGAGGTACGGAACCCTAAAAAAGCCAATTTACTATTACAAACTTTTGCCTGATTTTCCGAATCCAATATTATGCTTTTGGGGTTGATTGTAAACAACATAATCTCCTTAAAATTACCAACTTCAATCAGAATTTTGAATTACAAACCACTGCGGGACATTCCACTGCACTCATCATCCTGAGACATAAGATGTTAAGTCTCATAATGCCCAGTAATTACATTGGCTACAATTTCCTTCAAACGAAAACACGATAGTGCATGCATACTGCTGCTTGGTGGCAAAAATAGACATATTATCCATAATACTACCAACTTATGACTTGGCGGCATGGTCTTTGACCTTAGCTGGTTCTGTATGGAGTATGGACCAATAGAAAGAAAATGTTATTTACTTGCTTAGCAAGTTAAAACTTTTATCTGCAGGCAGAATAAACTGCAAGTTCACTCCACAAGTTGTCAAATGGTGTTTATTATTTATACAGGCGAGTTATGCAAGCATCAAAATATTGCAGATATCAGCTTGCCGTGACTGTATACACAGTAAAAATAGTTTGCGGAAATTAACTTCTGCAAGTTTTCTTGCTAATCTAAACTCCGCTTTAGAATTCTATTTGGGTAGCTTGTTTTTTCTGGCCTTTATGTACACGGGAGCTGTGTTATTTTGTCGACGATTTATGTATGATTTAATTATAAATATCCAAACATCTTCATAAACTTTGCAATGCAATGCAATGCAATCAGCCCTGTATTATATACTGCCCACTGCTGAGCACGGGCCTCCTCTACTACTGAGAGGGGTTAGGCCTTAGTCCACCACGCTGGCCTAGTGCGGGTTTGCAGACTTCACACACCCTGGAAATTCTTATAGAGAATTCTCAGGTATGTAGGTTTCCTCACGATGTTTTCCTTCACCTTTTCCTTCATAAACTTTATGGATTGTAATATGTACATTTTTGAATGTACTAAAAAGTAGATACGTAAATATTAATATATTATTTTTTCTAATCTCCGAAATTGTCTCACGTGGCCTCTGTACCTATAAGAGCAGATAAAATAAAATATGTCAGGTATATATATTTACTCCAAGCATTTTACTCATATGTAAATAAATAAAAGTTTATGTGTTGCAGGAAGCCTTAAGTACGTGCACCAGAGTTGTTTGCAGCAATGGCTGACCGCGTCGGAGACGAGATCGTGCGAACTATGCAAATTCAACTTTATCATGCATACAAAAATAAAGCCGTTCAACGAGGTATAATCACGTTATAACATTCCTATCAATATAATTTAATATACATGTGTATATGCGTACACACACACACACTATTTCTACTGTACAATTTGCGTCAATATAACGTCTCGCTACGTGACGATTATGTCATTTGGACAAGGTGACTGTTAGCATATACAAAACATGATTTATTGCAAGTAAACATATTATTGTGTTAGGTATTTGTTGTAAATATGGGTACATTGGACAGTGGCGGCTGCTGGAGATGTCTGGCGTGGAGCGGCGGCGGCTCTGCTGCGCGGTGCTGTTCCACTGCGTGGCAGCGCTGTGCGTCATGTGGTCGTTGTTCGTACTTATCGAGCGCGCTGTCGAAGAGGTCAACCGCGGACTTATCGGTAATGCCACATGTACAGTCAGCCACATAAGTAGCTGGACAAATAAAAAAATTCTAATCACCTCTACGCGTTAAGTTTAATTAAAATACTTTTTTTCTTTGTGTGAAGTGGAGTAAATCCCTTTTCTATACTAATATTATAAAGAGAAAAGATTTTATTGTTTGTTTGTTTGTAATGAATAAACTCAAAAACGACTGGACCGGTTTTGAAATTTCTTTCACTAATAGGAACCTACATTACTCCCGAGTGCTATAGGCTACTTTTATCCCGGAAATTTTTTTTCACGTGGGTGGACCCGCGAGCAGAAGTCTAGTATTTCATAATTGTGAAAACAAAAACGAATTTGGTAAGAATACAAAAGTGAATGAACGATTTCTAGTTTTGAATTTGTTCAGTTACTTATGTGGCTGACTGTACACAATTATGGGAAATAAGGTTACAGAAAATAATAAATTGCAGAAATATGTATTTAAATTTTATATTTCTGACAATCACTTGAAAGGGCTACGTGCAGTTCTTTGGAATTATAAATTACATAAAAAGAAAAAGGTGAAAATCAACGACGAAGGTTTCTAGTAAAATAAATAATAAATACTATAGATTAATTTGTGCGTCTTAATATACTATCAAATGCCAACAATAATAATGAAACATCCACCCAAGATAATATATTGCTTGATTCTTATTAACCAAGAGTTGTTAAGAAGGAAATAATATTCCAATGTCTTAAAGTTAATACCTACGTTTTTACCAAACTAATATTATGCATACTCTACCCGTGAGCTAAATTTCATAGAAGTCCGTTTGGTAATTTTGGAGATGTGAAGTAACAAATATACAGAAAAACAGAGACAGACAGACAGAAAAGAATTACAAAAATCGTTGATTTGTGTTCCATTACTCTTCTTTAGTCACCCCCTTTATTTTTTATCACATTTCTTTAAATGTACAGACACACCGGCTCTACTGCTTTATTATATGTATATAGATAATACATTCTATATAACTTATTTTATAGTAGACACTTTTTTGTGACCAAATCGTCAAAATAACGAACTTCGGAATCTTCAATGGCATATACTAGCTAAACCTTAAGATCCATGCCAAAATTATCTTCAAAAAGCCTAGAGTAAAGTATGCAGCAGTAGCATGCATCTATCTCTTATGGTTGACTCATAATAACCATTATTATATTTAAAATATTATATATTTAGCTAGACTATTGTCTCAAATTTAATATTAATACTAATGTGAATAAATATGATGTGAGTTACCTTGAAATTTAAATGTAGATTGACTTTTTTTTACATTATATTATTTAAATTAATACTCAAGAAGATATAACAAATTCAAAATTACGTGTAGCCATAAAAACAATTCTGAGCGCAACCGTTGTTATTCCTTGCCTATGCCTGTAGGTAAAAATGTTGATTGTGAATTAATTTTAATGCTATCACGATTCACGGACGACTGCAGTGCTGAGGTCTTGGGTTCGATCCCCGGGTCGGGCAAAGTGATATTGAGTTTATCAACTCAGTATCAGCCTGGATTCTGATATTTGTGCCCGATATGGCGATAGGCTCGCCCCCTATCACATCATGGGAAGGAAAACGCACGGAGAGCAGTGGGTGCACTAGTAGCGCCTCTGCCTACCCCTTCGGGGCTAAAAGGTGTGTGTGTTTCTGATGAATTATAATTCTGTAGAATATTATTTTGTTGTATCTTTTAAGATTTAATCAGCGTAAGCTATGTAAGCGACTGATTATATTTTTACTGATATTACTACAAAACTGCCTTGGTGGCGTAGTTGCAATGCGTGCGCGGTACATCTACCGCTTTGAAGTTTCGGGTTTGAATCCCTAGTCGAGAATAAGTGATATTGGGTTTTTCTGCTGAGTATCTACCCGGAGTCTAGTATTTTTGTCCAATTTGGCATTAGGCGCGTCCTATCACATCTTAGTGTCTTCCACACATGGTGAAAAGTGGACGAACTGGTTCGCCTCTGACTACCCCTTTCGGGGATAAAAGGCGTAAATATGTGTGTGTTTATTACAAAGCATACATTTTTATCTACTGATATTAGAATATGTCAAGAATAAAAGAAATTTCCAAAATGCTCATAATCTTTTACGTAGGTGAGAAGAAGTAAGCCGAGAAACAGACAGACGCGGTTATACTATTATTTTTCACCATTTTTTGTACTTTTCGTAACGATACACTTATCATCACCAAAGCAACGAACTCTAAATTGATCGAATATTGCTTTTTATACATATTTGACACCGTTATGTAAATTGCATCGATGCGAAGCAAGGGCGGTCCGCTAGTCGATATACTCATATTATGAAGAGGAAAGATTTCATTGTTTGTTTGTTTGCATTGAATAGAAACTAATGGACCGATTTTAAAATTCTTCAATATACAGCTACATTATCTGTATATTGAAGAATTTTTAATTATGCGGATAATTAAAAATTCTTCAATATTTATGTATTATATTAGCGGATACTTTTTATCCCGCGGAAATATAAAGCGGGTCTTTTATCCCGGAAAAACTCATTCACGCGGGCGGAGCCACGAGCAGAAGTCTATAATACATAATTAGGGGTTTTGAATTTAAAGAAGACATGTGCGGTGCCTATTGATTCGAGTGGACATTTTTAGACCCATTGTCATTACAATTACAATGAAAATTCAAGGTAATGGCTTCGACGAACTTATAATTGTATACAAAAACAGTAATCAGCAATCAAAATTCCGAAAAGTTTATCAAGATTGACATATTGTTAGGATAAGCACCTACTGTGTACAGTTCCATCCATAGTTCCTACAATTACATCGTAACAAAAAGTAATTCTTGCTATTCAACAGCTAAATCAAGTGTTTTGAATTGCTGTTCATGACGTCATAAATAGGGTTATCTTGTAATGGATAAAAATCAACGTTTGTTCTTATTATATACTAGTTTACCGACATCTAGATCCCGATTCCATTATAATTTTAAAAAAACCGGGCAAGTGCAAGTTGGACTCGCGTACCGAGGGTTCCGAACAAACATGTAGGTAAGGTATCTAAGTATATAAGTTCTATAGTTCGCCAAAATTAATTAATAAGTCATCCAAATTAAAAAAAAAAATATGAATTCGCTTTCTTTGTTATTAAATTACATATTTAGGGCTTTCAGATTTTTCCTTTACATGTGCTGTAAGACCTTGCTTATTGCCAAATTTCATGATTCTAGGTCAACGGGAAGTACCCTATAGGAATAGATTCCCTTGCAAAATCGCAAAATATGCGACATAAACGGTCATATCTTTTGATCTCGTTGATTGATTTTTTCACAGCTGAAAGAGACCGTAGATCCGAGTATCTATACTAATATATTAAGCTGAAGAGTTTGTTTGTTTGTTTGAACGCGCTAATCTCAGGAACTACTGGACCGATTTTGAAAATTCTTTCACTAATAGGAAGCTACATTACTCCTGAGTGCTATAGGCTACTTTTTATCCCGGAAAACTTTTCCACGCGGGCGGAGCCGCGCGCAATTCTATTTAAAATAAATCTCTACGCGTTCCTGAGACAAAGGGTCTTGACAGACAGACAGACAGACAAACGGACAACAGAGTGATCTTATGCCTAACGGTTCCTTTTTTCCTTTTGAGATCCGGAATCCTAAAAATAGCGTAACAAAGGTCTAAACACTTGTTTTGGTTACAATTACAAATTCCGTATGTCTTTTTTCCCCTTGCCACTATTTAGAAAAACTACAGCAGCTCAGCAACACAAAATCCACCGATCGAGAGCCTATGCGCCCACATGAACAAAAGTTGCAAAAAATAGCAAGCATTTTGATGTAGAATTGTTGTTTTACAATGCAGAAGAAACTTCTATAAAAAAGAGATCTTTCCATTTCACTGTATTATGGATTTTCTAAACAATTAATTATTTTATTCAGTCTGTCAGTGTAAATTAAGTTCTATTATGAATTACTAGCTTTTGCGCGCGGCTCCGCCCGCGTGGAAAAGTTTTTGCGGGATAAAAAGTAGCCCATAGCACTCAGGAGTAATGTAGCTTCCTATTAAAAAAATTAAAATCGGTCCGGTAGTTCCTGAGATTACCGCGTTCAAACAAACAAACTCTTCAGCTTTATATATTAGTATAGATAGTAAAGCTCATTTGTATCTTTCAGCGTGGCCATTTTGGACCAAGTTGGTGGTGGTGGCGGTGGGCTTCACCGGCGGCGCTGTTTTCATGTACATACAATGCCGCCAATACTTACATCTCTGCAACCGCTGGAGAGCACACAACAGGTAATGATTTATACATTTACTCATATATATCGTCGGGGATAGTGCAAAAGCGCGTATCTAGCATTGGTAAATACCGCGTAAGTAAAAAAAATGCACATTATTATCAATCATAAGTTTAGTGTCGTAAGTATGAATTTCAATTAAACTTTTTTCGTCGCTTACGCGGTATTTACCAATGCTAGATACACGCTCTTGCACTATCCCCGACGATATAATCTGTATTCAGGACACACTAGAAACACATGGCTATAAAGAATAGGAACTTGAATAAAAATCCTAAATAATATTGCAGATAGTGCACATCCATTCTACGCTTATTGTTTAGATTGTTCCAGTTCAAGAAACGGCATGTTTTTTTTTATTTACTTGATTTACCTACCTTTGTATATATTAATACTTAAATAAGAAACATGCAGAAACATAGCATCTTAATGTAACAAAACAATTATAAGTAAATACATCATGCACATCAATGTTGAAATGTATAGGTTTTTTGATCTGCCGGAGGTATGTTCTTAGAACACACACGAAATTGAAACTTATTACAGATTACATATGACTTAGTTCTTGAACTTGAAAGCATTCAAATATACCAAATACGAAAACTCGGTCATGGCAATGTGTGCCATGCGTGTAATGTGCCGTTCCGGATGTATTATCACAAACTAAAAAAACATCTTAGCGTGCACTGACTTACGGTTTATTTCGAACAATCGTTGTTGTTCAAATAAGCATAACTAATTTCCAAAATCACCTCTATAAGGAAAGCCATTGTATAAACGGTTTTATGTTTCGCTCGGAACTCATCTACAATATGCACGGCTTAAGGACGTCTGGCTTTACTTTAAAAATACCTACTCAATGATATCTTCTTGGCTAAAAGTATAAAGTGTTGAATTTGTGAACCATGATGCATGATGTCAATACATAATGAATAATAAATGATCATATTTCGCCTACGTCACACTAAGTCCCCGTTTTTTCAACTGTAGTTATCTTTTTGTCAGGGTCTTATTAAGCCGGACGCGCTCGCAGCACCTGGAGCACTCGAAGCTCTGCGAGCGCGTCCAGCTTAATAACACCGATGATTTCCGTAACAACAGTTGAAAAAACCCGGTCTTAGGCCGTGTTGTTTCATCCATGGTCATGTAAAGTTAAGGCTCTATGTTACCCACCGAAAGTAAGCCGCTGTTATTTGGGCTCCAAGGAAATAACACAAAACTTAAAAATAACTGCTTCAGCGATTTTATCAACGAAAGAAAGTGTTCATGTTTGAAGTATATAAATTTACATTATTATCATCATTGGAGCACGTAAAGGAATAAGCATTACGAGTATTACAGGTGAGTTGTTTATCTTTACGTAGAATATTGCTGATACAAAACGCCCCCGAGAAGCTCCCCATATGTGGGTGCTCCCCCCCCGCGCGCCTCAAGCGGCGCGAGCGCAGCGCGCGCGGGCAGGTCGTCGCCAACATCGAGCCGCCCCCCGCGCCCCTCGCGCCCCTCGCGCCTCTACCGCCACCCGCCCTCTACCACGAGGAGGACGAGAGCGGCGGCTTCGAGACCTACCGCGCCAACCCGCGCCGCCGCCTCTCCTCGCACGCGCCGCCGCCCGCCGCGCCGCCCGCACCGCACGCACCGCACCCGTCGCACCCCGAGGACACGCGCCGCCACTCGGACTCGCAGCCCGTCAGCGTGGCGGTGGAGCCGAGCCACGTGTACCACATCGCGGTGGACCCGCTGGAGGCGGACATCCGGTCGCTGCTGGCGCTGGAGGCGCGGCGCGCGGCGCGGGCGGCTCGCTCGCTGCCCAACCTGCGCGCGAGCCGCGAGAGCCTGCTGCCGCCCGCGCCCGCCCCCGCCCCCGCCCCCGCGCCCGCGCTCGCCCACGCGCCCGCCCCCGCCGCCACAGACCCGCAGAGCTCCTGAGGCCGGGAGCCGGCGCCGCTGCTGCTCTACCCCGACGACACGGTGTACTAGGCCGCCAGACGCGCCTGCGGGCTGAGGACGCGTCACGTGTGACAATTGACTGCTGTATTCGTGTAGGTCTGTGAAACCTGTAAATAGTTATTATAGTTATGGTGATACTGTTCGAGTGTGAGACGTTGCGGAAGGTACGGTTGTGACGGCATGACTCCGTAGTTTGGATATCGAATGGGTATAGATGTGAGGTAAACGCCTGTAAAACTTCCTGAACTGTTTATTTGCAGTTAATGAAATTATTCAGCACTGCCGCCGATAATGCGTGTATATAATGTTGCATTTTATCGTGAGTAATAATAGAAACTGCTCTCATTAAAATAATTGATATCTACAGACGTAAATAACTAACATGAATATCGTGGCTCGGTTCGTGTCACTTGTCATTATGCATCATCACTCTAACATTAAACACATGACATCGTAATATAGATACTAAAAAAGCCAAAAGTAAAGTAACAATGACGTCATTGTTATAGTATATAGTAACAGTGGCGTGCCTAGTGTTTTGGATGAGGGCAAGCCAAAGCAGACCTAAAAAAAATTCGCACCTCCGATACATATAAAATGTGCAACTATAAGAAAGAAAAGCAATATCTAAAAATAAAAATGACTACCCGTACCGGGATTCGAACCAGGGCCTCAAAACAATGTTCGAACCGTGTACGCAATACAACAACGCCATCGAGTCAACTAGTTACCTTTCGAAATTAGGTACCTTTATTTAAAAACAATTTTGACCCATCGCGACTTCTAAACGAAGTTCTTGTAAAGATAAACTATTTACATAAATTTTACCTGTACCAAGTAATTTTTAAAAAGTAAAAACACTACAATCATCATTATTACTGTTGACGCACAAGTTTTGTTTAGAAATTTTCAAATTTCGTCACAGCTACTGTACCTATTTAATTGGACGAGATAATCAGGTTACAATTCGCTGTTTACCGAAATTATGAAATGAAATGAATGCATTTAACATATGTTTTTGTGAATTGGAATTACTTTTGATAACACTGATTAATTAAATCATTTTACTAGCCAGATGTATGTACCTACCTATTCCAAACACTTGTTTTGTCCAAGAATAATATGAAACACCAACAATACAACTTAATACGTAGTCGTATAACGTATTAGAGCATCCAATAAGACAATAAGTTTTGTTGTATACTTATCTAAATACCTTTTATGATTCTTCAATCTTCAGACACATTTCGCGCCATTCGCCAGCTCGTTAAAAGTTGTTTTTTCCATCATAACCTAACAAATTTAACTTATTCTCGCCGATAAAAACTTTCACACACTTTAAACTATTAAAAGAAATATATTCACTCATCTTTATTGTGCTTAAAAGTTTAAAATAACTCAAAAACCACTTAATAAACACAAATACTTCACAATGTAGATCGCCGGCTCAATCAAAACAAATAACTGATGTTGCCTAGTTGGAATCAAAATTACTCCACAAAATGAATGCTAAAATTGTGAAAAAAACTTATTGATAAATAAAATTATAGTACAATACCTTAAATAATTATAATCAGATATGTAATTTTAATTATATTATCACTAAAATCTTTACATATTCATGATAAATAAAAAATACACATTAAAATAAGCAAAATAATGCAACCATATTAGAGGTAATTCTTTTAATTGGCAACCCTGTATTTTATACAGTATCTATGGATGCATTAAGCCTGGATTATTTTCTAGTACTGATTGCTATAGAAACTTACTATAGCTATACGTATGTGGTATCAGTTTATCCATTAGTGCGAATGAGAAAAATATGTCGGCGAAAAGCCAGGTAAAACCCAACGAGAGAGAGAGTGATGAGTATATTTTGTGCGCATCTAGCTGTTTTGTATTAAATATGAAATGAGTGTACGGCGCGGATGTGGTTGTGTGTGTGTAGGTGTAGTGGTGTGTCTTTAGGTGCGCTCGAGGCGAACCGGTTCAGCGAACCTTAGCGCGGGAATTTTAAAACTTTAAAGAAAATTATTTCGAAGCGTTTTGTTACCGTAAAATGTTAGTCATTGTTTCATATTCGATTTTGAGTACTTAGGTAAATAATTTTAGGGCAAGCCAGGCTTTTCGGCTTCTATGAAAGGACCGCCACTGTATAGTAATATTTTTCTTTTATATATTGATAAAAAAATAATGGTTTACCATCATCATAGCTCATTATTTATAATGATCAAAATATTCCTAAACAAGGTGGAACAGTTAAGGACATACTTGAGCTGATTAATTTGATATTTTAAAATACATCATTTTAAACCTTTGTTAATTATGTATTCAGATTAAAATCAAAAGGACCAAAAGACTCAGAGAAAATCTTTGCGATAGGTCGCAAATGACTTGAAAGTTCTCCCATATATTTAGTATGGACGATAATGCGTATAATTAGCCCGCAAATGAGCGTGTGTGTCACGCGACGTCATAGAAATTTTATCTCGTAAAAATTTAGAAGCTCGGTCCAACTCTATTGTTATTTTAATTATTCCAAGAGTCACAGTGTATAAACTCGAATAGTGCAACCTGTTAGTGATCTCGAATAGTGTGTGTATGGCGGTACGAACTTTTTCCACTAACAAAAATGCTTTGATATCCTTGGTAAGGTTCTTCGTAATGATTTTTTACATCAGTCGTCACAGTAATGGAATGTCTTTAAACCAACATTTTGGAATTAACGTGGTAATTTTATTTAGTTACTTTATTCGACATTTTTTCTTTCCGATTTTGTCTTTCTCGTATTGGTCTCTACAGCCATCAAAGAAAGTGTCTCAGAAAAACCTCCAACAGGTGACGCTGTTTAAATCATCTACGATAGATGTAATAGGCCAATGATGATGATTATTCGACATGTCCCTTATGAAATTCTGTCTTAATGTTTTGAGGTTTCATTCATACTTAAAAGTTTCAAAATAATTGATAAAGTTAGGCCACGTTTTAACTGCTAAGTAAGCCACTTGTTAATGTCGACTGGTCTAAGCAAATTAAGCATTAAAGGCACCGTACTACGTATAGACGAACTTTAAATCGAAACTTTGGGTATGTTGCAAAATGTTCTTTGTTTTTATAATTTTAAGACCTAGATTTCATACTCGATATTTCGTAATATCATTTAAACTGTCGAAACAATTGAATCGAGAAAAACTCTACCACCTTGTAAATGTAGGTAACAATTGCATTACATCATTGACAATTCACAATAATAATAAATTACTTAGAAACATTTTTATAACATTCGGTTAGAATATAGGTATGCGTTGTGTGGTATTTTTTTATGCGTATCTTGTTTAATATACAAATGTAAATAAATCATAATGCCAAGTAGACATCGAAGATAGGAAATTAATGAAATAATTTATTAATTTCAATTTTACAAGCTACTTCAATAGGGTAGTTTCCTATGTTTGATTTGATACATTATTTCTCATGTAACAGATAATAATACGAAAATGAAATTCTTTTGTCAAAACAGCATCAAAATTGGTTGAAAAATAAAGCAGTTATTCATATTTGAAATATTGTTGTAAGCAAAAGTGGAGACGTGGTGGTGATATCGCGCTATCTCTTTCACACGCAGGCAGCGTTATGGCCGGCAACAATCGGTGACGTCACAGTCTGATATTACTGTTATTTGACAACTATTTCTAAAAAATTTCAAAGCTTTATAACTTATTATTTAATTGCGTTAATTATGAAAACTCTTTTTCCGTTAGTTTCAGGATGGCATACATTTTTGATAAATGTATTTTTTTAAAAGTAGTAAACTACCCTATTCCATGTTAAGGTTTCGTTGCCTTATTTATCTAGTGGACTACATATTTGGTTTAGTAACATTTGGGTTACAAAATTTGTGTTATTATTCTTGATATCCATTGTCATGATATCCTTGTATTTGTTGCATTTCTGTCCACCTCTTCAAGAAAATAGGCTTCCTTATATATTTCTGTAGTCTTGCGGAACGACACTATGATTGTTTATATTTCCGTCTGCATATTGATTTCCACGTGCCCACGTGAGCCAGGCGGCGCGTATGCTTCCACTCGACCGCAGGAAATTAGAATCACGCGAATTTATTACCGCGTGTAGTGTCGCTTGGCGGATATCGCGCTTTCCTTACGCTCCTCGTGTTGAGCAGGAGACAATGTCATACTATGTTGGGTAATAATAAACTCACACGCGCCTTTTATTCCCATAGGGGTAGGGAGAGACGCAACTAGTGCACCTACTTTTCACCGTGTGTATACCGTCCCATGATGTGATAAGGGGCGAGCCTATCGCCATATCGGGCACAAATTTCAGACTCCGGGCTGATACTGAATAGAAAAACCCAATATCAGTTTGCCCGACCCGGGGATCGAACCCGAGACCTCAGCATTGCAGTCGTACCGTTATAAAACTACGCCACCGAGGCAGTCTTAGTGGGGCAATAATACTAGAAAAATAAGTACCAAACCCTATTGCTCCAAAATTTTTAGGTATATCACATGATAGCCAATCGCCTGGTTTGATTAAAAATCACAATAATGTCCACTAATATATACAGGATGAAGACATAGCACAGGGCTATTTTAGGAATATATTTTACGGGACATCCTGAAAACCTATTGCTGATTCAGAAAGTAAATAATAATCAAATTAAAATAATTTTCGGAAAATAACATATGGTATAAATAAACAAAAAAAAATAACCTTTAGTGTATCACTATAATTTGAATGTGATTTGTTTGGAGGACAAGTATACAATAGAGACACATTTTACGCATACTCATACTCACGCCTTTTATCCCCGAAGGGGTAGGCAGAAGCGCAACTAATGCACCCACTTTTCGCCATTTTTATTCCGTCCCATGATGTGATAGGGGGCGACCCTATCGCCATATCGGGCACAAATTCCAGACTCCGGGCTGATACTGAATAGAAAAACCCAATATCAGTTTGCCCGACCCGGGGATCGAACCCGAGACCTCAGCATTGCAGTCGTACCGTATTACAATTACGCCACCAAGGCAGTCACATTTTATACGCATAAAATAAATAATAGGTATTAAACGATAACTTTCCGTTAAAATAAATACACTCATTGCTTTCTTATCACCAGCTGCATATTATATGATGCACACGCGTATAGAAAACGAATTATTTATATTATCCGATACATATGCGCGCTACCTATTTATCGCACGTTAATAGTAATTTTATGAAAGTTAAAAGAAGAACATAGTTTGAACGCACAAAGGGATGAGCATAATTGTATTTGAGACTATCCCGCCCTCACACCCGCCACTGTAACTCCTGTAAGCCAGGATCAGCAGTGGCACGCATTTTATGACACCGAGCGGTGAAGCTCGGCGAGTCTCAGGGAACACTAATCTGTCTTTAACCCGCAACGAATAATTGTATTAACGACAATTTGGGTATTATTATACATCATGCATGGCGATAGGCTTGCCCCCTATCACATCATGGGACAGAATATGCACGACTAAAAGTGGGTGCACTAGTTATGCCACTGCCTACCCCTTCAGGGATAAAAGGCGTGAGTGTATGGATGTAATATAATATTTGGATTAACTGCAGTCTGCGGGTTTGTTTGCATGATAAACTTTAAAATTAAGTAAATTTCTGTTCTCTTTTCTCTCTTCTTTAGAATGAGTATGACAAGCTTTTGGTCACGGCTAGGTTCATGTGAATATATCGCACCTTTAGAACGAAAACGACACAATTAAAAAAAATCTAAAATTGAGTTATCGTCATAAAATGACTTAAAACTTGTCTATATTTTATAAAAATATAATAAAAAATGCCCGATATAACAGTTTGGTCCTTTTCCCGCTTGAATATAGCTGTGTTTGAGCTATTGTTGTATTGAGAACTTTGTTTTAAGTCATTTTATAACACTAACTCAATTTTCGATTTTTATGAATTGTGTCGTTTTCGTTCTAAAGGTGCGATATTCTCAGGATTAAAATGTTGTATTTATAGTAATCGAGAATACGGTCTACTTGTACGTAATATTTTCTAGAAATTCAATAGTTGCTGTTCATCATTTGTTCATTCAACGGTCGTGAGTGGAAAACATATTTTATCTTTAAAAACAAACGCTTTAACAGTATTTCCATGTATTGTTAGTTTGATGCTACTTGGCATTTCGTTAATCTAAAGCGGGATTTAGATTAGCAAGAAAACTTGCAGAAGTTATCTTGCGCAAGCTATTTTTACCGTGTAAACGGTCACGGCAAGCTAATTTCTGCAATTTTTGGAGCGTGCAGGGCTTGCGACTAAGCGAAAATACTAGGTGTTGCTCGCGGCTTTGCCTGCGTGAAAAGCGTTTCCTGCTACAAAAGTCCCTAAAACACAGTACGACGCCAGCGCCATCTACTTAAAGAATCGTAATAGATATCCATTATTTCCTATGGTATCAAATTACCGGCATAAAATGTAGCCTTTGTCTTAATCTAGGACATGATCTACCCGTGTGCCAAATTACATCCAAATCCGTTTAGCCGTTTCTGCGTTTAATTCTAAAAAACATCCAAACTCCAAACATCCAAAAAATTCGCAAACTTTCGCATTTATAATATTAGTAAGAAGTAAGATTACTGCAAGTGTAAACGCAGCTGGAAGTTCTTGCGCAATATATTCCTGGGAGAACTTGCTAGTCTCAACACGGCTTGATGGTACTTCGCTCATATTCCACACATCGCACCTTTAGGATGAAAACGACACAATTCAAAGAAATCGAAAATTGAGATATCGTCATAAAATTACTTTAAACGAAGTTTTCAATACAACAATAATTCAAACACCGCCATATTCAAGCGGGAAAAGGACAAAACTATTATATCGGTCCCTTTTTTACTATATTTTCAGGGACCAGTTTATAACCCAATTGTTGATTTTTTTGAATTATGTCGTTTTCGTCCTAAAGGCCTAAGACATGTTGCATAAATTTGGTTAGCATATGCCTATAGATATACTTACGTATGATGAGGGACTAGGGACCGCCTGACCTTTAATCTTAATTACATGTTTGTGTTTCGTAAATGTCGAACATTGTTTAATGTTCTTTGCTGTGCCAATTCAGTTCATTAACATTTATCATTCGTTTCGTGTTGCGTGAAAATTGCGCGATTGCGTTATTATTAAGTCACGTTTTTTCTCCAAAAACCGGTACGGAGTTGATAAAGTGATTTATTTCAATAACAATCTGAATAGTTGCTTCCTTCTTTTATTAAACACTTATTGAATATTTTTAAGCTATGCGTTGTTTTTGGATTTTTATATTAAAAAGAAAACAAACGAACTGCTAGGGCACTGTAATATTATGGCAAGTGATCGCCAAATGTAATGATCACTTATAATAGTGCCAGGGAAGTAGTGGGTGCTGTTACGACTCTCAAGGAAAGCTAAATTAGCATTTTCAGGATAGGGATTTTAGATCTTCGGAAATTACACAAACGATACGTAGGTAACTGGGTACCTACGAGCAATAAAAAAAATATACCGCAATATTTTTAAGGAATCAACAATATCGTGGCGCGACAAAATCATTTTGTCGTTTCGTCGAGAACAGCTGTATATCGTAAACATTGGGCAACAATTTGGACAACTGTCAACTCGTGTATAATTGAAACTAAAAATGTTATTTAGATGCGAACCAGTTTGCCTTGGTTGCAGTCTATCAGTTATTTTCCTGTTTGTCATTTATTCTGTGAATTTGATCCATATTTAAAGCCATCCTAATAGCTAGTGTGAAATAATATGTTACCTAACATGCAGATTCAGTTTATTTTCCCGCTAGGAGAAATAAAAAAAAAACATTATGTAGTTTAATTTTCGTTAAAAATAGACCCAACCTCCAATAATCTGTTCGTTTTATGGGCGGCGGTTACTTCGCGTCAATTGAACCACTAGTCTTTTAGTCCCTTTTATAGATACTGACCACGGTTTTAAGATAGCCATTTCGGATTTTGTTGAAAATCTCTTTTATTATGCGTAAGCTTTCATTATTAATAAAGCCACAATAAAATGAAATCCATCATAGGATGGATTTAAATACAGTTTATCCTTAATTGCACAATATAAATTTATATGGGATGGGAATTGAGAATTTATTATTATGCAAGTAAATATATGAACTGCTCTAAACTAAATAAAAATCTGTATATATTTCTTTTTGTTTTATACACTGTACCTAATTTACCTACCTTTGAACTGATTTTGATAAGAGCAACCCTAGAGTTTCTTGCCCGTTCTTCTCTGGTGGAAACTGCTTTCCCAACTGGAACCGTGGTAGAGTAAAAATTGACTGAATCTAAGTAATGTGTTACATTTTATGGATTCGAATAAATGATTTCATTTCATATTACAAAACACATGTACGTAATCACAGATAAATGTTCAGTGTTTAAAATGTATAAACTACTGCTAAACAGAACAGCCGCACAACAAAATAACTCGAATAATAATTATACAGAATCGCTTCGACATTGTTTTACTAAAAAAAAAATAAGTGTCGAACAAAATAAATATCAATAAAAAGCCATTTTAATTTTACACGCCCTAATACCATTACTACTTTTTTTTTTTTTTTTTTTTTGTTTTCGCGGAGAAAGTGACTTATTACTACCGCCCAGCCTTCAAGGGGGGCGACTGAGCGGTTATGTTGGGTTCACCGTGCCTTACGTCCCGGCGTTGAGCCACCCGGAGAGATGTAACCATCGGGCGACCGCCGGGCCGAGTCCCTAACCTATGTATAACGCACGGCATACCAACCAAAACTCCGCGGTGGCCATCTTCGGCGCATTAGGGACGGCTGCGGGCTTCCTCTGACGGGATTGTCTAAGTTGTCGTCCGCAGCCGCCTCTGCGCGTTGCCGCCTAGTGCGGCCCGTCTCCTGTTGTGGGGGGGCTCAGGAGCCCCCACGCACCGAAGGACGCCCTCGGCGTCAATGGCAGCGTGAGGCCTACCAGCCACGCTGCCGTCCATCACAGGGATCGCTACAATGTGCTAATAGAACACAAAAGTGTAAGACGGACAGCCCCCTGCCGCCCGCCTGCGACCCCCGGTGGCCCCTATTAGTCGCCTTTTACGACAGGCAGGGGATACCGTGGTGGAATTCTCCAAACGCCCCCAATCCACAGGGCGGAAGACGCCGGTCAGTCGTCCACCCGGCGCCTCCTACGTCTCGTCTGGCGGCGGGAGGGATCTCCGCGCCTCCGATCCCTCTCGGCACTCTCCTTCCGCGAGAGGACCACCTCACAGAAGTGTGCCACCGCACGCCAGGACCTCCGGCTGTCGACCATGGAAGCGACCACGGCCGGCAGCGAGAGGTCTCCTAATACCATTACTACTACTCTAAGAGAATTCTTCGCAGCGCAGTCATCACACTTTCAGTCAGAAATGCACTCATGTACACGGCATATTCGCACTAAACTAAAAAATTATCAATAGATCAGAAAAGTAAAACTGGAATTTTTGGTGGAAATATTCATTATTCATTGATGATTTTTGGCACAATGTTAGCAGCGGTAAAGACAATTATGTGGTTTCATTTATTAATGCAATGTTCAAAGACCTTGTATAGTAGTGGGTTCGAACATATTTTACGGAGTAGACTTTAGTATCCGATAGCTAAAATTTCAACAATTTTCACCTAAAGAACAGTTACAGAACAAACATATTAATGATCATCAGTACGTTACTAACGGCCTCTCAGCCTCGGTGGCGTAGTTGTATTGCGTACGCGTTACGAGTATGATTTGCGCACTGAGGGCCTGGGTTCGAATCCCGGGTCGAGCCAAAAACATTGTGACTGGGTTTTGCCATCTTAAAAATTACTCAGTCGCAGCTTGCAGTCAGGAAGTTGGCGGTGTGATACCCCCATGCCTCGGAAAGCGCGTAAAGCAGTTGGTCCTGCGCCTGATCTCTCTCCGGTCATGTCGGATTCCCGTCTCACCGGACTATGAGAGCGAAGGAATAGCGAGTGCACTTGTGTATTGCGCACACACTTGTGCACTATAATATCTTCTGCGTACCTGGCTAATCTCCGTTGAGATTGGCCGCCGCGGCCGAAACTGGCTAGGAGGATTACGTTTTACGTTTACGTTTACTAACGGCCATTTTCGATAAATGATCTTAATCTTTTATCCGATCTTAATCTTTGACTTGATTCAATAAAATAATCAAAATAAGTCATTTGTAAGGATGTAAAAATAAACTGTTTTCTGATTGGTCCATTTACACGATGGATTGAGAAAACCAATTGGGATCGTTTATTGAAAGCAATAAGTCAAATTTTACAAGCACTGTGCCAAAAATAGCACATAGTAAGTAATAACTATGTTATGTGATCCTCTTATGTGAAACTGATAGTTGTGATTAATTTACGTTGATTTCTTAATAATTTTGCTATCGAGCTAACAATGCTATATAAAAACTAAGTGCGTGGCTGACATGGATGACACCCGGGCCATGGTATTGGTATGTTTATACGCCATAAATACTGTTCAACGACGAATCAAAAATCCAATCAGTTTAAACTATGATTTTGTGGTGTTAATTGAGAAATATTATAGTGTACTGGTGAAATTATAATTATTTTTATATGAAAGTTAGATTATGTTAAAACTGTAGCATTAGACATCACAATCGGTAACCACAAATCTCATCTTTTACTGTAAATATAATATGATGGAATATCTGTTTATTGATAAGGTGATGATGGATGATGGTATCATTAATTGGTGCGTGTTTTTTTATTCTTTACTAAGTCCGTGAACATTTTCCTAATTTGCCGGCGGACGGCGCAACGCATTTACAAAGTAATAAAGGTGGGATAGAGTTTATTTTTACTTGTGCCGTATCGTCTCCGTATTGTGGAAATTTACCAAATCGCAATAATAAGGAAACTGAGTTAAATGGCAATGATATAAAATGTTAAATTGATTCTTAATTGGTATTTGTAATAGTTAAAACCTTGTTTAGTTTTTATTTTATGAATTGGAAACACTAACATGATTTATGGGTCGTCCATTAATCATGTGTGGCTCGAAAGTGCGCCCTTTTCCGAGGTTGAGCATAAATCACAAAATATCACAAGGTGATTATGTTTTCGCTCATAGCGCGTTTTAGATAAAAAAAACCGGATAAGTGCGAGTTGGACTCGCTTATCGAGGGTTCCGTACAAACTTGTAGGTAAGGTACATCTAAGTATATAAGTTCAATAGTTCGTCAAAATTTATTAATACATTAATAAAATTTAAAAAGTTTGTAAATGCGCTTTTTATTTTGTTATTAAAGTACATATTTACGGTTTTCAGATTTTTTTCTTTACATGTGCCGTAAGACCTTGTTTGTTGCGAAATTTCATGATTCTAGGTTAACGGGAAGTACCCTATAGGATTTGATTCCCTTGCGAAATCGCAAAATATGCGACATAAACGGTCATATCTTTTCATCGCGTTGACTTACAAGTTTGATTTTTTCACAGCTCAAAGAGACCGTAGACCCGAGTATTTTATATGAATCTCAACTTTATATTTCTACGCGTTATTGAGAAAAAGGGTCTTGACAGACAGACAGACAGACGGACAGAAAATGATCCTATAAGTGTTCCTTTTTTTCTTTTGAGGTTGGTACGGAACCCGGTATTAATGTACATACATATGAAGTGAAACTTTATCAATCAATTAATTTTTTTCACTGTTATAATAATTATTGTATTCCATTAATACGGTCAAATTATTATTATTATTATTTATTTATTTAAATATATTTAAATATTATTGTCTGCTAAATTGACAGTCATATTATTAAATGATGGTTAATATCAATAAATTAATATACATTTACTAATAGTTACAATCAAAAGTGAGGTTAACATAAAAATAATACCAAAATCACAATCACGTGATGATTTTTCAAAACAATAAAAAAATAATCTCTCATTATCTCTATTTATTTAAATCATTTTCAATAAGTGTAGCAAACCATAATATTAAAACTGTTACCCTTGTCGACACTAGATGGCTCTGTACAGTTTAACCTAATTACTACATCGCGATGTCAAGATTCTCTTCGAAATAATGGCGCCTAGGCGGCGCCGTGACGGTCCAGAGCGACAGAAATTGTGACGATTTTCGTTTGTCGTTTTTTTAAACATAGATAATAGCTCCATAATGAAGTTTCACTTCAAAAACGTAACGTGATCAATGGACGACTCCTTTCAAAGTTACAGCTTTTAGGGCAAAATGAACTAAGACTATTTATTGACCAAGGATCTGACTTTACAGCATTAATACGAAATCTCAAAACTTAAAAATTACTTATAGTTCGCACAAACTTAGCTGGCCGGTATGACAATATCTAGGGAAGAGAACAAAAATCAGTTGCTCCAAATAACGGATTTTTGAATGCAATCGATTTTTTTATTCAAGGAGTTTATTATCGTATGTAAATAGAGTTAGATTAATATTAAGTCTTACACATTACAATCAGGAGTTTTTTTTTATTACAGTAGTTAGTTATTGTAAGTCGTTCATTTTGATTTTCCAATAAAATTTCACGATTATCCTTTCATAACTTTTAAATTAGTTATTCGTCATTACAAATAAATAACTACGAGTGTGTACTAAAACAAAATAACCAATATAGTGCCACGGTTTAAATTATTTACTTTGGAGGTCTTCGTTTTCTTTCTTCGAGTATGAAATATGTAATTTTTTAATAATATCCAACGCATTGTTCACAACTGTTTGTAAAATGTACTTTAAACATAATTTTTAAATTGACACCAGGGTTTTTATTTACATCCAAAGTTTCGATTTTTTTCAGTTATCGGTTACGTTTGGTTGCCAAGCGATTTAAAACTTGCCGTATACAACATTGTAAAAGCGTCGCGTTGATATAAGAGTCAAGATTATATTCTTTATTTCAGTATATTTTTACAATATTAATTCAAATATGTTACATAAGTATGATACTCTTTATTATAATGTATGGAGAACATGATAAGTATTGGTAATTATGTAGTTGAATTTTGAATTTTTTAGGTAGACGTTCTCATAAAGTTATCGCGTCGCGAAAAATCTGAATTGTCATACCGGCCAGCTAAGTTTGTCAGAACTATAAAAGCTTTTGTCTGTACGAGGGTGATATATTATTTTACTCTATTATGTATCGATACAGTTCCGTTTCTAATGCATGGGACCGCCAATCCGCGATATGTGGAATCCCAGAGCCAAATAATTAAGTATGATTTATCACAAAAATTATTCATTTGGATTGAAAGTGGCTCTTTCAAATATTATTTTACGTCGCAGAGCATTTACGGTTAGGTTTACGCAACCTTCGTAAACACGTCCCCTTTGGACTCAGTCAGCAATAATCGTACCCGATAAGTTGTCGAATGTCGTAAGTTGATAAATGATTTCCTTTAATATGTATGGTATACCGCAATCAAAGTACATGACATCGTGACAATATTAATTGTATATTGCCTCACTTAAAATAATTCTAAGAAATGTGACTTACTAAATTGTTTGTGTCAGAGTTGGATCAGACCAATATGCCCAGTGTCGCGTTTGGGCTTTGATGTCTCTACGAAAAAATTGAAATTGTGAATTGCTGTTTAAAATAATTGCCTCAAAAACGTATGATGAAGGCTCAAGGCTTAGCGAAGTTGTTTGCTGTTTACAGTTTACAATTACAAAACAGCAGCAAAATAATATGCGCGCGTTCCGCCTCGAATGCTGGTCTCGTTCACTCAGAGTGAGCTCTTATTATACGCACTAAGTAGCTGCTGCACAACAGCGGAGCGCTGCTATGCGGAACCGCAACTACTACGTATCTTTTTTAAATGCAACATGAGCCGCGCTGTGCTGCTCTCCTGCTGCGTGCGATAAGTCTCTTGCTATTTTGTTTAGACTTTTACCCCTCTTTTGTAGCTTCTTTTCGCTGTAGTGCAGTTTTGCCTAGTGCGTTTCCACCTTTATTCGTCGCCGAATGCGCTCGATAGAATACGATAGCATCATACCGAATTGCGTCAAAAAGAGAAGCATAGTTATTATAAGACGCGGTTCTGGGCTGACAGGTGTGGTCCAAGCTTGTAATCAAAGTATTTGGCAACTTTGCAAACCGTATCAATAATTTAATTATTTAGTTTTTTCACGACAGATTTTTGGGTTGCATTCATTGAAGTTTTTTTACATCAATGGTTGCTTTACATTTACACAATGTTATATCCAACAACAACAAAAATAATACTGTGTCAAATGTCGATCTCAAAATATTTTGAATTACTGATATAACTGGAAACTAATTGCGCTAAATGAGTTTAAACTGTGTCTTAAATTGGACTATCACAAGCAATTCATAATTTGCATATTTATTGAGTTTAAAAAATGTGTATCTGAGATAGGAAAAAAAAAACAATAGATCATTTAGGCCAATTCCAATAACATGTATGTTTATTTAACAAGAATTGGCCTTATTCAATTAAATGTAAATAGTTTAAATAAATAGATCGGAATTTTGGTGCTAAATTTAAAAGCTGATATCATTCCAAAATTAAGCAATTACAAGGTTTTTAAGTTATTCTGAAAAATAAAGGAGGTCGGTAACAGCAATTTGATCTCTGTATTGACAATGTGTAAAAAATTTGGTCTGTGATAATTTTTAATTTTGACCCATTGTTTAGTGTTGGTTGTGTCCTATAACATTAATTTAATACCAGGTAAAAGTATAATGTATTAACCCGACATTTCCAGAAAAGTAAATAATTTGTTTAATCCTGTAGATATTAATGATTTTTTATTGTAATTTTGAAACTTGTCGCTTAGTGGCAACAACGTCGTCTTCAGAATTAACAGGTCCTAAAACATTTTTATAAGGTAGAAGATTGATGCCTTTTTTACATTTCTGGAACTATCTGGTAAATATAATACTGTATAATGTCTGGTTCGGAAGCTTTGATCATACGAAAATGGGTGTTTCATTTGTTGTATAGTTGTATTAAAGATTTTGAATAAAACGCAGTTGTATAGTTGGTACAACGTTTTCTTTTCAATAAATCAGATCTAAATTCATAAATACAGGAGCTTCGTTTTCGTCTCATATAATTTAAGGCATTACGTTTCGTCGAAATGAATACTAATTGTACGATAATTTTATTCATCATAGAATTAAATATAATTTTAACTGTTCGCGGGTGCTTTGAGATGTTGTGGAGTTACACGCGCAATGAGCACTTAATATTGTGTACTTATTTTGTGTATTTACATATCACGATGAACTATTTCGAATTTATCAAATATTACTGCTGTGTAAATGAAGGCTTCGATTTTATCGGATATTCATTAGAGCGTGGTCACACTCACTCATTCCTTGAGTCTTGTAAATCTTGTTCTGCCAAAATAATATGTCTGCTTGTTTAATATTTTAGGCCGTTCTTGTATCGTACTCATATTATTTTACGTCTGAGATGAAACTTTCTGTGGTTATCGGGAGTCGAATGAGTCCCGTAATATAAATATAGTAAACTTTTCATGATTATTGTTTTTCTATTTGACCTTTTACATGATTTAATTACTGGCTGGTTTGTTAAAAACACGCAGGCGTATGTATTGAGGTTCCATTTTCTAAATTTAAATTAACTAAATACGGGCTATCGCCTTTTAGCACGAAATAAAATAATTTCGTTAAATATTTTTTTTATAAATTACCGTTGTTTCATTAGTTAAGCCATTTTTAATGAAGTTCCTTACATTTTGTAATTCAGTTTGAATGAATTACTTCAAATCTTTAAATATACCAGGTGTTTTGGTTAAGATATTTTGTAGTAATTGTGTTATTATGTAGGTACCAATATACGTAGATGTTGTATCCACTGGCGAATGGAAAAAATATAATTTATAATATAAATATCTTGATTGTAACTCGTCGATATTTTTTTTTATTTTCTTTCTGTATCTCAATTTCTAGGACAAAACGGCAACGTTTGTTGTTTCTCTAATTAAATTTAAAAAATAGTACATCATTTCATAGGTGTGTATATGTAAACAAGCGACAACGCTATTTTAATAATTTTATGAGTGTTGGTCACCCACTGTAATGGCTATTCAAATAATACTACTTTGATATTAAACTTTAACCCAAAGCTTTGACGGAAATGTAATAATATTGTCGGTGTACGAGATGTTACCTACCCATGTTTGTATATTATGTAATGTATAATTATTACTTACCTATACGGAAGTTTTGTTCTTGTTTGCTCAAAATTATTTCCCCTTTCGACCTGCGTACTTATCGTTCATGAAATTTTCAAGACTGTTTTGTTTTGTCGTGTAGCATTGTTTCTCATCGGGTCATAAATATAGTTATTTTTAAAAATGTATACGTATTTTATTTTTATTCTAATAAAACAACACAATAATTAAAAATAAATAATTTATTTAAGACACTGAACTTCATATTCTTGATTACGACCGGAGCTCTGGTCGAATTGACTAGACGGTACACTCAACTTTATTTCTCATAGTATACATAAACAATTAATATTTCTGTGTTTAACAGAAAATCAACACTTAGTAATAAACATTACACTTCTACTTAATGTAAATATAAATCATATAACTAATACTCGAGTATTAGAATTTAAATCCACCGAAAAATAATTATACACGCTGTCAGGAAAAATATAGGTAGCTTCCTAAAATTATTTGTTAGTCTTATTCGTTGCTAACCCAACAAGTTTTGTCTAAGATGTGGCGCCATCTAACCGCCTAAAATCATCCTAAATCAGTCAGAATTGACCGTGGCACGGTGTGAGATAGTCATGGTGGCATGTCAGGTACAGGGCACGTGGCGTGCGCTGTGTGACCGCGGCGGTCTCTCCGTGCTGCGGCCCGCTGCGGCCCGCTGCGGCCCACTGCGGCCCGCTGCGGCCCGCTGCGGGACTAGAACTCCGTGTCGCCGAGCACGTTGTACATGAGGCGCTTGAACGAGTTCGACTGCTGGATGTGCTCTTCGTGTAGAGAGTTTACCTGGAAACAACAATTGCTAATCACTGCTTTTATGCCAAACTAGACTAGACTGGATTAATTCAATGGCAATTCTTTTATGACAAACTAGATTGGATTAATTCAATTGGCTGATACGAAGGTGGATACAATGATTGTAATATGTACCGCAGAGAATGTTGGCTCAGATGTTTGGCTAGACTTAAATGTGGGTTCGATGCGCAGGAGGAAGCCGCGTTTTCATGCAAGAACTAGCATAGAGATTTGTCATCACACTTGCGTGTTCAAAACTATCTGTATGAAACTTGCAGTTACCATGCATATATAAAACGTTTCCACTAAAGCTGCATGGAAGTTGCAACTCACATGCTACTTGCGTAATGGAAACGCGGCTTTAGATACCAGGTACATAATTGAACTTACGAAGGTCGTTTGTTTTCCGTGCGGCTTCGCGTCGAGGTTTTGTTTCGGAGGAGGCACCGGCTTCTGCAAACAATGCCAAGGTTTTTAACATAAATATTTGCTCACATTTGTGTCGTTAAGTAAACGATTTTGAATTTGTTTTAGCGATAAAGTCAAGTCTAATAACTGCCGGTTAATTGAATAAATACAATTATTTACTAGCCTATGCCGTATGGTCTATAGTACTTATAAATCTTATTTAGCTAATCTATGTATACTCAATCGCGTTCCATCGACACCATCCACTTATTTTTCATCTACACAACATTCTACAGACTATACAGGACTCGAATCGTCCATTTAGCAAATCGCAAGACTTGCGGTTCAACAATGAGCGCTAGATTTTTTCATATTACATGACCAATGTCACAGTGCAAATGTTCGTGCTAAAGAGCAAAGTATGTAGTACCTTGTTGGCCGGCGCTTGGAAGACCTTGGTGGCCGGCGTGGGCACCTCCTGCGCAGGCTGGTCGCCCAGCCCGTCCTCCTGCAGCGCGCGGTACGTCTCCGACGCGGCGGGGTCGTACACGCCGGGCTTGTTGCTGTGGTGGCGGACGTGGCGCAGGGGGCGGGGCGTTAGTTTTTAGTCGGTTAGCGGGCGCAACACAATAATAGAGAGAAACACATTAATCTCGATACCGTGGGGGCGTTAGGGGGCGCGGAAGCGGTTAGTGCGCGTACGGTCACGTTTAGTTGTGTTTGTGTTTCAGGAAGGAGAGGTCGATAAAAATACTAACATTAATTATGTAGAACAAGTTCATTATCTTAATTATTATTAAATAAGTATTTTATTACGTCAATATTAGATATATTACTCTTAACTACTACGGGTGTGAATAATGATCACCGCGGCTCGGAGGAGCGCGGCGACTGTTGGGCGTGTGAATGTTTTACGTTTAGATCGCAGATCGGTTGCCAACAACAACCAACAGGTCGACGACGTCACCATGCTCGACGATAAGTACAGAGCGTTGCATGATATAGACAGTTTGACAGACGAAAGGTAGCAAAATAAAAATAAAATAAGCATTAATGCGTCATGAAGTTGGGCGTCGACTGTTGTATCGTGGTGTTTCTAGTAAAACACTTGCCTCTTGACAACGTGCGGCCGTCCGTAATGGCCGTTAGAGCTATGTAATTAAACAAATACTTTATTATTGGATTACATGTAATATGTACAAATATTAATATAATATTTCTTTCGTGAAATACTTCTCTTTCTTAGTTTGTTCATCCTTTATTCGGTTTAGTTAATGCGATAAAGCGAAGGATACTTCCCTATACTTTTATACTTATTTACAGAACAATTCCGACAATACTGTTGGGAAGGTTATTTTCTTAGATAACCGCTCAGTTTGGCAATTAGCCATGTTGTTAACATTCAGTGCCAAGATATGTGTGGCCTCAGGATGACTGACAACGGTCGAAATATACTTGACATTGAAAATATGTAAAAGTATGTAACAGACTAATATTTCCAATTTTCAGTTTAAATGGCAAGATAAAGTTGTAGATATGTCACTGATTTACTGTTATACTCACGGCAGTGGCGATGTCTGTTGCCTGATCGAGTTGGCGATGTTTTGTTCAGAGTATAGGTTGATGGGAGAGTTGAACTGCTTGTGCACCATCTGAGGACACGAGATCACTGTCATAGTAAGCTACGGTATGAAATCACATTGAGTTGGAACATCGATAAATATAGAGAAAAACTACAATTACTGCACCAAATGGCAAAGACTTTAAAATATGTAGTTATATTATAACTTACAATCCAATTACAGCAGAAATATACATTGAGTAACTGGTTGTTAAACTAGACATTATCCGATACTAAAACATAGTAAATAGTAGTTGTTCTGTATATCGAATCTTTTAAGAGTAGCGCAATGATTTCATGATGTAAATATAAACCTTTCAGTACGAAATCGATGTATAACGATTCAAACGAGAAGCTCAAACAAGATGGAAGTAGATACATGAGATGAGACTGGCGATATACTGCAATTTATGGTGTTGTTTCTTTCGGATTTTAAAGCCTCTACGATTGACCTTATTATAATAATTATATCGAACAGAAAAATATTTGCATCGGTATCGGCATAAAAGTCTAGTTCGGAAGGTCAACATCTAAGAAAACGTTCATACAATATTGCAGTATATCACTAAAAGTGAAAGACAATGGCTTCGTATAAGAAGTTTGTGATACGTCATGCTCAAAGCTGGCGTCATATAATCGCTTAGTAAACCACCTTAGGTCCCTCTTCGCCCACCACTCGCTGCAACACCGACTCGGCCACCTGAGTTTTCACCAAAAACATACTATTGTATATACCAATTTCATTGATTACATATCTCATTCAATAAAAATTTAGAACTTCATTGTACTCAATTAAAGTTTATTATTTGAGATTTGACTTATAGTAGGTAGGTACTTATTGCATCGCAAATAACGATTAAATGATTTTACTTAACAAATTTTGGGAAACTACTGTAAATACTACTGATCAGTAGATTCATTTTCTGAGTGAATAACAAATTGTATATATTATTTTTTACAATTCATTATAATTTTTGCAAGGTTCATGTTGAGTAGGTACTTGATTTGAGTGTGGTGTGTGTGTGTGTCCACGGGTGTGCGTGAGGATTGGTGGTTGAAGAATTGGAACAATTTCATCTCCACAGAATAGGAAAGTAATCTTCTATAGTAGTGGTTTTCAAGGTTTTCCACAGAACTATTATCGTAGGAAGAGAAAAACCTCATTAGGTATATCCTGAGAAAGAAAAAATCCTCGACTTGCTTGCCGTTCGTAGTCTTTGATTCTTCAACTTTCGAAGTTCGAACTGTGCAGGGTCTACTGCCATCTAAGCATTATAAAGTGTGCATTTATGAAGCTGGGGTTGTATTATTTTATTGCTAGATTCTACATCTTACTACAGCATAGGTGTTTTACATTGTTTCAAGCTGCGTGCGTTTACGCTGTGTGAAAAGTATAGAATAAATAGTGTGCAATTTATAAAGCATACATGTTACTGCTTAGTTTATATAATTATCATCTACAGTCTTGATAATTTTCTTAAAATTATCGAATCTGTCTGTGCATTATTTTTAACGCTAAGTTGCAATCTATTAATTAATGAAAATATTAGATAAATTATCTAGGTATTGTAATTTTATTTGTATTTGATACAATTTATTTTATAGCCAATTAATCTCAATTATTTTGCAAACGTGATAAGTACTATGTCCAACAAGATAATTTTTATTTTTAAGCCGGTATAGGTTAATTAACTTTCCACGTAAATAAAATTTAATTCCTGAGAAGCACTTTTTACAAGTCCCTGTTTAAATGGACACAGTATGTGCAATGGTTTTGAATGTTTCTTTACATTGTGATATTGTTTATGATTTATGTTATGTATAAGAACACATCTAGACAAAGTACATAATTAGCTACCTTGCATTCTATCTAACTTCCAAATGTCGAATTTTCACAACGCTATAATGGAACACTGACAATTTCTACAATATTCTACTTCTATATTCTGTATGTATTACCTTAACTGTAAAATGGCGGTGTTACCTTCTGCCTCATGAGGGTGTCGCGGTAGTCGTGGCTGGGGGGCGCGCGCATGGCGGGGTTGGGGTGGTGGCGCAGGTAGCTCTCAGTGGGGCCCGGCTCGCGGCGCACCTTCGCGCCCGGCAGCACCAGCGGCGTCGTGCGGTAAGGCTGCAAACACATCAATACTTTACTAGTCTGTATCGGTACACTAACTAACATATTCATAAACAGTCCATAAACCTATTTTAGCTATAAGCTGTTTATGAATTAGGCCGTAGCTATTTAATCTTCAATAGTGTAGCAGTGGTAAAATGTACATACATACATACATACACACTCATGCCTTTTATCCCCGAAGGGGTAGGTAGAGGCGCAACTAGTGCATCCACTTTTCGCCGTACGTATCCCGTCCCATGATGTGATGGGGGCGAGCCTATCGCCATTTCGGACACAAACTCAAGACTCCGTGCTGATACTGAATCGAAAAATCCAATACCACTGTGCCCGACCCGGGGATCGAACCCGAGATCTCAACATTGCAGTCGTACCGTAATACAACTACGCCACCGAGGCAGTCAAAAAAAGTGAAGCCGATATTTTTGTTGGTAATTCATAAGACCGACTTATTTGCAGTGTCTATAGGCAAGCCGGTAAGTATCGTTTTATTTGGACTCCTTGGTAGTGCAGACTGCAGTGTAGTTTCAAGTAAAAATGCTGCCAGGTCAAAGTATGGCAAACGTATTTCAGCATGTGCATCATATCTATAGCGTTTGCAACAGTCGGTATATGTGTTGAGTTCACGAAATATTGGCACAGATATTCGAATCATTGCAAGGAATATTTCCTTAATGATACCAAATATTTCCAAGAAATTTTGTTAAATCTTTCCATAAATGTAATGGAAATGGAATCGGTACCTACGGGATTGAAATTTTCTGTGCAAGTTTAGTCTCAATCTGGATTGATATTGGACCAAATGGTAATTTGCTATCTATTATAACTCTATCAGACATAGATTGAAATCACAAGTTAGCATCTATGCATAGATTTTAAATCTATGTATCTATATTTTAATTATAACGCATTTATTACGACACAGACTGCCTCGGTGGCGTAGTTGTATTACGGTACGACTGCAATGATGAGGTCTCGGGTTTGATCCCCGGGTTGGGTAAAGTGATATTAGGTTTTTCTATTCAGTATCAGCTCGGAGTAATGAATTTGTGCCCCATATGGCGATAGGCTCGCCCCTATCACATCATGGGACGGAATAAGTACGGCGAAAAGTGGGTGCACTATTTGCGCCTCTGCCAACCCCTTCAGGGATAAAGGGCATGAGTGTATTACGACAAGATCCCACCTCTGGAAAGCCTTAGATGTAAGCTTGGTAAGAAATTAAAAGAAAACATTTTGTCATGGAGCCTGAACGTTTTATGAATGTTTATTATACGTTGACCTATTGGAGAGGCATGATAAATCTTTTTGTTCAGCCTGCGATATTTTTACGTGGGGCTATGGTAGATAATCCTGGACCAGAGCAAGCGATTGAAGTAATCGGCGCAGCTCCATTTGAGCTTAGCGATTTTCTGGCCTAAACTAGAAATGAGTACGGTATGTATAATATATTTAAGTAAAGGTATAAATACTAAAATTGTAGATTTCCGGATTTGTTCCTACATTCAATACTTTTAGAAAAATAATAATAAGATAGACTTAAGCTCACGCAGACGAAGTTGAGGAGACAGCTAGTAAAAATATACTGCCAATTTATGGCATAAGCATGCCAACATGTATGGCGGTAAAATTGCGTAACGTAAAATTTACTGTACAGTTAGAATTGCCGAACATTTAGGACCGTAGCGAGAATATGCATTAGCCATTGATTCTGTAGAATTACTGAAACGTTCTAGAATATCGTTGGCTCACACCCACCGCACGCCGAGCGCGATAAAACAGTGTTCACAATGTGCCTCGTTAAAAACACTGTAAACGTAGAGCTGCGATGTTATTTAGGCGGCTATTGATTTAGTATAGTCTGATCGTATATTTTTACGAATTGAAGACTTTATTCTTATTATTGTTGTTCAATGTCGGTTTTTGTAGGTTTATTATCTATACCTACTAATATTATAAAGCTGAAGAGTTTGTTTGTTTGTGTGTTTGTTTGTTTGAACGCGCTTATCTCGGGAACTACTGGACCTATTTTGAAAATTCTTTCACTAATAGGAAGCTACATTACTCCTGAGTGCTATAGGCTACTTTTTATCCCGGAAAAACTTTTCCTCGCGGGCGGAGCCGCGCGCAAAATCATAAATATAATCTAAATAGCATTCTGAGATAAGCGCGTTCAAACAAACAAACAAATTCTTCAGCTTTATAATATTAGTATAGATTACAAATACTATTATGAAAAGTCAGCAAAAAAACTCATGGTAAAATTATGGGATTTATGAGGTATTTTGAAGACCACTAAGTAAGTGTATTTTCAGTAAATAATATGTAATTATGATATTATATGGACGGTTATATTCGTACCTTACTGATTAGCTATGTACTCGTTTACACTAACATAAGGAAGTGCGGGTATATTATTATAATAAAAGGGAAATAAATAAACGAAAGTATAAGAATTTTACACTTCAAAACATGATCAAGAGTATTGAGTAAAGCCAAACATTTGGGTAAACTGAATTCCTGTGAATTTCCAATGTTTATCGAAACAGTTTTCATAGAATTTGATTTAGATTGCTTGTTCAGAAGCATTCGTACCTATGTATAATATGAAAACATACCCAGCTTTGATTTAATAATAAAGCCTTACAAATAATTTTCACTAGGTTCCCGTGTGTAAGCTTTAAAGATTATATTGGCAATAAAATATTGCGGTCGGTGTATAAAATAAAATAGCAAACACATTCTGCATTATGGTTGATGTACAATGATTAACAAATCTCTCCCTAGCGCGCTTTATGCGTCGCTTCTAATTATAACGCGAGGTTAATTCATGTGGGTTATGATTTCTGACCCTATTCCGTTATATTTATACGGTTTGCTATAAGTAGGTCGCGGAAAACATCTTGATATTTATACTTCAAAGAAGCAAATGAAAACTAACTAAACATTCAATATGAAACATATTGTTATTGGGAACCGTGGCAAGGACTCGTCCGTATCGTAAATATGCCAAAGCACGAACAAGCTTCATTTATTTGCGTCCATGTTTACAAGTCATAGCTTTCGTCACTGACGCAATGTTCTATGTTCGTATATCTCATAATACACTGTAAATAAGAGTTTCCGTTTATTATTTAAATGTTATTGATAGATAGTGTTTCGCACGTTAAAATTATTTGGCTTCGGCTTCTTTATAAATTGCATCGCTCACGTTTAATACAAGTTCACACTAAATTGACCCTTCATTCCATCAGAGTACTTCCTACGCACCTGTCATGACTCACAAATCAATCTTTTGATATGTCAATGATTAAATTACAAATCGATAGCAATTTCTGGATCTGGCCAAATTGGCAATGTTGTTTGTTTTTGGCATGAACTATAACTGAAAGAATTACGTACGTTCGCGTTAGACGCCCGCGACGAAAGTTAAAGGTGGGTGTAAAAATGTTAGAGACGTGACATTGACGTTAAAATAGCAATACAGCTGACGATTTTATATCAAAAGGGGGTCGTATGATGAACTGCCAAAAGTCAAATATTCGAGGTAGGCTCATCACAACTAACTACATAAATCATATTGCCCTTAATGATGGACAGATGTTTTCATGGTGATGTTATTAATTGCTGAGCAAATGAAAATAGTCAAACAAGCACTAATTTACCAGATACAAATTCACTTGACAAACTCAGACAGAGACATAGAGATGTGATCTAACAACATTTCAAAGCTGGAGTCATTTTCCATGTTGTATAATTTTTTGTAATATTCAAGTTTGTCGGTAGGATTACTAAAAAATAACGCAATTTACTGATACGAGTCATGCCGGTGGCATAGAATGATTACCCAAGTATCTAATATGTGTATGTACTACATATACGTATTCAGTGAACTTAATTTATCGCTAATGCTATCCCGCATCGGTAATTGATGTTGAATCTTCATATTGGTTATAGACACTGATTGGGGTATTTTCTGTTTGAACATTTTCATCTTTATTCGTTTATTAGGTGTAAATCGCAGCTTCGCCCACGTGAAAGCCTTCCGCGCTACAAAAATCACTGTAGCGATCCATAGCGCAATCGGACGACGCCAGCGCTGTGTACAGTCAGCCACATAAGTAGCTGAACAAATTCAAAATTACAAATCGCCTCTACGCATTAAGTTTAATTGAAACATTTTTTTGCTTTGTGTGAATTAAACTAAGTTACCTTTCTTTTGTTTTATGTAGGGAAAATGAGAATTGGTAAGAACACAACAGTGTGTAAGCGATTTGAAGTTTTAAATGTGTTTAGCTACTTATGTGGCTGACTGTACCTACTTAAAAATCATATTCAAATAAATCCCACGGGAGCAAATTTCATACGCATACTCACGCCTTTTACCCCCGAAGGGGTAGGAAGAGGCTCACGCCTTTTACCCCCGAAGAGGTAGGAAGAGGCGCAACTAGTGCACCCACTTTTCACCGTGCGTATTCCGTCCCATGATGTGTGTGGGAGCAAATTGCCGTAATAAAAATATGTTATTCTAGGGGATGGTCTATCCGCGTGCCAAACTTCATGTAAATCCTTTAAGCGGCTACTGCGTTTACTTCTCACAAACTTCCCAACATTAAAAAGAAATCATAACCAAACGCAATTACAACTTTACTACTAAGTAGGTATGCCAAGGTTTGAGCTCTGACTTAATTTTGAAATTTCAGTTAATTCTACATCCTATAAAGATCCTCTACAGTCATATATGAATCTATTTATTAAACGTTTTATAATATCTTTTATTATATCTTGAATATTATGTCGTTTATGAATCGTTGTCTTATTATTTATGTTTTGTTATTATACACATTCAAAAATTTCCCTTATCTATAGATAAGGGATGTAAGTAGTGTAGGCCATTCAATTCTTTGATATACATATTATTGTGGAGGTACCTACGTAATACGACCTAACCGAAAATATGGCAGATAGGTACACAACATGTAATAATTTCATACCTGTGTATAATCTAGATAAGTTGTATAGATGCGCGCTATTATCATGACAGCTTTATGAAAAATCCATTTATTGTAAAACTTATTATTTATTTTTGCTTTTAGTGGTACTTTATAGAAATTAACGTACCAATAACTTGAATAAGGTTTAAAAAAAAATCACATGAGTCATTCGGAAAAAAATGAAATTACACCCGCCCACGAAAGGGTGTTGTGACTAGATCCACCTCTGTTCTGTGCGGTGAACTTATTTCTGTCTCATTATGACTACTATCTTATAAACTATATAACACACCTGTTGCCTTATAGCTCACAAATTTTAGTGCGTGGTTAAATTAAGCATTTATTGAATAAAAGTTTAATAAAATTTTATTTCACATGTTCAGGATTGAACTCGGGGAGATTCACAGCCTTGGTCTCTGAGTACGCTGCCACTAAACAAACGAGGTATATTTCACTAAGCGCAGCCATGAAATCCTCTTTTCAAATAATGGGTCACCGCGACGCGGTAATTCGGATCTTGATAAAAAAAAGGAAATATAAACAATACTTATGGTACGTGGGAAAATATAAATGTTACTAGAGAGTTATAATTTCATTGACAACAATTTTAATGTTAGAAGTAATGCTTTTTGAAAATGTTAAAACTTTCCTAGCGCTCTACACGTCGTATGCACGTGCACTCCGAATCATTACAAATACTGTGTTTGATTATTCTTTTGACTTTTGTATTATAAGCTATCATTAAATTGGTTAATATATCCCGATATTTTGGAATGTTAATTAAGAAATAAAAATAGATTTATTTATTTTATGTAAAAAATCTTGTAGATTGTCTTGAAAATTGCTGCTGTACTCCAAAGTTTACTTTTTAGCGACGAAACAACAATATATCCAGAAAAGATGGCCCTAAAACTGGCACGCTATTACATCACATATTTTGTAACATTACGCGCGTGTCTCAAGTGTTCTAAAATTAGACAACGCCAGAATAACGTACCAGTTTAATATTCCTTCATTGATACACTGAATAAATCTCGATTTGTGTGTTACTGAACCATCACGCGGTATATCATAAGGTTAAGAGCAAGCGGCTGTCGCGGTTACAATACTACACGTGTGGCAGGTGTTTATAAACAATCGCACGCACCCAGTTGGTGACGACTTCATCCTCAGGATGCTTGGGGTCCTGGTAACCGTTGGGGAAGAAATTAGGGTTGAATGCCATTGTGGTATATGTGTACACGGCTCGGCACAGACGTGTGTCGTGCAACGGGTGATCGCGGACTGCCGCTCCAGCCGCTCCCTCACCAGTAAACAACCCGATCTCAATGCATTCTATTTTGGCAATATAGGAGGAAAATAAACGATGGCGTGGGCGACAGCCTCAAGCACGGGCGCAAAGCCTTGTGTCACATTCTACGTCCATACTTTGTAAAAAATATTTGGATACGATAGTCACGTCTCGTAAATCAGCTGTCTTATTATTATAGAAATCCAGAAGGTCATGTATAATTATTGTGACGACGCCATTCGTTATTCATATTTCAAAATTATATTTGAATGAAAGTAAAGCGTTGATCACATCGCGGCATCGGTATAGGTTATTGATGGTATTTATACCTTCAAAGGCGTAACCTATACGCAAGATTGCGAGTAATTAAAGATACTACAGTGAGATTATGATTATGTTTTCATAAATAGTTTTTATGAATCATAATATTATTAAATATCTTTCTTTTTTAATAAAACAAACTAAATCAACACTGAACATAATAAGGGATTAGATCTTATAAGATAAACTTGGTAAAGAATTGGAATTAACAGTGTAAAATATTGATCTTCCAAGCTCACATGCATTACTGGATCGTATAAGAAATACAGCCGCCGCAAACGACTATTATTGCGATTCGTGATTCAGAAAACAAATTTATCCGCCGATGGAACGTTCTAAAACTTCTATGAATTATAGCTACATTCCAGATTATTTAGCCTGCAATACGAAGGCTACCCGAAGTATTTACGCAGTATCGTCTCTTCGTTCTAATTAATAAGTTAACATCATTATTAATATAAAGAAGCATTTTGGCGGGTGTCCAGACCGCAACAGGCGTCTGCTTAGTGTGGCTTAGTTAACCTACTTGGCTGAAGGCAATGACCATTTTAAGCCCGCTCTGCTTAAGAATTTAAAAAAAATAGCTATTCGAAAACCATTTAGAATACAAGTTCATAAGAAACTGTTCCCAACAACTAGGACAAAGACAAAATAGCTAAAATCTTAAATAGATTTTTGGGCTTTCGATATCGCTCCAGATTGGATACTGAAAATAGTGCAAACATGATTTTTACTGTAGGTCAAACAAAACACATTGTGCGCAAGCGTCATTCCGTGCGACTGTGATGTTTGCCATGTTGCCACGCTGTCGTGATTTATTTAGTTCAGTAATAGATATTTGATAATATTTTGAATAAGTCGGGATGAGCTCTTATAAAACGTCGCATAATATGACGCTTTTGTATGTAAATTTTTCGCATGATCTGCGTTTGCAGCCGCTTTACTCATAGTTAAGGTTTTCTACTGTTTCGATTATTTTTACCAAAATACGAAGTAATATAACTCTTGGTTACTCCTACTATTGGACTTTTGTAGAAACGTCTCATGGTATGTCCGTTGTGTCCTTCATAATTCATCTTCGTGTTGCATCTATAATAAAAAGCAACCTATCTTTTTATCGGCTATATTAAACTATGATGTAGTCAGATTTATTAGGTAAATGTACCTAATGAAACGAAAACACTACAAAACTTTACTGGCAAGAAACCAAATTAAATATGTAATCTAGCGCATGTGTGAAGGATGGTCTGCACTAGTTAAAAGTGGGTAGTTAAAAATCCATTATATACATTCGTAATATTATAATGTAGTAACTATACTTTGTATAGAAGAAATTAAAATGAAACGCTTCTCTACTGTTCGTTAATTTGTGGATTAGCATTGTCGTCGCGCAATTGTATAACATCAGCTCATATTGTATCCCTGAGTTAATTTGAGGAGGAGCTTGTAGTCTTAGTAGACCTTATTTCCGACCCAGGATGTGATAAGGTCAAGCCTATTTGGATTAAGATTTATTGACTGTACCATGTTTATCCCTCGAGACTAAACCAGTCTTTTATTGCATAATTTGTTTTATCCTAAGATTAGGTTATTTATATTTTTCTTTTGTTGTATAAAAATATTGTAATTGAAGTGAAAGAAAATGTTTTTATAATTCTAACTAACAAAAATTTGTTAAAATATCTGGCGCTTCCTATACTACGGTGCCAAAATGTCACAGCACATAGACTTCAATACGGATGACCACGGTCTTTAGTAAATATTTGAGATCAACGTACACCATTCAGCACCTCGAATAACGTCACGCGTACGGGGCACAGAACAACGTCTTTACACGTGTTTCATTACGTTCCGTTGCATCTAAAAATACATGTAGAAAACAATGATTCCTAAGTTAAAATTGAAAATCGTCTTCAAAAATCAGAATACGTTGTCGCATTGTCACCGAATATTTACGTTCTTAGTAGTAACGATCTTGCAAATATACACTAATGAAATTAAAATCTATTTTCTAACTCTGCCTTAGCTACATAAAATCTAAGACTTTAAGAAAAAAAAACAGTTGATCACTATGATTATTCGTCTTGCAATGCAATGCAATCAGCCTGTATTATATACTGCTGGTCACGGGTCTCCTCTACTACTGAGAGGGTTTAGGCCTTAGTCCACCACGCTGGCCATGAATATTCTTCTTACTTATTATTATTTATGAGACTGATGAGTACGTACAAGTTCACTATAATAAAGCTGGCTATTTCAGATGGTATCATCAGTGACTATAAAAAAATGTGGGCGCTCAAATATTTGTATAGATGCGGGGATTGAACCCGTAGCCTCTCGCTTAGTAGCCAACTAACCTCTCACTGCATTCATTATTCATACATTTGGCATGAGCGAGGCTGGACTGCCGACGAATCTGCGATATTGAGCATGAACTTCGACTTTTGAATATGTAAAATATAAATTATGTATATGTTTTGGCATTGAACTACATTAGTAGTCTTGAAATAGAAAATGGTTTTGTAATAATATAAATATATACTAGCTTCGCATGCGACTTTTTTACGGGAAGAAAAAAGTTCATTCGCATGAAGTTATTAGTCTACTTTTAAAAAAAATTTAATTTTTATAAAAATAATATACAAACACACGAATTGAGAACCTCCTTCTTTTTTTGGAAGTCTGTTAATTATAATTCTCTTAGTCTGTTAATTAAATGTAAATGTGATGTCAACACAATAAAATCATATCATGGATATTAAAAATATCTAAAACAGACATCCGTAATTAGTTAGGTATTAGTAATTTATAATCTATTTTGAACACATACGTTAATACTTTTTACGCAAGCATATAGACGACTCATTAGCTAAAAAACGTTTTGATATCGAAAATGTAGACTAACTAGCATTTGGGTCATCTTACGGTAAGTTTCCACCGTCTATGAACACTGGCACATGAATTGTGAGTAGGTACGATGCCGATCAAAGAGGAATGAAATCTCACAAACTACTAGAACAAGAGTATCTGACGCTGCGGTTATCCATTTCAGACCGATATTGTGTAATAAAGAGGATTATACTATAGTGTACAGCCTATATTTTATCCTGTAGACAACAAAACAACTTCAACTTTTTTTTTTTATTGCATAGAATGACGAGACGAGCATGCCGTTCGCCTGATGGTAAGCGATACGACCACCCATAAACAGTAGCAACACCATCCAGCACTGACTTACAAAGTACTGTGTGGCATTCCATTGCGCTCGTCATCCTGAGACATAAGATGTTAAGTCTCATTATGTCCAGTAGTTACACTGGCTACAATGTCCTTCAAACCGAAACACAACAATGCATGCACACTGCTGCTTGGCGGTAGAAATAGACATTGCGATGGTACCCACCCAGACGGACTCTTACATATGAGAGCCCTACCCACCAACTGGTCCTGCCAATAGTAACATGTATACAATATACATTACAAACGCTTTTAATGCATGACGGCTGGTCATATAAACTAAGCCAAATCGGTTCTGCCAAATGACGTGGCAAAATCACTTTGCGTCGACTCCACGTTGGAATAGGTTGGAAGAGGATGAATCTATATTTAGCGCATTGAATAGAAATTAACACGTCTTTTTTTTAAACGAACTATAAATAACTTATTGTTACCGACTGGCTTTTCACTAAATTACGTTTTGCTGTTTACGTATATGAACGGTTTAACTTCATTATTGTGTCCACTAGGCACAAAATACCTACTCCGATCGAACATAGGTAGTCCCTATACCTTAGTAAAGTGTCTCTGGCCTGCCTCGGTGGTGTAGTTGTATTGCGTACGCGTTACGAGTACGATTTGCGCGCTGAGGTCCTGGGTTCAAATCCCGGGTCGAGCCAAAAATCATTGTGACTAGGTTTTTCCATCTTAAAAAAATTACTCAGTCACAGCTCGGAGTCAGGAAGTTGGCGGTGTGATACCCCCGTGCCTCGGAAAGCACGTAATAAAGCCTTTGGTCCTGCGCCTGATCTCTCTCCGGTCATGTCGGATTGCCGTCTCACCGGACTATGAGAGTGAATAGCGAGTGCACCTGTGTATTGCGCACACACTTGTGCACTATAATATCTTCTGCGTACCTGACTGATCTCCGTTGAGATTGGTCGCCGTGGCCGAAACTGGCTAGGAGGATTACAAAGTGTCTCTGGGCAACATGCGTGACTTTACTATCACCCAGCCGAGAAACGAGGCCGTGGATAACCTGCCGCCATATATTTCCTGGCTAATATTTCCCAATCCGATAATCGAACCGGAATCCATTAATCTACAGACTAAACCAAAGATTATCTATATCGAGTAAGTACTCATATACCGCTTGTTATTTTTCTGAGCATATACCAGATAAACAAAAATAAAGCAGGTCAACACTAATGGTCCATGCATATTCATGATCCTTCGAGCTGGATGTCATTAGGCGATTATGTAACTTTTCTAGATAGTCTAAAATTTGGATAAATACTAGATTCAGCGTTCTTTACGAACATTTAAATCAACATCAATATAAAAATGCAAGTGACGTCTCAAGGCTGCCGTAAGTATAGGTACCAGAAACACAAGGGTCAAATAAGTTACGATGAACCACTAAATTAACTAGAAGGCAAATCAAGACGTACATAATAGATAAGCCATAATGGCTTTGTAATATTCACCGATATACAATTAGATGGCGTTATAACTTTTAAATGGCAGGGTTATGAAGGAACGGATCGGAAAGGAGGAGTCCGCCGTGTGCCATCATTCTGCTAGTGGCCGCGAGGATACGGTCCAACACACTCTCTGAGGAGTGCCCAGCCTGGAATCTACAACGCAGCGCTTTTAGACCAGTCGTCGGAGGAGACCTCTCCCTGCCAGCCGTGGTTTCCGCCATGGTCGGCGGCTGGAGGTCATGGCGAGCGATGGCTTCCTTATGCGAGTGCGTCATCTCGCGGAAGGAAAGCGCCGAGCGGGATCGTGAGCAGAACGATCCCGGCCGCAGCCAGAGGAGACGAAGGAGGCGTCGGGTGGTCGACAGACCGACGCCTCGTGCCCTGTGGTCTGGGGGCATCTAGAGAATTCTGCCACGACATCCCCTGCCTGTCGTAAGAGGCGACTAAATGGGGTTTGAGAGAGTCGCGGGGCGAGCAGTGGGGGGCTGCTACTCCAATTTACGCGACTCCGAGGTGAACGACATTGCGGGTGGTCGGTCTCTTGTACTCGTAGACGCCAAAGGTGTGCTTTGGAGGTCGGGGGCTTCATAGCCCCCTCATTTAGAGAGGGGCCGTAATGCGGCATTGCGCAGGGACGGTTTCGTGCAGCTATCTTCGTGCAACAAGATACCCCGGGGCCGTCCCGTATGCGCCGAAGAAGGCCACCGCGGGTTTTGGTTGGTATGCTGATGTAGGGTGTACATAGTGTTAGGGACTCGGTTCAATGCTCGCTCGGATGATGTTATACTCCCGAGTGTCGACATTGGGCCGTAAGGTAAAACCAACATAACCATTCCACTTACCCCACAGTGGTGGTAGCGATAACGCGTTTTTTCCCGCGATAAAAAAGGGTTATGAAGGAATGGATACGTTATTAATCAGTGCCAAATTAAGAAAATAAGGGTGGGAGAGCTCAAGTCCGCTTGGGCGTTAGGTTTTAGAGTGCGCCACAGGCACCAGCTCGGTGCGCATTATTCACTTTGATTTCAACGCCGTCGATCAATCAGATAGAAGACAACTTTTGTTCTGTTCCAATATAACAAAATCAATACTGTTGTGAATAAACATACCCGTCAATGCCCGCGTATGTATAGATATATACGTCGTTGCCTTATACACCCGGACGCCGGCGTGCGTCGCGCGTGTTGACGAGTCAACGTAGCCTAAAAACCAGCGTTGAATTTTTTATCCGGCTGGGCACTAGTGTAGCCATGGATAATACTGGTTATTTATACTAATATTATAAAGAGGAAATATTTGTATTTTTGTATATTTGTAACGAATAAACAGAAAAACTACTGGACTGATTTTAAAAATTCTTTCACCAATATAAAGCTACATTATCAGCGAGTAACATAGGCTACTTTTTATAAAACGTGACTTTTATCCCGGAAAAACTATCACGCGGGCAGAATCGCGAGCAAAAGTCTAGTTAAATTATATTCTGATGGTATTTGATGCATGAGGGATTAGCGTTTATGAGGTTTGCTAATATCCCCGCGCCGTGTCGTAGCTGCTGCCGCTAGCGCCATCTTCAATCGGAATAAAATAGTTAACTGCGATGGAATGTTTTAGGCCCGTTTCACCTAGCTGCAAGTTTACAAAATGGTGCTAGTTTGTGTTTTGTTAGTTAAACAGTGGCTAGACTAGCGTAAAGAGTGAGCGGCAGCTACTAGAGAAAATGCGGCACTGTGGATAGTGGACTTGAACAATCATTATAATGAACATACTAAATTTATGACATTTATATACATAATGTTGATAATATTGATTAGCATTTTATTGCCAGCAGTATTATGTTGACATGTTTGAGGATCATCACACGTTCGGCAGAAGGTTAGAAGCTACGCAAACAATCCGTCTGTATTAATATTATTTACAGACAATTATTTAGTTTTTATTTATTGCATTATATGACGTGACGAGCATGCCGTCCGCCTGATGGTAAGCGATACGACTACCCATAAACAGTAGCAACACCATCGAGTACCTTGAGTTACAAAGTCCTGTGTGGCATTCCACTGCGCTCGTCATCCTGAGACATAAGATGTTAAGTCTCATTATGTCCAGTAGTTACACTGGCTACAATGTCCTTCAAACCGAAACACAACAGTGCATACACACTGATGCTTGGCGGTAGAAATAGACATTGCGGTGGTACCCACCCAGACGGACTCTTACATATGAGAGACCTACCACCAGTAAACTTTTCAAGTATATTATTTGAATATTTTTATCTGAATTTACCTTTGAGTGTTATACTCAAAGGATTTTACTAATGCCTCAGCCGAGAGGGAACGACTGTCGGGCTGCTTGTTTTCCAATCTACGCCACGGTTAGTTACCTAGATTATGCATACGCATACTCACTCCTTTTATCACCGAAGGGGTAGGCAGACGCGCAACTAGTGCACCCACTTTTTGCCGTGCGTATTCCGTCCCATGATGTGATAGGGGGCGAGCCTATCGCCATATCGGGTACCAATTCCAGACTCCGGGCTGATACTGAATAGAAAAATCCAATATCACTTTGCCCAACCTGGGGATCGAACCCGAGACCTCAGCATTGCAGTCGTACCGTAATACAACTACGCCACCGAGGCAGTTACCTAGATTAAAGTTAGGTATAACGTCGATCAGGCGACCTGTAGGCCATGAAACTAAGATAAAATCTTTACGAGGCGATGCGTCAAACCCTGGAGAGGCGTAGCCCAGGACCAAGACCAAATGACCAAGTGATGACCGAAGTAATGGAAGTTTGTACCGAGCGCATAAAAGGCTAATTACGGCACTGATTCCTTCCAAAAAGGCCGGCAAAGCATCGATGATACCTCCGTTATTGCTGATTTTTTCTGAGCAAAAAGTATGCGTTTATAAATAACAAAATCAGCGACATACCTGAGAGTGTATCGACTCATCGAGGGTGTCGTCGGTACGGTTGGAGGCGGGCGACAGCAGCATGGTGCGGTAGTCGTCGTGGTGCGTGGGGTAGGAGCCGGGCGGCACGGGCGTGCTGCGCGGCAGCGACTCCGGCCCGCGGAACACAGGCGCCGGCGTCGGGCTCACCGTCCTGCACAAACACGATTACAATGGAGAAGATCGAACAGCTTCGAATGGAGAAAATAAAGAATCCAGTGGCGTAACAATAGGGTAGCATGAAACGGGCTTTAAAGTTACAAAGGTACAAAAGTTTTGAAAAATTTCTTGGTATTTTTGTGTATTCGACCTAAAAAAAGATCGCCGAAGGTTCATGTTAGGTTAGGCAAATTCGATCAATTTGCCACGGGCCATTACGGTGTAGTTAAGCAAATGCAAGAATCTTCTTGAGTTTTTGAAATTCGAGTAAGAACACTCGTCGCGTCATTTCAATAGGAGGATATTTGTATAAATACTGGATTGTTGTTCAATAACTTGCACTCAACACTATGAAACTCTTAACGAAGAGACGACCACTAAGCAAATATTCCCTTATCTTAGGGTTGTCGTGTTTATAAAGCTCTTTTTTCTATTTTTAGCACATTTTAAGAACCACCCACGTAATTACATTTATTTAATTTTTAAATACAATTATATTTATTAACTTGTTCTACTACAAACGAACACTACACCTAAACAATAAAAAAATTACATCGTCTCGTGATATTATTTTTATTTTTATAATGAAATAATTTAAAACAATGTAAGCTAAACTATGTACTTATTACTTACTTTTATTATGAGCCTCGCGAGAAATGGTGGTTGATTGTGATTACAAAATGGATAAAACTATATACGCGTTGATCTAAATAAACAACAGCTTTTATGTAGGAAATCAAGAGAAACAGCTTCCCTAAACGCCGCGGACGCATTTTTCCACGTAACTATGGTAAAGAGAATGAGTGAGACGGGTAATACCTTATTGAAAACAATACTGCCGCTATTATGTATGGTTTTTTTACCTGTAAAGTGAAGGAATCAATGGAAAATATAGGTAAAATACCTCATATAAATACTATCGTTAAAATGGTTTGTGGTTTACCTGAAAGGCGCAGCCGTGGCGTTAGGGATTGGTGAGCGCGGCGCCATGGGAGTGCCGGCCGGTCTCGGAGGCTCGCCGTCCACGTTCCTATACATGCCACATGGTGAGTGCAGTGAACATGACATGCTTAATACGGTACAAACATATTATCTTCTATTATTTGGACTGTAATCTAGACTAACCGGAAACAAAAATCCGGTTGAGTGTCTATAATTAAATTAATTTAGCACTTTGATCCCTAGAGGTGAATTAAATTAGGGTATAAAACTACCCAATCATAAGCTTTGGCATAAAAAGTCTCCAAAGATTAAAACGCAGAAGATAAATATTCCTTGTACCATATTGAGAAAGTAGAATAAATTGAAACACATATATGCAAGATCTAAGAGATGCAGTGGTTTTCATTCTTCTACACACATAATAACTACAGAATATGTCCTTCATAAACGAGATGGGAAACATTCAACATACAAAACATGTATTTTCATGCAAATAATAACATATAATGCGCGTGTTGTTCAAGATTTATTACCATTTACCAACTGTTTTAATAGAACATAATATTTACCTCAACGGGTTAATATAACTTACAACGACTGAGTATTATAATAAATACCCGTTACATTAATCAATTTATTCATGCTAGATCTTCGATTTTTTCATTCGGATAGGTTGTTTAAGTTGGAAAATATTGTTTAAATACTAATAGGTAGGTACGTTAAAACATCGAGATACGAAATCAAGTCAACATTTCCTTCATAAAAATTTCCACGTGTTGTCAATTAGTAGATGCCAATTAAGAACGTTTAGTTAATTTCGTACAACCAAGACGTAGATTCATTAGCACCTAGGCACAAGCTAACAAGGATGACACCTAGAATGCATGACGTCATCTTACTCCGCGAATTCGTGAAAGAATGTGGGCGTAGGTACGCGCCCTACAAAGCTGCCCGTGGTGCGGGGCACCGTGTACAGATGAGGACTGGAGCCGCCCCTGTGGTCACACTCATCGGTTACGCGCTGCTTCATGTGCAAATATTGCTCATCGTATGAGTCTCCAGTAAATGAAGCGATTACATCATTCTACAATGCATTGCTAAGGCTGAGCTGCAACAGGTTACTTTTAAAATTTCTGTAGTGTGCAAAGAACTATTAAGTAGAATATTTTGCTAGGGTTTCCTGGTTTGGTTTTCAACAAATGTTTGAACAAAAACTTTGCATTTTTGTTCAATCTTGAACATTATTATTTTCCATTTGCCCTGTATCCAGAGGCGCCGACTTATACTCGTGACTATTATCTTTGTAGACAGAAAGTGGGACAAAACGTAACTGATTATATAAATCATTTTAACAATCCTCATGTTAGGATCTCTGTGGTCATGAGTGCTCAGCACCCACTAGTTAGCTTTCCGGGGTGCTGGAGCACCCGAGCGCCCATGCCTGTATCACATTTTTGTGAAAGAAATCCACAATCAAATACTTAGTCATTATAAATATGTAGTGGTTAATTCTGACCTTTGCACAACCAGCTTGATCTGCCTAGGTGCGTTCTTGAAGAGGTTCTGCGCGTCCTCATGGCGCAGGTCGCGCGCGTCGTAGTCGTCGATCTTCGCAATGATGTCGCCGCGCACCAAGTCCTTCCCTGCAGGCGTGCCGGCTGTCACCTGGAAATGAATAATAATATCAGTTACTTTCGATGCTATATTTACCACTATTTTTAATAAATTTCATGATTATCACATACATTTCGTCAATAATTTCAATTTCATTGACATATTATAATCCGTTTATATCTTCCATCATATAAACTGTGGTAGTGTGATATAGGTAAATGTCACTAACTTTGCTATTAGGGGGGAATCCGTTACTTTTCAAAATTCTAGTTATACCTAACAATTCGCGTCTATATTAAATTTTCTAAGGTATCAGACAATTCTGTAAAAAGTTGGAATCAAAGTCTGCCGGACCTAAATCCAACTTGAACTTAACTTACGAGTTACGTTTCCTCTAGATACTTAGACTTACTTAAAATTATTGTGATTAGTGGCAGTGGTTATTGTAGTTAGTGGTAGATAGGTACATATTTTCCATAGTTTATATGGGGCCGTTCAACTTTATAAAAAGAACCTGTTCTTTTGTGAAATTTGAAATATATTCAACCATTGTTGAATAAGAAAATGTAACTGTTCTCGAGACAGCCAGTTATCTACGTTTACAAACTAGTTTTGGGTATAATAAATAAATATAAATACTCGCTATGGTATAGATAAAAACACTTATATTTTGGGAGGTAAGTGCCTAAGTATTTTTTGTTACACGAACGGAACAAGTCATAAACTTCCAATGAAATAGATTAATGTAATATGTTATACATAATTACTTTCTCATATTACATTTTATGAATGTTAAGAACTTTAACTATTGTTGATTTCTTAATATTAGTGAAATACCTATAATTATTTATATGGTAAGATGATCTTTTCTGAACAGAATATTATTACCGAATACATGAAATAAGTTTTAGCCCTTATTGAAGGCCTAGTACAAAGGGTAAACACTGCAGCGTTGTTGGTTCGACCTTGTATCTGGGATAAGGAGAAAAGCGCGAGACGTATGCACTGAATTTGGCTCGCGGCCAGTCTAAATGCGTCTTCGGCGTCGTCGCGCCAACCTGACATTTTTTATTGAAAACAACCGATGGATCGGATGGAGGTCGCCACCTCGACGACTCGACCTGCGCACATCCATCTTCCTCGAGTCAATGGCGAGGACATTTGACTATATTTATCCTTATCCATCAGCATTCGCTGAGAAGTGGTGGGCATCAGCAGTTTGTTCTCTGTCTTTAATTGATTGATTTTTGAAATGTAGAGTTGGCGCTCGTCCATCCGCATTACATTCATGCATGACGTGTAATATGTTACGTCATTACACTTGTGGAATTACACGTAATCTTACAATGGACAACTACATAATATCATAGTAAGTCCACGTGACCAAATCAACTAAAAACACGCTGTTATGGTGAAAACTTAGGCGAAATTTTAGTACTTATCAAATTTTAAGGCAAGTAAGAGAAAGTTCTTACTAAGCCAGTATTTCATTGATTTCCTAAATAACAATTTTACATTCAACAGGTTATCAGTACTACCATGGGCGTATATAAGGGGGGAGGGGGGTCCAAGGGGTCCGGACCCCCCTTTTGCTTACAATAAACCACGCTACGCCACTGACCTCTGACATTTTGTGGATCCAGACCCCACCCTTAGCTTCTAAAATGATCGGGCTACCAAACATGTCCACACTCGAATACATTATGTGACGGAGGGGGGATACGGTGTTTTTATATCGTGGGTCCCCATGGTCCCCCATGTGAAAGCTATAGCTACGCCAGTAAGTACCTACTGCCGTGGTAATTGAGAGGACAGTAAGTCAACGGTGGCCATATTTCTGACTTACTGTTATATCTACTTACTGTTTCTTTCTACTGAGAGGTTTTTAGGTCTTCATCTACTACGCAGACCTAGTGCGGTTTGGCACACTTCATATACATTTGAGATTCTTGCGGAGAATTCTCAGGTATGTAGGTTTCCTCACAATGTTTTCCTTCACCTTTATAGCGAACAATAATTGATAAACAAAGCCTTAGGTTTTGAATCTGTGGACTTTCGGCTCGGCAATCTGTTCTATCCGCCCAACTAGGCTATCGTGCATATTATATTTCCATACATTTAATAGAAATAAAAAAATGAATTACGTAGACTCTTTTAAAGCAAAGGACTAGCTTAATACTATTGATGGAATCTAAATAATGTATAACATTTTATGGGTTCGAATAAATTATTTCATTTCATTTCATAATGATGTGGGCATGTGTTATACTAAATGCCATATTGCTGATTTGGCAATAAGAAAATGCACAACGTATGCTACGTATCATGGGATTGCAATAGTAGGTACCTAACAACGCGACGCGACGTTGCGATTGGATAAACAATCTAAGAAGAATCTCATAAAAATGTTCAGGTAACAATAATTTGTTAGCTAGTAAATCGTGTTATTTAGAGTTGATGCACACATCACCAGGTATCAAAAGGTCCCGAAAGGCTACTGTAGAAGCAACAGAAGCAATATAAATACTCCACATTCTTCCTTCGCGTTATTTATGTTATCAAATAAACTTTATTACCGTTTTGTCGTTCTAGATAAATCTGTCGATCGGCTCTATTTTAAGACATGCTATTCAGAATATCTACTGTACACTTTTAATATTTCATAATGCAATGGCAAAGCAATCAGTATAGTGAAGACATCGCTACATCCGAAAAGTAAGTAAAGAGCAGAACAGTGGTTCGTGTTAAAGTTATCGTAACAAATACCTATGACGTTAAATCAAAGTACATCGTCACCTCGCACCTTTAGAACGAAAACGACATAATAAAAAAAAAAACTAAAATTGCGTTATCTTTATAAAATGACTTAAAACGAAGTTCTCAATACAACAATAGTTCAAACACAGCCATATTCAAGTGGGGAAAGGACCAAACTATTATATCGGGCCTTTTTTTATTATATTTTTATAAAAAAGGGACCAGTTTTAAGTCATTTTATGACGATAACAAATTTTTTGGTTATTTCGAATTGTGTCGTTTTCGTTCTAAAGGTGCGACCTGATGATAAAAGCCGAGCCCACCCTAATGCTGTTTGTTAAGTTAATCGCTAGTAAAATTATTGATACCCAAAAGAAGAAGTATGGTAGAACTCCGGTCACATGTGACTTAAGAGGTTATGAACAATTATCTGAAGTGGGAACTCCAAATTGGTCGTAGAAACATAGGGCTGATGAAATATGCCGCCAATTTAGTAAAACTGTATAAGGAGTCTAGACATTTAAATTTTATGTAGGTAACACGTTTGTTGGTATAATTCATAGACCATGTTATACTGGTGCAAAAGAGCTTAAGAAGAGACAAATTCTAAACAATATATAGAGGTAGTAGGTATGTACAATATTTAAATGACAATGCATTTCGGTGACACCTACGCGAAGGAAGACTTAAAGATTTCTGCAAGAGCAATATTTTTTTAACGATACGTGTATTTATCAGATGTGAAAAACGTTGCCAGAATGTTTCATTTTTACAGATGTTAGTAATTATATAAGCATTCCATGTTCGTCAAAGTACCTCAAAAAATTGTTGAAATATAAAATACAAATGTGCTTAAATTTTTTTCGGGTTTTCTTGTTGAGAAAGTATTTTGTGATGCTGATTTATGGACTGTGAAATACCTACTTTCTACCTACCTAATATCGATCCCATTATCACTTTATAAGTGTTGTATGTAAAACTTTCTATAAAATTGTTTATTAAAGTGCTGTTTATTAAGTAGCTGCCTTGAATAATGGAGAACACTGGAAGATCTTGAAATAAACATTGGATCCATTTCAGAAGTTGTTCGCTTACTGGCGGATTTATGATGCAACTAGTGAATGATGTAAATATAAATCTAGAAATTGGAACATGTAATAATAGTATTGTATGTCAAGGAAACGACGTCATATTAAACATAACATATTTTATGAAAATTATCGAATCCATTGATTCATCGACCGACGCAGAGAGGAAGCAATGAAACCGTTTTAACAGTCAAAGGAAAACGAGATCAAGGCCGTGGCTACCGTTCGCAAGATTTATGGCAACCAAGGTTAGATGAAAGAGAGCTAAGTGCAGATGTCTGAAGGAAAGCAGACGTTACGCATTATAGAAATAATAACATCTCATTTCTTTGAAATACAACGAGTCAGTAACAAAGTATTTTGTTCCTAACATCATACTTTGTTTATAGAAGTCGGAATGTAAAGTATTCATAAAAATACACTTAATACACAAGTCAGATACAAGATCTCCCGAAAGATTCTTAAGAATTTCTGAAAACTTAAAATCGAATGCTACTGACGAATCTTGTAGGATACTAGGAAATATATTAGGAGTGATATATCCATGTCCTCAGGTAAAAGATACAAGTAGGTACATAAAATGCGAAACGGCACTCTGGTCACGTACATAGGTTTTAATTTGTTCGTGACCCGGCTTACGCGCTTGACATCCAGTACTTATACATATTACTATAGAGACGACTTTCGTTATAAATAAACTCAAATCTACGCCCGCGCTGCTGGCTTCAGCACATGAGCTGACTCATGATATCTTAAAAATTTGCTCTAGCTACGTATTTTACTGATAACACCAGCGAAATTTAAAATTTACTGACGTAGGTATACATTTATAAATCCCATAAAATTTAAGAGCATCAAGATTATACATTTAGGTGATCGATTCGAACGTTGATGCGAAGAATTGGTTTGGTTTGATCAGATCTAGTCATGTTTAAAGTAGGTACATATCTATTTATTAAGACAGACACTAAAGAATATTTATATCCCGTGTAGATTGTGTATGCAATGTATTAAAAGTCCTTTTCAGGGATAAAATATAGCCATGACAACTTTATGACAATCAAAGCTCCTTTAAAATCGGCTCAGCAGTCTTTGAGATTAGACAAACAGGTAAACACAGAAAGATAACCAAAATATGTGAAGTTTATGTTTTGGTTTTGATAAACGCAGGTACAAATTTTTGTGCTTCGTTAAAGCCTTTATGCCGGCGCCGCAGACACTTTATTTGCTTAGATGTTGCCTAGTACAGGAAAGTTAGTTAATTAATAACGTCTTATCCAATTTTGTGTTTTCTCAGCATGAAAATGAAATATTATTGTTGATCAGAGAACTTCGAAGGTTGCTTTATAACTTTTCCTTATTTTTTTAAAATAAGAAAACCTACACGTGAGCAGCTGAGTCTGATTTGATAATAATAGGGCGCCCTTATTATAGGGCTATTGATTTGTGATCTCACTCATACCACAAATCTTGGTTTACGACTTATCATTCCTTCCAAATCATTGGCAGACATAGTCAATAAAAACTTTTCTTTTTAAGAATTTCTGTGGAATGTTCGCGCTAATAGATTTTTCTGAAAATGCTACAGTGTTAAAATCAAGAGGCAAATAAATAACTCCAGAGCGTTATGGCAGCGCAACAATGAGGTCAAGCGACGGCTCTGTCCGCAGCTGTCGAACGAGTGCTGTTGTGACCGATACATGTCCAAGAATACATCAGTTATAAAGAGACATCTTTAACGTTCTAGATAATCTCATGTCGTTCAGCTTATACTATTAATTAGCGTTTGCGCCTTTTTTCTGTATTTTTAAAGAGGCAATAACGAATTTTAACACTAAACAATTATCTGTTTCGTTCTTTGTAGGTAATCGACGTGACGACGTGAGTGTGTATTAAGATTTTTTTTCTAACATGAAAGAGATCCGGCGTCGATATTGCATACTAGGAACCATGAACTACTTAAACAATGTTTTCCTCTTAAGTTTCAGACTTTGTTCGTTTAGGTTTAAGTCGCAGTTTCCCCTGATCGCTCCAGTTGCGTAAAGCACAATGTTTTAAATTGTAAATAGAGTTGGTGTCGGTTTGTTTACACCGGCGCGGCGGTGTGGCGGTGGCGGCGCGTTTGTTTGTTGACGCGTGCGGCGTGTAGCCGGCGGGCGCGTGCCGGTGCGTGGTGCATACCCTGGTGACGATGAGCGGCGTGGCGAGGTCCGCGCCGCCGACGAGCCTGAGGCCCCAGTTGATGTCGCGCGAGTCGCGGTGCAGCGTCACCACGAACGTGTGCAGACGGCCCATGCTGGGGCGCGGGAGCCCGGAGCGCAGGTGCACTGGCTGCGTGTTACGCAAGCGCGTGAGTCGCGGGACGTGTGGCGATGCTGTGCGCCCGCGGCGGCAAGACGCGACGTTGTGCGCGCTAATTTCGCTTCACCACAAATCGCACCTCCCCCTGCCCGTAACATTCGCGTAACCCTGCCAGTGCCTTACCCACCGACCCACTAATTCGTTTTACGCTAAATGTTTATCGATAGGTAGATAATTATTTAATCGATACACCCAATAAACGCATCACGCGTGTTTGTATAATTCCATACGCGTAACACAAACAATAAAAATATACAGTTAATATTACAAACAGGTTTCACAGTGATTGTTTATAAAATCTAATCTGTCTAGATAAGTGTGGATAGTGGATACTTAGCTCAAATATTAAAAGCAGGTTATTGTATTTCATTACAATATGTTTTCTCGATATAAAACTAATAGTAGGTAGGTACAAGTATTTAATTAAATTAAATTATTTATTACGATAACGCGAGCGGCGACATCGGATTAATCGATTCTTTAGTTTAGATTGTTAATGGCCGACAAGTGACAATTAACGACTATCGACTTTATCATGTTTCGGAGCAGCTGTTATGTTTAAACCAGTCCAATGTTATATCTATTAAACTTCATCCATATATTATAAGATTTAATATTACGGTTATACACGCTTAAAGAGCGAAATCTGGGTGGTCAAACCGAAACGATGCAATAGAATACAAACACGTAGAGTCAGTAAACTGTAGAACAAAACGGACCGCGAAAATGATCAAAATAATCTATCTACATATATATATCAAAATTTTGTGTCACAGTGTTTGTTACCATACTCCTCCGAAACGGTTGAACCGAATTTGATGAAATTTTATATTCACACTTGGTAGGTCTGAGAATAGGTTGTTATCTAAGTATTTTTCATCCCCCTAAAAGATAAGGGTGACCCACTCCAAAAAACTTTTTTTTATTTCTCGGGCAATTTTTTTTATGATTTGGCATTAAAAAATACATACAACCCTAAATTTTCTACCTTCTTCCATCATCCCCAAAACAACGTTTGCCGGGTCAGCTAGTATTTTTATATAAAGTACCTCTGCTTAGATAAAAGCGTCAGCAAACATTAAGTAAAGGTATATTACAATGTAATATCTCATAATAATATTTATCTATTATTCTTTTAATAACATTTACACATTTTTATACATGCTACCTATTACCTATTGTTACCTGCCTTATATTTAAGTCGTTAGTTATGTAGGCTAATCTTAATACACTTATATTTCAATTGTCGGTATAACTATTAACCCCTCTACGCCCGCTTATATATACATAGATATATACGTGGTTGCCCTATATACCCGGACGACGGCGTCCGCCGCGGGCGTTGACGAGTCAACTATCCTAATTATCCTCCCTCCCCCCACCTTTCCCTTCCATATTCCTCCTCCACTCCCCTCCCAGGCCCCTGCAGTCGTCAAGCCGGGGGACTCCAGTATACCATTCGCAGGTTTCCCCCGGTATTGACTGCAGGATCGCCTACGTAAAAAAAAAAAACTATCCTAATTATAAAAATTATCCCCAAAACGTCATGATGTTCAAGAAATAATTATGTCTTAACATGATAACCAACTATGTAGTTATAGAGGTGTTTCATCTGAAGATGCTTGTGATGCATGACATCAAATGTAATGTAACTAAACTGGTATGGCAACACATAGCTAGGCTTTTTTTATTAGTTTTGGCGGGAACTTGGAAGTGTTACGAGGTGCTCTTGTTTAAATTCATTATTTTGGTGATACTTAGTGTTATATTGCATAATTATAGTGGTATATTATCCAATAAAGTTCTATTTAAGGGCTTAAATGAAGTGAATTAAAATAACCGTGCTAATCAAGTGTTTTTGTTGCCGCCAAAACTCCTCGATAAAGTCTTGGTAAGGTAGGCACTGCATTACTGCGACATACTACAGATAATAAAAAAAAGACAACCAGAAATATCATTTATGACTTGGCAGTATGGTCTTTGACCTTAGGCGGTTCCTTAAGGAAAAAAAATAATTTTACAAAAAAATGTTTAAGATAAAAACATGTGCTGCCTTATCCTAGTGGCAGAATACCTCAGCGTTGAGATCCTGGCATTACCAGCGAACTATCCTTTATAACTAATAAACTAACCTAAAGTTAACGATGACGATTTGTATTCGAATGAATTATCCAATCTTAAGTCCATAGATTTAACCAAAACTCATTTTTAAATTAATCAATAAAAATTAAATATATCTAGATAACGACATAAATCTATACTAATATTATAAAGAGGAAAAATTTGTATGTTTGTAACAAATAATATGAACAAAAAAATATTTTACCAATACATATACATATACATATACACTCACGCCTTTAATCCCCGAAGGGGTAGGCAGAGGCGCAACTAGTGCACCCACTTTTCGCCGTTATTCCGTCCCATGATGTGATAGGGGGCGAGCCTATCGCCATATCGGGCACAAATTCCAGACTCCGGGCTGACACTGAATTTTAAAAAACCCAATATCACTGCCCGACCCGGGAATCGAACCCAAGACCTCAGCATTGCAGTCATACCGTAATACAACTACGCCACCGAGGCAGTCTTACCAATACAAAGCTACATTATCAGCGAGTAGCATAAGCTACTGTTTTACCGGGAAAAAATAAAGCGGGAATTTTATCCCAGAAAAACTTTTACACGCGGGCGAATCGGGAGCAAAAGTTTAGTATAAGTATAAAATAAAAGTGAAATCATACCTTCCCCCGTGCGTAGTACCTCGGTTCATCTTCAGGGTCGGTGCGCATGTGCGGAACTCTCCAAAATGGTGGCCTCTGGTACATCGGCATGGTCAAGATTCAACACGCTTTGCAGGAAAACTAAAACAATACTCCTATTATATTCAACAAAGTACGTAATCTACGTATAAGAGATCAAATGCACGACTGTTATTTTGATTCCAATGGTTCATCAATTTAATAACCCACGTAGGTGTTTGGCATCAAACCCACGCATAAATCTCCGGGCCCATGACCAAGGTCGAGCTTACGTGGAAAGTGCACGGGGTAGTGGGGGGTCCGGGGACCTGGAGGAGGGACCGAGGGCTGGAGGGACTCACCAGATGGCGCGGTGGCGTCGTTACTTGGGCAGCGCCGCTCGCTCAGTGCGGTTTTGTATTATCTCGAATTATTCCCGGCAACATAAACTATGTCTATTTTTTGCCTCGGAGATGTCTGCGCGTCGGTGAGTCGGTGCGTCGTCCGTCGGGACGAGCCTCGAGTGATTTACAAGGCGGTGCCGCGCTGTTTCTGGGCCAATATAAAAATCCGCAACAATCCGTACGGGCCGGGACACGCTTTCGACACGGTTCGTTGATCCCGACATCGCGCCTGATTCCACTCAACAGTTTAGAAAATCATCGACACACAGAACGGCGACCTCATTTTAGTTGTCATAGAAAAATACTCATCATACAGATGTAATTGATAATTAGGTGCTAAAATTAAATTAAATAGGCCATATTCTGTGACCGCATTTTCAGTTTAGTCATGATCGATTATATTATTCGTTATCGATAAATAACAACACTAGTTTAAAAACGGGATATCAAACATTTATTTTGATTATAATTTTACAAGCTTTGATTAAAATTAAACTAGAAAGAACACAATTATAGCACAAACATGTAACAAAAGAACAAACAGCTAAAAACATTTGTTTTATAAATTGGAATTTATTACTTGCTGAACACGTGAAGACGCCGAAAATTTGTGTATAACTTGGAAATAAACCTCAAATTCAGCATAGGAACTTGAGAAGATTTCAAGACAGTGATATATATTCATCATCATCATCAGCCACATGACGTCCACTGCTGAACATAGGCCTCCCCCAAAGATTTCCAGACGGACCTGTCAAAAGCGGCCTGAATCCAGTGTGTTCCTGCGACCTTTATCAAGTCGTCTGTCCACCTTGCACCTTGGTGATATATATTAATAGAAATAAATTAGGGACCCGAATTCGTTATAATGTGTGATGTTAGTAATAATTGATGCAGTGTTCTCAATACAAGGTTTTGGCCGCGGCTTCGCCCATGTAAAAGTCCTTTGTGGAAATAAAAGTCTTCCAGTACACTTTTCTGTGATAAGATGTAGCCTATATTATTATATAATACTTGTTCTATATCTATGTAAAATTTGATCTAAATCTATAAATTATAATGTGTAACAAAGACAAACATTTCAATTTTTTCTCTTATAATATTAGTAGGATTAAAAAGGTAATAATACTTCAACAATAAAAATTGATTTTTAAATTAACAAATTGTCTTAAGGATATTGTGAGAAAATGTGTTTTTTATAAACATAGTAAATTACTTAAAATTACTTGCTTAAATACCTATTAATAAAGTATAATAAGGCCCGTATTCACAAACGTTACTTAGCTAAGGACAGCGCAATGCTATGATAATTAGTCTGTTCTCAGTGCTTTCGGCATGACAGACTTCGTAGTGCGTAGGCAAAGGGGCGCTGTGATTGGATAATATTAAAATACAATTGTGCTTTAGTTGGCTGTCAGAGAAACAAAGCTGAACAAGGCCAAAGAGAACTATGAAATAGCCGACACTATGCCTTCGGGCGCACTGTGCGTCCTCAAAGTATTGTTTGTGAATACGGGTGTAAGTCTCATTCATTTGACAATAATGCACAAAAATATTGAATGACAAAAATTTACAGATTTTTTTTAATGTTAATCACAACAAAACATCCCTCTTACAGACAAAAAAAATAATAAATCAGTATCTACATTTTTTAACAAACTATTCTTAGGTATAAAGCATCACAAAAATGCCCGATGATTTAAATCTTTCATCAGTCATAAAACTTAATACTTTATATGGCAAGAGAGAGAGCCTAGTCAAACAATTATTAGAAATAAAACATCTCACTTTTTAATTTTCCTAAATAAAGCCACTGAATATACATTATTTCTAAACAAAATTATATGAACATTTATTACTTTAGTAGACTAAATATAATATCATAGCCAATTTTATAAACAATACGAAATTCGAAGCCTAAGGTTCTGTTTCACAAGATTACAATAAATTTTATTTGACTGTTATCGTATTAAGCCGCTAATGTAGATAGTACTCACCATCATTGATTACCATTTATTTGAAAGCATATATTATATAAATAAATAAATAATAAATAAATTAGTGTGACTTATATTTGGTCGGCTTATACTTTTATGTGACGAAAAGCATTTACACAGAACGTGTGAAACAGACCTTATTGTTTTAGAACTCAAATAGCTTAAATAACACTCCTATGGTAACAATTCAAAAACATTACTGTATTAAAAGTACACACTTTGAGATTATCTACTGTAATTTTTATCTAGAAATCTAGGATAGCCGGTTTCGTGTCTCTAGCGCATTTGATGAGCGAATACATAAGTTTAACAAAACCTGTGTCCTTTGGCTTCTCCAGGCCGCGGAGCAGTCTGTTCTTCATCACCGCTACAAACTCACGGTTGCTAAGCTGACCGTCCACTAAACACAAAAACAACATAATGTTATGATAAAATATCAATAATAACTATCCCTAATATGGACCGCCCTGAAGTAAGTCTACTGGACATAATGAGACTTAACATCTTATGTCTCAGGATGACGAGCGCAGTGGAATGCCAAACAGTACTTTGTAACTCAAGGTGCTGGATGGTGTTGGTACTGTTTATGAGTGGTCGTATCTTACCATCAGGTGAACGGCATGCTCGTCTCGTCATTCAAAGCATTCAAAATAGTCCAGGAAGGATTTTTTTTTATTATGTAACACGGAATTTTACCGAAAAGGTGCTAGAAAAACTCATGGTTTGTAGCTGTATAATCCAAGTCCAAAGAGTAGGTATAATATATACTACGAAAATCCAAGTCATTCTAGGTATACCATTTGAATTTGTATTGCAAAATAAATTATTTTTTGTTAGAAGTGTTTTATTTATTCTTACCGCATACCGCGAGAATGAGCGGAGCGGTCATATTTTTTTTTTAGTGAATTGAATGACGAGACGAGCTTGCCGTTCGCCTGATGGTAAGCGATACGACCACCCATAAACAGTAGCAACAACATCCAGCACCTTGAGTTACAAAATACTGTGTGGCATTCCACTGCGCTCGTCATCCTGAGACATAAGATGTTAAGTCTCATTATGTCCAGTAGTTACACTGGCTACAATGTCTTTCAAACCGAAACACAACAGTGCATGCACACTGCTGCTTGGCGGTAGAAATAGACAATGCGGTGGTACCCACCCAGACGGCCACTTACATATTAGAGACCTACCACCAGTAGATGATGGGCTATGGGATAGGCTGATGATGATGATGAATACTAGGCAAAAAAAAACTACCCAGGTTAGGTATAAGTTAGTCTGCCAGCCCGCACCAGGTCAGCGTGGTGGACTAGGGCCTAAACCTAAAGAAAGCGTAACAAACATATATACATATATCCATACATTCTTACAAGCTTTCGCGTTTATAATATTAGTAGGATAGTAGGATTACGCAATAAGCACTGTTCGTCATTCATGTTTTGCAACTCCTTGTGTCTTGGATAGACACCCAAATCGTTGCACATTGGAGAGGGGCGAGCCACGTATCAAATAGCAGAACCTCGCCCCTCTCCGACATTTGTGAAACACGTGTAACTCAAAAATACGTACTGTTCTCGTCGAAAATAGTGAAGACGACGTTAATGACGTGCGGGTGCAGGTCCACGTGCGCGACGGTGCGCGCCACGTGCCGCAGCGTGGGCTGGTCGATGGACGCGCCCGCGATGTGGTAGAACGTCAGCGCCGTGTCCACGTCGTTGATGTTGTTCAGCAGGTGGAAGAACTTCAGGTAGTCGTCCTTCGTGATGCCGACGCCGTGGTCGCGGAAACTGGACGATATCATTTATTTCATAAATAAATTATGGAATCAGCAAGCCGTTTTCTTGGTAAGCAAGACGAATACCTTTGTATTATGAATCATTATGTGGCTTTTTCGAGACTATCCCGCCCTCACACCCACCACTGCAACTCCTGTAAGCCAGGATCGACAGTGGCACGCATTTTATGACACCAAGCGGTGAAGCTCTGCGAGACTCTGAGAGCACTAATTAGTCTTAATCCGCAACGAACTTAACCAAATAGAAGAATAGGAAGGAGTTAGAAATATATTTTCCACTTTATTATATTCTCCATTGTGGCTTCAGAGATATTCGATATTAAGTGTCATAATGATTCTCTTGTCAATGCACAAGACCGCAGTTCCGTCCTCGCCGCGTCCCTGTCCCCCCCTAACCCCGTAACAGTACCGGCCTGCGTGCCGACGAAAGCAATGGGTAGATTAGGCAAAACAATCTTCCCTTAATCGCTGATGTCTCATCTTCTCCCAGAGACTGTTCTGAGCCGAGGTTCGTAACTTAGTGGGTTGCCCTCAACATGGGCACTTAATTCAAAGGGTTGTGGGCGCCTAAAGAGGTCACTCGAAAGTCCGGTGTGTTTGTTTAAGCCGACTCGTGTCAGCTTACAGAAGCAAAGCCACGTCAAAAAAGATTTTCTTCGTTTAATGTTCATAATATAGATTTTGATATATTGCACTTCTTAAATATCTAGATCCTAACGGCCGTATTCATAAACAGTTTATAAACCAATTTTAGTTATCTAATGCTTTGTCTTCTTCGAACGAATTTCGAACTGAGTTTGAAGGAAGAAGACATAACATTCTATAACTAAAATAGGTTTATGAATAAGATCGTAAAACTTTAAATTCCTACTTCTAATATTTATGATGAGCAGAATATTTTATTCAAAATTTATCGATCAGGTACTTACGTCTTTTTGACTCGTTTCAGCATCCTGGCCTTTTTCTTCGCAGGGTAGCCAGCGTACGCCAACAACAGTTCCGCGAAATCGGCTTCGGTAATGCGCCCATTTTCATCTAAAAATGTTTTTTTAAGTCTTGAACAATGGCATACTATTCTTGTCATAACAATTAGGTATAGAATTTTATGTGAATCTCATAATGGGGTTCGGGGGTACCTAAATATTAAAAAAAATATACAAAAACGCCGCTGTGCGTTCCGGCATATTTATTTTTCGTAGAGATCGTTTTTAATTGCTTTGTCACTTCAATGATTATTTTTTATTCGACCCGATCTAATACAGCGAAGGGAACATAAAAAAATATACCTATATTAATATTTAGTTATGTCTGCCTCGGTGGCGTAGTTGTATTACGGTATGACTGCAATGCTGAGGTCTTGGGTTCGATTCCCAGGTCGGGCAAATTGATATTGTGTTTTTTAAATTCAGTATCAGCCCGGAGTCTGGAATTTGTGCCCGATATGGCGACAGGCTTGCCCCCTATCACATCATGGGACGGAATACGCCTGGCGAAAAGTGGGTTCACTAGTTGCGCCTCTGCCTACCCTTTCGGGGATAAAAGGCGTGAGTGTCTGTGTGTGTGTAATATTTAGTTCTTATATTTTAGTCCGCTCGCAAACTTTCAAAACGCTCTCGAACAAGGTATGTAGATGTTTCCGAATCATTTCACAAACTTGACACATCACTACGCTATACAATGAAATGAAAAAATCTTTCTTTCTATACTATGTTTCACTATTTTATACGCCGTAGCGACCAGCGTAGCATTATCCTACATTTAATTGAAATCTTAATATGGTACCTACGTTCTAACTATCATAAGAATTGTTCAAAAACTTGGAGGTGATTGTCCATCGTAGCCTGTGTAAAATTATTTATTTTATTTTTATTTATAATGGTACTGAATGTAAACAAACCTGGTTGTTTCCTTTGGAATTCTAGCGACAGTATTTCCTTTTGCAGTTGGTGTTGAAAGTCCAAAAACTTTTCGATCGTTAACTTTTGATTCAACTTCGGACCAAAGAAGTAAGTTGTGAGAGCGGAGTTGATGCCCTGTAATAGAAAAAATATACAGATTAATTGAATTTCATATTTTTTTCGAACATTTTTGTTCCCTATTGATAGGGGTAGGTACCACTACCTCCCAGTTCGCAAAGAACCGTAGCTGTCAACTGTTTAACTGGTTAGGTTTCTGGGGTAGTAGAGCGGTTCGGGGTGACCAATCTGACGAAACAACGTCGCGTTACATAGATACATGAAAACGTCTGACGTGACATTAATATGCCTCTCCCATACCGCCCCAATAAGGGCCCCAATAATTCAGAGGTATGCACTGTATAACACACTCATTTGGAGGTTATTTAATACGTATTTTTTTAAATAAAGTGAGTGATACCTTGAAGGTGTTGCCAGTATTGGCGTGGTCCCTGTGCCGGGAGCCGATGCTACTCTGCTGCCTGATGAGCGCGGCCACCTTCTCGAACTCCTCGCAGTCCACGTCGCCATCACCATTCAGGTCGAACATGCGAAACGCTATCTCGAAATGTCTCCGTGACGCTGGAATGACATTGTCAAGGATTTGGATAATGCATTAGGTGTGCAACCAATAGCGTTTTAGACATTTTCTTAAAAAATACCTTTAACAAAAATGTATGTTATCCAAAATCTAGCGAAAAAATATTTCTCAAAATCCAAGTAATATTACATTACTAATTATAAAGCTTTGAGATTTGGTGGAAAGTGGATAGTCTGTCAAATGACGGAAACAGAAAATTGTGACGTCACCGTGTGTCATCGGCTATAACGCTGCTGCATGAGAAAGAGATAGTGCGATAACATCACCACGCTCCAACTATTGCTCACATTTTTTTTTTCAAAATATGAATAACTGCTTTATTTTTCCAGCAATTTTGATGCTGATTTCACAAAATAATTACGTTTTCATACTTTTTTCTGTTACATATTAAATAATGTACAAAATAAAACATAGGAAACCACCCTGTTAGTTTTCGGGCCGGTTTTTGAATTATGAGTTAAAAGTTTTAGTAGGATAAAAAAAATTACAGTTGTATGAGTAAAGTTGTTCAATTGTATCTCTTATATATTCATTCAAGTTATAATTAATTTAATGGGTAACTTTTATCCTAAGATTATTTTTGTCTTGTTTCGCTTAAGAATATTTATTTAAATAAAAATGAATCTTCGAAATTTATGTAACCGTATAACTCTAGAACGACTTCGCCAAATTGAGAATTGATATTGATATGAGAAGCTACTATACCTTCCAGTCAATTCACAGAATATTTATAGGCTACAAGGCGGGCGTTGTTCGCAACTATTTAGTCAAATGATGGATTGTTATTGAACCAAAATGAACGAGTTAATTTGTAATAAATATTAAAAATTTTGTTAAAATATTATTACAATTTCAAACTATTTATTAAATTAATTTGATAAACTACTGTATACCGGAAGTTTTGATTATTTTTTACCCAACCGTTATTCACAGTTTACACCTAGGTACCTACATGGCGCAGCCATACTTACTATAAGTGATAACAAATAATTATCTAAACAGCGCGTAGTCACTCATTGTATCGGGTACTGTGAACACGTTGTAAAAACAATGAATTTATTTATTATGTATTTGTTACTATTGTGTTGCTGTTTCACAGTGTTACAATCAAAAGAGAGCTCGAAATTACATTTCAATCTAGATACATTGGCAGATGATATAGTCAAGAATGTAGAAAAAAAGTTGGAGGCGGCACTCGATTCGCGCCGCACAACTAAACCACTTCGGAGAAGACATAGGCACAAATCAAAAAAACTGTGTTCATCATCAACCGGAATACCTCCAACTTTAGTCAGCAATAGTGATAATCCACAAACTGGTAACGAAAGCGGCTTTGCAAAATATATTACGGCTGGAATTAAATGTCCTAAGGGACAAGTAAAACGATTTGGGGAGTGTGTTCCGGAAGACTACGAAGATGATTATTAGGTATTGAATTCTGTTGTGAGTTACAACTAACGAGCAGTATTACGTGTATTTATATTTTTTTTTGTTTGATAATATTAGTAAACAGAATCTAAATGATTCCAAACAGAATCGAGACGTTAAAATACACTATATACATAGACTTTTAAATCAACAAAATTACCTAGGCCCTAGGGTATGTGTGTGATATCATACCGTACCATACCAGCCCTGTATTATACTGCCCACTGCTGAGCATGGGCCTCCTCTACAACTGAGAGGGTTAAGGCCTTATTCCACCACGCTGGCTTAGTGCGGGTTGTCAGATTTCACATACCTTCGAAATTCAGAGAACTTCTCAGGTATGCAGGGTTTCCTCACGATGTTTTCCTTCACCGTAAATAATTCACAAAGAATACACATAATTTTTTAGAAAAGTCAGAGGTGTGTGCCCTTGGGTTTTGAACCTGCGGACACTCGTCTCGGCAGTCCGTTCTACTCCCAACTAGGCTATCGCCACTATAATTTGCTTGTGTGTGATACAAGCGCAATGTTCAAGAAATCATATTTTCAAAACTCAGCGCTATCTAGTGACAAGTAGGATTTTTTTTCACATAAGAGTAGCCAGTTTAGTTACAAGTTCCACTATAGTCCGACAGATGTAACTTACTAAATAAACGAAAGCGCTATCTTGAGACAAGTAGTATTTTATACACATAAGAGTACTGCCAGATTAGTTATAAGTTCTACTATATTCCAACAGATGTCACTAAATAAATAAACTATTATTTATTTCTTTTTTTAGTTGGATTTTCTATAAAAGTGTGTTTTTGAGTTTAAAATATTGAATTGTCATCGGTCCTTGATAAGTATGCCAAATTTGGATTTAACCCGACGTTTTGAAGGGGGTCAAATTCATGTTCAAAGTTTCCGTTACATACATACTAACTAACATACGTATGAAACTAATAAAATCATGTTAAAAAGAAGGGTCACATTAGTTTTAAAGAAATGCGTGAACAAACAATCATACATACATACCTACATACGTACATACACCTATAAAATGTATACATATTTTCTCGAAAGCCTTCATAGATCATCATACGTAAATATGACGCAATTCCAATAATATTACAACATATCGAATTTATAACCTCCTTTTTTGAAGTCGGTCAAAAATGTTACATTGGTGAATTGTCCTTCAAATGAAAACCACCTTTAAATGTTACACTTTAATTTGTTTCATTTAAATAATAGCATGGATATAATTAATAGACTATTTATGTTAATAAATAAAACAATTTGATTGAGATTACGTTGTTGTGATTTAAAAAGCTCTTGCCCATTTTCCCAATCCATGCACAAGGTACAACATCGGTAAGTCAGGTATACTATGTTGTATAGTTATACAATATTTGTTAATCATTGCGAATGAATCTGTACTATTATAAAAATAAATTACTCACATTCTTACAAGAAAATTAAAACAACTAAAAAACACGCTTTATAGAAAATCCAACTAAAAAATAGAAAATATATTTAAATTAAGAATAATGTAAAACAGAAAAAAAATTACTTTATTGTAAAAAAAAGCGTGGGGTGCATGGTGTCAATAGTTATAAATATTTTATTGACAGATAATATGAGTAGAAGTATTATATATCATTTTGATAAAATCTTAAAAAGCACCCCACGCTTTTTTTACAATAAAATACATTTTTTTTCTTATTTACAGATTTTGAAGATTTTCTATAAAGCGTGTTTTTTAGTTGTTTTAAACTATTATTTATTTTAAAATTTTTAGTTCTGTTCTACAATTGTCCAACAGATGTCACTAAAAAATCAACGAAAACGCCATCTTGTGACAAGTAGGATTTTTTTACGCATAAAAGTAGCCAGCCAGTAGTTGTAATTCTACTATGGTCTAACAGATGTTATTAAAAATATATATAAATTGTCAAAAATCTCATTTTGCAAATTGAATAATGGCATAATTTTATCAAATTAGTGTATTGTCATCGGTCCTCGACAAATCTAAAAAGTTTGAGTAAAATCTGACCGTTTAAAGTGGGTCAAAATCGCGCCCAAAGGAGTCGGTTACAAACATACATACTAGTGAAGCTATATAAAGCGTGCAAAAAACGAAGAGCGACTTCGCAATACTCTGTTTAGAGCAGTAAAGTCATAATATCGTAAATTTAAAATGGCGTAAGTTTAATTCTGTGTAGATGTAATTCTCTGCTTTATTTCTAGTGACATAAGGTTGAATTTGGAACAAAAGTTATTGTACATTTCTTATCTCTTTGTGTGATTCATGGCGAAAGGTCATAAGCGAATGTTAATACAATCTAAACCGCGCTTTATTGCTTGGGAACAAGGTATAATTTAGATTGAATTTATTAAACTTTTACATCGTTTTTCTCCATTTGATGGTATAGTCCACGGAGTCGATGCCATATTTGAGTTTTGTTTTTGTTCGTGCGGCATTATCTAGTGGTATTGTTTAATTCAATTCAATTTTTAGGTTATGGCTCCATCGCAGGCGTTGATTTTGCCAATGTCAAGGTAGGAAAAGAGTAAAGACACGGACAACTTTTGATAGGTCTAATCATAGGTCTTATATTTTCTGTGACTGTTGAACGGTGAATAAAGCACTGGCAATAAAAAATGACTAAAAACACCACGCATAAAACTCACAAAATAATGTAAATAGCAAAAATGTGAATGTAAGTGGTATTGTTGATTGAAGCTCTGTAGTTGTCAGTATTCTGGCAATATTGTTTTTTTTTATTTCAATTACAACTTGCAATGCCCTTCATAGGGTAGTTGATTACTTTATTTTTAAATACATTTATCAAAAATGTATATCATCCTAAATGTAACGCAAAAATAATTTTCTAAATTGGCGCAGTAATAAGTAAGTTATAAAGCTTTGTAATTAGGTGGAAGGGGTAGTTGTCCGGTATAGAAACACTGCTATCAGAAACTTTGACACCTAAGAACTTACTTAGTTAATTTTATTACCATACTATTACTCACTTTATTAAATGAGTAAGATAGTCACTAGGACAGTCCATTGCTATAGATGGGTAATCACCCGGGAAAAAACCCAGGGCTGGGAAAAAACCCAGTTTATACCCATTTTTTCCCACCCATTGGGAATTTTGGCTGGGAAAAAACTAATTATTTAAGATTTCTGGAATTGAAACATGCAGCAGGTAGTGGCCACATGTCCTAAGGCAGGACATTATGGAATGCGCAGCGCACCCGCAATTATTCGCGCATCCCTTAGTTTACTTTGGTTCATCTCGATGGTTAGAGTGTATGTTCTGTGAAAGTTTGTGTTTTTATTTACGACCCGGAATTTTTACACTGCTATCTGATCCTGTTATAATCTGAACAGCCTTGGCTTGAATTTTCTGAGAAAGATCTGCTTGTGAACTGTTATTAGAACCTTTGTAAGTACAAATAAACATTTCTAAAATTTGTTCCTTTGAAAAAAACATTAAAAAAAACCAAACGTGTAGGTATATGTTTTTCCTTTAGATTCTTACTTAATAAATATTAAATTGAGAAAAGCCGAGAGTTTAATACACCTCTACTAATGTGCTTCATTGATTACTCGAAGGCGTTTGACTCCGTTAGATGGGATTGCCTGTGGACTATATTACTGGAAATGGGCGTACCTCAGCACCTCATATTGCTGATCGCCAATCTATACCAAGACGGAGTGTCCATGGTCAGAGTCAATGATGTCATCTCAACCCCCTTCAAGCCAAAAAAGGGGTCAGACAAGGGTGTATTCTCTCCCCCATTCTCTTTAATATATTTGGCGAATACAAAATGAGAAAAGCCTTAGAAGAATGGGAAGGAGGTGTCTTAATCGGTGGAGTAAAAATTAGCAACTTGAGATATGCAGACGACACTACACTTTTCGCATCTTCGGAGAAGGAGCTCGCTGATTTATTTCACAAAGTGGAACAAGAGAGTGAACTAGTTGGGATCAAAATAAATAAATCAAAGACAAAGGTCATGGTCATCGACAGAACCGGTCAGTTCTCTAGGACGGGAGAACTTTCCAATCTGGAGTTTGTCAGCGAGTTTGTATACCTCGGATCGCTACTTACTGACCAGGGACGATGCGAACGGGAAATTAGGAGAAGAACTCAAATGGCCAAATCTGCAATGAGCAAGCTAACACATATTTGGCAGGACGCAAGGGTCTCCAATGTCACCAAGACGAGACTAGTCCAGACCCTGGTCTTCCCGATATTCCTCTATGGCTCAGAGTCATGGACGATTCGGGCAGCAGAGCGAAAGAAGATTGACGCTTTCGAGATGTGGTGTTGGCGAAGGATGCTCCGTATTCCATGGACCGCGAAGAGGACAAACAAATCCATCCTCGAGCATCTACACATAAGAACTAGACTGTCAACGCTCTGTTGCCGAAGGATTCTCGGTTATTTTGGACATATTGCCCGCCGTCAGACAGATAGCCTTGACAAGTTGTTTGTGGTGGGCAAAGTAGAAGGAAAAAGACCTCGCGGCCGGACACCTAGCCGTTGGTCGGACCAAGTAACTGCCCTCACTGGATTGTCTGTTACGACTGCCTTAAGAGAAGCCGAAAACCGAACGAAATGGAAAGGTATAATAGGGGCAGCCACGAAGGCCTTTCAGGGACACGACCTTCAGTAATGAAGCACGCGACCAAGAAGAAGAAGAAGAAGAAATATTAAACAGGGGGGGGGGAGCCGGCCTATTCTTATTTTTTCTTATAATAGGGGGGAGGGGGTCAAAAACTAGCGAAAATAGTCTTACGTGATAAATGAATGGCCACTTATGATTTGATGTAAATTACCTATTTTGTTTGAAATGTATTTTTAATTTTTATTTTTTTATTTTACACTTTGTACAAAAGTAAAGTACACGCGGACTTAATGCCTACGGGCATCTTCTCCCAGTCGACCTTAAGGTGGTGCAGAGAGACGGAGGCAGGTGTATATTATGAATAATAAAAAAAATAACAAAATAATAAATAAATAAACAAATACAATATATCAGATACAATAATATATTAATGTTTCAGACCTAACACAAATAATGTTCAAATAGGCGTAGTGGTAAGGAATATGTGCTTCCACAGCATTTAGCAAAGTTGCTGTTTGAATTGAACCGCACCATGCACATCTGCAGCTGTAGAGCGTTCTTTGAGTGCTCACCGTAACGTCCACAGTAAATGTAGAAATAGATTAACGACGGAAAGGGCAGCAAAATTGACATAATATATTGCTTCATTAGTAATTAACTAATAATAGACCTTAATAGAATCATCGCATCAAATGTAACGTGAAGCCAATATTTACTACCAGTCCCAAACCGTCACTATCCACCGCTGGCATACACAATTTTGATTTCTTAGACTGCGAACGTATTTCAGACGAAAGTAGCGATATAAGTTAATACTTTTATGTGTTTTAAAACTACGATGGTCAAGCAAAGACTGACAAATATATATTTTTATACAGGAAAGCAGTTTACACCTATGTATCTATTCTAAATTATATAAAAAATATTGGATTTTGAATTCAGGCTTTTATTTGTACAACTTAAAATTCACATCACTTTTTGCCATCAAATAATCCATAAAAGACATTTTTTCCCACAAAATGGGTGTTTATGGGAAAAAACCGGGAAAAAACCCAATTTCCCGGGTTTTTTCCCAGGTGGGAAGATTGGGTTTTTACCCATTACCCATCTCTATCCATTGCATCTACTGTCGAAAAAATCGCTTTCCTACACCCGTCAACGCCAGCTTATATATAGCTATAAGCTAATTTGCTAATATAAATGGACACTGGTGTCCACCGCGGGCGTCCAAGGATTAGCGGACCAGGGAATATACTTAAGTTGGTTATATAAAAAATATTTCCATAAAATTTATGAAATTACGACATTTAACAATAATGTATTTATAATACGGCGCGACCACAGTAGTCAGTTGGGGGGATTTCTCCCCAAATTTGTATTTTTTAACGCCATGGCAGGAAATTTGAGGACCCGGGGCCATTTCTTTGATGTTCCTTCATTAAATTTTTTGACCAAATAGCCATTTTCTCAGACATCGTCACTTAGTTTTGGAGGGATTTCATAGGAGTCAACTAGCAATGTTTCAGTGGGCGGGACACAGAAAGTTATAGGTAGATATCTATTTACAATATACAAAAATATCTCTGGAAATTTTAATCAAGTTATTAACATATTAATCTCTAGTCACAATATGTTGAAACGAGTGTTTGTCTATCACACACTTAAAAAATACACCTAAGGTTCAAAGTTTAAAATAATAAACTATTAACTATACGTTTACTAATATCCAATTTTATTTATCGATGATGTGATAGTAAACATCCAACATCTGAATAAATCCCGCGCGAAAGGGGGATGTCAAAATCATTAGATTCGCTCATGCTCCGTGCCGCGCACAATCCACCCCCGCCACACCCGCCGGCTCGGATGCTGCGAACGTCACACCTATTATCTAGATACAACAACCAGCTCGTCTAAGACATGTACGCGTGATTATATTTGAAAAACTGACGTAAATACACGCAATATAAAGTTCTTTTGAGTGTTTAAACTTAATTTTAACACATGACGCCACAAAATGATATGCAACATGAGAAGATTCAGAACGAGAATACGGACGAAAGCCATCCAATATTTGAAATGTGGCGTGAAGACGGCGACGTTTCTGTTTTGGGCGACACTCTACATGGTCGTTTTGAAGATGACTCTGTTCAAGAGCAGCGGAAATACCCCCGTGAAAGACTGGTCCATAGTACCTGACAATTACACCAAGTGGCTGGTAAAATTGCTTTAAAAAACCGCACGTAAAGTTTAGTTTGAACAGTGTGAGAAGTAATATGAAATGAACAGTTGCAGGGACCTGTCGTAGGCGACGAAGAGTCCGACTCGGAAGTGGATAAAATCCAGTGGCTGGAGCCAGACAACGCGACCGTGTTTGAACTGGAGCAACGCGCGGTGACGGTACAGAATATCTGTCGCAAATACTCGCTTTACTCGCAGCCGGTCAACAGCAAGGAGTTTTTTGTGGATCACGCGCACAACATTGTGTGGTGCAACATATTCAAAGCTGCGAGCTCGTCTTGGTTGTATAAATTTAATATTATGGGTAAGACAGTGCAGTTATGAGTTTTTTGATATCAATGTGATGTTTTCGAATGATAACGAATAAAAAAACTTTCAGGTGGCTACGATAAGAAATTTCTGGCACGCACTAGGCAAACACCTTTGACGTTAGCTCGAAAGAAGTTTCCGCGTCCCAGCGAGGAAGAAATAAGAGATGCTGTCAACACGCCAGGAGTAGTGTCTTTACTAATGGTACGGGAACCTTTTGTCAGGTTGCTTTCGGCTTATCGAGACAAACTGGAGAACATAACCCCTCCTTACTACAGAAAATTAGCAAAAGCTATTGTAACAGAACACAGGGAAAGGGCTACTCGTGTTTTAGGACCAATCAAAAGTTTTGGACCTACATTTTACGAGTTTGTAGCATACTTAATACAAAAACATAACGACATGTCCTTTAGTTTAGATGAACATTGGGCACCATACTATCAATTTTGTTCGCCGTGTGCAATAAATTTCAGTGTTATTGGCAAAGTTGAATCGTTGGCCAAAGACTCTGCGTATGTGATACAGCAGTTGGGTCTCGGGCACCTCCTAGGACGTACAGTTGGCGACAAAAGGACAAGATTGCGTACTGTTATGAATAAGTCTAGGGATGGTAAAAATACCACAGCGTTACTAAAATACTACTTTAGTCAACTTGACGAAAATATGCTTGAAGATTTGTTAAAAATATACGGAATAGATTTTGAAATGTTTGGGTATGATGAGAAAGTTTATAAGCGGTATGTAAGAAAATAAATATTTTTGGTTATTTATTGCCTTTTTATTGATATTGATGTAATACTTACTTGATAAGACGGTTAGAAGAAAGATGTAGTCACTAAAGGTGATCAGTCCAGATGAGCCAAGTTTGTAAAATATAGAATCTTCGTCCAGGTCCAAGTTAAGACGTTGACTAATGTTCTGCGTGAAAAAACAAACATAGACGTACAATACACACCTTAAACTAGAAACTTAATAGAAGAAGCATTACTAATATGCAAACATGAAACTAATGAATAAAAATGATATAAGTACATATAGGTACCCTACAGTTATTTAACTTTTTTATGAATAACTCAATGCTTTAGGTAAAGTAAATTTATATATAGGTAAGAAGGGATAAAGTAAATTTCTACAAAATATTTAATAAGCATCTAAGTACTACTTAATTTTTTTACAAATATGCGTGTAATAATTAAGTCATCGAGACTTTTCATGCTGCAGGGGTAAAGTTAAATGATACATTAGCTGAGAATAGGCGTATAGACGCTTTAGATGATACGTTACCGCATTTGAAAAAAACTTATAATCAATTGCGCAAAACATAGTGAACGAAATAAAAATAATCGTCAGTGAAAGTGAATTTTCCTATAAACTAATACAGTGTCGGCTAAACTAATTGGCTCGTTTTGACCTGGCTATGGCATAGCGCATAGAGGGAAGTAACCAATTTGTGCACATAAATAAAAAAAAGGTATTACAATTGGAGAGCAGTAGAGAAATAGGAAGAGAAGAGAAACAGTACCTCATCGATGTTCTGAAAAGACAAGAAAGTGATGTGAGTGGCAGAAATGATGGTGCCGACAGTGCAAGTGTCGCGATGTGTATTTAGAATTTTGCATATATTTTGGGTTTATTGCTGTTATTATATATAATAATGAAAATTTTATAATTTAAAGTTTGTAAACACTAAGCATAGCGCTGTAAACCTATTTCTAAAATTGTAGTGTGCAAGTACTGAACACTAGTGTCACGTTTCTACGTGTAACATATCTATTATACCTTTTAATATCTCGTGAAACAGTGCTAAGTACAGAGTCACTTAGTATATACAGTAGATCCTGTTAAATGTCCAAGCCATAGATTAGTGTCGGAAGCATTACAAGATAGGTTGCGCGCAGCTTGACGTGTTATAAGCCCACTTAGATCTAAGATTACAAAAGAAGGAACGGTATTTATAATGGTTCGCATTCACTAGGCAACATTACCAGCTCGCATGGGCGTATATAAGGGGGGGCTTCAGACCCCCCCCCCCCCCTCAGCTTACAATAAACCACGCTACGCCACTGACATTTTGAGGTCAAGCAAGCAACCCTCTCCCCCTCTTAGCTTCTAAAATGATCGGGCTACCAAACATGTCCACACTTTTTTTTTTTTTTTTTTTTATTGCATTGAATGAGGATACGAGCATGCCGTTCGCCTGATGGTAAGTGATACGACCACCCATAAACAGTAGCAACACCATCCAGCACCTTGACTTACAAAGTACTGCGTGGCATTTCACTGCGCTCGTCATCCTGAGACATAAGATGTTAAGTCTCATTATGTCCAGTAGTTATACTGGCTACAATGTCCTTCAAACCGAAACACAACAGTGCATGCACACTGTTGCTTGGCGGTAGAAATAGACATTGCGGTGGTACCCACCCAGACGGCCTCTTACATAATGAGAGACCTACCACCAGTAAATACACTACAAATACATACAATACACTCCAATATATTACGTGACTGGGGGGTGTATACGGTGTCATGCAAGACAAGAACCCACGCCACATTTTTATTATATCGTAGGTCCCTCCCCCATGTCAAAGCTATAGCTACGCCCGTGCCAACTCGTGACGCTTAAAAATTGCCAAAACAGCAAACAATACAGGTAGAAATGAAAGGCAATTTGACAGAATTCGTTTGTTTAGCTACTAAATAATTTTTGATATAGACATAGAGTACGCTTTGGTAGATTGATATACTTAAGAAATTATAATTTCCTATAGTGCTCTCCATTTTACGCAACGTCAACAACTACCTATGCCTGCAATTTTTTTATGAGTATGCGGTATGCGTTTTAATCAGTATTGGCAATGTACATAGTACCTACTACCTACATATCCGTAAGGTATAATTAATAGGATGGATGCTGATAGGCAGCATTATCAAATGTTTTTAATTAATGTTGCCTAATGAATGCAAGGCTTTGTTATTAGTTTTTTTAGCGTGGTTGATAACCATTTTAATCAAATAGGGTATTTGCATAAATTGGGTTTTGTACTATATATTTATCAGGAAATATATTATTTTCCTCATGAAAAATAATATAATAAAAATTATATTTTTTATGAGGAAAATAATATCTGAAATAGTTATAAAATTAGGCAATCATTTTATACCTATACTAATATTATAAAGCTGAAGAGTTTGTTTGTTAGGTTGAAGGCGCCAATCTCAGGAACTACTGAACCGATTTTGAAAATTCTTTCACTAATAGGAAGCTACATTAGTCCTGAGTGCTATGGATTACTTTTTATCCCGGAAAAACTTTTTCACGCGGGCGTAGCCGCGAACGATACTTGTTTTAAATATTTGTAAAGAAAAATAGTGTCGCAACGAGATGGGAACATCTCGAATCTTCCTCACACATACGTAAAAGCGTGACGTTACGTCATCACTTATTATGTCTTTATTATTATATGTACATATTATGCATCCTAATTTTATTAGATTCATAATACAAAGCTTAAAATGATGATGTAAAAAATTTAGTCAAATACCCTATGATAATATTAATCGTGGAATTAAAACATGATATAGGGAGTAATTCTTACCTTGGGGTCGTATCTGCGATACTGATCTAAGCCCAAACCTGCCGAGAAAAAAAAGTTTTAAAGAAAAAACCAAGGTATTAGTAACGTTATTTCATTTATTGCAAACAATATGCGGATGTAGGGAAATTAATTCCCACATTGTGATGGGCCTTTATACCTCAAGGGGTAGGCAGAGGTGCAACCAGGTAATAAATAGATATATAAAAATGCTTTATAACAAGTAATTGCCCAATAATAATAATTATCAAAGTAGGCTAATGTAAGTCAATTATACAGAAGTCAACTTTCTTCCAGAGTTTTACTATATTATTATAATATAGGACTTAATATGAAGCCCTCGAGGACTATATTTTTAGTAGGTAATGCTGGAACTCTATTGACTTATCATTGTATTTGGCACCAGTAAATGTCTGAACTCACAACCACATGGTTAATGATAGATACCTATCATTCAGGTGATGGTATCAAATTATTCCAATATATGTACTTATACAATATAAGTTGTCTGGAATAAAGGCCCGGTTTATATTTTCCCAGGATAAAAAGTAGCCTATGTTACTCACTGATAATGTGGCTTTATATTGGTGAAAGTATTTCTAAAATCCGTTCAGTAGTTTTTGAGTTTATTAATTACAAACATACAAATATTTCCTCTTTATAATATTAGTGTAGATTTTTATTTTACTGTGAATATTTTTATATGCATTATAATGACTGCCTCGGTGGCGTAGTTGTATTGCGGTACGACTGCAACGCTGAAGTCTCGGGTTCGATCCCAAGGTCAGGCAAAGTGATACTGGGTTTTTCTACGCAGTATCAGCCCGGAGTCTGGAATTTGTGCCCGATATGGCGATAGGTTCGCCCCCTATCACATCATGGGACGAAATACGCGCGGCGAAAAGTGGGTGCACTAGTTGCGCCTCTGCCTACCCCTTCGGGGATAACGGGCGTGAGTGCGTGTGTGTGCATTATAATAGGATACATTAAGACGAATCTAGTCGATAAGTATACTAGAAGCCATTTAACGATTTGGATACTCACCAATTGTTTCATCATCACTACATACTTCTTAAAGCTTGTAAAGAAAATGCATCAACTAAAAATAATAGATGAAGGTAACAATGCAGTATCAATGAATTACCATCGGGTTGTTTGACGCCTGGCGTCATGGAACGTAGGAAGTCATCAGGCGTCATGAACACCTCGTGTTGATCATGGTGTTGTGCCTGAAGAGTGGCGAAGTACCGAAACACTTTGTCCGGTGTCGAATATTGACGCATGCGGTTCTCATACTCGATGATCTATCCAGCAGCGTCCAGGGTGAGAAATATTGATAAGCTAATGTCATCTCAATTGGCCCATTTTACCAGCATATTCACATGAGAATTGAGGTCATGATTTCTTTGTTCATGGCCTACAGTGTGCTGCTGTTAGCTTAATACCAATTATGATAAACCACACACAATATTACGAAATGTGCTGGAATAATACCTAATTATGCAGTTGGTGGCAATGAAGAATGCACATCATTATTGAAACAAATTACCCAGAATGAAATGCCTTTTTATGGATCCATAAGTCCTTAAGACTAGCCAAAAGTAGTTTGTTATGAACACACATGTAATAACAATAAAAAGTACTTATCACAATAGAATACAAAAAAAAGAAAAGTAAAAAGAAAATAATTTATATACCATCAGGTTGTTTCATGCCAGGAGTGATGGCTCGTAAAAAATCATCTGGAGTCATGTAAATTTCAGTATGTTCCCCATATGTCAACTTCACAGTAGCAAAGTATCTGAATATTTTATCAGGTGTAGAATATGACCTCATACGGTTTTCATATTCAATAATCTGTTAAAAGAAGAAAATAAAAATAAAAAAACTATACTACCGATAATAACAATATAACATAAAAAAGGAAATTTCAACATATAAAGTTAGGTAGGTACTGCAAATTGAATTATTTTAGAATGCCCAATGAAATTAAAATAAGCATATCATATTTATAGGAATTTGATGTATATATTTTATATTTTTAATGTACGATTATTACATACAAAGGACAGGTTTAAAAACGGGCTTAAAATTCTAACCAAAATACTTTATATATATTTGGATAGTACTCCCAAAAACTAGACCTTCACAATAAACTAAAATAACTTTAAAGTCCACTGATTTTTACATTTTCGTAAATTTATTTTGCTTAAAATCTACACTTCAAGTGAATGTTTTAAAAAAAGGTAGTTATAAATAGAGGGGCCTAAAAATATATTTTTTATTGATTCAAGATCCATATTTTTGCCCCTTTAATATCCATAAAGCTTGAGCTTGGTAAAATTTTTAGGCCCAGCACCCATACAAAAAGCGGCTATCTCCTTCACTACATTTTATAAGGGCTTTATTAGGTCTTACCTTGCGGTCTCTGAATCCAATTTTTTCTTTACGAAAACGCTTCTTTTTTTGGTCAACTTCACTATCTGAGTCAGACTCTGCAATTTCTTCTGCAGCAGTAATTGATGGAAAAACATTGTATTTTATCCTAGAAAGTAGAATGAAAATTCATATTGTATGCATATGAGCATTTTTGGATACAAATTGGTCTTTCTGTAATTTGGTCTTCCAATTCCTTTATGCAAACTCTATGCACAATATTTCAGTATAGTGATATTCAAATCTAGTGTACTTGCTGGCCATTACCAGAGTTCAGACTTATATAACTGGTTTGATCTAAGCTACCAAAGAAACATAATGGGTTGTAGGAAGTTGGGGTTCATCATACGCTTAAAATAAGCTGCCGAGATATATAATAACCTAAGATATACACATTTGCCGTCCATTATTCGGATTCATCGTCATCATCAGCCCATATTTTAGTCCAATGCTGGACATAGGCAACCTGCAATATGTGCCATTTTACCCAGTCTTTGGCCTGTCGCATCCAGTTTCTGGCTGGCTGGAGGGCGTCCTACACTACGCTTGCCGACACTACGATTATTCTGATTATCACTATGAAAAGTAATTTCTATAATCACTATCTATAAATCACCTATGATTAGCAGCAATAGATTCTTTATGATTTATATAAAAGTAGTTCTCTTCTAAAATAAGATTATATGCAGAGGTAGCTGCATAAATTAGGCTAATGTTTAAAGTGTTTACATACCAATTTTTATAAGTAGTATATGCTGCTGCACCAAGGAATACAGAATACAATAAGTATTTAAAGGTTCGTGTATGTTGTACGCCCTTTTCAGTGCTTGTTTCAGTATTATAGCTTCGGAAAAGAGGTTTGTTATAATTTGACGAAATACTTCTGGGTGTAGAGCTGGTTATTATTTTTCGTAGAGCAATTAATTCTCTGGGGACATAACCAATTCTTGAAGTCAAATACATTATGTATTAGATAATTTTGTAAAAGCGCTTACGAACAAATAATCCCATAAAGACAAAGTATTCAAGAAATTACACCAATATTTTGTTTTCGAGATAGTAAGATTGGAACGATCAACGATGAGTGCAGATATGACATTGACATTTCTGGTGATGTTCTACCGTAGTATCGACCGACAGAATCGATTTTAATAAACATGTTCAAGCTAATTGAGAAAATCAATTACCAGAATTGTCGACATCGACACAACTTGCCATGCATAAAAAAAAACAATTACCTACAAAAAATGTAAAACTAGCTGTTTTTGCTTCAAATCTAATAGCATAACACTAGGCGTTCCAAATTAAAATGGAGAACTGTTATAATTCGAAAATAAAACCGCTGCTTATGTTTAGAGTTTTTACACACTTCAAATCGGAGCTTCTTTTAGCCGTGATCCTACTAATATTATAAACTTGTAAGTATGGATGTATGGATGTTTGTTACTCTTTCACGCAATAACGATTTCGGTGAAATTTGGCACACGGGTAGAGTATGTCCTGAATTGACATAGGCTACTTTTTATCCCGGGAAAATATAAAGCGGGACTTTTATCCCGGGAAAACTCATTCACGTGGGCGGAGCCGCGGGCAAAAGCTAGTCATTTATAAAATAGCGGTGTTGCTCGCTGCTTCACCTATGTTAAAAGCCTTTCCTATTAGGCGGTTACAAAAGTCCTTTAATCCTTAAACTATCTAGAATGGACGCGCCATGGCCCTTGGACCTATTTACGCGAACATAATAATCTGCCACTTTCAACGTCACTACTACATTTAAAGTACAATAAGTATAGTCAAACCGTATAGCGTCGATATTAACGCATAAATAATAAACGTTCACCGCTTAGCCATTTTACACACACTAATATGATTCTATAAACGCGTGCATGATAGCCACTGACATCTTCTACTAAGTAGTACGCGTACTAATATAATCGACGTCAGTGATGATAGCATATACGTTTGAGTTTTGACAGAGGGAAAGATCATACAATAATAAGCCGCGTCCTTTATATATTATCAAGCATAGCGCCATCTGTACATCAGCAATGCCATTTGTTTAAAAAATAATAAATATAATGATCTTGTCACGGGGGTAAGTTACCGGAAGCGAAAGTATTTGTTAAATTATCTGAACACATTGGCGTCGCGTGGATTCGTGCAGCCCGGGGCGGACCCAACATTTGTCACCCCAATGTGCAGGAAGAAAACAGGTCATTACAACAAATAAGAATTACTCGTAACCCCTCCCCCCTCCCTAGGCACAAAAATGAAGATAAGATAAACTATAGTAGTATAGTGCGTTTCAACTTTAAATTCCGATGGCGTGAGTTGACACCCCTGTCTGACAAGATGGTGGACATTATGAAGACAACTCCCGCAATTTCAGTTTAAAAAAGTAGGGTTACCAGAGGCTTACTGTATTTCCTTGAATAAAATACAACATCAAAAATCATAAACAATAATTGTACAACATCGATTAAAATAACAATAAATAAATTGCCAGTGTAATTATACAATGTATTATATGCTAATTAATATGTTTTGTATTTTTTGTGCCAACTTGTCATAATTACTTACCTCCATGACTCATTAAAAAACTAATATCATTCTATTATGATAAAGAATTATTCGTCTTGTTTTATTCATTGTTGTATTATCCTGAATCTATAAATTTAGTTAATAATGGTTTAGTAGATAAACATCATCATCGTCATCAGCCACATGACGTCCACTGCTGAACATAGGCCTCCCCCAAAAATTTCCAGACGGACCTGTCAAAAGCGGCCCGCATCCAGCGTGTTCCTGCGACCTTTATCGAGTAGATAAACATATTAAAGTTGATTTAGCTGCTAAATATCTACCCACTCATCAATTATGTTTATAGTGTTTGATTTACTTCCGTAAGTTGCAGATTAATTCCATAGTGTAATTTCGTGACATAACTATTTGTTGTCCATTTTAGAAAAGTGTTTATTGGAAACTACAACAAAGCTGGTTAATTATTACGTACTTACGGCAGAATTCAATGATTTTAATAATAAATTATTTGAAAAGTGGGTCCATAGTTTACGCTTACCTATATATTTTAAAATTTGATTTGAAAATATTAGTGTTTTGTTACTAGACAAAATATGTCCCTATTACAAAAAAATATTCCTTTATTTCAAGGTAACACATTTTGTGTGATGTAGCAACACTGCATATACCTTGCTGCCAACATCACGCCATCGGAACTTAAAGTTGAAACGCACTATACATAGTTACGTACAAGTGAGCTCAGTCATATTATTTTTAATTTAAAAGGGTATTCTACTGTATGTGAGAAAAAATCTAAAAATACACCAATAACATAGTTTAAGCTTTTAGGCAATAAGCAATCTGATAATGTTAGTTTTAGATCATAAAATTATGAAATAGTTTTTTTATCTGTTATACAAATACTTATGCAAAACCGTAGACAAAGAAAGCTACAAAGAGAATTATAATACTGAAAGCTCTAGTTTATTTGTCTCTGCTGAAAGCTATGCAAAACGGATGCCACCAGTGTTGCCAGATTAGGTGACTTTTCGCCATTTAGGCTACCTCGGAGGGTGTCGGGGCGACCAAAAATTGTGAATGGCGACTGGTCGCCGTTTAGGCTACGCGAATGGCATTCAGGCGCCAATTTGGGCTACTTTGGAAAATTTGTGTTATAAACCTTGTTTTTTTGTCGGATTTGACGATAATTTTAGCTTTGAGAGTACAAAACATGACAGAAATTGGAATGGGGGAGCTTTTTTTTTTTAGCTCTTCGCGTTGGCGGCTGGGAGGTTTTTTTTTTTTAGTGTTTTACCGAGTTACGGAATATGAAAATTCTATGTAGGGTTTGTCGTTACCTACTGGTAAACATTTTTAAATGTATGATAGTTATTAAGTTGCGTTGCGCACCCTTGGCGCGGCGCGGTGTATTCTTTATGGAAAATACGAGTTTATGCAATATAACAGTAAGTATCACCTAAATAATGAATTAAAACAAGAGCACCTCATGACACTTCCAAGTTCCCGCCAAAACTCTGAGCCTGCTATGAAATCACCAGGGTTGCCACACATAGCAGCCATTGAATTACCCGACCAATAACCTCAAAATACCCGTTTTTTTCGCGCCAACCATCAGCTGAATACCCGAAAATCGGATATTTTATTTTGGTACTTAAATCAGGTTAAACACATAAAATAAAAGAAAACATTAATGTTTCAAAAAAGCCATTGTAAGCAGTTCTTCATTAATTTAATTACAATTATGGATGTTAGGCTCACAAAAAAAAAAACTTTTAAAATCAACTAGTATCCTAGTAGCATGGGCGTATATAGGGGGGGGGGGGTATGGGGTCTGGAGCCCCCCCCCCCCCCTTAGTTTACAATAAACCGCGCTACGCCACTGACCGCTCACATTTTGGGGATCTGGACCCCCACTTAGCTTCTAAAATGATTGGCCTACCAATCATGTCCACACTTGGGTTTATAAGGTATCATGCAAGGCAAGAACTCACGCCACTATAATTTTTAAATCGTAGGACCCTCCCCATGTGAAAGCTATAGCTACGCCCGTGCCTAGTAGCCAAATACTAGCGCAAATTGATTAATTTCCACACTTCCACTTTTCCGCATACACCAATTGCACACTTGCTGATGTGGTAATTCCGGGCCATTGTCAATTGCTTTTTTTTTCTGTTTAACCGGCCTGGTAACTTAGACGATTTAGCTGTATTCCGGGCCAGATTAGCCCAAAGGCAAATTAGGCAACTGCCTAGGGGCCCAGAATCGGCCAGGGGCCCTTCGTCCCGAGCAAAAAAATGAGAAATTTATTTTTAAGGACTCATATTTAAAAATAAAAAAATAAAATAAAATATTTACTATATTACAATACTATCGGAGCATGTTAGGTTATAAAAAAAGACATAATTATGTTTTTGTAAATTAGGTTGTGGTAGAAAAAATATATTTTAGGAAATCAGGAAAGGAAAAAGGGGCCCCAAGGGGACAACGCCTAGGGGCCCCGACATTTTTAATCCAGCCCTTGCCGTATCCTGTACAAGATATCGTTCTTTAAATCGATACTTTTGCCATCTAAACTTAAATACCCGCTTTTACCCCCATTCAATGAAATTACCCGCCATCAGAATAAAATATTAAAATTATCCGCTTATCGGGTATTTCACTCGCCAATTGGTAACGCTGGAAGTCACTCGCTGACTGCAGTTATTCACACAGATCCCCCACAAACTTTTTAATCGATTTTTGATGCTACGTACCCCTATATTCAAGTTACTCTATGCTACGTACCGATAAAGCACACGATAAAGGTAGATACGAAACGTAGCTGGTTTGTTTAGTCTATGTTAATAACCATCGACTTTGCAGTTCACTTGAGTTTGATTTGACATTGACAACTCGTTGCTTTCCAGAACGACGAGCGAATCAGCGCTAAGCATGAATTTCCTTTGAAAACATCCATCAAAATTGATTGCGCTTGCCAGAGATTACATTCGTATAGTGTCAAAGGTAAATATCGTACAAGATAAAATTATTGTCGGAAAATACCGTACGCACCGTACGTAGTGATATTTTGTAAAATACTTTTACATAGCAATAGCTTTCGTGTAGAAACGCAGCATGAATTTGTTCTTCGCTAGAAAGGAGTGAGTTATATAACCTTGAATCACGGGACTTTAGTATTGATCAGTTATAATTTGCTGTTAAAATATTTTTTTGTGTCTCGAGCTTACCAGGTACGTGTATCTTATCCTTAAAACTATTAGTTATTTAAAAAGTCTATATGATGACGAAAAATTATAGGTTAGGTGTGCAGGAAGTCGCTAACACCGTAAAATATTGCAATAAGTAAACATTTCTTTATTAAATTTAAAAATGTTCAATAAACCGTATGGAGCTGCAATAAGTTTCATCACGGTATTAGAAAGGCGCCTTCTTTACACCATGACACGCTTATAACGAATTGGTAAAGCTCCTTTCTAATTTTGAATAATATTCGTTGCAATTGCTCTAGCGTATGTCTTTCATATGTAATCCTATAGTATTGCACGTAAAAGTGGTAGGAACTATAAGAAAAAAACAAGAAAATAATAAAATTAACCATTCACAATATTTTTTTGTGAAATTATTACATGTAGATAAAAACGTACAGCTTTATGGTCGAAAAACATATTTATTTGGTTAAATTTAATTACATATAAAATAACTCATCCCCATAATGAAAACGAAACGAATCAAATTCTATAAAATATTAATGTATAAAAATAGACATGCTATTGAACTTCTAAATGTGTTTATATGGGGCAGGTATTACATAAACAGGCCAGAGACTGTGCCAGTTTCTCTGACATTGTGATCAATACCATGCCCTAAATTCTGGTTTTATAACATTTTTTCATGGTTTGTGTCTGTAATATGTTTCTATTTGATATGTATATTGAATGATGTCTTTTATAGGTTTATTAGCTTTAATACAATATAAAATTATTGATTGTGATTTAAATAACTTGTACACTTGTTCCTTATTTTTAATATGTACCTTATTAAAATAATGAAATGGCAGGCTTCAAATTTGAGTTGGTCACTTTAAACTCTAACCAAAATAATACACAAAAGCCCTGAAATATTGGAGATGTAATGTTTTTCAGGAAAAACATATACTAATGACATGGGACATTTCTTTCTTGTTTTCTTTCTATTTCTAATTTTATACCATAAGTATATAATTGAGGAATAGTAGCATCTCCTTGTGAGGTCCTATGACATTGCAGTAATAATAATTTATCTGTTTTTTTTTGGCTGCAGATCCGACACTTGTAGTTAGGGGTTGGCCACAAAAACGCAAACATGCATCGTGCAAAGTTAATCCTACAGGTCTCCAAAGTTGGCAACAGTGAGAGATTTGCATCATGGCTCCTGAAGAAACCACAGGTAAGTGAAACTTCATATTTTTGGTTGATCATTATATTCTTCTACTAAGTAAAATCCTTAATATTGACTGAATGATAGTTGACAGTAATATTTGAGACTAGAAGTGTCAGATTTTGCACAGTGGCTCATGTAACATAGATGATTGCTGAAAGGATATTTCAATATAGGTAGTTACATCATAAAATCACAAATCATGAGGTTTAAAAACTAGTGGGTGAATTCTATGCAGCAATAGTTTTATATGGAAAAAACTAATGTTTTACTGTAAAACTTAAAGACAATCATTATTTAATAGTGTATTACTATGTTACTATTAAATAGATGCAGTATTAGTAAGAACAACTTCAAATAAAAACCATTACAAAAATTGGATTAGCTGACAGTTATTCTTCCATATAAGTATGTTTGATAATACATGACTATAATAAGAGTAGGCAGTGAAATTAAATGAAATAATTATTATTGAAGTGCTTTTTAAAAATATCTCATTACGATTCCATATAAATTGTTCAAAATATAATATTATTCCTAAAGCAGGTAGCAGACCAAGAACTAAGCTAATAAACTTTAGCTTAGCTCACATCGCTGGGCCCATTGTAAATAGAACATAACTTGTTTATAATTTTGGTGGCCAGCACACAAGTATGAAAAATATTTCAGCCATTTGAGCTAAGCTGAACTAACAAGGTTTTAGCTTTTGGTCAGCAACTGGCATTAGTGTATGCTGTACTAATAATTTTTACACAGTTGGGCATGGCATCGTGTTTTATAAACAAGTACAGTCAGCCACATAAGTAGCTGAACAAATTCAAAACTTCAAATCGCCTCTACACTTTTGTGTTCTTACCAATTTTCGTTTTCTCTTAACAAAAATAAAATAAATAAGATTAGCATTACTTCACACAAAAAAAAAAGTTTCAATTAAACTTAGGCGTAGAGGCGATTTGAAATTTTGAATCTGTTAAGCCATTTATATGGCTGACTCTACATAGGGACTGGAAAAAAATAATTAACTGGAAAAATTTAATTACAAATCATTATTGGGAAAAATATTGCTCTTGTGAATTAAAAATAAATGTAAAAAATCATGAACTGTGTAGTAAACGAAATAAAATAATAACAGTATTGCAACCATTTACATGATCAATTTACAGTTAGAATATCCAATTAGATGGTCACAGCTATGGACAACAAGTTCAAGGGCTTCATACTTGTGACTGTAATAACCTTGCCCTGTAGATCTATTGCTTGCGTAACTATGCAGCAAACATAGCAAGTTTGTTCCCTAATCAATGATCTATTCACTGCACGCCCCAAACTCGATGACCGTCAGGATGACGAAGGCACAGTTATAAAGGCATGACTCATAGACCTTCAATAAATTTGCCAGAACTATACTACAAAAAGCCAGTTTAAAATAGGTGGCGTATGTAATAACATACAAAAAAGTTATAAATGCTGGAACTATGCGAGAAATAATTCGACCTTATTTAGTAAATACTTATGTAAATTACTTTAATTAATTTTGTTAGGCAATATGGGTATAGTATTTTTTTATGTACCGATAGAGTATTGTTTCACTGCTAAATAAAAAAAGTATACATAAGTTAAATGAATTTACAATCCGTTAAAAAGTCAACAAGTTCTAAGCCTTTGAAATTCAGTAGAATATAGGCACGCGACGTCATCGGAAATTTCGATGCACACGAAACAAAGGGATAGTGCGATGTGCCCACCAGGGATGAATAAAAATCATGACTTTTTGTATATATATTTTTTTTATATTTATTATAAGTATATGTTTTAATTTTTTACGTAAATGTTATATGTTTATCTCTATCAACTGACAACTCTAATAAAACTACAAATTTTACACAATCTCTTGATATGACAGTATGTCCTTGAGATATTGATCGTTCGCAAGGTGAATACTGCATCGCGTATCGTGAAAAACTAGGTACATGAGAAATTATTTACTTATCAAAAATGTATGTTAAATAAAACCCAACTAAAAAAAATCTAAATCCGCTTAATCGTAAATTAGTCAGGTAAGTAAAAGGTTTGAAATATAGTCAACTAACTATACTGTTTAATGTATTTGTCAAAGGGTATCTGTTAAGTATCAGATGCAAATTATGACGTCACCGAAAATAAAGGGCCTCGGACTGCCTATGACTGCCTCGGTGGCGTAGTTGTATTACTGTACGACTGCAATGCTGAGGTATCGGGCTCGATCCCTGGGTCGGGCAAAGTGATATTGGATTTACTAATCAGTATTAGCTTGGAGTCTGGAATTTGTGCCCGATATGGCGATAGGCTCACCCCCTATCACATCCTGGGACGGATTACGCACGGCGAAAAGTGGGTGCACTAGTTGCGCTTCTGCCTACCCCTCCGGGAATAAAACGCGTGAGTATGCGTATGCCGACTGCCTCGGTGGCGTAGTTGTATTACGGTACGACTGCAAGGCTGAGGTCTCGGGTTCGATTCCCGGGTCGGGCAAAGTGATATTGGATTTTTCTATTCAGTATAAGTCTGGAGTCTGGAATTTGTGCCCGGTATGGCGATAGGCTCGCCCCCTATCACATCATGGGACGGAATACGTTTGGCGAAAAGTGGGTGCACTAGTTGCGCCTCTGCCTACCCCTTCGGGGATAAAAAGGCGTGAGCATGCGTATGCGTATGCGAATGCGTAAATCAATCAACCCTGATGCCCAATATGCGCCCACTTTTGCGTATTGCAACATTTTAAATGTGATTTGATGCCCCATTTATTAACGAATTTGAATGCTCTTTTCATAAAAGTGTTTTTTTTTCACATTATTAGCTGCTATGTATAGAATTATGCGCAAAACCAATCATAGGCAACGACCATATCCAAGTTATCGGCATCGACTTTCACAATGTTTGTTATTAAAGATATTGCAGAGCCTTATCGCACGTTTATCGTAAGACCTTAACACAGAGTACCTGTGCCTGTATTGCTGATAATATTAGAATATTATCTGTCTTTCGTACAACGTAATCTAACTGTAGATTTCATCAAGGTTAGGGTGTCCAAATTCAAATAAATACTTTCCTTGCTTATTCAAATAAATATTTAGTATAGACGTTTATGGCATCTCGCTTAGAATGTTTACGGGTGTGTTTAAAAATATTTCTTACTCGCTTTTACTCTCGTTTTTTAAAAACGTTCACTATAAGTGTAGCAGTTTTTAATCAAAATCGGAAGACTTTAAAATTATACGATTTATTGCAAAGGCCTAGTTTTTGGGAGTACTATCCAAATCAGGGTTATTTTGACATTGCGTTACTAAATGAAACCACTTAATTATCTCCTAGAAAATAACACATTCCATTAAGTTATTTTGATCATTATTGTAAAATATAAAGTGTAAGTTTGAAACAAAATAAATATCAATAAAAATCCAACTAAAAATTTAAAATAAATAATAACTAAAAAATTTAAAATAAATTTTAATATATTTGAATTAAGAACAGTATAAAAAAAATATTAAAATTATAAATTAAGAATAGTGTAAATAAGAAAAAATGTATTCCGACGTTTTGAAGGGGGTCAAAATCGTGTTGAAAGTTTCCGTTACATTCATACATACGTACATACATAAATATGAAGCTAATCAAAGCGTGTTAAAAATATGGAAAAAAGTTCACGATCAAGGAAAGTATGAAGAAAATTCATTTTCTCATAAATTTTATTTGTAATTTATAAAAACGACGCTGGAAAGCGTAAACGCTGATAGCCTGAAAGTAATACTTTCAGGGTAACAGTGTTTACGCTTTCCAGCGTCGAAAATGACAAAAAAAAATGAGGTTTTGTATTCGATCCGTATATATGTATGTATGTAAGTAAGTTTGTATGGCCGCGAGTTTCTTAAAAACTATTGATCTGATTTGGATGGGGTTTGAGTTATTCAAATCTATATTTTTCAGGAAAGTTTTTAGTATATAATTTATTAGGATCTGATGAAGATCTTCGGAGATAATGGAACTCTTCGACAACTAACAGCAGATGACCCGCGAATGCTGCAATCGTATATCGATGATGTATTATTTACACCATTTCATAATTAACTAACGACAAAGCAATAAATATTTTTTTTAACAAAACAAAACCGACTTGAAAGCCACTACCAACCAAAAACTATTTTAACTTTATATTCGCTTAGTATATACGAATATTTGGAGTCACGTATGTGGCTGACTGTACATATGAACTTCATATTATATCATGACATGTATTTTGTACTCAGGCTGCTGCTGTCGCGGTAAACGCCAACAGGCTGAAGAGTTCGACAGCGGCGGAGCCTTTCCTAAATGGCTCAAGTTCGGCGTACGTTGAGACCATGTACAACGCATGGCTCACAGACCCTAACTCCGTACACGCGGTGAGTACAGTCTTGTTACTAAATATAATGCTCTAAGATAGTTGATGAGCCACCTCGTTTGGCAATGCGAAAAGTCTTGGGTTCGACTCCCAGGTCGAGAAACACTTTCTGTAAGATTTTCTACGATTTTTAGGTGCAACATTATGCATTTTGTTTTGTAAATATAAATGTCAGTATATGTGTCAGCTTTGTATATTGTATTAAGTCCTTCTGTATTCAAATTGCTTTAGACATAAATAAACCATCGTTGCAACGAATGAGCTATTATGTTTGTAAGAAAAGACTTTAGTTTCATCTCACTCATTTCAGTGTATTGAGATGTCAGATGACAACCATAAAATCAACATAAAGTATTGTGTATCACATATCTACGTAGTTATCCTGTCATCAGTTTCGTTAAAAACATAATTTATGCAATAAAAATATAAGGATAAACCCAAGACGTTATTGAAACCAGTGCTATTTTCCTCGTATAAGTAGAGTTTGACATTGAGTTCTTTTTTTATTTGAAAATAAAACGTGATTTTTATACAAGGGCAGTATTTTGATTGTGTCTTTGTGTACGCTTTACGGTAATGTCAAAATGCTATCAACCGCTAATGGCACATGACCGCTTGATTACCGATAAAATACTTATCGCACCGCGCCTGACGATTGGATTGATCGAGCCAATTGATTCCTTGTTATGTCTAGACGTGTGTTAGACGGTTTTAATGTAGAAAATTAGATAGTGCATGTCGATATCGAACCTCATTTTAGACCGGAAATGTTAATTACAAGTTACGATATCAAAAGAAAAATGGCTATGATAATGCAACATGAGAAATAATTTAGCACAAAATGTTGTCATGTCAGACGTCGACATTCGCTCGAAAGAAGAAATCACGAAACTCAACATGTTGCACGAAATTGTCTATGCGTGCACTGCTAATTCACGAGTGGCTTCTAATTCAATCCAGTTCATGCTCGCGCTCGACACGGAATAATCTGGATATGACCGTGAACGATGAGTCTTTGTGAAGGCTAACTAGACGGATAGGAATTTCGGTGTTTGTGTAAGCTGACGAAACTCTTTTCACTGACGGCCTCCGGTGAGGCCAAACCAATTTATAAACAAACACATCACTAGCGACACCCGTGGTGCTCTCACACGATTGTTCCTGGTTTTTTAGTTATTTCATAAGTACGACGTTTTCATTCATCTTAACAATGCGATGTTGTAAATCGAATTGGATTTTTGGCATCTATTTATACACGACCATGTGACGGACCCCTTCCTAAATGTATGTAAAACATATTATATTTATATCATTTTAAGAGAATTATTCAAAGAAGCTATTTAGCTTCTTTGAATAATTTGCTTCGTGGAGTTCACAAAAAAAAGATCACATTTTGTTGTTTTATTTTTACATAATTTTTGCATAATAATTGTTATGCTGAATAATCGGAAATGATATAAATAAATTAGATGCCCGCTAAGTAGATATCGGTTACTATGAGTCTAATTTATGGCAAAGATAACATATTATGCATGTAAATGTGGCGGTAAGGTGTATTGACGTCACTATACGTCTCGTCTCTCATCCCATACGTCAACAGAAGTTGTGTATTAACGTATCGTATGTATGCCTAACTATACATATTATAACTGAGATGAGTTTATCTTAAATTTACCTAAGCATTTGTTGTACTGCGTCGTTGTTTTGTTTTTGGGTCACGTCTTAGAGATACAAAGATGTTATCATTCTGTCCGTACATTTAGTTTGCATAGTCATTAAAATATATGTGTCACTGGAAATTTATGGGTTAAGAGAGAATTTATTTGTTTTATGTTCTTGGAACCGGTGACGCAACTACTATGTATGTGCCCTAAGAAATTTAGGAGTGGACATTAAATAATCATTTCCTTGGATAGTAATATTTATAATTAGTAGAGATGTATCTTGTATATTAGGCAATCAATACGGGGTGTAATAGGTATAATGTGGTATTGCAGTCGTGGGATGCATTTTTCCGCAATGCGACAAACGGCGCCCAGCCTGGCGCCGCGTACACACCGCCGCCAAACCTGGCGCCGTACAACAAAAATGAAGTGCCGCTCACATCACTTGTGCCAACTAGCGGCGGGATGCCTTCCATTGCAGCAGGTTTGTATATCTTAAGTATATGTAAGTGCTTAATTTACTCTGTTCCGCTTGCGCCGAGAAAATTCTGCTTTAATGATTTCATGATGTGATCCATATAATATTTCCGCAGGATCCCCAATCAACGAGAAAATTATCGATGACCATCTCGCGGTACAAGCTATCATCAGAAGTTATCAGGTGAAATATGTTCCTTGGTTATAGATTTATATTATTTATCTTTGTTTGCACATTATGTTCAGCACATGCGCCACATTCGCTAAAGTGATGTTCTTTGTTTATTTTATGTATTTTCCACATGTAGTTTTAAATCTGATCAGGAATATAGAGAGTATTGTAAAATATGTGTAGGTATACTAAATACACAGTATAATTGGTACATAAAATTCATAAGATGAAAGAAACAATTTACACTTTATTGTCAAGAAGACAAAAGTACTTACATCAATACACTGATTTATTGTTCGATTACTTGTAATATTTTATTTATAACTTGTCCGTTGCCTTCTAGTCAACTATGAAGATTATTTTATCGAAGTAAAATAGGCTTTCAATTGGGACGTAAGCAATATTTGTATAGCAATCGACTCATTGCAACTGCGTGTGTATCAATTGGCATTGCGGTTTCAATAATGTTCTGAGAGTGACCAAATTGTATAACACGACCTAGTGGCAAAACTTCCCGATAACACGAGTTTAACATGTTGCGTGGCAATACGTTAATGTTAATTGGAGTCGAGCCCCGCGACGGGTGCCGCCCAAGCTCTTGCAGCGCGGGTCAGTCGGTACAGTCGGTGACGTCGCTAGGTCGTGAATGTTATGATTTGAGCTTAAACGATGACGTGGTGGCGGGTGCGTGACAGGCTCGCGGGCACCTGGCGGCCGATGTGGACCCGCTCGGCATCACGACGGCCAACCTGCCCCAACTGGGCATGCGCGCGCCACGCTCGGAGCTCATCATGAGGAAATATTTCAATTTCGGTACGCAGGATACATGAAACGAGTCGTTGTCGATTACATTTGGAACCGATCACATTGTTCAATATGTATCAGCATTGAGTTACGTGTCTTTGATTGTTGTTTTTTTAGCAGCGACATTGTAACACACTTTTATGTATTAACACACTGCAACAATACTTGTGTTTGATGTAGTCAGAACTAATAATAGATCATTCACTATAAATATGTTTTCAACTGATTTGCTTAGTTTTATATAGATACATCCACTTGAAATGCAATTAAATGTAGTACATATTAATACAATTATGTAGCATTAATTCGTTACATTTTAGATGCGTTTTATATTTGAAAAGCATAATAATATAAAAAGCTTCGAAATTTTACCAGTGAATATGCATGTGTGTGATAATCTTCGCTGTCTATCAAAATTTATTCAACAATATTTTTTTGCCGTAGTTTATAAAAGCAAATTGAAAACTAAGTATATAACAAAGTTTTCACTTTTAAAATAACTTTATAATTGAAATAGAAGGTGTTTAAAATGCCGTCTTCATCATTAGTTTTTGTAAACGTATTCATGTCTAGTTGAAATACCTATTAAACCTACATACTCTTTACTAACAGGGATCAGACCGACCAAGAAAATTGCTAGTCTCAAGCCGAATCGACGCTTTGTATTGCAATTCGCAACGCCCCGCCTGATCATTTTTTTGTTTTGTAACTCAGTTTTATTGATGGCAATAATATAATTTTCAAATCGGTTTGCGGTCATTTCGTTCTTTGGTTAACAATTTGATTTCTTTCCTATTACGTATGCCTATTTTGTATCTGTCATAATGTTATTTAACAGCAAGATTATTTTAATTTTATATATATTCCCCTTTGATGGCCACATGTATTACGTACAACTGGAAGGTGACGAGTTTTATAATGATCGTATCAATATATTGTGGTTACTATGAACTTTTTCCACATCCGATGTAGTCTCGAGGCCACCTGGTCGCCCAGCTCGATCCCTTGGGTATCTCGACGGGTGACCCAGTGTCGAGTGGTGATTGGCACGGCGGTATGCGGGCCTTCGCCAACGAGGCGGTCATTAGGCAGCACGTACGATTCGGTATGAACGTCTTCTATGCGATGTATTGCTATTGGAGATTAATTGAATGTGGAACAGCGAAAGTTATTGTAGTACATCGTTACCTAAGGCAGCTATACAGAGTACCCGGCGGCAAAATTGCAAAATTGCTTGTCATCGAACGGTTGAGTTCCTTTGATAAGATGTATTGTATTATTCGATTCTAATATGTCGTTGTAAATATGCGTAAACATCGATGTTATCAGTTATCATTCATTTAATTATCAATATGCAATACGTAACCCAAATTGGTTTAGGGTTCGTAGCTTCGGTCACAATGCAATCTCTAAGCACTTGAGCTCTATGCAGAATGTTGGAAATTTCGTCTCGTTATTTCAACAAGGGTCTTTTCACATCTCTATGTTGTACCGAGTGTAGACCTTGCGTTGGCTTTTAAACATGGTGCTTGGTCAGTAACTTATGATCCTGTAGTGTTTTGGTTATATTTGGAACTTCGGTGCTTGGGTGTTCTGTTTATATTGAAACTTGCCTTTTATACAGCCTGCCTCTATTCTTACTATATACAATAGTTATATTGTAAAATATTGTATAAATAAGTATCGATTTTTAGCTTTGCGGCGTATATCTATTTACGTATATCTAATTGCAATTGATTGGACTCAACAATTGAATTGAGACTAGCTTTTTGATACAATCGGTCCTCATAAGCATTACTAATTGAAACAAAAATCAAAATATTAATTATTAACAAATATCAATGAATGAAATTTTCCGTTTATAACTAATAAATGCAAATCATATTCCTTTACTAGAAGTGATAGTGTATTAGGGAATAATATTATATGGGTAGCCTTCAACGAAAATGAGTCACTTGGAGTGGATATATAAAGATGTATACCAGAGGTACGTGCAACACATTTTAATCAGTTTAAGTCCCTACACAATTTATATGAGTTGCAAAAATACATTTCTTTATTAATATAAACGCCTGGTATTTATTGACATGTCTTGGCTGTACAGTAAACACACACAGGCTTCGTATTTTTATGCGAAAAAAAAAAAATGCTTTTTAAATTAAGAAGCTATGTAACGCTTCCACTTCATTGTATTATATCAATACGCATATTTTGTAATAGTAATTACAAGTTAAATGTTGTAATTCGTTATCTAAGCTACGTTAGTTAGGACATTGTATACGTATGGTAATAATGTATGATGTTCATTTTGTATATAAGTAATTGTATTACAGGTGTAGTCACAGTGTAATCATGGTCGAATGAGTATTTTTCTTAGGAATAACAGTAGACGTTAGAAATGTTGTCTCAGGAACGTAGATCAGTTGTGGTGAATTGTTTTTATAAAAAACACCTTTTTAGAAAACACTTGAGTTCACTTGCTTATATGCTGGGCAACACTGTTATAGGATCACACGTTAGACCCAAGGTCATGACGTCTCACTTTGTATTTTAGACTATGAATGTTGTATTCTATGATTGAGCGTAACGTGGAACAATGTTGTACACATATATTTCGGCTCTGTAAAAGATTTTTGCTTCGAACCTCAAAGTAATTATACCAACCCAATTAGTGTGGTGTGAGGTTTATGTAAAAACCAAGATCAATTGTAGCGCCTTGATAAGATAATCGTCTGAAGCTTGGCAACATTTATTGATATCTGATAAGCTTTAGAACAGCGGTCGGAAGCGTATTAAGGTAAAATGTCAACGGCCCAGCTTTGTAACACATTGCTTTATTCCTAATATAGCATCGTGATATTTTCTAACCAACTTACACAATACAAACGCATTATACACATCAGTGTTAACAAAACAGATAATTTATAATCATAAGTACTTCATTAGCATCGCCGAACCCAATTCTATATCACGATACAAAAATATTATTTATATATTGAATTTATTTTTTGCTTGTTTTCTTTTTATTTGTGTATTTACAAAAACTAACTTTAGGGTCTGCAGTACATATCCACATACTAAACCGGTATGTTGTAAACTAAAAAACAGATCCGAGGACACCATATAGCGAAACTCGATCCGTTGGAGATAGCAAACTACGATTTGGCCGATAAAAACCCACGGGAGGTGATACACAACAGCTACAGGTTTGGTAAGGAGATGTCAGAACCTGATTATAGAAAGCACCAGGCCGCTCAATGTTACCTCATCAAACTGAAGTGGTTATGGCGGCACAGTACATACGTTCCCGATTTTCCTGTTGCATTACATGTGATATGTTCAAGTCAAGCCGCTGCCGTGTTTCGGTCAAATTGCAATGGGAGATTCGGGCTACATACTGGGTATATACTTTATGAACAGAATTGTATTCCACTGCAGATGTCTAAGGGGTTTTATTATTGTTTTGCTTTTTTTTTAATTATATGGTCCAATTTCTGTTCGTAAAATATTTTGCACGCTGAAAGCCATAACTGCGGAAGACCATCTTATATGATGTGGATTGCACGCGGAGTCCGGCTCGCACGCTAGTTGTACCTCGTTATTGACGATTCATGGACTCATAGACACAGCACCCTGTATGTCTGTATTTGTTTACATCGACACTGCATGCATTAAGATATTACGTAATTGCATGGGATTGCATGATATGACACAAAGTAAAAAAGTAGATTTATTACTAACGTATTACGGTTTATATTGTACATTGGTGTAGATATTGTTGTGGAAAACGAAAGCAATTAGTTATTTGACATTGAAACGCGTAGAATGCCACATACGTTTATCTATAGAAACATGTCTGGTTTGGAGCACAGCCAAAAAACTGTCTCGCACACGTACCATCATAATATAGGTGGGAAGAATATAATACGATATATGGGTACGTCGGGAGAAAGCATTGAAATTGGTGAAATAATGTTATTACGCCACACCGTTTAAAACAATTGCATACTAATATACCATTTAAGTAGAGTAGATAATAGTAGATAATTAGAATTTATTAACTAAGGTCCGACAAAATGATTGTTGGTTAGTGACAACATTTTCATACAAAGGCTAGTAAAGGGATATGATAATAAAACGATCAATCTGCTTTTTATGTGCTTCTATTTTCTTTTATCATTTCTTGAATTGTTCATTACAATATAACATCACTTATATTATTTTATTGTTCTCACGGACTCTCCTACTCTCATGAGCATGTTTCTTATAGATGAAGCTGACATGGACAGGGTATTCAAACTACCCTCTACGACTTTTATCGGCGAGAAAGAGAAGGCATTACCCCTAAGGTAAATAGTTTGTTCGGTATACTTATTTTAGCAGCAGTTGTAACTCTTGTTTGTAATTACCCATGTATTTAGCACAGAGTATAATAGCGAAACAATTAGCCCCCATTTGCATATTCACGTTCGAGTATTTACATTTCTCTTGATTCGTGTCCGAAGTGCGATATAGTCGTTAACGGACAGCAGAAAATGCTCTTATTTCGTAAGAGTAATTTGGATGTATTCCAAGCAACGTGTTTATATTAAGTATGCACTATTGTTTTTCAATTTGATTGTAGCTATAATTATGGTGAAATAATCATTTCCCGAAGCTTTACTTTCATCTCTATGATTCAATATAGGTAAATTAAAACCTGTTCGTTAATTTCATAAATAACGTTTCAGACGTCAATCGACAATAATTTAAGGTCGTTATATTATTTTGGTTGTAAATTTAAAATCTGCTGAGTATTATGAAAGCACTAGGTGTTGCTTGCGGTTCGCTCGCGTGAAAAGCCTTTCGCGCTACAAAATACTCAAAAATTCCAGCGCCATCTATTTAAAAAATTCAGATGATTTTTTCTTCCATTGCTTCCAAATACCGGGATAAAAAGTAGCCTATGTGTTAATCCAGGACATGGTCTACCCGTGTGCCAATTTTCATCCAAATCCGTTCAGCTGTTTCTGCGTTTATTTCTAACAAACACATTCAAACACTTTCACAAACTTTCGCATTTATAGTATAGTAAGATAAGATTACACATAACACATTAGAGATTTTAAATTTGCATTGATATGACTTAACCTAGAATATCCAAGCTTTACCAATATCTTGTCATTATTATTTGTTTGTTAGATTTATGACTGATTACTGTACTATTATTTACTGGTGGTAGGTCATGTAAGAGCCCGTCTGGGTGGGTGCCATCGCAATGTCTATTTCTACCGCCAAGCAGCAGGATGCATGCACTGTTGTGTTTCGGTTTGAAGGACATTGTAGCCAGTGTAACTACTGGGCATAATGAGACTTAACATCTTATGTCTCAGGATGACGAGCGCAGTGGAATGCCACACAGTACTTTGTAACTCAAGGTGCCGTATGGTGTTGCTACTGTTTGTGGGCGGTCGTATCGCTTCCATCAGGTGAACGGCATGCTCGTCTCGTCATTCAATGCCATAAAAAAAATTTACGATTATGACTTGTTTAACAATTTAATCATCTCCAAACAGAGGTGTTTTAAAGGTTGGACGAGAATCATTGTAACAAATTACACTAGACCTTAGTATTCAAATCATTTAGCAATAATGTTGTGACAACTTTTTTAGTTTTTGTACGAGTAGTAATATCTCATGATATAATTTACAACCTTTTATAACTTTAGGGAGATCCTGAACCGCTTGGAGGACGCTTACTGCAACAACATCGGTATCGAGTTCATGTTCATCAACTCGCTGGAGCAATGCAACTGGATCAGGCAGCGCATGGAGCCCCCCAATGTCACCAAGATGAGCCCAGACCAGAAGAGGCTGGTCCTCGCGCGTCTCACCAGATCCACTGGGTGAGTCATTATTTTTTGTCGTTGTTTCACATAATTTTGTTTGTCACAAGGCAGTTGTATGGCTAGTAATATTGATTATCAATGTTATCACCAATTTATTTAAAGCGCTGATAATTTTTTTTGTTTCTTTTATTGCCCAAAATCGTCAATTGTCAGCAGCATGTGTTGCTACTTTATCCCGCAGTATTAGTACAATGTAGAGTTTAGTGCGACACGCCTTTTGCACGAAAACAATAACATCACAAGCTTAAATTATGAGGCTAATTTAACTTGTAAAAGAAATGTCAAGTTTATCTATATGTCGGATGGTCGGGTAATTTGAAATAATAATCTTGAAGAAAACAAGTCGAAATGTCAAACTATTGGTGGGAGTGACAGTTGAGAGTATAAATAGGGCGCCTCGGCATTTCATAGGCTCGCCCCCTATCACATCATGGGACGGAATACGCTTGGCGAAAAGTGGGTGCACTAGTTGCGCCTCTGCCTACCCCTTCGAGGATAAAAGGCGTGAGCATGCGCGCCTCGGCATTTGAAGCGTCAGTCTTAGAACAGTCGTAGAACAGTCTTAGCTCAGTCGACATTAAATTCAGTTGAGTGTTCAAATAGCTATAATCAAAGCGTTACTATGCTAGTTCAGTGTTAGTTAACTGTTAAAGTCGTTACTATGTTAGTTTTGGGTTAGCTCTCAACGTAGTAAGTGTCAAGTGGGTTTCTAATGCATCCTGACATAGAGATTGCCCTTTCATGTCATGGGAACATGTAATGAACGAGTAATAAAAGAGTCGTGAGTTGAAGAGAGCGTTTAATTTATGACTATTGCGAAGTATTAGCTACGCATTACCGGCCGCCGTGTGTCCAGCTTCCGACATATACATAAATAATGAAATTAATAATAAACGCATTAGCATAAACATCGGCTTAATATAATTATAATCGTAGCTTATGATAAAAAAAATATCATACTTTCGAAACGTATAAAAATAATAAATGCGATTATCTTAATCATAATTTACATTGTCAAGCAGATTCTAGAAAGTGTGATGAGAAGTGCGTTAAATGATTGACATCATGCGTCGACTATTAGATAAACGAGGCCTCCCAATCAGTTTAGATGACAGAGCAGAACGTCAATACATTTCGTGCGTGACAATATGACACTATTTTAGATTTATGACCGAAATGAATTATATTCTTGTCAATGATTGATATTTGAAGGTGCGGATTTCCCCGAATTTGCCTGTTGCCCGCGCTGGTTTGATGTCTAGATTATGTTGTTTGGTCCGTATTAGGGCCTGCTGTGTTGATCTTTTATCTACATTAACATGATGAGCCATTGTGAAGACCTGATTGATTTAACATTTACATGTATTAGTGTGATAAAAGTGGTAATTAACATGATAAAGAAACGAGAAATTCGTCTAAAACTCTTCGTATATTTACCGTCGTTTAATTTCGTGTTAAATTAGCGCAAAGAAAACGAAAGTTACCCTACAGTATAACTTTATAGCGCAGTAGTAAATTAAGGTAAACAAATTATTTTATATAGCATCCGTGGTGTTTACTTTATGAATATGTAGTTAACGTTACGTGAAGTCTGGAAATTATTCCATTACATTATTAACAAGATTCTGCGTAATAAATTACGAAGACACTTGATAAGTGACATTATAGTATTAATTTTCTACGTAATTGACATGCTCTGTTGACATATGCACGCCCCGGCGGGCCGTGTGCTATCACTGAAATTTTGAAATGTATTTGTTTGAATATAGCCTATTGTCTCTGTTAAATGGATTAATTTACCCGTTTTGTATGTTTATGTAAATTAGGGAAAATAATTGCTCACATCACGTACGAGTGCGTTGACCACAGATGTTATCTGTCATTTACGCATACTCACGCCTTTTATCCCCGAAGGGGTAGGCAGAGGCGCAACTAATGCACCCACTTTTCGCCTTTTTTATTCCGTCCCATGATGTGATAGGGGGCGAGCCTATCGCCATATCGGGCACAAATTCCAGACTCCGGGCTGATACTGAATAGAAAAACCCAATATCACTTTGCCCGACCCGGGGATCGAACCCGAGACCTCAGCATTGCAGCCGTACCGTAATACAACTACGCCACCGAGGCAGTCATCTGTCATTTAATTCGTGTCATTGTCAATATTATTCAAAATAACGGCGGCTACAGATTAAAATAGTGTGTGAAGTGTCAATTTACCTTATTCATGGTGGCAACAAAAATTTGCTTGCACTTATTCGATATACTTGGTACATATATATACTTGAGACTGCCTTGTGGCGTAGTTGTATTACGGTACGACTGCAATGCTGAGGTCTCGGGTTCGATCCCCGGGTCGGGCAAAGTGATATTAGATTTTACTAATCAGCATCAACTCGGAGTCTGGAATTTGTGCCCGATATGGCGATAGGCTCGCCCCCTATCACATCATGGGACGGAATACGCACGGCGAAAAGTGGGTGCACTAGTTGCCTCTGCCTAGCCCTCCGGGGATATAAGGCGTGAGTATGCGTATTCGATATACTTATATTTTCTACTCGCCTTGTATTCATTCATCTACACATAGATACAACATATGACTTGTTGCTGACAGATTTGAGAACTTCTTGGCTAAGAAATGGTCGTCGGAGAAGCGTTTCGGTCTGGAGGGCTGCGAGATCCTCATTCCGGCCATGAAGCAAGTCATCGACGTCTCCACAAAGCTCGGTGTCGAGTCCATCATCATGGGCATGCCGCACAGAGGTAAGAGAAATGAGGATCATGTTTGTTTGATAATACATATGTATTATCAAACAAACTATAGTAATATTGTAAAATGTAAATGTAATCCTCCTAGCCAGTTTCGGCCACGGCGGCCGATCTCAACGGAGATCAGCCAGGTACGCAGGAGATATTATAGTGCACAAGTGTGTGCGCAATACACACGTGCACTCACTATTCCTTCACTCTCATAGTCCGGTGAGACGGCAATCCGACATGACCGGAGAGAGATGGGGTGCAGGACCAACGGCTTTACGTGCTTTCCGAGGCACGGGGGTATCACACCGCCAACTTTCTGACTCCGAGTTCCGACTGAGTAATTTTTAAGATGGAAAAACCCAGTCACAATATTTTTGGCTCGACCCGGGATTCGAACCCAGGACCTCAGCGCGCAAATCGTACTCGTAACGCGTACGCAATACAACTACGCCACCGAGGCAGTCGGTCATAGTAATATTACTATAGTGTTCAACGGTAATATGTAAACAACGAGTTTGAGACTTAAAATTCCAGAACTAATTGTGACTCATGTGGTATTTTGTCAATTAAACTTAAATGATGCGTATAACGTCACGGATATCTGACCTTTTGAGGGAAATTCCCTTTTACGTGGAGTTTTATTTATTTAGTCTTAAATAAATACAAGTTGAAGTGGTGATAAAATGTTTATTGTAAAAATCTGATTATTATCGATGTTCCTACGACAGACAGTGTTGCAAAATATGACGTAATTAATGCGATACTTCTACATAAATTTTTAACCCAGTTCCAAAAAGAAGGAAGTTCACAATTCGTCTGTTCGTATTTTTTTTGTATTTTAAGTTTTTTGTATATTAAGTATTTTAATTGAAACAAACTACCGACGCGGTATCGAGGGATTGTCGAGAGTTATCCTTAGGATTTATCATTTACCTCATGATAAGGTTTTATACTGGATTTAAGATAACATGGACAAACAAAATAATCAAATGGGAATTATGAGACTCGAAAGTTGTCTCTCAGTGACTCAAAATGTTGTTGATGAGTGCATTTGTCAGAACCTGTCAACAGCGACGCTGTGATTTTTTTTTATACACTTGAATGGCACGACGTGCAAGCCGTTTGCCTGATGCGAGATACCATACTATACCAGCCCTGTATTATATACTGCCCACTTTTTTTTTTTGCTGAGCACGGGCCTCTAGTGTTTTAGGCCTTAGTCCACCACGCTGGCCTAGTGCGGGTTGGCAGACTTCACATACCTTCGAAATTCCTGTAGAGAACTTCTCAGATATGCAGGTTTCCTCACGATGTTTTCCTTCACCGTTAAAGCCAGCGATAATTCACAAAGAATACACACATAACTTTTTATAAAAGTGGGTTTTGAACCTGCGGACATTCGTCTCGGCAGTCCGTTCCACTCCCAACTAGGCTATAGTAGGCTATTGCTATATATAGACAGCTTTTAACACTTGCATTTAAGCGAAATAACTGCACGTCACTTCATTCGAAAAATACTCCGAAGTTATTGTAAGAACTAAGTAGTTTTCGATTTCGTTTGTGTGGACAGCGAATGAGGCCATTGGCAATTACGTCAAGGCTTTATGCATAAGTGCTCGACCGATTCGAGCTCATTGACCTTATTTGTCGTATCATACGGAAGTGTCGTTTTAATTGTGTATATTGAAATGTTTACTGATTACGTATGTATAGTAGTTAAATTGAAAATCATTTTATAATTATAGTAGCCTATGATCAATTGCAATTTTTTTTTTACATTGGAGTACGAGTTGCAGTATACAAATCGCACCTTTAGGACGAAAAAGACACAATTAAAAAAAAACGAAAATTGAGTTATCGTCATAAAATTACTTAAAACTAAATTTTCAATACAACAATAGTTTCAACACTGCCATATTCAAGCGGGAAAAGGACAAAACTATTATATCGGTCCCTTTTTAATTATATTTTCGTAAAAAAGGAACCACTTTTAAGTGATTTTATGACGACAACCCAATTTTTAATTGCGTCGTTTTCGTCCTAAAGGTGCGAAATATGTATTAAGTGTATATAGGAGACGTCAAAATTATGTTAGGTCGTTAAACTAAAACACTCTACAGTCTGCGTACTGCTATGTGATGCAGGAATAATAATGTATTTCTCTATAGTCCGTGTAAGTCGTATATTCCAATAATCATAATTACTTTAAGAACCGAGAGTATAAACAATTTTTAGGTGTGGTTAATAATACTTTAACACATGACATATTGAACCTAACCAGCACGTGTTATAATTTAATTTCGTTTGTCCAGGTCGTTTGAACGTGCTGGCCAATGTTTGCCGCAAACCTCTCCACCAGCTGTTCACACAGTTCGCCGGACTGGAGGCCGAGGACGATGTGAGTATTTCTTACACAATATTCATTGCGACAACGCAACAACTACGGTGATAAAAAACATTAAAAAAATAGGGTAAGCTTACTCGACTTTGGCACTTCCTAAATGAATTGTGGACTTATATTTTCTTCAATTTCAACATTTCTTTAGTCACGTATCCGCTATATTTGGCAATCACGTCATAAGACAGTGCGGCAAAGAAAATGTATCGAATTTCATATTGAAAATTGAGTACAACACTCACATTACGACCTCTGTAGTATTACGTAAAACGTAAAATGTAACGGACATAATGTAAAGGAAAAGATGATTTTAATCTTCAAAAACCGCAGTATGACGTTAAGAGGCTCATAATCTGTACTGTTAAGAAAGTAATTTATTGTATCTCCGATGTTTGTTGCTTTGATTATAGTAAATTATAATCAAATCTTATTGCAATAAGACTTACCACCAGGTGCAGGTCACTTTGGCGTGACTGTATAGTAAAAAAAACAATAGAATTAGTACAAACTAATAAATAAATATTTTTCAGGGTTCAGGTGACGTGAAATACCACTTGGGTACCTACATCGAGCGTCTGAACCGCGTGACGAACAAGAACATCCGAATGGCGGTGTGCGCCAACCCATCGCATCTTGAGGCCGTCGACCCCGTGGTGCAGGGCAAGACCAGGGCTGAGCAGTTCTACCGCGGAGACAACGAGGGCAAGAAGGTAAATTACTAACTAAGCATTATATATATACTTCAGTGGGGTAAATAGAGATGAGAGGATGAGGTGGGGGGAGGATTTGGGACAATAATCACGCACACTTTACTCTTAAAATAAATCAATAATGCAGTTTTAAATAACTCTTACATCAGTTTACATGTGTAAGAATCCCAACATATATAATATTTATTAATAATATAAAATTATTTATTGTATTACTTTAAATGTTATAGTTTATATATTGTATTTAAGTATAATAATATATTAGATAAGTCTATTAATTTTAAATTGTTATGTATACACCCCCTTCTACACTCCATATATCTCTCACAATCAGTGTAGGTTGTCTGGAAGAGATCGCTTTTTAGCGATAAGACCGCCTATTGTCGCACGATTCAGTTCTAAATCTATTTGTTATTTATTTAATTTTTGTATAATGTGGTGTGCAATAAAGTGTTTTCATTCATTCATTCATTCAACACTAGTTGATCCTTATTCACCACATGCCTATTCATCCCATTAAACTTTTTGTAACATGCATAACTACTTCTCTGTACCTTAATTCTGCATGGTCTAAAACCCATAAAGAAGCTAATCATTCGGTACCCAGGTGATGTCTATCCTGCTGCACGGTGACGCCGCGTTCGCGGGACAGGGCGTGGTGTTCGAGACGATGCACTTGTCGGACCTGCCCGCGTACACCACGCACGGCACCGTGCACATCGTCGTCAACAACCAGATCGGATTCACCACCGACCCGCGACACTCGCGCTCCTCCGCCTATTGTACTGGTATGTGACGTCATCATTCTTACGTAGCCAAACAACTTGACCCATCTTTTGTAGATGTCCGTGGGGAAGCGAGTGCGGGACCATGGCGTGTCGTCCGAACGATCCCGCACTCCGTTCAGACCCACTTACTGGGTCAAGTTGTTTGACGATATCTATATTAGTGGTTGTGTGTCTATCTTTATTAAATACTAGCATTGCGTGCGGCTCCGCCTGAGTGGAAAAGTTTTTCCGGGATAAAAGTAGCCTATAGCACTCAGGAGTAATGTAGTTTCCTCTTAGTGAAATATTTTTCAAAATCGGTCCCGTAGTTCCTGAGATTAGCGCGTTCAAGCAAACAAACAAACAAACTCTTCAGCTTTATAATATTAGTATAGATTATGATAGTAGAATTTGTCAGTTTGCAAAAAGGTAATCTCTGAAACTTGATACAGTTATAAGAATTGTCTCGGTTTAAAGAAGTCTCATTATCCTCAACAACGTATTCTATTTTTTATATCAGCAACGGTTTTTTATAATAGTTGATTTTTTAATATCACCTCAATATTTTTCTGAGTTTAGTTTTGCTAATAGCTTTATACACCTAGAACTTGCCTTTCAATGGTGATATGTTACAGACGTGGCACGCGTGGTGAACGCGCCCATATTCCACGTGAACGGCGACAACCCCGAGGCGGTGATGCACGTGTGCAACGTGGCGGCGGAGTGGCGCGCCACCTTCCACAAGGACGTGGTCATCGACATCGTGTCGTACCGCCGCAACGGGCACAACGAGGTTGACGAGCCCATGTTCACGCAGCCGCTCATGTACCAGAAGATCCGCAAGACCAAGCCAGGTTAGCTTTATGGCGGCAGTAGACTGATGGTTGTATATATAAATACAGGGCAAAGTTAATATTTTCAGTGACTTGAAGTGCGGTTTACAAGTGTCAGTTGTTTTAAGTCCGCATATGCACCTAATACATCTTTTTTGTGCTTTAAAGATCGTTTCTTTTTCGCACGAGTTACCCCAGAAAATAACTCCATAGTGCAGTAGAGTCAACACACCCATAATAGGCAGTAACAACAGCGGCTTGGTTGACTATTTTATTAAGTATACACTTACGCCTTTTATCCCCGAAGGGGTAGGCAGAGGCGCAACTAATGCACTTTTCGACGTGCATATTCTGTCCCATGATGTGATAGGAGGCGAGCCTATCGCCATATCGGGCACAAATTTCAGTCTCCGGGCTAATACTGAATAGAAAAGTCCAATATCACTTTGCCTGACCTGGGGATCGAACCCGAGACCCCATCATTTCAGTCGTACCGTAATACAACTACGCCACCGAGGCAGTTGCAATACGCTTACGCAATTTTATCGAAGGGATGTCGGCATTGCGTTATCACCTTTTTTTTACGTGCATAAGGGTGCACTAGTTGCGCCTCTGCCTACCCCTTCGGGGATAAAAGGCGTAAGTGTGTGTGTGTGTGCATAAGAACTGATTTCCGAGTTTTAGCCTAAAACGATAATGACGTCTATTTATTGCAGTACTGGAGAAATACGCAGACCAATTGATAACGGAAGGAGTTGTAACTGCTGAAGAAGTCAAAGACGTCAGGGAGAAATATGAAAAGATCTGCGAAGACGCGTACAACCAGGCTAAGCAGGAGACACACATCAAGTACAAGGACTGGCTCGACTCTCCCTGGTCTGGATTCTTCGAAGGCAAGGACCCACTTAAGGTCAGTTGAGTTACGAATTACATTCATAGAATGGAATTAATCATTTCGGTAGGCATAAAAACGTAAAGTCCGCTGGGTGGAGATATTATTAGGTATTTTTAATTAGTTCACAATTAATGATTGCTTTAAATAACTGATAACGCACTATTTGTGCCATTTTATGTCATATATGATAAGGTGAAGTTCATACGAAAACAGTATGAGTCATTGTTACAGACAGTTTTTTTTATATAACAACAAGAGCAAACCATATGGCAAGATGCAGTCGCGTGACTGTCCTTGAGAACTTGCATCAAAACCTAAAATTGCCTGCCTCATAATGCCTAGTAGTTATATATAAAGTATAGTAGTATATTGGAAATAATGTCCTTCAAACTGAATTTCAAATAACATTGCAACTTGACGGCAGTAATAGACAATACTAGTATTTGTAATTAAAACTACATACCTTCAAATAATGATTTGCATCGCAAAGGTTTGTGTAAAATAGTTTGATATTAAAGGATAATTTTTTAACCGACAGATGTCGACAACCGGCGTAGTGGAAGAAACCCTCGTACATATCGGCAAACGTTTCTCGTCGCCGCCGCCCAACGCGGCCGAGTTCCAGATCCACAAGGGCTTGCTGCGCATCCTGAAGTCGCGCATGGAGATGGTCGACAAGCGCACCGTAGACTGGGCGCTGGCGGAGGCGATGGCTTTCGGTTCTCTGTTGAAGGAGGGCATACACGTCCGTCTCTCCGGAGAGGACGTCGAGCGAGGAACCTTCTCGCATAGGTCAGTGACACTAACCCCCCTATAATATGCCATAATGCCGGCGCCAGGTAGAGACAAATATTTGAACAAACACTTTGACAGACTCTGCCATAGATTTGAACACAGTTTTTCCTGCACCTGCCACACATGCTTTGCAAATACATTCGATCACTGTATTCCAATACACAACAAACACAATGGGCCAAGATTTTGCGGATGTGGTATACTTGTATTATTTAAGTGTACCTATGTAATTATTTATGCAATATCTATTCTTATAGCTTTTACTTTTAGAGTTCCATATATCTTCATGTTTCTCCTTCAAACAACTCAGTAACTTCAAGTACCCTTTTTACTTTCATTGCTCCAGTACATCTCGCAAATAAACAAAGCATCAATTCCGCTGGGTGATTGACAAACAACCGAACTTTGCGCAATTGTGGCCGGCTACGCACGCATTTTAAGTTTGAACGCTTTGATGTGTGGTCGAAAAACCGTTACCAAATGGCAAATAGACAAATATGTAAACAAACTTTGCACAAATACGCAAATACCCGTGCCACATGTTTTCAAACAAGTGTTCAAATATTGTTGCTATGTGTGGCGCCGGCTTTAAGCTAAGTTTTGACTAGCAAGTTATATTATTAATATCCATAAGCGTGTACACTAGCGGAAATATTTCAATAATTATTAGACTGTACAGTTTGCCTTAACTTGATTGATCTCGCTATTTTGCGTGTGTATTTGCTTCCTAGTATGTCTTTATCTTCGCGTAATGTAAACAACTGTAATCTAAACGGGAAATAATCGCTAGACATTTTTACTATGCCTAGTATACGTTTTCTTAGATCTCTAATTATAAGTCATGACTTGTATATTTCATTTCATAGATATGGATAAAGACGCGAAGTATTATGAATTATAATATCCAAGAAAATACAAGATAATAACCCGTATTGAATTCATAAAACAAAATATTATAGAAACCAAATGGAGCATAATAATTATTATTATTCTGTGATACTTATATTGTTTTTTTTATTGTTATGTCTAAGGTAATTCTTGAACCCTTTTGACTATGTCTTTTTGTATGGGCTTTATATTAATGAAGTTGTGTACATTTGCAGACATCATGTGCTTCACCATCAGAAGGTGGACAAGGCCACATACTGCGCCCTAGCGCATCTCTACCCTGACCAGGCCCCTTACACTGTCTGCAACAGCTCACTCTCTGAATATGGTAAGTGAATCGTGACATTACGACATATACGCATGCCTGTTCGTTTAGAGGTCTGCAGGTTTTCAATAACTGTTTTCTTAGATGCTACTCGTAATTATTACTACTTCATGATTCGATACAAAGGGAGTCTCTTAGAATAGTAGTTTAAAATCTTAATTTTAAAAATGTTCATACATATTATGTCACTTAGAGATGTTCATTTAGAATGTACGCATCGGCTTTTGCTTTCCAAGAGAGTATTATGGTACACGGCTTGGACGGGCATGGGTGTGAATTGAATGTATATATAATAATAGCATTTGAATATCAGAACTGTATTGTCTTGCAGGTGTGCTCGGCTTCGAGGTCGGTTACTCGGTGACGAACCCGAACGCTCTGGTGCTGTGGGAGGCGCAGTTTGGAGACTTCAACAACGTGGCGCAGTGCATCATCGACCAGTTCATCTCGAGCGGGCAGGCCAAGTGGGTGCGCCAGTCCGGCATCGTGCTGCTGCAGCCCCACGGCATGGAGGGCATGGTGTGTACCCATTCGACTGTTTTTTGTATTTTATTGTAAAACTGAATGAACAATCGAGATAGCCACTCGCCTGATGGTAAGCGATATGACCGGCCGGTATATCTAGAATTTTGAATTATAAAGCACACACTAATTACGCTGGCTACGATGTCGGTGTCAGTCGGACGTTGTAGTATTTCATACCCAATCGGATTTGCAAACAAGAAACCTACTATCTACCGATTTTCTATAACATACTGTTATAGAAAATCGGTTATCAGGATCGGGGTTGTGATAAGAAGTGATTATAACCGCCTATGAAGATTTATAATGTAATACTAATCTATTATATTTTTCTTGATTCACAGGGCCCTGAACACTCTTCAGCTCGTTTGGAAAGATTCCTGCAAATGTGCTCCGACGATCCCGACTACATGCCCCCAGAGAGCCCTGACTGTGAAGGTTCGTTTAGAATTCAAATATGTAAATACATATAAATATATTGTGACTTTTACTGGTGGTAGGTCTCTCATTATGTAAGAGGCCGTCTGGGTGGGTACCACCGCAATGTCTATTTCTACCGCCAAGCAACAGTGTGCATGCACCATTGTGTTTCGGTTTGAAGGAAATTGTAGCCAGTGTAACTACTGGACATAATGAGACGTAATCCTTGGACGCCCGCGGTGGACACCGGTGTCTATTTATATAAGGAAATTAGCTTTAGCTATATACACCGACTATATAACCCCTAGACTCCTAATGTTCAATATTTCTCTTCAAATTAATTCTGTCAACTACCTGAGGTATGAGGAAGCGGGGTACTGCATTACGATTGGTTGGAAACATAGCTTAGGGATGGAACAAGTTAAATTAAAACACGATGTTTTTATCGATATTACTTTTATTTAATAAGGTTTTATAGTAATATAATTATTTATTAAACGTCTTTTTACTCAAAGTAAGTAACATATTATAATCTAAAAATAATTCTGTTAAAGCACAAAAGAATTAAAAAATCTGTCAAGGTACCTATTTAATTAAAATAAATACTGATGGCATTCTTCTTCTTATTTTTTATTTATTCTATGATGTATGCCATTATCAAGTATAATAAAGTTAATCTAATATATAAAAATCTCGTGTCACGGTGTTTGTCGCACGCCTCCGACTCGATCGATATTTATGATGTTTTTTATATAAATTTTGTAGGTATGGGAATTGGTCGTTGGTCGCTAGGTGATTAGGGTATCCCTATCCAGTGTTTTTTTTTAATATTTTAATACCTATTTCCCAAATTTTCACCCTCCTACCCTCACCCTCCCATTTTTTTATCGCGATTTTAGTATTTTTATATGAACAATATCCAAATAATGTAACTGTCGTTCATATTTCAAAAGGTACGAAGTTATTTATGTTGTCGAATGACAGATGGCGCTAAGTAAGCCTCATCGATATTAACAAGAATATTTGGGCTGGCTTGTAGGAATAACACAAATAAAGTTATTAAAAACAATCGGTAAAATCAACAAACAATAAAATAAAAAATAATCCTAATAACATTAATTTTATCGATATAACTATCGACAAATCCTTTTGGTGCATCACTTACTTATAATGTTCAACAACAAAACGAAATAGAAAATTTAAAAGTACTTTCGTCGGAAAGAGATGCAAATATAATAAGATGGCGCGGGCCTCAATGCTTGGCCGGTATAAGATGAACTCCGTAAAATTTTAAATAAAATATGATTATGTGTCATTATTGACATACCTGTGAAATGTAATGCCATTTTTTTGAAAATTTGAATTATGGCTATTTTTACCACACCATCGTATTGTGCATGGGGCCATTGCAATATTTATTCATTCGCCAACACGGAAGTATTTACGGCTCACAGTTGTGGGCGCAACTGACTTGAAGATTTTGAACGGTAAGCTACATTGGATCTTTTTGTCAGATGTGTTGCCCGAAGCGGATCGTCTGTTATTAGGAGTCTAGGGGTTATATAGTCGCTGGCTATATATAAGCGGACGTTGACGGGTTAACATCTTATGTCTCAGGATGACGAGCGCAGTGGAATGCCACTCGGTACTTTGTAAGTCAAGGTGCTGGATGGTGTTGCTACTGTTTATGGGTTGTCGTGTCGCTTACCATCAGGCGAACGGCATGCTCGCCTCGTCATTCAATGCAATAAAAAAAAAACCTCATTTAGCTCGCCTGCCTCCAATAGGCAATAAGAAAACAAATTTACATACATAAACACGGTTTTTTTCCCTAAATGGATAAGCAGAGGTGCAACTAGTGTAAGCACTTTATGCCAAGCTTATTTCATTATATTATAATGTGATAAGAGCTTAATCCTATCTCCATACCGAATAATAAACATGAAATATATTTTTACTCATTAACAGTATTTCTTGTAAAGATTTCGAAAAGCTATGCTTAGTTCCGGCTTGACTAATCTGCTCTTAAACTTTTAATCAGTGCTTAACTTTTTGTTACTCAAAAACTTGTGTTACCTGCTGCCTTGTGATGACGCACACAGATAATCAAATATGTATGGTCGACCCGATTACTCGACTTACTAGATCAGCTGTAAGTCAAAATCCGCCGCTTTGCCTCTTAAGTAGATTTAAACAAGGCCACGGTGATGTTTAATTTTGACAGCTATTTAAGTAACGCTTAACCACCTCAGTTCATAAGTGAAGTTTTTGCTTATCGGGCGGCAAAGCAATTGATAAAAAACAAGACGAGTTTATAGTAAGACTGTAAATTCCCGCAATATACCAATCTCAGTACTTGATAGTAAACGTATATATCACTCCAGTTCGTCAGCTGCACGACTGCAACTGGATCGTCGCGAACTGCTCGACGCCCGCGTCCTACTTCCACATCCTGCGGCGGCAGATCGCGCTGCCGTTCCGCAAGCCGCTCATCATCATGACGCCCAAGTCGCTGCTGCGTCACCCCGAGGCCAAGTCATCCTTCGACGACATGAAGGAGGGCACCACGTTCAGGAGGTTTGTTTTTTACTATTATTTGTTAGGATAAGTGTTGGAATTGAATATAGCCTGTTATACATAATATTGTGCGGAAGCTATATTTAGATAATAATGCAATATATCCAGAACAGGTGAACATACTAAAAAAATATTAACTAAAATGGGTCGTAATAAGAATAGTTTTATGTCTATGTAACTAGCCCACATACTGGTTCATTGAAATTATCAATCTATACTAATATTATTAAAAGTAAAGATTTGTATGTAAGTATGTTTGTAACGAATAAACTCAAACTACTGAACGGATTTCGATGAAATTTGGCACACGGGTAGATCATGTCCTGGATTATTAACACATAGGCTACTTTTTATCCCGGGAAAATATTTTTATCCCGGAAAAACTTTCACGCGGGCGAAGCCGCTAGCAGAAGTCTAGTATCAGATATTTTTTTGGTATTGTTTTTAAAGCGACTCCGTGATCGATGGTTATAGATGTTGATTGCAATTAATTTGTCCACAGGGCGATCCCCGAGGAAGGTCCAGCATCTGAGAACCCGCAGAACGTGCGCAAGCTGGCGTTCTGCTCGGGCCGCGTGTACTACGACATGCTGAAGGAGAGGCGCGACAGGGGACTCGAGAAGGACATCGCTATTTGCAGGCAAGATATCAATATACGTTACATGTTCACCCTAATATAACATTTGGAAATTTTAAATATGCTCAGTAATGTATCTTTATTCATACTATACAATTCGACTATCGTACCAGAAATCTCACTATTCAACCATCGATAAAGTTAGTTAAAATATATTTCGTCAAGATTATTTTTTTATCCTACTGATATTTTAAACGCGAAGGTTTGTAAGAATGTATGGATGTTTGTTACTCTTTCACGCAATAACTACTGAACAGATTTCGATGAAATTTGGCACACGGGTAGATCATGTCCTGGATTAACACTTGGCTACTTTTTATCCCGGGAAAATATAGCGGGACTTTTATCTCGGAAAAACTTTTACACGCGGGCGGTGCCGTGGGCTAAAGCTATTACATATTATTATGTAGATCAGTTTTAAACTTGCACATGTACAGTCAGCAGCATAAGTATCTGTACAAAATCAAAATTTCATATTGCCCATATATGCGTTAAGTTAAACTGAAACATTTTTTCTTCGTTTGAAGTAAAGTAAATCTCTTTTATTTTATTTTTGTGAAGAGCAAAAAAGATTAGTAAGAACACAAAAGTATGTACGCAATTTGAAATTTTGAATTTGTTCAGCTATTTATGCTGCTGACTGTACTACTTGCGTTTTGCTCGGAAAATCTTGCTTGTATCGATTAAGAGCTGTCGTACATGTGGTATAATCACTGCCATATAATGGTGCATCGTTAGCTGGGATCTTGTCGCATAAACGACCAACTGCAAGCTCTTCCGTGTCGGGTGGAAATATTTTGAGTTTAACTGTTATAGTATATTATTGTCAACAGATTGGAGCAGATCTCTCCGTTCCCGTACGACCAGGTGAAGGCGGAGGTGGCGAAGTACCCGAACGCCCAGCTGGTGTGGAGCCAGGAGGAGCACAAGAACATGGGCTCGTGGAGCTACATCGAGCCGCGCTTCCGCACGCTGTTGCAGAACCAGAAACAGATCAGGTACATCACTAGTCTTACGATTGGGTCTTTAAGAACGTGAAGAAGCACGGCATAACTGACCATCATCAAGAAACAGCCTTGCTGGTCAACTTATTCTTAAGGTTTTCACTTATTGTATGACTCGGTCACTGTGGATGTATGCGCAATTATGGTGTTCGTTTCTCTAACATTGTTTTACGATGTCGATTCGTGTTGCGATATGAAATTCTAAGGAGATCCTATTAAAAAAAATGTAACGTATTTGCGTGTTAGTAATCTACGCATAGTTCTCTGGGTATAGCATCAATATAAAACCAAATTTTGCAACTCTTGGGATACTCAAATCATTTTTTCTATCCTGACGCATATTGAAAGTTTATAGTCTCGTTGCATGGTTTTTGTTATGAAGAAATCCAACTTCAAAAATCATAATCACTTCGAACTTAGCATATTTTGGCACCAGCATGCGTGCTACCATAACATAATCGGCGTTTGGTTGCAGGGCAAAGTCCCAATCTCAAGGGGGTAGTTGGATAAGCCAACTTTTTGGACGTGGCGAGAGACCGCAACAGTCTGTCGAACCAGACACTGAGACAGTACAGCGCACCATTAGGTGAGCCACAGACTGAGATTACGCGCTGCAACCATCGCCTATGTCCCCACTATTATAAATGTTTACCACCATACCATACCACCCCTGTATTATAAACTGCCCACTGCTGAGCACGGGCCTCCTCTACAACTGAGAGGGTTAAGGCCTTAGTCCACCACGCTGGCCTAGTGCGGGTTGGCGGACTTCACATACCTTCGAAATTCAGAGAACTTCTCAGATATGCAGGTTTCCTCACGATGTTTTTCCTTCACCGTTAAAGCGAGCGATAATTCACAAAGAATACACACATAACTTTTTAGAAAAGTTCGAGGTGTGTGCCCTTGGGTTTTGAGAACCTGCGGGCATTCGTCTCGGCAGTCCGTTCCATACCCAACTAGGCCATCGCCGCTTTTTATAATAATGTTAATTTTGCTTCAATACCATTTTTTTTTCATTAATTTCTATTTTGATGCATTAGGTAATACCGGATCATGAGGTAATCCCGTTGTTTCAAGATTACTACTAAACCGGACATTTCCTAATATGGACAACACAGTCTGAAGTGTTATTTTTTAATGGACCACAATTGTTAATCACTATATTAGTGTTGGGTGCCGTTTAGCAGTAATCTTGAAACAACAGGATGACCCTATGATCCGGTATTACCCCTATGCATCCTACATCTTTTATTTTCTTATTTTAAGTTACGGCTTTATGTGTTTAGTGATTTTAATGGGCTGATCGTAGGCAAATGTTATCTGTGATATTACTGGTGTGACACCACGGAGTGACACTATGAATAAGAGTCGTAAATACGGGTTAAAATAGTCTCTCGTGTGCCATTTTCACCCACATTATTATCGAAAATATATTTGATTGATCTTAATGTATCGGCGCTGTGCAATGTCGGATAATATAAGAAGTTTAATTCGTCTTCAACTTAATATTCAATATTTAATGTCAGTTTGACAGCTGTCCTTTCAAATTTCTTATTAGAATCCTATGGGTAGGCGCGTTAGCGATTTCCGCTTAATTGGCAAGAGACGTTTTGTTCCCCCGTGAACATAGCGAACAAAGATGTGATGATGAGTGTATACCTCATAATATTGTACATGATAATTGAAAATGTTTAGAGCTTAGCTTAGCTATAATAGCTTTATTATTCGTTTTCAATGATGAGTAGCTTTTGCACGCGGCTTCGCCCGCGTGAAAATATTTTTCCGGAATAAAAGTTCCGTTTTATATTTTCCCGGAATAAAAAGGCGTATCCTCAAACTATCTCCATTCCAATTCCATTGAAATTTATTCAGTAGTTTTTGAGTTTATCGCGTTCAGACAGACGCCGCGGCGGACTTTGTTTTCTATACTAATATTATAAAGGGGAAAGATTTGTTTGTTTGTTTGCATTGAATTGTTTCGGCTCCGAAACTACTGGACCGATTTGAAAAATTCTTTCACCAATATAAAGCTACATTATCAGCGAGTAACATAGGCTACTTTTTATCCCGGGAAAATATAAAGCGGGACTTTTATCCTGGAAAAACTCATTCACGCGGGCGGAGCTACGAGCAGAAGTTTAGTATAATATGTAAGGATATATGTCTAATTTTATTTATTCGTTTTGGTTTCTGGAAATTGTTTCGGCGGGGAGCAAGTTTGCGCTATTAGATACAAAGTTCGTTTCTCTTAAGGTTAGGAATAATTGTGCCGACCGTCAAGGGATAATATTTTCGTCCCATACCGGTTGACATTTTTTATGGGCTTCACTCCACTCAGCACCAGGTGCGGTCACTTTGCCGAGCTAATTATAAAAAAAGCCAAGACATTGTCTTGACGTTGGGTAGATAAAAACTCAGGCGTAGGGAAAAGATTCACAGTTTAATTAGCCATAACGTTTAGTACGGTGCTATATTGAGCGGATTTATAGCGGGCTATAAACACATTTTATAAAATAATGTTTTCTTTTCTATAATAATATTTTTATGTTACTTATATTTTATTTCTAATAGTTGGTGGCTAATTATATGGTGGTAGATTTTTTAATTTTATGTATTTATGTCATAATGTGGCGTTTATTTGCCTTATTTTATAAGCATGTTTCTTGTATACCATTTTTTAACCAAACAAATGTTTTAACCTAGTTATTAAAATAAGGGACGTTGCTACTTTTTATGTCTTTAGAACAGAGAGACTTACAGAGTAAGCCGTGTGTCGATAATATTGCCTTCAATCTAGAGCTCCGTTCGTAATTATTAAAATTATTTAATTACATACTGCCTCGGTGGCGTAATTGTATTACGGTACGACTGCAATGCTGCGGTCTTGGGTTCGATCCCCGGGTCGGGCAAAGTGATATTGGGTTTTTGTAGGCAGTATCAGCCCGGAGTCTGGAATTTGTGCCCGATATGGCGATAGGCACGCCCTCTATCACATAATGGGATGGAATACGCACGGCTAAAAGTGGGTGCACTAGTTGTACCTCTGCCTACCCCTTCGGGTATAACGGGCGTAAGTGTGTGTGTGTGTTATTTACATACTTGGTTTTGTAACTAAATGTACGGTTTGTTCCAGCTACAACGGTCGCGCGACAGCCGCGTCTCCCGCCACCGGCTCCAAGGCGGCGCACAACAAGGAGCTCAAGAATCTTCTCGACGAGTTCTGCGTCTTATAAACACGCCAACCCCCAACCCCCAACCCACGTGTCAACTCTAAATCGAAAGTAGTAACGCTCACATCCGGAATGGCATTCACAAATTGCGCTTCGAACACAGCCCGTCTTTATTTATAGATAAAGTAACGTATAAGGTAGTTGTTACCGCGAATATTTGCCAAATGCCATTCACGGTCATACTAGGTAACAATCAAATAGCAGTTATTATATTATATGCCATAAATTATATCAAATTAGCCATTATATAATATACACGAAGTTATGCCATATAAAGGTAGTAGAAAAATAATAAAAATAATACCGAAACGAAAAACATGTTAGAATACATTTATTACTTTCGTCGATCGAATGAAGCTTCCCAACGCGTTGTTGGTCGTTGTTGTCAGTATTGTGTTGTTACTAACGGCGCCATTAGGTAAGTTAGTTAGATAAATTCTTATTTATTTATTTAAACGTAGTTTAATCTGTGGCCTGTTGTCTAAATTCAGTGTTATTTATTTGTTAATGTAATTAGTCTCACTTAGTCTCCACTTTTAAGGCCTCATGATATTATGGTAATGTAACTGCGGTAATCTAGTGTAAATAAAACTATAATTCATTATTAAATAGATAATGCAACTGGCTTGTATTTTTGTATATCATTTGAAGGTTAACTAGTCTCTGAATTTAACTTAAAATAATTATACGTACTCTTAGACTATCGCTTGTCTAAACAAATTAGACTAAGGTAGAGTCTTAGGAGTTGACGTATAAGCAACATTCTTGTTTAACATACCTCACAAATAAAACAATGATTTGTATGTGTAACGAATGCACTTTCCTATACAAAATTCGTATTGTTCAGATATTTATAGTGTAGGATAACCATTAGCGTTTCTCTATTGTGAAAATTAGTGCGTAGCTATTGAGAGGTTTTGTTTGGCGAACATCCGACCTCTAAATTTAGGTTTAATTATCTCGTAGTTACCTTTGTTACCAACAGCACTTGTAAGGAGCAACACCAACACTAACGCTTTGTACAAATCTATGCGTACTATACTTGTCTGTATTAAAAAAACAACTTATATCGTCTATATGTGAATTAAATTATCGTAATTGTTTCAAGCATTCTATGTAGTAATTATAAACGTATGAAACTAAGTTTTGTATGTATTCGAAATATTAGTATCGATTGTCAGTGAAAATATATTATGGTAATATTTAGTATAGCTTTTAACACGTTTGCATGTTTTATGCACTATTGTACACGTATATTTTCAAGTTTTGACATTGTAGAGTATTTCTAAATCACGCTCAGGCCGTTTGGAGATTTGTATGCAAAGAATTGGATGATAGGTCTGGATCTGTGAGGAGCAACCTGAGCAGTTTATTGCTGTTAGCAACTTATTTTTAAAATAAATTTAATTTTAATATCTATGCTTGTTTTTTTTATTATCTGCACTTTTCTTATTTCTTATGATCCTTCAACACAGCCACAACGGATAAGAATTTGCGGCTGACTGCCTCCAGTCGTCTACAGTGGTGGCCTTAGGGGGGCCAAACGCCCCTTTTTTAGGTCACCACCGTATATTTACCAAAGTATCTCCTACGGAATTGCTGAAATGGGGCCCTTTGATTTTTTGCTCCCGCCCTAGGTCTCGCGCTGGCACTGATAAAGGACTTAAAGAAAAAAATTCTCCCAAAGATTTGCCGCCTGGAGCCTCGCGTTGGTTAAAGCTACCATTGTAGGTTATGAATTGTTCTTTAGAACGTTTTACCCATAATTTAATTTGCTTAACGACCGCTTTACGCTAAAATAGGCTTTAAGGTTATAAGATGTTTCAACTGGTCACGGTTTATTTGATAAGTATAGGAAGGAAACTAAGCTCAATATTTCGCCCACACTGGTGTGACATCAATACTGTCTATATTCTATACTAATCTATACATATAATAAAAAAGTAGAACCGGTGTGTTTGTACATTTAAAGAAATGTGATAACAAAGAAAGGGTGACTAAAGAAGAGTAATGGAACACAAATCAGCGATTTTTGTAATTCTTTTCTGTCTGTTTTCTGTTTGTTTCTTACTACACATCTCCAAAAGTACTGAACGGATTTCTATGTTTGGCACACGGGTAAATTATGTCCTGAATTAACACAAAGGCTACTTTTTATCCCAGGAAAATATAAAGCGGGACTTTTATCTCAGAAAAACTTTTTCACGCGGACGGTGCCGCGAGCAAAAGTCTAGGTGGTAATAAAGATCGTAAATGAAGAAGTTCATTAATTGTTAGTCAAGTGCGTAGGCACTAGAAAATACTAAACAGCTAAAGCGGGTTGGCACATGAGACGGTAATAACGAGCGCAAAAAATATTCACTACTCATAAATAAAAATTGCCGCATACTTACACCTACGTTGAAAATGTGGACTAGTATTTATTTAATTATTTATTTATTTATTTATTTATATATTTATTTATTTAATTAATTAATTAGAACGGATAAACCAATTACACTAATTATGTTAACAAAAAATATATAACTACGGTCAAAAACAAAAAAAGTAAACAAATCAATAATGTACTAATAACTACAGCAAATATAAGCTATCGCAAGTTTATATCACAATAGTGCAGACATTCATACTGGATCACGTTCCAATCAGCCGAAAAAACGTCAAAATGTGGTGCACTGTCAAGAAGGGAATTTAGAGCGTGCAGAGTCCGCGGAATAGGTGATCTAGAACGTGCTACAGTACGGCACTGCGGGACAGCAAACAGCTTGTGCGTCCTACTACGACAGTAATTGTTGGGTACAAAAAGCTTACACAGCTCATTATTCAGATCGGGAGCGTCTATTAACCCTCTCAGTATTTTGCACATGGTTATTAATTGGTCATACCATCTCCTGACCTCCAGGGAGTTGTATCCAAGACATCCCATTAGAAATTTCGTTGGGTACATGTATGGATAGTTTGTATAGATCCGCTTATATAGATTTGAAGTGACCACATATCTTTACTACATACTACTAGACATAAATATCACAGGTGCTTTAGCGTTTGTTATCCATTCTTAATAATCTTGATTTATTCGTAATAATCCTGATGTTATTGCAATGCACGTTTAAAAAGAAAGAAAGAAAAAACATTTACTGGCCACTTTTTGGGTGGTAAACAACAAACTTTACATTAAATATAGGTTCTTAAAAATAAAAATATAAAAAAAAAACATATTTTTATAGTTAGGTGGGTACTTAGAAACGCAGATAAGTACTCAGATATTACCCAGTGTGGATAGTATATGTCCCATAATAACAGTGCCAATAGGATCTAGATAAGCATATGCCAAACAGTCATTAGAATTTATTCTCTTTAATAATTATTAAAATTAATAAATAACATTATCGCAAAAGTAAACTGCCTAAGTTACTGCCTCGGTGGAGTAGTTGTATTTCAGTACGACTGCAATGAGGTCTTGGGTTCGATCTCCGGATCGGGCAAAATGATATTGGGTTTTTCTATTCAGTATCAGCCCGGAGTCTGTAATTTGTGCCCGATGGCGATAGGCTCGCCCCCTATCACATCATGGGACGGAATACGCACGGCGAAAAGTGGCTGTAACTAGTTGCGCCTCTGCCTACCCCTTCGGGGATACAAGGCATGAGTGTGTGTGTGCAAAAGTAAATTTAAGATTGAAAGGTACCAAACAAAACAATTTCGTTTAAGAAATCTTGACAGTTCATAGACAACATAAATAAGTAACCGTGATTTTCTTGCTACTTCAGAGCAGATTCCCTGTTTGTGATAACGATATCAGACTTGATCCTACACATTTTGTTTGTCAGAAAATAAGTAAGGTCGGGCGGGCTCGGGATCTTGATCTACAGTTACCAAAAGGTTAATATGAATAGGTACAGTTGGTGGGCGGCGACATTTCTCATTATATCCTTACGTAGGTAATCTAAAAAAACTTCTGAAAGGAATAAAAGCAACTCCAGCTGTTAGGAGTGGTAATTTTTCTAATGAAAAGCGCAAAATATCACAACGCCCTTGACGGCGCTCAGGTGGGCGTCAGCAGGCGTTAGAGGTCGAGACGAGATCCACGACACGAACACGACGACGCTCACCGTCGCACACTTGGAGCACTTTCAAGATTATTATCTGTCGCTAGTCTCATTTCAGCGCACAAAGCGGTCTCAGTTGCCTATTTATAAACCGCTTGGCTAGCGTCGAGCGCGCGGTACGAAAAGGTGCGAAGATTAAAGATGTTATCGCTTACAAGTGCGTTTTGCACATCACGCGACCCATACGTCAAAGACGCAGCCGTTTGAATAAAAGTTGCGTGTATGGGCTCACACAGTCTTGAATTACCGTTGTATGCATGTATTGTCATATGTAGGTACCTAGTTAACATTGTTAGGAATCCCCTCACTAATCAAACAAACGAAAATCATGATTCTGAAAAAGGCTCTATACCGTCTGTTCATTTTGTTCTTATAGGAATATATGCCCCCCATTTTCGTCGTCTATCTCTAAAAATAGAGAACCATCACCTCATGACGACCCTTTTTTCAAATGCCAGTACAGAAGGCTTTGAAATCTTGATAATAAACACAATATTACTCCTTCATGTTTTACATTGAATTTATAACGGAACGCGCGGCTCCGCCCGCGTCGAAACGTTTTCCGGGATAAAAAGTAGCCTATAGCACTCAAGAGTAATGTAGCTTCCTATTAGTGAAAGAATTTTCAAAAACGGGCCAGTAGTTCCTGAGATTAGCGCGTTCAAACAAACAAACTCTTCAGCTTTATAATATATTAAGTATAGATACTAGTGTGAAAAATATGAAACAATTCACTAAGTACTTCCACCTATTCAGCGTGTCTCCTGAAGTAATTTGTGGAATGTTCCTAGAGTATATTTGTTTATCTATGATAATTTTGTTGGAAAAACGGTTTGATGTGTTACAGTAATATCAACCTACCTATAGTCTACCACTGAATTATATAACCGTAAGCAGAAACCCTTAAGTTTAAATAAGCTTGTGGTGAGAAGTTTATGTAAGTGTATTTTTTCTGGTACAGCAGTGACCGCACTGCATCGACGACATCGTGTCGACAGACGAGAGATCATTATCCCTTACCATTCGAAACAATTATGCCGGCCTGTTTGTAGCCGTATAGGTATAGGGTCATTCGGTTGAAAAGTACGAATTTTGTTTTCTATCGTCTAGACTCTCAAAAATATAATGTCCTGAAAAATGGTGGATGTTTACTGGTGGTAGGTCTCTCATTATGTAAGAGGCTGTCGGGGTGGGTTCCACAGCAATGTCTATTTCTACCGCCAAGCAACAGTGTGCATGCACTGTTGTGTTTCGGTTTGAAGGACATTGTAGCCAGTATAACTACCGGACATAATGAGAGTGAACATCTTATGTCTCAGGATGACGAGTGCAGTGGAATGCCACACAGTACTTTGTAAGTCAAGGTGCTGGATGGTGTTGCAACTGTTTATGGGTGGTTGTATCGCTTACCATCAGGCGAACGGCATGCTCGTCTTGTCATTAAATACAATAAAAAAAAAAAAAATTTTTTTCGCCCTCTAATTAAAGTAAATTTATTCTGCTTTCATTATTTAACGAGGTTTGGAAATTGCTTCATCGGTTTTTTTGCAATACATGTTTGAGTGCAGTGGAAGAAATTCGTACTCTTGAGACGTCAAGTAAAGTCGTGCGGGTAAAGCTGCACAGAACTGCGGCTAATAGTTCGCACGCAGGTAAACTTCAGGGGTATAATTAAAAATTGTATAAGTACACATGGAATCATGTAGAGTATATTTTTAAACTTCCTTTATTCTAGGTACAAATATTGTAAAAATAAACCCCTATTATAGTCACCAAAAACACAGTCAATCAGATTTTAGAATTAGACTTTTAATAAACTTCAATTATTTTTGTGATTTTAACAATCACTGTAATTTTAGGAATTTTTTGTTACTTTAGCCCTGTTACTGTTACTGTTGTGGTTTTTCCCTTTTGATTTACTTCATTGATTTAAGTGGTTTATTGATTATTATTTATTGAATATTTTAAGCAATCACACGTTAGTTGAGACGGGATTATTTTCTAGGGCATAATAAATAACTAAAAAAATACTATAATAATAATGTAAACGTAGCATAATCAACGAACTTTTTAAACTGATTCACCGTCTATCCACCATTTTTTCCCATCACAAAATATTTGTTAATTAATGAAGAAAATCACGTTGAACGCCGTTTTTCGCTAAACAAGTGAGGCTCTAGCTTGTGGCTCTGAAATCGTCCCTGACGCACCCCTGATTTAGCCTAAAATATATTGGCCATGCGAATTTTTACCCACTGTGCTGTTGCCCCGAATCCTACACAGGCTGATCTCGGAACGAGACACACTTACGTGGGCTACTATACTGAGTTTAACACCTTATGTACGGTGGTCGCTATCTGGGCGGATGTTTTTATTTATGGCATTGAATGACGAGACGAGCATGCCGTTCGCCTGATGGTAAGCGATACGACCACCCATAAACAGTAGCAACACCATCCAGCACCTTGACTTACAAAGTATTGTGTGGCATTCCACTGCGCTCCTCATCCTGAGACATAAGATGTTAAGTCTCATTATGTCCAGTAGTTACACTGGCTACAATGTACATTGCGGTGGTACCCATCCAGACGGACTCTTACATATAAGAGACCTACCATCAGTACAGGATACAAATATGATACCACCAGCGACCACTAGCCACTAGCCGTTCATCATGTAGGTCCACATTGTGGTCCACACAGTGGAAACAAATGATTTCAACTTATGCGGGCGGTTAACGGTTTAACGGTTTGCGAGTAGTGAAAACATCGCTCTGAAGCACTTAGGTACCACTATGCGGCGAGGTGACTCCATATTAAATTTATTTTCTCTTAGAAATAAATTTTGATTATTGCTTAGACTACATATATTTCGTACTTACATAAATATATAGAACAGTCAACGGTGTTTTATTTTAGTTTTTCTAGCAAGTAGGGCAACACAGTTCAAGTATGTAATACTCAGCGACTTTTCTGTATAGGGAACGTGCACGTCGTAAGCTCTGCCATCTGGTGGCGCAATTTGAATCTTTCACTCTATCGATCCTTGGCATTGACGTTAAATAATCATATTACAAGGAGTGAAAAATAACATTTAATATGTTGATAATGTATTGCTGTATAGGTGGATGCTCCAAAACGTAAAAATAAACAAATCAAATGGTGTAAAATTATATAATGTTCCCAAGAATAGTACCTAAGTACTTACATTCCATGGTTATGGGAAAATCGACAAAAATAATAAAAGCTGTATAAAACATACATAATTATGAGTTCCAAAAGCATTCAGAAATGTTACGTTACGTAATTTTTAATAATAAATATGTTTGAAGATAATATTCAATACAAAAAAATCTGTAATTAAGGGAACATAACCTCCTAATTTTGCTTTAATAACTAGCTCCCATCTAAATAAAGCATATTCTGGACACGCTGGGTAACATCCGGCCGGAACATATATTTTATATTTTTTGTCATATTAAAAGAATATATAAACAACGACTGCCTCGGTGGCGTAGTTGTATTACGGTACGACTGCAAGGCTGAGGTCTCGGGCTCGATCCCCGGGTCGGGCAAAGTGATATTGGATTTTTCTATTCAGTATCAGCCCGGAGTCTGGAATTTGTGCCCGATATGGCGATAGGCTCGCCCCCTATCACATCATGGGGCGGAATACGCTTGGCGAAAAGTGGGTGCACTAATTGCGCCTTTGCCTACCCCTTCGGGGATAAAAGGCGTGAGCATGCATGCATGCGTAAAAGAATATATAAACAAATTATTGTGCTAGTTCTAGTTTCTTTTTTATCCACCTGTGGCTCTTGTGTCGATTTTGTGTTGCCCTCTATAGTTCGTGCACGCTCCCTATGGTGAATATCATAACATTAGAACTATATGAAAATTTACTTATAGGGTTATAAGATACACTATAATAATATTTTGCCAGCAAAGAGAACTCCAAACTAAAATGTCATCTGTGACGTCTACCGCCCGCAAAGTATCAGAGCACTTTGTTGTTCCTCCCGGGGCTTAGTCCTTTGTTTTCTAAAACCTTCCCGAGCTCCTCTAATACTTTGTAATGGCGGGACAAATTCTGTGTCTTACTCTCTGTCTGCGTTGAATGAGCTGAGATGAGCCTTCGTATACTGGATATGTCTGCTTATACGTTATCTCGTGTACCTATTGTTAACTTAATATAATTAGAATTTATATTAAGGAAGATTTTATTTTCTTTTTGTTAAGGATAAGCTAAGTAGGTCCGTTTTAAATAGCGGTCCAACATATCTTTTAAATATGATAAATCTTGGATAACCTTGTACTTTATTATATTTATTGTTATGTATATTGAGAATAGCAATTGAGAATAGAATAGAACGCCGTATAACCAGACAAGGCTTGTTCAAAGAAACATTCTAGTTAGAAACAGATGCGGAGTACAGTCCAGCACAGTATAAACCATTCTATTAAAATGTTTGTTTTAGACATACGTTAAACATATCCTTCATGAAAATAAGTATTCGAATAACATTATATTCTAAGATTATTATAGTATTGTACAATCTCACAAAACCCGGTTTCAAATAAATTTTCCCTTATTCCCTTGAGTCTCGCAATGTAGAGAAAAATAAGTAAGATTATAATCTTTAAAAATCCTAAACTATAAAACCAGGCTTTTTCACGGCACTCTATATAATTAATTTGAACGATTTGGGTCAATATTAGGATTTAGTCAGATCTCTTTGCAAATATAAACGCGGCTTGGACCGAGATTTAAGTGCAGTGTAAATTAAATTATAGCTCTACATTTTTCGACGTTTGAGCTAAATTTCATCCGAGCACATCTTGTTACTCACGGATTAAAAATCAATTTGACTAAAGATATTACTGACAACTTCCAACGGTCGTGTCGCGTCGCGCGTCGTTCAAACGTTTTATTATAGCTAGTGTAAAATAAGTAGTACCTGCTAACGTAAGGAGAGTCTCATTTACAGATACATTAGTAGCTAAATAAAACACGATGGTTTGTTAAAATAGTTGTACATTTGCTATACCATGTAAGTTTAGGAGTATATAGTGTAGTTTCATTCTTCAGTACGACTGACACAAGTGCTTGGTAACGAGAAATAAAGCCTTTCGTGCGTGCGTGTCGCTCCCGTCCGTAGTGCCTACGATAGCATCTTTAATCTCTCTAATACAATTTGTCCATAAAAATCTTATAATTTTTCCAAGGGTAAAATTTAAAAGAAAATCTAGTGTAACATGAAAGAGAATTGTCTGCGGTTTTGTAGTTACCGTGGAAATGTTTATACAATTCACAAAAAACTGATATTACGAAAGACGGTGTTGATACTTTTATTTGTCATTAAAATGAGGCATTATGTCCATTGATGTATTAAAAATACATCAATGATTATGTCGCATTAATTTATTAGGATACGGTTGAAATAACAGTATCTAGTGTACTTTACGGCAGCAGCTATAAAAGCTTTATAAAAAGACTACCATAATGTTATCCTTTGTGAGCGCATTGAGGCATACATAATAATCGCTTTTATGGTGGAAAATATAATATGCACCTTGTGCACGCATTACATAATGCAACCAACCATTTGCTGGCTATGGAAAATACACGTCTTTTTATAGCTCCTAACATAAAATAAATTATATTACTTTGCGATGCCTTATTAATCCTTATTTTTTATTCACTTGCATACAATAAATATATAAAATATATCTCATAAGTATTCATCATATTATATAGAACATAGAGAGCCCCTACCCCAAACTATGATTCAAAATCTAGTGTCTTAAACGTCAGGAACTATGAAGAAGTAAGAACTTTTGATCCCATAACACTTAAATCCGAAACTATTAAATATACGGATCCTACAAAATATCAAATATATTTTGATGTGAGGATCGAACCCACACGGATCACAACCGGCTCACCACCAGCTGCGCCACAAAAGGTGTCAATTTGCTTATGATATCTACGATCCTTGGTAATTGGCAATGATTACAAAATAATGTTAAAACCGCAAAGTAATTTTGGCAAGAGTTAAATAAGATAAGATTATTCATTATAGTATTTGTACTATTTCAAATCGTTAAACAGTGATGATAAACTTTTAAGGACTCGCAATAATTGCATAAATTCACAGTAGATTCTATAATCACGATGCAAATATTTTTTCTTGCTGCATTAATGAAGATCGGCACTGCGGTAAGTGCAGCAACGTAATGACAGAGTTATGAGATACTAGGTTTGTAGCTAAAGTTTTAGGTAATAGACAGTAAATGTTATACCACCGTTAAACCTCCTTTCGTATTGATATATCATACAAATATTGCATCATATTACGTCTGAACTATTCGTTCACATACTCACACAGAGTTCACCCGCCGATGAATGAATGCCGCTGACATTTATCCCTATAGCTTAACAACAAAGGAGTCAGATTTGTACGGTTATAATGTCGACGCTTCACAAAGGGCCGCTTTGTTTTACTGGCTGTTGCAGCGCGACACGTATGGAGCGAGTTTTGGCCTTTGATTTTGTGTCTATAGACTCAATCAAAATAACTGTAAATTTAAAATACCCGTTATTTTTTTTATGGCATTGAATGACGAGACGAGCTTGCCGTTCGCCTGATGGTAAGCGATACGACCACCCATAAACAGTAGCAACACCATCCAGCACCTTGAGTTACAAAGTACTGTGTGGCATTCCACTGCGCTCGTCATCCTGAGACATAAGATGTTAAGTCTCGCTATGTCCTGTAGTTACACTGACTACAATGTCCTTCAAACCGAAACACAACAGTGCATGCACTCTGCTGCTTGGCGGTAGAAATAGACATTGCGGTGGTACCCACCCAGAAGGACTCTTACATATCAGAGACCTACCACCAGTAAAAACAGTTGAGTACAGTTTTATAATTCTTGATTTAAAATACCTTTTTGCGTTTACAAGGTCTGCAATTTATTCTGAGCTTGCTATTAGATAAATTATAGTAATAAATGGAGTAAAAATATAATTTTGTTTCAAAGTATATTGTATCTAGTTCTGACGTTCTATATAGTAAGTTTAATACAGACTTGTATGTACCTAACGATATTTTATTACGATAATAATTAAATATATAATATGATAATAAAAATTATGGCCTTAAAGTAATACATTTTTTTATATTATGATCGTTCATGCTATGCATATTTGGTTTCCCTTGTTAAAATAATGAATTCCCTTGTTAATTGAAATGATTGAAATAACTGTAAGAGAGATGAGTGATAATTTAGTAGGTAGGTATGTATTTACTACATTGATTGTGTGGTAATAACAGCCATTTCGTTCGCTCACATTCTTGTGTGGGTGCTACAAGCACTCTGGTAATTATCCTCCATTTACGGACGTGGGAGTAAAGCTATAATTAGTAATAAATCTGTACAAAATAGCAAGTAACCTTAATAATTTATGTACCGACCGCTTTGCGAATGATGATTGATGATGTAAGTACATAAATTCATACTAAATGTTACAGACTTTGTAATAATAAAGAAAATATAAAAGATACGTTACCTTGAACATTTAACTGAAAATCCCTATTATCATGTGTCCTGCTTACGAACATGAACAGCATTGCGTTTTATTCATGTTTTTCCCGCTAAGAGTGTGACGTGTTCTGGATGTTGACATAAGAGCTGGTTTTGCTTTATGCCAAGCCGGGGCTGCTGTTTGCGAGTACAAAGACAGAGATTGCTTCTACCGTCTCAACCCGTGCAGGTAGTTTAGCTGCGTTTCGACATTACTGAGGCTCACGGATTTACCGTATTAAGCCCGAGACAGAGCATTTCGCATGAATAAGGTAGTGGGTTTCTAGTTTGTGTACTGTATTGTTTTACGTAGGTTGAACAGTTCATAGAGTTGCTTGGCGTATTTTCAGTTTCACTTTGTTCTCTTAGTTTACTATGTCATTAGGTCTCGAATAGGATAGTTGTAATATCTATAATCAAAGAATCGCATTAATTCGACTGCGTGTAGAAATGAGCTAGACTTATAAGTATAGAATGTGATTCTACTTGCTTATTATAGCTAAATTGAATCCATTTAATTAACTCCAGAACCTAGATTTTGTTAGCCTATAGATTAACATAAGCAATTGTCGAATTGTCTGCGGAAAATTGGCAAAATAGCCGACTCATTCTGAAAGATTACTGAGACGGCAAGTTTGTTGGAAATACAATAAGTAGTCTATTTTATAATTTAAATCTCAGGAGGAAATTCTTGACAGATTTACGTCCAAGTTGAGAGGTTCTTTTCACAGAATAAATACAAGCAGTTCTTTTAAAGTGAAACATCATCGCATACAAGGGGTCTAATTAAAAGCAAGGAAGACATTGTATTATTTTGAAACAAGAAGAAATGACTACAAAGGTTGACGTCAAGAGCGATTTGATAAAAGTATTAAATTTCAGTTGCTTTTTATCTTTCGTTTTCGATCTTGATTTAACGTCCTTTGAGGTCATTACTGAGGCTCACCGGAATGGCTTCGCTTAATGAAGTCGTGAAAGAAAATTGAGTTTAGTTAAAGGGGCGAATTTAATTCGATTTCAAACTTTTTGAATGAATGTCGCAGTTTAAGAACGGCGGCATCATGAAGTCCCCAAATAAGATGGAAACGAAAAATGGATCTCTGTCTTTCGTGGTTAATTAAAATAAATTATTCACTGGTCTGTTAAATAGATTGCTTGCCATCTACATTACAAACTGTCTTAAGTGAATTTATGAAAGAGTACAACGACTAATGATTGTGATTTAGATTTCAGATTAATGCGTCATCTGGTTGAGATTTAGGTTTAATGCTAATTGAATATTAATGCCTAATCGTAGTTTGTTTTTAGATAACCTAAATTTTGTTCATTAGTAATGAATATTTCGTAATAAAATTTTTATATCATAGACTGGCAGAAGACCGGCAGTTACTGCTTGGTGACCGCCCGTGAATATCTAATAACGGGACTATTATAATTATAAATGTGCTGCAAGAAATACAGGAAAAATAAAAGAATTTGACGGAAGGAGAGTATTTAGGTCTTCGGAAATCTCACTCTCCATACGAAATGCAACTAGCTTTCATTTGTACAATGGTTTAATTTGACACACAGATTAAGCATGTAAAGGATTAAGATGTATGCTTGTACTTTTTTCTCGGAAGAGTACCAGAGGAACTTTTATCCCGGGGAAAAATCTTAGGTGGAGTTACGATTAACACCTATTTATATAAGGCACACTGCATTTTTCCGTGCAGGAATAATGAAATAACATTATCTCACATAGTGCTGCTTTAACTGTGACTTAAGGTTTAACTATTAAGAGGGAGGTGTTAATCGAAATCAGTGTTCTCGTCTAAAGAATGTGATAATAACGCTTAAGCGGAACTACCGAGTGTTTTAGCAAAGATATCAGTCTGTCTGTATAAATGTACCATTGTGGTATCATGCAGGTTAGCATAATGTTTTGATTATAGCATTAGTATGCACTCTATACAAATAACGCATATCTCTTAATAATATCCAAGTAATAAATGCGTTAGTTTTTTAAGCTTATGAGGTAGTTTGTGATAAGGGGTAGTTTATGAACTTATTTGCTTAACAATAAACGTAGCAATATTCAACAAACATGTATATAGAACCTAGTTAAAATTCAAGGTAGCTTATAAGTATTAACAATGTCCGGAAATAAGGAGATAAAATCCAAAGAACACATATTTATATTATTAATAAAATATACCTAATTATAAAGTACTTATATTGTCTTTATATGTTACTTTTATTAGTATGATTTAAAAAAAAACATTGGATGCCATATTACACGCCATTATAATTTACGCCGTTCGCTAGTCCATTGTTCTAATGATCAATATTTATTGTAACCAGCTCCGCCCGTGTAATTTGTTATCCTTTGGAAGCCGGGCCTTTTTATAGACAAAAACTAAATGTCGCGTCGCGTCGTGTCGTATAAATTGCAAAGATAATTTACGGATTTTATAAAATTATCAAATGCTGTTGAATAATTTAGTTGAGATGAATTAGATACACAGCAGACAAAATTATCTTTGCAATCAGATGAAATAATGAATAAATTTTGAGATACACGAGTATATTTGCTCATGAGTTTATTTTAATTACCAAACATATTAAAACTATGATTTCTTTTCGTATTCTACCAGTGATTAATTAAAGAAAATTTAACGTAGAACTCCTACAAATAAAGTGTAAAGTTACACACAGTTTGTGCAGAAAACTTCGGCAGTATTTTATGATTCATAGTTCCTACGTGTACGAACTATTAGACCACATTTAGTAATGTTTATATCACATTGCACTTAAGACTTCAAAGGTATTCGATAAGCGTATATTATATTGTTGTGAGCTGATATGAAGGCGGGGGCGTTGTCGCGACGCGAAACAGGTGGCAGTGGTGTCATAGCAGGCTATAAACTGTACTCCTTGCGCCGCTGCAACCGACACATTTTACTCTCTTTATCGTCTGATAAACTCCGCCAGTCCTTTGTTCTCGTGGACGGTCTTGAAAATTTAAAAGCGGTCCTTGCAGTAAATTTACGTTCGGCGCGGTCTCCGGACCGAGATACCGTCCGATGAATAAATTATTTCTACACACACGTAACTGTACCCGCCGGACTTGATTGTAACTCTGTTTAATATATGCTTAAATCAGAATTGAAAATATAACATCTGGACACTGGTATTCTACAAAATAAGAAATGTGAGATATTCGTGGGTAAATTGATTTACCTACTAACGAATGCCAGATAAATTCCTCACACACACACGCACACACACACACACACTCACGCCTTTTATCCCCGAAGGGGTAGACAGAGGCGCAACTTGTGCACCCACTTTTCGCCGTGCGTATTCCGTCCCATGATGTGATAGGGGCGAACCTATCGCCATATCGGGCACAAATTCCAGACTCCGGGCTGATACTGAATTTAAAAAACCCAATATCAATTTACCCGAACCGGGAATCGAACCCAAGACCTCAGCATTGTAGTCATACCGTAATACAACTACGCCACCGATAAATTCCTCATTTTCGGTAAATTAATAGACGCGGATATATTTATATGCATAAGCATAATTATTACAGTAATAAAATCCTATATTATATTATTCAAAAACCTCGTGCTCGTTTCTTTTTGTAATGAATCCTTTATGGACTTTATGCATGAAGTAGTAAATCAAACAGGTTGCCATAACAATGGAGGGGTTTAGTATTCAAAATGACTATTCCACTTTTAGTATTTTTATAGTATTAGAGGACAGAGGAAGGTTTTTCTTTGTAGCAAATATTTCAAATAAATCTGGGTGAAGATAACTAATATCTATTCGTAGATTTAAAACATTTTGATTAAATAAAAGGTTTTTTAATTCTGAGGTTTTTTAGTTCGAGAAAAGAGATCATGATAAGATTGTCATATTTTGAGTTAAAGTTTTTTCTTACAGTCTATAGATTTATTTGAGGAACGTTTGTCTTCGATCATCCATAATATTATTTGATTCAAGAATTTAACCGAATTTTGCAAGAATTTTACTTACTTTCAGATTGTTCAAAACAACGAACCTTTTTCTGCCCTGTGGATTAGGGCGTTTGCAGAATTCCACCTCGGTATCCCCTGCCTGTCGTAAAAGGCGACTGATAGGGGCCACCGGGGGTCGCAGGCGGGTGGCAGGGGGCAGTCCGTCTTTAGTTTTGTGTTTTTGGCCCATAAGAAGTTGACCTGGTGCTGTAGCCGGGTATTCCCGGGAAAATTGTGTTAAATAAATCTACACAAATATTCAGTCGATCCGGAAATCCAGGACTTCCTAGTCCTCTGCCCGTGTATTCTGCTACAAATCCAAGAAGACGACTTCTACTCTCTAGTAGCTACTAAATAAATTGATTATTTACAAGTCGTATCGACGGTTACCATTTATCTGACTGTTTTCTACAATAGCTAGCGAGCAAAAACAGAGTCACCGACGAATTCCAGCTTGTCAAACGACGTTTCATAACACACTGGATTTCCTTGAACACATAAAGAACTTTCCTGCCTGTATATTATTTTTAAAACTAACTTTACTTACCTTTTGTTAAATTACTCTTGTAGAGTTCTACGTACACAACTTGATTATACAAACAAAAAGTTAATATTTTCGATAGGAGTATTTAGCATATTTCTTGTTCATTTCTCTTATTATATTCATTGTATGAGACTGTTCCAGTTGTGTATGACTACGTTTTGCTTTGCATAATATTATGTAGCATAAGGCACTGTTTTATCGTCTTAAGGGTATACTAGCTTTTATACGCGGCTCCGTCCTCGTTTTCACGGAATAAAAGTATTTAACAAAGAAATATGTTTTTTTTTATCTTTACCTTGTTTATTATGAGGACAACGCAATAAAAAAGATATGAAACTCGTATAAACTAAATGAAAACTTATCTAATATTAATATGATTGATTACGCGAGCTTTAGTTAATATAAACATAGTTATAGATACTTACATTTATTTAAATTTAATAAAAACTACTAAATTTATTAGTAGGATGGGTAGATGTTGTTTTACTTTGGTTGTGACCTGATATTTATTTATTTTATTTATTTATTTGCAATTTATACATAGTTACGTAAAGGCGGACTTAATGCCGAAGGCATTCTCTACCAGTCAACCTGAGGCGGTGCGGAGACAAAAACATAGTAGGTGCACAAAACTGAACTTAAGCATAATGTTAAACAAAACAGTTAAAATAGATGATAGGCGCTTGCTTATTATTAAGTACTGATATTTTCGCCACATCTCTTTGTTATTTGAAAACACAATTATTATTAGTAATTATAGTATTAGGTAGGTATACAGTTTGATATAGAAGCCATCAATGTTTCTGTAATGCTCGTGCAAGAGGCGATGGGAATTGCCTTTTAAAAAAGGATTAAAATTGCAGCGTTGCAGCTCTACAGAATGTCAGCTTAGCTTAAGTTCTTATGCTTTATTTACTCTCAGTATATTTAGAATACATAGCTCATTCTACCCAGAACAATATGTATGTCTAATGTATGTCTAATGGGGACGTATGCAGTCGCACAGACGGGTGATCAGTTCACTTCCTTGGGAACTATTTCACCCTTAGTCCCAGTTTGGGTGGAGCTGCCACTTTCGCTTTGGTTCGGTTCGCTTCGCAGGTATCATTCCCAGGGGCCGCATTCACCATAGGGAGTTTCGGCTGTGGCACAGCTAGACCTTAGAGGCATCGTGGCTCCCTTCCAGGTGTGAACCTTCCAGGTTACCGATCTTTGCCCAGCACCGCCTTCCACTGAGGGTCCCGCCACTTTGACCTTGAATGATCATTGCAGCAGGAGCCATGAGGGGGGCAGCGCTCAGCCTATGCGGTGAGGGCCACACAGGCTGCCAGGCCCAGTCTGCCCACATACTCTCCCACCCCCCAGGCGGCGTCCCCCAGTCCGACATAGCGTCGCTCCCCTTTCCTTGGCTATTCGTGACAGTCTCCATCCTGAAGCACTGGTTTTACTGGTGCTCCTGCAGTATGCCCCCTTCTACTCTTACAAACCTTTTTGTTGCCTTACTGAACCTTATTATGTCTCCTAGCTTTACCTCCTGTAGTTGTGCTATTTCCAGTCTGTCTGTTCCCAGTATCTCCCATCTTGGCAGAGAGTACATTGAGCACTCTGCCAGAAAGTGGATGCTGGTCTCCTCTTCTCCGCATTCTGGACACGAGGCGTCTTCGGTCTTACCTATTATTTTTAAGTGCCTGTTCAGCGTACCGTGTCCAGTCATGATTCCTATAATGGTTCTTATGTCCTCCTTCCTGAATTGGAGTAGGCTTCTTGTTTTCTTCTTGTCTAGCGTCTTGATGAAGATTTTAGATTGGCGACAGCCCTTCATGTCTCTCCATCTGACGTTTGTTTCTGTAGCTATCTTCCTGCTGATTACTCCCTTCGTGACTTTTGCCGGTATAGGTAAGTACGGCTCCGGTCCTATGAATGTTTCATCAGCTCCCTCTCTCGCTAGCTCATCGGCCTTCTCATTTCCTGTGGTTCCTTGATGGCCAGGTACCCAGGCGACGATGACTTCTTTGTCGGCTGCTAGTGTGTTCAGTTTGCTTTTGCATTCTTTCACTAGGGCCGACGTTGTCTCTGGTTTGTCAAGTGCCTTTAAGGCTGCTTGACTATCACTATAAATCAGTATTGTTCTGATTTCCTTATTGGTTATTTGCTTAGTGCGATCAGCGCATTCCAGAATGGCCATTATTTCCGCCTGGAATACGCTCGCATATCTGCCTAGCTTTATTGTGGTTTCTTCTGTGTTGGGTGGCGTGGTTATGAATATTCCAGCCCCCGACAATCCTGTTGATTCCTTCCTTGAGCCATCTGTGAAATATGCCACCGACTTATGGTCATGTGGAAGTTCCCAGTTTTCTCTAGGTCCTATATGTATTCTGTATTTTTTGTCGAAGATCTTTTGTTTCTGAATTAAATCGTTGTTACTCCAGATCATCGACATTTTTCCTTGGAGTGTGTTGATTACTTCTTTGTGTCCTTTGTTTGTGGAAGTAGTTTTCCACAGTCCATAGGACTTTAATCTGTAGCATTGTTCTAATGCTCTCTTTTTAGCCTCCAGATCCAGCGGTATGAATCCTAAAATTGTGTCCAGTGCCGCTGTTGGAGTAGTTCTTAGTGCACCTGTAGTCATAAGCCCAGCGAGTCTCTGTACCTGGGCTAGCTTCTTATAGTTTGCTTTGATGGTCGCCCTATGCCACCATACCAAGGCTCCGTAGAGTAGTCTTGGGAGTATGATGGCCTTATATATCCAGTAGGTTATATTCGGTTTCATACCCCAAGTCTTACCTATCGCTCTGTTGCATTGCATCATAGCTATTTTAGCTTTTGTGCATTGCTGGCTTATGTGCGAGTTGAACAGTAGTTTGTCATCCAGCACTACTCCTAAATATTTGATTTCTTTTACCAGTTCTAGATTTCTGCCATCTATTAGGATGGGTGACAGATCTTTGTTTTTCCTCTTTTTGGTAAATAGAACCACCTTAGTTTTGTCTGGATTGAGGTTTAGTCCTCGCTCCCTACACCACTGTAAGGCTATCCTAATTCCCATATTTAATCTACTGCACAACATATTGAGGTCCTGTCCCACTACTAGGATAACCCCATCATCGGAATACGCCTGCATGTATATGTGCCTGCGATTTATTTCCTTGATGAGGTCATCCAGCAGCAGGCACCACATTAGGGGGTCTCCCCTACCTGTCTAGGCAGCCCCCTTGCGGAAAGCCCCTGTTCGCCCTAACCGTGTATGTTATGTCACCTAATTCAGCTGTTATTAGTCTTTGATTCAGCATGTTCATAATCCATTTTTTTATTAGCGGATTGATGCCTTCTCTATTTAATGAGGATTCTATCGCGTTTGATGTCGCCTTATCAAAGGCGCCTTCTACGTCGAAGAAACACCCAATTGCTGATTCTTTCCTCTCCAGTGTGTTCTCGATTGTGGCCACCAAGTTGTGGAGAGCTGTCTCCGTAGACTTGTTCTCCATGTATGCATGCTGATTTGCATGCAGTGGCTTGCTACCTTTCCCTATTTCTTCTCGTATGTTTCTATCTATTAGTTTCTCTAGTGCCTTTAGTAGGAACGACGAGAGACTAATGCATCTAAATGATTTAGGATCTTGATATGTCTTCTTACCTGGCTTGGGTAAAAAGACAGCTCTTACTTTCCTCCAGCTTTTTGGTATGTATCCGATTGCCAGACATCCCCTGTAGATAGCTAGAAGGTCGTCCTTGATATACTTAAGTGCCTGTTGTAGCATCTTGGGAAAAATCCCATCTGGTCCAGCTGCCTTATATGGTGCGAACGACGAGATGCTCCATCTTAATAGCTCCTCACTAAGAACAGATTTTATGGCGTCGCCGAGGACAATGCTGGTCCCCCCCGTCACCTCACCCTTTGTGGGTTCCGTGCTTTCAGGGAAGTGGGCGCTCATCATTGTTCTCAGCAGTAGTAAGGGATTCACCGATACTGGAGCAGGTTCGACGGCCGGTCCGCGGCGCTCCGGCGGCTGATCGCCGACGTTTTCGATTGCTCCAGATTCGGGCCGCGGGACCCGCGAATTAATCCGCGGATTACTTTAATACCTACCGCGAATTAATTTGATACCTACCGCGGATTAATTTGATACCTACCGCGGATTAATTTGATACCTACCGCGGATTAATTTGATACCTACCGCGGATTAACTTCATACCTACCGTGGATTAACTTGATACCTACCGCGGATTAATTTGATATCGACCGCGGATTATTTTGATAACACCCGCGAATAAAATTTCTATCGTCCGCGGAATCCATTTCATATCACCCGCGAGGTAGGTATGAACCACGAATTTGTTCATGGTCTACGGTTCCGTTAAGCTTGTACCTTTTCCCTGTTCGTTGTGCTTTTAACTTTCTACTTTCTATCGGCGATCCTTTTTTTTTATTTGAAGGATGCAAAGGTCTTTGTCGCGTATTTCTATTAACTCGTGTTTCTACGCAAAAGCCGTTTAAAATTACTTAATAGTTACCCTTTACGCATTACGAGCATTGTTTATGATAGATAAAGCAACATTTTCCCTGTTTCGTTGTGTTATTGACTTTCTACTTTCTATCGGCGACCCTTTTTTATTTGAAGGATGCAAAGGTCTTTGTCTCGTATTTCTATTAACTCGTGTTTCTACTTAAAAGCCGTTTAAAATTACTTAATAGTCGCCCTTTACGCATTACGGGCATTGTTTATTATAGATAAAGCAATCGTTACAATACACCATACCTTTCTCAAATTCTAGGTAAAACCCTTTGGGTCTTCTCATTGTCATAATAATTACGGTTCCCATTATTCACATTACCTGATATTACGTATTCAACGGAACATTTAAGGTGAAAGTCGAAACATGTTGGATCTTGTCTGCAAGGAAACAATACTCCCTCTCCATATAAAAGACCGACTCAAAATCACATGGTATCGTATTCCACTCTGTGCTCTGCTCGAAGTGTGATCTCCAGTTGTGTGTAACAGTGAAGTGATAGTAAAATTGTGAAATAGTTAAATAGTGAAAGTGTTATAAAAATGAATGTAAGTACCTTTATATACTTTGATCTAAAAGTGTTGTAACCAGATGTTTCATTAATTGTTTATGCCATGTGTTGTCCACCAGGTTAATACATTTTAGCTATCTTTGATGTCTTATTAATTTATCATTGTTACTAATGTGTACATGTATACTTCGCATACCTATAAGTATTTATCATACAGTACTTACTTAACCGATAATTAAAACAGTTTCATTTCATTTTGTTACAGTTTTCTGAAAATACTTTCAAAAACTACTATTATGCTGAAGAAATCGACGAACCTAGTGATGAAGAAGGTACACTCGCCTTTAAAGTAAAAAAAGCGATAATAGCAAATAAAAGACCGATCGAATGCAACAGCATTGATGAGTTTTTCGAAAAACCAAAAAAGAAGAAGACAACAATAAGAAAGTCATCCAGTGTTGGTCGATCGACGAGCGGTGGTGTTTCATACATCCGATCAAACAGCGATGACAACAGTTCTGCATCACATCTCATAAAAATTGAGGTGTATGAAGTGAATAAAATAAAAAACATCGCACCGATGGAACATTGGAAACACGCTGATGTGCGAGTTAAATATTACGCGGAAAACGACAGTGATAAGAACTTGCAAAGTGTCAAGGACACTATATATAATATAACTAAACAGTTGGCTAGTAAGGACGATTGTGTGAAATATTTTATAGACACAGACAAATGAACAAAAGTGCCAGTGCGTGTCAGTACTACTATTATTGAAATAAGAAACTATTATTGTATTAACTGTACTTAAGAATCTACCTGTTTAAATTTAACTTACATTGTATTGTATTTAACTTTGTACTCTTTTAAGTTACATACTTAATAGATTAATTTGTTTTTGATTCTAGAACTCTTTGTGAATTGTGTTATTGCTAAGTATTATTGTAAATAGTTATAAGTCTTTTTAGTGTTTTTTCATGCTCATGCTTACGATTGTTAAGTTATTGGGAACATTCATAAATTGTTTGGAAAAAAGTGGATAGCTTAGAATGTAATTACATTGTTTTGGGTAGTATATAAGCGTTGAAATAACTTAAAATATACTGGGACATTCCTTACCATGGATACAAGCTGTGATTTATACAACATGGAACTCGTCGCACTTCTCGAAAACATCGAATCAATGGATCTGATGTCATCGCAATACGACAAAGAACTGTACGAGCTCTGTGATAAAATGGAACAAAGACAAGTTGAAACGTGAGTAAAACATTTTTTATTATGTTAAGACTAGTTGAAACATGTTTTGGGAATCCATGAAGAGGGGATACACTTAAAGTATTTATAATGGTTCGAACATCTTGCACAATCATTCAACTTGTTTCTTCCGTTTATATTTTTAACATTGAAGTGCAACCAAAATGTACCACTCACTTGATATTTCTAGTTTATCTCAGAGTGAGATTGCGAGTTTCGATAAAAAGATAATTTTACATAAATATCATCGTTTCATACGGTTTTGGTATATATTAAATGTTTTGCCAGAATCAATGTTGGGAGATCCTGATATTTCTCCTTATTATACACCATGTAGTGGACATAAAATCTCAAAACAAACTCATTCCGATGAGGATGATATTGATGGTGTATTATCAATGAAAGCATATTGTTTGCAGTGTAAATAACAAATAATGTTAGTATCTATTTAAATAATAGAAACATAGCATATTTATTTCGTGAGATAACATTTTTTTAACAGTTTTCTTATCCATCAGATCTATGCAGAATGGAGAAGGCAGCAGGAAAAGATTAGCACCAACTGAATTGTTTGAAGAGGATCCATTAAAGAGAAGAAAAAATATTCGTCTTGAAGCTCCTTCGACATCTACATCGTCGCTGGATAACATTTTAAATGTAAGTACAGAACAGCATAATGATAAAATTGAATGTCCTGAGTGTCACATATATGTGTCAAAAAAATATATAACCAGTCACTATAAGAGCAATAAACATAAAAATAATTTAATTAGAAGAGATAATAATCTACCTAATGTTCAATTCATTGATAGTGCTTTCGGTAATAGAATTATTACATATCGAGTGAAATCTAGTTTAGTTTCTGATACACAGCTTGAATCACCTGAATTATTTTTACAAAATATAAAAAAAATAATTTATACATTACTAGAACGATCTATCTTAGAATATTCTGTTGTAAAAGTTAATTTTATTCTCAATGCGGATTTCACACAAGAAACAAAAAATCTACACAATATTTTTGATTTTCAAATTTCAAACTATCTTGTTTGTCAAGGTGATGACAAAGATATTATTTTCTCATCTATAATTACCGAAATAACAAACAAAATGACCAATTTCCAAAAAAAAGGTAGTGGATGGAGTTTAGTTAAAATAAATCACTTGGATATGAACGTCAACAAATTTAACCCATTGCGTGGATCTTCATACATAGACCTACCGTTAGATATAAAACATAAGAAAGCTGTAATCAATGTTCAAAATAACGATCATGAATGCTTTCGTTGGGCAGTTTTGTCAGGATTATTTCCAGCTACTCATAGTTCCAATAGGGTATCATCTTATATAATACACAAAAACAAACTAAAATTTGATAACCTATCGTTTCCTATAAAAATTAATGACATCCATAAGTTTGAAAAATTAAATAGTATAAGTATTAATGTTTTTGGATTACAATATGATTCAATAAGCAAATCAAATAAAGTTGTGGGTCCATTACACTTTACGAAACACCGTAAAACTACTCACTTAAACTTATTGTATATATCTCAAGGTTCTAAAGGTCATTTCTGTTATATTAAAAACCTCTCGAGATTATTATCTAAACAGTTATCGAATTCTGAACATGCAGTTCATATTTGTGATGGGTGTTTATTAAATTTCACGTCATTAGATAATTTAAAACGACACCAAGAAAATGACTGTTTCAATGTGTGCACAAATTTACCATCGGAAAACGATAGAAAAAGAAACTGGTTTAATGAATTAATACCATCAAACCAAATTTCATTTAACAACTATGAACGTAAATTAAGAGTTCCATTCGTTGTGTATGCTGACTTTGAAGCATTTTTAAAACCAATAGAGAGTTGTTCTAACAATCCAAATCAATCATCAACTGTTAATATCCAAAAACATGAAACGTATAGTTTTGGGTATTATGTTAAATGTTCTTATGATGATAATCTTTCAGTATATAGGTCTTATACAGGGCAAGATTGTGCGCTAAAATTTATGCAATTCATTTACGCAGATTTAGAAAATATTTGTAAAAAGAATTCTTTTGTCAAATCACCATTACCGTTAACTGAAGAAAATAAAATAAATATCAATCAAAGTGAGTCTTGTTACATTTGTGCTACTAAATTAAACGTGGATAGAACAATATCTTATAATTGGCATACTGGTGCATATGAAGGTGTAGCTCATAGAGTATGCTCTCAGAAATACAAAGCTCCTAATTTTGTGCCAGTGTTTTTACATAATTTAAGTAATTATGACGCTCATTTCATAGTGCATGGTCTTGATTTCGAGAACGGTGACATTGAACTTATTCCTGAGAACAAGGAAAAATATATTTCTTTTTCTAAAGTTTTACAAATCAATAACAGAGTTATAAAATTACGATTTCTTGATTCTTTTAAATTTATGTCAAGTAGCCTTAACAAATTAGCTCAAAACTTATTACTTGAACAATTTCGTGAACTCAAATTAAAATATCCATGTGAAGAAGATTTTAAACGTTTAATAAGAAAAGGTGTTTATCCATACGAATACATGACGACATTTGATTCTTTAAAAATAACTTCTCTTCCCACTCGCGATCAATTTTATAGTTCTTTAAATGATAGTCACATTACAGAAAGTGAATACCATCATGCTCAAGACGTGTGGAATCATTTTAATTGTAAAAACATGGGTGAATATTCAGACCTGTATTTAAAAACAGATGTATTGTTGTTAGCAGATATATTTGAAAACTTTAGAGATGTCTGTCTTAAAACATACGGTTTAGATCCTGCCCACTATTATACAGCACCTGGTTTAAGTTGGGATGCTATGTTAAATTTTACCAAAATAAATTTAGAACTTTTAACAGATATCGACAAGGTTACGTTTATAGCGAATAATATTCGGGGGGGTATATCACAATGCAGCAATAGACATGCAGTGGCAAATAACATGTTTATGTCGGAATACGATTCAGATAAACCATCTTCATTTTTGATGTACTTAGACGCAAATAACCTTTATGGTTGGGCTATGTCCCAATGTCTCCCAACAGGCAAATTTGAATGGGTCGATATAAATACAGATTTTAATATAGCCGATGATGCCAAACATGGTTTAATTTTGGAAGTAGATTTAGAATATTCAAAAAATTTACATGATTTTCATTCAGATTTTCCATTTTGTCCAGAAAACGTATGTTTAGGAAACAGCAAAGACAGGAAACTGATCCCAAATTTAAAAAATAAAAAAAATTACGTCATTCATTATAGAAACCTTAAGCAATGTTTAAAAAATGGTCTCCGATTGGTTAAAGTACATAGAATTTTAAAATTTGAACAATTCGCGTGGTTGAAAAGTTACATAGACTTGAATACTCATATGCGTTCATTAGCCACTTCAGATTTTGAGAAAGATTTTTTTAAACTTATGAATAATTCTGTTTTTGGTAAAACAATGGAAAATGTAAGAAAACGAGTTAATGTCAAATTAATTAATCATTGGTTAAATCGTGGCAAAACTCAAGGTGCTCAATCTTTGATAGCAAGACCAGAATTCCATAGTTTATCTATATTCTCAGAGAGCTTAGTTGCAATACAATTAAATAAAACTAACGTTTTATATAATAAACCAATTTACCTCGGTTTTTGTATTTTAGATATATCTAAAACATTACTATACGATTTCCATTACGATTATATGAAAATAAAATATCAAGATAATATTAAGTTACTATATACTGATACCGATAGCTTAATATATCAAATATTTACGCAAAATTATTATGCTGATATAAAACTTGATTTAGTCAACTACTTTGATACGTCCGACTATCCACCAAATAATCAATATGGTTTACCATTATTGAATAAAAAACGGTTAGGTTTTTTTAAAGACGAAAATAATGGTAATATTCTTAAAGAGTTTGTAGGTCTTCGCTCTAAAATGTATGCAATGGATGTGCAGAATAAATGTATATGTAAAGCAAAAGGGATTAACAAAAGCGTAACAAAAAATTTTTGTCTTACCGATTATAAATCATGTTTATATGAAAAGAAAACGCAATACAGCGAAATGATAAGATTTAAATCAATTAAACATGCTATATATACACAAAAAATTAATAAAATATCTTTATCACACAATGACACAAAACGTTATTTAATAGAAAATTCAACAGATACTCTTGCATGGGGTCATTATAAAATAAAGGACATTTGATTTTATCAACGATTTCTGTACAACGAAAATATGTATGTTAATGTGTGTGTGTGTTTTAATTGTGGTTTTTAATAACTTAAAGTTCTGTCTTTATTATGTACTATCTTTTTTTTTTATTGTTTTACTATGACAACTGTTTTGTATAATATCATGAAAAATTAGATGTAAATTTTAATGTATGTAGTTACTTATTTGTTATACCTGATTTAACTTTATTTTATAATAATTTTCTTACTGTAATATTTTTCAAAACAGCTATGAACTGTATGTGATCATTTTTCAAAGTATTTGTATATGTAATCTTTGTATGTAAAACAAAATCAAATATAATACATTCAATCGTAACTTCTGGTTTTATTCATTCCGAAACGCTTTTAGAGTTCACACGTGTATTTAAAAATGTTTCATTTTTATCATCCTTTTACTGCCATAGTTGCAGGTCCAAGTGGATGTGGAAAGTCTAATTTTGTAACAAACTTTATTAAACATATTAATGAGGTGTGCAACACCAATTTTCATCAAATTACTTGGTGTTTTGATGAAATGCAGCCCTTATATAATTTACCAAATGTAAACTATTATCAGGGTATACCAGATTTGAATATGTTTGATGGAAAGGAAGCTAACCTTATTATTATCGACGATCTCATGAGGGAATCTGATGGTCGCGTTGTTGATATATTTACCAAAGGTAGTCATCATAGGAACTTGAGTGTATTTTACATTACTCAAAATTTATTTCATCAAGGTAAAGGACAAAGAGACATTTCTTTGAATTCAAACTACATAATTTATTTTAAAAACCCACGTGATAAAACTCAAATACGTTACTTAGCACGGCAAGTATCACCAGAAAATAGCAAATTCATAGAAGATGCTTACAGAGATGCTACAAAAGAAGCACATGGCTATTTGATGATAGATCTAAAACAAGACACTTTTGACATGTGTCGAATTAAATCAAAGATATTTCCATCTGATGGTCATTCTACAGTGTACATTCCCACAAAAGAGTTTAAATATGTCAAGAACCAACCAATACCCGTCATTTACAAATGATGGATCGACGCTTAAAGACGCATGAACACTTATTAAATGCTCTTTATAAACTTAAACCAAAACATCAACAAGCTCTTTTAAAAGTCTGTAACGAAAACGAAATTAATTTTATATGTGAATGTATTCATAACGTTTTACAAGGAAATATAAAACTTGAAGAAAAATCAAAGAGTAAACTAAAAAAGTACAAAAATCTACTACGAAAATTGGTACGTAAAAGTACAAATAAAATAAGAAAGAATATTATAGTTCAAAAAGGTGGTGCATTTCTTCCGATTATATTGGGTTCTATTTTGAGTGGACTGATAAGTGGACTAGTTTAAAAATGGAACACGCCAAAAAAATGCTGTTAGTTGATCCAAGCTTAATAGATAAGTTAAATCAAAAAAGAAATGAAAATCCTACCTCTCGTTTAGATAGTGAAATGGAAAAAATACTCGACAGTAATATGGATGATCGAAAAAAGTGTAAATTATACTTACAAATTTTACAAAGATATCTTCACTTTATGGAAGAAGATCGTCGTCCCATTGAACTCCCTATAATAACTTCAAATGAGGATAACATTAAACCCACATCTGAAAGCTGGAAATTTTTTAATATAAATAATGATATCAAGAATAAAGATGTAGTTGTCAGTCAGACACTGAGTGATGAAGAGAAGCAACAAGAAAGTTTTACACTCGAAAAAAAACCTTCCTACTCAACAAAACAAATTTTAAATTTAATACCAAAAACATATGTAAAAAAAGGTGAGTTGTTATTGAATTCGGTGTCACTAAATAAAAACAAAATTTATTGGAATGATGCTGGCACAGTGATTGTAGATAATGAAGTGATTCCTAACAGTAACATTATCGATTTAGTAAGCGATACACTGCGACCATTAAAAAACAACGACCCACCTGGTTGGGAAAAATTTGCTAAAGCGTTAAAGGATTTAAAAGTACCTTTAACATATATTGGCAATCCAAAAAGACGTGACTACATAGCTAAACTTCAAAACGCCATCGAAGAACAACCGCCACAAAACACAGAGGTATATTTGACGCCAACGAGCGAAGATAAACACGCAAATAAAATTAAGAAAAAGATTGATTGGGAAAAATGGACCCCTTATTAGAAATAGATCAAATTTATTATGATGTATCACACCCAGCTGGATATAGCAATATCGACAAATTATCAAAAGCTATGAAAGGTAAAATGAAAAAGGAAGAAGTTAAAAACTGGTTGCAATCCCAATCTACGTATACACTCCACAAACCAGTACATAGAAAATTCGCTCGGAACAAATACGTTCTCTCTAATCTCAATGAACTTTGGCAAGTTGACTTAAGCGACATGCGGACTTATTCTAAAGATAATAAAGGTTTCAACTACATTCTTTGTGTTATTGATGTTTTTAGCAAATATGCATATGCTAGACCCTTGAAAAAGAAAAATTCAGAAACCGTAAAAAAGTGTTTCGACAGTATATTTAATGAAGCTAATACTACACCCACTCACATTCAATCTGATAAAGGCACTGAATTTGTATCGAAAGATGTTCAAAGATACTTTAAAACAAAAAACATAAATTACTATACGACAAATAATCCAGACATCAAAGCAAGCATTGTAGAAAGATTTCAAAGAACGCTAAAAATGAAGATGTGGCGCTATTTTACACACAAGAATACACATAAATATATTGATATTTTGCAGAATTTGATACACTCTTACAATCATAGTTTCCATTCTAGTATTAAAATGTGTCCTTCAGATGTTAATTCTAATAATATAATGACAGTTTGGAGTAATTTATATGAAAAATCTGAAAAATCATCAAAAACTATACTACCTATGTTTCATGTCGGTGACCATGTCAGAATAACTAAATATAAACATGTATTCCAAAAAGGTTATGAATCTAATTGGAGCGATGAAATATTTGTGATTTCTTCTATAATAGAACGTACTCCGTGGCCCGTTTATACTATAAAAGATTTAGATGGTGAGGAGATAGTAGGAACGTTTTATGAACGAGAATTACAAAAGGTCATTTATGACCCCACCATTGAACACAAGATTGATAAAATAATTCGCTCTCGTTACTCTGGCAGCAGACAACAAGTGTTAGTTAAGTGGAAAGGTTATCCAAACAAATTTAATAGTTGGATTTTAGCTTCCAGTTTAAAAAAAATATGATTAAAGATTTTTATTTAACTTTACTTAGCAATAGTTCAATGGAATATTTTCCTGAGAACAAAACATCAATTTTTTCAACAAAATTACCCAAACCCATAATATTGGAAGGAGAATGGTGTGTAGGAATCGTTGAATTCCAATATCCATGCACCATGTTTACTGTTCAAGATCATGAGAATGTTATTTACATAACAAAAATCATGAAAATGCCCAATGAAGACAAACTATCTACAGTTTATTATAAGACCCACATACCTGCCACAAACTATGATAATATTAACCATATTTTATCAGCATTAAATAATATAAGAGAAAAAATCAAATTCCGCTACGATAATATATCTAAATTCGTTTCTGTTTCTGTGTTAGACGAATCAATAAAATCTGTAACATTATCTCCTAAACTAGGCTTACAGTTGGGATTTGAACCAAACAGAAACCTTGTTGAAAAGAATTTAGCTAAATGTCCAGCTAATTTACATTTAGGGTTACCATCTCAACTATTCGTTTACTGTGATATAGTTGAACCTCAAATTGTAGGTGATGTAATGACACCTCTTCTGAGAGTAATACCATTAGATCCTTCAAAATACATCTATGGTGCCAATAAAATGCATGTATTTTCACCTCCTCATTACTTATCGGTAATGCGAAGAGAATTCGATACCATTGAAATAGATATAAGGTCAAGCACCGGACAAAAGATACCATTTCAATTTGGAACGGTGTGTGTTAAACTACATTTTAAAAAATTATAATGCATTTTGAACGCTCCAACACGATATGTCCTTATCAACGCTATTATTCTCATCAGGCTGGTTCAGGTATAGGGGTGGTATATAAAGGGGCGCCTTATCAAAAAGGACATGGAATTGGTAGTTTTCTTGGGGGATTGTTTAGGTCAGTATTACCATTATTATGTAGCGGTGTTCGATCTGTTGGTAAAGAGGCATTGAGCGCTGGTGTTGGTCTATTGACAGATATGGTTAGTGCGCGACCAATGGAAGATTCAATAAAAGCACGTCTTAAAGAAGTTGGTTCCAACTTAAAACGCAAGGCTGATGAAAAAATAGATAAAATCAATATGTCTGGATCCGGATATATAACAAAACGAAAACGTCTACCTGGAGTCAGTCCGTCGTTGACCGCGAAAGTGAAAGCTCTAAAAAAATCAAAAATTACTCAAAAACAAATCAAGGACATATTTTCTAACAATTAATCAAAATGTCTTTTTTACATAGTCATTCCTGTGAATGTATAAAGTCCGAATTGGATTTGTTTGCATTGCCGTCAACTCAAACTAGCATTGAAAGTGGAATTTGGATCCATTATAAACCAATTTCATCTCTTGCCGATGATGGTCCTATAGAATTTCAAATTCCTGGAGCAGGAGATGACTACATAGATTTATCTCATACGTTACTTCACTTGAAAGCGAAAATAGTAAATCAAGATAACACCAAACTAACCGCATCTACAGTCGTTGCTCCGGTGAATAATTGGTTGCACTCACTCTTCAGTCAACTTGATGTCTACTTAAATCAAAAACTTGTATCACCACCCAATAACACATATGCTTATCGTGCGTATATAGAAAACTTATTGAACTATGCTCCTGCAGCAAAAAAATCTCACCTCACCTGTGGTTTATGGTATGAAGATACAGCTGGAAAAATGGATTCCACCGATGATACTAATAAAGGATTTACTAAGAGGCAAGAATTATCTAGTGAAAGTAAAGAAATGGAAATGATTGGTCACTTACATGGTGATTTATTCAATCAAGAAAAATTTTTAATCAATGGTGTTGATATATGTGTTAAGTTAATTCGTTCTAGAGAAAATTTCAATCTCATGGCCTCTACAGGTGACCTTAAATTAAAGGTATCTATTACGGATGCATCTTTGATTATTCGTAGAGTACGAATCAATCCCAGCGTGTTACTTGCTCATCAAAAGGTCTTAGCTTCTACCACAGCTAAATACCCCATTACTCGAGCTGAAGTTAAAGTTTTAACAATACCATCAGGTGTTCAAGGAAAAACTCTAGATAACATTTTCTTAGGACAATTACCTAAAAGGTGTATAGTGGGATTTGTAAATAACGCTGCTTTCAATGGAAACCTCACTAAGAACCCATTTAACTTTCAAAATTACGACATCAATACTTTTAGTTTATATATAGACGGTCAACAAATACCATCAAAGGCTTTACAACCCTCATTTGAGAACAAAATTTTTACTTCAGTATATCATACATTGTTTTCTGGAACAGGTATACACTTTCTCAATGAAGGTAATGGGATATCCCGAGAACAATACGCTGAAGGGTATTGTATGTTAGCGTTTGATTTGACACCTGATTTATCAGCAAACTCTGCAAGTCATTGGAATCTTGTAAAGCATGGTAGTGTGAGATTAGAAGTGCGTTTTGAAACAGCTTTATCACAAACTATTAATTGCATTGTTTATGCGGAGTTTGATAATGTTATTGAAATAGATAAAAACCGCAATATTTCAGTAGATTATAGTAGTTAAGAACACAAAATTAACTGTTTAAGATTAGATTAAGCGTGAATAATGTAATTCAGATTTGTTGTTAGTTAGATTTAAGTTACCAATAAAACGAATTCATAAAATATTAAGTTCTTTGTTTTACTATAATCCTTGCAACCCCACAACAAGAGTCAACTTGGCTGATAAGTACCATAATAGTGTCTTGTTAACCTTATATAAGACATTACCACTTTATCATTCGACCTGATAAGATTCTGCAGCGATACGGTGAATAAAAATGAATACAATAGAAATACAGAATTACTTAAAGAAAATTGATCCAAGTATTGAATATAATGTATATGCAGCCAATCGTCTACCAATATATGTGGTAACTCCTACATACGTAGTTAGCAACTTAGACTCTGATAACAAACCAGGTTCTCACTGGGTCGCCATACACATAGATAAGAATGGTTTTGGACAGTACTTTGATTCATACGGTCGACCACCTCAAGGATACCACCGAATGTTTTTAGCGAGAAATTCTAGAATGTGGAATTACAATACAAGTCGAATTCAAAATGACTTTACTATAGTTTGTGGAGAGTACTGTTTAATGTATCTGTATTATAAATACTATGGTAAGAGTCTCAAAGATTTTCAAGTATTATTTAGTGATAATACAATATGCAATGATGTGTTTTTAAATGGTTTATTTAAATCATGTTTTGAGGTGAATAAATGAAATATGAAAATGAATGAATGATTTTTCTTTATTGAAGATAAATAACCCCATACAATACTTATAATTCTTCCAAACAATTTATGAATGTTCCCAATAACTTAACAATCGTAAGCATGAGCATGAAAAAACACTAAAAAGACTTATAACTATTTACAATAATACTTAGCAATAACACAATTCACAAAGAGTTCTAGAATCAAAAACAAATTAATCTATTAAGTATGTAACTTAAAAGAGTACAAAGTTAAATACAATACAATGTAAGTTAAATTTAAACAGGTAGATTCTTAAGTACAGTTAATACAATAATAGTTTCTTATTTCAATAATAGTAGTACTGACACGCACTGGCACTTTTGTTCATTTGTCTGTGTCTATAAAATATTTCACACAATCGTCCTTACTAGCCAACTGTTTAGTTATATTATATATAGTGTCCTTGACACTTTGCAAGTTCTTATCACTGTCGTTTTCCGCGTAATATTTAACTCGCACATCAGCGTGTTTCCAATGTTCCATCGGTGCGATGTTTTTTATTTTATTCACTTCATACACCTCAATTTTTATGAGATGTGATGCAGAACTGTTGTCATCGCTGTTTGATCGGATGTATGAAACACCACCGCTCGTCGATCGACCAACACTGGATGACTTTCTTATTGTTGTCTTCTTCTTTTTTGGTTTTTCGAAAAACTCATCAATGCTGTTGCATTCGATCGGTCTTTTATTTGCTATTATCGCTTTTTTTACTTTAAAGGCGAGTGTACCTTCTTCATCACTAGGTTCGTCGATTTCTTCAGCATAATAGTAGTTTTTGAAAGTATTTTCAGAAAACTGTAACAAAATGAAATGAAACTGTTTTAATTATCGGTTAAGTAAGTACTGTATGATAAATACTTATAGGTATGCGAAGTATACATGTACACATTAGTAACAATGATAAATTAATAAGACATCAAAGATAGCTAAAATGTATTAACCTGGTGGACAACACATGGCATAAACAATTAATGAAACATCTGGTTACAACACTTTTAGATCAAAGTATATAAAGGTACTTACATTCATTTTTATAACACTTTCACTATTTAACTATTTCACAATTTTACTATCACTTCACTGTTACACACAACTGGAGATCACACTTCGAGCAGAGCACAGAGTGGAATACGATACCATGTGATTTTGAGTCGGTCTTTTATATGGAGAGGGAGTATTGTTTCCTTGCAGACAAGATCCAACATGTTTCGACTTTCACCTTAAATGTTCCGTTGAATACGTAATATCAGGTAATGTGAATAATGGGAACCGTAATTATTATGACAATGAGAAGACCCAAAGGGTTTTACCTAGAATTTGAGAAAGGTATGGTGTATTGTAACGATTGCTTTATCTATAATAAACAATGCCCGTAATGCGTAAAGGGCGACTATTAAGTAATTTTAAACGGCTTTTAAGTAGAAACACGAGTTAATAGAAATACGAGACAAAGACCTTTGCATCCTTCAAATAAAAAAGGGTCGCCGATAGAAAGTAGAAAGTCAATAACACAACGAAACAGGGAAAATGTTGCTTTATCTATCATAAACAATGCTCGTAATGCGTAAAGGGTAACTATTAAGTAATTTTAAACGGCTTTTGCGTAGAAACACGAGTTAATAGAAATACGCGACAAAGACCTTTGCATCCTTCAAATAAAAAAAAGGATCGCCGATAGAAAGTAGAAAGTTAAAAGCACAACGAACAGGGAAAAGGTACAAGCTTAACGGAACCGTAGACCATGAACAAATTCGTGGTTCATACCTACCTCGCGGGTGATATGAAATGGATTCCGCGGACGATAGAAATTTTATTCGCGGGTGTTATCAAAATAATCCGCGGTCGATATCAAATTAATCCGCGGTAGGTATCAAGTTAATCCACGGTAGGTATGAAGTTAATCCGCGGTAGGTATCAAATTAATCCGCGGTAGGTATCAAATTAATCCGCGGTAGGTATCAAATTAATCCGCGGTAGGTATCAAATTAATTCGCGGTAGGTATTAAAGTAATCCGCGGATTAATTCGCGGGTCCCGCGGCCCGAATCTGGAGCAATCGAAAACGTCGGCGACCAGCCGCCGGAGCGCCGCGGACCGGCCGTCGAACCTGCTCCAGTATCGGTGAATCCCTTACTACTCTCAGCACCACATGGGGATCCGTTATTAGTCCGTTGTCTATTTTCAAACTCCCCAGTTTCCATGTCTTATCACTGGCTAAGGCTCTTACCAACCTTGCTGCTTCCGGGTATTCCGTAATAGCGGTGCAGTAAGAGTTCCAGCTTTGCTTGCTTTCCTTTCTGCACTTATTGCGCATTTTGTTCCTTTGTGCCCTGTATAGGTCCCAGTTGGCGTCGTCGTTCTTTTTTAACGCCACTCTGAGGGCACGTCTTGTTTTCTTTCTGTCCTTACTTAGTGCTTTTGTCCACCACGCTTGTCCCTTGCCGTTTGTCACCTCTCGGAGGGGGCATGCTTTGTGGTACGCTTCCTGTATTGCTGTTTCCAGCCTTACTGCTCTGTTTTCTATATCTTCTGTCCTAATTATACCCTCAAGCGGCATTTGCGTGTACTCTCCAATATAATTGTCAAATAACACCCAGTCCGTTTTCCGGGCATTTCGTACCTTGTACTTTTCTATGTTACTTTCTATCTGAAAGGTGATTCTGCGATGATCCGAGAAGGAGTCATTTGTGTCAACCTTCCAATTCCTTACATATGTGCTTATCTCCTTTGAGGCCAGAGTGATGTCCAGGACCTCCTGTCTGGCTCTGGTCACGAAGGTCGGTGTATCGCCTATATTTAGGATTTCTAAATTATAGCTTACTATATATTCTAGCAGGAGCTCCCCCTTCACATTACAGTCTGTGCTGCCCCACACCTCATGGTGGGAGTTTGCATCACAGCCTATTATGAAGGGGATGCCCCCACTTGTGTACTTACTTGTTGCTTCCTCGAGTTCTATGGTAGGCGGCTCGAAGTCTGATTCGCTTGGTATATAAGCTGACATCAGCACGATCCTTTTCTTTAAATTATCCTTCATAGGTAGCACAAGTTGTACCACCACTAAGTCTCTGGAACATTCGCATGTTATAATACCTAGAGATCTGATCCTTCTGCTGGCGAAGATGCATGCTCTGGGGTTCTCCTCACCGTGATAGTATACTAGGTCTCCTCCCAGGCATCCTAGCCCCGCCACACGTTTGTTGTGCACGTATGGTTCTTGCAGAAGGGCCAGATCTATGTTCTTTGACACCACATATTCGCAAAGTTCAGCCGTAGCTTCTTTGCAGTGGTGCATATTTAGCTGCATTATCCTTAGTGTTTGTGTGTTTTTGTTTTGTGTATTTGTTTTTGTGTTGTGTGTGTTCATGTTGTTGTGTATGTTAGTGTGTAGTGTACTGTGCCTGCAGCCCCCTCACTGTCCCCGGCTCTTTCACCCCTCGAGATCCATACAATTGCTTGCGTTAAATCCTTTCGGGGCGTCCGATTGGGGCCGTTCGGTTGCCGGTGTGGTTTCGGCTCGGGTGGCAGTCTGCACGCTCCCCGCAGCCGGCACCCTCTGGGCGGGTTTGCCTGGCGCGTTCTGGATGGCGCATTCCTCCACCGTACGCCTGGTGTCTTGTGTTCTCGTGTAAGTGGGTCTAATGAGTCTCACTTGGACCTGCGTAGCTTCAAAGTTGATCCACGCATGGTCCTTGTGCTCATTGAGGATGTCCTGCGAGACTCCCACCGTCAGTCTCTCTCCTGCGGGGAGCGAGTCCCTGGTGATGAGAGTCCAGCTGTCCACCCTCAGGTCCTCTCTATGGTCATTCTGTGCTATAATGTATTCCATCGGGTTGTCGGGATGTTCCTCTCTTTTCCCGGGCAACCAAATGGAGGCTCTGGTCCTGTCTAGTTTTCTAATTCCGAGTGGGACGCCGTCGTGACTCCCAAAATCGTGCTCCAGGAGCCAGTCCCTCGCCTCGATCGTCATCGGTGTCACAAGGAAGAATCCTTCCGACACCAACCCCGACGTGGCGAAGGACATCTTCCTTCCGCCGATTTTGTTCCTCACTCCGACGCCCACAAACTCGGATACCTTTTTCCTGACGACAGCGGCGCATGCCTCGTCCATCTGAGCGCCATCCATCCTGTGGATCATCAGGGCGAGGTCGCTTTGTTCCCTAGCGGAACTCCGCGGCCCCTCCGTCGATCCCAGGTAGGGGCGCTTTGAAGGGCGTTGCTGCGTTCGCTCCTCAGGGTCTGTATTCTGTCTCTTTGTCTTGGCCCGTCTATCCGTAGTCGTTTCCTTTTCAGGATTCGACTTTTCGGCTGACGCAGCCAAGACCTTTGTCCTTCTCTTTAGCCGTCTCTTTTGTCCTTTGGAGAGGACCTTGCTGAAACCAGCTTCGCCGCTTCCGTCAGGTTGTGGCGTTGCTAGTAACGGGCAGTTTCCTCCACTTCCTTTCGGTTGTGGCGTACTACTGCCCGTGTTATCACCTTCGATACCCATCGGTTTCGAAGGTGACTCCAGCAGTTCCTTCACTCCTTTTATGACTTCGTCTAAGGTTGCTGGTTGCATAAGGTTGCTCCCCCCAGAATACGTGGAGCAGCCCGGTGTCGCCTCGTCCCTAGGGGATTCAGCGGCACCAGGGAGGGATTCCCCAACGCCCTGGGCGTTGGTACCCTCCTGGGGTAGTATTTTTCTCTTCGGCTTATGCATGGTTTAAGGGGGGTTGGGTTTTATATTTAAATATATATTTGTTTATATTATATATGTATATACGTATAATATGTTATATTGTGGTTCGCAATGCAATTTTCCTGAGAGGAATTGTATTACGAGCCTGTTCCCTCCTCTTTTGCCCGGGCTTGGGACCGGCATCCATGGCTCTCCAGTGTGGTGGTGCTTTGGAGAGCGATGGCGGCAGAGTTCAAAACAACACAATAGGTATCTTTTGATGTGTAAATTATTTAATATTATTTATTGTAACCGCGCAGTGGGTGCATTAGGGAATCGTATTGTCTATTGAAATGTAGATAAATGCAATATATATACATTATAAATATCGTTGGTTATTGTGGTGTTCTGTACAGGATTGAGTTGATAAAAATAATTGTATTTATTAGCATAATGTAGTTAGTAGCAAATAGTAAAGCAAACTGTCAGACAGTGGCGGTCCTTTCATAGAAGCCGAAAAGCCTGGCTTGCCCTAAAATTATTTACCTAAGTACTCAAAATCGAATATGAAACATTAAACAATGACCAACATTTTACGGTAACAAAACGCTTCGAAATAATTTTCTTTAAAATTTTAAAATTCCCGCGCTAAGGTTCGCTGAACCGGTTCGCCTCGAGCGCACCTAAAGACACACCACTACACCTACACACACACAACCACATCCGCGCCGTACACTCATTTCATATTTAATACAAAACAGCTAGATGCGCACAAAATATACTCATCACTCTCTCTCTCGTTGGGTTTTACCTGGCTTTTCGCCGACATATTTTTCTCATTCGCACTAATGGATAAACTGATACCACATACGTATAGCTATAGTAAGTTTCTATAGCAATCAGTACTAGAAAATAATCCAGGCTTAATGCATCCATAGATACTGTATAAAGTACAGGGTTGCCAATTAAAAGAATTACCTCTAATATGGTTGCATTATTTTGCTTATTTTAATGTGTATTTTTTATTTATCATGAATATGTAAAGATTTTAGTGATAATATAATTAAAATTACATATCTGATTATAATTATTTAAGGTATTGTACTATAATTTTATTTATCAATAAGTTTTTTTCACAATTTTAGCATTCATTTTGTGGAGTAATTTTGATTCCAATAGGCAACATCAGTTATTTGTTTTGATTGAGCCGGCGATCTACATTGTGAAGTATTTGTGTTTATTAAGTGGTTTTTGAGTTATTTTAAACTTTTAAGCACAATAAAGATGAGTGAATATATTTCTTGTAATAGTTTAAAGTGTGTGAAAGTTTTTATCGGCGAGAATAAGTTAAATTTGTTAGGTTATGATGGAAAAGACAACTTTTAACGAGCTGGCGAATGGCGCGAAATGTGTCTGAAGAATCATAAAAGGTATTTCGATCAGTATACAACAAAACTTATTGTCTTATTGGATGCTCTAATACGTTATACGACTACGTATTAAGTTGTATTGTTGGTGTTTCATATTATTCTCGGACAAAACAAGTGTTTGGAATAGGTAGGTACATACATCTGGCTAGTAAAATGATTTAATTAATCAGTGTTATCAAAAGTAATTCCAATTCACAAAAACATATGTTAAATGCATTCATTTCATTTCATAATTTCGGTAAACAGCGAATTGTAACCTGATTATCTCGTCCAATTAAATAGGTACAGTAGCTGTGACGAAATTTGAAAATTTCTAAACAAAACTTGTGCGTCAACAGTAATAATGATGATTGTAGTGTTTTTACTTTTTGAAAATTACTTGATACAGGTAAAATCTATGTAAATAGTTTATCTTTACAAGAACTTCGTTTAGAAATCGTGATGGGTCAAAATTGTTGTTAAATAAAGGTACCTAATTTCGAAAAGGTAACTAGTCGACTCGATGGCGTTGTTGTATTGCGTACACGGTTCGAACATTGTTTTGAGGCCCTGGTTCGAATCCCGGTACGGGTAGTCATTTTTATTTTTAGATATTGTTTTTCTTTCTTATAGTTGCACATTTTATATGTATCGGAGGTGCGAATTTTTTTAGGTCTGCTTTGGCTTGCCCTCATCCAAAACACTAGGCACGCCACTGCTGTCAGAGTCTTATAAATACGATAACTTCCACTCACGGAAGGAATCATTTGCTCGCTGGCCGTCAAGTTATTAAGAGCTATATAGAATTAGGTATAAGTTGTTATAAGGTACCTAACAGAACCATTGATGGCCCACTTAATTTAAAAATCTAGAATCGTTTCATAAAGAAATATAAATAATACTTACCCTTTGATTAAATTGCAATATTACTTAATCAAATAAATATCAAGAAATAGTGGTATGTTTTTGCATTACAATATAAAAAACGAAAACATGGATGGTGGGCCATGATAAGAACCGGGCTGTCTTAAGTGACACTACCTTACAATAAAAGTAACGTACGTGTGTTTCATAAACCGCAGACTTCACAGTTAGTACTTGGTGGAGGTCTATCTTATATTTAACAAAAACAAGTATGACAACATGTTTGATGACATTGATGCATCTCTTGCAATCAGCCCTGTATTATATACTGCCCACTGCTGGCACGTGCCTCCTCTACTACTGAAAGGGGTTAGGTCTTAGTCCACCATGGCCTAGTGCGGGTTGGCAGACTTCACATATCCTCGAAAGTCTTATGTAAAATTCTCAGGTATACAAGTTTCCTCACGATGTTTTCCTTCACCGTTAAAGCGAACGATAATTGATAAACAATACACACGTAACTTCGAAAAGTCAAAGGTGTGTGCCTTGGGTTTTGAACCTGCGGACATTATCGCGGCAGACCGTTCCATTTCCAACTAGGCTATCGTCCACTTTTATGCATCTCTTAGGTGACCTTTATTCATAAGAGTTTCTTTTTTACGGAATATCACTATCAAAAGGTATGTTTAGTCTAGAAGGACACATTTTGTATACAGAATACTTAAATTAAAATACTATGAAATACCTCGGTAATCTAGAAGCAAAACTAAAGTCGATTTAAATTCTTTACAACCGTTGCAAGTTTTCCTGGTTAGACTCGGAATGAGCAGAGGATCGGGTAACTGGTTTATTTTATTACATAAGTTTGTTCAAGTAAATTCGTGGATCGAATACAATGTGTAGTAATTAATTGCCTTAGAATGAACTTTTGAGTAAAAATTTAATATACATATCTTAACATTACTATTAATGCAATTACGGCGTTCTAGTATTTTATCGTGGCTCAAGAATCTGAATATTCAAATTACGATTATTGTTTACTACACTACATAAATTAAAAAAATAATAATGTTTTCTTGTTTATGGCTTTCATCATTCATTTTATCGTTGTGGGTTTTAATATTTTTAAGTTATATTTTTATTTTAAGATGTACTATAAACATAGAAAACATTTAATATGGATAAATTAAGTCATGAAAACTATTCAACAAAACAAATTATGTTTCTAGCGAAGGGATTTTGAACTAAGTTTTAATCTTGGTTGGGATGTTTCCACGGAATGTTTAGTAAAGTGGTTTTACGTATGTTTACTATCCACTTCATTCAATAAGTTTAGAAGATTGATTTTATTAATTCTAACTAAGTTTTATAGTTGCGGTATAGTTAACCGTTTATTTACAGCATGTATAATGCGGCGTAAGCAAATAATTTGCTGAGATATAGATAGGTCATCGATAGGAATAAATAATGTGGGCATCTTGTAGCTTTTGATCTTAGCTCCATTACGTTTAATGGAGGTATAAGGGGCTCTATCAATATGGAGCGCCACTGACCTCAATTAGAAGCGGATCTATGTTATCGATTACAGCATCTTCCTATCATTTCTTTTATGCACAACTATTAACTATATTGTTATTTGATGCAATTAGTTTTTGTTTTGATTATATATCTGTGTAGATTTAGTCATTCCGCTTGGTAATTCTAAGCCATCTTTATTATTTTTGGTCGCGCTAAAAATAGTAACGAGCGAAGAGGCAGCTAATGTTTTAAAATAAATGATGACAGGAGGCGGACAGGGCGCGGGAGGTAACTATTTTAAGCCGGCCAAAAGGAATGGCAATGGTCGTAATATTTATGATTCTTAAAATCAGTTCCTCGTAAAATACTTAGAAAACGTTCTCAGAATGTATTTCGGCAAATAACTTGTAACACAGGTTCTCAAACTGAAGGTTTACACCTTAGTAATGAAATGTCGAAGGCTTTAATTGAATTTCAGTCCTTTGTAGATTTTGATATAAATCCTACTTTATAGGTTATTTATAAATCATTAAATTTAAAGTTATAATTTTAAATTATATTTTAATATGTATAAATTATAGAATACTAGGTAATCTTCATTAACCTCTGGACAAGGCACGAATGGGGTTTTGGTATTTTTCAAAAGAAGACATTATGTTATTAAATGTAATAATTACGTGTATATAAGTGTAGGTACCATACCATACTATACCAGCCCTGTATTATATACTGCCCACTGCTGAGCACGGGCCTCCTCTACAACTGAGAGGGTTAAGGCCTTAGTCCACCACGCTGGCCTAGTGCGGGATTGCAGACTTCGAAATTCAGAGAATTTCTCAGGTATGCAGGTTTCCTTACGATTTTTTCCATCACCGTTAAAGCAAGCGATAATTCACACATAATTTTTTAGAAAAGTCAGAGGTGTGTGCTGGAGGTCGCAATACCGGACCACTTTTTCAATACCGGTATTTCCGTACTGACCTCAGGTGAATCCCGGTATACCGGTATTTTCGGTATTTCCGGGATTTGAAGAAATTGTAGGTACTATACATTTAAATTGGTAATTAAATAGGGACAAGCTTGTTTAAAACGTATCCAGGAAAGAACGCATGGTTAGACTGGTTCTCGGTAACCCTTGCCGAGGTTTATACGCTGAAGTTGTGCAGTCCATAGCCTTATACGGTTGTCCCGTCTGGGCCGAGTCCCTAACTGCTTGATGCGACGCTATTTTGCGTAAGACGCAGCGTTTGGTAGCGCAGCGACTCATCAGTGATTATCGCACAGTCTCCCACGAGGCGGTCAGTCTCTGCCATGAGAAATGGATGCAATCTCGTTAGTATTCTTCTGGCGCGAAGAAGCATCCCGTCTCGGGCGGAGACTGGCCCCAAGGGAGGTTACAGCCCAATTGATCTCCATCGGCAGTGCCTGCGTGGAGGAGTGGCATACCAGGCTGGATAGTACGAGTGCATGCTTAAGGACCGTCGCAACCGGCGAAAGTGCGAGTTGCAATCTGTCTTCTTAAACTGGCTTGACGGGTGCCACGGTACACTGACATTCCGTCTGACACAGATGCTGACGGGCCACGGCGGCTCGATCCTGTGGTGGGTCAGAAAGGAAGTGTCCGCCGTATGCTATCATTGTGGTAATGGTCGCGAGGTCCAATACACTTTCGAGGAGTGCCCAGCATGGGATCTACAACGCAGCGCTCTTAGAACAAATGCTGCCAGGCGTGGTGTTTGCCATGGTCGGCCGCTGGAAGTCATGCCGAGCGATAGCATCCTTCTTTTTTTCTTTTCGCGATGAAAGTGACTTATTATTACCACTCAGCTTTCAAGGGGGGCGAATGAGCGGTTATGTTGGGTTCGCCGGGCCTTAAGACCCGACGTTGAGCCGCCCGGAGAGATGGAACCATCAGGCGCCCTAACCTATGTACAGCGCACGGCATACCAAACAAAACTCCGTGGTGGCCATCTTCGGCGCATTAGGGAAGGCTGCGGGCTTCCTCTGACGGAAGTGTCTAAGTTGTCATCCGCATCCGCCCCTACGCGGTGCTGCCTAGTGCGGCCCGTCTCCTGTTGTGGAGGGGGGTGCCCCGTGCACCGAAGGACGCCCTCGGCATCAAGGACAGCGTGGGGCCTACGTGCCAAGCTGCCGTCCATCACAGGGATCGCAACAATGTGCTAAAAACACAAAACTAAAGACTGACAGCCTCTTGCCGCCCGTCTGCGACCCCCGGTGGCCCCTATTAGTTGCTTTTTACGATAGGCAGGGGATACCGTAGTGGAATTCTTCAAATGCCCCCAACCCACAATCCAATCTCTGCGAGTCGTTATCTCGCGGAAGGAAGCGATGTGCACAGCTTGGCGTGCTAAGCATAGCAGTTTCTATGTGGCGTCTCTCATACATTGTCAAAGTAATTGGCACGGCAAGACAACGCGACGTCCAGCTCCGCTCCCTGTGTGGTGAAGCATTTAGAAAAGGCTATGATAGGATGATAAGGGGTGAACTGTGGTCAGCGTAACTCATTTTTGAGATGACCAGTAATTTGAATCGAAGACTGGATGAAGGCCGAGAAAATGAACCAAAATTAAGGTGTTTAAAAGGGACCAAAATATGACAGAGTGCAATGTCATGATAGGTTACAGTGAGTAACAGATTTTGTATATGTGGTATGTATTTTCATTACGATTTATGGTATAATATGAAAGTGACATTGATTGCCAAGTGAGTGCACGTTAATGGGGCATTACACACTTTTATAAAGGTGTTCAAAAATGTACTAGTGACGGGTAGATTTATGGTCGATTCTAGTATGTGGGAGAAGGAGCATAAAAGTTAAAGCACTGCAAATAAGAGCGTTAAGAAGCATGTGTGGGTGATGGAGTGCGGAATAGGTACTGTAGTGATGGATCTGTATGCAGTCAAAGGGGATGTAGTGAGTAAAATAAAAAACAAGTGTGTTGTCGCGGTTTGGCAATTTGGAGAGAATGGATGATGGCAGGCTGACGAATTAGATAGTACCTATATAAGGCGAGTATGGATAGTACCCTAAAGTGGCAAGAATACATGAGGAGATTCATAAATATAGACGAAAACAAAGAAGTGTGTCAGAATCGTGCAAAGTAGCAATCCTTAGTCTTTGCCTAATGCATTCAGAGGCAATATTATGTATGAATACATGTATTCATAATTTAATTTAACAAATTCCGAAAATACCGAAAATCCCGGTTGTTGTAAAATCAATACCGGTATTTATAAGTCCTTTTTTTGGTCCGGTATCCCGGTATTTTCGGGATCCGGGATCCCGGTTTGCGACCCCTAGTGTGTGCCCTTGGGTTTTGAACCTGCGGACATTCGCCTCGGCAGACCGTTCCACTCTCAACTATAGCGGCGTCGCTATAGCGGCGATAGCCTAGTACCTATAAAGTTGGTAGTATATAAGAGTATGTATACATACATTGGTGTATTGGGTTTTTTAATACATCAATGTATACATAATATGAATTTACATCCATAAGTCACACATAGTCCTAACATCACGTGATATATTTTGAACATAAACGTTGAAATATGTCAGGATTATAAGCTTCGCTGTTTATGCAGATTTATCGGTGATTTGTAAAGATCATTGAAACCGGCGTGTATGTTGCGGTGATAGGTAACCGAGATTATCGTCGTGCAGCACATAAATTGCACACGCGTTAGTTACGACCTGACCCACTCACGGAGAAAATTCTCAATTTAAACCACGTGTAGCTTACGATTCTCGATATATTGATACAATTAACTCAAAGGCATAGGCAGAGGTACAACTAGTGCGCCCATTTTCTCCATTTGTATTTTGTTATCGGCGAGCATATGCGAGCATGCCATATCGGACATAAATTTTAGACTCCGGGCTGATAATGAGACGAAAATACAATATGACTGCCCGACCAAGTATTCAAACTAGAGTTCCAGGGTGAATGTCGTATGGCGCATGCAATACAATTGCGCCACTAATCTAATTCAGTTATAATTTTACAGTGTGTGTAACTTACTAAGAGCATATAAAGTCAAAATTACAGTTCTGACTACTAAATACCATAAAAGAAAACAAAATTAGTTTATTATATGTTTTCAAGAATGTTAATGCGTATTTTAGAGCGGATATAAAATTATCATAACATACGTACAGCTGTAGTCCTAATAGTTCCTGAGTAAAATAACTGACATTCGAACGTTAGGCCGAACAAAAAGAAAATATAAAGGTTCCTTGCTTTGCTACAGTACACTATAAAGGCTTTCGCAAAGTTTTGGACATACAATGTTATCTTCCCCGTTCATGACAGGGCGCTCAACTGTAGATAAAATATTGTTTTATGGATACGTAGCTTCCGAAATCGGATCTCAACCTAAACAAGAATAAAAACACTGACGCGGGAAATAGTAAACATATTGGCACTTTTTTGTCGTTGATAAATGATTCGGCTCGAAGATACTGAACAAATTTTCATTAACCAACAAATATAAGCGACACAGCGAGAGTCATCGCGTATTTATTAAACTGTCGAGGGTGCATGAGGCCGGAAGTCGACTGCAGTGCAGTCGGTGCCTTGGCAGGATTTATGGGCTGGCCTGGAGGCCGGGGACACAGAGTGATCGCGTCGACTGCCTCGATCCCCAATAAATAACTGTACCCAACTTTCGCAATGCAAGCGACACACAGCTAGTTTTTTGCGGACTTGCCACATGCACTGACATTCAGTTGAGTTGGCAGCTAACAGAATTTACTGTATTCTGAATCGTGTCTGAGACTAGAAAATGTTTAATGGCGTGTGTGTATAGTGTATTTATAGCTTGACGTTGCCGTTTTATTTACTTATGTAACGTGTACAAAAGTTGCTACGCGTTAGTTTCGCGTTGACATATTTGTTGTACTAGTTCAATGCTTATAATGTATGTTAGCTATAATATTTCATTACCCATAGTCGGTTTTTTAGCTTGTGCACCATGACAAGACTGTTTTACAGTTTACACGTAGATTGATAGGGACCAGAATTACCTAGAAAGATAACTACATAATCGCATCCGAAGTTTCTATTGTAAGTTTAAGTGGACTAAGAGACACGAGTCGGGTGAGACAATTTAATCCTGTCGGCTTCATGTTGCCTCGGATCCTGGGACAGTTTTTTAAACGTTTAGTTTCTTTGTCATCTATTTTGCACAAGTCTAATTCATTTTTAAAAACTTTTAACTTCATTACGGACGGTTGATTAAAACTATTTTACGACGTAGTTATAGCGCATTTTACGTCTCGGTATAAAATGAGGCAGCTTTCTTCATTCACAATAAAAATTGTATTAACTTCCCCTATTTTCTGCCGGTATAAGGAGACGAGGCACATTTGTTTTCTAAACATAGGCGTTGATAAAAATTAAAAACTCCGTTGACTATTCATTATATAATTTTAGTCTGTTACTGTTTAAAAAAGTAAAGTATGTCGTGGTTATTTTAATAGAATAAGATGCAGAAAAAATATTAATTGGGTGCGGTTTTATTTTGCCAATATTGACAACATTTAATTCTTGTTTGAGCAACATGAATTTTAATAACTTTAGTGCGTCATAAATCTCTTAAGTAGGTAATTACCGCGTAGAAAATAATTTGTCACGCTACTAATGCAAAGGTTTATATTTAAATGTAACCTATTATGATGCAAAACTGAAGGTCAATTTCATCACATGTTGATAAAGTCCCTGATAGCCTATTTGGAACTTATCTGCCATATAAACTACTAGTTATGGTTTCACAGGTCTCGAATAGAAATATCTGGCAGAAAGCACTGGTAATGTGTCAGATTTATATGTTAGACAGCGTTATATGTAATTTAGTAGCCGGGTTTATTATACCGCGGTGGGTGCCATTTCGCATTAATTGCAAATTAGCCAAGTTGTGAACGACTTACCTACTACATAATCACTTTGTCCGATTCTGTCATCAAATCGGCGCGGCGGCCGTATCTTTTCATTAAATTAATGACAGGTTCAGAATCACCAAATTATTAATGTAATATTTCTGTGTGCAATATTGAACTTACAGGGAATATTATATTGTCTATAAACATTAAAATTGTAATAGGTATGTATATTGTTTTCATACATCATAAGAAATGGACTGCCTCGGTGGCGTAGTTGTATTACGGTACGACTGCAAGGCTGAGGTCTCGGGTTCGATCCCCGGGTCGGGCAAAGTGATATTGGATTTTTCTATTCAGTATCAGCCCGGAGTCTGGAATTTGTGCCCGGTATGGCGATAGGCTCGCCCCCTATCACATCATGGGACGGAATACGCTTGGCGAAAAGTGGGTGCACTAGTTGCGCCTCTGCCTACCCCTTCGGGGATAAAAGGCGTGAGCATGCGTAAGAAATGGAAAAGCCTTTACAGGATGGAAATGTTTGTAAATTTATAATGGTAAAATTATTTATCCAAATAATTGAAGTAAGTTGTCGGTTATAATAAGATCTTAAGAAAAATAACCCACCAGGAAACTCTACAAAGGTGGGCGTAAGGAGCCCATTGGAATTAAATTTAGATTGAAACTATAAGTGTTTGTTTTATAAAGTATAGCTTTTGCCCGCGGCTTCGCCTGCGTGAAATAATGCCAGTATAAAAATTTGCCTATAGGACTCAAGAGTAAAAAGAAGTAAAGAGGCCTAACCCCTCTCAATAGCCCCCCGAGGCAATTCTTGTGCTTTGGGTCTTCACACCCAATGCACGCCCATGCGCGGGGGAACATTAGTCGCGGGCCGAGGCACACAGTCAGTGTGTATACCTCTTGGTTGTATAACACATTGAGGCCTAAAAGGGCCCGCGAACATTTCCTGGCACCCTTTTCCTTTCCACCCATCCTGAGAACCTTTCTCCATCCCCCACCTTTCCTTCCATCATCCTTTTCCACTTCCTTCCCAGGCCCCTGCAGTCGTCAAGCCGGGGGACTCCAGTATCCCATTCGCAGGTTTCCCCCGGTGTTGACTGCAGGAGATCGCCTACCGAAAAAAAAAAAAACCCCTCTCAATACCCCCCCGAGGCAATGCTTGTGCACTGGGTCTTCACACCCAATGCACGCCCATGCGTGGGGGACATTGGTCGCGGGCCGAGGCACACAGTTCAGTATGTATACCTCTTGGTTGAAAAACACATTGAGGCCTAAAAGAGCCCGCGAACATTTCCTGGCACCCTCTCTTTCCGCCCATCCTGGGAACCTTCCTCCCTTTCCCCCACCTTCCCTTCCATATTCTTCCTCCACTCCCCACCCAGGCCCCTGCAGTCGTTAAGCCGGGGGACTCCAGTATCCCATTCGCCGGTTTCTCCCGGTGTTGACAGCAGGATCGCCTACCTAAAAATAAAAAAAAACCCCTCTCAATAGTAGAGGAGGCCCGTGCTCAGCAGTGGGCAGTATACAATACAGGGCTGAATGCAATGCAATGCACTCAAGAGTAATGTAGCTCCAATTCCGTGCTTACGTGCTCCAAAATAGCAGTGAAATAATTTTCATAATCGGTTCAGTAGTTCCAGAGATTACGCCTACAAACCTTCAAACCTTCAAACTCACAAACTTTTCCTCTTTATAATATTAGTATAGATATATAATTTACGTAGATAATTATCTAAAATATCGGTGGCTACTTATTTTAAAAAAAGCGATGAACTGTTTTTACCCAATACCTAATCTTATTATTTAATACATGTTATTATTAAAAGTTTGCTGCTAATTGTTATGATTTTTTTTACATAACATTGACTCCTGGGTTTCGTCAAAATCTCATTAGCTTATTAATATTATAAGTGCGAATATTTGTGATTATTTTTCCGAGCCAAATATCGACCAATAGAATTGCACCATTCGACGTCACGTGGTACAACCTACATGGTATTATACTGACAATTTTTTTTTAATATTTTCTCTGGTCGTTACTATATATTATGAAATTCTTATTTGTTGACTGTTCATTTCATCTCATGGTGCAATTCTATTGGCCGACATTTGGGACGGAAAAATAATCCCCCGAATACCACACGAGCTTCAAAATTATCTGGCATTTCCCTCAAGGTTCCCTGCAAACAAATGAAGTCGTCAAGTTTTTCAGGAAAAATCACTCGCGCTTCGCGCTCGTGATTTTTTAACCTGAAAACTCCTTCATTTGTTTGCAACGAACCTATCGGAAAATACCCGATAATTTTGAAGCTCTTGTGGTATTATATGTGATTATTTTTCCGAGCCAAATATCGACCAATAGAATTGCACCATTCGACGTCACGTGGTACAACCTACATGGTATTATACTGACAATTTTTTTTGAATATTTTCTCTGGTCGTTACTATATAATAAGAAACAATTTTTTTTGAATATTTTCTCTGGTCGTTACTATATATTATGAAATTCTTATTTGTTGACTGTTCATTTCATCTCATGGTGCAATTCTATTGGCCGACATTTGGGACGGAAAAATAATCCCCCGAATACCACACGAGCTTCAAAATTATCTGGCATTTCCCTCAAGGTTCCCTGCAAACAAATGAAGTCGTCAAGTTTTTCAGGAAAAATCACTCGCGCTTCGCGCTCGTGATTTTTTAACCTGAAAACTCCTTCATTTGTTTGCAACGAACCTATCGGAAAATACCCGATAATTTTGAAGCTCTTGTGGTATTATATGTGAAAATATTTGGATGTTTCCATGTTTGAATTGATATTTTATAGAAGCTAACGCAGAGACCGCTTAACGGATTTGGGTGAAATTTTACACATGGATTTATAATCCTGGATTAATAACATATAGGGTACTTTTTACCGGTAATTTGCTGCCGGAGTTAATGATAGATTTAAACAGATGGCGGTAGTGTCCTTCATATGGCGCTATTGATAGCTAGAGTGACAAAAGGACTTTTACAGCGAGAAAGCCATTTCACGCGGAAGAAGACGCAAGCAAAACCTAGTTATGTATTTATAACCTCAAACTAAAGCACGGTAAATAGTGAGGGGTGATAGTTATCAAATATACTTATGGTACAAACAAATGAATATTGTCGGTCGTCTCAGGTGCATTAGGGCGGCGCGCAGGGTTAGCCTTGAGGGAATCTGATTAATTAGGCCTTCGCTCAACCCTTTGAATTATTTCGACCTTCTACAAACGCGCCAAAGCTTCTTAAGATTGTGTTTCATGGACGCTAAGATTTTCCTGGTAAATATGCCCCTTAAGTTTATTGATGTAATTAATTAGCGGACCGGGAATAAAACCGCTCTCAAGTACCTATTTTCCACTAGTTATGAAAGGCAGTATTTTGTGATATTATGCCAGGATGCTTCTGCTATAAAGACATAAAAAGATGCACCAATATTATTTAGAGTTTTGAAAAGTTTTTTATTAATGTCGTTAGGTAATGTTGAATGTTTAAAAATAACTTCTTTCGTTTTAACTTTAACCATGATGTGGGCGAGCCAATATGGCTATAGGCCTATCGCCATATTGGCTATATTCCTATCACATCATGGGACGGAATAAACACAGCAAGAAGTGGGTGCCCTGTTTGCACATCTGGCTATACACCTTTGGAAACAAAGGGGTGATGTGTTTGTATTTTTTTTACTTCGTTCGCTATTGTATCTTTTTTACATACATACATAAAATCACGCCTCTATCCCATAGGGGTAGGCAGAGACTAGGGATTGCCCCTTTGCTCGATTCTGGTACACTACTGTCGCTTCCTCTTCCTTCATCAATCTTTTCATGCACTCCCGCGGTGCGGTCGACCCCTGCCGGCCGTTCCATCCACACTCGCTTTATATATCCTCTTTGTCAGTCTCCTATCATCCATCTTTTCCAAATGCCCAAACCACCTTAGCTTACCCTTCTCGATTTTGGTCACTACATCCTCTGTCACTCCACACATGTCCATCACCATAGTATTCCGCACTCTATCACACACAGGCACCCCACACATGCTTCTTAACGCTCTCATTTCCACTATCTTTTTTCATAACAATAATGTAATCGCTTTGAATTTACCGTTTGACAAGATTTATGATTTGACGGTTTTTACCCATTAGAAAAGTGTCAATGTATAGTCAGCAGCATAAGTAGATAAACAAATTCAAAATTTCAAATTGCTTACATACTTTTGTGTTCTTACTAATCTACTTTTCTCTTCACAAAAATAAAATTAAAGGTATTTACTTTACTTCAAACGAAAAAAAAATATTTCAGCTTAACTTAATGTGTATATAGGCGATTGGAAATTTTGATTTTGTACAGATATTTATGCTGCTGACTATACATGAACTTTTTATTTAATATTGGTTAATATTCCGTTTTCATAAAGCGTTTGATAAAGCTTCGTGCACATGAAATGTGGTTATAAAACAGGCCGGAACCAATACAGTTCACCCTTTCACCGGCAATGGCGGCTTGCTTCCTGATACCCACTAAAATTTCAACCTTTATGAACTTTAAAGAGCAATGGTCGCTTTGAACTCTTGTGCAGTAACAACCATCATTCTGCTGTTGACGGCTAGGTTTGACGCCTCTTAATTCTTACGTCGTTAAAATTATACGCGTCGTGGAACAATTAAAAGCCCGGGGCAAAATTCCTCGAAGATTTTTTATTACATCGAGAGGTGGAAGGCTATTTGTTTTGCGATTTTAAAATAATAATATTATTTTATTTATTTTGGGTTATTCGGGGAGCTTACGGCTAATTTTACAACATAAGTTAAAACTTAAATAACTATGTGCCAATTACAAGCTTCCACAGGTAGAAAAAAAAGAAACAATAAAATCTACACCTACGACAATAAATTTAAGTTAAAGTTATATAATCCAGTTTTGATTTTATTATGTTAACTGCTTCGGTGGCGTAGTGTTATTGCATGCGCGGTACGCCATCGCTCCGAGATCCCGGGTTCGAATTCCGGGTCGGGCGAAGCAATACAGATTTTCTGCTCACTATCAGCCCGGAGTTTGTGCCCGATATGGCGATAGAATCGCTCATAATCCCACCGTGGGACGGAACAATCGAGCGAATCTTGGGTACACTGGATGCATCTCTGCCTAATTCTTCGGGGATACAGGCGTTATGTGCGTGGTGTGTGATATTTTAAGTGTATGCCGCAAAAAAATCGCTTATGCCAATTAGATTTTCACTATCAGGGTTGACTTGTTGAAATTCCATTATGATCATTTTTATAGACTAAAAGCATGTGGATTTTGATATATACCTAGATAGAGTGACGTGCTGCAATGAAACTAAAACAAACAGGCCAACTTTTCTTAAGCTAGTATGCGTGACAGCTGTGTCATACGCTATCGCTGCATCATTTTGCGTATCCTTGTGTACTCGCATAATGATATCAGTTATTACATGGTTTCTATTAAAACTGGGAGAAAATTATATCCATGGAAGACAACCAAAAATTAATTCACTCGAACTCATTTAGTGGGGAACAGTTCACCTCTATTTTTCGACGCGTTTGAAACGTTCAGTGTCTATCTAGGTATATAATTAATCAAAGGATGTGCGTATGTTTTATAATAAAATATATCGCACCAACTGAAAACGTCTTCAAAATTTTCCGTTGAACATTATATTTTTGTCCTTCAGTATCATAACAGAGAATAAAATTAACATCCATTTAAGATATAATATTAAGATTAACAAAACGCTAAGTAACTTTGAATGAAGTCTTTATTACAAAATTTGTGGACTTAATGCGTGTATTCTGAACATAGAAGTTAAATTTAATTCTGATAACAATCGGTGAATAAATAATAAAAGTAATTTGTGAACAAGTAAATACCATTTAAGTATAATACATGTAACGACTTAAATGGAAATGTTTTTTTATCATGATTCGTTTAGCGACGTTTTTCATGGCCCAATGGAATCGGCGAAAAATTCTTGTCAGTTGATTTGCCTAATATAAAAGCGAGGAATTGGTATCCATATAAAAAACCTTAGTTCATTATCGTCAGTTGGTTTCGCTCTCAATCCGACTCGTTACGGAGACATCGATTTCATGAATAATGTACTACGAATAATGGAAGTACCGCGAAATATCTACCTGCATGTTTTAATGCTACGAAATTCTTCTTTGATATCCTCCACTTCCTTTCTCGGATGAAGTTTGATTTGAATATTTGAGGTTAAGCGATGCCGCCGCCCGATCGCTCTTGTTTATCGTACTTTATAAAATTCAAATATGCTATTTTCAGCAAAGCAGGTAAATTTTAATTGTTTTAAAGGTTGTGGTTGATAATTTAATTTGAGATTTGTGTTTCATTTATTTTGACTGCACCGTTGGCGTAGTTGTTTTACTGTATCACTGCAATGCTGAAGTCTCGGGTTCGATCTCCGGGTCGGGGAAACTGATATTGGGATTTTCTATTCAGTATCAGGTCGGAGTTTGGTATTTGTGCCCGAAATGGAGATAGGCTCGCCCCCTATTATATCATTGGACGGAATAAGCACGGCAAAAAGTGGGTACACTAGTTGCGCCACTGCCTACACCTTCGGGGATAAAAAGCGTGAGTGTGTGTGTGTGTGGGTTTGTTACATTTTATTTTTAAAGACGCCTGTCCATATAAAAGTTTGAGGACATATTACTTTAAGTGCAATAATTTAGAATCTCTGGGATTTTGCAATACCATTTAACGTCGCTATGAAGAAGCAGTAAATATTATCTAGCTTCGTCCCACAAAGTGATAAAGTATGGACGAAGTAAAATATCCTCCATGCATAGTCTTCTAATTCAGACACTTTTATCCATAAACGACTTCCAAACTTAGCTTCATTCAACAATTAGCGAAGATTGAAATGAAATGAAATGAAATGAAATAATTTATTCGAACCCATAAAATGTTATACATTATTTAGATTCCGTCAATATTAACTCTACCACCAGTTCGGAAAGCAGTTCTCACTAGAGAAGAACTTTTCTGTTTGTCTGTTCTGTTTCTTAAAGTACCTATACCTGAATTAACTATAAAGAAATACAAAACCAATCTTCGTACTTAAACATACGGAGTGAAGAGTTTGCTAACGATATCAAACCCTATACAAGGATTTGGATGTAAGCTCGAAATAAAATGTATGAAATAAGTATGGGCCATAACACATAAACACAGGGTTAAAACGGACCGTGGTAGGACATCTACAGCCTTGCCCTGGGGAGGTCGCAAGTCGTTTGTTTCAATAAGACAAGCTTACCTGTCAACTGGCGCGACCCTTTTCCTGGTGACGTGTCGGAGTGAGTTATGAGCCTTATTTATATTAATTAACGGTCGAAAATATGTTGCACATTATAAGACTACGGTATTTAATATTCAATTACCACATTGTATATTTGTCAATTTCGTCTGCGAGGTCTATCTGAGCCAGAAAAGTTTGAAATCGATCTTAAAATGACGACAAATTTTCTGATACCCGATTTTATTCATACAAAGTCTTTATTCTGCTCCCAATTATAATCTGTCCGCCCGTGAAATCTACACGAAAATCCGTTCAGTAGTTTTGGAGATGTGTACTAACAATCAAATAGAAAAGGATTCTAAAAAATGATTTATGTTATATTATTCTTCTTCATCATCATGATCATATTTAGCTTCATGAAGTCGACTGCAGGAAATAGTAAAAAGCGGCGTGGATTTATCGTGTACAAACGCAATGGTTCTGCTGTTTTATTATAATAATATATAGGATTGATCATTGAAGTGATTTGACTGTAATCTAATACAATTTCAGTATGTGCTCGTTGTGTCTGCTTCAATTATGGATTGAGGAATATTTAATTAATTTTGTAGAGTGTATTTGCCTTTGGAACTATTTTGTGGCTTCTTTGGATATGTGGAAAGATGTTAACTAGGCGCTTGACTGATTGTAGATCAACGTAATTGGATTTTATTTTAAAGTTATTGTAGTCTGCTTAACATTATCAATAATATTTTGTTCCATTCCACCCAAGCAAAACACTTATAATTTGTTTGCCGTTACAGTGACAAGATTTACATATTAGTTTCCAGCAGTTAATTATTGTACAACACTTTTAAGTTTAAAACGCAGATAATTACTTCGGAGTTAGATAGACATGTAAAGAAGGAAAGGGGTCAACAAAATTTGTTTGCGAAGCAATTTCTCGATCAATGTCCTCACCTCCATAAAAAGTAGCGTAAACACTGGAGCTGTAATCGATTTAATGAAAGGGGAATCGAAGAGTTCCGTAGGTTTGACTCTCGAAATTTACGAGCAGTACCTTTAGCGTTTAATTGGAAATTCGTACCGTAATAAAATGAATTGATGGTTGATACATAAAACAGTTTTAAAGACGTATCGGGCTAATTATGAATTAAAACCATTAATCTTTTTATATACAACGTTATGGCTGCAAAATGCAAAATGCTCAGATAAAATAAAAGGCTTTTAAGTTTAAAACGGGCCTGTAATTAAATTTCTACAATATTGTTTTCTTCATAATGTTCGTGCCAACGAAACAAAACAAAACAAAATACCTACTACGGGATTTCAAAAAAATCTGTCCGTGCATAATACGTAGCAATTTTAATTTTATGGAATGAGATGAGCATTCACCACAAAGAGCCGGATAATAAAATAAAGGTTTTCCTTCACGCATAAATCTTTGTAACTGACTAGAATAGGGAAAGAAAATGGTTGATTCTTTAACTTTGTGACAGTTTAATAAGATAATAAAAATAAGTCTAACAATGGAATTTTTCACCTTTAATAAAGTTTACCGCTTGAATACGATCTATATTTTAGTATGAATGTCATCATTTCTGTACATTTCGTTTCATTCGCTTTGTGTACTGCACACACCGTTCCATTCACGCACTAATTAGTAGCCTGTTTAATAATCAAATGCAGGCAATAAAATGTTAATTTAGCTTATAATTGTGAGTAGTAAAATGTTGAAGCGCGCGTTGGCGGCGGTGCGCAACGTTGGCTGGCTGGGCAGCCGGGCGGCCGAGTGGGCGGGCGAGTGGAGTGGCCAGTGGCTGGTCCGGCGCGATAGGTCACTTTAATCGGATTCTTTATTCATGAGACCACTGCACTGCCACAGCTCACCTCCAAAATTACTACACTCCATTTATTAACTGAAACTTAACAGTAAATAATACTGACGTGCTGATATTATTTCACTTTTATAAAATAAATGTCGAATTTATTATTCAACAATACAGTGAAGCGTACGTATTGGTGGCGGCAATTGGGTTAAAAGCAATATTGTTGATAAAACTGACATATTCGGTTCGTGGTCGAATCGAAAATTGCACAGTAGGCCGAATAATTTGCGTTTAAGAACATTTCAAAAGTTAATTTCAATTTGTAGTTTAGAAAATTTTATCGCAAACTTCACGACTTAAGTTTTGGGTTAATATACATAATCCAAAACGAATAGCGTACTACGTCTTAGAATTAGAATTAAAATAAACATAACATGAATTTGTATAACTGTGTGGCATAAGACAGATTACTCCGTAAAAACGGCGTTTTTTCAGATCTTTACCTGCGGCTTCATCACCTACCGAAACAAAAGTACTTACTGTAAAATTATTCAAAATATCTTGAGACATTACTCAACAATTTTTTTATTTTAATATCGGAAGCCGAACTTTCCATTTCTTGCCATCTTCGTATTGATCGAGAATCTAACCACTTTCTCGGAACTCCAAACTACAAATGGCAAAGTAAACGAATGGATAAATACAAAGTTAACTTTCATTTCGTGATGTCCTTTTATAAGTATTTATGTCTCTTCACTCACTGCCAAAATAGTTTTCATCTCTATCTATCTATACATATAGTAAAGCAGTAGCACCAGTGTGTCTTTACATTTAAAGAAATGTGATAAAAAAGAAAGGGGATGTCTAAAGGAGAGTAATGGAAAACAAATCAGCGATTTTTTAAAATCTTTTCTGTCTGTCTCTTTTCTGTTTGTTTGTTATTGCACATCTCTGATACTACTGAACGGATTTCGATGAAATTTGTTATGGAAATGGTGTGAGACCCTTGAAATGACATAGGCTACTTTTTATTCCGGGAAATTTTTTTCACACGGGCGGAGCCGCGAACAGAAGTTAGTATTAAATAAATGTTTCGAAACTATCGGTTGAAGACAGCGTGTAGTCGTATCCCCCTATGTGTATCATTTTACTTGATTTAACAAGCGGCATTTTGGGTGAAATATTGCACGTTCTAAAGGGCAAATTAATAGTCCATAGGGTCGGATAATTTACGTCGTATAATCCTTTTAGGGTCCAGCTTTCGATTATGTAGGTTGCTTCTGGTTTACATGTATGAACAAATTTTGATATACTGCAAAAGGTTTAATGAGCATCTTCGAGATACTTTGGTCTTTATTTGTGCATAAATACGATGTATATATCGTTCTGTCATTAATAGCACGTATTTACATAAAATTCTTTGAATAGCAGAGAAATGAAACAAATTATGTGCTATAAGTCAATATATTGCGTAAATATTTTTGGCCGAAAATGATAATCATTAAATATATCATTTGAAATCTACGAGTATCAATAGATTCTGTAGCTTAGTAATTTATGTTGTGGGATGGTGAATAGCTAGTGTTTCTGTCTAGTCCTTAATTTTCCAGTAATTTATAAAGCTTTCTTCGAAGGCAATTAAGAGATCAAATAAACCTTAATAGTGTAAGCGTTTTGAATATCAATAGTTCCACTTATATGTTTTATTTATATTTATAGTATGGTAATTGTGAATCCTATTAGCCTATTAGCCTTATGTCCACTATTTATAAAGTCTTTTCTAAAATACTGCTAAAACGCATTGCACAAGTGTTAGATGAAAACCAGCCTAAGGAACAGGCTGGATTCCGTAATGACTTCTCTTCAGTAGACCACATTTTAGTAGTAAACAAGTAGTCGAAAAATACAATGAATACAATAAGTCATATTATTTTGCGTTCATTGACTACAACAAAGCCTTTGACTCACTGAAACATGACCAAATATGGAAAGCATTAGAAACTCAAGGTGTACATTACAAATATATTAGACTAATAAGAAATATTTATATGAACTCTAAAGCAAAGATAAAAACAGAAAGCGAAGGGACAATGTTTGATATAAGAAGAGGGGTGAGACAGGGAGACCCCCTATCCCCCAAACTATTTTTGGCAACTTTAGAAATGGTATTCAGAAATTTAAACTGGGAAAACTATGGACTAAAAATAAATGGAGTATTTCTGAATCATCTCAGATTTGCAGATGACATTGTTTTACTAAGTGATAACCCATATGATCTTCAAACCATGATGGAACAACTGGACCTAGAAAGCCAAAAAGTAGGACTGTCTATGAATGAAAGAAAAACTAAAATAATGACTAACAGTCATCAACTCCCCATTGTAATGAATGGTAAAAATATAGAATACACAGAGGAATACACCTACCTTGGACAGATCATATCTCCAAATGACCAGAATAAAAAAGAAATAGAATGAAGAATATCAAACGCATGGAAAAGGTATTGGTCTTTAAAAGAAATAATGAAAAACCCAGACTTACATATAAAAGAAAAAGTTAAGGTATTCAACTCTTGTGTTTTACCCTGTCTGACATATGGCTGCCAAACATGGCCCTTGACAAACAAGAACGTCAAAAGACTAGAAATCTGCCAACATGATATGGAGAGAAGTTTGATAGGAATTTAAAGGAAACATAGAATCACATTACAATCAATTCGTAGAAAAACTAAAATAACAGATGTAACTTACCGCATAAAAGTGCTCAAATGGAACTGGACTGGACACATTATAAGATGTAAGAAAAGTAAATGGACAAAAGATGTCATGGAATGGTATCCCAGGGACGGAAAGAGGAAAAGGGGCAGGCAGATACAAAGATGGGCCGATGATATAAAAAAAGTTGTGGGGAATAGATGGATGAGATTGGCTCGAGATCGAGACTTGTGGAAGACTCTAGGGGAGGCCTATGCTGTTAAGCAAGACAGCCAGACAAACACCGATGCTGAGTAATTTAAGTTAAAATGTTAATTATGGTTGTAAATAAAGGCTTTATTATTATTATCCATTGTAAACAAGGGTTATTTTTACATTGCGTTAATAAATGAAACCACATACTCGTCTTCGCCTATGCTAACATTATGACAAAAATCATTCATGAAAAACGTATATTTTCACCAAAAACCTTAATTTTACTTTCCAGATTTTTTTATCATTTTGTAGTTTAGAGCGAATATGGCGTGTGCGTGAGTGTTTTTCAGGCTGAAATTGTAATGTTGCCGCTGCGACGAATCCTATTAGAGTAGTAGTAGAAGTGGCATTAGGTGTAAACTTGAAGTTACTTTTTATTGATATTTATTTTGTTCGAAACTTACACTTTTTATTTTAAACCTATGGTTAAAATAACTTAATGGAAAGTGTTATTTTCAAGGAGATAAGTATGTGGTTTAATTTATTAACGCAATACGAAAATTATCCTGTATTTTTAACTTGGTCATTTTCGTTTGAAAAAAAATGTTTGTGAGTTGAGACCAATTACGGCTAATTACTTATTAATCTACTAATATTATAAAGAGGAATGATTTGATTTTTTGTTTGCTTATAATAGATAAAGATCAAATACTACTGGACCGATTTAAAAAATTCTTTCACCAGTATAAAGCTACATAATCAGCTAGTAACATAGGCTACCCTTTGTCCCGGGCAAATATAAAGCGGGACTTTTATGCCGGAAAAACTTATTCACGCGGGCGGAGCCGCGAGCAAAAGCCAGTTACTATTTAATTAAGTAGGCACTTTTATTATCAGTGACTTATATGTATTTCAATAAAAAGAATAATTAATATATAATTAACTTTCGGCTAACTAAATTTCTTAATCTTTTATTATTTTAACAAATAAATGAATTTTAGTAATACATATAATCTGTACAGTAGTACACTTTTTGATATTTTTATGTCTTCTCTGTAACACTAACATACACGTTCCAATTTGATTGTTAGTGAAAGATTATTTTGGGACGCAGAAGTTCTCAAGCCATTTCATAAGCACTAATACTAATAGTTTAGGTAAGGTTTTCATTAATTATCCGAATTTACAAGATTCTCTAATTAGTTTGTACATGTAATTTGTACTCGTATCGCGTGTGGGACAGTACGAAACATCTTAACCTAATTCCAGTGTGGTTTTATCAATGGGGCGCGACACTCGAAATGTGCGAATGAATTGTATCTTCTAGTGTGTTCCATAAGTAATGTAAACTTATTTTACGCATACGCATGCTCACGCCTTTTATCCCCGAAGGGGTAGGCAGAGGCGCAACTAGTGCACCCACTTTTCGCCAAGCGTATTCCGTCCCATGATGTGATAGGGGGCGAGCCTATCGCCATATCGGGCACAAATTCCAGACTCCGGGCTGATACTGAATAGAAAAATCCAATATCACTTTGCCCGACCCGGGGATCGAACCCGAGACCTCAGCCTTGCAGTCGTACCGTAATACAACTACGCCACCGAGGTACTTATTTTAACGTACATTAATTAATTTATTAATACATCAGATCGGCTTTGGAAAATCAAATAAAACTTATAGACGATATTTTTTTGAGGGTGTTCTTTTTTTTTTATGGCATTGAATGACGAGACGAGCACGCCGCTCGCTTGATGGTAAGCGATACGACCACCCACAAACAGTAGCAACACCATCAAGCACCCTGAGTCACAAAGCACCGTGTGTCATTCCACCGCGCTCGTAATCCTGAGACACAAGATGTTAAGTCTCACTATGTCCTGTAGTTTCACTGGCTACAAAGTCCTTCAAACCGAAACACAACAATGCATGCACACTGCTGCTTGGCGGTAGAAATAGACATTGCGGTGGTACCCACCCAGACGGTCTCTTACATATGAGAGACCTACCAGCAGTAAGGTGCGTACAGGGTGTGTTAAGTTAATAGATTGTAGATACTTACGCAATAATTTCGTGGTTCAGAGGTCAGCGTAGCGTGTTCAAGGCGATGTCTCATGTGATCACCCGTTAAATTTTCACGCATTTATTTTGCTTTTTTAGGGTTCCGGACCTCAAAAGGAAATAAAAGCGTGTTAAAATAAACCCTTATAGGATCACTTTGTTGTCTGTCTGTCTGTCTGCCAAGAACCCTTTTCTCAGGAACGCGTAGAGATATCAAGTTGAAATTTATATAAAATACTCGGGTCTATGGTCTCTTTCAGTTGTGAAAAAATCAAACTTGAAATGAAATGAAATAATTTATTCGAACCCATAAAATGTTATACATTATTGAGATTCCGTCAATATTAACTCTACCACCAGTTCGGAAAGCAGTTCTCACTAGAGAAGAACGGGCAAGAAACTCTAGTGATGCTCTTTTCAAAATCAGTTCAAGGTATAATATACAATGCATTATGTGGAGAAAAAAAATACAATTCAGTATTTGTTAACTTTTGTTTAGAGCAGTTCATTTATATACTCGCAAAATAGGTAATAAAAATTTAAATTACAACACGAGTGCATAACTATCTCAGGAATCATGTAATATGTGATGTGTGATCTGAAATGTTCAAGATGTCGCTATTAATCTAAGCTCAAGCTATTATACCCCTAATACTTAGATATAGTAAGCGAAAAGGGCAGACCAGTCCACACAAGCAGCACTCGTTCACGAGTATGATGCACTTGTAAATCAACGCAATCAAAAAATATGACCTTTTATGTCGCATATGTTGCGATTACGTAATGGAATCAAAACCTATAGGGTACTTCCCATTGACCTAGAATCATGAAATTTGGCAATAAGCAAGGTCTTACAGCACATGTAAAGGAAAAAACTTGAAAACCGCAAAAATGTACTTCAATAACAAAAAAAGCGAATTTACAAATTTTATAAATTTTATTAATTTATTAATTAATTTTGGCGAACTATTGAACTTATATACTTACTTAGATACCTTACCAACAACTTTGTTCGGAATCCGCGGTACGCGAGTCCGACTCGCACTTGTACGGTTTTTATAGCCTATACATGTTGCGTTTTGGTATTTGCGGCTATTATGTTAGTGCGAAAAAAATGCGAATATTAATTTCGAATCACAAAACTTAAGAGCGCAAAATAGTTTGAAGAAGTCAACATCGCAAGATGCCTGTATTTTTTACAACGTAATGCACAACTTGCTTATTAACAATGATGCAATATTCCGTTGATAAGAATGAGAACAATAAGAAATTGAAATAAATAAGCAATAAGTTTAAAAAAGAGTAAGGAGGACGGAATATTCCCCGCCCAGCCAGCCAGCGAAGCAATGTTCATCGATGTTTCTAAATCCGTTTCGTTTTACTTTTGCCTTCACATTCATTCTTGTCCTCACATACATTTTTTCTTCTCGGTAGACTAGCTCCGTATTTTATTGAACGACCATTGGATACCTATTATAAAATGTGGACAGCGAATTTCTGTGTAAATTTTTTGCGCATCTTTTTCATTGCATAGTGTGGTGCTCATACAGATTGAGTTATTTATGAATAAGAGTAAGGGTCAGTTTCATTGGTTCCTGATAAAGTTGCAGATAACTATCTGACATATAACACTATCTACCAAATAAATCCGCACACTATTAGTGACTTTTTCTGCCAGATATTTTTATTTGTGACCTGTAAAACAAAAAGTTGTAGTTTATATGACGGATAAATTCCGAAAAGTCATCAGGTCTCCACTTTAACGGTGAAGCGCACTAGGCCAGCGTGGTGGACTAAGGCCAGACCCCTCTCAGTAGTAGAGGAAGCCCGTGCTCAGCAGTGGGCAGTATTTTATATAGGGCTGGTATAATTATTTTATTATTATTAGTCTATCAGGGACTTTATCAGCATGCGGTGAAATTGGCCCTAAGAATTGTATCCAATTACTTTTTAGGTTACTTTTATATCAAAGCCGAAATTCATTAGATAAGGAAATTGCCTAAAAAGAGATTTACTAAAAATACATTGCAAAAGCCCCGAAGTAATTTTAAAACATTGATATCTTTGCTTAATAAATAGTAATGTTCCTAAACAACAAACGGCTGACATTTTTTTGTTACTGCCTAATTCATCGACGTCGGCATCAATTAAAACGAAATTGATTGTTTGCGAACATTTTGTGGAGGCAACAGTAAATAGGAAGGCGACGGAGCCCTACCTTGCCATTGTCTTCACGGCACTCACTTTACGGGCTAATTGCTTCTCTTTCATACAGAAGCGAACAAGAAAATGTTGTTAGACTTCTGTGCATTGTTCCTTAATTGAACTTGTTCGTGGTGCAGCGCCCATAGACGTCACCAGACGGCGAGGAAAATTCCCTACCTACGCTAATTGGAATATAATGCATATTCGTTTTACGTGTGATATCGATGTTCAGTTTTGGTTGCATTTTTTGTAAAACTGCATGAATGTGGTTGCAGTTACTCTTATATAATAGAGCCGATGCTACTATTAGCAGTAATTTGAAAGGAATCTTCAGTCTATTTTAAATTTATTAGCGATGTGAAGAATTAATTACTATGATCCGTGTGTGGATAACGGAAAATCTATCGCGAAAGTCGAGAAAGCAACCAAAACAGACATGCAAAGTTGTAACAGGGTTTAATTTAAGTTGGTCGGTAAATCATGACATCGCTCAACAAACAATAGGTACAACTACAAAGATAACAAGGGTGGAAGGTGACTTACATTAGTTTTACCACTGTGTAACGTTTGTTCCTCTGACAGCGGTCATTAGGGCACAAAAGCGTGGTCTATCAGGTAGTTTCCTTAGCGCTGTTCCTTAACAAATTTGTGGAGTAATGTGGGAAGCGGTCGGACAATGGTAGCGCTTCCGAACGGAACTATGGAGGCCACTATTTACTTACGTTACCGGTTACAGCGCGGCGCGGCGGGCTAACTCAATTCAATTTTACTTAGAACAATGAACTATAGACCGACCTGTCATGATGGATTAATAGGGGCTTTATACTGTATAGAAATGATTTTTAAGCAATTGAATGACGATACAAGTGACTCCATGTCTACCTGAAAACAATAGCAAACTAGTACTCTGAACACATAATATACTGCCAAGTATATCATTAACAGTTCTTGTTGCGCTTGGAATTAATTTTAAGTATTTTTAACCAATAATATTGATTTATAATGTCCTTCGAGTTGGAATATGCTTATAGCATAGTTTCTATACAGAATAAATACTTCCAACCGGAAAACAACACTGTTTGCATACTAAGGGAATACTTACAACCAGAACACAACACTGCTTACAAACCTGCGGGAATACATAATTTAATCTTCTTTTTAAATGAAACCATTTTAATACATGTCCGAAAAGATTTTTTAGGTTTTGTCCCCCACGTAAAGAATAAAAAAAAAAACGCTGGATGCAGACCGTTTTTGACAGGTCCGTCTGGAAATCTTTAGGGGAGCCCTATAGTCAGCAGTGGACGTCGTGTCGCTGATGATGATGATGAAACAATCAAAGCGATACTAAAATTTCATACGCGATGACGCGCGCTACAAATCTTTGACCGGACTTTCGCGCGGTAGCAGGTCTATGATTATTCATGTGCACTTTTAAGTATTTAGTATGTAATTATAAGATTAAAACACAAGTGAAAGGTAGCCCACTTGGACTGTAAGCGATTAGCAAAATTATTGGGGCGCGTCATCGTCGATGACATTATCTATAACTCTACAACTTACCTTTGTATTTGTTGATGAAGAGTTCAGACGATAGGTATTGAAATTCATAGATGCAAGACCTAATATCATATGTGTCACGGTCACAAATATGAGTGTCGAGAAGAGCAGTAGTTTGAGAGAATTGTGAGCAAATTGTTGGCGTGCTATCAATTTAAGCTCAAAACTTTAAACCATGTAACAACAATGAAGAAGAATTTTTGTAGCTATATTTCTAAAATTACCAAATAAAGTCGTTATGTGCTCTACATTTTTTAACATTTACTTAAACTTGTAATTAAATATAACGAGTAGGTATAGGAGTAGGATTTATTTTCTCCTTACCTATTCCTTGTAGGTTATGCATTGATAATAAGATGTTATTAAAATAAAACAAATCATTTGTATCAGTAAGAAAATGTTTATTGTTTGTATAAAAGTGATACGATTACATTCCAACCGGACGTTATTGTAAATGTTTCTTAATGATAACAATACATCTGGAAACAAAAATAACATATAAATTAACAATTGGTCTGATAAAGTTGTTTTTACACAGCCGAATAGTCAACACTCAATGATAATTAAACGCATTAAAATATATGCTTTTAGGTACGAAATAATAAAAAAATTATATTTTCTCTTATTCATTTGTTCATAAATACTAGTAAGGTCAAACTCATGCGACATAACGGATCATCAAAGAATACAGTCTGACAGGGATCATAATGAATGTGGTTCAACTCAATTAATTTATAAGTAATATTTCTTTATAATAATAGGCATCATTAGATAAAATAGGTAAAATTCATATAAACCAGACTCATTGTGACCCTTTCTATAGCACATTTGAGATAGATTGTACAATAAGGAATTAACAAATTTCATATAAATGCTACCATAGTTATAGATATTCCATAAAATTATATTGTTTTACTATTTTATTTTATGTAAAATTGATCAAAATAGATGATTTAAAAGCAAATCACAAAGCCATATTAATCTAATGCAAATATTGTCAGACTGTACATCTAAGTTGCTATTGGGCTGTGTTATCTTTAAATAAACTAAGTATCACAGTTTCAGCTAAGCATCGTATTATTAAGATGCTGCAATATCTCATATTTCACCATATTTTATAAGTAATCAAAGAAATAATTTAACATATTGCGGCATTTTAAATTTGGCACAATCCAAAAAATATGTTCTCACAGTATTGACTAGTAAGGTTCGTTTATAGTTAACACGATAAACAGGCTACGAATTCAGATATTATTAAAGACAAATATAAAAAATCTCTTAAAAAAACATTTTTTTTGGATTGTATCACAAAAAGGTATAGTAGAAAAAAGACGAACGTTACTGTTCATTTATCCATAATCCACTATAAAGGCGATAAGCGTTTCATACTAAACGATAATTTAACACCTCCATCATAATACTACTGTATTATATATTGAAGTAAAATTGCACGACAGTATAAGACGCTTAGAAACTCGTGCAGTTTTGAAAGGTTCAGTTCTAGGTGTCAAATTATACGTAAGCATATAGTTAGCATACATTATATTAGTTATTTAGCATCACATCCATCCAAGATATATTATATAGCTGTTAGTAATTTTCATAACAAAGCATTCGAGCGTGGGTTGAGAATGTAACTTAATATTAGCATGAAATGCAGATCGGAAAATTATTGCAATGACAATTTAGAAATAACGAAGTGAAATGATGGTGATGAATAGTTCAATGTTGTATTGTATTAAAGTGCCAATTTTGTGCCTAAACAGATACACTCGATATTTAACTTTTAATAAATCTACGGTTTCTTTCAACGCATAATTTTGTCTACAAAGTTATACAAAAACAATCTATTGATCACGAATCACGATGGCATAAATTTTCCTATGAAGAAAGTGGTATCACAGCGTATTTTAAAGACGAACGGACGGTCGATTACCATCACTGCACTTGAGATAAATCCAGACCTGGGACTGATGCTAAAATCTGAAATAGTTTTTTATATTCATAAAGTTTGGTGCTAACATAGCGATATTAATTTCATTCATCGATAGGGCGGGCTAGAGAACAGTAATAGAAATGATAATATAAAAAAACGTTGCTTTTAAATTTAATTGAGTAATTAATAAAATTATCAATATTTTTTTGGTGTTTTGTTGATATTGGCTATTTTCCAATTATTTTATTTATTCATATTTTCTTTTAATTTAAGAGTATTTTTTTTTACCGGAACGGCATAGACTCCGCTTAACCTGATGGTAAGTGAAATAGAGTTCAGATAGAGTCCAATTATGCCGTTCTGTTTAAAACCGGATATACCCAGGCTGACCCCGGAACGCAACACTTACGTGCCCACACGCTGGTTTACACCTTGTGTACGGTGGTAGCTATCCGGGCGGATACACATATCCTCTACATTTATCCACCAGTAAATTTAGGTATTTTATTTTGTTATTATTTTTACGATAACCGATCTTTTGCTCTACCCATACGTGAAATTAATGTGCTATATTGGCGACCCTCTGCATGCACAGTTTGACAGGTACCAATTTCTAATATCTATGGACACATAAAATTTTTAAGTCCGTGTTTTCGTGTGCTACCCAACGATTAGTGCATGTTAACAGCTAGCGATAGCTTATTTAGGAATTAAAATTAAGATTAATACTTTTTATTTATGTAAGATAATTCCCAACAGTGACCCAAAAATAAGAATTCAGCCATAGACCAATATAGTTCGTTATATAGTGGTTACTATACAAATCATAATCTTTGCTCATATAGGTACCTAAGACCGGAGAACTCCACTGAACAAAGTGGTTTTCCCTTCCCTAAGGTAGAATACGAAGGGATGGTCGGCGTTGAATACAGGATTCTGGATAACGGCCGACAGATATGCTATGTTAAATTCTGGAATTATGAACATAGTTGTAATAAATTAGCTAATTATTGGCATTAAGAGAGTGCGATTACTACTAAGATTGTTTTTTTTCTGTATAAACAGACAAAATTGATAATTATTAGCTTAAAATTTAGGTCTTGGCTATATATGTTTCATTATTAACGCAGGAATTTCGACTTTATAGCTTTGTTCTTGCTACTTTATACGAGAGCATTGAGCCACAGGTATTAATACGTAGAGACCGTGAGACTGCTTCATAAAAAGAAGATAGTATTTAGTTTTTATAATGAATAAGGTGTTAATTATAATCGGCATTTTCTTATTTAATAATGTGCTTTTAACCGACTTCAAAAAAGGAGCTTATGCATTCGACTCGTACGTACGTATGTATGAATGTATGTATTATGTACCTATGTATGTATGTATGTCCGCGATATTCTCAAAAACTGCTGTTCCGATATGGATTGGGGTTTCGTTACTTAAATGTATGTTTTTAGGAAAGGTTTTTGTGTATAATAGTATATTAGGATTTGATGAAGATCTTCGGAGATTGACAATGGGACTCTTCAATAACTAAAAGCAAATGACCTGCGATTGCTGCGATCGTATATCTATGTATTACTAACATCATTCCATAACATACATATCTGTTTCACAAATCTCCAACCTGTTGCTCATATGTGGGCAAAACAAACCTTTAGGTTGGCTTGCACAGCAAATTAATAATATTATGTTTAGCGCCAAATATATTTAAAACCTCATTCTGTCACTGTCATCCATTAGGACTTGACCAGCACTATGAATTAAATATATATAATCATATTCAGTGAGTCATTGTGCAAGCTAGCCTTATTAGAGTGCGTCTAAATACCAAATCACAATACAATATTTAAGATATTTTTAAACCGTGCTTTTAAATGTCTTTATATAATATGTACTACATTATCTATACTAATATTATAAAGCTGAAGAGTTTGTTTGTTTGTTTGAACGCGCTAATCTCAGGAACTACTGAATCGATTTTGAAAATTCTTTCACTAATAGGAAGCTACATTACTCCTGAGTGCTATAGGGTACTTTTTATCCCGGAAAAGCTTTTCCACGCGGGCGGAGCCGCGCGCAATGCTATTTTATAATAACAGATGAGGAGTAAGTAATAAAATGCAATGAAATGTAATAATAAACATGTATAGTTAATATATGAGACATTAAACAATTCCCAATAACCAAATAATATCAAATATTTACATTTATTATGATAATTATTACGTATTTTATTGAAAATAGTATAGTAACGTTTCAATGAAAAAAAAAGTGTAACTTCGCCACATAACAACATTTATATTTGTTTGGCCTCTTACTATGAGGTTTTATTGTAAATAATATATTTAAAATTAAGTTTGCTTAACCTTTAATAACCTTTTGATTTATGTATGCAACGTAACCCTGGTATTCTTATTAATTTAGCAATGATTCGAAATAAGTACGCTGATTTCAGACTCGAAAGAACGTAACTTCAATATGGTTGTAGATATAATGCAAAAGAATATTAATAAAACTATATATTTTTATATCGTAAATACGATTACGAACGTAAAAATTAGAAGAAAAACTCTAATTGTTTCTGAAATACTGTTGTATTGATTAAAAATACTCATCGGTTTATTTGGAAGCAAATATTTGATGTGTAAATAGCAGTGAAAAAATCTCGAGTCTAAAATACCACGTACAGTTTTAAAGCATGCAAGTTTTTTAATGTCTAAGAATTAATATAGTTTACCATTTTAAGGTTGGACGCATACTCCGCTGAAGAGTGTTTGGCTATTATATTTTAAAGTGAAGTAAAAAGGTTTGTTTATTTCCACTTTAGGCAGGGTGTGTAAACTGTAAGTTGTGATCTTGAAGGCTAAAACACGAAATAAATAATTTATTGTATTATATTCTACAAAGAGTAATCTTCGCACGAATTTAAAACAAAATATTGTATAAATCTCGTTACTATCGGCTGTATAAAAAACATAGTTTCTTGAGAATGATTGGCATTGTGCGGTCGGCCTTTTAATTACTTCCCTTACTAATAGTGACGGCAATTTATTGTGTAAAAGTGATGTTTATACATATATCATTTAGATAAATATATTAATAATAAAACCGAGAACGAATCACATACTATTTTGTGTAACATCACAAGGTGGTTTGACCGATTATTTGCTTACCCCGACGTTTTGCTACGTGTGTAAGAATAATCTTTAGTCCTTGGCTGAAAGTCCCACTAGGATAACATTTAAGTATGTTTGTATGGTGTATTTCTTAAAATAGATATTAAAATAGGTATTGTATGAGTACTTATTTCGTAAATAAACAAATCAGAAAATATATATTTTCCATAATCAACTTGTTATACAAATCTTGTTTTTCAAACAATCTTTAATTTTTACATCTGGATACGAGTTCTGTTGAACTAGCATTTCAGATTCAAATAGAAGTCCACTTTCATCCAAATAAATTTGATACGAATACGTACAATGTACAGTCAGCAGCATAAGTAGCTGAACAAATTTAAAATTTCAAATTGCCTACATACTTTTGTGTTCTTACTAATCTCTTTTTTCTCTTCACAAAAATAAAATAAATGAGATTCACTTTACTTCAAACGAATAAAAATAATGTTTCAGTTTAACTTAACCCGTATATAGGCGATTTGAAATTTTTATTTTGTTCAGCTGCTTATGCTGCTGACTGTACATACTGTACGCAATCTAACACTGAAGATGTTCACAAACAAATTTAGTTTAAAAGGGCTAGTAGAATAATGTAAATTATTTAATAAGAAATTGACGTTGTTAACGAACAACAAATTAATTATTCACAAATATGTTTTAATAAATGAATTAAGTACCTATTTTACTTCTCCGGATAAGTCACCAGGCTTGGAAAGATATAATTTGTGTAATGACAGCACATTTTGCAAAAACACGAGTTATTGGAATTACTAAAATATACGTTATATTAATTTAAAACTTATTTGTAGGCAGTTACTATGATACCAGTTTTTGTTACCACTCTAGATTGTATAAAAAAAATTTTCTCCGTTACGTTTGCAAAATCATATTTACCGGTTTATTTATACACAGGACGGCTCGAATACGTTCAAAAACTATGTTAGTATTGTGCAATTTGTTAGCTTAATTTTTTATGCAATTATTAACATAATTGTGCCTGGGATAGTCCACCTGTAATAGGTTAGGGTTTTTAAATAACACACCAAGCGAAATTAATGAATCAAAGTTACCGTTTTATCGTTAAACCTTAGGTTGGCTACATATCCCACTAAATATTGTATTGTCATTAGCTCTTAAGCTGAAGTAGAAAGGCCTGTCTACATCAAATTCAATATCGTCATCGTAATCAAAACAACATCTGTCTGCCAAAAAGAAGCCTAAAATGCAAATATTAAAACCGTATAAGATGGGTATCACAAATCTAGAGAGTATCTAGAGTATATTATGTTTTTTTTCCTTTTCTTGACCTTGTAATTTAATATTTGTGCGTGGTTTGCTTATAATTGACTTATATTTAGTCATTACCATTTTTTATGCATGCAATCGTATCCAAGATGCGCTGGCGATATGAAATCGTCAAAAAAGATTAGATTTTATACAATTTTCAAGTAGAACGCAAGGTTTTGCGGATTTATTTTCCACGCGAATGTTTTTTTGTGATACGGGCTAAATGGTGATTCACTTTACTGTTATAATTAAATTAATTGTGTTTATCTGCAATATCATTTGTCAAATGTACGAAATGAATATCTCCGTCGTCTTTGTGATTACTTTAAAGTCTGAATTTATTGACTTGTGATATTTTATGTGTGGTTGGCCTTCGGTGACAAGGTTTCGCAAAGATCGGGAATACAAGCATCAAATATTATAATTTTATTCAATAATATTCGGGAACCGATGAAAAATATTATGGGTAATTTTAAATAAGACTAACAAAGTTTCTACTCAAAGATATACAAAGTAAACAAACAGTGGTCTTTGTAATTAAAACGAAAGATTTACTTCGCAATAAGTATGTTTCATGTATTTGGTATAATTTGTAACGAGATCTCATATCTCCCGTACTGATCGCGCCTTCTCCACAAGTTCGGTGCTGTGGCATCACTAGTGCAGTATAATAATGAAATAGTTTTAAATTAAGAATGCTTGCCAAATCCAATTATTATAATCTATATAAAACACCTCCAGGTTTTAAACCGCTCAAACTATATATAAAATATCATAGGCGACGTATAAATTATATCGACGTATATTTGGACTTTTCTATTCAGTATCAGCCCGGAGTCTGGAATTTGTGCCCGATATGGCGATAGCCTCGCCCCCTATCACGTCATGGGACGGAATACGCTTGGCGAAAAGTGGGTGCACTAGTTGCACCTCTGCCTACCCCTTCGGGGATAAAAGGCGTGAGCATGCTGAGCATGCGACGTATAAAACATGCATTTTGCAGAGAAATGATAAACTGTAGATCTTGATGATAATTACTATTCCTAAATAAACATAAACTAAGGGGAATTATAAAAATTGCATTAACATTCAATTTAAAAAAATAAACGTACTCCAGCTTAATTCATATATTTTGTTACGAATGATTAAATAACGATTAGGCAGAAAAGCGAATTGCAGCATCAGAATAAAATTCGGAATATCATGACGATAATTATATTATTCATTTACCACGACTCGGTATGAAAAGCCATGCAAAAGTTGCAAATTGTAGTTACCATTTTATGGCTGGATACATATTCCTTCGAATAGATTTTGGCCTTTAGATCTTATGTTGAAGTAAAAAGGTTTGTTCACACGAAACTTAATTTTATTTAAATGAAACTCTAGCCCATCTACAATGAACTCTAAAAAATCAAAAGTCAATGATTGACGCTTATATTTATTTTCCATAATTACTTACATAATATATTATTAAATAAATCATATAAATGGATTCTGGTTATAATGCAATCCTGTAAATATTATAAACGTGAAAGTTTGTAGAGGTGTTTGGCTGTATAGATATTATGGCGTTTTCTTTGCAACTAAATGACGAGACGAGCAAGTCGCTCTTCCGGTAGTAAGTGTCGCAACTGCCCACAAACTTGCACTATCATCATCCGACACATAAGATATTTCTCACAAATCATAATGCACAGAACTTATACTGTCAGAAAACGCTTCAAAGGTGAACTAAACTGAAACTAACAGAATGCTACTTGGCTTAAAAATAAACATTGCGACCGGACCAGCCAGGTTTCCTGATACGTGAGACCCATGCCTAGTAATCTTATCCTAACAAAAAAATATTAAAGATACAAACTTCGGGGTAAGGAGCCGTCGGAACAGGAGAACGAGTAACGTGCTTTGTTGGTACAATGACAGTACAATTAATAAGTTTAAATTTAAAAAAAAAATATGGTCTCAAAAGTTGGTTCCGTTTCGACCTTAAGCTGTTAATAATGAAATGAATAATTAAAAGTTCAATAAGTTGTTATAATAACTATACACAATATCCGTGGGCCTCATATACTTAGTGGTCGTTCTTTCCCGACTTATATTTAGAAGGAATCTCTAGTAACTTTAAAATATAGGAAATACAAGTTACTTATATGAATAAAAAATATTCAAGGTACAAAAGAGCTTACTTTAAATTACATAGGTATTTTAAGGTTTAAGTTCCAAGTTGTGCGGTAGCATTCTACCAAATGAATCCAGAGGGAAGTAGTTGCTCATTTTGCAACAAATGCAGAATACTTATGTAGAAGTTTTATAGACAGTAAATATGACTATATGTGACGTTGCCGCTCCGACCATTTTTCTTTTGGAGTAATAGTATTGACATTAATGTAAAATTAAAATATATTTTTTTGTTATTTAATTTGTAGGCAAATTACACTTTTTTAATTAATATCTACGGAAAAAGTAATTTATCTACTGTAAATAATGACTTTCAAGAATGCAGTGTCATTTGTGTCTGTGGTTATATAAGTTGCCCTGTATGCAGTAATAACTATACTGCCGTTTTTATGTATAACTATTTTTGGACAAAAGGGACCATATTAAGTTGTTAGTTATTTGTGAATTGGTGAGTGAAATAAAATGCATGTAGAGAGCATGCTTCTAAATGTTAATTTAGACTGAAAGCAATTTTACACCTATAAGGTTTGAACCACCAGAACCACCTATGTACTTGACTAGGATGACTCGAGACCAGAGCAGGCAACAAATCATACAAAATGTAGAAATAAGTAGTTACCGTTTATTGTAGCATTGGTTGGACACATACTCCATTAAATAGAGATTGACCATTCGCTTTTAAGTTGAAGTAAAAAGGTCTGTCTACTTCAAATTCAATAGGACGTACAAAAACATCTATCGAATCTACGTAAGCGATGAAAGCTAAAATTCAAAGATAATGAAAATAATTTAGTTAACCTTCAATTTCAATTCCTTTAATAAACCCCATGTGACTGTTGGGACTGAATTTTGTAAAATTAAATACACAAAATATTTTGAATTAAAGACATTTACTGGTGATAGGTCTCTCATTATGTAAGAGGCCGTCTGGGTGGGTACCACCGCAATGTCTATTTCTACCGCCAAGCAACAGTGTGCATGCACTGTTGTGTTTCGGTTTGAAGGACATTGTAGCCAGTATAACTACTGGACATAATGAGACTTAACATCTTATCTCTCAGGATGACGAGCGCAGTGGAATGCCACACAGTACTTTGTAAGTCAAGGTGCCGGATGGTGTTGCTACTTTTTATAGGTGGTCGTATTGCTTACTATCAGGCGAACGGCATGCTCGTCTCGACATTCAATGCTATAAAAAAAAACTAATAATACAAACTGTGGCATGTCCGGGAGGGAGTTGGCAAAGAAGGAATTTTCATAGGTGGCATTTATATTCCGCGAGAACAGTTTTAGGTTCTAGACTGTGCACGATGATAGTTAAATGTAGTGTTATAAGAGGCCGAAGTCATGCACTCTTATTTTATTAACCCCTGACAGAAAAAGAGGAGTGTTATAAGGTTAGGGTGTGTATTTGTGTATCTGTATGCCTGTCTGTGGCATCGTAGCTATCGAACGAATGGACCAATTATGACGCGGTTTTTTATTTGAAAACTGATGTGATCGAGATGGTTCTTAGCTATAATTTATGAAGAAGTTCAGGCGTTTGAAAATTATGACATTTTCACGTGCGGTAAAATGATTATTGCTTAACACTGCGCAGTGAAGTAAAGCATGCCCTCAGCGCGACCAGAATAATTCATTGATGGATGAATTTATATATTATTGTATACAACAGACAATAATTGTATTGTACATTATAGTTACCGGTTTATGGTTGTGCACATATCCCGTTAAACAGGGACTGGCCATTAGCTTTTAAATTGAAGAAGAAAGGTCTGTCTACGTGAAATTTGATAACAGGTGGATCAAATTGTAATGATGATATGGCTACCGCGAAGAAACCTAAAAATGCAAAGACAATATATATATTTATACCATATATATATAATAAAGCAGTAGAACCGGTGTGTCTGTACATTTAAAGAAATGTGATAAAAAAAGAAAGAAATGTGACCAAAGAAGAGTAATGGAACACAAATCAGCGATTTTTGTAATTCTTTTCTGTCTGTCTTTTTTTCTGTTTGTACTGCACATCTCCAAAATTTCTGAACGGATTTCGATGAAATTTGGCACACGGGGAGATCATGTCCTGGATTAACACATAGGCTAAAATATAAAGCGGGACTTTTATCCCGGAAAAACCCTTTCACGCGGGTGGAGCCTTGAGCAAAAGCTAGTTTATCATAATACAATATTTATTAGGTGTGTTATTGTTTTTTTGGTAGTACTTCTAGTAGATACAAAGTGGGACACATTTATAAAAATATTTTATAAAATTTCGTTTTGTTACTTAAATGTTTCTAGATTGCCTTGGTGGCATAGTTACATTAGGGTACGACTGCAATGCTGAGGTCTAGAGTTCGATTCCCGGGCTGGGCAAAGTAATATTAGGTATTTTTATTCAGTATCAGCCCGGAGTCTGGAATTTGTGTCCGAGGTGGCGATAGGATCGCCCCCTATCTGTTGCAAATGATGGCCAATTACTACTAGCTTCCTGCTTTATGTGTGAGTATGGTCGGTATTAATAAATCAATCTCAAGTTTGAGTTACATCTCAAGTGGACATAATGTATTTATAGTTCCAAATATTATGTCTACTTGAGATGTAACTCAAACTTGAGATTGATTTATTAATACCGCCTTAAGTCCCGCACATGGCCGATTTTTAATAAGCCAAGATTCATAAGTTGAATATAAATATTTACAGTTTATAATAACCTCCTAACGCACTTTGTTGGTATAATTATGGTATACACAGAGTTCATAAAAATTATACGGTATTTAATGTAAAGCTCCGGTTCAATCTTTGAAATATTTATTATTTTAATATTATAATTATGATATATTTTTTATTATTAGCTGTTAAAATAACGTTTAATGTTGTTAATATGTCCATCATGTTTATGCTCGAATATATGATTTTATAGAAAATATAAGTAACTTTTATATATTTTAAGTATATAAAATATCGTCGTTAAAAAAATAATATACAAAAGTGCTTTGTTTAATTCATTTTAAATAGCTCACTTTAAGTTTAAAGTTCGAGGTTGTGTGGTAGCATTTACCAAATGTAGCCATGGGCATGTTATTGCTCATTGTGCAACCGAAACGGAATGCTCAAGTAATAATTGATATTCATATCTGAAGTACTATCCTTTACTTATGTGTTAGTTACTTTCACTATAAAACACTTTGTTGTTATTATAATAAGTGTAATTGTTCTTGGGTAACAGGACTCATATTAATTGTTAATTAGTTAGATCTGTGAATTGGTTAGTGAAATAACATAGCATGCCTATTGCTTCTGAATGTTAACTAAGATTTAAAGCATTTTCTATGCGTACTAATCAGAAAAAGAACTATGTAGATAAGGGCGGTATTAATAAATCAATCTCAAGTTTGAGTTACATCTCAAGTCGACACAATGTATTAATAGTGCCATACATTATGTCTACTTGAGATGTAACTCAAACTTGAGATTGATTTATTAATACCGCCCTTACTTACTGGAAAGACGACACCAGACCAAGCAACATATTATATATATATTATAAACTGTACGAAATATTACCGTATATAGTTAGAGCGTCGGTTGGACACATATTCCATTAAATAGAGATTGACCATTGGCTTTTAAGTTGAAGAAAAAAGGTCTGTCTACGTCAAATTCAATAGTGCGTACAGAAAGATCTAATGATTCTGCGACAATGTAGAAGGCTAGAAATTCAAAGGTAATTAAATTATAGGTACGTCATAAAACATTATGTCAAACTTATTATAACTCCATGATGTATGAATTTTCCTATGTTCCCTACTGTTTTTTATGATTATTAAGACTCAATAATTAAGGTGTTTTTATAATAATTATTTTAATAAAGTATTGTATCGCTTTGAATGGCAATTTTAAAATACTTTATACGCAATTCTATGTGATTAGATGTATCGTGAGTTGCATTAAAGTTAATCGGTGGTGTGATGCTGACAAATTAAAACAAAAAAGTTATTTTGAATGTGTTTATATCCGATAACTCGGCTTTTTGGGTTAAGATAGATTTTGGAAGATGTACTATATGTAAAACTAAGTGAAATATAATTTTTAACTTGTATTGTGACTTGTGACTTTGTCAAAAAAACAATTTCTGTATTTATGTATAAGCCCCGTTAATTTTAGTTTTAAGTTAGTAAAGACCTTCCAGAATTTCATGAACTAATAGTTTTACTTTAGCATGCGTGACGTGATAATTAAAAATTACCTAGCAGTGTGTCTGAACAACGATCAGAAAATGCCATAGGATGGATGAATTTATTCAATATAGGCATAGTTAATATTTATTATACATTGTAGTTACCGTCTTATGGTTGGGTATATATTCCGTTAAACAGCGCCTGGTTATTAGGTTTTTTTAAGCTGATTAATTAGGTTTAAGAACAACTTTATTTCTCATGAAGAATTGCATACATAATTCACTTACTGAGAAACAATGTTTAAAAACTAAAATTTATATCTAGAGCGCACAAAGGTAGGTACGCAGTGATATTTTAACAATATGTGCAGATACGGCACCTATACTGTAGTCGGCTCTCAAAAACTGCACATTATCCCACATATAGTTAATTTAATATTACAATAACAAACAATATCATGACACGTGAAAGTATTACGGCATATCATAATTCTCATTATTATCATATAGAAAATTTTATCGAACATTCTTTAGACTTTAACAGACTTTAACAATTCTAACAGATTCTGTTACGATACTAAGGCCGATTGTGCTAATTAGTTCAATTTTAGTGTGCCATTTGGAGACTGTTTATAACGCATTTACACCTTTTTTCAAACATCATTGTAGGTACGTAAACAGAAATAATAGCAAAAATGTGGGTAAACATATAGCAAACAGTAAGAAACTTGTTCCTAGCTGAGCAGGACATGAGTGCATGAATTGATTGTACTAGATGAGGCATTGATGGCATAGTCTCTTATCAACACTTTTTTTTTTTTTTTTTTGTTATTATTTTTTCATTAGTTTGCGTTTAATTTTAGAAATTATTAATACATATTTTAGTTTAAAGGTAAACTAAAAACTTGTGTTGTGGTGTAACTTAAGAAATTGTTTTTTTTTTTTTTTTTTTTTTTTTAACATAAATTATTCTTTTTATTTCCTTATTTGTATGTATTAATTGTATAAATTTTAAGTAGCTTTCTGAATCGGGCATAACTTTTTTCTTTTTTTATTTCCGTTGGTAGTTTATTGTAAATTTTGACGCCCTCAAACTCCAAATTTCTTTTTCCATAGTTAGTTCTAGGTGGGCGGGTCACTAAGTAACTAGCACGTCTTAAATTAATCTTTCGTGTTTGTTGTTTTGTTACAAACTTTAAATTCGAATGGATTTCCTTATTTAATATTTTACGAATAAGAATACATGTGTAGTATATGTACGTTTGTTTTATATTCATTATTTTTGTTTCCTCATATATCTTTTCAGTAGGTGTACGAAATTTATAGTTAAATAAGGTTTTAATTAATCTATTCTGAACTCGTTGGATTGGATCTATATTGGTCTTTGCTGCTGTGCCCCAGATTTCAATGAGATAGTCGATATGAGGTTTAACCAGAGAATTGTAATTAGCTTTTAAATTGAAGAAGAAAGGTCCTTCTTTAACATAAAAAAAATCAGTAAGTTATAGCAATGCAAACTATAATTATTACAGGTCTACTGCGCATGCTTGAATGTGATGCGTACGCGACCAATAGGCATTCGGTAAGTTTGGCGCACTCTAGTAAAATAATGTATAATGTTATTTCGTTACGTTTACGGGTTTTAAGTTGGCCAAACACTAAAGAACGTTGACACATGTATTGAAGAACATCAGTATTTCGATTTATGCCCAGTTAAATCGTCACTTTTGCCGTGTGTGCGGTGGCTTGGTTAACTTTTTATTTAATTTGTATCCCTATACTCTTATTCATGTTAAAGAACAAAGTTACTAGTGGTAAAGCCCCGACTTGACAATTATCTACTCGTTCCTCCTCTTTTAAGATCGGCAATGCATCTACATTCTACTGTGTTCTAGCAGTATGAGTAAACACGCATAATGTTGATCACTACCGTAAGATGGCCCACCTGCTTTTTGTTTTTGCTCATTGTGCAACCAAAGTAAAATGCTTAAGTGATAATTGATATTCATATCTCAAGTACTATGCTTTACTTATGTGCTTGTTACTATCACTATACAAATACACTGTTGTTATTATAATAAGTGTAATCATTCTTGGGCAACGGAACTCATATTAATTGTTAATTAATTAAATCTGTGAATTAGTTAGTGAAATAACATAGCAGGCGTATTGCTTCTGAATGTTAACTAAGATTTAAAACATTTTCTATGCGTACTAAGCAGGAAAAAAACTAGGAATGACGACACCAGAGCAAGTAACATATAATATATATTATAAACCGTACGAAAAGTTACCGCTTATAGCTAAAGCGTCGGTTCGAGACACACTCCATTAAATAGAGATTGACCATTGGCTTTTAAGTTGAAGAAAAAAGGTTTGTTTACGTCAAATTTTAGAACGGGTGGTTTAATTAGAGACGATTTCGTTTTTATCACGATGAAAGCTGAAAAATGCAAAGAGTCATATTTAACTAATCATATTATTAAGTTTGTTTATATTTTGGTTTTAGTTGTAGTGCATCTACTAGGAAATAAAAAAAGTTTGAATCATTGTTTGTATTCTATTGAATTTAGTTTTGAGACTTATCGAGTATATTTTACAGTAATATACTGTTGCAGCGGCTTGATTTACTTTTTATTTAATTTGTATCCCTATACTCTTATTGATGTTAAAGAACAAAGTAAGAAGTGGTAAAGCCCCGCCTTGACAATTATTGCCTAATTATTCCTCCTCTATTAAGATCGGCAATGCATCTACATTCTACTGTGTTCTAGCAGTGTGAGTAAGTACGCGTAATATTGATCACTACCGTAAGATGGCCCACCTGATTTTTGTTTTTGCTCATTGTGCTACGAAAGTAAAATGCCCAAGTGATAATTGATATTCATATCTCAAGTGCTATCATTTACTTATGTGCTAGTTACTATAACTATAAAAATACACTGTTGTTATTTTAATAAGTGTAATTCTTCTTAGGTAACAGGACTTATATTAACTATTAATTAATTAGGTATATGCACTGTTTAGTGAAATAACATAGCATGTCTATTGCGTCTGAATTTTAACTAAGATTTAAAGCATTTTCTATGCGTACTAAGCAGGAAAAAAAACTAGGTAACTTACTGGAATGACGACACCAGAGCAAGCAACATACATAAATTATATACTATATGAAAAGTTACCGTTTATAGTTAACGCGCAGGTTGGACGCATACTCCATTAAATAGAGATTGACCATTGGCTTTTAAGTTGAAGAAAAAAGGTTTGTCTACGTAAAATTTTAGAACGGGTGGTTTAATTAGAGACGATTTCGTTCTTATCACGGTGAAAGCTAAAAAAATCAGAGTTAAATTTAGCTTATCATGTTATTAAGTTTGTTTATATTTTAGTGGTAGTAGTAAATAAAAAGTGGGAATCATTGTTGGATTCTATTGAATTTAGTTTTAGATTTATCGAGTATATTTTACAGTAATATACTGTTGCGGCGGATTTATTTACCTTTTACGTAATTTGTATACCTATACTCTTATTCATGTAAAAGAACAAAGTTACAAGTGGCAATGCCAGTGTTGACAATTGTCTACTCGTTCCTCCTCTTTTAAGATCGGCAATGCATCTACATTCTACTGTGTTCTAGCAGTGTGAGTAAACACGCATAATGTTGATCACTACCGTAAGATGGCCCACCTGCTTTTTGTTTTTGCTCATTGTGCAACCAAAGTAAAATGCTCAAGTGATAATTGATATTCATATCTTAAGTAATATCTTTTACTTATGTGTTTGCTATTGTCACTATACAAATACACTGTTGTTATTATAATAAGTGTTATTATTCTTGGGTAAGAGGACTCATATTAATTGTTAATTAATTAGATCTGTGATTGGTTAGTGAAATAACATAGCATGTCTATTGCTTCTGAATGTTAACTAGGATTATAACATTTTCTATGCGTACTGATCAGAAAAAGAACTATGTACTTAACTTACTGGATTGACGACAACAGAGCAAGCAACATATATAATAAATATATTATAAAATGTACGATAGATTACCGTATATAGTTAAAGCGTCGGTTGGACACATACTCCATTAAATAGAGATTGACCATTGGCTCTTAAATTGAAGAAAAAAGGTCTGTCTACTTCAAATTCGGGAGTGGGTGGAGGTCCATATAGTGATGATCCAACTGCATACAAGACTAAAAATGTAAAGAAGAATAACTTTACATTACGAAATTCTGTATAAGTTTGTTATTATTATGATTTTACTTGTAGTAACTGTCTTTCACAGCAGTCCTCTTTAAAGTTTGTCTTTTTGACAGAAGGCCTCCTCCATTGCAACATTGCGCATATCATTTATTTTAAGGTTATGAAACGGCTATTAGGCAATTAAGACTACTTCATTGGTTATAGTTACCCCTAATAGGTAGTCAATGACATACGCCGCGAGGGTGCGGGGTTAGTCAGTGGGGGGCAGCCACCCACCCCCAGTCCTAACCCTAAATCGAGGTAGAGCGAGATTACCATTTGGCTTAGTTTCAGTTTCAATAAAAAAAATACTACCTAACAAAAATATGAAATCATACAATAAAATTATCTGTATTATTTAGTTTTGTACATATTTCATAGTTCTGAATGAATTGTATATCTAGAATGTGTATAAATGTTGTCGTATTGAGCTGTACAGTAAACTATTAATTTCAATGAGTAATGTATATAAACTTTCTGATACAATAAACTAATTGGTGCACTTTTTATTTTCATCTATACCTATAATTAAGTAACCCCGTCGAAGAACAAAGTAAGAAGTGTTAAAGTGACCTAATAGCTCGATTGTCTATGGTTTGTTACAAAAATGTAACGATATGAGTGTAGTATTTTACTCATTAATGAGTGTCAAGGTTGTTAAATGCTCTAAGGTGTCAAGTTGTTACTCAATTTGTAGCCAGATAGGCAAAATAGTGGTAAAATCATTGTAGCGAATTTTCTTTAAAAATATTTTAAGACTAAAGTAATGATAGGCAGTTTTCATTTAATCACATACGCGTAATACCTAATATGAAAAATATGAGCTATTGATGCAATCTGTCACCTTTTTTTTTTTAATTAACATAATTAAAAATAATCATAATACATTTTTCTTTACTTATTTTCGCAAAACCTTTGCAGCGGGTAATTTTGTTTTGCTTTGAATGAAGAGACGAGCATGCCGTTCGCCTGATGGTAAGTGATACGACCACCCATATACAATAGCAACACCATCCAGCACTTTGAGTTACAAAGTACTGTATAGCATTCCACTGCGTACGTCATCCAGAGACATAAGATGTTAAGTCTCATTATGTCCAGAGGTTACACTGGCTACAATGTCCTTCAAACCGAAACACAACAGTGCATACACACTGCTGCTTGGCGGTAAAAATAGACATTACGGTGGCACCCACCCAGACGGACTCTTACATATTATGAGAGACCTACCACCAGTAAATCTAATAATTATAGTATCAAAAGACAACTAATTACTGCCATTCTTATGGTGTGAGCTTCCTGTATGTTATTATATAGTATTGTCAATAAGAAAAATACAAACACACGAATTAAGACCCTCCTGTTTTGGAAGTCGTTTAAAAACATTGAATTTACTAGAAAGCTTCTTGATAAACTTTAAAGTATATTATAATATATTGATAAGAGACGCATGTAAATTATATTATAGCCACATTTTATTATTTTACTAATATTGTAAATGCGAAAGTTTGTGACAATGTTTGGATGTTTGTTAGAAGTAAACGCAGAGGCACCTGTGGGCTTAGAATGTGACAAAAAAACACGTCAGTGGGCTTAGAATGTGACACGAAGACGCAACTCGCAAAACGATGTCGTTTAATTTTGATGTTTGTGATTGATCGAGAGACCAATACGTCAGTCACTTGTTAGTCTCTCAACCAATCCCAATAAGACGAAATTGAGATTGGTTGAGAGACTAACAAGTGACTGACGTATTGGTCTCTCGATCAATCACAAACATCAAAATTAAACGACATCGTTTTGCGAGTTGCGTCTTTGTGTCACATTCTAAGCCCACAGAACGGGTTTTAATGAAATTTGGCACACGGGTAGACCATATCCTGGACCAATATATAAGCTTTTTATCCCAGTAATTTGCTCGCATGGGAAATAATGGATTTTTTTAAATGGATGGCGCTTGATTTATATACCTAGATAGAGTGACGCGCTACAATGAAACTAAAACAAACAGCCAACTTTTCTTAAGCTAGTACGCGTGACAGCTGTCTCAGACGCTATCGCTGGATCATTCTGCGTATCCTTGTGTACACGCATAATGATACCAGTTATTACATGATTTCTATTAAAACGGGGAGAAAATTATATCTTCATCTTATTTAAATCTCAATTTCGTCTTATTGGGATTGGTTGAGAGACTAACAAGTGACTGACGTATTGGTCTCTCGATCAATCACAAACATCAAAATTAAACGACATCGTTTTGCGAGTTGCGTCTTTGTGTCACATTCTAAGCCCACAGAACGGGTTTTAATGAAATTTGGCACACGGGTAGACCATATCCTGGACCAATATATAAGCTTTTTATCCCAGTAATTTGCTCGCATGGGAAATAATGGATTTTTTTAAATGGATGGCGCTTGATTTATATACCTAGATAGAGTGACGCGCTACAATGAAACTAAAACAAACAGCCAACTTTTCTTAAGCTAGTACGCGTGACAGCTGTCTCAGACGCTATCGCTGGATCATTCTGCGTATCCTTGTGTACACGCATAATGATACCAGTTATTACATGATTTCTATTAAAACGGGGAGAAAATTATATCCATGAAAAACAACAAAAATTAATTCACTCGAACTCATTTAGCGGGGAACAGATCGCCTCTATTTTTTTCGACGCTTTTGAAACGTTCAGTGTCTATATAGGTATATAATTAATCAAAGGGATGGCGCTGGCGTTTGACTCGTGTCGCTATGATTCGCGACGGTTTTTTAGGATATTTTGTTGTGGGGAAGGTCATTCCCGCGGGCCAAGCCACGAGCAACACCTAGTTATATATAAATGAATATCTATCAGTGATTGTTACACAGAATAAGTATTGTGTTAGAGTAGTTTGGATGTCTTGTGCTTGCGATGTTTACATTGTTTAAACCAAATAGGTGCATTTATTACATGTCTGTTATAATTGCGTTAAATTCAATTATTAAGTTACTTAGTTTAGAATATCAAGAATGTGCATAGCTAAAGCGTATTCTACATGATTGATTCCCTTCTTAACATAGAACGATAAAGAAGAAAGGGCGTCATGAGTCATAAAAGGTGGAGAACACCAACACCGTATTGAAGAACTATAATATGATTTGTAAACGTTTACCGTTTTATGGTTGAACACATATCCCGTTGAACAAAGACTGGCCATTAGCTCTTATATTGAAGTAATAAGGTCTATTTACATCAAAGACAGGTGAGACCATTTCATACAAGGAATATGATTCGAAAATAATGAACCCTAAAAGAAATGGATTAAATATTACTTAAATATATAAAGTATCTATGAAATATTTGAAAGTAGTACTGACTTATAGGTGAATTGAATGTACATACATGTCGGTCGATTCTTTACACAAAAGTAGTATATTGATGGTTAGATGGAATAGATGAATAGCGTATTCATTAGCACCATGAAGTCGAGCATAGTATGTGGATATAATATACAACACGGCGTAATTATTATAATGCAGTGTCGCAACTAGGGTTTGTTATATTAAAACATACTTTAGTTTCCACCGCAGTGTATCCACTATGATACCATAACGCGACTTCGAGATATTTCAAAAATAATCACATCGATTTCGAAAATATCAACATATTAACATATATTTTGTAATTTTTTTTGTAAACCCTAGACGCGTTACTGACCATTTTTTGTAGTAGCAAATGAGAATTACCATTAAGGTTCAATAACTTTGCCGTTGAACATGGGGATACCATCAATCTTTAGTTCAAAGTAGAATGGGCGATCCACATGAACTTGTTGATAAATAATCAAACTTGCTGGTACGATACCGAAAGCTAAAAACCCAAAAATAAACATTATGTTCCTGTTTGAACGAACATTTTATGAGACCATTAGATGATAACAATGTATAAAAATGGACATAAGTCGATTATTTGAGATTTTTACATTGAATTAATTGCAGAAAGAATATCAGAAGCTTATAATTAGCGTTGGAAACATAAATGGCTTAATAGTTAGTAGTACGTGGCCCAAAACGAAAGCATAATATGATTTATATTTGTCCACTCATTAAACATAGGTAGTATTTAAGGACATACATATGTTATGTAAATTTTAAAGCTCATGCTGTCAATTTAACTTTATATAATATACATATTATATACCTAAGCTTTAAAGACTCCATTAAATAAGACAAGTCCATTGGATCTTAATAAGAAAATAAATGGTCTGTTAGCCACGAAATATTGTGTTTCGAGTCTCGCTTTTCGTGTCATGAAAAATGCTGGAATACAAATGTCAGATGGTTACGTCTTCAAGTCGTTATGAAACAATTTGCAAGTTATTTGATTTATCGTTTCTTGTCGTAAAAGAAAAACAATTATAAAGAATTTGTTACGGAAAATTCATCTTTGTTACGTTAGGATTGCAGACACTTCGGGCCGTACATGTATGCTTGATTTAAAAAAAGTTTGGACTTAACTAGAATTATTATTAAAAATTATGTTCTTATTAATTGAATTCATTCAATGTTATATATTATTTTTAAATAAGATGCCATTATTGGTTTTATAACAGAAGGCAGGCGCCTATAAGTGCAAGCTCAACGGGGGTAGGTGAACCCCAAAATTTAAGAACACCTGCATTGTCAGTGCAGAGGTATTGAGGATGCGTTGCCGATATTTTAAGAGAAGAAACGGGGAATTGGAAGGTATTTGTTGAGCTATCGGCATCTCGTAATCCTCCAAGACGCTATAGCAAAGCTACCACATACCACGGTCACTTTGTGAAACAAAATGGTGGTATATCCCCAATCGAGCCGTATTTACACTGTCGATAGAGCGGGTTCAAACACTAATAAATTTTCTTCAACGTGGCTCTACCAATAAAACATATTGTTTTACTCCAACGTTGTTTTAAGCAAGTTATAGAAAGGCCTTAGTATTTACGATCGACTGCTTGCCTGACGTCGACCAATTATGACGAATCCAATTTCGGGCATATAGTGTTAAATACCAACATATAGACAATTGACCTGGGAATCGAAACCAGGACCTGGTTCATAGCACACGTGTGCTGGACTACTAGACCAATGAGGCACTTATTCGATGACAGTCACTAAATAGTGACATTGAGTTTTAACTAGGTAGTAATTTGATTATTTATCTTTTCTAATTTGATGGTAATGATAAAACTTACCATTAGCAGCCGCAGCTTCCGCACCTTCTTCATTGACTTCAATAAAAGCTTTTTGTATAGCCGCATCAACATAGAGAGACTCCTTTGTTTTTAAAAGATTCTCTAGTCCAGCTTCTCCGGGAGTAAACAATTTTTTAATGTTCATCTGTAAATAGAGAACATAACACATATATTCCAATAAGTCATTTTCGCTTGTTGATAGATCAGTAATTTTACAAATTACCGATATGGAGGTTTGTTACTTTAATTACGAAACCACATTTCTTCGTAACCCAATATAGTTTTAGTAGCAAATAGTGCAATAGCGGCTATATCAGCAGCACTCGTTGCAGGTAAGCATAAAACAGAAAGAAAACACGGAGCAGCATAGAATATTTTGGCTAAGCCCTCGATTAAACACTGTGTGTACATTCATTTAGCAAGAATTAATATACGAAACGATTCCTACGTTACTAAGAACTTCTTTTAGATCTGTAGTTGTCTCAATTTTGAATTTCGGAAGGTGAATTTCAACTTCAGTGTTGTGAAAACGCTCCTCAGCCCTTTGGAGAGCTTTAGGGTCCTTCATCTTTTGTTCCAGTGCTGTGAGTCCGTCCATTTCATTGGGTAACATAATGACCATAGATGCTTGATTACCTTCATATGGTATTTCAATCATCTGTAATAAATTTAAATAGTCAGAATCAAATGTATATCAAGAGAATATATATATTTTTTTATTGAATGCTTTATTTTACCTTAGCATCAAGTTCAGGAACATCAGCATAACGGACGTCCTTCTTACCGGCCATGGTAGGCACTTTAATTGTTTTGTCTTTGGATACGTGGAAGTCTTTGTCCATTGTTCTTTCCTTGTTAAACTTGTCTTTCCAGCTGCCCTTTAATGTTAAGAAAATATAAAGCTATACAAAATGTGAAATTTTCGTGGCGCGGCGCTGCAAAATGTATACTTATTGCGTTTCCAAGAAACAATTGCTAGTAGTTTCACACAGTATTATTAATGTTTGTAATACGATTGCTTTTTAATTAAAAAAAAGAACGGGTTGCACTCCGGGAGTGCCGGCAGAAGTGAAAACATGAACATTAACGTTGTGCATTTTTGAATATTTTGGAATGGTTAGGGAATATTTTCGCACGAATTGCTTTATTTATCAGTATAAAAGTACTAGCATTTATGTGGTTAAATACAATATTTATTTATTGCACTATCGTACACAAAAATTTAAATTTCACTATTTCTTCGTTACTTACAAAAAAAACGATTTCCTTTGCTCATTTGAAAGAACAAAACTGAATGAGCGGCTGTTATTACGACATCGATACTTCATTAACCGACACATCATTCATTGCTTATAAATCAAAATTTAAAAAAAGAATGTTACGCTTTTTTGTACTCGTGCCGTACCAACGCTGGGGAAATAAATAAAAATGTACTCGTTTAAGAATTATAGCTTCTACGCAATGTATTTAAGGTTCATATTAGTAAGGGATGGTAAAACCCCCTACGCATTTTCGATCAGGGTCACGTGATCCTGGCGCGGGTTTATCATTTTATACTCATCCCAAAAAGTGCTGAACGCCGCTGAAGAAGTTTTCACTTCAAAAACTATACGACAGGTGTTAATTGCATACAAAATATGTGATGGTATCCTAATAGACATTCGTTTGTACGAACTTCGATGATAATTGGAAACGAAAATCAAACAAATGTTTTTTGTGTACGATCACATCGACAAAATCGTTACTTATGAGTTTTTTATTCACGGATCTGATTCGCATCGCATATTCGTGACTGCAATTAGGGCAAAGAGGAATGTTGAATTTTTATTATCATAAGTCGCTATTGATAGGTTTGGTAGTTACTAAGAGTGTTACAGAGGTTTAGTTTATTCTGCAAAAGAAACGTAGTTACGTTTCTTTTCTTAACTAAACCTCTGTTTTTTTTGACTTCGATGAGCTTATTATAATATATTCATTGGTTTTATATCATAACGTACCTTGAAGTATATAGCATTGACGAGAACAGAGCGCGTGGAGCTGTCTAATTTCTCGGGGTCGATTAGATCTTTAATGCGATTGTTGGTTTGATCTTCAACCTGAAATATTAAATACGATTTATATATATGTATATACTTATTAAATTAAGATATTGAATTATAATAATTATGTACCCTATCGCCAACTCTGCTTTAATATTATTACTTGAAGCTCAATCAATTCCTTATAGCTTACTAACTCCCATACCCTCTCCATCATGGTACTCTCATTATTTTGCTATGTGTGATCATCAGCGGTTACCCACTTTCTATTTGCTCAGCGTGTATTAAAGGATTCTAGACTAAATTAATTTGTACTTACCCATTTGTTCATTTGGCCAGCTGCATCAACGCTTTTTGCAAAGTCTATATTTTGAACTTCAGACTCGAACACATCTCTCGATATTGCTGCGAAGTTCTCATTTAGTTCTAAATCTTTTGCTAAGTAGATTTTACTGGCCATCTTTAGATCAACTCCTTTTACAGCTCGCACACCACGGTTTAGATCCGCAAATACAGCTTTTGTCTATAAAGAAATTTGAGGAGTAAATAAAAACTTAAGAATTACGGGACAGATTATTTGTTAATTATTGTAAGCTGTTTTTTTATTGCATTGAATGACGAGACCAGCATGCCGTTCGCCTGATGGTAAACGATACGACCACCCATAAACAGTAGCAACACCATCCAGCACCTTGAGTTACTAAGTATTGTTTGGCATTCCATTGCGCTCGTCATCCTGAGACATGAGATGTTAAGTCTCATTTTGTCCAGTAGTTACACTGGCTACAAAATAATAAATGCAAAGATTTGCGAAGATGTTGGAATTTTTAGAAATAAATACAGAAAACGCTCAACGGATTTGGATGAACCTTAGAACCCAGAAAACCTGGTTAATAATCAACATCAATGTACTCACTACATTGTCGTTGGGAAGAGCCAAAGCATTAAGCAATTCGTCGTGTGATTCACCGACAGAGGCCAACGCGAGCTGGCCAAGAGGCGCCAGGACGGAGAATGCGGACAACACGACGTTCTTACCGGGGTTTTCTTTCACCACTTCCTGAAATAATAGCGATATTTATGTCATCATGATCGTATAAGTATGAAGGGTATTACGTGAAATTGTATCAAGAAGGTATGCGTAATCGTGGCATAATAAGTAAAATCTTTAAGTTCTTCATCTAAAATTTTTAAGGGGATATCTACCTATGAGATGAGAAGCGTGTTGTGAGATTTTTTAGTATATAACACTTTCCACGTCACTTAAACGGACAAAAAAATGATACGAGAACTTTTTTAGTTAAGTTAATACCATATTTTTTTGTATTATATAATATTATATTCCTCTAACATAGACTGATCATTCCGATTTTCGTGCAATGTTAGCGATTTTATAAACAGAATTGTTGTGTATAGTTCTAATAGGGCTTCAGACTTCAGCTTTTAAATTAAAACATAGATCTTACGTTTGTAGTCTGTAACTGTACCTAATAATTAAATAAACTATATATTCAATTAAAAAAAAATGTTCTTGTTGCTTTAAAATTGCAATGAAAACTGGTGTAGATATTTGTATATTTCTTATTAATTACCCATTTTAAGAAAATTATAAAATTATCCACGGTTTTATCTTTATTTAAAGTGACTGAAATGTCCTTTTTTATGGCATTGAAAGACGAGACGGGCATGCCGTTTGCCTGATGGTAAGCGATAGTACCGCCCATAAACAGTAGCAACACCATCCAGCACCTTGAGTTACAAAGTAGTAGTAGTACTGTGTGGCATTCCACTGCGCTCGTCATCCTGAGACATAAGATGCTAAGTCTCATTATGTCCAGTAGTTACACTGACTACAATGTTCTTCAAACCGAAACACAACAGTGCATGCACACTGCTGCTTGGCGGTAGAATTAGACATTGCGGTGGTACCCACTCAGACGGACTCGTACATATGAGAGACCTACCACCAGTAAATAAGTCCCTGATTGTTTCTAAGTTACATTACTCGAAAATTTATTTTACGATAGCCTCCCTCCTTATTACGTTCAACAACTGAACTCGAACCTTGATTTTCCGCATTGTTTTTTAATCTGCCACTGTCATCATCCTGGTTTCGAGTTCTAAGCTATTCATAACAGAATATGACAGCCTGGTCATACTACTTCACCGTTATTAACCGCAAAGTAATGAATTAAGAATAGTGTAAATAAGAAAAAAATGTATTTTATTGTAATAAAAGTGTGGGGTGCTTTTTAAGATATTATCAAAATGATATATAATACTTCTACTCATATTATCTGTCAATAAAATATTTATAACTATTGACACCATGCACCCCACGCTTTTTTTACAATAAAATACATTTTTTTCTTATTTACACTATTCTTAATTCAAATTTATTTTCTATTTTTTAGTTGGATTATCTATAAAGCGTGTTTTTTAGCTTTTTAAACTATTATTTATTTTTAATTTTTTAGTGCTGTTCTACTATTGTCCAATAAATATCACTAAAAATATATAAATTGTCAAAAATCTCATTTTGCAAATTGAATAATGGCATAATCTTATCAAATTAGTGTATTGTTATCGGTCCTCGACAAACCTACAAAGTTTGAATAAAATCTAACCGTTTTGGTCAAAATCGCGCCCAAAGGAGTCGGAGTCGAAGAGTTACAAACATACATACAAACATACAAGTGAAGCTAATATAAAGCGTGTAAAAAAAGCGATGTAACTTTTATTTCATAGGTAAGGCTGTTTCTCTTAATATCAATGTCAAAAGCCATAACAACAAATTGGGTGAATGTGTTAAGATACCGCGTGAATTGCTATCATAAGTTAGGTATTAAATAATATATTAACAATAAACTCGATTGTGGCAGAAAAACATAATAAATACAATAAATAAAGTTCAAAGATTACATAGAGTCTGCATAGCAACTGATATCATGGAAATTTGATTGAAGTATGTTATACATGAAGTATGTTGTACCAGCTTTACATATGATTTTTAGGAGAGGTCTGTATTCCCCAGTGGACTCCATATGGCTGATGATGATGTTATTGTACTTACAGAAAACATTTGGGCGGTGAACTGGTCGTTGCTGTCTCTTAAGATCTTCTGGAGGTCCATCTCGCCGGCCATGGTCAAGGCCGTGAGGCCAAATACTGAAAAGCAAAATATTTTTTCATTTATGATTTTTTAGAAAGTAGATGATAACAATTTAATTTGTGTATCAAGTCGTCATAAACGCGGCGAAAGATTGTTGAGCGTCTGAAACCATATAGTGTTGCTACTCGGTGTATAAATAAATAAACATAACGACTACCTAATTGTACACAAAATATTATCAGATATAGATTTTAAAAGGCTAAGGGCCTGTTTCACAGCATCTGAGTAAATGCTACTCGTCAAATAAATGTATAAGCTCACCAAATACAAAAGTCACACTCTAATCTATGTTCCCAAATAAATGATACTAATAAAAATGAGTTCTATCTACATTTGCTGTTTAATTCGATAACGGTCAAATAAAACACTTTACTCGAAACCTGTGGAATAGGCCCATAATAAGTGTTATTCTAATATTATCATAACTACGGATTTACTTATTATTGCAAAAAATCGTCGCTTAGCAATCAGTGTTTAGTGTAACAATCGTCTTAACTCCTAGATTCTAAATTGATAATAGTCCAAAACTCGTTGTATTTAAAAATAACATCCAACTAGAAGAACAGGTGGTGTGATTATTGATTGTACTTTGTAAAGAACTTGTTTATTTAAACGCGTGAAGTTTTTTCTTTGTAATCTCTCACAAACAAAGTAATGTCAAGGACTACGTTATATAAACACCGATGCTTCTTCCTAGAAGTTTTTGTTGATTTGCGATTGGGAATATCGTTTACTCGAGTCTAATAGCAGATAAGCCAGTCGCAAAATTAGTTTTCGAAAGAGATAGTAGGAGAAAAAATTATCAGGTGATTTTGCTTCAAAAATATATTTTTAATTGACTATACGGTATACCACAAACCAATAACAAACTTATGAATAATTAGATACACCAGTATATTATATTATTCACCAGAGCATAGTTTCATGTTATTATCATAGAGTTACTAAGACTCTTCAGAATTTGAAGTAGACTCGAAGAAAAGAACTAACCCTATATTATTTACATGGTAAAATTGCTTGCGCAAATCGCCTTTTACAAGTTTTTCCTCTTTTTTTTTTTTTTTTTATAATGGCATTTGTGTTCACATTTTGCCAATGTCAAGTTTGGTGTATTTTATTATCTGTAGTATGTCGAAGTAAAGCTAAAGTGGCTACCTTACCAAGACTTTGTAGAGGAGTTTTGGCGGCAACAAAAAAAACACTTGATTAGCACAATTATTTCACTTCATTTGAGCTCTTTAATAGAACTATATTGGATAATATACCACCATAATTATGCAATATAACACTAAGTATCACCAAAATAATGAATTAAAACAAGAGCACCTCATGACACTTCCAAGTTCCCGCCAAAACTCGTTTTTCCTCTTATTTAAAGCTTGCTTTAGAATCATAGCTCATCAGCACCTAGTTACGACAAACCTTCATTTTTTTTAAATGTTATATTAATGGTGTTTCTGGGTTCATCGAAAATCATTATTAATCCTACTAATATTATAAATGCGAAAGTTTGTAAATATGGATATCTGGATATATGGATGTTTGTTACTCTTTCACGCAAAACCTACTGAACGGATTTTGATGAACACACAGACGGATAGATTATGTCCTGAATTAACACATAGGCTACTTATTATCTCGGGAAAATATAAAGCGGGACTTTTATCCCGGGAAAACTCATTCACGCAGGCGGAGCCGCGGGCAAAAACTAGTTGAAAATAAATGTATAATATTAATAAGATATTTTTTTTATTTTGTCACCACATACATTCTTAGGTTTTAAAGCAAATCATAATCCGAAAATATATAAATTAAATCTTTAATTGCTAAATAAAAATAGATAAATTATATCATTAGCTTATTAATATACGTATTTATTTATGTACGTAATTGTTTATGTATATATTTTAAATAATTATTTATGTACACAGTTATATATGTAGCATATGTATATATACATATATTTTATTAAATAATTATAATTGTATATTTATTCTCATATTTTTTTATTTTTTTTTCATTATTTATAATTTACACCTGCCTCCGTCTCTCTGCACCTCCTTAAGGTCGACTGGGAGAAAATGCCCTTAGGCATTAAGTCCGCCTGTACTATACATGTACTATACCTGTACTGTACAAAGTGTAAATAAATAAATTGTTAAGTATAGTATATAGTAAGTGTATATTAGTTTCACTCATTGCGTTATTAATCTGGTTGATTTTAATAGCTTAAATGGTATAGATACATATTTAATGAACGAAGGGTCATAATACAACTGATATTTTTTGGACGTTGCCCTAATGCATTCTAATAAGAAGTAAGTATTACTAAATATATTAATTCATCATGTAAATGTTATATGTCATTTATCTTAATATTCGTCGTAATCAATAATAATGTATTGAACATAACAACATAGTTACTGGCTGACTGTTTTATAGTGCTGTTAGTGATTTGTATTCTATTGGCTCTTCAGTTTTTCTTACCATGTTCTTACAATCGAACCATTAGATGTTAATAACCTTTTGTTTCTTGAAACCTCCGGCATTTTATGGATTCTAAGAATCTAAACTTTATTACCAAGATTATAATTTATTACCAGTAATTCACAAGTTATGTTCTCATATTGTTATGTCTATTTCTACCGTCAAGCAACAGTGCATGCACTGTTGTGTTTCGGTTTGAAGGACATTGTAGCCAGTATAACTACTGGACATAATGAGACTTAACATCTTATGTCTCAGGATGACGAGCGCAGTGGAATGCCACACAGTACTTTGTAAGTCAAGGTGCTGTATGGTATTGCTACTGTTTATGGGTGGTCGTATCGCTTACCATCAGGCAAACGGCAGGCTCGTCTCGTCATTCTATGCTACAAAAAAAAAAAAAAAAATTGAATCAGTGAAAACACCGATATTTGTTGTTAAGGCTTCTCAGCATACGTGCGTTTAAGGAAAACCGGTCGGCTGTCTTTTAATGTCAGGGAATCCCAGTCTGACTGCGCCGGAGTAGCGGAAATGTTTATGAAACGTATTGTTTACTTACAATGTGAAATAACGCGGCCTAGGTCATACTAGTTATAGCATTTTGAAATTACCGCATCACTACAATAATGATCTTTCGTCACAGCTATGAATATTGTAATTGGAAACTCTATTAACAATAGCCGTGATAAAATATTATCGATATTTTCACATGTAGTTTAATATTCTTCTTCTTTTAATTTAAGGCTTCCACCGATTATTTATCGGTGGTTTTGCCAATATCAAGTATAGTAGATACAAAACAATAAACATAAATTTCTACAGATCACTTAGACTTTAGAAACTACGCTTTTTAGGTTTTAGAATTTCGGCCCGACGTTACTTAGTTATTTGGCTGGTTTAATATTGTTATGAAATGTTAAATTGTCATACAATTTTGCATTACCTGAAGGTTGTCACAGAATGCTTCTGAAATTAAGTCCGCTTATCATTGTATATAAAGTTATAAATAAATAAAATTTTAAATAAGTAAAATTTTAATAATAGATGGAAAACAACAAAGGTCGCATCATTATCGAAAATATTATCTTAACCTTACGAACCATAATGTACTTTAGGACAATAGTAGACCAATGTTAAGAACACGAACTTGGGAGATAACAGTAAGTCATCTCAACGACAAAATAATAAAAAATAACTTACTACACATAATAATCTTCATGTTGCTGTGCCAACGTCTCACTCGGATGCCGGACCAACACTAACCAGTTTCCGTGAGCGTTGTACTTAAATATATGCATTTTGTTGGCCATGTTCATTGTCAATACACTATAGTAAAATATAAACAGAAGAGAGTAGTTCGGGAATACCTACGTTGATCTACGTAAACAGCTTTTCTGAGTAATCCGGTGATCGTGATTTTGAATAAGGAAAACTTTGATCTTCATTTATCGTCTTATACTTTTAGAGTCTGATGTAGATAATATTATTTATATTTCATAGATATTCCAAACTCACGGCAATGTTCGGGGTTTAAAACGTAAATGCATGCACGATATCGTGTGCCTCCTTGAGTTTCTGACCTTGGAAAAGGTTATTCCAAACAGGTATTGTGCTCTGCCGTAAGATGTTGCGGGCACGGGATAACCTATAGATGTAAGTATTTATATTTTTGTATCATGCAATTTTACGGGTACGAAATACTCGTGGCGAAGAGTTCTAACACGATTCTTGCCGGTTTATTTATTCAAAGATGTCCGCTTTTCGTATGGGAACTGGGCCTCAAAATCTAACCAGGCTCAAACTTTAGGGATATTAAAGGGGCAAAATCTGGAACTGAGATCCATTAAAAAAATATTTTTAGACCCCTCCATTCGTAACTACCTTTTTTAAGACCGTTCATATTAAGTGTAGTTTTCAAGCCAAACAAAAACACATAAATCTCAAAATCGGAGAAGTTTAAAATTAAACGATTTATTGCAAAAGGTTAGTTTTCAGGAGTTCTATCCAAATATATATAAATTGTCTTGTTTAGAATTTCAGGCCCGTTTTTGGACATGTCCTTGTCGCTAAAATACTTTCAGCCATAGTTTTTTTTTTTTATAAAGGCTCGGCATAGTGACTTCACCGCAACTGATGATAAGCACGGAGCAGTCCAAATAGAGAATCGAATGGCATTGGACGATTGCCATGCCATTCGACACAATCATGCCGGCCTGACCTGTACATTTGTAGCAAACATTTGTTTCGGCTTTCCTTACCGTTTCTAAAAACCTTTGTCCCTTGGTGGAATACACATTTTTTTTTAATTGATTGTAGTGTAAAATGTTCTTTAGAAAAATATTTATATTTAGAGTTATCAAGTGCTTGGTCAGTCAGTACTAAGAATTTTATTACATTGTTTTTTTCAAGATTTACAACGAAGTAGGTACATAGGTATTAGACTTCACAGATAGGCTTTAATTTATTGTAGGTCGATGTGTCGTATACTGGGAAATAAATGAAATCATAATATATCATTTTGTCTATAAACATGTATATAGAACAAACAATATTACGTATAGATAAACTCACGAGTGGAGCCCGCTGAAACAATTGTTTTTTTTTAAGTTGTAAAATGCAAAAGAAAATCCCCGTAGAATACTTTAGGTTGTTTAAAAATTACGGGATCTTTAAATATTGATCAAGGTGTTTGAACCTGAGTTGTTATCAGTTTGAACTTCAGTCGAGATTGAAGATGATCAGGTCTTAGCAAAATGGGCTAAGTTTCCAAGTATGCCGGCCTCCCGAATGAATGACGACATTTATAGCAATTAAAGAGATAACACCGTCGAAACTTGCAATCTTCAGTAGTATAACAGTCAATTCTGGATTTATGTATACTTTTGTTGACTTTAAAATTATTCTTTTATTAAGATTTAAGAATTTACGATTTTTAATTTACGACTTGATAAAGGTCGCAGGAGCACGCTGGATGCGGGCCGCTTTTGACAGATCCGTCTGGAAATCTGTAGGGGAGGCCTATGTTCAGCAGTGGAAGTCATGTGGCTGATGATGATGATGATGATAAGATTTAAGAAAAAGCTATGGTAGGCAGAGATATATCACACCCACATTTCACCAGCTATGTTAGGTCCCATGTAATAGGGGGCGGGCCTATTGCCATTTACCGGGTACATTTCCATACTCCGGACTAATACTGAGTAGAAACACTCAATATTACTGCCCGACCCGGGAATCGAACCCTAGAACTCAGCATTGCAGTCGTACCGTAATACAACTACTCCACCGAGGCAGTAATGTGGAATCGTGTTCGGAAAATACTACTTATATTGCCCGACTTGGGAATCTAACCTAAAATGTATTAGCCCATAATCTACAGACGCAGCCCCTAGACGAATAACGCGATGGCCAGTCAAGTAGATGGATAATATATGCAAACTAAACGCAATTTATACAGGTGACATAGCAACAAGTCAAACAAGGAAAACACATGTGTGATTGTAAATTAGATGATATGGTAATGAGATCTGTTTTGTGTCCTGTAAGTGGTAGAGCTAGGCTGTAAACACGGTTCGACCGAGGCAGTTCCACAATCGCAAAGAAACGTAGAATAAATACAGTTTGACAATTAATGTCTTCTTAGGCGTAAATAAACAACCACCTAATCACTATTAATTTCCTTTAATGATTATTCTGATATTTACGTGCGGTACAGACGACTTGACATCGCGTGAAACATTTCCAAGTTCATAGTCATGCTTTCCATTAGTTTAACTCCGGATAGTTACAGGAAAATTCTACTAATGTTGTAACTATTGTCTAAATGAGCCGTTATGATAAACAGCCGTGTGTCAAATTCCGGATCGGGCAAAGTGATTTTGGGTTTTTCTGCTCAGCATCAGGCCGGAGTCTAGAATTTATGCACGGTACGGCGATAGGCTCGCTCCCTATCACATCATGGGATGGAATATACATGGCCAAAACTGGGTGCCTTTCATAATAACCTGCAGATTTCTTTGATCGACATCACAATAATCAGTACAACTAAGTGAGATCTATTCAATAAGCTCTTCTGAAAAGAAAAATATGGACGATAAAGTTCTTGTACTCGATTCTCCTCACAGAGGTGTCAATAAGTACTTATTTAACGCGGAATGGATTATACGCAAGGAATCGAAAAAACAAGAGATTGAAAGTGCTTACCGAGGTTCGAAATTGGAAACGCGTTCGTCAGAGTCCGGAAATTGTTGGCTCGTCGACGTCGGCTGAAGCTGACGGGTCACGTGAGCTCATTATCCTGTCATGTGAGGCTCGAATTGCTCCTCGCGGTAGGGTTGTCTACCAAAGAAAAACGCGCCCTTGGCTTGTTTTGTTTACTTTGATTTGTTGTGTTATATTTGTTGGTTAAGTTATCAATAAGTAAGCTGAGGCTTAGAATCATTTTCAATAATCGTTAACGCTAATAGAAAGTTAAAAATTTATGGTAATGACATATCCTAACGCTACGTCTATTGCGTCAAAGGACCAGGTACTTTCTTCTAGAATAAAGAACTTCAGTAGTCAAATTATAATATGATCGCATACTTAGGTATGTGACTAAACAGACATTGATGAGCATATTGTAGGGTCTTGCATGTTGCAAGTACTGCAACAACATCTCAACTCCCCGTTGGAGCTGATTTAAATCTCATGACCATCTCGTGATGTAAAACAAGTTTCTGTTTCTTTTTCAGTCAAGTCCGATTCAAAATCAATTAAGAATTGTTTATTTCAAGAGGTTTTGTTTTAAAAATGAGATATTTATTTTTAAATAGTGATATTATAGTATTAAGAAGTAGAATTGTGTGCAACGGATTATTACTAATTGATTTTATTCGGCCCAGACATAGTCTTAGTCTGAACTTTTTAATGAAATCGTCTTAGAATGTTTTCTTAATTATTTTAAAAGAAAAGGTATTTTCTCAGAAGGTTTTTTGGTTCGAGTTTAGACGGTTGAGACAATGATTTATTACTAAATAGGTTGAAACCATAACTAGGTAAGTTTTTCCACATACCTCTGAGTGTGATATTTTGACTTTATATTTATACTAGTTTTGCACACGGCTCCGCCCGCGTTAAAAAAAAAATTCCGGTATAAAAATCCCGCTTTATATTTTCCCGGGATAAAAAGTAGCCTATGTGTTATCCAAAACATGATCTACCCGTGTGCCAAATTTCATCGAAATCCCTTCGGTCGTTTTTGCGTGAAAGAGTAACAAACATACATACATCCATTTTTTTTAATATTTTTTTTGTGATATAGGTGGCTAACGAGCATACGGTGCACCTGATGGCAAGTGATCACCGCTGCCCATGAACATCTGCAATACCAGGGGGCATAGAGATGCGTTGCCGGCCTTTTAAGTGGCAATACGCTCTTACAAACTTTCGCGTTTATAATATTATAGCAGAATAAAAGTTTGTGGACACAATCGGACATAAAGGGCATGTCCAAAAACGTGTTAAAATTCGAACCAAAATACTTTATATATATTTGGATAGTAGGTACTCCCAAAAACTAGGCCTTTGCAATAAATCATACAATTTTAAAGTCCTCCGATTTTGAGATTTAAGTAATTTTATTTTGCTTATAAACTCCACATAAAATGAACGTACTTAAAAAAGTTAGCTTTAAATGGGGGTCTAAAAATATTTTTAAGGGTTCCAAGATCCATATTATTGCCCCTTTAATATCCATAAAGTTTGACCCTGGTCAGATTTTGAGGCCCAGCACCCATACAAAAAACGGACATCTTTCAATATCAGATAGCTTATATGTATTTATTTGGAATCGAAAATTGTGTACGTATTGAACTATTAAACTAAAATGTCATATTTTACAGTACGCTGTAAATTTTGCTACCAAAGATATTGATACTTTTTATTGTAAAGCATTGTAAAATAGCCTATAAAAGAAGTAGCCGAAACAGGTTACACTTACAACAAGTAAAGACTATAGTTAACTAATTTGATACCATTTAATTCCGTTTAAACTTATCGATTAACTGACATATTAGTTTAATGGCTCCAATTAGTAAGATACGACAATTACTTATAAAGACTAGAGATTGTAAAGTTATTTTTGAAATATTTTTTTTTTTTTTTTTTTTTTTTTATTGCATTTAATGACGAGACGAGCATGCCGTTCGCCTGATTAAAATTTATTTATTTATTTTTTGATTCGCCTTTATTTCATATCAGAATATAAGTAACCCATCACAGAGGCTGTATTTTATTTTGAATTAATTTTTATTATTCTTGAATTTTTTATCCGAGCCGCCGATAAGTAAACACAGTATTAAGAAGCAAAAAAAAGTGTGTGTGTACTTATGTACACGCGTTAGAAGTTATACTTCTTTGGCGTAACAAGATAAAAATCTTTTTAAATAACGCGCCAAAAGAAGTATAACTTCAATATCTTTCGCCTTATTCTACGTTCAAAATTCAAAACTAAAATGTTGACTATAGCTAACTTCAGGGTGACGGTGTGCGCGCGCATCGTAAAAGATTTACTCTCATCATTTTCCCTAACGCGCCAAAAGAAGTATAACTTCAAAAACAATGCGAAGTATGAGTATCCACAACTGCGACATGAAGCTAGGAAAATAATTACACTCATGTAAAACCTTTGATTACATTTAATTAGTAATAAACATAGCCGTCATAATTTTTTTACATCCTATATTTAGGTTGGCGCAACAAGATTCGCTAAAAATCTTTTATATAAAGACTTGCGTCTGAGTTTTAATTAATACCTTTAATATTTACATATCAAAATCAAATATATACAAGCGGAAAATACTAAAATTATTCCTTATTTCATTTTAAAGTTTTAATTGTACATCTTAAAGGTTTAAAAGTGAAATAAATTGAAATTAAGGTTAGACCACAACAAGAAGTAGAAAATTTTGTTAACGACTGGTGATTACTGAGCCTAAATGTAAACAAAGCCGCGGTCACACGTTAACATTTCACATCTCCAAGTTATAAGACATTCATTAATTATAATTTCAGCTAACGCAGATATATTGTTTACACAAAGACGTAATATGTAAGGGTCTGTGCCTGAACATCAAAGTAACACAAAAGGACCTCCAAAATTGATGGTAGATCAGATTTCTTGGAACGAAGTGAAACCAAATCTAATAAAATGTGTAATTAAAGTCAAGAATCCCGACAATAGCTTAGACAATCGACTGAAGACTTATAAAACACGCTGAGCTAAAATTACAGCGTGTTAATTGAAATAATTACACACGTTCTGCTAAGCCGGTGTGATACCAGTTTTTGTTGTGGAAAATGTTGTATTTATAACATACGTTTTACCTAGTCAGTCTTAACGATTGCAAAATTTAGATATATTGTTTGAGATGTGAACGTTTTAGACAACTTAAATCATACATTTTAAATGAGTTAGATGATAGTCTACGATTCTAGATGGTCTAAGACGTTAATACATGCGGAATGGGTCCAACGAGAGAATATAATTTTTGAGTACATCATATCTGTAGAGTCGGTAATGACGTTCTTCTCTTTGATAAATACAGGGATAATTGTCAAAAAATATACGTGCATGACGTAGAAAGGGCAAAGGATCGCTCCTCTGGAGCTGGGTTCGAACGCACGATCTCCATTTTGAAATTCTGTTTCACTCCCCACTGGGTTATCGCCGCTTCTGCCATGAGCTTAAAATAATTATTTATCATAACGTAAGATTATTATTTAAAGTTGGTTAACAATAACTATTTATTTATTATCATTTTATGGCATTTCGAGTAAATGTTACTTTTGTCTAAGTTTTTGTCGCCGCTAACAAATTAATATTTTAATTCTAATGTTATGCGTCAGCCTTTTTATTATATAGCGTAGGTTTGAATTATTTTCGTAAAGTACTTATATAAAAACTCATTAATTGAGTTATAAGTTAAACTTTGCATCTCAACTAAGTGAAAGTCAATAAATTTCAATTTCATAAATGAACTGTTAAGTTCCTAAATTTAGGTTTTTGGATTATTAAGTTCCGAAGCAACTTAATTAAAAGGAGTTGAAAGCTTAATTAATCCTTTTGTTAATAAATTAGATAAGCCATTATGGTAAAGTTTTTGCTGGACTGACCCTTTGGCGGGTTCTGTAGATACCCACGAGTATGTCCGAACTCCAAACTCCCAAAGAGATTATGAAATTTCTGCTTGACTTTGAAGATTTTAAATGTTTGTCGAGCATCCAATATCGCCTTTGACTTTCTAAAGTTGATGATAAGAATAAAATATTTTCTCGGCTGTTAAATGGATGGATTTTTATTTTTTATATAAATTAGACGATATCTAATCAGATCACGCGTAGTTTTTGAGAAATATAGTGAGTGAATGGGTCGTTGAGCCTCGTTTGGTCAAAAAGGTCGAGAAATGAGCTAGAGTTAACCAGCGAAAAGACTTAATAAATATTGGTTTAGTTCTAAGAATTTATTGCTTATTAAGATAAAAGTATGGGAATAGTCTGTTAATTTATATAGTATTAGATATCTCGTAGAAGATATATTGTATTATGTACGTAAATAAAGTAAAATAAAAAAAAAAACAAAACCGCAAGTTTTCACATAGTCAAATTCCAATTTTAAAAAACGAACTGAACGACATAAGATTTTTGAAGTGAAAATTTCTTTAGCGGCGTTGAGCACTTTTGGGATGGGTATAAAATGTTAAACTCGCGTCAGGATCACGTGACCGATCGAAAATGCGTAGGAGGTTTTACCATCCCTTACTAATATGAACCTTAAATATAATGCGTAGAAGCTATAATTCTTAAACGTTTACATTTTTATTTATTTACTTAATTAAAACCATCCCTTACTAATATGAACCTTAAATACAATGCGTAGAAGTTATAATTCTTGAAACGAGTGCATTTTTATTTATTACCGTCATTAAAACCATCCCTTACTAATATTAACCTTAAATACATTACGTAGAAGCTATAATTCTTAAACGACTACATTTTTATTTTTATTTATACTATTGGCACGACACGAGTATAAAAGAGCGTAACATTCTTTTTTCAAATTTTGATTTATAAAGAAATTGTGAAATTGTCATTTTTGTGTACGATAGCGCAATAAATAAATATTGTATTTAACCCATTATTTAACAACATACATGCTAGTACTTTTATACTGATAAATAAAGCAATTCGTGCGAAATTATTCCCTAACCATTCCAAAATATTCAAAAATGGACAACGTTAATGTTCAAGTTTTCACTTCTACCGGCACTCCTGGAGTGCAACCCGTTCTTATTTTTTATTTTCTATTTTTAATGATGCTTTGTTTTAATTTGAAGGCTTTGCTTAAATGCTCCGTTTCTACGTTTTATTAATAAAATAATATTTTCTCATTGCTAGGCACGAGCTTCTTACTGGTAAAATTATTTCCACCATATTGGCATATAACAAAATTCAAAACACCAATTTATATTACATAGAGTGTGTTTTTTAATATAATCAATGGGCATAGATATTATAATACACGAGTGTACTATGATGTTAGTCGTCTGACACGCGGAGAATATTTTCCTTTTCCTTCCTTGACACCTGACGTCAATTGTGATAGCTACATTGGCTTCCTTCCGTGCCTCAGTTCTGTGCAGTGTATGTCGTAGCATGTATATTTGTCTACAGGACAGAAAGTAGCCTATAACAAGCTCGAGTGAAATAGGTGCCTATTTGTTAAAGAATTTTCAAATTTGGTATTATAGTTACAAATAGTAATTGAAGTATTTTTTTATTCTCTCTCTTTTTCTCTTTATTGTACACCGCTATCTATATTTTACATCTGTTTCTGTCCATCCAAAGGTTGTCTGGAAGAAATCGCTTTTAGCGATAAGACCATTGTAGAACCATGTCTCGCATTTATTTTTTTCTAAATATTATTTCTGTGTGTTTATTGGTTATACAATAAAGAGTTAATTATTATTATTAATAGTTCCAGAGATAAATAAATGCATTAAAATAAACGGAAAGAAAATCTCTTCACCTGTACATATTAGCATAGATTTATGAAGGCTGGTTTTAACCTAAATCAGGTATTCCTCTGCAGTATTGACGTAGAAAAGTGTGAAAGACTAGTAATTGTAGGCTGACTAATATTACTGGTTTCCTTATGATTTGCATTCATCATCTGATTCAGAGTCTGATTGTCCATTTGTTACTTAGCGTATTGCCCTAAGAGGCATATCATAACTATTGTCTTTCATATGCACACTCATTCTTGACATGGATAAATTGAGATCTGAACACTGTTCTAAACAGCCTCACTGTCATATGTCTTCTGCATAGACAATGCATCGTCGTGCTTGTCTATTTGATATAAGCCAAATACGAGTTGAGTGAAATGTTCAGCGGCAATTATGCACTGACCAATATTATGGTACCTATCTGTCATTTACAATTGTCCGCAAGTCGCTAGTTCAAAGATTAAACATATATTTTTATTTTACACGCATACTCACGACTTATATCCCCGAAGGGGTAGGCAGAGGCGCAACTAGTGCACCCACTTTTCGCCGTGCATATTCCGTCCCATGATGTGATAAGGGGCGAGCCTATCGCCATATCGGGCACAAATTCCAGAATCCGAGCTGATACTGATGAGAAAAATCAAATATCACTTTGCCCGACCCGGGGATTGAACCCGAGACCTCAGCATTGCAGTCGTACTGTACTACAACTACGCCACCGAGCTAGTCAAGGTTTATTTTTTAAAAGGATATTACAATATTTTTTTTTAAAACTGATTGTGGAATTAGTACATATCTGAGCAGGCTAAAGTGACATGATTTTAAAAATAAAAGCTGTCTCGTCTTATATATCTTTAATAGATTTACAGAGGCATTAAGAACATGCACTTCGTCAAAGGTATTTTGGTCCGATGGCATGAAAGGGCTAGTGCGCTATATTGGGCACAAGTCCAAATGCATACCTGTATGTGGATTAGCCGACCTGGAAACAGAACATTACAGTACACCGGCGTACACCGCCATTCAATCAATGAGGCTATTTGGTGCTCAACTGTAGCTTCGGTTGTTCTAGACTGTTCTATAACAAACTGGTGAGTATAATCGTTTCTATATTTAATTCTGTTTGATTCTTTGACCATTGCGATTTGTCGGGTGTGACGTTGACAGTCAGGGTTGACACCCAACTGAACTGCAGTCGACGGCTTTCAACAATGACTCCGCCCTAAATTTATTGTATTCTAAAGCGAACAGGAGCATTCAGAGCCACAATTCAAAATTCGGTCGCGAGCATTTAAAACAAACATAAGTGCATCAGTTTACTGATCGTAGATTCGCTCTTGGATTGATTAACGAGTATTGATGCGTGACGTCACACAAAGCGGTATGCGCGATAGTAATCAGATGTTTTGCATTTAGTGCACATTCACACAGCAGTCCGTTTTACAGGTCCGTTTTATCGTATACGGTTTTATTCGGCGATGGCGTATATAGATATACGAGCAACTTCACACACATAACAAAAATCGCGATTCAGTACAAAATACCGATCCGACAAAATATACAGCGATTTCTTTTACAGGTCCGTTTTATCGTATACGTTTTTATTGGGCGATGGCGTATGTAGTTGTGTAAGCGACATCACACAAACAACGTTATTAAAATACTGTTCCGTTTTATCGGATCAAAGCCGGGGATCTTCTCCTGCCTTAAAAGTGGATGCTGCCAATAACGCCTGGGCTTTCTCCGACGCAGGCGATAGTACCAGTACAACACGAGAACGTCCATCCTTGTAGAAAGTTGACGATACACTGAAGAACACTACCTCCAGTAGCGACGGATCCGTTAAAATGATCCTATAAATACGGACTTTCTATGTGAACTAACCCTTAGGCCTATTCGGCTGTCTATAATTAATGCTTGAGTTTGTAAATGTTTATTTTTGCATCATCTGGTGCTGATAGTCGTAAGCTACTTACGTTTTATGGAGCAGTCAAATTATTATAATAGCTTTTTCTCGCGGCTCTGCCCGCGTGAAAAAGTTTTTCCGGGATAAAAGTCCCGCTTTATGTTTTCCCTGGATAAAAAGTAGCTTTTCTAGGGCTTCACACTATCTCCATACCAAATTTCATCGAAATCCGTCTGTAGTTTCGAGGATGTGCAGTAACAAACAAACAGAAAAACAGACAGACAGACAGAAAAGAATTACAAAAATCGCTGATATGTGTACCATTACTCTTCTTTAGTTACCCCCTTTATTTTTTATCACATTTCTTTCAATGTACAGACACACCGGTTCTACTGCTTTATTATATTTATAGATTAATCAAATGTTAGGACAAATTACTGATCATATTATGCGCCAAAACTATTATATTTACTAATAGCTGTCAAAAAGAATCAAAGCGGTCATTTGCACTTTTTACGTCGTTGTAGTGACGAACATAATTTCTTGGCAGTGTAATAGTGATTCGAAGTGTAAGGTTATAGGCAAATGTTCCAATTGTGCACGCATCTTACCAATTATAATTAAAAATAGCTTTTGCGCGCGGTTCCGCGCGCGTGGAAAAGTTTTTCCAAGATAAAAAGTAGCCTATAGCACTCAGGAGTAATGTAGCTTCCTATTAGTGAAAGAATTTTCAAAATCGGTCCAGTAGTTCCTGAGATTAGCGCGTTCAAACAAACAAACTCTTCAGCTTTATAATATTAGTATAGATTATCATGAAGGAAAATATTTATTAGTAAAGATTGTTTATTGACCCATATTACTATCTAAAGAAGGTAAAACTGCATCCGTTGAGGTCGTTCACTTCGCAGATGACCGCCTTGACTGACATGGTGATTTCATTTTTATACAAGTTTACTAATAATAGAATATAAATATTCTACTTTTTTACATACGAAGTTGCTTTTCGTCATTTTAGTTTGTTTTTTAGATACATACATAAAAAATCAATTTAGTGAAGATTATAAGTGTGTAATAAATGGGTACTTAATTAGATTTTTTTAAATTATTGCTCTTTTATTTTAAAACTGCCTCGGTGGCGTAGTTGTATTACGGTACGACTGCAAGGCTGAGGTCTCGGGTTCGATCCCCGGGTTGGGCAAAGTGATATTGGATTTTTCTATTCAGTATCAGCCCGGAGTCTGGAATTTGTGCCCGATATGGCGATAGGCTCGCCCCCTATCACATCATGGGACGGAATACGCTTGGCGAAAAGTGGGTGCACTAGTTGCGCCTCTGCCTACCCCTTCGGGGACAAAAGGCGTGAGCATGCGTTATTTTAAAACTATAGGACTTTCCTTCCTCACCAGACGAAAGCCCGTTCGCCCAGGTATTAAAGAAATAAATAACTTTTGTACTTCATCTGCAGATAAATTAATCGAAATTCAAACACCCTAAACGAAAACCACGAGCAATAGGAACGAATGGAAATGTGCTCGCCAAGTACAGCAGGACTGAATTACTAACGGCCGGTCTCAATAACTTACTAACCGATAACCAACAGTTAAAATGCTTACTTTTGGTGCTAATCTGTGTTTCTAAAAACTAAAATAGATAAGACTTGATATTCAAAACATCAGTAACAGTTAGCGTAACTTTTACTGTTGGGTTAGATAACAAACTCCAGTTAAAGGTTAGTAAGTTATTGAGACCGGCTGTTAATAAACATCGAATGAAAATTTGTGTACGTGTGTCGATAAATACAGATATTCACGTTCTCCGTATAGTTTCTTTGTTTTTCCACAGTCTGGAACTTAGTATTAATATTTAATGACTCCTTTTTTATTGGCTTAGTCTGTATTGAACAGAAATAGTGCGGCATAATTGTGTGGGGAATCAAATTTACATTACTTTTTATTTTATTTCCAGTTTTTGTAGATATTTTCATATTATTAGAAATTATTTTTTTGTTTTGTCCCATTGATCATGACGTAGTTTTTTTTAAATCATTTGTGGGGTAATGAGTTAGTGGGTTACTATATGGTAGATGACCTCCTCCGACCAGAAACACCCACAATCCTGATAGAATCTTGATTGAGTGCCCGCCTTAAAGGAAAGAAATAAGGATAAGACACGCGTGGGAGTCGTTTGTGAATTCTAAGTTACTATGCGAAAGGCAAGCAAGGCACTAACTAGGCTGTCTGAAGACTAATGAACTAATAAGTCCTGAGTCGGCTTATTAATACTGAAGACAAGTGCCTCCAAGTACCTCCAAGTGTGCCTCCATCACTTTAAATATAAATTAGCAAGCCAAGTGATTACTGACGAGCCATAGTTCATTTGCCAGCCGATTATGGATAAGCCTTAAACGTTGGATGTGAAAATTTCCCTACTTTCCAAATAAAAAGCTATGAGTTCATAAGCGATTACGTCCTAACGGTTGAAAAATGAGTCGAAATCCGAGCGCCTCGCTGTCGGCGTGCCCACTCAAGATGAATTGTAAAAAATTGACGTCAAGATTAAAAATGATTTTTATTTGTTAGCTGTGCGGTAACGGGGCCATGGTATTTGTTATTTTTTATTAGTTTAGTTATTTTGTAGCTGCATACAAAAAATGCAACCAAACCTCCCATACACAGGGTCTTTTTGACATTGCATTACTAAATGAGACCACATACTTATCTTCTTGAAAATAACAATTTACAATAAGCCATTAAAAAAAAAAAAGAAAAAAAAAAGGAAAAAAATGAAAAAATGATGAAAGATGTATAATAAAGAAGTGTAAGTTTCGAATAAAATAAATCCTTCTAGCCAGTTTCGGCCACGGCGGTCAATCTCAACGGAGATCAGCCAGGTACGCAGGAGATATTATAGTGCACAAGTCGCACCTTTAGGACGAAGACGACGCAATTAAAAAAAAAATTGGTTTATCGTCATAAAATGACTTAAAACTGGTCCCTTTTTTATGAAAATGTAATAAAAAAGATACCGATATAATAGTTATGTCCTTTTCCCGCTTGAATATGGCGGTGTTTGAACTATGGTAACTATGGTATGGTACTGAAAATTTCGTTTTAAGTAAGTTTATGACGATAACTCAATTTTCAATTATTTTGAATTGTGTCGTTTTCGACCTAAATGTGCGAAGTGTGTGCGCATTACACAGGTCACGGTAATATTATCTATGCACAGGTGCACTCGCTATTCCTTCATTCTCATAGCCCGGTGAGATGGCAATCCGACATGACCGGAGAGAGATTAGGCGCAGGACCAACGGCTTTACATGCTTTCCGAGGCACGGGGGTATCACACCAACAACTTCCTGACTCCGAGCTGCGACTGAGGAATTTTAAGATAGAAAAACCCAGTCACAATGTTTTTGACCCGATCCGGGTTCAATAAATATCAATTAAAGGTAATTTTAATTTTACACATAACACAATGTCACTTCTTTTCTAACATAATTCGTCGCAGCGGCAATATCATACCTTCAGTCAGATATACACTCACGCACACATCATACTCGCGCTATACTAAAATATGATGAAAAATCTGCAAATTAAAATCGGGATTTTTTGGTGGAAATATTCGTTATTTATAGAGGATATTTGGCACATGATGAAGCAGAGGTAAAAAAAGTATGTTGTTTCATTTATAAAATCAATGTTAAAATGACCTTGTATAGCTTGTTCGAAAATTTACAATCATGTATTTCGAAAAAAAATCGGTAGCTGTAGCTAGTAACCAAGTTGGCCTATACACACACACATATGCCTTTTATCCCCGAAGGGATATGCAGAGGCGCAACTGTACACCCACTTTTAGCTGTGCGTATTCCGTCGCATGATGTGATAGGAGAAGGAACGAATTGCAGACTCCGGGCTGATATTGAATAAAAAAAACCCAATATCACCGCCCGACCCAGGGATCGAACCCGAGACCTCAGCATTGCAGTCGTACCGTAATACAACTACGCCACCGAAGCTGTCTACAGGCCTTTGAACATAATACATCATACCACGGCGTAAATAATTTCGCTCACATTGTTATTTAATCGTATAACTCTAGAACTATTTGCTCGAGCATTGCGTACCTGTTTAAAGCTTCACGTAAAAGGCTGACAAAGGAGCGGTTGATTGCGATCAGCTACTTCTTTCTGCGATTTACTCAGTCGACAAATCGATCGGCCAATCTAACATGTCACACACAGCTTATATTATTTGCATTACTATTCTGAAAGCAGGCAATTTCACGCCGAATTAGTTATTTATGGCTGACTGGTGTTTATTTACATTTGTTCTATTATACAGTGTTCGATTGGATTTAACGCCCTTGGGGCATTAATTTGCAAAAGGCCTTTCAGTGAATCTGTGAATGTTTGGACAAATTTTTACGTTTCTAAAGGTATCGTGTGGGCGTTCTTTCAGTTAATGTTATTGAATGTTCAATGCCAGTTTCATCGGTTCCTGATAAAGTACCAGATAACAAGCTGACATACAAAGGTATCTAACAAAAAATACGTGTGGCACTCGGAGACTGCCGCGGTAAAGCTATTGCATAGCATTTTTTATCACAAATTTTGATTGACTAAACACAAATTCGATCTTACGCTTACCACATAAAGTAGATTTTTAAACGCGAGCAACGCACGTTTGGTCTTGTTATTGATAAGTGTCAGAAATGCAATGGTCATCACAACCAAAGTAGAATAAATCAAAATTTGAAAAAAGAATGTTACGTTCGATTCTTTTGTACTCGTGCCGTGCCAACGCTGGGAAAATAGCTTCTACGCAATGTATTTAAGGTTCATATTAGATTAGTAAGAAATGGTTTTAATGACTTTAATAAATAAAATAAATAAAAATATACTCGTTTCAAGAATTATAGCTTCTACGCATTGTATTTAAGGTTCATGTTACTAAGATAAAAAATATGTCAGGTTATTTTCGTTACGGAATTTCTGGATTCGGTCTCCACGCTCAAGCCCTGCGATAGAAGTTATGCAATAGCTTAATAAATTTGATACATTACTTTGAAATCGTCGAAAAAAAGTAAAACATAGTCGGTAATATAAAGAGTTCCACTGAACTTGCAAGTTACATTGATTATTCGTATATAATTGAACCGGATTGGATGGGTCAAGCCCATCCATATATTATCAGAGAAATCCGTTGCGAAAATTATTACGCGTATTACGTTGCGAATTTGTATGAACTTATGTGGCTGTGGGAAAGCATTTTCCGTGCATGATGTGAACAGAGTACGCCTGACAGCGAAAGATTAAAGGGGCAACAATCAATATTCTCGTCACCCAATACAGTAGACAGCAAGGGTTTATGGAGAATGCCTTTTATACGCGCTGATTACTATTTAAATGCAAATAAAACGAGCACCGTTCGCTTTAATGTTGGAGGAAAACATCATGAGGAAACCTACATACCTGAGAATTCTCCATAACAATTTCTGAGGTATGTGGATTCTGCCAACCCGCACTAGGCGAGCGTGGTGGACTAAGACCTAAACCCTCTCAGTAGTAGACGAGGCCCGTACTCAGCTGTGGGCCGTATATAATACAGGGCTGGTATTATTATTAGTGTTATATAAAGAGTGCAGTAAACGCGATGCAGTTTACCTTTATGTTTTTGTATATCATAATTAATGTGCTGAAAACACACATGCGTCGTCGAGTCGTGGAAAATATGCAAACTTTAATAGATCTAAAGGTTTAATCAATTATACTGGAAAATCATAAATCTTTATTTTTAAAAGCAATACGAATATTTGTGGGGCTTATAATACCTTAAATTACACTTTCTTCATAATGAGTCAAAACCCGCGTAAAATCGGTCCATTCGTTTGGGAGTAAACTTATAACACCCCTCTTTTTGCGTCGGGGGTTAAAAAGTTCATATAAGTTATTGCAGTTTCTTGACTTATTATTATATCATCATTTATATTTCATTGGTAGGTATTCAACTCTCCCCATTGTTGGTGTCATTTGAATCAGAATCTCAAACTATTGACACTGATACAATCCAGAATTCTCTACATGATCGTTTAAATTCTTTATGAAATAACGACGGCTTCACGTATGAGCATATGCTCTTCGTAAAATCGAACTGTTGGTAACAATAGTCTCCATTTACAATACGTTATGTTATTGGCAGCTCCTGTCAAAGTGCGAACTTATAAATCATCCCACCAAAATATCCGGCGAATAAATCTGAGTCGGATAATAATGATCGATTATGTCAAACTTTGAGTGAGATTCGTTAAAATGTTATTGCCGAGTTTTACGCTCTATCTGGAATGTCTCGGTGGCGTAGTTGTATTACGGTATGACTGCAACGCTGAGGTCTTGGGTTCGATTCCCGGGCGGGCAAAGTGATATTGGGTTTTAAATTCAGTATCAGCCTGGAGACTAGAATTTGTGGCCGATATGGCGATAGGCTCACCCCCTGTCACATCATGGGACGGATAAAGAGGAAAGATTTGATTGTTTGTTTGTTTGCATTGAAAAGGCTCCGCAACTACTGGACCGATTTTAAAAATTCTTTCACCAATATAAACCTACATTATCAGCGAGTAACATAGGCTACTTTTTATCTCCAGGAAATATAAAGCAGGACGTTTATCCCGGAAAAACTCATTCACGCGGGCGGAAGCAGAAGTCTAGTCTGCTATAAATTGCTAAAGAGTTGGGTAGCCCGCAGACAACTTGATGCTGCAGCATTAGCTCAAGGTTAACATGTCTTTAAAACACTGCCGAAGTCACAATACACCAACTTTTAAATCAGTCGGAGTTGTGAAAGTTGGAAATGAGCTGATAATCTTCAAGCGCCTGAACAGATCTTCATAAATTAAGCTAACAACCATGTCGATCACATCAGCTTTCCAAAAAAAAAATATAGTAGTTCCCAGCCAATATTGATAGGTGGCGGTGTTGTTAATTATGCCGCCACAGATAAATGACAGAAATGCAATGGTCATCACACCCAAAGTAGAATAAATCAAAATTTAAAAAATAAATGTAACGTCGATTCTTTTGTACTCGTGCCGTGCCAACGCTGGGGAAATAGCTTCTACGCAATGTATTTAAGGTTCATATTAGATTAGTAAGGGATGGATATAATGACGTTAATAAATAAAAATGCACTAGTTTCAAGAATTATAGCTTCTACGCATTGTATTTAAGGTTCATATTAGTAAGGGATGGTTTTAATGACGTTAATAAATAAAAATGCACTCGTTTCAAGAATTATAGCTTCTACGCATTGTATTTAAGGTTCATATTAGTAAGGGATGGTTTTAATGACGTTAATAAATAAAAATGCACTCGTTTCAAGAATTATAGCTTCTACGCATTTTATTTATTCCTTCAACGCCCGTGGTGGACATCGGTGTCCATTTGAAAAAACCTCCGCATGCATTTTCGTCAGATTCGGTCACGTGATCCTGACGCGAGTATGCGAGTTTAACATTTTATACACATCCCAAGAAAAACGCGTCAAAATCGGTCCATTCGTTTGAGAGCTACGAAGCTACAGACATAGAGATACACAGGCACACAGACACACAGATACACAGATATACAGATACACACCCTAAACTTATAACACCCCTCTTTTTCTGTCGAGGGTTAAAAATCAATACAATTTGAATTTTGTATTGGTGGGGGCCGAGGTTCAAATAGCGGAACCTCACCCGATTCGATTTATCGAATATATTATTATCGATAAAAGCTATCAGTAATACGAGATTATCCGTAAGCCGTTTAATATGAGTTCTACTAACATGATTTTATTGCCGCCTTGGCCCTTGTGCAACATCGATCTCAAGATCTTTTTATGACCAAAGCGATGTCATATAATCAATATTGCGCTGAATTATCACAAAGCGATAACGACAGATAACCAATATCATCAAATAATATAATGAAAATAACAATCATAGTCTTTTGTAAACTTCTAATTTAAGTCTGCCTGCAGCCCACTCATAGTAGGCCGGCTATAAATATCCACGCTGCAACATGAACGTTTAAATTGAAAGAAAATTGCGGTTGTTACTTGACTGCTATGCTTGACTGTCATATTTCTTTTCACTTGCTGTCATTTCAATGGTGTTTGTTTTTGTACATGGCAATTTTACGTCTCATGGAATATTTTTAAAGACATTCACTTATTTTGTTTATACTGAAGAATTGTGTGAATATTATATGAAAAATAATTTATGGAATTAACCTTGGTATTAACACCTCTGCTTATGTTAAGTGTTAAACAAAGTCTTGTCAGGCTTTTGTTTCCCACAAGTGTTATCAATTTAACACTAGAAAAGAAAGCTCAAGTAAAATCTATTTTATATTGACGGAGTTTTTCTGGCTTGTATTGAATATTCGTTACTTAGAGATCGGTAAGCTATTTCTGTTTGCCGTTCTATTTCTGTTTGCTGTTCTATTTTCGCGGTCTTGCTAATTACTTGTTGCTTCAAAATGTCAGCACTAGATTACACGCTTATCTAATGATATCCATTTGGCCGACAACCAGGATTGAGTCATCTATAGGATTATAGTCTGTAAAGTAATGTGTAAGTAAATCTAGATCAGAGTACTACGTGAACGAATGACTTCCAGAGGCTAATGAGTTCATTGCATAAAACCAAATACCGATATCGTAGGTCGCAATCATCGTGCTTAATGGCCGCCAAATTATTTCATAATTCCGTATAAATTGTGCATATTATTATTCCAATGACTATGAAGTTCTGTTTAAATGACGTATTATTCATTTATAGGAAAAGGATTGGAGGGAACAAAGTTACTAAAGAGAATATTTAACCATTACTAAGGCCGTAGCCAACATGCCGTTCTGCAATCGTTTTCCTTTACCGCTCAAGCGATAATTCACAAAGAATACACACATCGTCGGTGGTTCAAAACACAAGGCACACACCTCTGACTTTTCGAAGTTACGTGTGTATTGTTTATCAATTATCGTTCGCTGTGACGGTGAAGGAAAACATCGTGAGGAAACCTACATATCTAAGATGTCCATAAGAATTTCGAGGGTATGTGAAGTCTGCCAATCCGCACTAGGCCAGCGTGGTGGACTAAGGCCTAACCCCTCTCAGTAGTAGAGGAGGCCCGTGCTCAGCAGTAGGCAGTATATAAAACAGGGCTGATTGCATTGCATTGCACACACATAACTTTGGAAAAGTCAGAGGTGTGTGCCCTTGGTTTTTAAACCTGCGGACATTCGTCTCGGCAGTCCATTCCACTCCCAACCAGGCTATCACGGCATATAAAGTAAATTTACTTGGCAGTAAGTAAAATACCTCAAAATCAAATCGTAACTACATTTTTCTAATAAGCACTGCGTCTACTACCTAAAAAGATTTAAGTTTCTTGCCTATTTTCTGGTGGTTTTCTGTCGATGGAGTAAATATTCATCATCATCATCATCATGAGCCCGTTGCAGTCCACTGCTGGACATAGGCCTCTCCCAAGATACGCCACAGAGCCCGGTCTGCTGTTTTATGCATCCAGTCGCTGCCGGCCCTCTTGTGCAAGTCGTCCCGCCATCTGCCAGAGGGCGTCCCACGCTAAGTTTGCCAAAACGCGGTCTCCACTCCAGAACATGCTTACTCCAACGGTTACCTGTAAACGAGTAAATATTGGCCTAATCTAATGTTAAATGAATAAAAACGGCAACATGAGGCATTTGAACCCATAGATAAATAAAACAATAATTTAAAATACCGTGAATAATCAGCAACATTTTGCTATAGAATTAGGTAATTTGAAACTTCATAGTTGAATATTCCTTTCTTATCGTCAGTACAGCGTTAATCATCTCTCAATCTGCATTCGGCGCACGTAGCCGCGCCAACAACGCTGAAGCGAAAACGAATAAAAATATGCATTCAGCGATTTGCACTCACCCAAAATGAAATATAATTTGTATTCCTTCAAGCTGCCTGTTTTAGTGAAAATTTCAGCGCAAATCGCATTGTCGTTGGCGTGATTTTTGATAGGAATGACATTAATGTAGTTCACTGTTTGTTTCAGCTTAGATTATAACAAAAGTGAGCTTAGAATATGGCACAAAACTGCAACTTGTAAGTGTAACTACTGGACATACTGAGACTTAACATCTTATATCTCAGGATGACGAGCGCAGTGGAATGCCACACAGTACTTTATAAGTCAAGGTGCTGGATGGTGTTGCTACTGTTTATGGGTGGTCGTATCGGTTACCATCAGGTGAACGGCATGCTCGTCTCGTCAATCTATGCAATAAAAAAAAAGATTATATGTAACGAGCTCCGGCAAGCATTGCATAAATTATGTATGTATGTATGTATGTAGAGCAACTAAAGAAATCATAAAACAAAATACCCGTGTAAAATGTTAATAATTTTCCCACCGATGCGACCTGACGTCACAAACCAGAAAGAAATGGTATGGTGTCCGGTTTTAAAGCGTGTTCCTTTAAGAAATACAATATTTGACATCATTACGAACCTTCATTTTCTTAAAAGAATCTAGCATTACTCAGTATTACAGAAAATGCAAGCAAAGTTTGTGCATAACAAGAAGCTGCCTTTACGCTCTTGTTACAATAGCAATTTCTTATGATCACCGGAAAAGACTACGAAGGAATACGCAGAGAGAATTTTATTCTTAATATTTTTACAAGAATACAGTCTAGAACTGAGGATATAATGGCCCTGTTTCACAAATTCTGGGTAAATACTACTCATCGCATAAATGTGTTAGCAGACCAAATACAAAAGTCACACTCTAATCTATGTTCCAAAATAAATGGTAATAAAATGAGTACTATCTAAATTAGCTGTTTAAAGCGATAGCTGTCAAATGAGTACTATCTACATTAGCTGTTTAAAGCGATAGCTGTCAAATGAGTACTATTTACATTAGCTGTTTAAAGCGATAACTGTCAAATGAGTACTATCTACATAAGCGGTTTAAAGCGATAGCTGTCAAATGAGTACTATCTACATTAGCTGTTTAAAGCGATAACTGTCAAATGAGTACTATCTACATAAGCGGTTTAAAGCGATAGCTGTCAAATGAGTACTATCTACATAAGCTGTTTAAAGCGATAGCTGTCAAATGAGTACTATTTACATTAGCTGTTTAAAGCGATAGCTGTCAAATGAGTACTATTTACATTAGCTGTTTAAAGCGATAACTGTCAAATGAGTACTATCTACATTAGCTGTTTAAAGCAATAACTGTCAAATGAGTACTATCTACATTAGCTGTTTAAAGCAATAACTGTCAAATGAGTACTATCTACATTAGCTGTTTAAAGCAATAACTGTCAAATGAGTACTATCTACATTAACTGTTTAAAGCGATAGCTGTCAAATGAGTACTATTTACATTAGCTGTTTAAAGCGATAACTGTCAAATGAGTACTATCTACATTAGCTGTTTAAAGCAATAACTGTCAAATGAGTACTATCTACATTAGCTGTTTAAAGCAATAACTGTCAAATGAGTACTATCTACATTAGCTGTTTAAAGCGATAGCTGTCAAATAAAATTTACTTGAAACTTGTGAAACAGGCTTTAAGACTAAAAGTGGAGTTAGTGTTAGATACTTTATTTAATATACTTACTACTACGACTGACAGGAAAGTATGTATGTTTTTTAATGGGAAATGATCTAGTTTTTATATTTTTTGATTTTTCATCACGTAATACTTTTAAATAAAACTATTTTTACGGATTTTATCACGGTTTTTTAATTTATATTTTATCCTGACGTTTCGAAGGCTTTGCAGCCTTCATGGTCACGGGGCGGACTGAGGTGTTGGTAGTCCGAAATGTAACAGTTACAATATCTACCTACATTTCACAATTATAAAAGATTTTTAAAATTATCAGTTGTTGACGGTCCGATCTACGCAAAATGAGCTCAGTGTCTTGAAGTCTGGCAGCTGGTCTTTTGGGTTCTGATTTAATTAAATGTATGACAGGATCCCAAGCTTGTGCAAGCTTCCAACCATCTTCTCTATTGAAATTTGGATGTTTTTTAATTTCAATAGCCTCGCGAATCATCCTAGGAAGGAATCGGTGTTCTTTGGCAAGGATTTGTGGCTTGTCGAATCTGATACAATGTTTGGAGCCGTCTTCTGTATGTTCAGCGACTGCAGACTTCGTAGAGCGTCGATGTTTCACGTCAGCTATGTGTTCTTTTACGCGGGTCTCTATGTTCCTTTTTTTTTGGCCTATATAAAATCCGTAAAAATAGTTTTATTTAAATGTCTAACATTCGCGTAAACATAAGAAATCATTATCACGTAATACTGGTTACATGAATTCGTGCAAAAATCACTCAGTTTATTTGACGTAACTAACCTCTTGTAGTCTACATAATCATTTTGAATACGGAATTCCATTGACGTCACTTCCGCTGTAGTTTGGTGTATTCGTGAAAATGGATGGGGCAGTCAATAAATACACTTTCATAATATTATTACAATAACAATTTATTGTAACAGGTTCGGAATTTAAATCTTCGTGTTTATTCGCATTGCCGATTTTCTGAATTATCGCGTACAAGCAGATAATATATTTGTTGGTATCAGCTTATATTCAGACATTTTTCGTGTGCACCGGTGATTTATTGTTTGTATTGGTATAAAGTGGTATGGTCACACTGTAGATAAATTTATCTACGATATTACCCTATCTACCACTTTTTCATCATCATCATCATACCAGCCCTGTATTATATACTGCCCACTGCTGAGCACGGGCCTCTTCTGCAACTGAGAGGGTTAAGGCCTTAGTCCACCACGCTGGCCTAGTGCGGGTTGGCGGACTTCACATACCTTTGAAATTCAGAGACATTCTCAGGTATGCAGGTTTCCTCACGATGTTTTCCTTCACTGTTAAAGCGAGCGATAATTCACAAAGAATACACACAAGTGACGATAGCCTAGTTAGGAGTGGAACGAACTGCCGAGACGAATGTCCGCAGGTTCAAAACTCCAGGGCACACTCCTCTGACCACTTTTTAAACAACATAAAAATATATGCTGTAATGTAAGCATTAATACCAATATCGTATGTCTAAAGCCCAATGTTAGAATTCTAATATCGGACATCGGTGGCGTAAGGTCGCGGTCCTGGTCTGGACCGCGGCCCGCGATATCGTGATCCCCTGCTCTACAGCACGGAAGGGCCGGCTCAACCGATGTAGTACCCACTATCTCAGAAAACCCCAGTCATGCTATTACAGGTAGAGAAGAGTAGAGCTGCTATTACTATTTAAACAGGCTGGCATAATTATGTCGACTGGCGAGGTATAATATCTCGTCAGTTGACTTTCTATCCGAACCCAACTTCACTTATTATCAGTTGCCGCGAAACTTTTAAAAAGCTCGTGTTAAAAAAATAAAACTCCCTGCGCCGATATTTTTTCCAGTTCGTTATGGGAGAAAAAACATCTACCAGTCTATCAGGTACTTATTTCCGATCAATTTACGTGATTTAAACATTAAAAGTCGAAAGAGAATTTCGCATAACCGATATCTACCATCTACTTTTAGCTGTCTGAAAATATACGCTAAGATTATTCAAATAAAATAAATTATCATATTGCACATTCTCCCATTCCAATATTACTTGTACAATCACTCATCCACAAGCTTCAGCATATAGAAGGCTACAAGACACCGCGCACACTTCATAATGTTAGTAAGGTAGAGTATGCTTAAGTCTTCTTGTGAGCTGCGTCTCAGAAATATGAACGCTGAAGGCTTGAATATCGGTCTACGTACATATATACATACACACTCACGCCTTTTATCCCCGAAGGGGTAGGCAGAGGCATAAATAATACACCTACTATAAGCTTTGCGTATTCTAGCCTATCGCCATATCAGGCACAAATTGTAGACACCGGGATGATACTCAAAAGAAAAATCCAATATCACTTTGCCCGACCCGGGGATCGAAGTCGAGACCTCAGCATTGCAGTCGTACCGTAAAACAACTACGCCACGCGGAATCAACCTAGCCAGTCTTACGTCTCTTTTACCCTTAAATTATTTGGCGTTACAAAATTTATTGGTGGTAGGTCTCTCATATGTAAGAGTCCGTCTGGGTGGGTACCACCGCAATGTCTATTTCTACCGCCAAGCAGCAGTGTGCATGCACTGTTGTGTTTCGGTTTGAAGGAAATTGTAGCCAGTGTAACCACTGGACATAATGAGACTTAACATCTTGTGTCTCAGGATGACAAGCGCCGTGGAAAGCCACACTCTGGACCTTATTTCTACATGGGGTTCCATGAACCTGGTTGAGTTCAATGGCAAGAAAACGCAGGTGTGTGCGTTCACGTGCAAAAGATCCCCGTTTTCTCCTCTCCCCAATCTTCAGGGTGTTCCACTCTCATTGCGGAATGACCTGAGTATCCTTGGTATGGATATCCGCTGTGATCTGAATCCAAGGAATCACATCGAAGGCGTAATATCTGCCACATCACGCAGGGTTGGAATCCTGAACAAGGTGCGTCGGTTCTTCACGCCCGGTCAAATCTACCGCTTGTATAAAGCACAGGTACGGCCGGGTATGGAATACTGTTCGCACCTCTGGGACGGTTCCGCCCAATACTTGCTCGATAGTAGTAAGGGATTCACCGATACTGGAGCAGGTTCGACGGCCGGTCCGCTCGCTCCGCTCGCGGCGCTCCGGCGGCTGATGGCCGACGTTTTCGATTGCTCCAGATTCGGCCCGCGGAACCCGCGAATCAATCCGCGGATTACTTTAATACCTACCGCGAATTAATTTGATACCTACCGCGGATTAATTTGATACCTACCGCGGATTAACTTGATACCTACCGCGGATTAATTTGATACCTACCGCGGATTAACTTGATACCTACCGCGGATTAATTTGATATCGACCGCGGATTACTTTGATAACACCCGCGAATAAAAATTATATCGTCCGCGGAATCCGTTTCATATCACCCGCGAGGTAGGTATGAACCACGAATTTGTTCATGGTCTACGGTTCCCTTAAGCTTGTACCTTTTCCCTGTTCGTTGTGCTTTTAACTTTCTACTTTCTATCGGCGATCCTTTTTTTTATTTGAAGGATGCAAAGGTCTTTGTCGCGTATTTCTATTAACTCGTGTTTCTACGCAAAAGCCGTTTAAAATTACTTAATAGTTACCCTTTACGCATTACGAGCATTGTTTATGATAGATAAAGCAACATTTTCCCTGTTTCGTTGTGTTATTGACTTTCTACTTTCTATCGGCGACCCTTTTTTATTTGAAGGATGCAAAGGTCTTTGTCTCGTATTTCTATTAACTCGTGTTTCTACTTAAAAGCCGTTTAAAATTACTTAATAGTCGCCCTTTACGCATTACGGGCATTGTTTATTATAGATAAAGCAATCGTTACAATACACCATACCTTTCTCAAATTCTAGGTAAAACCCTTTGGGTCTTCTCATTGTCATAATAATTACGGTTCCCATTATTCACATTACCTGATATTACGTATTCAACGGAACATTTAAGGTGAAAGTCGAAACATGTTGGATCTTGTCTGCAAGGAAACAATACTCCCTCTCCATATAAAAGACCGACTCAAAATCACATGGTATCGTATTCCACTCTGTGCTCTGCTCGAAGTGTGATCTCCAGTTGTGTGTAACAGTGAAGTGATAGTAAAATTGTGAAATAGTTAAATAGTGAAAGTGTTATAAAAATGAATGTAAGTACCTTTATATACTTTGATCTAAAAGTGTTGTAACCAGATGTTTCATTAATTGTTTATGCCATGTGTTGTCCACCAGGTTAATACATTTTAGCTATCTTTGATGTCTTATTAATTTATCATTGTTACTAATGTGTACATGTATACTTCGCATACCTATAAGTATTTATCATACAGTACTTACTTAACCGATAATTAAAACAGTTTCATTTCATTTTGTTACAGTTTTCTGAAAATACTTACAAAAACTACTATTATGCTGAAGAAATCGACGAACCTAGTGATGAAGAAGGTACACTCGCCTTTAAAGTCAAAAAAGCGATATTAGCAAATAAAAGACCGATCGAATGCAACAGCATTGATGAGTTCTTCGAAAAACCAAAAAAGAAGAAGACAACAACAAGAAAGTCATCCAGTGTTGGTCGATCGACGAGCGGTGGTGTTTCATACATCCGATCAAACAGCGATGACAACAGTTCTGCATCACATCTCATAAAAATTGAGGTGTATGAAGTGAATAAAATAAAAAACATCGCACCGACGGAACATTGGAAACACGCTGATGTGCGAGTTAAATATTACGCGGAAAACGACAGTGATAAGAACTTGCAAAGTGTCAAGGACACTATATACAATATAACCAAACAGTTGGCTAGTAAGGACGATTGTGTGAAATATTTTATAGACACAGACAAATGAACAAAAGTGCCAGTGCGTGTCAATGTTTTAATATCATAACTTTAATCATATGCTTTGTACTACTATTATTGAAATAAGAAACTATTATTGTATTAACTGTACTTAAGAATCTACCTGTTTAAATTTAACTTACATTGTATTGTATTTAAACTTTGTACTCTTTTAAGTTACATACTTAATAGATTAATTTGTTTTTGATTCTAGAACTCTTTGTGAATTGTGTTATTGCTAAGTATTATTGTAAATAGTTATAAGTCTTTTTAGTGTTTTTTCATGCTCATGCTTACGATTGTAAAGTTATTGGGAACATTCATAAATTGTTTGGAAGAATTATAAGTATTGTATGGGGTTATTAATCTTCAATAAAGAAAAATCATTCATTCATTTTCATATTTCATTTATTCACCTCAAAACATGATTTAAATAAACCATTTAAAAACACATCATTGCATATTGTATTATCACTAAATAATACTTGAAAATCTTTGAGACTCTTACCATAGTATTTATAATACAGATACATTAAACAGTACTCTCCACAAACTATAGTAAAGTCATTTTGAATTCGACTTGTATTGTAATTCCACATTCTAGAATTTCTCGCTAAAAACATTCGGTGGTATCCTTGAGGTGGTCGACCGTATGAATCAAAGTACTGTCCAAAACCATTCTTATCTATGTGTATGGCGACCCAGTGAGAACCTGGTTTGTTATCAGAGTCTAAGTTGCTAACTACGTATGTAGGAGTTACCACATATATTGGTAGACGATTGGCTGTATATACATTATATTCAATACTTGGATCAATTTTCTTTAAGTAATTCTGTATTTCTATTGTATTCATTTTTATTCACCGTATCGCTGCAGAATCTTATCAGGTCGAATGATAAAGTGGTAATGTCTCATATAAGGTTAACAAGACACTATTATGGTACTTATCAGCCAAGTTGACTCTTGTTGTGGGGTTGCAAGGATTATAGTTAAACAAAGAACTTAATATTTTATGAATTCGTTTTATTGGTCACTTAAATCTAACAACAAATCTGAATTACATTATTCACGCTTAATCTAATCTTAAACAGTTAATTTTGTGTTCTTAACTACTATAATCTACTGAAATATTGCGGTTTTTATCTATTTCAATAACATTATCAAACTCCGCATAAACAATGCAATTAATAGTTTGTGATAAAGCTGTTTCAAAACGCACTTCTAATCTCACACTACCATGCTTTACAAGATTCCAATGACTTGCAGAGTTTGCTGATAAATCAGGTGTCAAATCAAACGCTAACATACAATACCCTTCAGCGTATTGTTCTCGGGATATCCCATTACCTTCATTGAGAAAGTGTATACCTGTTCCAGAAAACAATGTATGATATACTGAAGTAAAAATTTTGTTCTCAAATGAGGGTTGTAAAGCCTTTGATGGTATTTGTTGACCGTCTATATATAAACTAAAAGTATTGATGTCGTAATTTTGAAAGTTAAATGGGTTCTTAGTGAGGTTTCCATTGAAAGCAGCGTTATTTACAAATCCCACTATACACCTTTTAGGTAATTGTCCTAAGAAAATGTTATCTAGAGTTTTTCCTTGAACACCTGATGGTATTGTTAAAACTTTAACTTCAGCTCGAGTAATGGGGTATTTAGCTGTGGTAGAAGCTAAGACCTTTTGATGAGCAAGTAACACGCTGGGATTGATTCGTGCTCTACGAATAATCAAAGATGCATCCGTAATAGATACCTTTAATTTAAGGTCACCTGTAGAGGCCATGAGATTGAAATTTTCTCTAGAACGAATTAACTTAACACATATATCAACACCATTGATTAAAAAATTTTCTTGATTGAATAAATCACCATGTAAGTGACCAATCATTTCCATTTCTTTACTTTCACTAGATAATTCTTGCCTCTTAGTAAATCCTTTATTAGTATCATCGGTGGAATCCATTTTTCCAGCTGTATCTTCATACCATAAACCACAGGTGAGGTGAGATTTTTTTGCTGCAGGAGCATAGTTCAATAAGTTTTCTATATACGCACGATAAGCATATGTGTTATTGGGTGGTGATACAAGTTTTTGATTTAAGTAGACATCAAGTTGACTGAAGAGTGAGTGCAACCAATTATTCACCGGAGCAACGACTGTAGATGCGGTTAGTTTGGTGTTATCTTGATTTACTATTTTCGCTTTCAAGTGAAGTAACGTATGAGATAAATCTATGTAGTCATCTCCTGCTCCAGGAATTTGAAATTCTATAGGACCATCATCGGCAAGAGATGAAATTGGTTTATAATGGATCCAAATTCCACTTTCAATGCTAGTTTGAGTTGACGGCAATGCAAACAAATCCAATTCGGACTTTATACATTCACAGGAATGACTATGTAAAAAAGACATTTTGATTAATTGCTAGAAAATATGTCCTTGATTTGCTTTTGAGTAATTTTTGATTTTTTTAGAGCTTTCACTTTCGCGGTCAACGACGTACTGACTCCAGGTAGACGTTTTCGTTTTGTTATATATCCGGATCCAGACATATTGATTTTATCTATTTTTTCATCAGCCTTGCGTTTTAAGTTGGAACCAACTTCTTTAAGACGTGCTTTTATTGAATCTTCCATTGGTCGCGCACTAACCATATCTGTCAATAGACCAACACCAGCGCTCAATGCCTCTTTACCAACAGCTCGAACACCGCTAGATAATAATGGTAAAACTGACCTAAACAATCCCCCAAGAAAACTACCAATTCCATGTCCTTTTTGATAAGGCGCCCCTTTATATACCACCCCTATACCTGAACCAGCCTGATGAGAATAATAGCGTTGATAAGGACATATCATGTTGGAGCGTTCAAAATGCATTATAATTTTTTAAAATGTAGTTTAACACACACCGTTCCAAATTGAAATGGTATCTTTTGTCCGGTGCTTGACCTTATATCTATTTCAATGGTATCGAATTCTCTTCGCATTACCGATAAGTAATGAGGAGGTGAAAATACATGCATTTTATTGGCACCATAGATGTATTTTGAAGGATCTAATGGTATTACTCTCAGAAGAGGTGTCATTACATCACCTACAATTTGAGGTTCAACTATATCACAGTAAACGAATAGTTGAGATGGTAACCCTAAATGTAAATTAGCTGGACATTTAGCTAAATTCTTTTCAACAAGGTTTCTGTTTGGTTCAAATCCCAACTGTAAGCCTAGTTTAGGAGATAATGTTACAGATTTTATTGATTTTTTTTTTTTTTTTTTTTTTTTTTATGGTATAGGGGGCAAACGAGCATACGGTTCACCTGATGGTAAGTGATCACCGCCGCCCATGAACATCTGCAATACCAGGGGGCACAGAGATGCGTTGCCGGCCTTTTAGGTGGGAATACGCTCTTTTTTTGAAGGTTGCCAGGTCGTATCTGTCCGGAAATGCTGCTGGCGGCAATTGGTTCCATAGTTTAGTAGTACGAGGCAAAAAATGACGGCTAAAACGTACAGTGGTGGATTGCCAACCTCCGAGGTGATGTGGATGGAATTTGGAGTTCTGCCGCGATGTACGGTGATGGAACTCAGCAGCAGGGATAAGTCCGAACAATTCTTCAGAGCACTCCCCGTGGTAAATGCGATAGAGAATGCAGAGCGATGCTACATCTCTACGCAAAGCCAAAGGATCAAGCCGATCGGAAAGAATACGGTCGTCGACGATACGAGCTGCCCGACGTTGAATACGGTCAAGAGGGAGAAGCTGGTACTGGGGAGCCCCTGCCCAAAGATGGGAACAATATTCCATGTGGGGCCGAACCTGCGCCTTATAAAGTTGCAGGCGATGGCCCGACGTGAAATATCGCCTCGATCTGTTGAGCACACCAAGCTTCTTTGAGGCCAATTTGGCCTTACCCTCAAGGTGACCGCGGAAATGAACGTCACTCGATATGTCGACACCAAGAATTCCGATACTGGCTGTGGCAGTTAGAGGAGTGCCTTGGAATTGAGGCGAAACGACAAATGGCGTCTTTTTTGCGGTAAACGCACAAACTTGTGTCTTTGTGGGGTTGAACTGAACCAAGTTAGAACGACCCCAATCCAAGACTCCAGACAGCAAGGTCTCGACTTCAGACACAAGCTTGTTTCGGCACTCTTCGACATTTTCCCGAGAGATATTGGCTCGGCTGGTATACAAAGCATCACCCGTGCTGTCATCCGCATAGCAATGTATACCGCCAATTTGCAGCATATCATTGACATGCAGAAGAAATAGCGTGGGTGATAGCACACAGCCTTGAGGGACACCAGCGTTCACGGACTTGAGATCCGAGCATGCACCGTCGACAGCGACCTTGATGCTCCGGTCCGCTAGAAAGCTGGCTACCCATTTGCAAAATTTCTCGGGAAGCCCATAGGAGGGAAGCTTCGCAAGAAGTGCTTTGTGCCAAACTCGATCAAAGGCCTTCGCTACATCCAAACTAACGGCCAGCGCCTCCCCCCTACTATCGATCGCCTTCGCCCATCTATGCGTTAGGTACACAAGAAGATCACCGGCTGAGCGACCCCTACGGAAACCGTACTGGCTGTCGCTTAATAGCTGATGGTCCTCTAGGTACCTAAGGAGCTGGCAGTTGACAATGGATTCCATTGTTTTCGAGAGCAAGGAGGTAATGGCTATGGGCCTGTAGTTGGACGGATCTGAGCGATCGCCTTTCTTGGGAATTGGATGCACTAAAGCTGTCTTCCAAGAAATCGGGACTACGCCTGAGGAGTAGGAGTGCCGAAAGAGACGCGTTAAGACTGGAGCCAATTCAGGAGCACATACCTTCAAAACAATAGGGGGGATACTATCTGGCCCACTCGATTTATGGATGTCGAGGGAGAACAGCGCTCTACGCACCAGCCGTTGCGAAAACCGTATTTCCGGCATAGTGCTGTTGCACCGCGGGATAGTCGACGGCTCGCGTCCCCCGTCATCCAGAGTTGAGTTAGACGCAAAGAGAGAGCCCAAAAGATCGGCCTTCTCTTTTGCGACTTGGGCCAACGATGCATCCCCTCTACGAAGAGGCGGGAAAGAAGGGCTACAAAAATTTCCCATGGCAGCTTTGGCGAGTGACCAGAATGCACGTGTTCCCGACGGAAGACGAACCAGTCTCTCGCCAATTCTGCCAATGTGATCCGATTTCGCCCTGGCAATAACTCTTTTGTAGGACCTCGAGGCGAAGTTATACTCCTTTTTTCTAACGCTGGAATTTACATCCTGAGCTGCCACCGCATCTGCCCAAGTCTTGTAGCATGCCTGCTTACGGCGATTTGCCACTTTGCAGGAGCGACTAAACCAGGGCTGGGATCTGCCACCAACGGGCACAACAGAGGAAGGAATAAAAAGTTCCATTCCTTGAAGCACCACATCGGCAACAGAGTCAGCAGCGGCGTCAGGATCATCCGGCGTGAAGCAAACCCGCCCCCAAGGGTAGGACGCAAAAAATGATCGCATCTCATCCCAGTCTGCTGACCTATAGTGCCAAACACGGCGACGGCCTGCAAATTGCGGCCGAATCGGGCACATGAGAGGCACCGTACTCCTTATCAGACAGTGGTCAGATGATCCCAGAGGGGCAAAGACCCCGATCCGATAACTGTCCGGATGTGAGGTCAGCAGAAGGTCCAACAGGGAAGGTGTATGGTCTTCCACATCTGGGATTCGCGTCGGCGCGGCTACCAGTTGTTTCAGACCATATGCCAAGGCGAATTCGTGAGCAGATCTCCCCGCATAATCGGTGGTTGGTGACCCAAGCCATTCGGCATGGTGGGCATTAAAATCACCGAGTATCACGACTTCTGCGGATGGGATCTGCTCCTGAATGGAATCTGTAGCCCTTTGAAGGCACTCCATGAGTCGGTCAGTCTCAATATTACCGCTATGGGACCTGTAGAGGCATGCGATTCGTCTAACACAGAAACAGAAACGAATTTAGATATATTATCGTAGCGGAATTTGATTTTTTCTCTTATATTATTTAATGCTGATAAAATATGGTTAATATTATCATAGTTTGTGGCAGGTATGTGGGTCTTATAATAAACTGTAGATAGTTTGTCTTCATTGGGCATTTTCATGATTTTTGTTATGTAAATAACATTCTCATGATCTTGAACAGTAAACATGGTGCATGGATATTGGAATTCAACGATTCCTACACACCATTCTCCTTCCAATATTATGGGTTTGGGTAATTTTGTTGAAAAAATTGATGTTTTGTTCTCAGGAAAATATTCCATTGAACTATTGCTAAGTAAAGTTAAATAAAAATCTTTAATCATATTTTTTTTAAACTGGAAGCTAAAATCCAACTATTAAATTTGTTTGGATAACCTTTCCACTTAACTAACACTTGTTGTCTGCTGCCAGAGTAACGAGAGCGAATTATTTTATCAATCTTGTGTTCAATGGTGGGGTCATAAATGACCTTTTGTAATTCTCGTTCATAAAACGTTCCTACTATCTCCTCACCATCTAAATCTTTTATAGTATAAACGGGCCACGGAGTACGTTCTATTATAGAAGAAATCACAAATATTTCATCGCTCCAATTAGATTCATAACCTTTTTGGAATACATGTTTATCGACGGTTAACGGCCAAAAGGGGATAACCGCCACTTTACAAATTTTACAGGAGAGTGGTTTAAAGTTGAAAATAACCGAAAAAAAATCATATAAATTTTTCCTTTGATTCCAAAAGTTTCAAATTTTAACCATATAGCTTTTAAATGGTTTTCTTCAAAACTGCATTGTTAAATTAATATAAATCACCGTTTTAACACTATTTACTGTCGCTTACCCTCAAATGTACCTGATTTTACTAACAGGAAGAACGTCGTAAATGAAACAACTCACTGATCCTCTTCCAGCCTAAATGATGTTACTGCCTTTTTCATTTTGTTCAAATGATGGAAAAAGAGCATACTGTGAGTTTTTTTGTTTATCAAGTAGCACGAAATATCATATAACCGACTCTTGGGTAGTGACAAACAGACAGGGAAATTGTAATAAATGAACAGTTTATAAAACTTACATTCAGCTCCTTAAAAAACAAGAAAGCACTTTGTGTGATTTTCTTATAAAATAACCATAATTCCATAGGATCTACACCCAGAGACCTGGTATATAAAAAAAAATATTGTTTTTCTTAAATCAGTCTTTATTTTCTCTAGATTATCGAAATAAAGTTTTCTTCGAGTATGGAGGCATATGTATGATTTATGTAATGCTTTGCTGATAATGTCCGATGCACGATGTTTTTGAGACAAAATGGGCTGCCTGAAACGGAAAAATCTTGTCTTACTATAATGTAATAATAATTATTAATATTAATGCGAAAGTTTGTATGAATTTGGATGTTTGTGAGAAATAAACACAAACTGCTGAATGGATTTGCATAATATATGGCACAGACATAGACCATATCAGATTAGCGTATGTTATGCTACTTTTAATCATGGTTAATTGCACTCGTAGGCAATATTTGTTTTTTTTTTATCTGAGTATAGTAATTGATGTTGATGGCATACGCATACTCACGCCTTTCATCCCGGAAGGGGTAAGAAGAGGCGCAACTAGTGCACCCACTTTTCGCCGAGCGTATTCCGTCTCATGATGTGATAGGGGGCGCGCCTATCACCATATCGGGCACAAATTCCAGACTCCGGGCTGATACTAAATAGAAAAGTCCAATATCACTTTTCCCGACCCGGGGATCGAACCCGAGACCTCAGCATTGCAGTCGTACCGTAATACAACTACGCCACCGAGGCAGTGATGTTGATGGCGTCGTACCGATAACGCTATGGATAGCTACAGTGAAAAGTACACAGTAGGATTTTTACACCGTGAAATGTCTTTCACGCGGATGAAGTCGCGCAACATCGATACTCTATGGGTTTACGTACTAAATGGGTGTATGTAACTAAACTAATTAGGTATATACCTATATTAATACTACCACAGATAACTATCCAAAGCGATACATTATGATTTAAGTACTTAAATTTTTAACCCCCGACACAATAGCGGGTTGTTATAAGTTTAAGATGTGTATCTGTATGTCTGTCTGGCGCATCGTAGCTCTCAAACGAATAGACCAATCTTGACGCGCTTTTTTTTGTTTGAAAGCTGATATGATCACGATGGTTCTTAGCTATAATTTATGAAGATCTGTTCAGGCGTTTGAAGATTATCTGCTCGCTTCCAATTTAAAAAGCCCGATTAAATTTAAATTTGGTGTACTGTGACTTCGGCAATATTTATAAACATGAGCTGATGCTGCAGCATCAAGTATTCTGCGGGAACTCCTTAGCAACTTATAGCAGATATAGCGTGTTTGGTCCCATAAGGATGGTCTCATCGAGTAAGTGTTAGATAGTTGATTATCAAGGCCCCATGATGGAGAATAAAGTAATTTAAAAAGTTTGAAATAAAAATTAAAATAACCCCCGACACAAAAATCTTTAAAAAGTAAAATAATAAAAGTGTCTTTGTCGTTTAAGTACCTAGTAATAATTTGAGCTAAGCGTCTTCACGTCGGGGGACCGAATTCAGGACTAGGGAGACGAAAATACTTCTTTAGCAGTCCCCCGACGCGACAATGCTTGGGTCAAAATATTACTAGGTACTTAACGACAAAGACACTTTTATTATTTTACTTTTTAGAGATTTTTGTGTCGGGGGTTATTTTGTCTATATAATATTGTATAGTATTATATAATAGGTACAATAGCACAATCTAACAAGTGCTGAAACATCAAGGATGCTCTCCAGGACTAGAAGATAAGGTGTCCTAACAATCTACCAATTACTAATCAAGTGTTTTTCAAGACGTCACTAATACTATGTAATAGCGAGGTATATAGGCACATATACAATAGTATACATACTTAATTACATTCGAAGGTAGGCAGAGGTGTTCTCACAGCAATTTTTCACCCAGCTATGTTAGGTCCCATGTAATAGGGGGCGAGTCAATTGCCATTTACCAGGCTGATACTGAGCATAAAATCAAAATATTATTTTACTCGACCCAGGAATCGAATCCGAGAGCTGAGCATGAGAGTTGTACCGCAATACAATAATGACATTACATCACCAATACACTAAAGCGTTCAAAATGAGTGAATAAGCTTCCTAGCAGAATGTTTTTTATCTCAATAAAATCGTTACAGTAACACAGGAAAATTGTATCTCCTCCTCCTCCTTGCATCGTTTTCCTCAGTGCTGAGGGTCGTGATCCCCTGAACATGGAGTAATCTTAGTCTTCATCAAGTTGCGCTACCTGTTACCACCTGTTCTAAAGATACAGTATACATACACTTATATTTCGTTTTCTAGCTAAAATAATGATGATCACAACCAAATCAAAGCATAGCAAAGCTACCTAACAAATAAAGCATTCAAAAACTAATATAGCGTATACGCATTTAACCACTCATATTGACATTATGTGTGATTTATATCTAAATAAATAAATGGCAATACTTACATACAATTATTATCAATAAGACAAACTATGAACTTACCTTTTTAACAGATTACGTAGACACAAGACCGCGTGCCAAAATGACTCACGCGCACATGTGGTGCTTATGCCGTAGTCGTGTGAGCACTGGATGTTCGCTGTTCAACTATAACCCCATTTGATTCAAACGAGTGAAAGAGTTTCATTTTTGTTGGACAAGCCAATCGCCAAATTCTTCACGATTAGATTTATTCGAATTGGGTTAACTATTAATTTTCGTTTTACCTTTTTATCTAACCACCATTCTGTTAAAATTTATCGGGGGGAAAAAAAAGGATAAGCGACAATATTTTAGGTGAGGTTTGTTTGAGCGATTTATATTAAGCGTCATGGATAATTGACATAGGGACTCGAAAAAAAAGGACTAAACGCCAAATAAAGTCTTGAAAATTCGGTCTAAACGTATTAAATGAAAATTATTTTTTTCTAAGAATGAGACCTAATGTCTTAAGCAGAAATTTAGACCAAGAATATGTAAGCATAATTGGAGTAATCTATTTATTTGTATAAAATGTTTCCAGCCCAAACAGGTTAACGTGCAAGAAACAATATTTTACATAAAGCCTAAATAGCATAACTGTCAATTTTGAAGAACTGTTTTCGTCCAACTACCATAATAAAAAAAAACACAAATAAGTCCGTCGTTTACGACGACAAATTTAATGGTATTGCCCTAAATTTGTGCCCGCTTAAGCGACAAAAAAATTCTTGTAGCGTCATGAAACTTAGACCAAACGATGGAGAAAAAAAAGCCGATTCTAACGGTATATATAACTCTATTTCGTAAAACATGTCGCTTACGACGTTTTGGCCGTTAACCGTCGTTATATTTAGTTATTCTGACATGGTCACCGACATGAAACATAGGTAGTATAGTTTTTGATGATTTTTCAGATTTTTCATATAAATTACTCCAAACTGTCATTATATTATTAGAATTAACATCTGAAGGACACATTTTAATACTAGAATGGAAACTATGATTGTAAGAGTGTATCAAATTCTGCAAAATATCAATATATTTATGTGTATTCTTGTGTGTAAAATAGCGCCACATCTTCATTTTTAGCGTTCTTTGAAATCTTTCTACAATGCTTGCTTTGATGTCTGGATTATTTGTCGTATAGTAATTTATGTTTTTTGTTTTAAAGTATCTTTGAACATCTTTCGATACAAATTCAGTGCCTTTATCAGATTGAATGTGAGTGGGTGTAGTATTAGCTTCATTAAATATACTGTCGAAACACTTTTTTACGGTTTCTGAATTTTTCTTTTTCAAGGGTCTAGCATATGCATATTTACTAAAAACATCAATAACACAAAGAATGTAGTTGAAACCTTTATTATCTTTAGAATAAGTCCGCATGTCGCTTAAGTCAGCTTGCCAAAGTTCATTGAGATTAGAGAGAACGTATTTGTTCCGAGGGAATTTCCTATGTACTGGTTTGTGGAGTGTATACGTAGATTGGGATTGCAACCAGTTTTTAACTTCTTCCTTTTTCATTTTACCTTTCATAGCTTTTGATAATTTGTCGATATTGCTATATCCAGCTGGGTGTGATACATCATAATAAATTTGATCTAATTCTAATAAGGGGTCCATTTTTCCCAATCAATCTTTTTCTTAATTTTATTTGCGTGTTTATCTTCGCTCGTTGGCGTCAAATATACCTCTGTGTTTTGTGGCGGTTGTTCTTCAATGGCGTTTTGAAGTCGAGCTATGTACTCACGTCTTTTTGGATTGCCAATATATGTTAAAGGTACTTTTAAATCCTTTAACGCTTTAGCAAATTTTTCCCAACCAGGTGGGTCGTTGTTTTTTAATGGTCGCAGTGTATCGCTTACTAAATCGATAATGTTACTGTTAGGAATCACTTCATTATCTACAATCACTGTGCCAGCATCTATCCAATAAATTTTGTTTTTATTTAGTGACACCGAATTCAATAACAACTCACCTTTTTTTACATATGTTTTTGGTATTAAATTTAAAATTTGTTTTGTTGAGTAGGAAGGTTCTTTTTTTTCGAGTGTAAAACTTTCTTGTTGCTTCTCTTCATCACTCAGTGTCTGACTGACAACTACATCTTTATTCTTGATATCATTATTTATATTAAAAAATTTCCAGCTTTCAGATGTGGGTTTAATGTTATCGTCATTTGAAGTTATTATAGGGAGTTCAATGGGACGACGATCTTCTTCCATAAAGTGAAGATATCTTTGTAAAATTTGTAAGTATAATTTACACTTTTTTCGATCATTCATATTACTGTCGAGTATTTTTTCCATTTCACTATCTAAACGAGAGGTAGGATTTTCATTTCTTTTTTGATTTAACTTATCTATTAAGCTTGGATCAACTAACAGCATTTTTTTGGCGTGTTCCATTTTTAAACTAGTCCACTTATCAATCCACTCAAAATAGAACCCAATATAATCGGAAGAAATGCACCACCTTTTTGAACTATAATATTCTTTCTTATTTTATTTGTACTTTTACGTACCAATTTTCGTAGTAGATTTTTATACTTTTTTAGTTTACTCTTTGATTTTTCTTCAAGTTTTATATTTCCTTGTAAAACGTTATGAATACATTCACATATAAAATTAATTTCGTTTTCGTTACAGACTTTTAAAAGAGCTTGTTGATGTTTTGGTTTAAGTTTATAAAGAGCATTTAATAAGTGTTCATGCGTCTTTAAGCGTCGATCCATCATTTGTAAATGACGGGTATTGGTTGGTTCTTGACATATTTAAACTCTTTTGTGGGAATGTACACTGTAGAATGACCATCAGATGGAAATATCTTTGATTTAATTCGACACATGTCAAAAGTGTCTTGTTTTAGATCTATCATCAAATAGCCATGTGCTTCTTTTGTAGCATCTCTGTAAGCATCTTCTATGAATTTGCTATTTTCTGGTGATACTTGTCGTGCTAAGTAACGTATTTGAGTTTTATCACGTGGGTTTTTAAAATAAATTATGTAGTTTGAATTCAAAGAAATGTCTCTTTGTCCTTTACCTTGATGAAATAAATTTTGAGTAATGTAAAATACACTCAAGTTCCTATGATGACTACCTTTGGTAAATATGTCAACAATGCGACCATCAGATTCCCTCATGAGATCATCGATAATAATAAGGTTAGCTTCCTTTCCATCAAACATATTCAAATCTGGTATACCCTGATAATAGTTTACATTTGGTAAATTATATAAGGGCTGCATTTCATCAAAACACCAAGTAATTTGATGAAAATTTGTGTTGCACACCTCATTAATATGTTTAATAAAGTTTGTTACAAAATTAGACTTTCCACATCCACTTGGACCTGCAACTATGGCAGTAAAAGGATGATAAAAATGAAACATTTTTAAATGCACGTGTGAACTCGAAAAGCGTTTCGGAATGAATAAAACTAGAAGTTACGATTGAATGTATTATATTTGATTTTGTTTTATATACAAAGATTACATACACAAATACTTTGAAAAATGATCACATACAGTTCATAGCTGTTTTGAAAAATATTACAGTAAGAAAATTATTATAAAATAAAGTTAAATCAGGTATAACAAATAACTAACTACATACATTAAAATTTACATCTAATTTTTCATGATATTATACAAAACAGTTGTCATAGTAAAAAAATAAAGAAAAAAGATAGTACATAATAAAGACATGTAGCACCACTGCGCGGCGCTAGTGCGCCGCCGCCCGCGCCATCACTCGAAACCCCTCTCATCGCTACGCACACATCGACGCCCGCTTCAATATAAATAGCGAGCCCGACGCAGAGCAGTCAGTCAACGCTAGCGTTCCGCCGTATCCAGTACTGGAAAGGTGGTTCCCTCTAGCTGAGACGCACTCCCCGCGCTCCGCACCCCGCTCCGCTGTCGGACCGTCCGCTTCCTGGTCGTAGCTTTGTTTCGCCACACGCGTCACGAACTCGCCTGGAACGGACCCCCCCCTAAACGTGCTCGTTACATCTGGCGTCCCAACGTGAAGCCCGGAAGAAGACTGAAAGACAAACTGGCGCTTAATATCAAGACCCGGAAAAGCCCGAAAGCGCGAACGGTCAGCAGGATCAAAAAAGAACCAGGAAACATGAACCTGTCAGTTGACCAATTTGAAAAACTGCTGTCCGTCATCAGTACCCAGCAGCGGCGATGTTCTTTTGCGACCTGTAAGCTGTCGTACAATGGCGTCCGTGATACTGAAACAGTGGAATCCTTCCTTGCAGCGACTTCAGTGTTCAAATCAGTTGAACAGATTTCTGACGAAGATGCCATTAAAAGTGTTCCACTCATTCTTAAAGAAGAAGCGGCCACTTGGTGGAATGGTGTCAAAGGACAAGTGACGTCATGGAGTGACTTCGAATCACGTGTTCGACACGCATTTGCCCCTAAGAGGCCAGCATATCAGTTGTACCAGAACATTGTGTGTATCAAACAGTCTGAAGACGAGCTAACGGAAGTATTCGTGGCCAAAAAGAGAGCACTGTTTGCGCAACTGCCCGAATCCCATACGGAGGCTCAGCAGATAGATATGGTGTATGGTCAATTAAGGTACAAGATTAGAGTCAAAATGCCAAGGGAAACAGTGGGAACGTTCGATGCCTTGCTGAAAGCCGCTAGAGGAGTAGAGCAGCTCCTAACGGAAAAGAAGCTTCCAGAAGATGGAACTTCTGAGAACGTGACGGGAGGTGCCAAAAAGAAAAGGTGCAACTTCTGCCGTCTGCCCGGGCATACCATTGAAAGTTGCCTGAAGAAGCAGAAGAAGGACGCGGCCGGTAATGGAACTATGGCCAGTACATCTGCTCCTGCAAGATCTGCCACGGGGACACAAGCACCGTCGCATTCACAGCCACGATTTTCATGCTATGGATGTGGTACCCCCGGCGTGGTCAGATCAAAATGCACCACTTGTGCCAAGCTTCCTGGGAAGACAGAGAAGGCAGAAATAAGCTTCTGCTCGCTGAATATAAAAGCCGACGTGCGTCCTAGGCCGACAATAGGCATAGGCATAGGCAGGATAGTGGGAACTGCCTATATAGATACCTGTGCAAAAACAAGTGTCGCATCCTACGCTCTTTATAAGTGTTTGCGAAGAATGGGATTTCCTTTTGGGAAACAGAACATCACAGTGACTTTAGCTGATGGCATGAGGACACAGAGGGAAGTGCTGACAGTAAGCGCACCCGTCAGCATTAGTTACCGTGTGGTCCAGACTAATTTCATTGTGTTTCCTGAATGCCGAGAATCACGTACACTCTTAGGTGTTGGATTCATCCAGGATGCAAAGATTGTGCTGGATATTCCTCAGAAGACCTGGCATTTTGTGGACTATCCTGAAGATATTTTCGACTTGCAGGACGAAGATTCCGAGGAGATATCGATGGCCCAGGTAGGGGCGACTCCAACCAATTTCGAACCTTTCCTGCGGACAATGTTGAAAGATGTCACACTTTCGGAATTCGTCTCTCCGATGTTGATTACTCCACCAGAAAACAGATCGCGAAACAAAATGACGCCAAAGTCAAGTACGTTGGAACCGACGTTACCACAATCTAGTGCGTGTGCTGCAGTGGATCTACAACTGAGTAGTGGTACACAGTCCGTAGAGCCAGGGTTACCGGAAACCAGTGCCTGCAACACGATGCCCTATCGTTTGGTCCCGTTAGATTCGCCATCACCCCCGGCCAAGCGAACTAGGTTGTTCGATGGGTACTCACCATTTGTAGACTATATGTATAGAGATGCCCAAATGCAACTACATAGTGCTATATGTGAGTTGTCGCCACACTCGATCATGCTGTTCCCCAGCGTCAACAGTAACAATGATGAAGATGTGGAAATTAATTCCATCGCAATAGTGGAGCTGGTCTAGTGCAGGGGGAGGGAGAAGATGAGCACCCCGTTGAATATGCTAGAAGACTCATGACCTCTGCAGAGAACTGCGCAAAATTCTGCCCTCGACGTGATGGGCCATATCTAATCCTAAAGCCACATGGTGTTTCCTCTTATGTTATTTCAGATCCCAACGCACCAGATCAACCACTTGGTGTGTATCACACATCTGCCTTGAGCCCATACCAAGGTAGTGTGAGCCATCTTCCTCCACCCGTGCGCCCATTGAAGAAGCGGGGGCGACCGCCTAAGCCTAGGCCTTCTCCTGCTACATCTTCGCAGCACCCATGCAGACGAGGGCGGCCACGGAAGACCGAAGAGAAGAGCAACTGACTTCGCTGTCTACTCGTCGGGACGTCTTCGTATCCAGAGGGGGAGACTGTAGCACCACTGCGCGGCGCTAGTGCGCCGCCGCCCGCGCCATCACTCGAAACCCCTCTCATCGCTACGCACACATCGACGCCCGCTTCAATATAAATAGCGAGCCCGACGCAGAGCAGTCAGTCAACGCTAGCGTTCCGCCGTATCCAGTACTGGAAAGGTGGTTCCCTCTAGCTGAGACGCACTCCCCGCGCTCCGCACCCCGCTCCGCTGTCGGACCGTCCGCTTCCTGGTCGTAGCTTTGTTTCGCCACACGCGTCACGAACTCGCCTGGAACGGACCCCCCCCCCTACGTGCCACGTACCTATAGTGCTTACTGTATGAATGTACAATTGTGTTACATAAATAAACACTTTGAGGAATATCGTGCTTTTCCTGTACAAACCCACATCCAATCTACCTGACACCTCGTTACAGACAGAACTTTAAGTTATTAAAAACCACAATTAAAACACACACACACATTAACATACATATTTTCGTTGTACAGAAATCGTTGATAAAATCAAATGTCCTTTATTTTATAATGACCCCATGCAAGAGTATCTGTTGAATTTTCTATTAAATAACGTTTTGTGTCATTGTGTGATAAAGATATTTTATTAATTTTTTGTGTATATATAGCATGTTTAATTGATTTAAATCTTATCATTTCACTGTATTGCGTTTTCTTTTCATATAAACATGATTTATAATCGGTAAGACAAAATTTTTTTGTTACACTTTTGTTAATCCCTTTTGCTTTACATATACATTTATTCTGCACATCCATTGCATACATTTTAGAGCGAAGACCTACAAACTCTTTAAGAATTTTACCGTTATTTTCGTCTTTAAAAAAACCTAACCGTTTTTTATTCAATAATGGTAAACCATATTGATTATTTGGTGGATAGTCGGACGTATCAAAGTAGTTGACTAAATCAAGTTTTATATCAGCATAATAATTTTGCGTAAATATTTGATATATTAAGCTATCGGTATCAGTATATAGTAACTTAATATTATCTTGATATTTCATTTTCATATAATCGTAATGGAAATCGTATAGTAATGTTTTAGATATATCTAAAATACAAAAACCGAGGTAAATTGGTTTATTATATAAAACGTTAGTTTTATTTAATTGTATTGCAACTAAGCTCTCTGAGAATATAGATAAACTATGGAATTCTGGTCTTGCTATCAAAGATTGAGCACCTTGAGTTTTGCCACGATTTAACCAATGATTAATTAATTTGACATTAACTCGTTTTCTTACATTTTCCATTGTTTTACCAAAAACAGAATTATTCATAAGTTTAAAAAAATCTTTCTCAAAATCTGAAGTGGCTAATGAACGCATATGAGTATTCAAGTCTATGTAACTTTTCAACCACGCGGATTGTTCAAATTTTAAAATTCTATGTACTTTAACCAATCGGAGACCATTTTTTAAACATTGCTTAAGGTTTCTATAATGAATGACGTAATTTTTTTTATTTTTTAAATTTGGGATCAGTTTCCTGTCTTTGCTGTTTCCTAAACATACGTTTTCTGGACAAAATGGAAAATCTGAATGAAAATCATGTAAATTTTTTGAATATTCTAAATCTACTTCCAATATTAAACCATGTTTGGCATCATCGGCTATATTAAAATCTGTATTTATATCGACCCATTCAAATTTGCCTGTTGGGAGACATTGGGACATAGCCCAACCATAAAGGTTATTTGCGTCTAAGTACATCAAAAATGAAGATGGTTTATCTGAATCGTATTCCGACATAAACATGTTATTTGCCACTGCATGTCTATTGCTGCATTGTGATATACCCCCCCGAATATTATTCGCTATAAACGTAACCTTGTCGATATCTGTTAAAAGTTCCAAATTTATTTTGGTAAAATTTAACATAGCATCCCAACTTAAACCAGGTGCTGTATAATAGTGGGCAGGATCTAAACCGTATGTTTTAAGACAGACATCCCTAAAGTTTTCAAATATATCTGCTAACAACAATACATCTGTTTTTAAATACAGGTCTGAATATTCACCCATGTTTTTACAATTAAAATGATTCCACACGTCTTGAGCATGATGGTATTCACTTTCTGTAATGTGACTATCATTTAAAGAACTATAAAATTGATCGCGAGTGGGAAGAGAAGTTATTTTTAAAGAATCAAATGTCGTCATGTATTCGTATGGATAAACACCTTTTCTTATTAAACGTTTAAAATCTTCTTCACATGGATATTTTAATTTGAGTTCACGAAATTGTTCAAGTAATAAGTTCTGAGCTAATTTGTTAAGGCTACTTGACATAAATTTAAAAGAATCAAGAAATCGTAATTTTATAACTCTGTTATTGATTTGTAAAACTTTAGAAAAAGAAATATATTTTTCCTTGTTCTCAGGAATAAGTTCAATGTCACCTTTCTCGAAATCAAGACCATGCACTATGAAATGAGCGTCATAATTACTTAAATTATGTAAAAACACTGGCACAAAATTAGGAGCTTTGTATTTCTGAGAGCATACTCTATGAGCTACACCTTCATATGCACCAGTATGCCAATTATAAGATATTGTTCTATCCACGTTTAATTTAGTAGCACAAATGTAACAAGACTCACTTTGATTGATATTTATTTTATTTTCTTCAGTTAACGGTAATGGTGATTTGACAAAAGAATTCTTTTTACAAATATTTTCTAAATCTGCGTAAATGAATTGCATAAATTTTAGCGCACAATCTTGCCCTGTATAAGACCTATATACTGAAAGATTATCATCATAAGAACATTTAACATAATACCCAAAACTATACGTTTCATGTTTTTGAATATTAACAGTTGATGATTGATTTGGATTGTTAGAACAACTCTCTATTGGTTTTAAAAATGCTTCAAAGTCAGCATACACAACGAATGGAACTCTTAATTTACGTTCATAGTTGTTAAATGAAATGTGGTTTGATGGTATTAATTCATTAAACCAGTTTCTTTTTCTATCGTTTTCCGATGGTAAATTTGTGCACACATTGAAACAGTCATTTTCTTGGTGTCGTTTTAAATTATCTAATGACGTGAAATTTAATAAACACCCATCACAAATATGAACTGCATGTTCAGAAGTCGATAACTGTTTAGATAATAATCTCGAGAGGTTTTTAATATAACAGAAATGACCTTTAGAACCTTGAGATGTATACAATAAGTTTAAGTGAGTATTTTTACGGTGTTTCGTAAAGTGTAATGGACCCACAACTTTATTTGATTTGCTTATTGAATCATATTGTAATCCAAAAACATTAATACTTATACTATTTAATTTTTCAAACTTATGGATGTCATTAATTTTTATAGGAAACGATAGGTTATCAAATTTTAGTTTGTTTTTGTGTATTACATAAGATGATACCCTATTGGAATTATGAGTAGCTGGAAATAATCCTGACAAAACTGCCCAACGAAAGCATTCGTGATCGTTATTTTGAACATTGATTACAGCTTTCTTATGTTTTATATCTAACGGTAGGTCTATGTATGAAGATCCACGCAATGGGTTAAATTTGTTGACATTCATATCCAAGTGATTTATTTTAACTAAACTCCATCCACTACCTTTTTTTTGGAAATTGGTCATTTTGTTTGTTATTTCGGTAATTATAGATGAGAAAATAATATCTTTGTCATCACCTTGACAAACAAGATAGTTTGAAATTTGAAAATCAAAAACATTGTGTAGATTTTTTGTTTCTTGTGTGAAATCCGCATTGAGAATAAAATTAACTTTTACAACAGAATATTCTAAGATAGATCGTTCTATTAATGTATAAATTATTTTTTTAATATTTTGTAAAAATAATTCAGGTGATTCAAGCTGTGTATCAGAAACTAAACTAGATTTCACTCGATATGTAATAATTCTATTACCGAAAGCACTATCAATGAATTGAACATTAGGTAGATTATTATCTCTTCTAATTAAATTATTTTTATGTTTATTGCTCTTATAGTGACTGGTCATATATTTTTTTGATACATATATGTGACACTCAGGACATTCAATTTTATTATTATGCTGTTCTGTACTTACATTTAAAATGTTATCCAGCGACGATGTAGATGTCGAAGGAGCTTCAAGATGAATATTTTTTCTTCTCTTTAATGGATCCTCTTCAAACAATTCAGTTGGCGCTAATCTTTTCCTGCTGCCTTCTCCATTCTGCATAGATCTGATGGATAAGAAAACTGTTAAAAAAATGTTATCTCACGAAATAAATATGCTATGTTTCTATTATTTAAATAGATACTAACATTATTTGTTATTTACACTGCAAACAATATGCTTTCATTGATAATACACCATCAATATCATCCTCATCGGAATGAGTTTGTTTTGAGATTTTATGTCCACTACATGGTGTATAATAAGGAGAAATATCAGGATCTCCCAACATTGATTCTGGCAAAACATTTAATATATACCAAAACCGTATGAAACGATGATATTTATGTAAAATTATCTTTTTATCGAAACTTGCAATCTCACTCTGAGATAAACTAGAAATATCAAGTGAGTGGTACATTTTGGTTGCACTTCAATGTTAAAAATATAAACGGAAGAAACAAGTTGAATGATTGTGCAAGATGTTCGAACCATTATAAATACTTTAAGTGTATCCCCTCTTCATGGATTCCCAAAACATGTTGCAACTAGTCTTAAAATAATAAAAAATGTTTTACTCACGTTTCAACTTGTCTTTGTTCCATTTTATCACAGAGCTCGTACAGTTCTTTGTCGTATTGCGATGACATCAGATCCATTGATTCGATGTTTTCGAGAAGTGCGACGAGTTCCATGTTGTATAAATCACAGCTTGTATCCATGGTAAGGAATGTCTCAGTATTTTTAAAAGTTATTTCAACGCTTATATACTACCCAAAACAATGTAATTACATTCTAAGCTATCCACTTTTTTCCAAACAATTTATGAATGTTCCCAATAACTTTACAATCGTAAGCATGAGCATGAAAAAACACTAAAAAGACTTATAACTATTTACAATAATACTTAGCAATAACACAATTCACAAAGAGTTCTAGAATCAAAAACAAATTAATCTATTAAGTATGTAACTTAAAAGAGTACAAAGTTTAAATACAATACAATGTAAGTTAAATTTAAACAGGTAGATTCTTAAGTACAGTTAATACAATAATAGTTTCTTATTTCAATAATAGTAGTACAAAGCATATGATTAAAGTTATGATATTAAAACATTGACACGCACTGGCACTTTTGTTCATTTGTCTGTGTCTATAAAATATTTCACACAATCGTCCTTACTAGCCAACTGTTTGGTTATATTGTATATAGTGTCCTTGACACTTTGCAAGTTCTTATCACTGTCGTTTTCCGCGTAATATTTAACTCGCACATCAGCGTGTTTCCAATGTTCCGTCGGTGCGATGTTTTTTATTTTATTCACTTCATACACCTCAATTTTTATGAGATGTGATGCAGAACTGTTGTCATCGCTGTTTGATCGGATGTATGAAACACCACCGCTCGTCGATCGACCAACACTGGATGACTTTCTTGTTGTTGTCTTCTTCTTTTTTGGTTTTTCGAAGAACTCATCAATGCTGTTGCATTCGATCGGTCTTTTATTTGCTAATATCGCTTTTTTGACTTTAAAGGCGAGTGTACCTTCTTCATCACTAGGTTCGTCGATTTCTTCAGCATAATAGTAGTTTTTGTAAGTATTTTCAGAAAACTGTAACAAAATGAAATGAAACTGTTTTAATTATCGGTTAAGTAAGTACTGTATGATAAATACTTATAGGTATGCGAAGTATACATGTACACATTAGTAACAATGATAAATTAATAAGACATCAAAGATAGCTAAAATGTATTAACCTGGTGGACAACACATGGCATAAACAATTAATGAAACATCTGGTTACAACACTTTTAGATCAAAGTATATAAAGGTACTTACATTCATTTTTATAACACTTTCACTATTTAACTATTTCACAATTTTACTATCACTTCACTGTTACACACAACTGGAGATCACACTTCGAGCAGAGCACAGAGTGGAATACGATACCATGTGATTTTGAGTCGGTCTTTTATATGGAGAGGGAGTATTGTTTCCTTGCAGACAAGATCCAACATGTTTCGACTTTCACCTTAAATGTTCCGTTGAATACGTAATATCAGGTAATGTGAATAATGGGAACCGTAATTATTATGACAATGAGAAGACCCAAAGGGTTTTACCTAGAATTTGAGAAAGGTATGGTGTATTGTAACGATTGCTTTATCTATAATAAACAATGCCCGTAATGCGTAAAGGGCGACTATTAAGTAATTTTAAACGGCTTTTAAGTAGAAACACGAGTTAATAGAAATACGAGACAAAGACCTTTGCATCCTTCAAATAAAAAAGGGTCGCCGATAGAAAGTAGAAAGTCAATAACACAACGAAACAGGGAAAATGTTGCTTTATCTATCATAAACAATGCTCGTAATGCGTAAAGGGTAACTATTAAGTAATTTTAAACGGCTTTTGCGTAGAAACACGAGTTAATAGAAATACGCGACAAAGACCTTTGCATCCTTCAAATAAAAAAAAGGATCGCCGATAGAAAGTAGAAAGTTAAAAGCACAACGAACAGGGAAAAGGTACAAGCTTAAGGGAACCGTAGACCATGAACAAATTCGTGGTTCATACCTACCTCGCGGGTGATATGAAACGGATTCCGCGGACGATATAATTTTTATTCGCGGGTGTTATCAAAGTAATCCGCGGTCGATATCAAATTAATCCGCGGTAGGTATCAAGTTAATCCGCGGTAGGTATCAAATTAATCCGCGGTAGGTATCAAGTTAATCCGCGGTAGGTATCAAATTAATCCGCGGTAGGTATCAAATTAATTCGCGGTAGGTATTAAAGTAATCCGCGGATTGATTCGCGGGTTCCGCGGGCCGAATCTGGAGCAATCGAAAACGTCGGCCATCAGCCGCCGGAGCGCCGCGAGCGGAGCGAGCGGACCGGCCGTCGAACCTGCTCCAGTATCGGTGAATCCCTTACTACTCTCGATGCTTTGGATGGATTACAGCGGCGGGCCATCCGCATTGTGAATGATGCAGACGTGACGAGCAACTTGGAGTCGCTACAGTTGCGGAGGGATGTCGCTTCTCTAAGCGTGTTCTACCGTCTGTATCATGGTGAATGCTCTGAGGAATTGTTTAATCTGATCCCTTCCTCTCCTTTCCTCAGCAGAACCACGCGTGCTGGCATGCGAAGCCACAGCTTGATGGTGAAAACCATCTCGGCCCGAACCAATAGGTTCGCTAAATCTTTTCTTTGCCGCACCATCAGGCTTTGGAATAGTTTGCCGGCGCACGTGTTCCCTCCTTCCTATAATCCTGGGTCCTTCCGCCGTAACGTGAAGAAGCAGCTTAGTAGGCCGGCATGATTGTGTCGAGTGGCATTAGATAACCATCTACTGCCATTCGATACTCTTTCTGGACGGCATCGCGCTTACCATCAGGCGAGGTGCAGTCACTTTGCCGTGCCCGGATAAAAAAAAAAAAAAAAAAAAAAAAAAAAAAAAAAAACATCGTACTTTGTAACTCAAGGTGCTGGATAGTGTTGCTACTGTTTATGGGTGGTCGTATCGCTTACCATCAGGCGAACGGCATGCTCGTCTCGTCATTCGATGCAATAAAAAAAAATAGTGATTTCTTAAAAAGGTGAATAATAACTTGTAATTATGACAGGCTGTAACTGCCAGTACATTTGTAAGCTTTTCTTAAGTCTATGACTTACGTAAAATATTTACGCAAAATAGGGTAGTTGACTACTTTTTTTTTATACATTTATCAAAAATGTATCCCATCCAAAATCTAACGAAAACATAATTTTCAAAATTGGGGCAATAATATTAGTAAGTCATAAAGCTTTGAAATTTGGTGGAAGGGGTAGTTGTCAAATAACAGTAATATTACACTGTGACGTCACCGAGAGTCGTCGGTCATAACGCTGCTTTCGTGCGAAAGAGATAGCGCGATATCCCCTCCACGTCCCCACTTTTGCTCATTACAATATTTCAAATATGAATAACTGCTTCATTTTTCAACCAATTTTGATGCTGATTACACAGAAGAATATCTTTTTCGTATTATTTTCTGTTACATCTATACTTTGATATTATAAAGCTGAAGAGTTTGTTTGTTTGAACGCGCTAATCTCAGGAACTACTGGACCGATTTTGAAAATTCTTTCACTAATAGAAAGCTACATTACTCCTGAAGGCTATAGGCTTCTTTAGATCCTGGAAAAAAAATTCCACGCGGACGGAGCCACGCGCATTGCTAGTATAAAATAATTTACAAAATCAAACATAGGTAATTACCCTAATGATTAACGCAAGCATCGTAAGCTGGTTAGAATAAAGAACGTACTTTTTTCGCGATATGCGACTTACGTATAACTTACTTTAACTTATGTAAGTAAATCTTATAAATGTAAGGTTCATCTATCAAACAAAATAAGGTGAATTCTAACAGTATGAGAGGCTACGGCGTGTGCGATGTACGGAGCTGCATCCCGAAGTCCGTTTTTTACTTCATCGAGCTGTCAAGGGGTGTATTATCAGTGAACGTCAGCTCTTAGGCGCATGACTCGCTTATCTTAAAAAAATAATTTTCCCTGTGGCTATATAGCTCAGTTTTTAGGTTGTATTGTCTAAATATTAAAGAAAGTACGAGAAATTGGATTTAATGTACCCATAAGTATAGATAATTATTTTGATTCATCGGTATGTGAACTGTGAAGTCTGCCAACCCGGAGTAGGCCAGCGTGGTGGACTAAGGCCTAAACTCTCTCAGTAGTAGCGACGACCCGTGCTCAATATTGTGCAGTATATAATACTGGTATCATAAATATTGAGTAAGGTTTTATATAACCTTTCAACATGATTGAAAAATATTTCGCTGTCACCACATTAGTGTAGGAAAATGGCAGGAGAAAAAGAAGCTAATAAGTCCTTGTAAATAGACAGTGATATATTGACACTTACTCGCTTTCATAGCAGTATGTTACACTTATCCGCTTTCACAGCAGTCAGGTCTGGGATTAAATGCATTAACAATTTACTAACAAGCGGGAGTCTTTGTGTCCGTCTAATGGACGGACGTCAGCTCGCCATTACCGCGAGATGAATGACGCGACATTCCCCTCTAATGCACTAGTACTTTGATTCCATTCGTTGCTGTATCAGTTCTTTTATCAATATATATAATTATGTGACTCACTGTTTCTATTTATTAGAAATAATGAGAAAAGAAATTGTAATTTAATAAAAAATATATACAAATTAAATAATTTGATTTGTGCTAAATCTATAAAGGCATTGTATAAGCAATAAGCTTCTGAGAGGCACTCATCAAGTTCTTTAGACGGGTATCTCATCGAGGCTGACATTAAGCTTAAGAAATTATTAAAAATACAACAAAGCAGTCGCAGCGCTCTCATCGTTCAAGATTTGTAAATATGCAAAGTATTCAAACGAAACTAATTTGTTTTCCCCGAGGTAAAATTAAAAAGTATGACAAAGATACAAATTGCTCCGCCCTCAATTTGCCCCTGTTTCAACTTAACCATTTTGCTTGTTATTATAAAGGCTCATTTATTAGGAAAACCGCAGGACATTACGCGTTATGAATTTCCCTTTTCTGATTTGAGTGCGATAAAACACATTTATATTTATTTACATACTTGTTTCGCTTCATTGTATAAGAAGTAATTATGCTTTGGGGTTTTTGCAAGCTCGCAGCGTTGGATGATTCATATATTAAGTGAAGAGAGTCTCTTCATTCACTTTGTGGTTTTCGCGTAAGCGAGAGTACGGCTCACGTTCTCAAGCGAGCGGTAAAAACTAGAGATTTTGTGTAATACGTTTTTGTGCACTTCGAAGATTATCGAGCTAGATATTGTAAAAGAACTTGAACGGACGATTTTTTTATTAGGCGCTCCCTTTTATTTCATTATACTATCGCAAAAAAGTATTTTTCTAAACCTAATATTTATCCTTAGTTAAGTGACCGCTTGGAATATTTAAAATAGTTAGAATAATCAAAATTACTATAATGGTAATACTATCATAATTTTCGTAGTCTGGTAACTCTCTCTCTCTGTTCCTGTATACTGTAATGGTCCAATGTCGTTCCCTAAGGTCATTTCTATAAAAATAAATATGTAATCTCTGAATTCTGTTTATTTTCACTGCAATCCAACATGCCCCTGTTCTTTTTAAATTAAATCGCGTTGTGTACTAACAAACATTTTGTTTAGTCGTAAAATATTGTCACATCCACTTTTGCAGATTACACATTTTAAAAAAATCTGACTACAACATTAACTTTCGCAGGATGTTATAGCAATTAAGCATTTCTGTATTATAATCAATTATATACCCAATCAATTATATGCTTTAACGGTGAAGGAAAACATCGTGAGGAAACCTGCATACCTGAGAAGTTCTCTATAAGAATTTCGAAGATATGTGAAGTCTGCCAACCCGTACTAGGCCAGCGTGGTGGACTAAGGCCTAACCCGTCTCAGTAGTAGAGGAGGTCCGTGCTCAGCAGTGGGCAGTATATAATACAGGGCTGATTGCATTGATTGCATATACCCATTTAAATATATTATATAGAACGTAAATTGGTTATGTTTACGATATATAGCTATTGCATTGCTCCTACTACGTTAACTTTGATCTCTCGTGTTTCTCGGGAATATCACATAGATTCTAGGTATAGCTCGTTAACCGAGTCGGTTTTAATTAACGAACATATTATGTAATATAATTCCCCTTTCGCCTGAATAGGTACTTTGGCTGAGACTATAGACTATGTACTGTATTTAAATTGGCAGCTAAGCTAAGCAAATACACCAACAAATATACAAAAATAATGTTCAATTTAAATTAGGCATCGACTCCCAATATATGCATAAAGTTAAATTATTTTTTGGTTTGTAGTGGTTTTGAAATTTTTTCTAAAGTTTTTATTTATTGCTTTTTGTTAGTTAATTATTGTTATATTCAAATAATCCTAGTGCCTAGAACATTATTTTTAGATGTAGTAAACTTATCACCTAGAAAATTAAGTTCGAATAATATTGCTAGTAGTCTAGATTGTAATATATTGCTAAGAACCTAGTTCTTACAACAAAGGATAAAAAATATATTCAAATAATCCATCAACATTCAGTCGTTGTTTATTATTTATTATATTTTGTTACTGGGGAATTAGTTGCGCGTATGTGGTCGTTTTTATTATCCTTCACCCTAGACGCTTGTTACCAACGTTCAGGGTAGTGGTATTCATATGCGACCACATTTTTATTTTATTGCATTGAATGACGAGACGAGCATGCTTTTCGCCTGATCGTAAGCGATACGACAACCAATAAACAGTAGCTACATCATCCAGCACCTTGAGTTACAAAGAACTGTTTGGCATTCCACTACGCTCGTCACCCTGAAACATAGGATGTTAAGTCTCATTATGTCCAGTAGTTACACTGGCTACAATGTCCTTCAAACCGAAATACAACAGTGCATGCACACTGATTCTTGGCGGTAGAAATAGACATTGCGATGGTACCCACCCAGACGAACTCTTACATATGAGAGACCTACAACCAGTAAAAGGCACATGCGCGTAAGTCAAATGCGTTGTATATGTAAATGTGGTATCTTTCCGTAGTATACTAAATTTATAAAACTTCTATAGACCAGAGAATAAAGGATGGTGTTGAACGATTGTTAAAATTACATTAAAGATTAGCTACGGCCAACAGCGAATAGAATCAATTGGTTTTTGCGGTGAGAAAAGTGTAGAATATCGGATGGCTCTTTATAATTTACGTTGTAGTCTAATTCATAAGCTGTAGGCAACAAAGTTATATTTAGCGATTAATCTATTAATTGTAGGTATGACTATTCTTTCTTTCTTTTTAACTTGCTTTCCAATTTCTTAGCAGAAATCCTACTGATATTATAAATGCGAAAGTTTGTAAGTATGGATGTATGGATGTCTGGATGTTTGCTCTTTCACGCAAGAACTACAGAACAGATTTCGATGAAATTTGGCACACGGGTAGATTATGTCCTGGATTAATACATAGGCTACTCTTTATACCGGGAAAATATAAAGCGGGACTTATATCCCGGGAAAACTCATTCACGCAGGCGGAGCCGCGGGCAAAAGCTCGTAGACAATAAATTTAAACAATTTTAGTATCGTGATCCAAATTTGCTAGTTATATATAGTACACCCGGTGAGGACATAATCATTATACATTAAAGATCAATCTTTCAAAGATACTAAATATTTAGTACGGAAAGAATTATAAGAATATTATGTATATTTTTTTATCAAATATATACGACAGTCAAATGTATATCAGAATTTTCAAAATGCGCTCAAGAGTTCATAAATTACAAGCTTTTGAAATCAGTTGGAAGTGATAACTGTAACAAAAAACAGAAAATAAATGCGCGTAATCAGGCGTGACGTCATCGATTGCAAACATGAAAAATCTATGCTTTGATTAATTATATTCCTAGATAGACATTGAACGCTTCAAACGCGTCGAAAAAAATAGAGGCCAACTGTTGCCCGCTAAATGAGTTCCAGTGAATTATTTTTTGTTGTTTTTAATGGACATAATTATCTCCCCGTTTTAATAGAAACCATGTTATAACTGGTATCATTATGCGCGCACTCAAGGATACGCAGAATGATGCAGCGATAGCGTATGACACAGCTGTCACGCATACTAGCTGAAGAAAAGTTGGCCTGTTTGTTTTAGTTTCATTGTAGGGCGTCACTCTATCTAGGTATATAATTAATTAAAGAATCTATGCTAAGTTTGCAAGCATAATCTCGTAGTCTATTCATTGGCGTAGCTAGAGTCATTTAGTCATTTTCCAGGAAGGCAGTGTCCCGGTAGGACTCACGCTGCCGTTGATGCCGAGAGCGTCCTTCGGTGTGCGGGGGCTTCTGAGACCCCCCAAGCAGGAGACGGGTCGCACTAGGCGGCACCGCGCAGGGGCGGTTGCGGACGACAAATTAGACACCCTGGCACTCCCTTTTTATGTGCCTATAGTATAGGACTCTTCGCTATGCAGATAAAATTGGAAATCACTTACATGTGCTGGCCCTCATTAAAACTACTTATGTAACCAAAAACAAACAATTGATTGACAATAAAAGTAAATTACAAACAACATAATTATAAAACTTTAAGGGTCTGTTTTACAACGTCTGAGTAAATTATTGCTACTCGTCACACAAATAAGCCTAGTCACACTCTAATCTATCCTTCCAAATAACCATACCATCCATATCAGCCCTGTATCATATACTGCCCACTGCTGAGCACAGGCCTCCTCTACTACTACAGTGAGGGGTTAGGCCTTAGCCCACCACGTTGGCCTAGTGCGGGTTGGCAGACTTCACATACCCTCGAAATTCTTATGGAGATCTTAGATAATTGTAGATTTCCTCACGATGTTTTCCTTCACCGTTAAAGCGAACGATAATTGATAAACAATACACACGTAACTTCAGAAAGTCAGAGGTGTGTGCCTTGGGTTTTGAACCTCCGGACATTGTCTCGGCAGACCGTTCCATTCCCAACAAGGCTATCGTCCACAACGCCTTCCAAATAAATGGACATAAAATGAGTACTCTCTAAATTACTTTTAATACGATACTAGCAAATAAAATTAACTTGATACTTGTAAAACAGACCCTAAACATTTTAAATGTGACAACTTGCCGATGTCTGAAGTCAGGGCAAAGTAAAATAGGCGAAAAGCATTTGTTTGATATTTATTCGTCCCCAAACACCCTCTTTTCGCCATAAATCTGTGCCGTCTTGAATATAGTTTGCATTATTATGCAAACTCAAGTGCCGAGTCCGTGGCGTGTGAATAAGGTACTGCTGTGACAAAAAGTCTTAAGAACAATGTGTCTTCTTTCCTTTGTCAATGATAACGATCTCTCTTCCACGGGATCGGATCAAGCATACAAAAGGATAGGAGGTGGAATTTATACTTCCTTTCAGGGTGGATCACGGACGGAATTCAGAGGAACACATTCAGGAAAACACGACATGGCTGTAGATCCAGTAAACCAGATATACAGAACGATCAATGATAAAACAATCATTGTAAGGAAACGAAATCTATAAGTTTCATAGTGGACGATATATGTATTATTATTAGGATACCATACGACATCCTAGAAAAGGATATTCAAGTTTAAACAGGCCCCAACTCTACTAAATTTGTACACGCCATTTTATTTCAACTACTAACCATAAAAACAAAACAGCTACATGAAAACAAATACAGTATTCCTGATTCCAATCTTTGAATCTATACGGGCCTTATATTTATTTCAATAAATGTGCAATTAATCAAATAAAAATATAACACCAGCGTTATAATTGAGCGTTTTGTTACAATGGCCGCGGTACACGAAATGCGTTAGAAAATAAACATGAACAGTTATTAAGTTCACACGCGACGAAACGATTAGTCGCTTATTAAATGAATGCTTGAGTTGAATCGATAAATTGTCGATCAATAGTAAATGATTAATGCCGTACGATCACGGGTAATGATAAATGGCATCTGAGCCGCTTTGCAATGGTCATAGATAAGTTACATTAACATTATGATACAAACTTTTAGTCATAGTGTAGTATATGGGTAATGTTTTCCTGGAATGAAATTTGAACAGTATGCCCATTCGAAATAAAAATAAGCTATATTTTTATGTGACTGCCTCGGTGGCATAGTTGTATTACGGTACCACTGCAATGCTGAGGTCTCGGGTTCGATTCCCGCGTCGGGCAAAGTGATACTGGATTTTTCTATTCAGTATCAGCCCGGAGTCTGGAATTTGTGCCCGACATGGCGGTAGGCTCGCCCCCTATCACATCATGGGACGGAATATGCACGGCGAAAATTGGGTGCACTAGTTGCGCCTCTGCCTACCCCTTCGGAGATAAAAGGCGTGATTATGCGTATATTTTTATGTATATCTGTGTGCCAAATTTTAAACAAATCTATTCAGTAGGTTCTGCGTTTAGTTCTAATATACATAAACAAATTTTCGCATTTACAATAGGAAGAAGATTTAATATGGCATGACAAAGAAACTAATCTAAAACGTTTTATTTCGTTTATCAGTCCCGAGTCCGGAAATATGCTCGGTAAATGACAATAGGCTCGCTCCCTACCATGGGACTTAACATCTAAGGCGATATTTCGATGTTACTGACTAACCCTGAAAAGGGAAAAAGCGTGAGGCTATCTATTTCCTTTATTAGTTATTTAGGTTAACGATGTTCGCATACACAGGCAAGAATCCGTGCCTTTTCACTCGCACGATATCTAAACTGTTGGCTATTTCCTGTCGATATAGCAATAATACAAGACTAGGTCAGTAATACTGGCAGGAAATATTTCCTGACTTTTTCTTTTTAAAAGTGTCTTCATGTGGATTAACCGTTCTATCCCTAACATACATCGACATTTCACGTTCTGCTTTTCAAACTTTATAGCGCTATTGCAGTATAGTTGGCTCTTTCTGGTCCTGGATATTGCTTTCGTGTCAAAGTCAAGTAATTTTATAACAGAGTGTGTAGTCGTGTGTATTTTTGTGGTGCATTGTCGATAGATTCGACCTCTCTCAAAGCTATAGGCAAGTAAATAGCGGGGCAATTTAAAACAAGAGAGCTATTTTTATTATTTCATTACCAAATTTCATTGTCTTGGAGTCATTATTGATAACCTAGCTGAGATTTGAGTTTCAAACCGTACAAGCGTATCTGGCTGTGGCAGCTGTATCTCTTAATTAAGATCAATGTTTATTAACGTTCCCATCAATGTTTTGCCTGCCTTAGCAGCGAGTATAATGTATTTTTGATTGTCTATATGAATATTTCAATACATCAAGGTTGTTCTACAAAGCGGTAGCTCTACAAGATTCAGCTGTAATTACGTTACGTTTAGTATTCCGTCAATTTGAATAATTGTTTAATAACAGACATTGCTGACATCAAAATCCGTTGTCAAATTGAATTTTATAGCTTGTCTTAAAATGCAAGAGAGTTGAGGCGCGTAATTTAAAAGTTGCGTTTGGATTGGTATAAAGAATGTGTTTAGATGGTGGTGATGGTGTAAAAGGTAAGAAAAAAACTTTAGCTTCGTAGAATAGGAAGAATAAGAACAATAAAAGTAAATTGAAGTTGGATAGAATTTTCGCTTCGCGAGTTTTAGTGGCCGATTTGGCGTAACGAGTTTTTACCGCCTTTACAACTTTGCCGGTTTTCACAGTAAAGTTCACTTGTACCAAGTTTTTGTACTGACTTGGACGATTGCAAGCCTGTCGAAGTTTTCCCGATGCCAACATAATTTATATCTTTTTTGATAACGAATTAAATTCAATCCATATGAAATTTCCTTAGGTTATCGATCTAGTTACCGTTTTTGAATGGAGCTTTCATATAATATTTGTGCTGTAAATTTAAATATACAAAAGTGTCCAATTGAAGATATCTATACTCGTTTGGGTATTTGCCCGATTTGTTGTTATGATAAATACGTAAGGGAAAATATAATGAGTGATATGAAATGTTATAAATAATAATTAAAATCGTTAAATGTGATTCAGCTTTTAGGTTTTTGTGATTTATTTATTTTTGAACAATTTATCCGTAAATACCGTTTTTGGGTGTCAGCATTAATAGGTTAGTTTCCTATGTTTGAATTTGTAAATTAGTTTATATGAAATAGAAAATAATACGAAAAATAAATTCTTCTGCGAAATCGGCATCAAAATTGGTTGAAAAATAAAGCAGTTATTCATATTTGAAATATTGTCGTGAGCAAAACTGGGGACGTGGAGGGGATATCCTGCTATCTCTTTCGCACGCACACAGCATTATGGCCGGCGTCTCTCGTCGACCTCACAGTGTAATATTACTATTATTTGACAACTACCCCTTCCACCAAATTTCAAAGCTTTATAACTTACTAATTATTGCCCCAATTATGAAAATTATTTTTCCGTTACATTTTGGATGGGATACATATTTGATAAATGTATTAAAAAAAGTAGTCAACTACCCTATTCTAATAAATTTGTATAAAACATATAACTCCATTGCTATTAATAACATTAATTAGAATTAAATATAAGAATACAACTATAAACTTATTTAATAGAAGTAATTGAATAGAACAAAAATTACATCACCTTTACCTAAGTTTAACCGTTGATATATTCGTATATTATGCTGTCAGCTGTAGTAAGTTATTTGAAGTAAATATAATAATGTTATAGTATTCCTATGCAATATAAGATATTATAAATTATAAATTTCTACTCAAGGATCTTTTTTCAATTTCTTTACATGTAAACATTTGATGCCGCGTACTTTATAAAAATCCTAAAAAAAATACCGTTAACCAAAAAACTCGGAACAAACATTATAACTACAATAGCCTAAAAATATTATAAATGGACATCAGGAACATTCGCGACGTAAGTAAATTACATACACATTACGTAGCGAGATTACGATATAATGTATTCCAAGCACATGATTCCGTCGAGTACATCGGTTGAATATCTTTGTAAGTCCACTTCGCAGACCCCTCGTTAATGTTTTATTTGACCACGGAGCATCTTGTAAATATTCACATCGGATTGATAATTATTGGATTGACATGGAAGTAATCCCGCTTGTAATTGAACAGGCGGGCCGGAGATGTAGCGGTTAGCAACCGTTGCACTATTTCGTAAATACTTTCGCCAAACACCAACATCCACACTGATGTTTTTGAGGTTAATTGTTGTTAAGTAAACTATAACACTTTAATAGAATTGTTTGGGAATATACAGGGTGACTGGTAATATGACGTATGCCCGTTAAGAGCTTGTAGATTTGGTCAAAAGCAATCGATTTTGTCCCATGAAGCCCTATTCGGAACTCAATAGTTTTCGGGCAATTTAAGATTTATAAGACCAAATAAAATTCAATATTAAAAAAATACTGAATGGGGTTGGGGTTTTTTGTTGTTTTCTAGTAAATAACATTCTAGGCTTCCATAATAAACAATAAAATGTTTCCCAGCTACGATAAGTTTGAAATGATGGCCTATCTATCAATTTCGTATATTATTCAATAAAATTTATGACAAAAACTGTATTTAAACATTTGTAATTTTTTTATTTTCTACAATGTTAATTGCGATCTTTATAGCTCAGTAGAAAGCTGGATAAATAAATAAGTTTTGAACACTCGGTCACACTTTGCACATTTAGTCAATAGAAGATAATAAACAGCAGTTTTTGTCAAAAACATTTTTGAATAAAATACGAATTGATAGATTTAAGGCCATCATTTCAAACTTATCGTAGCTTTTACACATTTTATTCTTTATTATGGAAGCCTAGAATGTTATTTACTAGAAAACAACAACAAAACCCAAATCCCATTCGGTACTTTTTTTATTATTTAATTTTATTTGGTCTTATAAATGCTTTATCTTAAAATTCAATAAATCTTATATTGCTCGAAAGCTATTGAGTTCTGGATAGGGCTTCATGGGAGAAAATTGATTGCTTTTGACCCAATCTACACGCTCTTAATGGGAATACGTCATTGTACCAGTCACTCTGTATGCTATCGAGTATATTCAGTTCAATTGTTATACATTTGCAAATAATTTTTAAAGGGTTATCGGATTGCCTCCGTGGGTTCTTCTGTTATATGGTTGTGAATTGCCTAAAGCATTTGTCTGCTTCTGGTATTCCCGTGACATCGAAACCAAACTTCGTTCCGTTCTGTGTCTCGTAGCGGAAGCCAAGGTAATGGATCAGCAACAGATAGCTTTTCAAAGGCCTTCTTAATGTTAATCGCGTTCTTATATCCTTTGTAAATATTTAAACAGCCCTCGAACTGACTGATGAAAAATTTGCACCTTCCTGCAATTTACAATAGATGGCACTATTTGAAAATTCATATCTGCGTTTGTATTCATGATTCCGACACGGCCTACCTTCGTTTCACACGCCCTAGTGTAGACCTGAAATGGAACAAAGCATAGGATCACGTCGCTCGGTCACTCGCCTTATTGAGTTAAGGTCTCAAGCCTATTCGTTCTGACTTAGATGGAATTTTGTGTACTTATTTACTACTTAATATTAAACAAACTGGATTGTACAGATTACACTAAAAATAGAGCTGCAAAGGTGGTGTTCATACTTATTTTCTACCTTCAAGTAATATTTTTGATTTATTCCTCATATTTATTTATTAAAATCGTCAATTACATTTTTGTGTCAGATAATATTATTTATTAACCAAGCAGCATGAATTAAACTGACCTCGACTGCCTCGGTGGCGTAGTTGTCTTACGGTATGACTGCAATGCTGAGGTCTCAGGTTCGATCACCGGGGCGGGCAAAGTTATATTGGATTTTTCTATTCAATATCAGCCTGGAGTCTGAAATTTGTGCCCGATATGGCGATACGCACGGCGAAAAGTGGGTGTACTAGTTGCGCCTCTGCCTACCCCTTCGGCGATAAAAGGCGTGAGTGAGTGTGTAGCATGAATTAAAGTTAGTAACATAAAATTTACCAGAACACCTATTGACTAATCTACAATACAAATGGAAATTTTCATTGGCTTAGCTTTGTGCATCAAATTATAGGTGGTGCAAGCAGCATTTCCATCTCGTGGCACTGCCGACCGAACACGACCGCAGCTCCGATAATTGGGAGTACTGCGCGCGGATATTGTTTTTTGATGTTATGAAACAATGAATTTTTATATTTCAATGTTTGAATTTTATTGAATCAATTTAGTTTTGATTATTTTACTGAATTATGCTGTATTAGATAGTTTATTTGTTTGTATTTATTGCTTACAGGAGTTGTTATTGGTATGTACTATGTATGTATGTACTCTTGTAACGCTACACACATACTTGTGGATGAATTATTATATTCAAAAGAGAATAGGTTCATGAAGGTTCTTAAAGAGTTTCATCAGTTTGAATTTGATGTAATTTATATTTTGTAATATGTTGTGAATAGGTTTCATAATCATTTAAGAGGGATTAAACTGTTACAATAATTATATTAATCATTAATATTTTGTATTTACGTTAATAAAAAAGTACTGACTAACAATATGTCAAATAATAATGATTTTTATAGAACAACCTGTGGCTACGTTATGACGGATTTTATAACAGTTATACTGATTCCACAGAGGTATGACATTCGCGTGGAAAATACTTTTTAAAACCAAACATATAAATCAAATCCAATAGTTAATATTCCACCATCAGACGCCATTAAAAGTAACATACGCACTCGTATCACGTACCTATTTGTTTTTATCCGACTGCGCGAATGACAGAAGGTCGTGTTTTTCGGCTGTTTGTATTGTAACATTTACGAGATTCGAGATTCTCTTCATTTGACATAAAGCTGAAGTTTTAAATTGATGATTAATTAATATTTCTGAAATGGCAATTAGTATTAGAAAAATAGCTTAGGAATCATCAAAGATTAATCACTCTCTTATTTAAATGCGCTAAACTTGTATATATATATGTAATTGGTTTCTCGGAAACGGCTAGTCCGGTTTGGATGAAATTTGGGATTTCGATAGTATGAGCTCCAAAAATGAAATTGTGGAATTCAGTTTTTTCATCAACCCCAAACTTGTGAGGGTAGAAGGGGGAAGATGCTAAACCGCTGAACCTATTGTAATGAAATTTGGTATGGGGATATCTTGACAATTGAAAACAAGTATGGGATATTCATTTTTTTATTAACTCCTATTTAAGGGGGGTAAAAGGAGGGAGATTCTTAACCGCTGAACCGATCTTAATGAAATTTGGTATAGAGATTTCTTGCACATTGAAAACAAATATGGGATATTCATTTTTTATTAACTCCTATATAAGGGGGGTAAAAGAAGGGAGAAACTTAACCGCTGAACCGATTGTAATGAAATTTGGTATGGGGATATATTGAACGTTGAAAATAAATATGAAGGAATTCATTTTTTATTAACTCCTATTTAAGGGGGGTAATAGGAGGGAGAAACTAAACCGCGGAACCGATTGTAATGAAATTTGGTATGGGGATATCTAGAACCTTAAATATAACTATGAGATATTCTTTTTTAACTCTTAACTAAGGGTTTAAAAGAGGGGAGAAAATACTGTTGTTCCGATTGTATTAAACAGTATGGGGATTGGAGATATCTTGAACCTTGAAAATAAATATGAGATATTACTTTGGTACTAACCCCAAAGTGAGAGGGGTAAAACGGGAGAGAAACTAAACCACTGAACCAATTCTATTTAAATTTGGTATGGGGATATCTGAATATTGAATGAATATTGAAAATAAATATGACATACCTATCCAGTTCTTATTAACCCCTAAAAAGGTTAAAAAGGGAAAGAAAATAAACCGTTGAACCGAGTATGGTGAAATTTAATATAGATGCATCTTGTACCTTGGGTATATATATGGTTTTTTTTTAACCCCAACCTAGGACAGTTAAAGGGGAGAGAAACTAAACCACGAAACACATTAAGACGAAATTTTAAGCGGATATAATTATCTTAAACCATGATAATAAATATAGGACATTCGTCTTTTATCAATTCGTAACTAAGGGAGACACTGGTGACCATTTATCTGCTCGTGATGTGATTTATTGTGGTAAAATTATGAAATCTATAAATTTTTTAATCAACCCCTAACGTTGTGAAGGGGATAAACTCTGAACCGCTAAAACGAGTTTTTTTAAATTAGTGAATGTAACTGCAGATATTGACTCATTTGACTGATAGTCGTGAATATTTCCTTAAAATGGAAAATTTTAGCAGGACCTACTTTAAAGTAACAAATACCATGTATTATATGAATATGATAAAATCACCCGAGCAAGGCTCGGTCAACCATGTACTAATATTATTTATTTAACCAAAAAATCATTAGTATGTATTTATTTTTCGTTTTGTCAATTTTCTCTCATCTGAACAGGTGATCATCATGAGGTTTTCTTTCTATGTCTAAAGCATTGCCCGTACTGAATACGTAAAAAAAATACATTCCTTAAAACCCTTTTGAAATTTGTTTAATTATGTTAGAGTTTATATCGTTAGCTGTAGTGTTTTGAGAGCCTTCAGAACATCAGAATAAAATTTATTCCATGGCGCGAGATTGCTATTCGGTATGGAATCAGGGCAGGCTTCCGCGGTTATATTCCAGTCCATAACAAGCGAACCCAGCTTGACCTGATTAGAAATGTAATCATAGTCGATGCTGAATTAAATAAAAAAACATTTCGTTAAATTTTATTCATAAATAGAAAATAAAGGAAATATACACAAAAATTACGTTTTACTGAAGAAATGTTTTCATTCCGAATACCAATTTATCTAGATTCATAGTCAAACGGTGCAAAATTGGCGCTTTGGGGATAAAAGAATTAAAAATACGGGAAATGTATGCATGTTGCCCCGATTAAACTTACTGAAACTGGCTGAACATAATCTGATATTTATTGGTTTGAAGCGAGTTTACCCAATTTTAAATATGCACATAGAATATTATTTTTAATCATTTGGTAGATTTAATCGGAAGAATCGGAAGAAAGTGGACGATAGCCTAGTTGGGAATGGAACGGTCTGCCGAGACAATGTCCGCAGGTTTAAAACCCAAGGCACACTTCTGACTTTTCGAAGTTACGTGTGTATTGTTTATCAATTATCGTTCGCTTTAACGGTGAAGGAAAACATCGTGAGGAAACCTACATACTTGAGAATTCTCCATAAGAATTTCGAGGGTATGTGAAGTCTGCCAACCCGCACTAGGCCAGCGTGGCGGACTAAGGCCTGACACCTCTCAGTAGTAGAGGAGGCCCGTGCCCAGCAAGGGGCCAGTATATAATACAGGGCTGATTGCATTGCATTGCAATCGGAAGAATAACTTTGAGCATTTTGGCAGCTTCTCAGAAATATAAATGAATTTCATCAATTAAATAATGATTATTGTTTGTGTATTTACCACTGTAATTAGTTAAACTAACAACATTGTAATTAGTTTATCTACTCTGTGAACGGGGTCAACCAGTATACTGTGATAAAGCGTTGTGAAATAGCCTTTTCTGTTGCATTTCGTAGCTAAGTGACATTATCGGAGTAACATATCCCGTCCAACGTTCTTTTCTGTCCTCCAAGGTCGGCTTGATTGCTTCGCTTTTGTGGTCGTTTAGTTTCATTTATTACTTTGTTAATCAATTATCGCTTTAACCTGAGGAAACCTACACCTGAGTATTCTACATAATAATTTCTGAGGTATGTGAAGTCTGCCAACCCACACTAGGCCGTGGTGGACTAAGGCCTTAACCCTCACAGCAGTAGAGGCCCGTGCCCAGCAGTGGGACAGTGTAAAATACAGGGCTGGTGTTATTATTATAGGTAATTCGTTTAGTGGTTTCAAAATATTCAAACAATTTTAAAGATGCTTATTGTTAACTAAACGTTTGTTAAATAATATGATATTCATTAATTTTAAATTTATTAATAAATATTTGTTACAAAAAATCATGTGTTTATTACATGTTAGGTGCACTAAAGTTTTTTATTTGGGTAATATAATATTACATATACATACCTATATATATTTTTATAGAACAGCCTACAAGACATAAACTATACATAACAAAAGTATTCACGAATCAATAACTACTTTATATTTCACTGATAAAGTGCATTGTTGTTTGTAATATTACAACCAAGTCTTTTAATCTTATATATTTTTAAAATTAATTTTATCCTGAGAAATATGAGCTCCAACGCTTAGCTCAGTGTCTTGTATACGTTCAGAGTAACCACAACGTTGTTAATTTAAAAGTTTACTTAAGCAAGCGTACAAGGCAAATGGTGTAGCTGTAGAAAGCCACCTAAACGCTAAAAATAATGAACATAAATACAGCTATTTTTAATGTTAGCGCTGTTTAGTAAATTCCGAGCTAAGCTTGGTAATGCGGTGGTCTCTCATTAGAATTCATTGCTTGACGTTGAAAACTTTGCGTGTTAATTGTGTTTTTGTCTTGACTAACGCACTCTGTCTAGTAAATTTCCTTATTTTGCATAAACTGAATGTGTTGTGTAACTCTTTAATTTAGACACCGTTGATATCTGAATTGACTGTGTCAGTGTTATGTATTTTACGGTGAATAAATAGTTTATTCTATTTGGTTTGGCTGTGTTATGTGCGTCATAAAATTTGGCACTGAAACCCAGGGGCCTTAGATAAAATTTTATTATTTTCTATTATCGTTAACGATTTTAGAAAGGCATATTGTCTGAGGCCCCAGGATATGCGTTTAGTTTTAAAAGCAATAAATATCGGCTTTAAATACTTTATATAAAAAACAATAACATCACGAATACATAATACATATTCGTAATAAATGAACATAATTTTTATATAACATGTTCCTTCAATTTATTATGTTTAAACATTTTGTAGTTGGATAAAGTAATACAAATGTAAAGATCGATTTAAGTAAAGGCCATATCGTGGTGTGTCGTCTCGACGATCCCCTATATTTCATTCCGTTTCGTACTGTCGAACTATGATAAAAGGTTTAAAAGTAAATCTCGCGATATTCAACCGTCTTACATCCATTCTTTTCAGACTGTGTATGTAAAATGTCTGAAAATGTAAATTACATGTCTTTTCAATATTTTAAAGCAATAACACTTACATATCCAAACGATTTAAAATCTAAATTCGGTTTACTAAGATTTAAAATTGTTTTTACCTTTACATAATTTAGGACTTTACATAAAGTTAATATTTCATCTACATTAAAACATAGATAGAAACTTTTTAATGTAGCCATTTAAAGTTGACGCAAGTTGTTTCTTGCCATTGTGTTTTCAAGTTTAAACTGTAGTGTTATGCGATATTGTGTGTAGTCACTTTGTTCCCCCAGGAGTGATTGCCAGGTAATTCGTGACAGATATTCTGTTTTATTTGTGTAATGTAGTTGTTTCCCCGGTTCGTCTCGGGAATTTCTGTCGTTTATAGCTTATTTATGGGACAATATAATATTGGTGAGAATTTGTGTGGAAAAATACGGTGTTGCTACTTTATTTAAGAATGAGCCAGAGGGTAATAGTGGATAGTGTCCGATAGAGGTAAAGTTATATGGACTTTATACTTAGTACGAAATATTGTGCAGATAATCCACTGGTGGTAGGTCTCTCATTATGTAAGAGGCCGTCTGGGTGGGTACCACCGCAATGTCTATTTCTACCGCCAAGCAACAGTGTGCATGCACTGTTGTGTTTCGGTTTGAAGGACATTGTAGCCAGTATAACTACTGGACATAATGAGACTTAACATCTTATGTCTCAGGATGACGAGCGCAGTGGAATGCCACTCAGTACTTTGTCATTCAAGGTGCTGGATGGTGTTGCTACTGTTTATGGGTGGTCGTATCGCTTACCATCAGGCGAACGGCATGCTCGTCTCGCATTCAATGCCATAAAAAAAAAAAAAAAAAAAAAAGATACTTCTAGCAGTATATTGAGCTAAGACTCTTCGTATTACTTATAACATTTTAAAGCTTTTGTCTTCTGTTATTATATTTATTTGTGCACTTTATAAACAAATTAAATGTACAGTGAGCAGCATAAGTAGCTGAACAAATTCAAAATTTCTAATTGCCTACATACTTTTGTGTTCTTACTAATCATTTTTTCTCTTCTAAAAAATCAAATAAAAGAGATTTACTTTACTGCAAACGAAGAAAAAATGTTTTAGTTTAACTTAACGCGTATATAGGCGATTTGAAATTTTGATTTTGTTCAGCTACTTATGCTGCTGACTGTACATAGGTGGACTTAATGCTGTAGGCATTCTCTGTCATTAAACCTTACGGTAGAAATCAGAGATAAAGAAGGTAGGTGCATCAAAGGTGTATTTAGTATATCTTTGAAGTTAACAGCAATATTATTTTGGCTATACATTGTTACCAACCGCAGGAGTCATTGAGATTTGAAGGAAAATATTGACATCATTTTAAGAAGCACGGTATATTAATAACAATTGAAATAATTCGCCTAAATGCAGCCACTATCTATCCAATTGACCCTTCTGACGGATTAGTATCTAAGTAATAAATTAGCGAATGTATGCAATCGGTTTAAATTGCTGATAGCTCTGTGATACCAAAATCCCTCGCTATTACTAAATCCGATTTAGTCGACAATAGCCTTTTATTTGTGTTTTACGCGATTGAATTCCAAATATATCCTTTAATATTCAATAGAAATTCATCTGATGGTCGTCATCAAAGCTGGAGTAGAATTGTTTGTGGCAACAGCATAGACTAGATTTCTCTCTAAATGAAAACAAGATAAAATTCATCATTCACTGGCGATTTCCTTTTTTCATCGCCATGATTGATTGCCATAATGAATGTGACGTGATCGTGGCGTGAAATATTACAAGAATTAAAGATGGCTCGTCTTGGCGGAGCACTGCCGTACCCCCAGCGAGTAATTATGTCAATATTAATATCAGGACGTTTAAGGACTTTTGTAATATCATATTAGTTAATAATTACTATGCGCTCGATAGACCTCATTGGAGATGAATTTTCACTAATCGTTTCTAAGAGGTCATCTATAAGGAATCTCCAAGGAAAATTGAGTGTTTTTGGTTAATGTTTCTAGAACTATTCGATGAAGCTGTGCATTGTATCAACCAATAATAATATAATATAATATCCTACGATGGAATTTAGTTTAATTTGCTGGGTTATAAGCTGATAATTAATTTTATCAGCGTATATGAACTTTTTTAAGGGCTTGTTTAACAACTTCTGAGAAAATGCTACTCGTCACATAATTGTATAAGCCGACCAAACACAGAAGTCACACTCTAATGTCTGCTCCAAAATAAATGGTAATAAAATACAAACACACGAATTGATAACCTCCTCCTTTTGGAAGTCGGTTAAAATTGAGCACTATCTACCAAATAAAAAAAATCAAATCAAATTCTTTATGTGAAAGCATAGTTTTACAGGTGTTATTGAAATAAGTACATAATATTTGTACACTATGCTTTGCCGTGCCGTGCTTTGCCGTGAGTGGACGATAACCTAGTTGGGAATGGAGCGGTCTGCCGAGCCAATGTCCAGAGGTTCAAAACCCAAGGCACACACCTCTGACTTTTCGAAGTTAAGTGTGTATTGTTTATCAATTATCGTTCGCTTTAACGGTGAAGGAAAACATCGTGAGGAAACCTACATACCTGAGAAGTTCTCTATAAGAATTTCGAAGATATGTGAAGTCTGCCTACCCGCACTAGGCCAGCGTGGTGGACTAAGGTCTAACCCCTCAGTAGAGGAGGCCCGTGCTCAGCAGTGGGCAGTATATAATACAGGGCTGATTGCATTGCATTGCATTGCATGCTTTGCCGTTGCGTCAGCGTACAAATATATTAGTTTTATGTTGACTATTACATTACATAAAGTTATTTGTTTTTTATTACTTGGCTAAACTAAACTACATACAAATTTTAATAATGAGAATAAAAACAAACTTAAATTCTTTCCTTTAATAATAAATAACAAAATTGAGATCATTCATAGACTACTATCGTTTAAATACTCTATAACAGAATAATAACATTTATTTTTAAGTAAGTTGAAAAATCTTGTTTTAAATTGTACTACATTGAGCGATTTATTTGAATTTGGTATTTTGTTTAATATTTTAGGTGCCAAACAGAATAGGCGTTCATGCTTTAATTTGGTGTTCGAAGGTATAATGCACAGTTTTTGGTTATTGCGTAATGTTCGGTGGGATACTTCATCGTTTTACATTATGTTTAACTCGATAATCCAAATAAAGTTTACTTGAAACTTGTGAAACAGGCCCTAAGAGTTGCAGACTTTATGCCAGAATATTTGTTAAAATAACATTTCCATTTACAATGTTGGTCGGTAACAAGCCGATTAAAACGATCTGTTGGAGTTTTCAACCATCACTTGGCTCCAATCTCGCTCAACTGATATGATACATTGGACTAGCAATCCGTTAGGAATTCAGACTTACAGTATTCATGCTTCCTTTTTTATAATTATAGATATTGTAGATTTAGATCTAGTACATCATGAATATCTTATTTCAATTAATTTTGTATTCGTAAAAATCCATTTCACAAAAAGACACAAAACTCTTTAACTTCGGAAACAGTGAACGTTTAATCTTGTGAAAATGATTGTAAAGCGCTCTTAAGAGTAGCACTTACAAAAAATAATAAAATAAATGTAGTAAGGAGAGTATTATGAAGGCACCGCGAGGATCTTAGGGTCGAGTGTGGAACCGGCTTGTACTCGTGCTCGTAAAAGCGTAACCGGACAGATCCTCTTATAAGGAACGCTTTCAGTTGCAAATGGCTCGTGGGTCCAGAGAGACGTCGAATTTATGACCCTCGATAGCCAACGAGCGCGTTATTTAGACTCCGATGGCAGAAAAAATAGGGATAAAGGAATTGAGCCATTCATTTTTCATAGTTTTATTTATGTAAGTCTATTCGTTGAGGAGTTACGATTTCATAAAACACCGATGTCCCTCAACGCTTGGACGTCGAAGAATTTCATATTTAATTGTCGAATAAAATATACTGCGCACTAAAGATAACGTCTAATAAATTGTTATATATGGCTCGTTGTATGGCCACATAAATTCGTGGAAAGTAGATAGCAAATACTGTATTGGGTTTAATCTGTATTATTGTTATTTAGTTTTTAGAGCAATATCATCGCTTTCTTGGTCTAGTGTGGGTTATGGGCCGTGACTCGGAAGGTCTAGTGTTAGATTCCACGTTAAGTGTTCTTGTTCTAACATCATTTTCTAAGGATTTAAATTTCCAGAAACGTCAGGCAGGAAATTGGTCGTAAAAATAATCAAAACGTTCCTACAAAGTGTATTGCGCTAATTTATTGGTGTGGGATGGAAAAGTGGCATAAAAAATATTACTGCATATTCTTAAGCAGATTTCTATAAGTTTGACAAGTGGCAATAAGTAAATCTATCTGTGTGCCAGTTATGTATAGTTATACTAGTTTAATGAAACTGATGCGCAGAACGCGCAAACATTGATTCCTGTCATCCAAAATGTTTGTAAACAGACACGTTTCAATACATTTGGTTAGAAAGAATGTGTTTGGAATTCAATCAAACACGTGCCAGACGAAGATATTCCGCGGTGGTGGGGCATTTCCTAAATTTATTGGCGAAAAGATCTTCCTAGGTAGCATAATTGTTTGGCAGTATGACTTCCGCGCTGAGGTCATAAGTTCGATCCTGGGTTGGGTAAAATGATATTGAGTTCTGATCTGTATCAGCCCGGAGTCTGATACCCGATATAAATATAATAATATGTGACGGTATACACATAGCGAAAAGGGTGCACTAGTAATGCCTCTACTTACCTTACTTAAAGGTTAAAAGGCGTAAAGGAAGAGGAATAACTGATTTACTACATGCCCAAGAGACAACTACTCGTGGTTCCCATTAGATATTGAAGCTCCCATTCCGGCCAGCCTACATTTTTCAGATATTTTGCTAACTTCGCCTGTGGGCAGCACTTTTTGTTATTGCATGTATCCCGAAAATGTACTGCTGTATAAATGGGATTTTTTGGGCTACACGAAAATTTCGCATTTAATTACAAGTTGGAAAACGTATAATGTTTGAATACATAATTTTCAACACTGCTCTTAACAAATTATAAATGTCATTGCAATCTAAACAATTAACTTTATTTTTAAATTTGTCTAAGATATTAAAGCCTTTTTATAAACACTAGGTGATGCTCCCGGATCCACCCGCGTGAAAAAGTGTTTCCGGGATAAAAAGTAGCCTATAGCACTTACGAGGAATGTTGCTTCTTATGAGTGAAAACATTTTCAAATTCGATTCTGTAGTACCTGAGATTATCGTGTTCAATTAACCAACCAAACAAACAAACTCTTCAGCTTTATAATATTAGTATAGATTTTTCAGTGCCTGAAGTCTTTTACAGTAGATGTCCCCATAGACATGTTACTAATACATAATTTTATGGTTTTATTAAAGTAGAGGACTATAGATTTTTTTCTCCCGATAGACATATTACTAATACATATGTTTTTATTACTGACTGACCGACTGCCTCGGTGGCGTAGTTGTATTACGGTACGACTGCAATGCTGAGGTGTCGGGTTCGATCCCGGGTCGAGCAAAGTGATATTGAGTTTTTCTATTCAGTATCAGCCCGGAGTCTGGAATTTGTGCCCGATATGGCGATAGGAATAACGGCGAAAAGTGGGTGCACTAGTTGCGCCTCTGCCTACCCCTTCGGGGATAAAAGGCGTGAGTGTTTGTGTGTGTGTGTATGTTTTTATTAAAGTAGAGGACTAAAGATTTTTTTTATAGTGGCTCAGCAAAATGACTCCACTTCAACTGATGAAAGTTAGAGAAGAAAGATAAGATGATGCGGGATCTAGATAGAGTGCCAACTAATGAGAACTGTTTATCCCTCGCCAGTCGAAACAATTATGCCGGCCTGTGTGAACCGGATATACACAGGCTGATCCCGGAACGCGACACACTTACCTGGGCCACTATGGTGGGTTAAACCTTGTGTAGATATAATGAACACTATTATTTATCATTATCGTAAGAGAGATTTTTTTATGATATAGGGGGCAAACGAGCATACGGTTCACCTGATGGTAAGTGATCACCGCCGCCCATGAACATCTGCAATACCAGGGGGCACAGAGATGCGTTGCCGGCCTTTTAGGTGGGAATACGCTAATAGAGTTGTAAATATTCTGAGTGAAGTGTGTCATTAACAGTAGCTCACTTTAAGTTTATACACATACAAACACACTCACGCCTTTTTTATCGCCGAAGGGGTAGGCAGAGGCGTACCTAAGTGCACCCAATTTTCGCCGTATGTATTCCGTCCCATGATGTGATAGGGGGTTAGCCTATCGCCATATCGGGCATAAATTCCAGACTCCGGGCGGATACCGAATAGAAAAATCCAATATCACACCCGTCCCGGAGATCGAACCCGAGACCTCGGGATTGCAGTCGTACCGTAATACAACTACGCCACCGAGGCAGTCTTAGTTCAAGTTTATATATTGTCTACTTATCGTCAATCTAGCTAGATTTCTACGGGCAGCTACTTGAGTATTGGCACGGGTGCCAAATCCAATCCCCGCAGCACCAACTAAGCATCGCGCCCATTCCTGGCTATTGCTGCGTTAATATCTAGTGGTTACCATATCATTTTGTTATATCACACATCGATTAAGCGTTACCAAATATCCTAATAAACAAAACTCATCACGAATTACCGTCGTATAATAATCCAGTTAATATATTTCCAATAAATTGTAAATTAGCCTCGTTCTAACATTATTGATTTTAAATATCCTATTGCGATTCTGTTCGCTCATGCTCAAACTAAATAACGTTGTTGTAAAACAGTAGATAAAATAAACAAACAATAAATTCGTATCTGTAGTGTAACGTGGCTCTATAAAATATTCAACTGTCGATCGGAACACTAATTGGACGGCTAACGAGATGAGCTCTCGAGCACCCAATCTATATGACTGTCTCGCTTCCTCATACTACATTGATATATTTGTCGTTTTGTCTTAAATTCTTTGCTGTTTGAATATATTGTTTGACAAATAATTGTTATCGAGAGCAATCTAGTGCAGACGTTATGGAGTAGGACCGAAATTCATTTATTGTAATGCCTTGATGAATATTGGGCTTCGTTTTAAGTGCCATGAATTTGAAATAAGAGCCACAAGGTGTCGCTATAGTCACCCATTTTACATTGCGGGTATAGACCTTGTTATCGTATAAACTTTATCCACCCAAGTTCAAATAACCTTGACATTCGTTCCATACATTTTGGCGCACGATTTATGGGCGGGAATATGCAAATATTTACGAATAATGTACTTAACAAATCAATCTTAGGTCATTTAAGAAATTTTAAACCAACAAAATGTATTTATCTAGTAGGTGTTGGATTGCAAATTGTAGCGAAAACGTCGCACATGATTTCACGTACTTAGACAGCGTCACGTACGTCACGTACCAGATTAGTATATAAACTCCATTTGTACAGTCAACAGCATAAGTAGCTGAACAAATTCAGAATTTCAAATTGCCTACATACTTTTATGTTCTTACTAATGTTTTTTTTCTCTTCACAAAAATTAAATAAAAGAGATTAAGTTTACTTCAAACGAAGAAAAAAAAGTTTCAGTTTAACTTAACGCGTATATAGGCGATTTGAAATTTTGATTTTGTACAGATACTTATTCTGCTGACTGTACATAGAATAAATCAGACCAAATATCATCTCGTGTCTCATTACAACCCATGCCATAATATATATTATGGCATACAAATAAAAGTGATGTGCACTTTGGGAGGAGATGCGCGGAATAGACAATTTGAGTTGTATTTTTGGCAATAAGGTAGTTTCCTGTGTCCTATTTTGTACATTATTTTATATGTAACAGAAAATAATGCGAAAAAGAAAAATTCTGTGAAATCAGTATCAAAATTGGTTGAGAAATAAACCATTTATTCATATTTGAAATATTGTTGTGAGTAAAAGTGGGGGCGTGGTGGGAATATCGCGCTATCTCTTTCGCACGCACGCAGCGTTATGGCCGGTGACCCTCGATGACGCCACAGTCTGATATTACTGTTATTTGACTACCCCTTCCACCAAATTTCAAAGTTTTATTACTTACTAATTATTGCAGCAATTTTAATAATTCTTTTTCCGATAGATTTTGGATGGCATTCATTTTTGATAAATGTATTAAAAAAAATGTAGTCAACTACCCTATTAATGACACACTATTATCACTGCCTCGGTGGTGTAGTTGTATTATGGTACGACTGCAATGCTGAGGTCTCGGGTTCGATCCCCGGGTCGCGCAAAGTGATATTGGGTGTTTCAACTATCAGCCCGGAGTCTGTAATTTGTGCCCGATATAGCGATAGGCTCGCACCCTATCACGTCATGGGACGGAATATGCACGGCGAAAAGTGGGTGCACTAGTTGTGCCTCTGCCTACTCCTTCGTGGATAAAAGGCGTGAGTGTATGTATATGTATCAACATTATAAAAAATAATAAACTACCAAAGTAAAGATAGCATATCGCACATTTAGGATGAAAACGACGCAATTCAAAAAATAAAAAAATGGGTTTTCAATACATATAAATAAAATTGGAGTGTCTGTTTGTAATATTGAAATAACCGTTTTTTACTACATGTATACAAATATATATACGGTACATACACCAAAATAACATTTTTTACAATTTTTGTCTGTCTGTCTGTTTGTTCCGGCTAATCTCTGAAAGGGTTAGACCGATTTTGATGGGACTTTTATTGGCAGGTAGCTGATGTAATAAGGAGTAACTTAGGCTACTTTTTATTCCGGGAAAATATAAAGCGGGACTTTTATCCCGGGAAAACACGATCACGCGGGCGGAGCCGCGGGCAACAGCTAGTCGGTCATAAAATGACTTAAAACTGGTCCTTTTTATTAGAAAATATAATAAAAAAGGGACCGATATAATAGTTTTGTCCTTTTCCTACTTGAATATGGCGGTGTTTGAACTATCATTGTTTTGAAAATTTCGTTTTAAGTAATTTTAGGACGATAACTCAATTTTCGATTTTTTGAATTGTTTCGTCCTAAAGGTGCGGTATTTTTTTCTACATAATCTATGTATATATTTTTCAAATATTTCTATATTTTCGTATATATAGCTTCCAAAAATACGTTGAGCACACAGTTTTGCTGGGGGGAGAACTTTAAAAGTAGTTTCCAAGATAATTCAGTTGTGAAAATATTCTCCACGACTCTCAAATATCCCTGAAGATGAAAATGAGTGGAGCAGTTTAGATATTTAGCCGCCATGTCATTAATCTAGCTATAATGGCGACGCGACGTATCTCTAATGGACAGCGACAAAAATACTCCTGACGTAATTAATGGACGAGATTCTTTTAAAAGTAACACACTTGATTTTGTCTTTTATTAATTTATCGGTGCTTTCGCTTGTCTTTTCAACAAATTGTTGTTAGAATAGGTGTCTGTGTAGTTAGTTTAGTAATAGTTGAACGGAATTTGATGTTTTTACGCGATGAAGGTTATTTTAGTCCGATTGATGATATGACACCAAACCGTTATAGAGATTCTTGTTTATAAGCATAGGTACAGAGCCATCCTTACATAATTATAAAACAAACTCCCCCGCCGCGTCTATTTGTTCTTATGTCTGTCTGAACGCGATAAACTCAATACCTACCAAACGGATTTCAATGAAATTAAATTTGTTATGGATAGTTTGAGACCATGGAAAGGACATAGTGTTTTTATCCCGGAAAAATATATAGCGGGTTTTTTTATTCCGATAAAACTCTTTCACGCAGGCGGAGCCGGAAGCAAAAGCTAGTATTGTCTAAAACATTAAAATCTAAACATACGTTTGGCAACAGTAGTATCACCAAAATTCACTCCCTAGTAAGACAGCAATGTACATCAACAGCCCGTTGCAGGCCACTGCTGGACATAAGCGTCTCCCAAGGTACACCACAGAGCCCGGTCTGCTGCTTTATGCATCCAGTCGTTGCCGGCCCTCTTGAGCAAGTTGTCTCGCCATCTCGCCAGAGGGCGTCCCACGCTCCGTTTGCCAAGACGCGGTCTCCACTCCAGAACACGCTTACTCCAGCGGTTATCTGTTCTGCGACATATGTGGCCAGCCCATTGCCACTTCAACCAGCTAACTTTCAGAGCCATGTCGGTCACCTTGGTTCTCTGACGGATCGCTTCGAAACAGCAATGTACGAACCTAAATAAAAAAGGCGTTTATATTATTAAAGCTACATTGGCCGTTAGATTTATATACCGCTCAAGGTCAGTGGGCGTCGGATCACTTACTTTTAATAGCAGCATTTCCTACAATTTCACCTCATTTGAACGTAACATTATATTGTAATCTCATATTCTAATGTTGGCGGAAATTAGAATTCCTTGTACACAGTCTGGAAATGACGAAAATATCCAACGTACGTAGAACTTTTTTGTTCGTAGACTTAGTATATCATGTTCTAGTAGGTATTTATACAGTACTAGCTGTTGCCCGCGGCTCCGCCCGCGTGAATGAGTTTTCCCGGGATAAAAGTCCCGCTTTATATTTTCCCGGGATAAAAAGTAGCCTAAGTTACTCCTTATTACATCAGCTACCTGCCAAAAAAGTCCCGTCAAAATCGGTCCAGATATTTCAGAGATTAGCCGGAACAAACAGACAGACAGACAGACAGCCAGACAAAAATTGTAAAAAAATATATTTTGGTGTATGTACCGTATATATTATTCATATACATGTAGTAAAAAACGGTTATTTTAATATTACAAACAGACACTCCAATTTTATTTATATGTATAGATATAAGGTTCGTCGAGGGTTCTGTTTAAGGAGGATATGCAAAGCTCGAATATAGTTTCAAATATATATAAAACTAGACTTTCTCGCTGATCCGTCCTTGTGAATGAGTTTTCCGGGATCGAAGTCCCGCTTTATATTTCCCCGGGAAAAAAGTAGCCTATGTTACTTGCTGATAATGTAGCTTTATATTGGTGAAAGAATTTTTAAAATGAGTCCAGTAGTTTTGAGTTTATTCGTTACAAACATACAAAAATATAAATCATTCCTCTTTATAATATTAGTATAGATATATGAATTTATTTCCTTTATGGGAATTATAGATTTTAGGTATTTTTGCCTTTCTAACCCACGTTTGAAGTATGAAGGTAAAACGGATCATACTTAAAGGTTATATTCATACATAATGACCAAACAAATACGTTATACAAGTACACTTTGGAAGGCATTACACATTTTTTTTAGGTTTACTCTGTCATTTGTTATTTTTCTTTTTGCATAAGTTTTTATTTGTCCCATGCATACATGAACTGACAATTATTTAAATAGGTATCTCGTCTAAAATACATACAGTTAATGTGGAAACTAGTATTTCCTCGCGGCTACGCCCGCGTAAGCAAGATTTTCCGAGATAAAAATATTTCCCGGGATAAAAAGTAGCCTATAACACTCAGGAGTAATGTAGCTTCCTATTAGTGGAAGAATTTTCAAAATCGGTTTAGTAGTTCCTGAGATTAGCACGGTCAGCCAAACGAACAAACTCTTCCGCTTTATTATATTAGTATGGATTATTCAGTGCCTAAAGTAATATTAGTATAGATATGAGAATAACACGTGTTTTCTTTTACCTTTTAAGCAGGATATTCGGGAGCAGATTACCGGCCGTAACTATGGTAACCATTCAGAGATAACGTCTTTATTTATAGCTTGTTTTTTTCGACAGCGCCAAAATCGCAAACGATAACAAATTTCATATTTATCGATTCACTATTGTATAGTGTTCGATAAATAAGTATATAAATATTAAAATATATTTTATTTTAGTTAATTCGGATTTGATACATAGCATAGTCTAAGATCCGGTATAAGAAATATATACCCTCATCTGTTATTTAATTATAATGAAGAATATATGCTAGGTAATGTATACATTGATACATCGCAAACAGGTTGCCTAGCTAAATCAAGCGCCGATGACGTCAAACAATAAATTATTAAATAAAAAAATATATCAACTTCCCCGATTAGTTAATTATGAAAGTTGAGTATCAGCCGAGAGAATATACCCCAACGAATTGAAAAAATAAAGGTTTACTTTCCTTCGCTTATTTGTTAGCTGGTGATATTATCTAGTAAGTTATTGGTGGACTGGCGTAGCAGAGGATCCTTATTATAACCTCTAGTATTTCTTTTAACACTACTTTAATAAAACGATAATAAGGTAATTGTATATTAATGCAGGACAATAAATTTGGTAGACAATTAATCATGAGCGCCACCTGCTAACAATGAAGCTCGCTGACACATCGCATGTTACTAGATTAATCGTTCGGTCATTTGGTGATTAAAGGGTGGTGTATATTATTGACGGTACGTTATTCATTATTTGATTATTTTTTGTACTTTAATTTGGTCGTTTTGTACTGTGATTAATTGCAATGAAAGTAGTTTTAATGTATGAAGTAGGTTTATTTATAACACCATATTGTTATATTTCCCACTGTCAATATTGTCATTCGTAAGTTATTATCTTATACTCCTCGTATAAATCTTAAGATTGTATTATTTATATCGTGTTTTATTTAGCTACTTTGAGTAATATTTAATGCTTGAGATCGCAAGACATAATATTGTTTACGATGACAAATATACTTTTTTATTAGCTTAAAGGCCTGTTTCACAACTTCTGAGTAAATGTTCTTCGCAAAAGTCACACTTTAATCTTTGCTCCCAGATAAATCTTATATCTTTAAACGAGCAATTCTTGTATATATATATAATCTGAATCTCGGAAACGGCTCCAACGATTTTCATGAAATTTAGTACGCATGGGGTTTCGGGGGCGATAAATCGATCTAGTAAGGATTCATTTTTAGAAAATGTCGTTTTATCTGTGTTTTCAGTAATTCAACTTAAACATTAACTAAAAAATATGACTCTTCCTGATATCTATTGGCGAGTAATAAAACTACTCCAGTAGATGGCTTTGTTAAGCACATAAACTGAAAAATATGACCCTGCTGACATCTATTGGCGAGTAATAATACAATTTTTAATTGGGAGCAACTAACTGATTTAACGACACAACAACACTAAAACTGCTCCACTAGATGGCGTTGTTAAGCAACACTAAGCCAATGCGTGTTTGGTCTGAGATTAGACCAAGAATATCAATTGTATATTATTTGTATTTAAATATAATTTCGGAAAAAACACAATTTACCAAAAAAAGAAAATACCGAGCAAAGCTCGGTCATTCAGGTACTGGTAATCAAATGATTACTATCTACATAAGCTTTTTAATACAATAACTGTCAAATAAAGGACATGTCCAAAAACGGGCCTGAAATTTTAAACAAGACAATTTATATATATTTGGATAGAACTCCTGAAAACTAGCCTTTTGCAATAAATCGTTTAATTTTAAAGACCTCCGATTTTGAGATTTATGTAATTTTGTTTGGCTTGAAAACTACACTTAATATGAACGTTTTTAAAAAAGTTGGTTATGAATGGAGGGGTCTAAAAATATTTGTTTAATGGATCTAAGTTCCATATTTTGCCCCTTTAATATCCCTAAAGTTTGAGCCTTGTTAGATTTTGAGGCCCAGCACTCATACAAAAAGCGAACATCTTCTTTTATTTTAAACTTGTGAAACACACCCTAAGGCTCTAAAGCTATAAGTAAATTAAAAACAAATCAATTTTGAAAATGGAACAGAGACAACAGCGCATGTCCGTTCATATTTTTTTTTAAATGACACGATAATATAATAAACGTTTAAAAATGGAATATAGTCATGCCTTACGTTTACGGGAATATTAGATATTGAAATTAAATTAACTTAGCGTAATTCGTCGTACGTCGGAAGAGAACAATAAAATAAAAAACCCTGGTTAAATCCAGTACTTAAAGTAGTTTAATTTCAATGGAACATAGTTCATCATATAGCAGCTGCAGATTCAGAACTTGTCTTGTTTTCAGAAGTTACAACGGAACGGAAGGCGTAGCTGGTCTTAAAATCAGCGTGAAGTTTTTAAATTCCTATTGCAATTTAATTAAAAATTCCTATTATTACAAGAATGTTTCGAATTGATTGGAGATTAAATTAAATTTGCCTTGCCTTAACGTGCTATAATATTTAAATTAAGAATTTATCTAGTGTGTAGGTGTCTTTATATTGACACTATATATAAATTATAAACAGAACTAGATACAAACATCATTTTATAATAAACTTCAGCGCATTAATGTTTATGATAATATATTCATTTTAAGAGCTTGGGTTTTCATCACATTCACAAACACTACATTCCTTTCAGAGCATTAGATTTAAGCTATTTCGCTTGAGATCCCACATTCTCATCTTAAAGACATAAAAGATGGAATACAATGACGCTTAATTAAATTTCATTAAAACAAAGGAGCAAACCACATTTCGTAATGAAATTACTGTTTGACTTATTTCCTAATATTGTAAGGTGGTCTCCTTTGTTGGGTAATACGCTTTCCACGAATCTTATTAAAATTTAATTAATGCTCACTATAAATTGTTGGTAATTGTTTAGCGAGAAGGCGAAATAAATATTATCACGGCTTGGGCGATAAAATTTTACGAGACATGGTAATTACTTATTTAGTTATTAATTATTGTATACAATTACATAAAATTTATTTGTTTAAGCAATTATGTACATAATGCAAATGCGACAGTTGGTGAAGATGTTTGCAGGTTTTGAATTTTTTCATGGATTACGACATTGAAATAAAACTGCTTAACGGATTCTTAAGCAATAAATTTGTTAAATTTTACACCTCACGTTTCAAAGACTTTGCTTCATAGTCCGCCGCGTGACCACGAAAGCCGCAAAGTCTAAACAAATTAATCGCGAAAAAAATGTGTGTGTGTACTTATGTACAGTCAGCAGCATAAGTATCTGAACAAATTCAAAATTTCAATATGCCTATGACGTATGACGCATGCTCACGCCTTTTATCCCCGAAGGGGTAGGCAGAGGCGCAACTAGTGCACCCACTTTTCGCCAAGCGTATTCCGTCCTATGATGTGATAGGGGGCGAGCCTATCGCCATATCGGGCACAAATTCCAGACTACGGGCTAATACTGAATAGAAAATCCAATATCACTTTGCTCGACCCGGGCATCGAATCGAGACCTCAGCATTGCAATCGTACCGTAATACAACTACGCCACCGAGGCAGTAATTTTCGTCCGTAGTCAATTAATAGTGCTATCTTCTATCACATCTTCCAGTACTGTCGTTCCAGGATACACACGGTATAACATCTTTGTGCTACATAAAACCTTTCATGTTTTATTAAAATAAAACTCCATGCATTCAGTGAGTTTTTATTGTCACATCAGCACAAACTGCAGGCTACATGGCCTCGCTAACTTTCAGTTATTCCGACTGCCTACTATAAAAACATAGTACTTGAAACTTTCCACGCTTTATTGTAGCCAGTTTTTAACTTTTGAATTTGCAACGAGTAATACCATCACAGCAGTTTTAGAGATCCTTTGGGTAATTATAAATGATGTGAATTATAAAATCATATTATTTTACTAATTAACACTTAGGGCCTGTTTCACAGGTATCATGCTAATTTTATTTGTCAGTTATCGTATTAGACAGTTTATGAAGATAATACTCATTTTAGACTTTGAGCATAGATTGGGGTGTAACTTTTGTATTTGGTCGGACTACACATTTATGTGACAAATAGCATTTATCAACAAGCGATGAAATCGGCCCTTATTGTATTAAACGCTAATGTAGATTGAATGTTTTTTTTTGTATAGATTAGACTTTGACTTTTATATTTGGTCGGCCTATGCGCATACGTGACGAGTATCATTTATCAGCAAGCGGCAAAATCGACCACGAAAACGACTTTTTACAATTATAATGTAACTCATTTCGGAATTAATGTATGAAAAATTTAAACAACACACTTGAAACAAATAGCTCTACAAAATTAAAACTATATTTCTCATGGTAATTCTTTTATTAAATATATTTTAAGTGTGTTTTATAAATTCAATTACTAGTTACCTGATACTGCTAAAGGCATAGCCTCTTACGTTTCAATCAGCCAGGATCAGGTGACTAAAGCCCAGGGCGTCTAACTGGGTAACATCAGTATATAAACAATGAGTTAGATTAGCAACCTCGTTTACATAATCTATGTATAGGTTGGAATATAAAAAAAACATAGACTTTAATTAAATTTTATTCTGCCTCGGTGGCGTAGTTGTATTACGGTGCGACTGCAGTGCTGAGGTATCGGGTTCGATCCCCGGGTCGGGCAAAACGATATTGAGTTTTTCTACTCAATATCAGCCTAGAGTCTGCAATTTGTGCCCGATATGGCGATAGGCTCGCCCGCTCACATCATGGGACGGAATACGCACGGCGAAAAGTGGGTGCACTAGTTGCACCTCTGCCTACCCCTTCGGGGATAAAAGGCGTGTGTGTGTGTGTGTTATTTAAAGACTACATTCCAGTTTCTCTGGTAAGATGATGAGATAGTATGAAGTGTTTTGTTTTGTGGTATTGTAATATCGTATTCATCCATTTTACATTACAAATGACAAGGTATGGGATGACTTTCCTATGTTTATTATAAGAAAACGCAGTTGCCATTGAAATGGTTTGGATGAATTTTGGAAAACGCAGCAATTTTGGCTTTTTATCCTGAAACAAAAGTGTGGAACTTTATTCCGCGAATGGTCTTCCACGTGGACAGAACTGGGAGTTAATGCTAGTTCATAAATTATATTTGTAGAGGTAGTAATTATAATGTGGATCGAATATGATAATAAATAATAGCCTAACGTATTTTGCATAAACGGCACATCTATAAATATTTTTGAGACACATTTCAAATTAACTTCTACCATAAACTTAATTTCATGGAATGCGAGATGTCTCGCCATTCGCCGAAATAATTTTCGCCATATGGCTCAGCTACATTTGTATGGGACCGAGTGCCGTTGTTCATTATGCGACACAAAATTCGCCCCGAGCCGTGACGTATCGGGTGCATAAGTAGCTCATTTGCGCAAAAGTTTCGTGGTTTCTGACACCACTATTTTACATATGAATTATTATAACCGTCAAAATGTTGCGGATGCGAATGTCTATACTAACATTATAAAGAGGAAAGATTTGATTGCTTGTTTGTTTGTAATGGATAAACTCAAAAATTACCTTACCGATTTTGAAAATTCTTTCATTAATAGGAAGCTACATTACTCCTGAATGCTATAGGCTACTTTTTATCCCGGAAAAACTTTATCACACGGGCGGAGCCGCGAGCAGAAGTCTAGTAATTTATATTTCGATGTTAAAGCTGGATCGTAATGTTCCATCAACATTGTGTTAGCAGATAGGGCTTTTATCTTGTACTAGCTTTTGCTTCAGGCTTTGCGGGCAAAGCGTTTTTCCGGGATAAAAATGTCGCTATATATTTTTTCAGATAAAATAGCCTATGTGTATGTCCCTTCCAGAGTCTTAAACTACCTCCATACCAAATTTCATAGAAATCCGTTTGGTGGTTTTTGAGTTTATTTTGTTCAGACAGATACAGCGCGCGGGGGACTTTGTTTCAGAACATGTGAGGCATCGATGTAAGGATTAGCTGTTGTATCCCTACCCTACCCTACCAGCCCTGTATTATATGCTGCCCACTGCTGAGCACGGGCCTCTTCTACAACTGAGAGAGTTTAGGCCTTAGTCCACCACGCTGGCCTAGTGCGGGTTGGCAGACTTTACATACCTTCGAAATTTAGAGAACTACTTAGATATGCAGGTTTCCTCACGATGTTTTCCTTCACCGTTAAAGCGAGCAATAATTCACAAAGTATACACACATAACTTTTTTAGAAAAGACAAAGGTCGTAAGCAATACATAGCAACTGCCATAGCTATATTGCTTGATCGAAGTCTCTCTGGTGTCTTGTATTTTTTTTGTGGCTTTGAATGACGAGACGAGTATGCCGTTCGCCTGATGGTAAGCGATACGACCGCCCATAAACAGTAGCAACACCACACAACACCTTGAGTTACAAAGTACTTAATATGTGGCATTCCACTGCGCTCGTCCTCCTGAGACATAAGATGTTAAGTCTCAGTATGTCCAGTAGTTACAATGGCTACCATTGTAAACCGAAACCTTCAAACCGAAACACAACAGTGCATGCACACTGCTGCTTGGGAGTAGAAATAGACATTGCGCTGGTACCTACCCAGACGGACTCTTACATATGAGAGACCTACCACCAGTAAATGATCCTCCTTCAGAATCGGAATGAGAATATGGTATTTAATTAAGGTAACAAAACAATTTCCGCTTCCGTCCGAAAGCGCGGACAAATATCCATTGGATACAATACACTAATCTACTCGAGTAAAATGGCGGGCACGTAGTTGTTACAATAATACATATCGATTTACTAATACCTTTTAGCGCCAATTGATACCCGTATTATCTCTAATTAGAGAATTCGATCCCGGTCCCTTTTTGTGATCCCGGGATTGTGAGATTATAGAGAACCAATCCCGGTATCCCGGGACAGCGTAGAAATTTGGTTATGTAAAATTTCAAAATTTTTGATTTATGTAATATTGTTTGGCTTGAAAATTACACTTAATATGAAAGTTTTTAAAAAAGTTGGTTATGAATGGAGGGGTCTAAAAATATTTTTTTAATGGATCTAAGTTCCATGTTTGCCCTTTTAATATCCCTAAAGTTTGAGCCTTGTTAGATTTTGAGGCCCAGCACTCATACAAAAAGCGGACATCTCCTTTATTTATAGTTCTTATTTATTTGGAAGATCTCGGAGTTTATGAAATCGAATCCTGTCACTTTCAGGACATAAAATGGACAATTCCGAGTTTCCAGATCCCGTGACTGTGTTTTTCTATCTCTATCAAACAAAGGCTTATTATGAAGGGATATTTGTAATCTTTTATAATTACGAATAATGTTTCATTTTATGCAGAATTTGTATACATATATTTTTTATAAGAATAAATGTTCATACATTTCGATCAGTTTGAACACATTTAAATGCGAATCCCTGCAAATCTATGAACATGGTACCAAATATTAATGGTTACCTGTCGTCGTACAGTATACATAAGTAAACTGGTGGTTGTTCTCCATTATACGAGACTCATATGGGTGGATACCACCGCGGTGTCTAATTCTATCGCCAAGCAGCAGTGTGCATGCACTGTTGTATTTTGGTTTGCAGGACATTTTAGCCGGTGTGATTACTGGGCATTATGAGACTTAACATCTAATGTCAAGTCTCATAATGTAATCAAGGTGACGAGTGCAGTGCCACGTAGTACTTGTAATTAAAAGGTCTGTATGGTGTGGCTTCTGTGTATGGAAGGACGGTCGTATCGTTTACTATCAGGCAAGTGGAATGCTCGTCTTGTCATTGAATAGTTATAAAAAATATAGAGTCCTTTAAAGTATAACTAGCTTTAGCCCGCGGCTCTATCTGCGTGAATGTGTTTTCCCGGGATAAAAAGTAGGCTATGTGTTAATCCAGGGCATGATCCACCCGCGTGCCAAATTTCATCGAAATCCGTTCAGTAGCTTTTGCGTGAAAGATTAACAAACATACATACATCCATATATCCATACATCCATACTTACAAACTTTCGCGTTTATAATATTAGTAGGATTTGTTTCACTATAAATGCAAAGCAGTTTTTGAATCCTTGCCGTCAATATTGATTATATTAATGTTCAGCAAAGCCACGTAAGTTCTTTTTCAAGTATTAGGATTCGAAAAATTCGGATTAACTTTAAAAAATGGTCTTGTTATTTTTGTTGTATTCCTGAGTGGCTGGCTCACTTTTCAGTTCGAGTTAAATTCACAAAACGTATTTTACCAAATTTTCACGGTCGGTAAGTAAACTTTGGACATTTCCAACTTTATTCTGCCGCCAGGGACGCAAGAGTTTTTTGTAAAGTCAAGCCTAGGAAATTATTGATCTGGTGTTTTCTAGTTACTGCTGTTCTATTTATTTTAATGTTGACTGTACGTTGGTAGATGAATGTCAAACTGTCCTCGGTTTTAATTTCCTTTCCAAATTGTGATTTATTATTATCCATACTTATCGAGTGATTTATTTTGGTGATAAATATTCATCTAGATACAGCGTGTTGACCACATACGAAGCTACGTTTTATGATTGATGGTACCATTAACTGCGTGGTCCGTCGTATTTAGAATGAAAATTTCGGTAATAAATTTCAATTGTTTCAACATGAATTTATTCTGATACATATAAAATTGCCTGACTGCCTCAGTGACGTAGTTGTATTACAGTACGACTGCAATGCCGAGGTCTCGGGTTCGAGCCCCGGGTCGGACAAAGTGTTATTGGGTTTTTCTACTCAGTATCAGCCCGGAGTCTGGAATTAGTGGCCGACATGGCGATAGGCTCGCCACCTATCACATCATGGGACGGTATACGCATGGCGAAAAGTGGGTGCACTAGTTACGCCTCTACCTACCCTTTCGGGGACAAAGGGCGTGTGTGTGTATGTATGTACATATATAATTAGCGCGAGGCGGCTGCTACGACCTTTGAGTATTTACCAAGCTACGACCTATGAATAACAAAGCCCAATAAAAGTATTGATTGTAATTATTTTAAGGGGTTCACGGAGTTATACAATGTCGTGACGTCACAAGAAGGAAGGAAAAAAAAATAAAACGAAGTCAATTCAGAAATAAGTGGAAGACATCTTTCTCTCCCAGGGGATCTATCGGCGTATCGACAGGGGACTCGGCGGCGTATCCCGTTCAGTCAAGTTTATTGGCGGAATTTCAATGCATTGTCGTCTGCGATGTAATAGCAATTTATAACTGAACGATACGCGCGATTTACTCGAAATTTTCTTAAAAGTTTACAGTGAGTGTGTTCATGGAATCGACTTAAATTTGTTTTTGTAATGAAAATAGACGATACTAATTTATACAAGCTGACGTGTTTTGGCTTATTATGTTCTATTTGGGCCAATTTCATCACTTGCTGGTAAATGCTACTCGTCATATAAATGTATAAGCCGACCAAATACAAAAGTCACAATATAATCTATGCTCCCGAATAAATGGCAAAAAACTAAATGATTACTATCTACAGCTGTTTAATACGATAATCTATACGTATCTATACGAATATATAAAGCTGAAGAGTTAGTTTGTTTGTTTGTTTGTTTGAACGCGCTAATCTCAGGAACTACTACTACTACTTTTGAAAATTCTTTCACTAATAGGAAGCTACATTACTCCTGAGTGCTATAGGCTACTTTTTATCCCGGAAAAAAATTTCCACGTGAGCGGAGCCGCGCGCATGTCAAATAAAATTGACTTGAAACGTGTGGTACTGGCCTTTAATATTATAGAATACTAAGTTGGGTTTATTTTTTCTTAATCTTTGGATATGTAAAGATTTGTCCAGTTCATTTAATTACTTCCTATGTTATATCTATACTAATATTATAAAGCTGAAGAGTTTGTTTGTTTATTTGAACGCGCTAATCTCAGGAACTACTGTACCGATTTTGAAAATTCTTTCACTAATAGGAAGCTACATTACTCTTGAGTGCAATAGGCTACTTTTATCCCGGGAAAAGATTTTAATCCCGGAAAAACTTTTTAACGCGGGCAGAGCCGCGAGCGATACTAGTCTCTGATAAAATGTTAGCATAGCTTGTTTATTCAATACAACATTCTTGGAAGTTTTATAATTAAATTATTTTGCTATAGTGGATTTTGCTAACACCTACATGCTATAAGTACGTAATATTTGTGAAGTTTTTAAGAAAATCGATATTTTGGAATCTTCCTGCTTGTATCTTAGGGGAGTCCTATCTTCTACAGGGGACTGCATGTGGCTGATGATGTTTGTAGAAATTAACAACAGAGTGAATGCGACTTTAAGCGGTGACAAGGCTATCGCCAACCCAACTAGGCAGTTGGGAGTGGAACGGACTGCCGAGACGAATGTCCGCAGGTTCCAAACCCATGGGCACGCACCTCTGACTTTCCTTAAATGTTATGTGTGTATTCTTTGTGAATTATCGCTCGCTTTAACGTTGAAGGAAAACATCGTGAGGAACCTGAATATTTGAGAAGCTCTCTATAAGAATTTCGAAGGTATGTGAAGTCTGCCAACCCGCAATAGGCCAGCGTGGTGGACTAAGGCCTAAAAACCCTCTCAGTAGTAGAGGAGGCCCGTGCTCAGCAGTGGGCAGTATATAGAATACAGGGCTGGTAAGGTATGGTAAATGTGACTTTGCATGTAAAAAAACAGAACAGGCTTATTTTATCACAAATGTTACTTAGCCTCACTCCTTACAAGACCAATATAAAAATCTCAATGGAATTCTATTTATTATTTAAACATTGATTTTATTAAGACACTAGGTGTTGCCCGCTGCTTCACCGGCGTGAACAGCCTTTGCCGCTACAAAAGTCCCTAAAACACAGTACGACGCCAACGCCATCTACTTAAAGAATAGGATAAAAAATAATGGTATTTCCCATGGGAGCTAATTGCCGGGATAAAAAACTTATGTGTTAATCCAGGGAATGATCTACCCGTGTGCCAAATTTCATCCAAATCCGTTCAGTAGTTTCTCCGTTTACTTCTAACAAACAACAAACAACAAACATTTTCACAAATTTTCACATTTATAATTATAATAATAATAATCCCTTCCTAGCCGATTACGGCCACGGCGGCCAATCTCAACGGAGATCAGCCAGGTGCGCAGGAGATATTATAGTGCACAAGTGTGTGCGCAATACACAAGTGCACTCACTATTCCTTCACTCTCATAGTCCGGTGAGACGGCAATCCGACATGACCGGATAGAGATCAGGCGCAGGACCAACAGCTTTTCGTGCTTTCCGAGGCACGGGGGTATCACACCGCCAGTTTCCTGACTCCGAGCTGCGACTGAGTAATTTTTAAGATGGAAAAACGCAGTCACAATGTTTTTGGCCCGACCCAGGATTCGAACCCAGGACCTCAGCGCGCAAATTGTACTCGTAACGCGTACGCAATACAACTACGCCACCGACGCAGTCAATTTATATTTATATTATGTAGTAGATAAGATAAGAAGTAAGATAATATGTTGACCATATTATGTGCTATTATACACATATAAATATTTAGTAACTGATCACTGTTTTGTTTTTTTTTTAAATAATTTAACAGTCAAATTACAGCCCGTTTCAGAAGTTTCTAGTAAAGGACTTGTCCAAAAACGGGCCTGAAATTCTAAACAAGACAGATTCTATATAATAATAATAATATAATAATAATACCAGCCCTGTATTATATACTGCCCACTGCTGAGCACGGGCCTCCTCTACTACCGAGAGGGGTTAGGCCTTAGTCCACCGCGCTGGCCTAGTGCGGATTGGCAGACTTCACATACCCTCGAAATTCCTATCGAGAATTGTCAGGTATGTAGGTTTCCTCACGATGTTTTCCTTCACCGTTAAAGCGAACGATAATTGATACACAATACACACATAACTTCGAAAAGTCAGAGGTGTGTGCCTTGGGTTTCGAACCTCCGGACATTGTCTCGGCAGACCGTTCCATTCCCAACTAGGCTATCCCATACAAAAAGCGGACATCTCCTTTTATTTGTCAGTTATTGTATAAAACAGGTAATTTAAATACCAAGTATACATTTTATTTATTCTTATTTAGGTGTGTCTCATTCTATTACCATTTATTTGGAAGCGTAGATTAGAGCGTGACTTTTGTGTTTGTTCGACTTATGCCTACATTTATGTGACGAGTTTATCAACGTTCCTTTTAACCAACTGATGATGTGCATTAAATTAAATAACTTTACTTTACATTCATTCATTTCATTCATTCACGTTTTAAAAATTTACCCATACCGATTGGGTAATATGGCTCCAATTTTTATCTGCCTTCTAGCCAAAATGGGGTCAATATATAAATGAGGGGGGGACATCAGTCACAGTAAGACGTGCTCGGGCCCTTCCCTTGCACGACCGCTTGATATATTACAACAGTTTCACCTTCTTGGCGTTTTTCAAAACTCTATTATGAATTATTGATCGACACGGACTCAAAGTAATTTGACGGAACATCAAAAAGTTCCAAAACGATTGCCTTTTAATGGTTTTCAATTTAACTTTCCAAGTTGATGAGAGTTTCTTTAAAATGGCAAATGAAAACATGGGATCTTAAACAAAAGTGCGTTTAAAAGTAAATTGATGGTACAGATTTGTTTATTTTTCACGTAAAGTAAACATGAAACTACCAGTTCATAAAGAATTCTTATCATTTGTTTTAACGAATTGCGTGTTATAATTACATTAGCAGTTCATGTCCCAAGGTATTTTAATATTTTTAAATGTCACAGCGAAGATATATTATACACGTTAAACTGATTGCGAATGTAATACCTCTGTACGATTCTGTTATTATTCTTCATTAATTTCTCATTTTAACTAATTTTCATAAACAACGTATGCTGTTAAATAGCTGAGTGCTTCTTTTATTAAATTCAAAAGTATAATACGGATTTCGAAATCGTATGCTATGAAAACTACACAATTAAAGACCAACGAATGATAAAAACTGAATGACTTACAATGACTGAATGAAGACATTGAGTATACTTTAAAAAAACCCAGCCGTGACACTAATGGAATAGAGCAGTTGCCTATGTTTGATTTTGTACATTATTTTAGACGTAACAGAAAATAATACGAAAAAGAAATTATTCTGTGAAATCAGCATCAAAATCGATTGAAAAATAAAGCAGTTATTCAATTTTGAAATATTCTTGTGCGCAAAAGTGGGGGCGTGGCGAGGATATCACGCTGTCTCTTTCGCACGCAGGCAGCGTCATGACCGACGGCGCTTGGTGACGTCACAGCCTAGTATTGCTGTTATTTGACAGCTACCCCTTCCACCAAATTTCAAAGCTTCGTAACTTACTTACTATTGCGCCAATTTTGAAAATTCTTTTTCCATTAGATTTTGGATAGCATACATTTTTCATAATTGTAGTTAAAAAAGAGTAGTCAACTACCCTATTGGTTTAATGAACACACAGTCTAAACATACCCCGTGTTTACACTGGCGACGTCCGATTGCCGCGTCGGAGGTAAGCGACAAACGCTAACGTAAAAGCCGGGAAAGGGTTCTATTACCGTGATCGGCACTTTGGGAACAGTCATCGCACCTCTTAGTGTGGATTAAAAACATAAATACCACCTGCTGGCAAGCTAACAACTTGCCTTATCGAATAAGCGGCTAAAGAGCACGACGGCGACGTTGTCACGCAAAACAACGATTAAAACTTAGTTTTTTTTCTTGAACACGGTGTTTTATAATTTGCTCGGCTTAAAAATTGTGATTCGACATGCAGCTGACAGTGTAATGTGTTTAAAATAATGCTTTTTAGTATTTTTTTGATTACTTAATCGTTTTTTAAGTGAGTACTGTTTTTATGTTTGTGCGGGTTTATTTTGTAAATATTAAAGTTTCTGGGGAGTGGCCGTATTAAAAAACAATAGGGATCAAAATTGCAGAATGCGGCAGTATTGTCTCACTGAAGTTGGTTAAAAATACCATCTATGGAAATCCCGTAAAAATGAAATATACCCGTCAACGCCCGCGGTGGACACCGGTGTCCATTTATATAAAGAAATTAGCTTATAGCTATATATAAGCGGGCGTTGACGGATTAAGTACCTATTCTTGGACGATACCAATTCATGTCCACATCTATTAATAATATTATCTGAGAGTGATGAGTCCAAAGATATTTGTAGATTAATATAGATACATGGACTTTGTACTGTGTAAGTATTCGTCACCCAGCTCCAAAAATTGAAGTTAATTTTTGAAAAAATGTGTAAGTTTCGAACGAAATAAATATTAATAAAAAGAAGGTAATTTTTATTTTACACGCCCTAATGCTACTATTACTAGGAGACACTTTCATTCATAAATACACTCATGCACACGCCATATTCGCACTATTTACAAAATATAAAAATATCAGAAAGTCAAACTGGGATGGTGAATATATTCGTTATTCATTGATGATTTTCAGCGCAAAGTTAGCAGAGGTTAAGACGAGTATGTGGTTTCATTTATTAAAGCATGCCAAAATGCCGCTGTATATACGTAACGTAATTAAACAAAACAGTAAAACGAAACCATGTTGCTATCTAAACTATTAATACTTCTATTACTTCGAACAACTGAAGTATTTAAGTTGAAGTATTGACTGCCTCGGTGGCGTAGTTGTATTACGGTACGACTGCAATGCTGACTGAGATCTCGGCTTCGATCTCCAGGTCGGGCACAGTGGTATTGTATTTTTCTATTCAGTATCAGCCCGGAGTCTGGAATTTGTGCCCGAAATGGCGATAGGCTCGCCCCCTATCACATCATGGGACGGAATACGCACGGCGCATAGTGGGTGCACTAGTTGCGCCTCTGCCTACCCCTTAGGGGATAAAAGGCGTGAGTGTGTATGTATGTATATGTAACTGAAGTATTTTTATTCGTAAACTCACCATAGTTTATTTATGTTCAAAGCCAGTATTTCTCTTTCTATATTCTGAATTTCGTTGTTTATATCACTAAGATAAAGGGATGAAAGCTTGGGGCTATACGAATATTGCTATGAGATACCACCTGTCCATCGCTTTGTACTAGAGTTGACGAGGGATAATGAGCAATATAAACATTGATATTGAGATACTGGGAGGACTATTTTTGCGTAACTCCTTCAAGAATTACTTCAATATTCTTTGAACATAAATGAAACGTTACAATTAAATGTTAATAATGTCTACGCACCCAAAGCCAATTAATTTCATGATTTCTGTTGTATGTGAATATTGTTAAGTTATTTTAAATTATTCAATTCTTTGTTCTTCTTTCTTACAAGGCCCGTGTTTTTATCATATCTATATAGTTTATGGAATTGTCTCTCAATATATAATTTTCAAGTTAATGGAGCCGAGTGTAAAAACTGATATATCATAAGTTACTTTTTGATGAATGTTCATCTTAAACTGACGGACTGCCTCGGTGGCGTAGTTGTATTACGGTACGACTGCAATGCTGAGGTCTCGGGTTCGATCCCCGGGTCGGGCAAAGTGATATTGGGTTTTTCTACACAGTATCAGCCCGGAGTCTGGAGTTAGTGCCCGATACGGCGATAGGCTCGCCCGCTATAACATCATGGGACGGAATACGCACGACGAAAAGTCGGTGCACTAGTTACACCTCTGACTACCCCTTCGGGGATAACGGGCGTGAGTGGTGTGTGTTCATCTTAAAATATTTACTCATGCTTTGTCTTTCTATAAAATAATAATATTAGTCTAATAATAATGTTCTTTCATTTTTTTTACTAAAATTAGTATTAAATTGTATTAACTAGAAAAAGAAAGCAAAAACAGGTACTAAATGCGTTTGAAAAAAATACCCATGCTAATGCAGCGCTTCTTCATAAGAATATTTTTCTCATTTATATCTCGCATAGTTCATATAACGTCCAGGTTGATAAAAATATAAATGAGAATATATTTTTATTTAAAAGGCAGAGTTAATAAATGAAGTCTTTTAAATAAATTAATGTAACCGCAATGTGAATGCAAAAGCGGTGGCGGTGCGGCGGACTATACGGGATCTTATCAATTTACTTAGTAATAGTACCGAGGAAAGATAAAAAATCGCATTTATCAGTATTGAAATATGCTTGAGATGGGATTTTAATTTAGATTACTGGGAATGTTCTGATAGGATGAACATATTTTTTTTAAAAGCAGAGAAATAATATTAAATTTTATACTCCGTAGATTACAATTCGGCAATGTACCTAGAAGTCAAATAGCCTTTCCCTAAATAGAAAGATTCTTTTGAACCTTGACATTATATTGTAAGTCTTAATCTTTTCCTTCAAGTTTTAGTAACATTGTTGGTAAGTATAGCAAAACATTCCATTTGGCGAACATATTTCGACAAGTTGCTATCGTGAAGGTTATGAAGGAGGAAATTACTGAATAAATTCGATTGACTGCGGCCAAGGTGCGCGACCTATTGGCGGCTGATCGACGATTCGCGTGACGCCGCCCTTATGGCCATTATTCTTGTACACTAGTTACTTTTTACCTGCTAAGAAATAGCGCAGGAACACGCGCCGCGAAATACTTCGGTCTAAATATTTACTTCATTTTATTTCTTGCAATTATGTAGCTCAGCTAAAATGTATTCAAAGACAGATCCAATGTGATGTACTAAAGATGATCGGTAAATCGGCCATCTGAACATCTTAGATCAGAATGCAGCGGAGAAATGAGTGTCAACTCGTGTCTGTCGAGAGCTCTCCTAGGCGGGCTTGTAAATGCGTTGAAAAGAACTTTCTACTATTCAAACTGCAAAAACAGAAGATTTCGTGTTCACCGCTAAAAACCTATTCATCATGACGTCATAGTTCCAAGAAGTCTCTCTCCCAGTTATATGGAGTAATTACATTTTCTGCGTCGAATTTTCGAGCACAGTCCAGTTAGGAGTTTTTTTTACGGCCACAGCAGTTACTCCACTGCACTTGATGGTGAGTGCAATGGAGTCTAAAGGCTAGCCAAGATGTCTTTCTAAAATCATTAACGCTAACTTTATGTATAATAATAACATATCATAGCGATCGACTTATTGTCATGTCATTCCCATACATTATTTTTGTTTTCTATTAGCGTTTGCGATTGTAGGAAGGCATTAGCTACAGCGCTTGATAGACTAATTGACGAGAGATAGTAAGCCGTTGCAATAATAAATTCGGCTTGTTCGGAACATGAAAAGTTACTTTGAAAGCATATTGGCGCAGTTTGACTATTCTGAACAAAATTAGTTGGTATTTCGGAGTTCACGATTGAATACTATTTTTAACGCTGTAGCGCGAAATAATGGGTTTACCCCTGGATTGGAGTCACCGAAGTACTCGATTGATTCTGTTGGTCTTACACCCGTATTATAAAGTTTCGTTGAAACTTCCTCAACCTTATCTAAATCGAGGTTACCTTGAGGATTAATTCAAGGAATCCTCGAAATGGTAGCCTTAGTTAAAATTTGAGCTACGTTTAAGGATCCTCAATTGAGGTTGATTCAATGTATTACATCATTAAATACGTCATTGATGTATGTTTACAACAATATTTTACCTAAAACGTCTATCGAATTCTATGTCGTAAAACTTTATTATTCAAATTATAACACTATTTACGTAGCGAAAATGTTTCTTTGAGTCTTCCTTAAGGTACGTCACGAGGTACCTTGAGTTTGACAGTTGATTTCTTTCCTCGAGCGAGGAAATGTGTTGAGTGCAATGGTTGACTGACGCTGAGTGGAGATTTGTTTCAACTATGAATACAGATTACCTTGAGTGAGGTTGAGTGGAGTCGAGGAGTTTTCGAGGAAACGTGTTAGAATATGGGCGTTAGTCTTGATGCTTTGTGAGTACCATGGTCTTCCTATCAGCAATTAATGGAGTATTTACTTCAAAGAAGGTAGCTGCTTGGCCGCGACCCTGAGACTGTCAAAGACTGTTATTGGTATGAGAGTTCCATCAGGTGGGTTGTGACTACTTTTAAGTAAGTTGGCAATTAAACATTTTGTAGACAACGCTATAGCGCATATATTATGCTATATGCCTACTAAGTACGTTATTAAATGACAATACTGCATAAAAATGTCACAATAATAAACAATAAGATGCACAATGTAAAACACCGATATGGCTTAATAAACGGTTTGGTAGAACGAGATATGTAAAATAAACGGGATAAGTTGGAAGAGCAGTAGTTCGGTTTGCAATATTTCTTTACTGCCTTGAACTAGTATGGAATTTAGGTGTGGCTGCGAGCTATACCCATTGTTGGCCGGACAATAGTTCTGTACAATCTGTACCTTCCTTTTGTGGTTTGTCAGCGAATTATAGAACATCGAAATTACTGCGGTTACAATCGTTCCTCTGCAGCTGTATAGAAGTGAAATATGTTTAAATATATAACTTTTTATGAATAGAAAGTGGTAGCGGCGGTTTTTTAATTCGTTATCTTGCAGGTTGGCTTAATATCTTTATTCTTATGATCACGAACGAAAAGGGTAAATCAATTTCTAAGATTCCTTTTAATTAATTATTACACTGCTTTTTATATGCACGCGCACCGCTACAAATAAGGTGTCCCAAAATTATGAAGACATCATCACTGCCTTAACATGAGGCCCATAAACCTGTCGCGCAAATTAGTTCAATATTCATCCAGTTTGAATACGATATGATTTTTAAGCTATTGCATAGCTTCTATCGCGGGCCTTGAGCGTGGGGACCGAATCCAGAAATTCCGTAACGAAATAACCTGACATCTTTTTTTATCTTACTAATATGAACCTTAAATACAATGCGTAGAAGCTATAATTCTTGAAACGAGTATATTTTTATTTATTTTATTTATTAAAGTCATTAAAACCATTTCTTACTAATCTAATATGAACCTTAAATACATTGCGTAGAAGCTATTTCCCCAGCGTTGGCACGGCACGAGTACAAAAGAATCGAACGTAACATTCTTTTTTCAAATTTTGATTTATTCTACTTTGGTTGTGATGACCATTGCATTTCTGACATTTATGAATAACAAGACTAAACGTGCGTTGCTCGCGTTTAAAAATCTACTTTATGTGGTAAGCGTAAGATCGAATTTGTGTTTAGTCAATCAAAATTTGTGATAAAAAATGCTATGCAATAGCTTTACCGCGGCAGTCTCCGAGTGCCACACGTATTTTTTTTTGTGTTTATTGAATCTTATTTATGTAAGTATATAAACCAAATTTATTATGAACAAAAGAAAAATACATTGGCGGCCTAGTTTTTTCTTTAGAGAAGCGCTATAAACGAAAAGTTTATAAAGTGTTCGAGGGGTTGGGTGCAAAAGTTAAAATATTAATTTTATTTTCACTTCAATCGTTATATAACCATGGTCATGGCCCTTTTTTACTTTATTAAAACTTGCAATGTTTGGATGTATGTATTTTGTGTACATTTTAATCCAACACGGAATTTATGTGAATTTCACATAATGTAAGCTTCTTCTCAGTCGTACACTCCTGGCGGAGTGTTCGTGGTTATGGATCGTCTGAAAATTTGGTTGCGGCTCTAGCGAGACTTCTCCATCTCTCTCTACTCATGGCCATACGATGTAAGCTATGGGATGTTGAAAGTTAGAATATTTCATTCTTAAATTAAATCAGTCTCATAATAGAGTTTTCTCAGAAATTCCTTATTTCAAATCCGAAGGATATCCGCGCGGTTTATTGTAGAGATTTACCTTCTTGAACAGACATAACATTCTGTTTATTCAGTTCGTTGACCTGCTTAAATCTAATTAAGATTTCCTTATGCTTTGCGTTTCTAACGATTAACCGTCTAACTAATGAACATTGTCATAGGTAAATCCTACTAATATTATAAACGCGAAAGTTTGTAAGAATGTATGTATGGATGTATGTTTGTTACTCTTTTACGCAAAAGCTACTGAACGGATTTCAGATTTCATTTTCATGAAATTTGGCACACGGGTAGATCATATCCTGGATTAACACATAGGCTACTTTTTATCCCGGGAAAATATAAAGCGGGACTTTTATCCCGGAAAAACTTTGTAACGCGGGCGGAGCCGCAGGCAAAAGCTAATGTGTAATAGTTTTGTTAAAAACTATAATCTAATGACTGCCTCGGTGGCGTAGTTGTATTACTGGTGGTAGGTCTCTCATATGTAAGAGACCGTCTGGGTGGGTACCACCGCAATGTCTATTTCTACCGCCAAGCAGTAGTGTGCATGCACTGTTGTGTTTCGGTTTGAAGGACATTGTAGCCAGTGTAACTACAGGACATAGTGAGACTTAACATCTTGTGTCTCAGGATGACGAGCGCAGTGGAATGCCACACAGTACTTTGTAACTCAAGGTGCTGGATGGTGTTGCTACTATTTATGGGTGGTCGTATCGCTTACCATCAGGCGAACGGCATGATCGTCTGGTCAATCAATAGCACAAAAAAAAAAATTACGGTACGACTGCAATCCTGAGGTCTCGGGTTTGGAATTTGTGCTCGATATGGCGATAGGCTCGCCCCTATCTCATCATGGGACGGAATACGCACGGCGAAAACTGGGTGCACTAAGTTGTGCCTCTGCCTACCCCTTCGGAGATAAAAAGGCGTGATTGTGTGTGTGTGTGTATAATCTAATTTAAATTTGATTACGCTACGCTTTTTAACATTATTATGTGTTTTACGTCGGAAGAAGCAAGACAAAACATTTAACTATGAGGCACAATTATTAGTCAGGCCCTAGGCTTTACTTCAACTCGTTTCAGTTTTTTATGTAGCCACGACGGGCCGTCGCGATATTAAATTTTATGTACCATGGAAATGAAAAGAAAATTTAATTAACGTTTTGTACAAAGGTATACAAGCAAGTATTAATCTGGTTTATAGACTTAATCATGCTTTCTTGCAAACATTGTCAAAAAATATCAGAGCGGGTATTATTTTACGAAGTTTGTCGTAATTATTATAACTTATGTGGCATATTAGTACATCTCAAATGCGATCTATAACGAAATATCCACTACGGAAATATAGAATTCTGTGAGCAAATTCTCAATCGCAGCATGTCCAACAAAAAATTGAACGAACCTTTTTAAAATTCTAATAACTCTATACAGTAGGTAAACTCGAGACGATGATGAAGCGATACCTACATTCAGTTAGCCGGTCGGTAATTATGTTGAAGAGGGTAGACCATTTTACTGGGAAATTAAATGAAAACACTTCGCCCCCTCGGCTTGCTTCCACAACGTTGGCTACGGAAAAATAACTGTACAGTAGAGCTCGAAACCTTTTTGCCGACGAGTGGGCACAGATCGGAGACCAGGCTGTTTGCGGAGCTGCCGCTGCAAAGCTCTTTTTGCTTGTGTTTGATGCAGTAATGTTGTTTCTAGTTAACAAACACCTAGTATTATTTTACCTGTGTGTGCACAGCTCAATCTGTCGCTATTGCGAATTAAATAACTACAGGTGTACTCGGCTATACTTGAGACCTAAAACAATGAAATCTATTATTTTAATCCAAAATATATTGAATACAACAAGTTCTCATGTTATTTGTTTTTAGTTTCTAATGAAAATTAAAATTACATTCAAGGTTTTTTTGATAACTTTTTCTAGACTAGAACTACACAGTGAAATCTATCTGGTTTCTATATCCCTCTTTTTACCATCAGCTGCAGTGGGGTCACTTTGCAGTAACCGAATAAAAAAAAAAAAAAAAAAAAACCGAATAAAAAAAATTTGCATTAACGTATCATGTAAACTTATTTCTTTGAAAAATTATTTGCACACCATGAAACCGTGGTTTAAAAGACGGCGAGATATTATCGAAATTATCTGTAACACTTAAAAAATCTTCTCCACTTGGCAATTTGCAAACTGACACAGAGCGATAATATCGGATGTGGGTGACAGTTGCCGCACGGCATTAAACCTGCACCTAACGCTCCAGAATTTGTATTTCGGAGGCAGGTTGTGGAATCGGAGAATCGTCGGGAGCGAGTTTAAAGCCGTTCAATGATCGGGGTTAGTATCACGTTCATACATTTTAGTGCCACTATTTTCGTCGTGGTGTGCGCTTAAATTGCGCGTTTTATTGGACTCTGTACGTTAATCCAGCACAAATTGTTTTGCAGTTCGCGTTCTCACAGAGTTGAAAGTGCATTCATAAATTCATCCGACGGTTGGAAATTTGAAAATTATGCTAATTAAGCCCAACGGTTTCTTCCTAATCCCGTTTCAGTTAAAAAATATCTTGCAATTGAGCTGTGGAACGTTAACTAGACTTTTATATCGCTTTAAAGAACAGTAACATTAATTCTTCAAATGCCTCAGTGGCGTCATATTGCGTGCTCGGTACAACACAAGTTTGAGGTCCCGGATACGAATCAAGGGGGGAGGGGGGGGGCAAAGTGATTTCGGATTTCTGCCCAGTATCAGCCCAGTCTGGAATTTGTGCTCGATATGGCAAAAGTCTCGCCCCCTGTCACATCATGGGACGGAACACTCATGGCGAAGAGTGGATGCTCTGGTTGCACCTTTGCCTATCCCATCGGGGATAAAGGCGTTATGTGTGTTTTAATTCTTAAAGTTTTTTTAACTATGGAAATAGGATATTTGCATTTTTCCTGACTACGCAAAAAAAAAATTAGCTTTAATTATTAACCGACCATTTTATTATTATCGACGGTTCGCGGTCTAATTGACTTAGGCGATTTTTTTTTGCGACATTGAGTTTTATACATTTGACTGCATCGGTCTTAGAGCATTGGTTAAATACTCAAAGGCATCGGTGGCGTAGTTGTGTTACGGTAAGACTGCAATGCTGAGGTCTCAGGTTCGATCCCTGGGTCGGGCAGTGATACTGGGTTTTTTTCCCACTATCAGCCTGGAGTCTGGAATTTGTGCCCGATATAGCGATAGGCTAGCCCCCTATGACATCATGGGATGGAATATGCACGGTGAGAAGTGGGTGCACTAAATGCATATCTGCCTATCCCTTCGGGGATAAAAGGCGCGAGTGTATTTATGTATGTACATATTTGGAAACAGCACGCTTTTCTCCGCTTTTTGAACTTATTTTTAATTCTTCGAATTTTAATTTGTCAAATTGTATTTTTTTTATTTGTCGTTTTGTATGTTTGTTTTATTGGTATAATAAATTCACGAGCTGAAATCATACCATATACAAACATAAGAAAAATTAATGATACCTGTAATTGAAAAATAATAGTAAATTTAAATCTGTAACAAAAAATTCAATATTTCACAATTAATCTCTTTATTTCATAAACTTTTCATAATACAGGTCGTTAATTAAAATGATGTTTAAATTTGAACTTTAAAGCACACCTAAGGCTTTAGCAGACGGGAATCAGGTGTTTCATTATATCATGCTAAATGAATCTGCCCAAGTGATAAGAGGAGCACGATTATATTTTTGTGTCTTTGAATGAACAGTTTTCGCTTTTTAAAGAATGAATGTATCTCAGATTTGACATTACACAGTAAAAAATGAATGGTAAAAGAAAATGAATTTCAAATATTTCATTGTTGCAGATAGTATGTCGGTTGTTAGGTGGAATTTTGGATGTTTTCCAACAGGTCAGATTTTCGTATTTAATAACGAACATAGTATTTTGAATGATGTGTTTTATACATTGGAAACATTGTGAAAGGCGTTGGTTAAAAACTATTCATAATTTAAAATAATAAATAAAACAAACATAGCAACTTATCAATTTAAAAAATAAATATAATAAAACAAAATACGACTCTATTAAATAGGCCCCGTCATTTGAATGAAATGACCGTAGAGTGAAATTTTAAAACAAATTAAATCAAAGCACAAATTTCGTCTTATATTTAGCCATATAAACAACAAAAACAAATCAATAAATGTCTTTACTAACCGGATGTACTATATAGATATACCATCCTTTTTTAATGTTCTTGAGGTACAATTTAGAAAAGAAAATTTTCGCATTTTTGACGTCCGTGCAGTGACACGAGGGACGTGATACTAATTGAAATGAGCGCACATTTTGTAAATTGTGCGCGGACGTTTTTGAGAAGCTGATTGTGTATCTAGGTTTTTTAATACATCAATGAATGATATATATATATATATATATATATACTAGCTTTTGCCCGCGGCTCCGCCCGCGTGAATGAGTTTTCCCGGTATAAAAGTCCCGCTTAAAATGTAGCTTATATGACACGTTCGTAGATTTACCATAGCAGCGCCATCTATTGATTACTTACTCAACCCAGTCGAAAGGTATCGATATCTGTTAGAATCATTCATAGCAGCGCCATCTATTGATTACTTACTCAACCCAGTCGAAAGGTATCGACATCTGTTAGAATCATTTGGAGTTAAGATAATTGTGACTGTCAAATAATAACAGACAAATAATTAGCAATAAATTAAAATTGCGACTATAATTTGAGATTTAAACTATCCTATCTCTCAAGTTGGATCGAACTGCACATGGTGTGCGAATTTTATTATAATCGGTTAAGTGGTTTAGGAGTCCATTGAGGACAAACATTGTGACATGAGATTTATATATATTAAGATAAATTATCTCTAAATCATTGGTATAGTCTTGTCTATCCTAAGTAGACATCTTAAATCAATCTCCGTTCCGCTAGCCCGTGGTGATAGTCAACACACGACATCTGTTCCTTAGTTCGGACGCCCCAGTCCGAGTGGAATGTAAATTGCAATACACCATTCATTTTGAATTTAATACACAGGGGTTTATTTGAGTTTCATTAAATCCTTTATACACGACCCTTTTTTCCTCCTTTAACTTAAGTTTGAATATAGAATGCGGGCTGGCGTTATAAATTAAAAGAAGAACATTGGAAGCCGCCCTCCATTTTATGAAGCGAGGGTTCATTTGAAAACTTCATTATAACTTCACGGATCAATTCATACACCGCATACCACTGCACACACTAATATTTGTTGTTTTGTATCTTTTGTATGTGTCGGAATGAGACCACAATTCGGAATGTGTGCTAAGAGCAATCTTTAAGCCGGTTTAAATTTTTTACCGGGATGTGCAGACTAAGGCCGTGTTGTTGCATCCTTGGTAAAGTTAGTAAAGTTAACGGTCTTATTACATTGCACGAGCGCTCATCGCAGTCACCTCGCTGGGATTCGTTTGCAATTTGCCAGTGTGCTAATAGCCTTGCAGGGGTTGTTCCGTGCGGCTATCTTCGTGCAACAAGATACCCCGGGGCCGTCCCGTAGGCGCCGAAGAAGGCCACCGCGGGTTTGGTTGGTATGCCGGTGTAGGGTATACGTAGTGTTAGGGACTCGGTCCAATGCTCGCTCGGATGATGCTATACTCCCGAGTGTCGACATTGGACCGTAAGACTGTGTGAAACCAACATAACCGTTCCACTCACCCCCCAGTGGTGGTAGCGATAACGCGTCTTTCCCCGCGATAAAAAAATGTGCTAATAGCCTTAACTTTATCTGACCACTGATGAAAAAATCCGGCCTAAGTGTGAAATGAATACTTAAATGCCATAATATTCGATAAAAATGCTTAGAATATAGAAATCAACTTGTTTTGTTTTACGTGGTCTGTGATTGTTGACAGTGGTGCCCTATAATCCAAAGCCCTCCGCGGTAGATCTTTGTGAGGCCTTTTTACTCAATTGGTGAATGAGGGTAATTCTTTTTTCTTTGTGACTCTTGCAAGCCCGAGGCCCTGGGTGGTTGTCCCGTTCGCCACCCTCTAAGGCCGCCACTGATTGTTGATGTCTGAATCCTATCTACTAGATTGGGTCTATTAGGGACACGTCAGTATTTGCCCCAGCCGGAGTTTTGTCCAATATGGTACAGGAATCTATGGAAACTCCTCCCACCCGCGCTTATTCCATTCTAAGACAGCTTTAATTTAGTTTTAATGACTAGCCGCTTGCTTATCAACCTTCTAGGGTGCATTGAATCCCAGGCAAACGTGTTAGTAAAACCCATACAATAGAAAATTATAAAAACTAACAGGATACTGATAACATTGTAAATATATATAAAATTGCCAATGTGTCTACTCTTTGGAATTCACAAACACGGTACGAAGACAGTTTCGGAAAAGTTTTTAGTATGTCGAACAAAGCACAAGTATGGTATTACTCATATGAACATAAAGATGAATTCGATATGCACGAAACGTCCGAGGGGTTCCACTCATCTTTATTTGTTTTAGATTACATTAGGCCGGGGGAAAGTTACGGAGTGCGGACCGTGAACACATACGCGGATTTATAAAGGATTTGCCGAATAACAAACTTACGCGGCGATGCTGAAAAACATAATCATCAAGTTTTTCAATTCGAATTTGTAACTTTGTAGACTTATATTTGCGGACACAAAAGGAAATTTTCCGAGGCAAATTCTTAAGCGGATGGAGCAATAAGCTATTTTATGAATGTTTACATGTTGACCCCTAACTTCGCGCTGGACCTTGACATGGTCAGTTTGTTTTGCAATAGAAGTAGTATAACTCTAATATAGTGTTATACATATTGATATTAATAGCATTTAGATAATTCGGTTTACAGACGACATTTTTGTACGTCTGACGGTTTTAAAATTAATACACTTTTTTATTTAATTTTATTTTTATCTATCGACGAAATTAATTTGAATTCTCGCGTTACGATTTCGAAAACCAGTTATATGTAGGTATTACTCGGTCATGCCAGCTCATTTGTAGATGCCATAGATAAAAAATCATCGTCATTCTGCCACATAAGCAAAATATAGTTATTAAAGTATTCATAAAACGAATGCAAATCAAGAAATGAAGTAAAATAAAATGCAGAATTATTATGTTTCTATTTGTTGAAAGTTTGATTCAAGTGATTTATAATAGCTTTTCTGATTCAATTGAACATTCTACAGTTGGGAGATTGTGGCTGTAAACTTAAATGTAAGCTAAAGCGTTTTAAGAACTTTCAAGAACATATTGCATGCTTGAAGTTTTATTTCTAGTAGGAAAATTTTTGAGTGCATTATTGTTATTAACCGACTTCCAAAAGGAGGAGGTTATCAATTCGTGTGTTTGTATTTTTTTTATGTATGTACACTGATTTCTCTGAATATTGGGAGCGTATTTCCTTGATTCCTTCTTTATTTAGTAAATAAGGGTCGCGAAGTGGTCCCATTTCAATATATCTTGGTATAGGGTTCATCATATTATGGAACAGACTGAGTAGACCTGAATCATAATCATATGAGTAATTTCATTCGACGACTTAAAAGTGCCCTTACGAAAGTCTATTAGCAACGCATAAATTTGACGCTCATTCTCGCGGTATGCGGTAAGAATAAATAAAACACTTCTAACAAAAAATATTTTATTTTTCAATACAAATTCAAATAGTATACCTAGAATGACTTGGATCATCATAGTATATATTATATATACTCTTTGGACTTGGATTATACAGATACAAACCATGAGTTTTTCTAGCACCTTTTCTGTAAAATTCCGTGTTACATAATAATAACATTTTCCTTCCTGGACTATTTTGCTCCTAAGCATAGATATAATTTTCTGAAATAAAAATGAGAACTATTATTATTATCAAAGGGCTCGCGTCAATTTTTTGAGAGAGCATCCTGAAGTTATTTGTCTTCATCATCGTCATGATTATCACGACACAGAAGAAAGAAAGGTGTATGAATAATGTCCACTGCTGAATATAGGCCTCCCCTAAAGATTTCCAGACGAACCTGTCTTATACCTCCTTTAAACCATGAACACACTATAATCTAGATTTAATTTCAAATCAATTTACTGATATATGTAATTGCGTGCTGAAATAAATTTTAGCATTTTTTATTAATCCGAAGAAATAATGTCCCTTTTGACTTCTGTCAATATAATTTGAAAGAATTATTCGTTTTTAAAAATTTCCGTTGTCAGTTTACCTCAAAGAGTTTTATATATCGATATAAATGATATAAAAACTCTTTCACTTTCAAAAGTCTCTTACTCATGACTCTTGAGCTAGTATTTCTAGGCTTGTATCTATTGTTTGATCATCAAAATATCGAATCAAGACAGCTTTGGGAATTCCATCTATTATAATAAATTACAAGATTTGAATATATAATAGCAATAATTATCGTATTTAACTCTATATTGCATTACCTATTTACTAAAAAGTAAAAAATAAAAACTTTTTTTAAAAAAATAGCACCGACTTACAGTCGTACAGTACTAGTACAGAACTAGATAGTATCAGAAGTCACTGTAGTTTAAATTGCCAATAGATCAATAATTCCTCGTGTTATATTGATATTGGACGGGAAATAGTTACTACTTCTCATATGGTGGACTGCCTCGGTGGCGTAGTTGTATTACGGTATGACTGCAATGCTGAGGTCTTGGGCTCGATTCCCGCGTCACGCAAAGTGATATGGGTTTTTAAAATTCAGTATCAGCCCGGAGTCTGGAATTTGTGCCCGATATGGCGATAGGCCCGCCCCCTATCACACCATGGGACGAAATATGCTCGGCGAAAAGTGGGTGCACTAGTTGCGCCTCTGCCTACTCCTTCGTTGATAAAAGGCCTGAGTGTGTGTGTATTTTCATATGGTCGACTAAGACTGGATTGCCAATTATAATAAATGAGAAGCAGATTTACATAACTACTGTTATTTTGCTAATAATTATTTGTGTTTTAATATAAGATGTGTATGTGTATTATTATCGAGGGTATATGAAAATTAAGTGGAAATTAACTAGTTTGGAATGAGTGATCTGTATGAAAGGCGCCTACTATTTGGAGAAGGGCAACCTCGTTGAGTAGTCACTATTATATTCTCAGTTTATCATGTTCATTTATTTCCTAAAGAAGAGTTGCTAGTGTATTCTGATATCAGGTGGTCCTCTGCAAACGCTCCTTTATGTACCTGAGAAAAGTTAATAAATCAGGATTTGAAGTGGCTTATTAGTTTCTTTATTAGAACCAGTCGTTCTGCAACAGGTCTAGCTCTATTCTATACGTTTATGATACTCTGCCCTTGATTAACAGGAGTCTAGGAGAAAGAGCACGATTATTTACGGTCTAAACTATCTTTGTCAAGTTGTGGAGCAAATACATCATCATCAGCAACATGCAGTCCACTGCTGAATAAAGGCCTTCCCTAAAGATTTCCCGACAGCTTAATTCACCTTTCAATTTTATATACTGTTCTTTATGGATCGAATCAGTACCAAATTTTTTATTCCATGACAAATACGGTTCTTCAATGTTACGAGAATTTAAGTTAGAGAACCCTTTACCAGATCCCCTATTAAAAAAGTGCTTGCAAAATCTGAAATCCCCTTTACTATGTGCTTATAAGCATAAATTCACTGATTAGGTAGAAACGAGTTCCGATTGCGAACAGTTTGGTATTTAAGTAACCGATCCTCTTATAAATGTACCTTTTTGGAGATCTCGTAAAATCCCTACTTGGGTTCTTTCGTGTATACTACATTCAGTTAATAATGTATGTACAATTTGTACTAAGGTGTTTTGGAACGCATGTTAATATATTATGAACTATGTACAGGATCGGTTTTCTGGTGTTTTCGACGAGTAATAAAGTACCTAAAAAGAATTGGGAAATTAACGTTGTTTTGAGCACTAAAACTGCGGCAAACTACGAAAATTTTGTTTTGTTTTAAAGCGAATTGGAGTCACACTTCCTATAAAATGTATGGAAAAAGATTTTTGTAATTTCTGACATTAAAAGTACTGAAACCTCTAATCATGCCATACAGTCTTTTGACCCTTATGAGCAACAGGATTGATCGGCATCAAAACAGTTGCATAAATTGCCCATTTTCTTGTTGACTGTACATTTTGTTCAAAATGTGTGAATGCATTAATGTCTTCAAAAATGATGGACAGTCTTCTTAGAAAGTTTTCTTGTCGCTTCAGCGGTTAAGTTAGCTGCCCTTGCTGAAAAATCCAACCTGTATATCTAAGAGTTGAAAGAAGTTTGATATAGGCATAACAACACTGGAATACTTGCCTACTCATGGTTTTGACCAAGATAGTCTGTTTCAGGCATAAAAGACATCTATAGGAGTCGGGGAAATCAGAATATAATGTATTTTCTTACATCTTAGTGTTTTTTTTATCGATTTAAAAAAAGGAGGTTCTCAATTCGACGAGTTTTTTTTCAGATAACATGTATCATAGACTGCCTCGGTGGCGTAGTTGTATTACGGTACGACTGCAATGCTGGGGTCTGGGGTTCGATCCCTGGATCGGGCAAAGTGATATTGGATTTTTCTATTCAGTATCATCCCGGAGTCTGAAATTTGTACCCGATATGGCGATAGGCTCGCCCCCTATCACATCTTGGGACGTTATACGCACGGCGAAAAGTGGGCGCATTAGTTGCGCCTCTGCCTACCCCTTCGGGAAAAAAGGCGTCTCTGTGAGTGTGTGTGTGTGTGTATCATAGAATAGAGCCTTCAGACAATTTCGACGGCTTAGAAATATGAGGTTATCTTACTAAGTAATAGGTATTGGTATACCAGGCTGAGCGGGAATGTAAAGAGGGCTGCTATAGTAATTATTATCTGGTAAATAACTATATTTTGGGCATATTTAATAATGGCACATTTATTAAAAAATAACATACTTAATATAGAATTCAAATTTTCAAATAACAGAAGACCTATTGTAATTAACACATAAAGTAGATACAATGTACGTACCTATTCAAATTTATATAATACAAATGGAATATTAATTGTCTAACCACTAATAAAGTAATGATCACCGAATTGAACAAAGCATTAAAGTTTAAATTCAAACAGATTAATATTTAGCCAAATACAGTTAATTATTAACAGTTCATAGAACAATTAGTGGTTGTAAAATGAGTTCTATTGAATGCTGCATTTCAATATTTGAATGAAAGTTTTACCATGGTGTGTACATTTCAAGCTGGACGCGCTCGCATAACTGTGAGCGCGCCAGGCGCTGCGAGCGCGTCCAGCTTAATAGCACCGAGGATTGCCCTAACCACAGTTGACAAAATCCGGTCGTAGTTTAGTTTTCAATTGCGCGCTTGTGACGTCTAGACCACCTGAGTAGGTATACAATTTTGGATTATTAAGAAGAGGATGTTATAACAATTAATGTAGTAGCTAATAAGTTATTGATATTTTGTTAATTTGATTTTTAATATGTATGGATTATGTAATCTGAATTAAATATATAAAATAAAATAAATAAATAATTGTTTTAAGGAGTAAGTAGCATTGAGTAAGCTAAATGACACACACACATACACACTCACGGCCTATATCCCCGAAGGGGTAGGCTGAGGCGCAACTAATGCACCCACTTTTCGCCGTGCGTATTCCGTCCCATGATGTGATAGAGAGCGAGCCCATCGCCATATCGAGCACAAATGTCAGACTCCGAGGTGATACTGAATAGAAAAAAATCAATATCACTTTGCACGACCCGGGGATCGAACCCGAGGCCTCAGCATTGCAGTCGTACCGTAATACAACTACGCCACCGAGGCAGTCGTATAACATGCCATACATAATACTATTTCACTATATTTCTGGTTTAATTTTGTTGGAAAACGGAACAGACAGTAACCTCATTAATGCCTCTAAAGACGTTGTTACATGAAACATGCTTCCAATTGTTGTCAGTTCCGTCTTCATTTCATGAAAAATTATGGAAAGCCAGCACTAAATAAGGTAAAAAACTTATTTACTTGAGGCAGCTACCTCTTCCACTAGCAAGTTTTATGACATAGCAGCAGTCAGGCGGCCCTTGTTCAACGTTAAAAACATTGTTTACTGAAAAAATGGGGCTCAATTTAAGTTTCACGAAATCTATCGTGAATTTTTCATACCCTTTAATAATAGAATGTTGAACCTTGTACATTATTTATACTCAAGTATGTTAAGAAGACTTTAGTAGGTATTCGTGGCAAAACCCAAATTTTCGCCGAAACTTCTGAAATGTATACTAATGAGTGCACACATCAAAGTTGGCACAGCTTTGAATATTAAGTAAGGCGATAACAACGAATACATCCCCAAGGAGCTTGGAATTATGAGACAAATGTGCCAACTGGTAAAGCGTTTTAAGGCCGAAATGACGCGCTGAATCGGATTTGGATCACGTCCTCGATGTGAAGACAGTTTGACGTGTTGTCGTCGACTTGCATAAATTTGCAAGATTAAGCAGGACCCGGGACGCTCGGCAGTTCTCTTAGATGCGGTCTGTACCTATTTACATAAATATATTCCCTTTCTGTCTTAGGACTTCTAACCGCTGATATTTACAACGTAAATCCAGATAGCGCTTTAAAACCAGTAAGCTCGACGTTTATTTTATTAAGAGTATGAAATTCACTTAGCAGTCCGAGTTGACACTTCAAATGGGTTAGTTATAACTGCGCCTCCTGCTTGATACATGTTTTTACTTGCTGATTGTACTAAGTTGAAACCTGTATAGTTTATTGATTAAATGTCTTTGATCTTCAATTTTCTTCGATTTGTAAAACATGGACACGGAATGTCCTATACATGAGTAATCTATCGAGTATATTTCGTTCAATAATATATAAAAGGTTTAAAAAGGGTATTATTTTTATTCAAATAAAGATCAATGAGGCTTTATTGAAAGTAAAAATTCATTTTGAGTTTGGTACAATTTTTCGATAATTTTACAGAAATTATTCGGCTTCGTTTTAACTACCATCTGAATGCGTAACCGTAACGTACCTCTAGTACTGTACTGTACTGTAGAGGATACAATAGGTGACAAATATTGTTAGAGGCAGTCATGCAAAATGTTTGCCCAACCTGGATATTGAACTTGGTACCTCCCAGCTTGCTCAAATGCGCTGATTTATTTTCAACGTACGCTGCCAGTAGTACCTAGACAAAGGAGGCTAAAATAAAAACTATTAAAATGAAATGTACCGAGTAATTGATCATTCGCAGAATCGTATTGAGGAAACCATTTGAGCACCTCTTTGTTGATTTTTACAGTCAAGCAACAGTACACGTGCTTTGTTATCTTTTACTATAAAGAACATTGTAACGTAATTACTGGGCCTTTTGAGTTTGTTCATCATTAGTTCGCAATTCAGTATGCAGAGCTTTGTAATTTGATGTTTCGCTAATATTTATGGACTGGCGTTTAAGGCGAGCGATTTGCTCGTCTACGCTTTCATTGAAATTGTTGATACAATCCTAAAAAATCTAATTGCACAGACTTCCAAAACAATAATGTAATTAATGTATAGAGCAAGCAATGATGTTTCCTCTGACGTAATATCCGGAAGCCTTTATGTCTAATAAAGTATCAAATAGATCAATTTATCCAATACACAAATTACAAAAACAATAATCTGCTTCTTTTTTCATTAATCGTTACCCCGTGATTTATATTTTATTTTATTTGACGAAATCGAATTATCAGTTTCTAAGAACTCCGAAGGCCCTTTATTGTCAATGCCCAGAATAATGTTGGGATCATATTGTATTGTTGCCCATTGTTGGCGCAATAATTGCTTTTCATTTTATATTTTTTTTAATATAAGATGTGTTTTCGTTTTCCGTATGTAATATTGTTCCAGTAATAAACTTCTTTTTTCCTTTCTTTCTTCTTTCTTTCTATTGTTAAGCCTATTAACTATATGCTACCCGCGGCTCCGCGCGCACAAATGTTCATTTTCAGGATAAAAAATGCCTTAACCGCTCGAGGATGATATAGTTTCAAGTACCTTCTTCCATACTCGTTCCCTGACATTCCATCCCAATGTAGACATTCAACCTACCAATGTAAAATGGGATAACCAAGTTACACATAAAATGAAAACTCTTTTTCCACTTTCTGAACAACGTATTATCGAAAATACAATACCCAGATACGTACTTGCAGTGATTTGCTTTATAGATTGGATTTATTTCCTTTGACATATAAAGTGGCGTGTTCCCCAAGAAAGTTTGTTATATTCATCTAGTTTTATTTGTAATCGTCACTCAGGAATCCCTTGTCAAAGATTAATGTTCTGTGTACCCAAATCTTCCTCAAGGACGGTCCTAAGTTTTCGAGATTAGACACGAACGTACAACACGCACCCGCCACCGAGTTTTCTTATAGCTATATCTGGAAATATAAGTGCTAGTAAATACTGGGCAGTTTTATCAACAGGAGAAAGAAATAGTGACATTGATATAGATGTTTTAAATTGATAACTTGTTAAAAATAAATGCCAAAAATCATCCTGCAATTTAATTGTTATTAACTCAGATTTTTTTATCTCTGATCTGATCTCTCGGACTGCCTCGGTGGCGTAGTTGTACTATGGTATGACTGCAATGCTGAGGGGTCTTGGGCTCGATGGCCGGGTCGGGCAATATAATATTGGGTTTTTTAATTCAGTATCAGCCCGGAGTCTGGAATTTGTGCCCGATATGGCGATAGGCTCGCCCCCTATCATGTCATGGGACGGAATACGCACGGCGAAAAGTGGGTGCACTAGTTGCGCCTCTGCCTACACCTTCGGGGATAAAAGTCGTGAGTGTGTGTGTATTTTTTTATTCATGGATGGAAGGAATCCCACCATTAGTAGATGGTTTATGTAAAACCTTTAATAATTTATTATACACCTATATTTTATAACCTGGCTGATGGCCGCAATTAACAGAATTTTCCAAATCGGTTGACAAATGGCGGAATTCTGAGATAACAAAGGTAAAAAATTAAACGTCGAATTGAAAACCTCGTTCTTTATTGAAGTCGGTTAACAAGAAAATCTAAATACAAAACCGTACGCCACTTTTATGTATTACATTGTTATAACAAACTGCTTATTATATGTAATATATACACTGATATTATAAAAAGTTTGTAAGTTAGGAATAGGAAGTCATCTCTGGAAATACTGAACTGATTTCGATGAGATTTGATATGAAGATAAGTTGAGACCCTGGGAAGGACATAGGCTTTTTATCCCAGGAAAATAAAAAGCTGAACTTTTATGCCGGAAAAAGATTACACGCGGGTGGAGTCACGACTCCACCCGCGTTTAATCTCCTCCTCGTGTAAAATCCTCTCACGAGATAAGGCCAGTATAATATAACTTGGATAACCTTTTTTTTTTTTTTTTTTTTTTCGCGGGGTAAAAACGCGTTATCGCTACCACCACTGGGGGTGAGTGGAACGGTTATGTTGGTTTCGCACAGTCTTACGGCCCAATGTCGACACTCGGGAGTATAGCATCATCCGAGCGAGCATTGGACCGAGTCCCTAACACTATGTACACCCTACACCGGCATACCAACCAAAACCCGCGGTGGCCTTCTTCGGCGCATACGAGACGGCCCCGGGGTATCTTGTTGCACTAAGATAGCTGCACGGGACCGTCCCTGCGCGGTGCCGTTGCGGCTCTTCTCTATACAAGGGGGCTAAGATGCCCCCGAACTCTAAAGGACGCCTTTGGCGTCTACGACAACGGGAGACCGACCACCCGCATTGTCGTCCACCTCGGAGTCGCTTAAATTGGACTGAGCAGCCCCCCGCTGCTCGCCCCGCGACTCTCTTGAAGCCCCATTTAGTCGCCTCTTACGACAGGCAGGGGATGCCGTGGTGGAACTCTCTAAATGCCCCCGGACCACAGGGCACGAGGCGCCGGTCAGTCGTCCACCCGGCGCCTCCTACGTCTCCTCTGGCTACGGGCGGGATCGTTCTGCTCACGATCCCGCCCGGCGCTCTCCTTCCGCGAGATGACGCACTCGCAGAAGGAGACCATCGCTCGCCAAGACCTCCAGCCGCCAACCATGGCAGACACCACGGCCGGCAGCGAGAGATCTCCTCCGACGACTGCTCTAAGAGCGCTGCGTTGTAGATCCCAAGCTGGGCACTCCTCGAGAGTGTGTTGGACCGTGTCCTCGCGGCCGTTGCCACAGTGGTGGCACACGGCGGACTCTTCTTTTCCGATCCGACACAGAAACGAGCCGAAACACCCGTGGCCCGTCAGTACCTGTGTCAGACGGAATGTCGGCGCACCGTGGCGCCTGTCAAGCCAGCTTAAGAAGACAGGTCGCACTGCCGCGACGGTCCTCAAGCCCGCATTCGGGCTCTCCAGCCTGGTATGCCACTCCTCCACGGCGGCGTTGCGGATGGAGGCCAATTGGACCTTGACCTCCCTCGGGGCCAGTTTCCGCCCGAGACGTGATGCCTCCTCACGCCAGAAGAATACTGACGAGAGGTATTTGGCATCCAATTCCCATGGCAGAGTACCGGCCAAGACGCAGGCCGCCTCGTGGGAAACTGTGCGGTAGCCCCTGATGAGTCGCTGCGCCACCATACGCTGCGGCTTGCGTAGCAGTGCGACGCATCGAGAATTCAGGGACTCGGCCCAAACGGGACAACCGTATAAGGCCATTGACCGCACAACTCCAGCGTATAAACTTCGGCAAGGGTTACCGGGACCTTCCAAGTTTGGCAGCAGGCGTCCGAGTGCACCTGCTGCCCGCAGCAATTTCGGCGACATCATCTGAAAGTGGGCACGGAAGTCCCACCGGCTGTGCAACACCAAACCCAAATACTTCATCGTGGAGCCGATAGGAATCCGCACCCCCTCCACTATGATATGGGCCCCAGTAGGTGGCCTCTTCCAGGGCCCGTGAAAATAAAGGGCCTCGGTTTTGTTCAGGGCCACTTTGAGGCCCAGACGCCGAATCCTGCTCACCATCTGCTCGGTACCAGAGGAGGCGAGCAGAGCTGCCTCCTGGAAGGTCCTAGCCGTCGCTGTCACCAGTGTGTCGTCCGCGTAGCAGACAACAGCGACGCCTTGGAGGTTGGTACCACGGAGCACCCAGTTGTAGCCGATGTTCCACAAGAGTGGGCCCAGTACTGAGCCCTGTGGAACTCCGCAGGCCATTGCTCTTCGGTGCCACCCATCGGCGCCCGGATACACAATATACCTATCAGATAAGTATGATTGCACCAGACGCTGAAGATATGGTGGCACCTCGTGGTACCGCAGTGCTTCATGTATGCACGCCCAAGGTAGGGTGTTAAACGCGTTGGCGATGTCAAGTGACACCGCCACGACCACTTCACCCCGGGCGATTGCGTCCTCCGCTTGTTCCTTGACCCGCAAAATCGCATGGATCGTGGATCGGCCATGCCGGAAACCGTATTGGCAGTCTGCCAAATCCGGCCCGACCGTCTCAAGATGCTCGACGAGGCGAGCGTGAATAATTCGCTCGAAAAGTTTGCAGACCTCGTCGAGCAGCACGATAGGCCGGTAGGCCGATGGCGACTCTGCGGGTCGACCCTCCTTTTTGAGCAGGACCAATTTCCCAGTTTTCCACTGAGATGGAAAGAGGCCCTGCTCAATGCACGCGGAGAAGAGGCCGCGGAGCCTCGTACCCAAGTGCTTGACGGCTAAAACCCACGCACGACCGGGTATGCCGTCAAGACCCGGAGCCGAGTTTTTACTCCGCAACCGAAGCACTACCGCCCTAAATTCTGCGGGCGAAACCTCCAAAATATCCCCTGCCGAGCTTTGCGACGATGGCGGCGACGATCGTGACGCCATCGGTGGAGGAGTGACATCCTCAGTGGCGGGGAACAAAGTCGCGACAACCTCTTCCACCAGCTCGTCTCGGAGACTCTGCGTCAGCGGAGGCGCCCATGGGCGGTATCTCTTCATCGCCAGACGGTATGGGCGCCCCCACGGGTCGTTGTCAAGAGTGCTCCGGGCCTCCTTTTGTGCCGCAGACTTTGCCCTCAATATTGCCACCTGCAGCGCTCTCTTGGCCTCTTTGTAGAGGCCGTGAAGAAGCCGCTCCTGGTCCTCGTCGCCTGGTAAACGAGTCCGGCGACGACGGTGTCTGCCAACTCGACGGAGGGCAGCTACGCACGATGCACGCAGCTGCGAGAGCTCCGCCGACCACCAGAACACCTGGCGTTTCTCGGGAAGGCGTCGGACTCGGGGCATGGCCGCGTCACAGACACGCGACATCGTCGCCCCGAACCACTCCGCCTCCTCTTCAACCCGTACTGGCCCGGCCGGCACGGGAATCCACGCCTGGGCCAGAGCAGCCTCCTTCAGGGCCTCAACATTAAGGCGCTTCAACGCCCAACGCGGGCCGTCCGATCGCGGGGCGATGAATCCGCCACGAGACCGAGGAGAAGGAGTCGAGGAGACGTCGAACCGAATGTATCGGTGATCCGACAACGTCTCCTCGCCCACCAGGACCCTCCAGTCTCGCACACGGTGGGCAAGTGCTGGGGTGGCGAACGTAATGTCCACCACCGAGCCGCCATTGTGCCGCACACATGTTTCCACCGACCCGCGATTCACGACGACCAACCCGGACGCAGTCGCCCATTCCTCCAGGGCCACGCCACGTGCGTTTGTCGCCGACGAGCCCCACGCCAAGGACTTGGCGTTGAAGTCACCAGCGACAAGGACGGGGCGAGGCTGACTGCCTTGCACCACCAGAGCCCCTAGCCGAGTGAGGAAATGCTCAAACTCGGCCAGAGGTCTGTTAGGAGAGAAATATACTCCCACGATCCAGACCCCCCCTAACAGAACCGCCACGCATCCCGAGCCCTTCGCTACTTTTTCGAAAGGCGGGGAGCCGGCAGTGCCCCGGGTGATGACGGCCACCGAACCATCCAAGTCCCCTGCCCAGTCATCCCTGGGAGGGACATAGTACGGCTCAGAGACCACAGCCACTTGAATCGACCACTGCGCCAGGCTCTGAACTAGTAAGTCCTGTGCCCTGGCGCAGTGGTTAATATTCGCCTGGAGGAATCTTTGCGCCATATTAATGGGCGACTTCCATGGCAGTCTCTCGGCGGGATGGGTCGGGCTGGGTCACGACCCCGGCGCCCCCTCCGCGATTAACGCGACGGGGGCGCGAGGAGGCGACACATGCCTTGGCGCCCACGCGGTGCCCTGCGGGCTTGTCCTCAGCTGCGCAGATTGCACAGTGCGGGTCTGCAGAGCACTCCTTGGCTTTATGGCCCTCTTGACCGCAGCGGTAGCAGATCCTGCTACGGTCACATTCTTCGGTGCAGCGCAGCCGCACATGCCCTTTGTGGAGGCAGCGGAAGCACCGCATAGGCCGGGGCTCAAGGAGCCGGACCTGTGCCGACACCCAACCGATCCGGACGCGCCGAGCCCTAACAATTTTTTCCGCTGCCTTGGCTGGGCAACGCACCCATATCGCGCCAAGGCCGGAACGGTCGGGGCGGATCTCCCCGACCTTAATGTCTTCCTTTGCGCAATCCCCAGCACTTGCGAGGGCCACTGCGACCATTTCCGGGTCGGCAGACGGATCCAACTCGGATATTCGCAGGTCCGCGGTCTTGAACGGACGGGAGACGCGAACGTCTTCTGCCAGTTCCGTTCCGCGGAACACCTCCCTCATCTTTTCCGCGAGGGAGTTGGCCCTCGCTTCCGAGTCAGGGCCAGGCACCTCGTAGAGGTACCCCCCCGTGGCCATCAGCCTCGCTCGAGTCTCGGCAATGTCGAGACCGGCCAAATTCACCCTCCGCTGGATTTCTTTTAAGACCGTAGCGTATGTTACGCCACGGTCTAAGGCAGCAGGCATTACCGTCAGGGCGACAGCTGCCCTACGAGGAAGGCGAAGTTTTGGCTCAGGCTTCCGACTCCGCCGATTTTGCTGCTGTACCTGTACCTGTGTAGCTGGCACAGCTGCATTCGACCCGGGCTGTGTACTTCTTTTCCCTCTTTTTGCTACCACCGTCCACCCTTCGTCCATAGACGCTGGGGCCGGGGGCAGCAAACGAGGCTCTATCCGGGGTTGAGCCTGGGGAGCACGCGGGTTCTTCTTGTTCCTCCCCTTGTGTTGCTGGGGGAGGAGTTTGACGGCGGGTGTGGCCACCGGTGCGACATCAGAGGCAGTCTGGGCGGCCCCCTTGCCCCTCCCTTTTCCTTTACCCTTGGCGGGTGGGACACATGATGGCCCAGCGACGGCAGAGAGTATTAGTGAAGGCCCGGCAACGGGCAACGGACAACCGGCTTCCTTAGCTCTAGCCCTATCGGCGGCCAGAGGAGGACGAACTGTTGGTTCTGGCGGTAGCCTCATATTGATCGCCTCGAAACGCGCATCCATCATAGAGATGAGACGGCGCTCAAATTGATCTTGGCGATCATTTCCATCAGAGGCGGCTCCTGTCTCACCCACCAACTGTGATTGTCCCGGCGAACGGACAGCCGCTAGAACCTCCTCTAGGATTTTTCCTTGGGCCGCAAGGGAAGCCTCAAGGGCCGTTATACGCCGGGCCATTGCGGCCTTTTCCGCCACCAAGCGGGCCACTTCAGCGGAAGTTGTTTCGTCGGCTCTCTCTACCAATTCCTTGGCCGCCAAGTTCAGCTTCCGCTGCTCCGTCCCTTTTAAGTTTCGGGACCTTTGGGATACGCCCCGAACTATCTCCGCCAGTCGCAGGCGCCAGTCAGACTGATCGACTGGCGCTTCCGCCGACTCCATAATTTCGTCTTCTTCTGCATCTGTTGGCGGTGCAGAAGAAGCGGCGACCACCTTTACCGCTGGCTCGGAGTCGCTGTCGCTAGAAACTATTTTAGTCGAGCGAACTGGACGTCCTCGCTTCGACCGTAAACAAACGCCGCTCGGCCCTGGTTCGGATACGACCAGGGTAGATGCTACCATCTCACTTGGATAACCTTGATAAATTAACCTGGCACTTAATACTTTAACGTACGGCTAAATTGGAGCTTCTATAACTTGTATAACTACACACAAGGGAACAGACTAGCGTGGATGACAAACATTGTTGATTGTCACTGAGTACTTAGCTGTTGCCATATGAAAATCGGTGATGGATGAGAGATTGACTAAGATTAGACGCAAAAATAGTTGGTATTATTTGACGTATATTTTTTAAGAAACATTCGAAAGGATTGCACTTCTTCTTTATTTCAATGAATAATAATATGATATTCTCAATATGACGCCCTTTATGAAAATAATTGCGCGCGGTTCCGCCCGCGTGGAAAAGTTTTTCTGGGATAAAAAGTAGCCTATAGCACTCAGGAGTAATGTAGCTTCCTATTAGTGAAAGAATTTTCAAAATCGGTCCAGTAGTTCCTGAGATTAGCGCGTTCAAACAAACAAACAAACTCTTCAGCTTTATATATTAGTATAGATTATAGTTATTGTTGGTACGAGTATGATTTGTAAACTGAAAATTAAAATTAATTTCATCTATCGTTGTTATGTAAGTGGTTTATGAAATATTCTGTGTGCATTTTACCTTTCCTGGCATTTCTAATATAGATACTATTCATATGTCTGATGTATTTAAACGCTTCTTGATTTAAACCCTTAGGGCCTTACTAACAATCGCTGTATACGTCTGTCATAGTTATATCTACAATGTTATGTCTCTTCTCCTCTGATACATGTCACTCAACATAGCAAGATAAAACACTGAATAACTATGACTGACGTATAAAACGTTTATTACTAACGAAATGTTATTCCTTATCGCTCTTGTACCTTCTGAAAGACTTGTCTGTATTCATAACATCAAGAGTCATCTATTTAAGCTGTTCTTTGTGTGTAAATTAGTATCTTGGAATTATATGATTGTTTGTAACTTCCTAGAATGGAAAAAATTGTTACATTTTTAAATTCTCTACCGACGCCACATCTTTGAGACGTCATTTAGACTTTTTGTATGTATGCCTAATCCGTAGAATGTATATTATACAATGCGTGTAAACCACGCTTTAGATCTTAAATGAATTCACATGAAATTTAAAGACCTATCTAGCAATATTTTAAGACCTAGTCGATGCGCATTCCCGGGCAAAATATAAACATCCGTAGGGCACAATAGCCTAGTTGGGCATAGAACGGACTGCTGAGATGAAGGTTCAAAACCCAGGATACACACCTCTGACTTTGAAATAACGCGTGTATGTTTTCTCAACGTCAACTGTTTTCAACACATAATACAAAGTTTTCAAAATCGAGCTCGAAGATTAGACTGAGCAAAACGGTTGTGAGACTTATGAGTCTAAAGTGTTGTAAATTACGTAAAAGATTTATCAAAATTACCCATATTGAGTGTTGGAGACAATATCTAAGAAACATCTCGACTTTTATAAATTTATTTAATTTTCAAGAGGTAAAATTCTTTTCAGAATATGAATCAACTCACGAAATCCGTTTTATCGGACTGTGTCTGCCAGCGACACGGCTTTTGATACGTGATCGGAATGCTCCCCAATTATGGAAGCTTTAAGAAGTCACGCCCATAACTGAAATAAGTTTGGCGCAAGTGAGAAGATGCTACTCGTAGATTTTGAAAAAAGAAGTCACTGATGCTGTGTTAAAAGAATCAGTGTTCTGAAAATGATAGTCACCGTCCACTGACACTGTGTTAAAAGAGACAGTGTCATAAAAATGACAGTCACGGCCACCGTGTTAAACGAAACAGTGTCTGATATTGACAGTTACGGATACTGTGTTAAAAGAAACAGCGGCACGAAAATGAGTCACGGTCGTTGTGTAAAATCAACCTCGTGTCAAATCTTTAATACTAGATTAATAGAAAAGCCAATTGGTTTTTGAGATGTTCACTATTGTTTTTTTTGTTAGTTAACAAATTAATAGACATTGTGATTGTTGATCTTTTTCGTATTTAATTTTGATTGTAACATCTAAGGAAGGAAAAAATAAATACAGAATAGAGACTAGGGTAAACAAAAAGTATAAATGACGGTCTTATCGAAATTCATCCTACTTAATAAAAAATATAGAACTCAGCAGATAAATATATTAAACATAAGTTCATTACTTAGACCACAACATAAAGTATGGAAGTGTATTCAGATCGCTCGAGTTACAATTGGCGACAGCTGCATTAGACACGCGTATACGAAAATCGGTGGCATTTATTCTGTGTCGGTTCATGAAACAACTTCCGAATGGACTCACCGCAAATGTATACGAAATAACATGAGTGGATGGGACACTTATGTCTATCGGATCGTTTCTAAATAGAATTAAGCTATTTGGAACGTGTACCTCAACATAATTGGGTAAAGGAAGTATATTGTGCTTCAAAAATAAAATTGAACTTAATGTTTGTAATGCCAAAAACATTTTCTAAACTTATAATAATTATTATCACGACACATGCCAAAATCAGGTCTCCGCACGAGCTGGATTAATTTTATGGGCTTTTTACTGGCAGGTTTGGAGTATATAGTACATAATTATAGTATACATAATATAAGCTACTTTTGTTTCGAGAAAGGACACGATTCCTGTAGAATATCTTATCCAGGAAGATTTTCACAGTCGACGCAAATAACAGATAGTTTGCAGAAAATTGAGATTTCGGTGGTGTCAAACTTGTTGACAATACAGCGGTGGTGATTCACACTACACTAAGCTATGTATTTTCCAGGCGACAGTTTAGATGGAGTGTGTGAAGCTTAGCATTTTTGGAAACGCTTATTTAGTTAAAGTGGCGTGTTTAACGTTATTTGTTTGCCTAGATAAAGTTTTTGTCTTTTTTACGGTAGGAAATATATTGAGGAACCTAGTTTCCAGCCAGTCTGTTTAGTTATAAATACTAATATTATAAATGCGATAGTTTAGATGGTTGTTTGTTACTCAATCACACCAGAACGGCTGAACGAATTTATACTTAGATTATAGTCCCGAATAGCACTTTTTATCCCGGGAAAATATATAGCGGGACTTTTATCCTGCTAAAACTTTCTGACGTGGGCGGAGCCGCAAGCAAAAGCTAGTATAAGATAATTGACCAAAACAGGCAAATGAGCACATGCATCCACATTCGTAATATTATGAAGTCCTTCTTAGACGACTTGCGCTAGTCGTCACTTGACTAATAAAACATTGAGATACAAAGTCCTTAATGCGATCTTTAGAAATTCTACTTCTGTTCAGATATCATTCATTCCGTTCATAATCTATTTTCGTTCATTAGCGAGGAGGCATTCAAAGTTATTCAACAGATTTAGCGACATTCACAAATAATAAAATAAATGTTTCTCAGACGGATTAGTAATGCAAGTAAATGAAAGTCTTTATTTTCGTGCTTATTAGTCGACTTGAAAAATAAATAACTAAAGTTTTTAAAGAAATAAAAAAATATATCTATGATTTTCCAATGATTAAGTAATAACGTAATCATTATTTGCCTCGCTGGCGTAGATGTATTACGGTACGACTGCAATGCTGAGGTCTCGGGTTCGATCCCCGGGTCGGGCAAAGTGATATTGGGTTTTTATATTCAGTATATGCCCGGCGTCTGGAATGTGTACCCGATATGGCGATAGGCTCGCCCCCTATCACATCATGGGACGGAATATGCACGGCG